>CM062347.1:16979179-18251679 GCA_031216105.1 Dalbergia cultrata
TCTTCGCTATCATCTATTTTCTAGGGTGACATTGACCTCCCCAAAATGCACAATTTATTGTGCGATAGAGAGGAGAATGGTGTAATGGTTTTACAAAGTTTAAGGGAGATTAGTATAATGATTTTACAAACTCAATGGTCTCTTAAGCAAATTTTACAAATTCTTGAGGGTGAAGCGAATTTTACCAAATTTCAAGGGAGATCACTTGTAATTTGTCCTAATAAACATTGATTTTACATATTTTGTAATACTTATATTTGACAAAAAAAAAATTATTTTTCTTTCACCACGCATAATTCCCTTTAACTCAACACAATCCCAGATATATTTCTTATTAGCTAGTAAAGTAACTCGTACAGTGCACAAAAATAATAGATAATTTTAAATAAAAATTGAATTTTCAATGATATTTATAGAAATACAATAAATTAGATTATAGAAACTAAAAGTTAGAAAATAAATTCTAAGAATAATGTAGTAGTTATTAATTACTCCTTTCATTTCTTATTAATAGTCATCATAGAAAATCAAACCTATTTGATATATTAAAAAGTTAATGTATCTGGCTAAAAATTGAATTTTCAATGATATCTACAAAAAAAATAATAAATTAGATTATAGAAACTAGAAGTTAGCAAATAAATTTTAAGAATGATGTATTAGTTATTAATTAATCCTCCATTCCTTATTAATATAGATATCATTTGGAAATTCAATTTGTAGCCAGATATATTAATTTTTTAATGTACAAAATTGGCTCAATTTCCTATGATGACTATCAATAAGGAATTAATAGAGCAATCAATAGTTGCTACATTATTCTTAAAATTTATTTGCTAATTAACTTCTAGTTTCTATAATCTAATTTATTATTTTTCGGATATATCATTGAAAATCAAATTTTTTATTTAAAATTATAAAGAATGAAGGGAGTATCAATTAGAACTATAATTAAAAAATTAATGATGTTCAAAATAATTGTACTTGAATAATTATTTGTGTAAAAGAAACATTTTCAATTATTCATTTTTTAATATTTTTTTAATCTTCAATTACAATCATATAACTTACATGATATCAATCCTTGCAAGGCTAAATACTCAACTCTTGGGTGATCGACAGTGAAATAGTATCGTAAGGGAAGGGTGAAAAGGACCCCCATTGGGGATTGAATAGAACATGAAACTGTAAGCTCCCAAGTAGTTGGAGGAGCCCAGCCTAGGTCTCTAATTGCGTGCCTATTGAAGAATGAGTTGGCAACTCATAGGCAATGGCTTGGTTAAGGGAAACCATCGGAGTCGTAGCAAAAGCGAGTCTTCATAGGGCAATTGTCACTGCTTATGGACCCGAACTTAGGTGATGTATCTATGACCAGGATGATACAAATAAAATACAAAAAAAAAAAAGTCAACATAACTTAAATGATCAAAGTTATGTGAATAAAGTTGATATTATTAGGTTTAATTAATTTTTTGGTCCTTATAGTTTTACTCAATTTTCAATTAGATCCATATATTTAAAACTTACATTGCATAAAATTTTTAATTAGATCTTACAAAAAAGTTAAATGAAACAAAATATTCCTAGAATATTCGTTAGGTACAGTTTTAAATTTTAAAAAATAAATCCTAGCCATTCATTCCAATTGGAGCACTAATACAACTAATGATAAATAGTCCACTTTAAAAACACCGCCATATATTGGTTTGAAAAAAAGGCAAATAATATAAAAGAAGAACAAAAATGGGGCCAAGTGTTTGACAATGTTAAGGAAGGTTCTGGGTATTGGGAAATAGGGATTAAGTTTGGACACTGGTTTTGAGAATATATGCAAAGGGCAGAGGGCTGGGTTTGGTTAAAATGAGAGAGGTAATGGTTGATGGCGAACTGGAGGCAAGTGGTAGAGATCGAAGTGCGTGAGGGATTGTAAGCAGGGGCTGGGACTGTGATGGAGAAGAAGGAAGATGGCGGTGGCTCTGCAAGGCTGCAACTGTGTTGAGGCTAGCAGAGGTAGTGGCTGGCTAGCTATATGGTGGCGCTCTTGACGGCGGTGATAGGTGTCTTGGCACCGCGCATGGCTCCGCAGGCGGCTTCCTCCGCATTGTCAAATGTCTCGAGCCAACGTCGGTCCTTCGACTAATGGTCCCTTATCTCCACGGTGTAACGACCCAAGGCCTTTGCCTCACCCCACGGTACCTCATTTTCTTGTCGCCTGAGCTGCCGCCACTATTTTCTCTTGCCACCAACCTCTTGTTGGTGGTGCACTTCTTGTTGTTGTGGTGGTGGTGGTTAGAGATGGGGTCGTGCAGGTCTTGATCTTGGATCGGAGCCATGCCATTGAGACACCTTAGTGCTTCTTCCATGATGCTAATTGAGAGAAATTTCGGTGAGAGTTGTAGCTATTTAGGTTTAATTTGTAAAGAGTTCTCCAAATCTGTGATTAATAATTATGAGAAGAAGATAGATAAAGAGGAAAAGGGGATGGACTTAGCTTTTTGGCAAATTTGCATTTGTTTCTACTTCTCCCACTGACTCTTGTTCATTCTTAGTTCTTCTATGCTTTAGAAGTTGCATTTCCATCTACATGTCTTATTTTGTTCTGTTTGTTTTTGATGGTGATGATGTATATATTGATGTGTGATGGATGATGGTGATGATGAATGATAAATAATGATGGTAGTTATAGAGGGGAAAAGGACGAGATGGGTGGGGTGGAGATGAATAATGGGGTATGATTTTCTTTTTTTAATATAAAATAGTGGCTAATGAATATTCAAAAATATTTCATTTAATTTAATATTTTTGTAATGTTTTACAGAGTTATGGATCTATTTAAAATTTTTTATGCAACATAGGAACCTAATTACAAATTTTTAAATTGTAAGAACCTAATTAAAAATTACGTGAAAGTACAGGACCAACAGATTAATTAAATCATATTATTATTATTTTATATAGGTGAAAATAATCAAATGTTTATGATCCCAATTATATGAATGTAGCAAATATATTTAAAGAATCTGAATTGATTGGAATAATAAGTATTCACTTAATATGGTTTGAATTATCAATATGCTTATGTACATGACATTAAATTCATGAAACTTGTAATATTCTGATTAAAGACGATTCGGGAAGATCAAAGACAAGACATTCAACTTCGGCTTTTGGATCACATTCTAGTTTTCAAAAATGTCATGTGAATGCGAGATTTCAACCGTTGAAATGCAACTCTACACAGATGTTGTCCTACCTGACCTTGGTCAAGTATTTTGTAGATCCATTGAGATACAAAAATCCAATTGACCTGATTTTGGTGTGTTTGAAAGCCAACTCAGAGTTCTACAACTGTTATTTCTACGTCTAAGGGCGAATGCTAGCTTTATTTGGCGCTATGGTGCGAAGAATGTACTCGTAGCACATCAGAATGCAGTTCTGGTTCGCGCTCTAGCGGAACCGTCATGATGGAGTGTGACTAGGCAGAACAAGAAACTTGGAAAGGCGCCAAAGACCCCATTTTGCATGTAGTTTTCTACACACCCTCCATCTCTCTAGCTATGGAAGTCACAACACCCACACAATTTCATCATCAAATCTTCTCTTCTACATATACCTCAAATCATCACATCCTCCTCCAAACCTGCATCTCAGGAGCCTTCTCATATGGGGAGGTTGAAGTGATGAACTGTGATGATCCTTTGTTGTTTTGTAATTTTATAGAGTGTGTGATATTTTGTGAATTTTGGTTTTCTACTTCATTGTCCACTGTTAAGAGTTTGTCAACTTCGAAAATAATCATTTTGTGATTAACAAACTGCCAATAAAAGTGAATTAGTTAGAAAAAAATGTTGTTACTTTATTGTTAATATTATTATCATTAATTATTATTATTAATTAGTATAATAATTATTTTTAATATTAATTTATAATAATAATAATAGTAGTAGTAGTAGTTTTATTTCTATATATGCATTGACAATGCAAAATAATTTTATCATGTCAGCCAATAGAATTTCACTTAATTGATAAACTATAGTGAGTGCATGTGATAGTGGATAGTTATTTTCTATAATTTATATTTTTAGAGTTTATTTTTATTTCAAAATAATTGTCAATTTAGAGTTTTCAATGAAGTAGTAATTAAGTCACTAAGAGTGGTTTTAGTGGTGAGAGGCTTAGGTAGTTTGCATGAAGTCATAAGTTCAAATCTTATTGTAGCCAATGTACCAAAAAAAATGAATTAGTAATTAATTTAATATGAATTTTATCCTTTTTTACATTAAATTATATAACATATTTCTCTTTCTTGTCTCTTTTTTATCTATTCTATTTCTTTCTTTTTGAGACAAACTAGTTTATTACACAGGGTTTTTTACACAAATAAAATAAAATAAATAAGATACTGCAGAAATTCCCTTGCTTTAATCTGTTTACATATATGTCTTGATTTTTATATAATAGAAGTTAACTTAAACTAACTTTCGTATAAAGTTCAAATTTTTGCCCAACATTACTAAGAAGTCAATTTAACTCAACTTCAATACAACCCTGCAACGGTCACATTTCCAATGGTTGTACTTTTCTGCATGTGTTAGACCCCATGTGAAGTCGACTATAATTGGTTTTGGAATAGGCCAAAAGTCAATTATAATCAACTTTGTAACAATGTGGAAGTCGATTACAACCGTCTTTTCAGCGGGTGTCAGAGTGAGAGAGGTGTAAATTGTAATTGACTTTAGAGGCGTGTCAAGTGTAGTGAGAAGTCGATTGTAATCGACTTGTGTGTTGCATTTGCCTATAAAAGGAGTACGATTGAGACTGATTTCCTCATAACATCGGAAGAGGAAGAACACATGAAGAACTCTTTAGAAGAGAGGAAGAACACACACAGGGAGCAAGAAAGGGAGGAGGTGGTGGGGATGTTTCGAGATAGAGGTGGTGTAGGAGGAAGTACTGTGGTGGTTGCTATGGAGAATAATTTGTATCGTCTTAATTTTGTAGATCATATTGCAGGCAAACTAGTAGTGTAGGTACTTTTATTTAGTTTTCAAATTTGGTTCACTATTCTTAATTTTCTCATTTAATTTGATATGTTATTAATAATTTGTCTGTTTAGAGAGATTTGTATACCTTAATTCTCATTTTATATATTTCTTTTTTATGGTTACGTATATGTGTATTTAGATCATTGCAATTTTGGAATTGGATAGCATATTTGGTTGATCTGTGAAAAGTAATAAGTATGCTGGAGTTCCTTTAATTTGCCTTGTATTTTATTTTATTTTAGTGTGATATTATGGAATGTTGTAATGTATATTATAATTAGTTTAGTTTAATAATAGTAAGTAGGAAAATTTTGTTATTAGTATTTGTTTATTGCAGATTTTGGCACTTATATTGTCAACAACACATAAAGAATCGAGTGTCAAACTTGTTTTTTTATGAATAAAGATTTGAATGTTAAATGATCATGTGTCATGATTTGTGTTGTGACAGTGTAAATGAGATGTGTGTTGTGATAGTGTGAATGAAATGTTTTGACAGATTAAAGAAGAAAAAGAAGAAGAATGCAAACTGGAAATTGATTGACAAATTGGAAATAAAGTACATAAAATGTAAGAAAATGCAAAGAGCTTAAAAGGAAATCTAATCCTAGAAAAACAAAAGTGATGGTTGAGAATAGTACTCAGTGAACTCTGGACTCTGTGCAATCATTGGAGACATTTTTAGAGTGAGTATGTGAGTGAAAATTCCAACCACTTACAATGTATACAGAACTAGTATTCATAGATAGCCTAGGACTCTAGGATTTTGACACTTGTCTTTTGGCTGCCCTTGGATGTTGTCCACGTATCTTTGATAGTTATTTTCTTTATTATTTGTCTTCTGCCACTACTTTGTCACGTTCTGGTCATGCTTCTGTCAATAACCACTGGTAACCTTCAATAACTGTTCGAATATCCAGCTTTATCCTGAATGACAAACATCTACTTCGACATGTCAACCATCAAATTTGTCATTTCGTCAACATCGATGTGCCTTGAGAATCATACTTCATCAGTGTCAACTAACTTCGACATGTCAACTGTTTGTCATTATTTGTGTTTATCAATGACCTTCATGCTTTGACAACCAAACTCCTTTCATTATTGCATTCGTCTCGCCAAAATCGAATGACAGTTCGACTTTTGGACACTTAGTAAAATTTGGTGCCAATATGATGCCCCTCACAACTCCTACTTTGAAGAACATCTTTGTCGATGAGAAGTTAGGGAGTTGTAATTTTGAATTTCAAATATTTCCTGATAAAAGATAAATGATAGCCCCCAGTTCTCATAAATGCAGCACATCAATCGGAACCATTACACTAATCCCATAATGGCTCATAATGGCCCCGAGTTTTTAGGCCCATAAGTTTTGCTTTGTAGCCTATTAGGAGGGCTATAAATATCTCAAGGTTACAAGCCTTTGCACTTGTTTCTTGGAATCACAACTATTCATCTTCCTTTTCTTCTTTCCAGAATCTCTCTTCCCTTCCCAAAGCTCTCAAAACGTTTTTCTTTACTTTTTTTTCGCTCGTGCTTGCGTGTGCTCATGGCTTCTCCTACTAAATCTGTTTCCTCCAAAGATGTTCCTGTTGGATCATCTCCTAATGATCCTAAGAACCTTTAACTAGTAGCTTCAGCCCAAGAACCAGTAATTAATCAAGATGAGGGTTTCGCTATGAGCCCTGATCCAAAGAACTCTCCCAAATTGGCTTCCCAGGTACTTCTCCCTTTCTCTATAGGTTCTGATATTCATGCCTATGTAGGCCCTGTTTTAACCCCTAGGCAAGTAACCAAAATAGGGACCCATTACCTTTCATCCAAGCCCCAAGAGATTTTAGCTAGTCGCCCTGAAGTTTACTGGAAGTACTTTAGCTCTAATGCAAGGTTGTTCAGAAATCAACCTAAGAATTCCAAGTCTTTTCTTGAATGGCCCCAAAGAATAGAAGCAACAAAAGCTTCTTTCTGGAGAAGTTTAGGCATTTATGACTTTCTCTAGCTATCCAAGTACCTTTTTAAATTCAACAATAGCATGTTAGGTTCCATAGTTTATTTCTGGAATTAGACTACCAACTCTTTCCAACTCCCCTATGGTATGGTTGGTCTAACTATTTTCGAAGTAGCTGCTATCACAGGCCTTCGACCTATGGGAGTCGATATTCTCCCTAATATGGAACCTCAAGATCCTTCCAAATATACCATAAACATGTTTGACATGTCATACACAGCTTTTATTGAAAATAATAAAGGGACTGGTTTTGTGAGATAGTGAGCATGTCGTTTTCCTGTATTATTGGCTAAACTCTATTGTCTTTGGTTCCCGAAGTTTGAAGATGCAAGTGATGTATCTTCCATTCGCAATGTTGTTACATAAGGGCAACAAGCTTTGTCTTGGCAAATTACTCCTAGCCCATCTTTATGACGAACTTCATTATTTTGTCTCAAGAATTGGGAAGAATGAGTCCCTTAATCCTAGAGGTCCAATTTGGTTACTCCAACTTTGGTTGAATGCTATCTTTGAATCCCCCAATTAAACTATTGTCCTCCAGTTGTTATTCATCGAGGTTGTGAAGGACCTCAACTCTGTTTCTTTTTACGTGCTAAACCCAAGAATTCTAAGCCTTTCGATGAGTTTTGGCACTTCTTTCAACATTTACATGAGGCCTCTTTTTCTGGTTCTAACCAAATTAAACTAACTCTTTTCGTTAATTGCCACCTTGGTCCACCATGGTTCACTCATTCTATAATTTGAGATACTGAGGTAGGGCAAAATTGAAGCGACGACATTTGGTCAAACTTCCTCTGTACATAGGTTATTCCTTCAGGATTACCGGGGTCAAATGCTTTAGGAGTTGTCCTTCATGCTCTTATTCTCATGGTGCGACAATTCAGCTTTTTTCAAGCAATTCCTACACTATTGACACTTAATCCCGAGGAGCAACTTTGTCATTCAGAAGTTTCATCCCTTGAAGAGTTTAACTATTGGTTATTAGATAATAAGTCGAGGAGGGACGTTTATTCTCCTATGGCTATAGAACCTAGCACTTATCCAAGTGTATCATTTGTCACCTGGTGGCATGAATATTATGACACCCTCCACATTGATTTAGAAATCATCAAACAACGTATTTTGACACTCTCTTCTGGTGTCTTGTAGACTGGTCAAGAAGATGAAGCAGAACAAGGTACTGCTTTCATGCTTGTTGTCTATCTCGACCTATTTATATGAACTTTTGACTAAATTTTTTTTATTTTTAAGAAGAAAATGATGACATAGGCATCCAGATTCGGAAGCGTAAAGCACTTGCTTCTAAACCTAGAAAGCCCAAGGCAACTGACATGTCGACTAAGGTTGCTCATTCGACTAAGAAAGGACAAACAACCAAAGCCTCCAAATCTTCTAGGGTGACTAGGTCAATGCTTCCCTCCAAATCGTCGACTCCTTCGCTTACATTATTTGACAGGGTAAGTAATATCTTCATATCTATATATGCATATGTACATGGTCTTCAAACTTAACCCCTCTTTTTTTTTTTTTAAACATTCAGTCTGTTGGTGATCAACTAAGGGAATCTCCCTCGGTCAAAGATTGAGTTCATGACTTAGTCGACATTGAGGATGACGAAGAAGGTGACTCATCAAATTCCCCAGTTCAGAAGGTAATCTTAATCACTTTGCTATCTATTTATTAACCATTAAATGTCATTGTGATCATTGTCAAATATTAATACAATTCTTTTTGACAGCGCGCCCGTTCAAATCAGGATATAACAATTAATCCTGACGAGACTATGGGTGAAGCCACAATGAACAAAGGGGATATGTCAGTTGATGATTATGATGTTGATGATGTCACCAACCCTTCTTATGTCGAACACCAGGCTTGTCATGATCCAACACCAAAATATACTTCCATCGATCCTCCTGTACATATGACTATTATTCAGGCTATTGTGCCTCTCACAACCATCCTACCACCTCCACCTCAAAACAAAGATGAAGACGATGAGGAATTTGATATGGAATTCCTCAACAACTTAAACCTGGCTTTGTCGGACTCCATCATTGCCAAAGATACTCCTTCTATTTTTGAAGCTCGAAGCGTCAAGAATACTATTACTGAGACCTTGAAGAGCCTTACTCCAACTTCGAATATCCCTTTGACTACTGATTTGCCAATTGAACTTCTCTCCAATATCATGAACCTTCTTAATCATCCTCTCGACTCTTTGGTCAGTGATGGCAATCTCAAGCACAAATTAGTCAAAGCCATCTCTTCCCTCTCCCAGACTACCCTTCATAACTAGCACCAATACTTGGTGAGTTCTCTTAGGAACTTTATTACTCAATCTTTTGATCCCTTTGCTATGATACAGACTGCTTCTAAACAAAGGCATAAGAGTTTAGAGAACATTGATGTGATTCATAAGAATATTGAGAAAATTAGTGGTAAAAAAGCCAAGGTTGTCGACAGTTTGCAGCAAGGAGAGAATCATGAAATTGCAATAGTAAAAGAGATTCAGACTCTTCAAACTCAGATTCAGGAGTTGACTGCTAAAATGGACAATCTTGTCAAACTTGTGGCAGAAGGAAAACAACATCTGGGGAAGTTTGACAAAAGACTTGGGAAGCCGACGAAGAAGGAAAAGATTGCCCAAGACAAGCTTACAGAGGCTAATCTAACTCTGGAGAAAGCAGAATCAAACAAAGAAACAGTTCCCCAACTCCAACAGGATTTGAAGTTAAAACTTCGTAGCCTCCTTCCCTAATTTTCTCAATAGTTACTTGCTCGCCGTGTCAAGCCTTTTATTTTTTTTATGAATTTGACAAATACTTGCTTTGGTCGAGTCTTATTATTTTTGTTTACTTTTTTGACAAATACTATCTTGGTCAAACATATAGGATGCCTTATCCTTTGCGATCAACATATGCATATTGTTAATTGCTCATTTTAACTTGATACATTACTGGTTTGTATGCTTTCAAATATTTGCCATTGATCGTCGATATTTTTTGTCCACTATCAACATCGCCTAGGCTATAAGCATTACCAGAAAATATTTTATCAACTCGAAAAGGTCTTTCCCAACTTGGAGACCATTTGCCAAATACTCTTGATTTCTTTTTGAATGGCAATATATCTTTCCAAACTAAGTCTCCAACGTCGAAACTTCTAACTTTTACATGGTGGTTATAAAATTTTGCCATAGTTTCTTTTTGTTGCATAATATTTTCTAATGCAACAATTCGTTCTTGTTCCAAGTCATTTAACTCGTCAAACATAGAACACCAATAATCATCAACAAGTAATTCAGTTTGTTTCGACACCCTTATGGATTGCAGATTGATTTCGACACGAAGCACTGCATCATGTCCATAGACAATTTTATAGGGATTGTCCCTGTCGAACCTTTGGGTGAGTTGCAATATGCCCATAAACTTTCCTTAAGTGTATTATGCCATTTCTGAGGTTGTCGACCAATGTGCCTTTTAATCAAAACAATAATACTTTTGTTTATAGCTTCGACTTGACCATTAACTTGTGCATAATAAGGAGTCGAAGTGACCATTTTAATTGACCTCGTACTAGCATACTTAAGCACTCTTCGACCTGTGAACATAGTTCCTTGGTCTGTGGTCAAAGTTTCAGAAATCCCGAAACGATCAATAATTCTTTCTTCAATAAAATCTATTATTTCATTTTGGGTCACATCCTTTAATGCAACTGTTCGACCCATTTAGTAAAATAATCGACATCGACTAAAATAAACTTATGACCCTTAGTCGAAGGAGGGTAGATTTGACCAATAAGATCCAATGCCCATCCTCTAAATGGCCATGGTTTGACAATGGCATGTAACTCCGATGTTGGCACGTGCTACATATTTCCATGTTTTTGACAAACTTGACAAGATTTGGCATATTGCATGCAATCTTTGGCCATTGTTGCCAAAACAACCTTTGTCGTCGAAGGGACCATCTTATCTTTTATCCTGCTTGATGGACACCACAAATACCTTCATGGATTTCTGCCAAAGCAATATAATCAGATTCCCCTAAACAAGACAATAAATCTCCTTCGACACCTTTCTTAAACAAAGTGTCACCAAGAATAACATAATTCAAGGATTGATATTTTAATTTCTGATCAACAATTTGATTTGGGTTCTTTAAGTAGTTGACAATTGGCTTTCTCCAGTCACCATTATCTAAAGAATCAATGACAAACACTTCTTGTTTGTCAAAAGGGACTAGGATTTTCTAATTGTGATAAATGGCTCCATAGTCAACGGCCTTATTTTGTATCTAGAAGCTATTTGGGCAAGTTCATTTGCCTCAGAATTCAAGTCGCGAGACACATGTCGAAGTATAATAGTGTCAAATTCATATAACAATCTTGCGGCTGTCACAAAATATTTGAATAAACTTCGACTAATGCATCTGAATTCTCTTGACAATTGTTTAATGACTAACTGTGAGTCACCAATAACTTCGACATTTTTTACTCCTTTGGTTAACAACATGTCGAGACTAATAATTAAAGCTTCATATTCCACCTCATTATTCGAACATGGGAACTTCAGCTCAAAGTTAAACTTGGTGGGAATATGATATGGATAAACCAACATTACACTAACCCCTAAACCTCGACAATGTTTTGAACCATCGAAGTATAATTTCCAGGGACTTATACACACATAATCCACAACTGACTTGTCTAATTCATCACAAGGATGATTGACTAAAAAATCAGCCAATATTTGCCCTTTGACAGCTTTGGCTGGTACATATTTAATTGTGAATTCAGTCAAAGCAAGCATCCATTTACCAATTCGACCATGCAAAATTGGATATGAAAACATATATTTTATTACGTTGGCTTTGGAAATTACATGAATCTCTTTGGAAATTAGGTAGCATTTGAGTTTGGTGCAGGCAAAATACAAAGACAAACATAATTTTTCTAGAGGACTATACCTAGATTCGACATCTGTCAAAACTCTACTAAGATAGTATATAACTTGTTCATTGCCACTATCATCATCTTATGCCAGCATACTTCCAATGGTTGCTTGAGAGGTGGCAATGTAAAGTTTAACAGGTCTACCATCCTTTGGCGATGTCATCACAGGAGAATTTGTCAAGCATTGTTTGATGATGTCAAACACCTCCTGATGGCCTTTGGTCCAAACAAAATCCTCTTCTTTTTTGAGCTTAACCAAAGGTGTGAAAATCCTTGTTTTGCCAGACAAGTTAGCAATAAAGAGTCGCATAAAATTCACCTTTCCCAAAAAAGATTGTAATTGTTTCTTGTTTCTTAGGGGTGAAGCTTCTAATATTGCCTTTGCTTTATTTTGGTCAATGGCAATTCCTTTTTTCTAGACCAGAAAACCTAAAAACTTTCCTGCAGTCACACCAAAAGCACATTTCAAGGGGTCCATTTTCAAACTATTCCTTCTTATTCTGTCGAAGGCTTTCCTTAAGTGTTCAAGATGTGTCTTTGGTTTGTCAAACTTGACAAACACATCATCTATATAAACCTCCATAAAATTACCAATGAATTCATGAAAGATGGTATTCATGTCTCTTTGATACGTCGCTCCAGCATTCTTAAGCCCAAAAGGTATGACTACCCATTTGTAAGTGCCCAAAGCACTAGGGCATCTAAATGCTGTTTTCAACACATCATTTTCAGCAATGAAAATCTAGTTGTAGCCAAAATAACCATCCATAAAGCTACGTATCACATTACCTGTTGCAGCATCGATTAGCATGTCTGCTATGGGCATATGATATTCATCTTTTGGGGTTGCATTATTTAGATCTCTAAAATCTATACTTACCCTTAGTTTGCCATTCTTTTTCATCACAGGGACAATATTAGAAACCTAATCGACATACCTGGCTGTACGAATGAATTTGGCTTTGAGCAACCTCTCGATTTCTTCTTTAATTTTGGTCATTACCTCAGGTGCAAATCGTCAAGGTGCTTGTTTGACAGGTCGGCCGTTAGGTTTCGGAGGCAATCTATGCTTGACTAGTCAACGACTAAGTCCAGGCATTTCATCATACTCCCATGCAAAATAGTCCTTGAATTCCTTGAGCAATTCGACCAGCTCTACTTTGAAATCCTTTGACAATAATTGGCTCATGTATGTTGGTCTTGCCTCAACACCTTTTCCTAAGTTGATTTCTTCAAGAGGGTCCTGCACCTCACAAATTTTATTTCTACCGCTAAGGTTGTAAGATAAAACAGAAGTATTCTTAAATCCTAGGGGTTCAAAGTCATAAATACAGTCTAATAATGCACTATCAAAAGTGCATGCAAATTGTTCGACTATATAGGCCGACAAATGAGTTATTTGGCTTGACAAATCCATAAATTAATCCAAATCTGGGATTGCTTCAACCCCGATCCTGAGTATCAATTTCAAGCCTTCATTTCCAAGAATGCACTTGTCAATTTTCTCTGGGTCGAACTCTGCTTTGACCTCTAAGGGCTTGATCTTCTTATTGTAGATCTTGAAATCCACATGCAGTTGCTCAACATAGCAAAAACTGTTATTAGCTCCAATCTCCTCGATCTCTCCTTCTGGATTCCAAAGTATGAGCTTATGGTGCAGCGCCGATGGAACAGCTCCTACCCTATGAATCCAATTGCGTCCGAGCAAAACATTATAACTTGCTCTTGATGGGACAACGACAAACATTGTCTTTCGACTGACACTTCTCACCTTAACATCTAGCATCACAATGCCTTTGGCAGCAGTGGACTTCCCATTATAATCAGTCACAGCCACATTGGTTTTCACTAGATCTTTGACATTCTTGCCAAATTTGACCAGCATACATTCTGGCATCAAACTGATAACTGCTCCACTACAAAAAAAAAGTTAATTATGGTGGTTATTTTGGTAAATTGCGGCGGTTATAACCGCCGTTTTTCGCAGCCAATGGCGATTTCTTGAACCGCCGTAATTACCAATGCCATTCGGTAAATTACGGCGGTTATAAAAAAAATCGCCGCAATTGCCTTGTATAACCGCCATAATTCACGTGAATTGCGGCAGTTTAATTATAAAACCGCCACAATTAGTGAAATATTTTTTAAAAATATATTACGGCGGTTTGAAACCGCCGCAATTTGTGATAATATTCTTAAAAAAATATTAATCATGAGGAAGGCACGCCAAAGGATATTGCAATAGTTCCAATTATAGCTAAAAGTATTAGCTAATTTAAGTAATCATACAAACCCAAATTACAGTGAAGAGAAGAATATTTCCAACAAAGCATTCTTCTATTATAACATTCACTTGAAAGGAAAAGCATCCTTCTTCAAGAACCATCACACTTATGAAATGACCAGACCACACAAAAAATTTTCCTATGTCTCATGCCTGAAAAAAAAAAAAATAGGAACAAGCTAGTTAATCACCACACTTTCATAAATAATAGGCATCATGTTTTATAAATAATAGGCATCATCTGTTGACAATGTAGTAAGAAAATCAATATCTGACATAAAGATAAAGAAAAAGGAAATAATGTAAGTATATTTCACTAGTTTTTTCTTTAAAAAAACAAGAGAGGATCAGTAGCAAGCTCTTTAGCAAACAGAGCATAATATGAATTGTCTAATGCTTATCACTTGGAAATTTGACTAGTCATGAGTGCAAATAAGAATAGAAAAGAAAACTACACTTTGTTAAAAAATTGTTTAGGGAGCGGTTCACAATTGCTGAGGATAGGTGCTCCGAAGCTTGCCTATTGAAAGCACCATCAGCAAGGCACTCATCTCTGGTGCCTAGTTGATCACCTCATGCCAAAAGGTGATCCAAGAGCCTGTTTTTATTTTCCTCAACAAGCAGGGGAAAACAAACTAAGTACCTTAAGGCAGCAACATATCAATTCAAGAGTGGCCAAATGGACCTCAAGGTAATAAAATGTGAGACATATAGTAGTTCATCAAAGATCATTTTTTTCCTCCTTCTTTTCACATGCATGATTCAGTGATTCACTATCACAAGAACTCAAAATCACAAATCAATGTTGTATAAAACCATAGCATTGAAACTGCACAAGCACAGTCATTAAGTCTTATTGTAAACATTAGTGTTAGTTTAATCTTGTGTATATATATGTGCTGATTGAAAAGTAATAATAAGAGTTCAGCATTCTATTATTAGGTTCCTCTCTTGTTCTTCTACACTCTCGACACAACCTACTCAATCAAGTTGCTTAAGTTACTAGGACACAAAAATTAACATTGCAGAGAATCCCAACTTGCAACATTTTTACAAATAATTATCAATCAATAAAAAACATTTCACAAGGTTAGGATAATACTTAGACCTTTTCTATTAGAGCTACAAACCAATCAAATGTTGGGTTCTGACTTCACATTGATGGTTTTAATTTATTTTTTCCTTTTCCTTTTGGCTAAGTGGAAAAGAATGTCTATCGACACAAGTAAACCAATTGTAATTGTAACAAAATTACAACAATAGTACAGTATTAGTATTTTGACCAAAGGCAGAAATTTATATCCACTCCCATGTACAAAGTAAAACGATATCTTTGAAGCATATGAACAAGTGGATTTTGAGTTTCAACATCAACTGGAAATGATAAATATGCTTATTCATATTATAGTGTGCCATACCTTGAAAGCATCATCAAATAAATGAGATGCTTTCTCCAGTTGCATTGGGTCATCACTCCATCAAGATTGGTTATAAAATAGTGATTTTTCTCCAAAGCATCAAAAAATTGTCCAGAGAGTTCATCTTTGGATACTGCTATCAAATATGACAAAATATCAATGTAACTTAATTAAAAACCTTAAGTATCCTTCAAAAAGTTCAATTATTTTATGAACTAAATTCAAGATTCCATTTGGGCTAAATCTAAATAGGACCTCAGCTACCATACCCAAAAATTAGAGGAACAAGCCAATTCTAATTTTTTTTTTTTTTGCCATAAATTTATTTGAAAAAGCATTCTAAAAAAGGAGAAACCACAATATACATGACACCCCAAAACCTACTCTAAAACCTAGACACACAGATAAGCCTTTTTCAATTCATTTGTGCTCCAAAAGTGTTTAAATCAATATTAACAAGTACCTGTAAGTCATCCAACTCACCAAATGAGAACTCTGGGACATCTATACGGCCTCCAATCGACTTCTTCTATCCTCGTATATTCCATTCCCCTGGTTCAATTTGTAAATCAACATTCCATGCACCAAGTTAATTAGACTGATATGTAGAATAAAAATGAACTGTTGGATTTTAGTGCCAAACAAAAATGCCTTTGGTGACTTACTTTTGACTTTTAAGGTCAACTCATATGTGTAACCAACACTTTTCTTGTTTTGAACTATAACCATGAATGCCTAAGAAAAGTGGAATTATGAAGCATAAATCAGTCACCCAAAGGCAAAATATTCATTCAGGCCAACCATATAGATGTCACCATTGATTAAAAAAAAAACCAAAATTCATCCACAACACATACTTCGCTTCAAGTTTAGCATTGGCACTTATCCTTCACTTCAAACACTAACAAAATCAACATGGTCTAGCTAAGGAGTGATGACCAAAACACAGAGACAATTGAAAACATTCAAAGCAAAGCAACACCTCACAAACCTAAACTAAAGCCATCATTTTCAAAATTACTCAGCAATTTCACAGAACTATAGTTCAACTTTCAAAAGCTTAACATAACATTAAAACACTTAATCACACATTTGTTATATAGAATGAATCTACACAAAGAGATTCAATGATTATAACCACATACTCGACACGAGGTAAGGCCGGGGAACAAGATGAAGACCCAAAAAAAGATGATAACATTCAAAGCAGATCAATAAAAAAAACAAGCATCTCAAAAACCTGAATATTAAAACAATCATTCGCTAGATTACCATCAAAATCATGTCATACTTGTATTCAAAGACTAAATAACAAGTTCAATTTAAACCAGAAACAGGGCATCACAACACTGCAAGAAAAATAACATAACTTCAACCTCAAAAGTTTTAACACAACATAATCCCAAATCAAAAGCGGATAAAAAGATAAAGACTACAATCGAGAATATCTTTAATCGTAGGATTTCTAGAACCTATCACGAGCACCACGACGAGGAGGGTGCAGTCATACCTGATGAGGATGTCCTTGATCTCTTCCTTGCTCTGTTCGTCAACGTACTTTTGGTAGAACGCGACCAAAGCCTTCGCAATGCTTTGCTTGATGGCATCGATCTGGGAGGTCCCTTCACACCGATGCGCATGTCGATGTCGGTGAAGTGGTGCCTGCAAAGGAGGACGATGGGCTTAAAGGCCTTGAAGTGGAGGATCTTGGGCTCCACCAACTCGATTGGGCAGCCGTTGAACTTGATGAGGTAGGTGACTGCCATGATAACCTTCTTGCAATCAAACCAGCGAGAATACGCCGCGGCGGCGGCGGTTGGGGGTTGGTGGTGGTGCCGCATCTGGACAGAGAAGCAAAAGAGGTTAAGTGGAGGGATGGTTGTCCTGGTGAGAGTTGGATAATTGGGGAGAATGGATAATGAACCCTAAAGCCCCAAATTAAATCTGCTTTCTTTTGTACGAAGAGGGGAGATGGGTCTTAGAACATAAAGGCGGTTTACAACCGCCACTATTTTACTGTAATTGTGGTGGTTTTGAAGACATGCCCTAATTTTACTGCCATAATTCCCAATATTTTTTGTAGTGCTCCTCCATCAACTAGCACTCAATTGATCATCTTTCGTTCGATTGTTGCCTTGATGTGCAAAGGCCTTAAGTGAGCTTTAGTCATTTTGTCAGGTTTCTCAAAAACTCCATTACCACATAAATCTTCGTAGACATAGACACATTCATCTATGAGGATAATATCCTCACAATTATCTTCCATTTTGACATATGCTCCCTCGACAGCATACTCTGCAGGTAAAACAAAAACAACTTCAACCAAATGTGTGTTAAAAATGGTATGTAAGTCATCATCAAAACCAGTTTCAAAAGTATTTGTCAACAAGTCTTCTTCAGTGAGTGGGTGGTATTCCGGCACCACTTTACCATCTTGCTCAACCTCTGATAAGGGATATGATACTCAGAGGCCATCTTGTCATTCTGACCAGTTTCAGAATGTGCAGTTGGCACTTCTTGTGTCGAAGGCTTGTCAGTAACCTTGGAATACTGATTCAAAAGATTTGATGATCTGGACCTTTTGTCTTGTACCACATCTTTTAAAGGAATGAAACCTTTATCCTTAGGGGACTTCGATTTGCTCACTTGGAAAGTAGTTCGACTGTCACTTTTCCTTTTGTCAACCCTCCTCCAAACATAAGGATTAGAACCTATCATTCGCCCTTGATTATACCTTCTTCTTGGTCTCCTTTTCTTTCTTGAAGATGAAGCCTCATGTTCAGGGTGAACGTTCTTGACCCATTGGTTTTGAACGACCCTGGTTGGAGGAACACGGGTTCAACTTGACATGTTGTTAGGCTTTCCATCCATCATCACGATAGTCTTCATCTTTTGATTAACTTGTCCTGTTCCAAGTTTTAAAAACTTAGGGTCAAAAGGACCAAAGTCAAATTTTGACTTACCTGCTACTTTTCGCTTCAGTTCTAGATTCTCTTTTTCCTTCTAGCAATCATTTTTTCAATCTTTTGCTTCTCATATGTTGCAGCTGCAGTAGGGTCGAATATAGCACTACACCTTGGACAGAGAGAAACATCTCAACTGCTATTCTTTTGTTTAATCAGGAATCTCAAAAGATCTTCCCCCGTCTTTGGGTAGATTATTTGTTCAACGGCTTCGAAAAAATTCTGCTCATAGTCACGTCAAAACTTCTTTTCGGCTTTAAGGTTTGACATGCCTAATCTAACAACATTATTGTTGAGAAAAGCTGGCTCGACGAAGCTTGAATTGACTTGAAAGGGTCAGTATCCACTTTCATGGTCTTTTCTTTCCCTTCGAATGTCAAACGTCCTTCGTCAATTGCTTTTTGGATCAAATCCCTGAAACGAATACAACTGTTAGTAGTATGTCCAGTCGATTGATGAAATTAACAAAAAATTTTGTCCTTTCAATTCTGAAATTGAAGGGATTTTCTTTCCTTTAGGAAGAATTATTTGTTTATCTTTCAGAAGTACGTCAAATATTTGGTCAGCCTTAGTAATGTTGAAAGAATAAATATTTTATGATGGCATCTTCTCTTTATTTCTAGCAGGTCTCAAAGACTAACAAACATAAGTTGGCCCTGATTTCAATTCAGCCACGTTGACTTCATCACCATCACCCTCGACCTCATCGACAGATTGATCGACCTCGACATAAGCTACCTTTTCACGATGAAGTGTTTTCTTTCTCATTCTTTCCTTCTCTCTTTTTAATTGTTCAATTTGACGAACTTTCTCTGCCAATTAGCCCAGATCTATGAATTGAAGATTTATGAGCTTCTTTCTAATATCATAATCTAGACCATTGATAGCCATTTTGACAATCTCAAACTCTGGTACAGGAGTAAAACATCTATTTCTAGCACTCCTGAATTTGACTAAATAATCATCGACATTTTCTCCTGTGAAACGTCGAATAGAGAATAAATTGGTTAAGCTTACTTTGGTTTCACCTCGAAAGAATTGACTGTGAAAACTGCTTTCTAGTTGAGCCCATGTCAAAATAGAATTAGGTCTCAAATTTGAAAACCATGTGAAAGCATTTCTTGTCAAAGATGAGGGGAAGAAATGCATTTTTAAGTGTTCGTTTGATGCTATTTCCCCTATCTCAATGGTATATCGAGCAATGTGCTCGACAGTTGACTCCCCATTATCACTAAAGAATTTTGTCAAGGATTTGGGAATCTTCCAACCTCTAGGCACTTTGGCTTGTTGAATGTAATATGGGAATGCAAACACAAATAGAGGTTTATTGGCAAAGCCAACATTGAAGCCGAATTTGTTCAAAATAGTTTCGACAGCGCATGTGATGTTTTGATTTTGTTGAATATTTTGAATTTGATGCGCATGATGATGTTGATGCTGATGATGCCCCCTATATTTTGTTGTCTAACCCGTTGAACTTCATTGTCAGCATGTTGTCCTCGACGGACTAGATTGACAATTGGGTCGACGTGATCATTTTCATTTGGAGGTTGATTATTGATTTGATCATAGGGATCATTTGGATTGTCATACAAAGTGATGGCTTAGGCCATTCGTCCCATTTGTCGAGCCAGTTGCTCGAATCTTGTATTATTTGTCTCAATCAAAGGTGTCAAGACTATCGCCATTTGTTGAGTTAACATATTGACAAGATCGTGATGACTCTCGTCAATTTGTTGTCTAAACACATTCATAGAGTCGACCGTGTTTATGGGAGTCCCTGTCACACATGCTCTAGGTATATCAGGGAAGATTGGGCATATGTTTGGCTGTCTTGTAGTTGTTGGATTTGTCGATGACATATTCCCCACTCCAACCATAGAAGGGCCCATCAATGGAGGGCTGACAAAACCAAATTGTGGCAAATGTGTACCAAATTATGGTAAACTAGCCATGATTGACATAGTTTGACTCTGAAACAGAGGATTATGTGAGTACACATTATTAAATACACCACTATTACCAGCATTTGATGGATTTCCCATGTTTGGTGGATTTCCCATGTTTGACAATGTAGAAGGCATATACCTTGGGGGTACATATCCTGGAGGAAGGCCATATAGAGGCCACATTGTAGTGGTAGTAGCCACATTTGTTTGGGGCATACTTTTGCTTGTCTAACTAACTGGAGTCAAGACAGGCTCTAAAGTATTAGGAGGATTATTTTTTCCCTCATTTCGTCCGTCTTCTGATGAGGATGATGCTCTTGACATTTTTGACACTATAGTGCCACTACGCAAGTGCATATACTTTGTTTGACACGATTTTTATTTCTTTTTAAATAGTGTGTCCCATCGGGCGTGCCAATTTGTTTATTGCAGATTTTGGCACTTATATTGTCAACAATAAATAATTGACAATTTCCTTGTGCAGGAGGCCAACTTGCACTAAACCAGGCGTATATTAACAAACTTCAAGAGTTTGGATGACAACCTTTACTTTCCAAGATCTCAATTCGGGGAGCAAAAAGCTACTCCTCTTGGGTTCTTCACCAAAAGAATCGAGTGTCAAACTTGTTTTTTTATGAATAAAGATTTAAATGTTAAATGATCATGTGTTGTGATTTGTGTTGTGACAGTGTATATGAGATGTGTGTTGTGATAGTGTGAATGAAATGTTTTGACAGATTAAAGAAGAAAAAGAAGAAGAATGCAAACTGGAAATTGATTGACACATTGGAAATAAAATACATAAAATGTAAGGAAATACAAAGTACTTAAAAGGAAATCTAATCCTAGAAAAAAAAAAGAGAGGGTTGAGAATAGTACTCAGTGAACTTTGGACTCTGTGCAGTCATTGGAGACGTTTTTAGAGTGAGCATGTGAGTGAAAATTCCAACCACTTACAATGTATACAGAACTAGTATTTATAGACAGTCTAAGACTCTAGGATTTTGACACTTGTCTTCTAGCTGCCCTTGGATGTTGTCCACGTATCTTTGACAGTTATTTTGTCATTTGTCTTCTGGCACTCTTTTGTCATGTTCTGGGCATGCTTCTGTCAATAATCGCTGGTAGCCATCAATAACCGCCATTTGACGAACACATGTGAAGCAATTATCTTGACGGTATCTTCAACATCCTCAAAGTTTTCTAAGTATTAAAGTGACAAACCATCAGTTCGACTTGTCGAACATTAGTATCAACTTTGTCATTATTGGCTTGCATGCTCGAATATCCAGCTTCATCCTGAATGACAAACATCCACTTCGACATGTCGACCATAAAATTTGTCATTTTGTCAACATCGACGTGCCTTGAGAATCATACTTCATCAGTGTCAATTAACTTTGACATGCCAACTGTTTGTCATTATTTGTGTTTATCAATGACCTTCATGATTTGACAACCAAACTTCTTTCATTACTTCATTTGTCTCGCCAAAATCGAATGACAGTTCGACTTTTGGAACTTAGTAAAATTTGGTACCAACAGTATTGTATTAAATAATAGCTTTTTGTATATTAAGATAATCTTATTTTGTTAGTGTCATGTTTGGTGTAGGGTTTGCTTTAATATTTTGTAGACTTTTAGTGCCAGCGAATTTGTATTTTTATTTTCTAAAATAATTAAGAAAGAAATAATATATTAAAAACTAATTTAAAAAATGATAAGTTAGTGGAATTATTATTAATGGTAGTTACTCTTGAAGTGTTTAAAGGTTTTTTTTTTTATACATGTATAGATACGTTAGTTATTTGTTGTAATAAATATACAATTTTAGCTTTAGAGCTTAGTAAGCACTTTGTTATAAATCACAAATTTTAATAAGCATGAGAATCACCCTAAGAACAATGAGGAATTGAGGAAAAGAAAGTAAAACCAATCAAACAAAGAAAAACATAGGAAACACCCCCTTTATAATCGAGTTTCATTTTGTATGAATTACCATTGCCTTTTAGCAAAACTTAGCAAGATCTGAATGCCAATATACCAAGTAGGCACAATCTATTACAAGGAAAATTATAATATTTTTTATCCGTGGTGTCATTTTTATTTGTGGGAATTGAGCCCAAATAAGGCTATAGACTTGAGTAAACTTATGCGGATGGCAAAAAAATTTTAGAAGAGACTTGAAGGATTACCAGTTTTTGCACATAATTACGAGAATCTTTTAACTAAGTTACTAGCATGTTATTCCAAATCACTAGCATGGGGCAGTCCAATTCTGGGGAAATTCTAATAATTTTAATACTCATGTCATTTTATTTGATGGAATTAGTTTGTAAAAAGGGCAATATGCTAAGGAAACCTTTAACTAAATTCAGTAAGATTTATTAGAAAAGTGGGGAAATTTTTTTTTGTACAAACCTGCAGGATTGCCATCTTCTACAAATAAATATCAGCATCTTTAAAATCGAGTTACTAGTGTATTATGCCCAATTACCAGCATTGGCTTGTCCAATTCATGGGGAATTCTGATCATTTTAGTGCTAGTGTCATTTTTATTTGATGAGTCATAGTTCCTAAAAAATGGAAATAGGCTAAGGAAATCTTTAATTAAGTTGAGTAAGACTTATAAGAGTGGGAAAAGTTTTTGTATAGACTTGCAAATAATTACCAGCATCTTTTAAACCGTACCATCGTATTATGGTAAATTACCAGCATTGGTCAATCCAATTCAGGGAAAATTCTGATCATTTTAGCACTAGTGTCACTTTTATCTGATGGTATTGGCCTAAAAAAAGGCAACATGCTAAGAAAACTATTAATTAAGTTGAGTAAGACTTATAGGAGTTGGAAAAAAAATTTGTACAGACTTGCAGGATTATTAACTTTCGGCCATAATCACTAGAACCTTCACACTGAATTACAATTGCATTATAATTAATACATATTTGTACCACAGATAACATCCAATATAATAATTAATACATACTAATAGAATAAGGCCATAATGTTTTTTGCTTGTTAATATTTTTTATAATATACAATGCTTTACCTTATTTGACACAATATTTTCCCTACCTTCATCAAAAAAGACTTTTTTCTTATGTAAATATGTACAAAAAATTTATTAATAAAATCCAATCCGAATTTGTATTGCAGTTGTTAATATTTATTCCCCCTTTATTTAAATCACTAAAACATAATCCTGACACTATGTAGGAAGGTTGGTAAAGTACACAAGTCAGGGATTAATCACCCTTAGATTATTTAATGAGATCCATACGTGATGCATACATGATTAGGGTTATTTGTCCAAAGATGAGTAACCTACCACTTGTGTATTTTACCAATTTCCTAACTTTAAAGGAGCCAAATCATAGAATAATAAATACACGGGGTCCCTAATTACTGTACACCTATTAAGATCCACTGCCACTTTATCAAACCCATTAATGCTAATGGCAAAAGCAAATCTGGGCTCGCAACGTAATTCCATGCATTTTACATCTTCCTCTGTTTGTTGACTTGTGCAATTTCACCAAATTTGGCCATGCCTTAATTGTACAGCATTATAGGCAAAAGAAGGAAGGACCATCAAGGTCCCAGCCCATATTAGAAGGACCCCATAATGAAACCGTTCTTTCATGACCGACTATTTAAGGAGTTTTAATGAGCACGCTAAAATTAAAAAAGAGTTTTAATGGGGGGATCATTCATAAGATGGGTAGGGTTGAATTGTGGAGTATGATGAGGAGGGTAGGAAAGTGGAAATTTAGAAGAGAGGCACATTTGAAATAAAAACAATATCTTCTCACTGTTACAAAAAAAAAATTTAAATGAATATTTAACAAAAAAATTAAAGTAAAAATTTTTTTATGTAAAGTTTGGTATTATTATTTCAACGCTTATTCTTTGTAATTATGTAAATTATTTAAAAATGAAAAATATAATAAAATAATAAATTTATTTCCTTCTTCAAATTTAACATTAAATAAGGATGCATGTAGGATGCTTTATAAAGCACTGTATATATAATTATAATATTAGAATTATTTATAAATAAATAATAATATTATAGAATATAAAATATAATATTTTATAGTATGCTACACCAATACTATAGAATTAAAAGTTCGTTATATCTTATCCTATCAAGTCTTATGATATCCTTTATCATCTTATTAGGTGTGCCAAACGAACCTAAGATCTATTAATAATTTAATCTATACTATCTCAACAGGCATGACAGTGTCTATCGACTCACTAGTATTATATAATGTTTCACATGACAATGTGTCAAATGTTGCATTATTATGTGATACACTATTATGATTTTACTATTTCAAATAATTTTAATCTTAAATTAATGTTTAACCAAAAATAACATCATAAATAATTTATTTGTTTATAAATTTAAAAATAAATATTATTATTTAAATATTTATTATTTTTAGGTATATATATTCAATAAAAACAATAACTACAGTTGAATATTATTTTATGTTCCATTTTTTTTTAATTTTGTTTGCTACAAGTGGTGATAAGAGATTAGTTTGTCAACCAAAATATTATGCCATCGCTAATTGCCAAACCAAGTCTGGGTTCAAAGCATAATTCCATCATTTTGGTTTGAATGATTTGGGGGGAGTTGTGCAATTTGCACAAATTTGCTCAATGCCTTAAATATAGAAGATCTAATGCATGCACTACAAGGACCATGTTTCACCCGGCCTACGTTAGAAAGAGCCATATTTTGAATTTTTTAAAAAGTAATACTCTCTTCTCGATTTGCTATTAAATTCACCACTCGAATCTCACTAGTACTAGCCATAAATTAAATTAAAAAAATAAATCAACAAAATTATTATATTGAGCACAACTTGTTTAACAATTTATACAAGATATTCTCGGTAATTAAATATAAAATAATAAAATCTCAGCAATATTTTGTGTTAGTTGTAACAAATTACATTAAATAGTTCAAACCACCTAACTTGAGATTTGATTAAGTTAAACTCCACCCTATCAAATTTATATAACTAATATAAAGTAATCTTCTACCATAATTTTATTTTTAAAAATCAGTATATAACGAAAAATACACCCTTGTAAACAACCATAAAAATTGTTTAGGTAATTATAATTTTACTTTTCAATTAGGCATTTACTTAGCATTACAATTATTTGTAATATAGATAACATATGATGTGATAAGTATTACTACTATAAAGCCTGATAGTATAAACATGTTAATATTTTAATATTATTCAATGTTTCATATGACAATGTATAACATGGTACCATAACAAAAAGCACCTCATTTTTTTATCAGTTCATCAACACACAAAAATTTGTCTTATGCTTTAATAAATATGAACACCCTTCGCAGAACATTGCTAAACCAAGCCTAATTGATATCACAATTGTTAATATTCATTACTCCTTTCATTTCAACATATCTATTAAAAACCAAATAACACATCTATTAAGGCAAAAAAAACTTTGTAAATATATAAAATTATATGAGTTGACAAAATTATCCCTATACACTAAACAATTTTTTTTATTAATACTATATTCATTCTCTTTCTTAAAATTAAGTATGGTCATTATTACATTCCTCAATCACTTTGGTATAAATGAAAGAAAAAAAATTTGATGCTACTTTGATATTATAATGAATAGATATTTTAAAGCCCTAAAAGGTAAAAAAAAATGACAAATATATTAAAATGAAGGAACTACCATTTAATTAAAACCTTACACGGTAGTTATGACACTAGTTGAGAAATAAAAATGGGATCAAATGTAATTTTGTCATTTTTGTTCTTTTCATTTTGGGTCATTTATGCAATTTCCACAAACTCACCCATAGCTTGATAATGCCTCTGTTTTATGCCTGCATGCTAGAAGGAGGCATGCTTTCTTCCTACAATACTGATACGTCGGATGGTTCATAGATGATTCAGGGGGGAGTCCGTCTAACATGGCCCTGGACCACAATGTTCCGTGAAATATAGGCAGTAATGAGTGTACCCCAAAGCTATTTGGAAGTTTGGGGGAATTATACAAGTGCCCCAAAATGAAAAGACTCAAAATGATAAAATTATATTTTGATCCCTTCTTTAATTCTCACTTAGTGTCATGATTACCTGTTAGTGGTTCAAATAAATCGTGAATGAATAGTAACAATTTCTAATACCAATGCCGTGAGGTTTTATTTATAAATTGTTGCTATATATTTATATAAGATTAAAAGTATTTATAATGATTATACGAAAAATTCTGTATCATATAAGCTAGAGCGCTCTATAATATTTAGAATGTTAGCAAAAAAAAATATATATATTGTGCCCTTATTCTAATAATACTTAGTAATTATCATATTAGATGTTATCTGTATTACAAATAAGCATAATAGTAAGTAAATGCGTAACTAAATATTAATTTATAAGGTTTGATAAAATATATTTTTTATTCAATGTAAACTATGATTTTTCATAAAATGGTCAATATTATAATTTTTATTAAATCAACAATTATTATATTCTAACAAGCATGGCGCATATAGATATTTGTAGCAGCAAAGAAGGAACCGGTTCTAAGATACAATTTCCGTAAATTTTGATGGATCTTGGGTGTATATGAAAAAGTTGTGAAGCTTCGTAACCATTATCTATAGTTACCATCTAAAATTAAGTTGCACATAAACTAAATAAATATGAAATCTTTGAAAGCTCTAAACGTGTATGTTCTTACCTAGAAACAGTGGTAAGGGTGCAAGTAGCTCCGACATCCGTGGAAACGGGGGGTGGGGTACCTGCAAAGACACTCCGATGCTTAAATAAGTAAAAGCGTAGGGAGTAGAGAGGTGTTTGTGTGATAGAGATCATCATACCTTAGGGGCAATAGCCCCCTTTATATAAGGTGAGGTTACCCCGTAGAGAATTGGTTATGATCTTCCTTGAATGTAGGAAATATTCCTGTGATTTGGTTAGTGTTAAAGATAATTATTAGATATAATATAGATATGATAAGATAGGGGAAGATTATATGCGGGATTTAGGAGATTTCCTCGACTATATTTGAGATGTAATCTTAAGAGATATTTCCATCCAGTCATTGATCTGTGGGCCGAGGTCTGGGGCCTTTATCCGAGGTCTTATATCATGGGCCGAGGTATAGGCCCGTATTTTCTAGTCCAGTACCTAGCCCCCAAGCTTGGTCGAAATCCGAGGACTTCATGCCAAGCTCGAAAGAAGTTGAGTCTTTTCATTTGCAGTGGTGGCTGTTGTGGGAGAGTGTGCTGTTACACATGTTACTCCACTATTGCATGAGCAATCATTTCTCATAAATGTGGGATCGTGGGTTTACTTAATCACCGTTGGATTAAAGTGGTAAGCCCCTTGCCATTGGATACTATTAACGCCTCAGATGTGTTGTTGGTTGGAGGGAAATGTTTTCGATCGTTGGATGAGTTCAGTTTATAAGTAAATGGGGAGAAATTTTTTAGATTTTCATTTCTGGAAAACCCTTCCATTTCTGCTTCGTTCTCTCTGCTTCTACACTCTCTGCTTCTGCTCTTATGAGTACTTCGAATCGTGCAGCCAAGTTCCATCCATTTTGAATTGGTTAGTTTCATTTTCTTATTTATTCTTTGAATTTAATCGGTTTGCATTTCTGTATATGGAACCCTAGGATAGAGGATTGCTGTTTTACTGCCCGGTTTATGCTGAGGTCGTTTTATTCTTCCTGAGTTCGCTTTTATTATTTTTTATTTTTAGGTAATTACTGATGGCTAAAGGAAAAGTTGTCTCCGTTTCTGGTAAGGGGAAAGAGGTAGTGGATGAAGTTTGTTGACCCTTATAGTTGGGTTAGTGATGAGGTTAAGGAGGTAGCCTCCGTTTTCAACGATAGAGAGTCAGTTCGTAGGTTTAGGAGGGCTTGTCTAGTGTCGTGCTATGGGGAGAATAAGATAGAGTGGGTCCCTTGTGGTGCCGATGATAGGGTTTATAAATATAGGGAGAATAGTAAGGATGCTGACTTTATTTATATGTATATAGATTTCTTCCAAAAATTAGATATTAGGGTTCCTTTTATCCGTTTTGAGGAGGGGTGCTTAAACAAGGTTAATGTTGCCCCTTCTCAACTTCATCCAAACAGTTGGGCTTTTGTTCGAGCATTCAAGAATTTGTTTGCTATGCTCGGTCATAAACCTAGTGTGGATGTATTTTTTTTTTTCCAGGTTAAAGGGGTTGATAAGGGGTCCTGGGTTTCTTTTAGTAGTGTACCCCGTAAAAAGTTGCTGAGTTTGCTAACCTCTAGCTTTAAAGGGTTTAAAGATAAATTTATAAAGGTAAGGTCAGTCGAGTCTGAGTTCCCCTTCTGTTTAGATTCTGATGGTCTTGAGAGGTTCCCTTTGTATTGGCAACACAATCCTTGCCAAATATTGAGGATAGAGTATAATTGTCTTTCCCCCTTAGACCAGATGGTGGTGGACTTTCTGGAGGAGTGTGTGAGTCCAAGCTCTCCACTCTCCTGTGGAGTTTTATTGGAGTGTGGTTTTGATAATGAGAGGGTTCTCAAACACATAGGTAGTATTTCCGAGTAGTTTATCTTTTGTCTTTGCCTTTGTTAATTTTATTTATTGATAATTTATATTGGTATTCTCCTTTTCAGGCGAGATGGCTCCGAAGCTCGACCTTAAAGAGTTGGCCGCTCTAAAGTACCAACGAAAGGTGGTGGTAGATGACAGTCGAGTTCCTCCTATCTCTCCTAGGGTGGGTTCGAGCTCGAGGACTCCCACTGATCCGAACCATTTAAGAGAAAGGAAAAGGGCAAGGTTCATTGCTGGTCCCCAGGAGAGGGAGCAAATGCCTGCATTTTCACCTCCTGCTCTCATTGGAGCTACTAAGGTGAAAGATTTTCTTCAATCAGTGAACTCTTCCAGCCTTTGGAGTCTCCAGTTCCCAACTCCGGAGTTCATAGACTAGCAATTTGTTCATGTTGAGGACCAAGCTTTAATGGAAAGGGCTTGAATCCTTGGTCTCTGCCGTCACTTATAGATTCAGGGTCTTCGCCAAGCTGCTATTTGCCGATTTTTAGAGATGTGGCAGCTCTATCTATGAGCTCGAGACTTCGAGGATCATCTCGGCTGACTTCAAGTTTGAGAAGGAAGAAGCTGAGTCTAAGTTGGCCGAAGAGAGGAGGGGCTGGCTTGAGGCTAAGAAGGCTTTTGAAGACAAGATCGGTAGTCTTGTTGCTCTATTTAAGACGAAAGTGGATGCAGCCAAGCTGAAGATCCAGGAGTATGAAGCCGGGAAGAAGATTATGGAGGTCGAGAATAAGAGGATGACCGAGGAGAACAAAAGTCTCCAAGATGAGGTTGCCCTCTTGAAGGATGAGGTGGTCGAACAATACACTACTGGCTTTGAAAGAGCCCTTGAGAAAGTTCAATTTCTCCATAAGGATTTGGACTTAAGTCAATGTGGTCCTTTTAAAGAAGTCATTGATGGTGTATTGGTCAACTAACTTGCAAGTGAGGGGACTGACGGAGCTGAAAATGCTGAAGTGTCAGATCCTACTCAGGCTATCACCCCTGCTGATGGAGCTCCTCATGATTCTTAGGCTTTTTACTTTTTTCTTTTAATGTTGTAATCGTCTGACTTTGGTTATGTATAGTGATGAAAATATAGCATGAACAATTATTCATGATATAGTCGGATAATCTTGTCTAATATATCCTCGGCTCATCTTATAATTATATGATCGGAGAACAGAACATGTGAATTATAATTATATTATCGGATGTTATAATGTAATGCCATATGAGATAGCATAATAGTAAGTTGAATTAATCGATATGATCGGATGTGGTAATGTAATGTCAGCTCGGATCATTTTACAAAAAAAAAATCATGATATGATCGGATGTTGTAATGTAAGCTCGGATTATGTAATCAGGATAATCATATGATCGGACATTATAATATAATGCCAATTCGGACCATTTAATCAGGATAATAATATGCTCAGATACCATGACAGAAGTAAGATGAATTAATCATGATATGATCGGCATGTTGTATTGTAGTATTTAGAGAATGTATTAAATGGTTAATATTCGATTTGAGATGGTATGTGATCGTCTGCTGAGGGTAGCTTTGACCTTTCAGAGCTCGGTGCCGGGGATGAGGTTGTTGTGAAATTATGCTTTCACCACTTGGCGAGGGCTAAGGTTGACGTGAGTATGGCGGCTTTTGGCCCTCCACTGCTCGGGATTGGAGCCGAGGCTGATGTGGAAGTGGGCCTTCACCACTTGGCGAGTGCCAAGGTTGACGTGAGTATGGCGGCTTCATCTTTTCACTGCTCGAGACTAGAGCGGAAGCTGATGTGAAAGTACGCCTTCACCACTTGACGAGTGCCAAGGTTGACTTGAGTATGGCGGCTTTGTCCTTTCACTGCTCGGGACTAGAGTCGAGGCTCATGTGAAAGTGCGCTTTCACCACTTGGCGAGTGCCAAGGTTGACATGAGTATGGCGGCTTTGTCCTTTCACTGCTCGGGACTAGAGCCGAGGCTGATGTGAAAGTGCACCTTCACCACTTGGTGTGTGCCAAAGTTGACGTGAGTATGACGGCTTTGTCCGAGTCTTGCCAAGAGTTTTATGTCAATCTGCGAAAGAATAGTGAGATGAATAATATATTGAAAAGAGGTGGAATTACATCAATTTGCCACCGAAATGTTCGGCTCAGATCCGATCATGCCTCGTTAAAACCTTTGGTGGTAAAACCTAGTGAGATAAAACCCATCAAAAGAAAAAGAGTGCACCCATCGGATGTGATTTAAGGTGTTCTAATTCTAGCTGTAGTATTTTCTGAGGGATGCAGCATTCCACATTCTCGGGAGTTCTTGTCCTGAGAGTTCGAAGACTTTGTAGTCCCCTCGGCCTACCACTTGCGTTACTCGAAATGGTCCTTCCCAGTTAGGGGCTAGCTTCCCTTCTCCAGAAGGCTTCCTTTGTAGTTCCATTTTCCGTAAGACCAAGTCTCCAACTTGAAAAGATCTTGGGTCGAGATTTTTGTTGTAAAGTCAAGCTACCCTTTGTTTGGTTGCTTGTTCTCTGATGTGGGCTAGTTCCCTATCTTCTTCGATGAGATCAAGCTTGGCTATTCGTTTTTCTTCATTTGCTACTTTCGTGATTGCCATTCGCCGAACATTGGATTAAGCAACTTCGATTGGGAGCATGGCTTCACTACCAAAGACAAGTCAGTATGGTGTCTATTGTGTTGAGGATTGAGCAGTAGTGTGATATCCCCATAGGACATCGGGTAAATCTTCAGCCCATAATCCCTTTGCCTTGTCGAGCTTCTTCTTTAGTGCCGTGAAGATGACCTTATTGGCGGCTTCAGCCAGGCCATTAGTTTATGGATGCTCTATAGAAGCAAATATATGCTTGATCTAGAAATTTTCATAGAGCTCCTTCAACCTCCGGTCTGTGAATTACGTGCCGTTGTTGATGATCAACTCTTTGGGGAGTCCGAATCTGCATATGATTCTTTTCCAGATGAATTTTCTTACTTTTTCTGCAGTGATTGTTGTGAGAAGTTCTGCTTCAATCCATTTGGTGAAGTAATCGATAGCCACCACTAAGTATTTAAGTTGTTCTGGTGCTAGGGGAAAAGGACTGAGTAAGTCAATTCCCCACCTGTGGAAAGGCCAGCTAGCTTACGAGAAATGTAGTGGTTTTGGGTGTCTTTGTGAGACGTCTGAAAACCTCTGGCATTTGTCACATCTTTGCACGAAGTCTGAGCAGTCAGTCTTCATTGTATTCCAGAAAAACCCTCCTCGAAGTATTTTGGCTGCAAGGGCTCAACCTCTGATATGATTTCCATATACCCTTTCATGTACCTCGGCCATGACATCATTGATTTCTTGGGGGCTGAGACATTTAAGGAGGGGAAGTGAATATTCTCGCCTAAAAAGTTGGCCTCCATATAATGTATAGTGGCTTGCTTGTCACTTGAACTTTTTGTCATCAGCTACTGAGGCTGGGATTTCCCCTAATGTTAGGTAGTTGAAGAATGGGGTTTGCCAATCGAGGATTTCGATCTCAGTGTTGCAATTTTCGGATTGAAGGCGGCGAAAGTGCCATTAACTTGGTCGACAACTAGCTAAGAATCTGCTTTTACTTCAAGTTTCTGGACTCTGACTTCCTGGACGAGCTTAAGGCCTGTTATTAGGGCTTCATATTCGGCCTAGTTGTTACTAGCATGGAATTGGAATTGGAGAGATTGTTTTATTAAAATTCCTTTGCCATTGGCAGCTCCATCAACGTGCAGTGTCCAGGAGCCAAGTTCTTGTTGGGGAGCTTGTGATAGCTCGGTTACAAAGTCGGCAAGGGTTTGTGCTTTGATTAGGCCTTTGGGCTAGTATTCCAAGCTGTGTTCTGATAGTTCAACGGACCATGAGATCATTATTCCAGCCAATTCAGGTTTAATTAGTATCTGCTGGATAGGTTGTTCCGTGCGGACAACGATGTGATGACTCTGGAAATATGGCCTCAACTTTCAGGCCGACAACACAACTGCATATGGTAGCTATTCAATTTTTTGGTACCTTTGCTCTGGACCTTGGATTTTTAGTGTTTTGCTAACGAAATACACTGGTTGCTGCATTTTGTCTCTTTCTGTGACGAGGACCGAGCTTACGGTGTGTTTGGTCACAGAAAGGTAAAGAAAAAGAGTTTCTCCACGGCACAGTTTAGTAAGTACAAGTGGTGCTGAGAGTTGTACCTTTAACTCAGTGAAGGCCTTTTCACAGTCCTCGAACCATTCAAAGATCGTCTGCTTTCTTAGTTTTTTGAAGAACAGAGCTGCTTTCTCAGCCTATCTTGAGAGAAAATGGGACAGGGTTGCTAGGCGACCTGTTAGTTGCTGTATTTCTTTCACTGAGGTTGGACTTCTCATTTCAACTATTGCTCGGCACTTGTCGGGGTTGGCTTCTATTCCTCAGTTGGTAAGCATGAATTCGAGAAATTTTCCCCCATGAACTCCGAATGCCATTTTTCTGGATTTAATCTCATGTTGTATCTTCGGAGCTGCTGGAAGATTTCTTCGAGATCCTTAATGTGGTCACCAGTGGAGGTGTCTTGGCTACCATATCGTCGACGTAAACCTCGACGTTTCTGCTGATCTATTCTTCGAATACTTTGTTCATGAGCCTTTGGTATGTGGCTCCTGTGTTTTTCAGGCCGAAAGGCATGACTTTGTAATAGAAGTTGGCGTGCTCTATGAGGAAAGCGGTTTTGTCTTCATCTTCTGGGTGCATTCTGATCTGATGATAGCCAGAGTATGCATCCATAAAGCTAAGATATTGGTAGCTAGAGGCATTGTCGACTAGCTTGTGAATACTGGGAAGGGGGTAGGAGTCTTTTGGGCAGGCCTTATTAAGATCGGTGAAGTCTAAACACATGCGCCATTTGTCCGAGCTTTTCTTCACTATCACTACATTTGCTACCCATGTAGTGTATCGGATTTCTCTAATGAACCCTGCTTTGAGGAGCTTTTTGGTTTCCTCCAAGGCTGCTTTCTGACGCTCGGCTCCCAATGTCCTCTTCTTCTGCGTTATGGGTCGAGCTTTTGGGTTGACCATCAGCTTATGACTGATCAGATTCGGGTCAATTCCTGGCATATCGGCTGGGGTCTATGCGAACAAATCGACGTTTCTTAGCAGTAAGGCCGAGAGCTCTGAAGATATGCTCGGAGGGAGATCGGCTCCGATGAATGTTACCTTTGGATTCGGATACTAGAAATTTTATGGCCATATGTGGTGTTGAGACCACGGCTCCTGAGGCGTTTAGTGCCCTAAAATAATGTGGTAGGGACTGGTTGTATCAATGACAAGATATTTGAGGTCGACTGTCTTTGTCAATGGCTCTGTGCCAAAATGTTGTCCTGAGCCAAACATAGTCGAGTACTTTTACTCTTCTCCCAGTGAATCCGACCAGTTCACCGTTATAAGGAGGGAGAGAATTTTCAGATAAGTGTATTCGCTTGAAGGTGGAGTATAAGAGTATTTCAGCTAAACTCCCCTGGTCTACGAGGACTTTCCTAACCAGAAAGTTGCCAGCAAGAATTGAAATTACAACAGGGTCGTGTAAATTTTCATCAATTCCCTTAAAGTCAGAATTTGAGAAAGATATTATCGGGTTTTTGGTTTTTGATCTTGGAGATGATGATGCTCCTTCGAGTGACATAATTGCCCGGAGTGATCTTTTTCTTGCCGAGTTCGTCTCGTCGCCTCCTGCGAATCCCCCTGCAATATGGTCAATGACACCATGAATTCTTGGCTCCTCATAGGAGGGCGATCGCTTTTTCCGTTCATACCTTTTATGTCTAGATGGGGATTCACTGTCTGAAGATGTTGAGGGACTACGGCGTTTTCTTCTTTCTTGGCTTTGGCCTCTTTTCTTTTCTTATTTCTTGTCTTTTACGAATTGCTTCAGGTATCCATCTCGGATGAGACGTTCAATTCTGTTGTTCAAGCTTTTGCATTCATCGGTTGTGTGTCCTCTGGAGTTATGGTATTCACAGATTTTGCTTTGATCTGTGCCTTTGGGCCCTGGCTGAGGATCGCCTTTGGTTGGTTTTAGTAGCCTAACACTGAATATCTCGGTCAGGATTGAACTTGCCCTTGCATTGAGTGGGGTGTAAGTAGCAAACCCTGGTTCCAAGTATCCGAAATTTTTCTTGTGCTTGTGTTTTCCCTCTTTGTGTTTCTGATCCGAACTTGCATTATTTTGCTTCTGAGTTTTCTTCTCTGCAGCTCGGAGTTCTTCAGCATTAATGTATCCAAGGGCCCTTTCACGGAGTTCCTGTATGGTTCTTGGCCTAGTGATTGCCAAGCTCTCTTTAAATGGTCCAGATCGCAGACCTATTTTGATTTGCTGGAGTTCAACCGTTGGGTTGAGGTCAGGGATTTGTGATGCTTCTTCTTGAAACTGGGTCAAATAAGCTCTTAGGGACTCATCGAACCCTTGTCAGACGTGCTCCAAGGAATCTGATGTCTTGGTATAGATCTTGGCATATATGAATCTGTTGACAAAGGCTCTTCCGAGGTCTTCGAACCTGTGGATGGAGTTCGGAGGTAAGGTCGAGAACCATAAAAGTGCCGATTTTTCTAGGAAGGATGGAAAAGTCCGGCAAAGGATTCTGTCCGTGGCTCCATTGATAAGCATCGTGGATCTGAACATTGTGATAAATGATTGGGGGTCTCCTGTCCTGTCATAGGGACGGAGTGATGTTGGGAGTTTGAAATTGGCAGGTAGGCTAGTGGCCATCAGTTTTTCTGAGAATGGTCCGCAATCTATGGGCTCAGGCTCATCATCGTATTCGGTTTGGTAGGTAGGATAATGGGAGTAAAGGGGTTTGTTGTTGCCAAATCCATGACTGGCAAACTCAGTATTTTCTCGATGGGTTGCTCTTTGTCTGGGGTTCCTTGAATTTTCAAACTTCAAGGACTGATTTTCTTCTTGAAGCTTTGCGGAACTGTTCCATCAAACAGCGGTTTTCTTCCTATAATTGGTCGAGGATAGGAGGGTAATATGGTGGATGGTTATTTGGGGGAGTGTTTTGGCTGGAGGCGTTAGCCATGGTGATTGGGTTGTTAGATTTGTAAGGTAGGCTTTGTTTACCGGCCCCACGGTAGGCGCCAATGTTCTTACCTAGAAATAGTGGTAAGGGTGTAAGTAGCTCCGATGTCCATGGAAACGGGGGGTGGGGTACTTGTAAAGACACTCTGATGCTTAAGTCAGTAAAAACGTAGGGAGTGGAGAGATGTTTGTGTGATAGAGATCATCATACCTGGGGGGCGATAGCCCCCTTTATATAAGGTGAGGTTACCCCATAGAGAATCTGTTATGATCTTCCTTGAATGTAGGAGATATTCTTGTGATTTGGTTAGTGTTAAAGATAATTATTAGATATAATATAGATATGATAAGATAGGGGAAGATTATATGCGGGATTTAGGAGATTTCCTCGACTATATCTGAGATGTAATCTTAAGAGATATTTCCATCCAGTCACTGATCTGTGGCCCGAGTTCTGAGGCCTTTATCCGAGGTCTTATATCATGAGCCGAGGTATAGGCTCGTATTTTCTAGTCCAGTACAGTGTATATTTCTGACAAGCTTATTGTTAAGCATTAATATGGTTTTAAAATCATGCCCAATGAACCATCAACTTGCAAACAAGGTGATTTAAGAAACTCACAGAGAATATGTCAAGTAAATGTTCTGAATAATACTTAATTTAATACTTTCAATAACGCATAACTAAAAATGGAAAAAATAGTATTTTTAATGTGACATGACTTCATAAATATGACAAATTTAAAATCATCATAAATGGAAAAAAAAAAGGAAGTAGTTGACTCTAATAGAAAAATTGTAATGTTAAGTATTGATAATACAAATTATATATAATCATTATAAATAAGAATAAATTAATAATGTATGTAATAAATGAGTTTAATTTATACAAATTGATAGTGTAAATTTTTTTTTACACTATTATGTAACTAAATCATTCAATTTACAGGACTTTTAAAGTTGTTGGTGTAAGACCTAGGGTCTGTTTGGCACGCATGATAGAATAAAGGCTGATAATATAAGACTTGATAGGATAAGACCTAATAGTATAAGGCCTGATAAATTTTTAATACTATACAGTATTTGGTGTAACACTATATAAGATTTTCGATCTTATATTCAGTAATATCATACTATTTATTTATAAATAATTCTAATATCTTAATTAAATAATAAATAAAATAAAATAATAATAAAATAGGAATTTTTATTATAATAATTTTTAAATATTATATTTATGTAAATATTTACTAACTATAATTTAATTTTTATTAAATGTTACTATTTATTTCAATATTTTATAATTATTTATTATTTTAATAATATATAAATAAAAAATACTATTTTATATATTTTTATATTTTATATGTTTAATTATAATTATTTAAATTTAAGTCACTGATTCTTACTTTTATATATTATATATTATATAGTAATTATTTATATATTTTATTAGTTAATAATTTATAACTTTATATTATATACTATTTATTATTTATTTAAAACCTTTATGTGTTATTAAGTATTTATTATTCTATTTTATTTATTATTTATCAATTATTTTTATTTTTATTTTTATTATATATAACTAAATCGATATTTTATATTATATGTATTTATTTTATTATAAAATAATTTTACTAAAAATAATTTTGTTTTATAATTTTATTTTATTATTTATTTAAGAATTATTTTATTTTAATAAAATATTTTTAAAAAATGATCTTATACGTTAAAAGCTAATCAGGTATAATACGACCTCCCCATGCTGTATTGAGTTATATAGCATTTTGACGTATAAGAGTGTTATAACGTATAATATTAGCTTATACTATCATACCTAATACATCGTATCAAACACCCCCTTAATAATTCTTACTAATGTATTAATATATTATTGGATGATAGTATTTTAATTTTTTTATACTATCAATCAATGAATAGAAAATAATAGTGGGACTTGTAGGCATGTAGTGATGCCGTAGTGAGTTTAATTGAATGTCTGAGTAGGCATGTCAAATTGGATTGTGCAAGTGAAGTTGGACGACCGAATATCAGCTTTTATCATTGTAATCTATACCATTAAATAAAATGGATTGAGTTATGGAACTGATTTTTGGTGTCTTCTATCCCATATACCTTTCCCTTCCAGTATTTTACACGTTTCTCGACAGTTTCCACTGCTAGCACTCTTCGTGTAACTGCTCCTCCATCCTTCTATCTCCCTTACTCAATTATTCTCTTTCCATTTTTTTCACTCCTGTACTCCTCCTCTTCACCATTACCAAACCTCTCATCCTAACTCCCTAAATCAATTCTTCAAGACACCTAATCCCTAATTTGAAGCAGAGGCGGCAGTGCCAATGGTTCAAGGCTCGGTTCCCCTTTGTGGTGGCTGGGGGACGATCTGGTGCGGCCTGCTCCTACATGTTTATAGTGACGGCATGACGTGACCAGAGCCTTGGCGGAGATGATGGTGGCCCAACGTGACGTTGCTAGAGGAAGGTGCTACTGGCAGCGGAAAGAGAGGAACAACAGGCAGGTAAAAGAGAGGGATAACGGGGCAGTGACGACGGAGATGACAGGCCGAGTGGCACGGTGGCAGGAAGTTGAAAGTGCGCACCATACTTTCACTTTCTGGTTCGTTCATGAGGAAGGTGGACAGTGGTCCAGCTTCATTCTTTTTTTTTTCCTCGTATTTCCTATGATTCTTTCTGATGGATTGCATTATTGTGTATTGGGTTTGCAGCATTGGGATCGATTCTTATATTCAAGGTTACAACTTTCACTGTTGTCTCCTTGAAATTTCAGGTTTGTCTTTCCTTTTTTTTTTTTTTAACTTTTCGCTGAATTGGAATAATGATAATAATAAACCTGAGATTAGAAAGAATGAAGCATGAAGCATTTTCTCACCTGGCGGTGACAAGGCTTGATTGCAAAGGCTTTTACTCGAAATAACAGAGGTTCTAAACCTACACAAAAATAAACACCAAAACATTTTGGTTGCCCTCTTCAACTGCTGCATGACTCGCTCCATCCATTCTCTTCCAATAGTTCTCACTGCTTTCTTAACCCTCACACCTACAAAGCCTCAATCCTTTCTCTCTGTCGCCGTGGACAATGGTGGGACTCACTCATTCTTCAAATTCAGAACGCCTCTCCTCCCCTAGGTCTTCCCCAAAATTGCTACACTTTCATTCATCTCTCTCGCTGTGTTTGCGTGTGCGTGCATTTGTTCTGGTAATGAATCGTTAATTCGTTCTTTATTAGTTTGTGCATTTATGTTAATCGTTTATTTTTCTTATTTTTTTCTGATTCAGGCGAAGAAGTTAAAGGACACGCTCTCACGCTTTGGAAATTGTTCTATTATTTTTTCGGTTCCTTCCAGCCAGGTCCGCAATTTTGTTTGGATTTGTTTGATATGTTTTTGAAATAATTTTGATTTCTATTTTAGGGTAATCTCTGTTTTTCATTTTCATTGGAGTCAATTTTAGGGTCTCAAAGTTAGTTGCATTTGTCGCATTCCCTGTCTCATTGGAGTCAACATTGATCTTTGTGAGGTAGTTCTGTGCATTAGTTTTGTGATGTATGAGGAGGTTGATATTAAAAGAGGAATGGGAATGAGATTAATCTAAAAAACTGCAATCCTAAGGCCTGTTTCTATTCTATGACTCTCAAGGCAAACTGAGTTTTGGTGATAGCATGAGAAAATATTTTTACTTCGTATAGAGCCCATCTTCAATGCTTATGAAGAACAAGCAAGTTTATTTTGGTGTTTCAGCTACATTTTGGGTTGGCTTTGGGGTAATAGGTTAGTACATGGCCTTTTTTTTTTGCAGAATTATTTTTTTCTAATAATTTTAGCTGATCATAAGATAATTTGATATCATTTTGACTTGATTGTGTTCCTTATTGCAGCAATATGGGCAGGAAACTAAATTTCTTTACTCCCACATATCCCTGTGTAGTTGTTAATATTCTTAGAACTCTGTCAATCTAATAGGGGAAACTATGATTAACTCCTCTAATATTTTTTATAGGGTTGGAATTACTTAAATCTGTCTGGCCATTACTTTATGAAATATACACATTTTGAATTTTAAATTGTACTTTGACTATAGATTTATAATCCCGTATAAGGCTTATTATGAGTTTAACTTTGTATAGTTTACATTATCATTCACTTTACTTAATTAGTTGCCACAATACTTTACAAGTGGCTTAAATTTTTATTACTAAAACCTTTGGATGTCATGTTGAAATGGGACACTAATAGGAACAACACTTAACATGCAATGAAATGTCTAGCAGCTCCAGTATACTTATATAGGTGATGCACAGGGGAGGACATCTCTTGGTATGCATAACTCAATTCAATGTACTTTCACTGTGATTCATGATCATTGTGTGATTTATCTACTGCTTCTTTTTCTCTTAATTCAAACAACATGATAATTTAATTAAACATTGCAGCTGCAGTTCATTACCTATCTTTAGTTCAATATCTTGAGATAACAATGAATGAATGATTTGGGTATGCTGTCCAATTTCTCTATATATACACATATACTACTTTCATTTGTCGGATAGTAATTCTCATTCAAAAATTTCAGCATGCAAAACTTCTAGCACTGAGCTTTTGCATTCATTTGAGAAGGCTATTAACTCTCTTCGAAATCATTATGGATTTCATCAAATTAGCAGTCATTAGATGGATGTTCACTGAGTTCTTAAAGGTAAGTATCAATTCTTGACCTCTTTTATATATGGCTTATGGGATTATGCCCTGTTGCTATGTATCCATTCACCTAGCTGTTGAGATGAAAAATACAATTACAATTTTCCTTGAGTAATTTTATGCATGTTCCATTGAAATATTGTAGGGCTGGTATGCATTACAAATAGTTTTCAGATAATAATTTGCCAAGCTAATTAAGATTGAGCCTGTACAATGGTTATAAAAAAAAAGTATGAGTCTTTACAATTCTTTATTTCTTTTGAGCACTTTTAATTAGTGTTCTGAAGGCCATAAAAGAATTAAATGAAAAAAAGAGAGGAAATTAGCTAAAAAAAAAATAAAGCAAAGGACTTATTTGGATACAACTCTCAGTGCATCTACTCCAATAATACTTGAGTCTTTCTATGCGTAGGCTTGCTAAGTTAATTTGTTAGACACATATCAATGCTTTTGGTGCAATATATCTTTAGAAGTATCTATGTATTATGTACAGTTTAGAAATGTCAAAAGATGCACTGCTGTTATTTTGTGAACGGATGGATTACCAATAAGAATATAATGTAGTTTTATTTGTTTATGAATATACAACCATGCCAAAGACTAAACGTTTTCAAAATCCATTGAAGTCGACACCCCAACCAAACACTAATACTCATCCATTGACTCAAGCTTAGTGCAATATTCATCAACAATACCTCCTTCACCACCAACTCATACACATCCTTCGCCTCCAGTGCAAATCCAGAAAGTCCTATAGAGCCCTCCCTATCACCTTCAACTGAAAGGCCCTCACATGCTCCAACAAATTCCTCAAGTGAATATTACATATGGAAACTTTACCTTAATAAAAAAAATATTTAAATATAATGTAACATGTCCAAATATTAAATAAAAAAAGAGTAAAAGAAATGAGTATTAATTTCACACACACAAACAACTTTGGATAGGTTCGTAATCTAGGAAACAGAGAGATGCAACTTTATCTTATGGTTATTATGTTCGTGATTCTAGGTAGCTATATTTTTATTGATTATTCATCTTGAAATTTGGTTGCAATAATTATGATAATATTAACCCAAATACATTTGTTTCAATGTGGGAGTTCATGCAAAACAGGATATTTGTATTCTACATGTGAATAGTTTATTCTGTAACATCTATTATGTTAACATGTAAAGTCTATGTATTTCGTTCATTATTTCTAATATGTAATTTATTTTGCAGTTTTTTAAAAAACGGGAATTTATAGATGATGAGATGTATAAAGAGTTTACTAGAATCCTTATGGCTGGTGAATAACTACTTGATTTATGCAACATGTTTTCTTCAAATGCCATTCCAATTGCATTTCAAGGTGAAAAGTTCTACATATATATTTTGTGTTTGTGATTCTAGGTGAAAAGTTTGACATATGTAAATTTTAATTAATTTCAGCTAAACTTATTTTACAATATAAATACTAACCATATTTTATTTCCATATATTGCAGTAAAATGAAGAACGTTTCAGTGGTTCAATCACTTTTTGGCCTCCTAATTAAATCTGAGTACCATTAAGTATGATTGAAATGATATTTGAAAAAAACATGTTACATAACTTTGGAAAATATATTATTTGAGTGTGTGAAATTAATACTCATTTCTTTTACTATTTTTTGGTTTGATATTTGGACATGTTGCGTCATATTTAAATATTTATTTTGATTTTGGTAAAGTTGTCATATGTAATATTTAGCGCTAATTATAATTATTCTCAAAAAATAAAAGGCGACTCAATAGTTATCTGTATATTTTTTTTTCTTCATCTTCACAAATCAACACCAATAAAAAAAAGGTGACTCACAGGAATATGAGCTGCGGATGCAAATTTTGTATCATGAACAAAGCAACAAAAATTGGAATATGAGTAATTCGTAAATTATAATAAAGGAGTGGGGGTCAGTTAGGAAATTGTGTGAACATCTCTGTCCGTATTTAAGTCAACATAGTTATATTTGTAGGTCGTTTCTTTGATGGCGAGCGGGTAATAATTTTATAGTTTGACGATAACCAAAAACATAAAATATGAGATTGTAAGTCAAGTACAATTAAAATTAAAAATAAGGTGGAATTGAAATGAGAAATATATAATGTAATTCCAATAGTAGCTTTGAAATGGACCCTATATTTGTTGGACTCAGTACCACATGGTAATAACTATTTGCAACGTTGAAAATTGATTTGTATGTAAAGAAATAATTGAGCAAATTTTTGTTAGGTGTGGAATTTGTTAGGCGTGAAATTTGGGGTTCTAATTTACTTTTTTCATAATAATAGCTTTTATATAGATAATTTTATTTTAATCTATATATGATATTTGATAAATAATAATAATAATAATAATAATAATAATAATATTTTCATTTTAACAACTTTTTCCAAATCTAATTTTTCAAAAAAAAAATCTAAATCTATATTTTTAGTCCAACCAATTTTGGGCTATAAAATAAAAATTCAAAATTTGAATTCAAAATCATTGTCAACACTTAAAGATTTTTAATATAAGGCAACATAATTATAATGATTCTTGATTTGTTTAAAAAAAACACAAATTCTCATATCTTATTTTTGTAAATCAATCAGAGGAATATATTGGCATGATTCTTTCATCTAATAAATATTCTATAATAATAATACTTAAATATATCCCTATCTTTCTAATAAAATTTTCAAATTTCATTATTAAAATTATAATTAATGTAATGCATAGTTTCTGCCTTTTCAAATCTATGATTTTAGCCCAACAAAATCGGACTCTAATTTACAAATTCAAATTTTAAATTCAAAACCATCGTCTAATTATTTTTTTTTTCAATTTAATATGATGATACCAATCACTATTTCCCATAATTAATATTTCCTATAATCACTCAATGATTTTCAATTAAAAATCCACTAGCAAAAGAGGTGACTCAACATTTTCACCCCCCAACTTCAAAACTCTCCTGGATATTATTTTTCTCCCTTCTCCTATTTGTCTCTTTATATATACCTCTCAAACTTCTCTATTCTTACTCCACTATTCTTTTTCTCCCTTCTCCTATTTGCTACCCTTTTTCATGATTTATCTTTGCTAATAATTAATTAAGTTTATGCCTTCTTCCTCTTCTTCTCCTTTTTTTGCAATAAATTATAGGAAGGTTTTGGTGAAGATTTGGACAAGGGTCTTCGGATTAAGGGCTTACCTTATTATTGTGAATCAGTTTTATGTGTATTTTTTCATCCATTATGAAAAGTCAACTCCATATCCCTATGATTAGGAATTGATGACTTAAGCATGTTTATGGTTTGGTTTGTATTCAATTAAATTTTTTACTACATTTTTTTTTTGTTTATTAGTATATGTTTTGATGTTATTCCTTTTCTTTGTTCACAATATTGGTATTTAGGTGTTGATTCATCTTTTTGTTTTTGCAATGTTGTTGTGCCAGCCTTCATAGTCAATGATTACATTCTTCGTTCTTTTTCGTTTCCAATGTAAGTCAATTATTTTTATTTATTTTTTCATTGTTCTTTTTTCTATAGAGTTGTTTTCATGTAAGCAAGGAAATTACTTGTGTGAGGGAGACATGAGAACTTTTAAGGCCTCAATGAATTGGTAATCTATTATGTTGCTTTAGAATTTTGGAGTTCTACTAAGGCTTTACTTTTTTGTTCTAATTTGCCATTGGATTTTGTATGTTGAAAGTTTTCAATCTTGATCTTTTCGCTACCAAGTTTTAGTGCCTTCTCTTTTATATAAAGGGATGAGTTTATTATTATTATTATTTCTTTATGTTAATGGTTGATTGTTTATCTGTTTCGTTTTCTCCATTGTAATTGTGTTGGACCTTTTATTTTTATTTTTTCACCTTAATCCTTCTAGGCCCGAATGCCAAGGTACAAATTGGAATGAGACTGCAATGTCATGAAAAGTTTGAATTTCCAATGTAAAATCAAGCATGGAAAATTGTTTCTTTTATTATAAATTTTTATTATGTCTTTTTTTTTTTTGAGTATTCCATTAGATATTACAATTTATGGTTTAGGATCAATAACGTTGTAATACACACATGCATATATATACACATACTACATTTTATAGTCATTAGTCATGTTATTAATTTATGCTGAATTGCATGATTCTTATCTATAATACTAATCTATAATCTATTTATAATATATAATATTAATATTCAAGACTCCTTTAGAGGAAAGTTTTCTAGGTGTTGCTTTTAGAGTAATTTATGGCTTGCAATTTGTTATTATTCTCTCAATCTCTCTGTTTCATTGTCTCTACAATTTAATTCCAATGCTAGAAAGGTATGATGGAGCTTATTAGCACCACAATCAAGGAAAGATAGACTAAGATGAGTCACCCTTTCCCCTATGTCAAATGTTTAGCTTGCTTTGTAAATTCCATTTCTACCCTTTTCCTGACATTTTTTTTTCAAATTTTCCATGACTTTCTCTTACTTTATTTTCACTACAAAGGCTATCTTTATAAGTTTCAATTTGATCGCTTTTAAGGGCTAAGGTGAGATAACACATTTTTCTTTGTGAATGCCATAAGTCTATAACTCATCAATGTTGCTTTCATCCTTTTTTCCTCTCTTTGATATGTTGTCTCTAAATCGCTAAATGGAAGCCCTGTACTCTTTCAACAACATGATAATCAAAATTTACATCTTTATTAGTCCTCTTATTATTCTTGTTAACTACAGTAAACAATTCTTTTACTAGATTTCTTTATTTCTAAGGTATGGTGTTAATGGTTGTGTAATCATCAATGGAAGTTCATTGTGCCTCTTACACCAATGAAGAGTTCTTTAGATAGCTTCTCAAATTTATTTTGGTTAAAATACTTTTAATGTGAATTGAGATTTTCATGGCCCACATCAAATATTGACATGAGGGCAAGAACAAATTATTTTTGAGTCATGATATTATTTAGTCATGAGGCCCTAGAAGAAGCATACTTAGATAATGCATATTTTGAAAATGTGATTTTAGTTTATTTATATATTTTGCATTTATATTCTAATTTTGCATTATTATTATTATTATTATTTTTGCTCATCACGCTGGTGTCTTAACACACATTACAATTAATTTTTAAAATGTCTAACTAATTTTTAGGTATCATTATTTGTTTGTTATTGTGATTTAATTTGTGCCTAATTGCTTAATAAGTTCATCAACATATTATTTGTTCAATTATCTAATCTACTGCATAAATTCACCTTTTTCTCCTCAGCTCTGGTTCTATTTTGTTTCCAATCAAATAATGTCATTTGCATTCGTAAATCATTATGAAAAACAATTTAAAACTAAACAACAATGTTGTTCCTATAGTTACTCATATGTGTGTATTTGTGCATCTTTAATTTTGGTCGAAAAAAGACAAAAAGAAAAAGAAAAAGAAGACAATATCATGATATTATATAGTGCATGATAAAATGCATAAGCATAACACATATTACACACATGAACCAAGCTGAAGAAAAATGAAATGATTATATTATTCTAAGATATGATATATTATTTTTAATATTGTAGCTTGACTTATGATAAGAAACCTATGACTTAATTCTTTTTACTTTTCTTTCCCCATTGTTTCGAATCAGATTTGCCATGTTCATTGGTTATATATTTTGACTATGTTGATCATACTTATTGTGATATTGCTTTGAAGGGTTACTATATACATGTTAACATTCTTTTTTTTTTTTTTTGTGTCATTAGCGTTCATAAAGAAGACTTTCTCTTTATTCTGCTTAAATGATATCATTTTTAAATTTGATTGATTTTTAAATAATATTACTAACAACATCATAGATTCTTTCCAAAGATCTTGCAACAATTTAGGCCACCCAAATAAGTAGAATCCCAAAAATGATGGTAAGATTTTCTATACTATTGTTAATATATAAGTAATTATTTATTTATTAATACAATGCAATTCTATACATTTTATATGTTCAACTTTCAATTAATTACAAATGTTGAATATTTAATTACAAATGATACACGAAGAGAGATGTTTTTGAGGTGACATAAATTGAGGTTACCATGATCTTTTATTAATTTTAATATATAGTTTAAAATTGATATTGTTATAATTTTCTAATAATTGAAATGAGGTAAATCAAGGTCATTTATGATTTTTTAATAATTTGAACATATATTATAATAAATCGGATATTTAATTTACTAAAGGAGATAAATGGTTCAAGATACACTCACGAAACAAAATGACTTAAAATACAATAAAAGTATTGACTTCAATATTTCATTATTCACGAGGGCAAAGCTAGGCGCTTTTTAAAATTAAAGTGAAGCCAATATTGAAAATCAATATTTGCTCTCGTGAATAATTTTTATAATCTTAATAATTAAAGTAAGTTTTTAAAATTAATTTATCTTCTAATTATTAATTAATTTTTTTAATCATATCTTCATATCTCTCCATTAACACAATAAAAATACCCTACAAAATATCTCATTCAAAATTATTTACTATGAAAATAATAACTAATGATATAAATAAAATGATAATTGAACGCATTATTAAATTATTAAAATTTTGTATGTATAATTATTACAGTATTAGCTAATGATAACAAAACTATTATAAGTACGTTACCACAAAAAGAAAACTATTATATATGTGTTGAAACTACGTCTACTTGGTATAATTTATTTTTATCTATATGTTTTCTAACCTATTCTTTAAGTTTGAAAATTGAACAGATTAGTCACATCAAACTAGAAAATTTGAAGCTGGTGTAATGAGTTTGAATTGTTAGTTTTCCTAGCAATTTCTCATCAAATACATGTTAATCAAGTGTGGAACTTCCAAGTGATGTCATTTTCAATGGAGCCAATTTTTTCAAAATTATGTATAGTTTTAAATGTAGATTTTTTTTCCTTTTTTTTCTTTGGAGGTTTAAATGTAGAAGATTATGAGTAGTATTTTTTTATGTTGTTGACATGGCTCCTAAATGTAGAAAAAGAAATTTATAATTATGGACACTTTTATTTGGCATGAATATTGATTGTTCTCTTTTATGTATTCTAACCCATTTCTTAAGTTAGAAAATTATGTATATTAGTGACATCAAATTGGAAAATTGATACTGGATTAGTCTGTATAGTAATTTATCATCAATGATTTATTAGTCAAGTGGTGAGACTTCTCGCAACTTAATTCATGAAAAATAATAATAATATCTAACAAAATGGTTTCCTCAAGAATAGAAATATATATTTTGTGTTTCGTCATAATTAAAATTATAGGATAAATTAATCTATCGGTAATCATTTTTAAGAATTTTATGATAAATTGATCCTTATCGATTTATAAAATAGTTGTAATTATATTACTCAACAAAAAAAAAAAGTGTATCAAAATATTGAGGGGGAACTAAATCTATAATCTATAATATTAATATTTAAGACTCATTGCTTAGAAAATTTTTCATATGTCATTCATAGAGAAAATTATGCCCTATCATTTTCATAATCATAATAATTAAAGTAAGTTTTTAAATTTATTTATCTCATAATTATTAATTAATTTTTTCAATATACCTTCATATCTCTCTTCCATTAATACAATAAAAATACCATACAAAATATCTCATTCAAAATTATTTAATATGAAAATAATGACAAATGATAATGATAATTGAGCATGTTATTAAATTATTAAGATTTATATGTATAATTATTACAATATTAGCCAATGATAACAAAACTATTATAAATAGGCTATTATAAAAAGAAAACTATTATAACTAACAATAATTTTATTGACTATGTGTAACTATTATAAATAGGCTATTATAAAAAGAAAACTATTATAATCACGGAAGTTGGATAGCCGACTTGGTGCTGGGAACCTAGCACGAAGACGAGACCAATAATAAATGGAGCCATGAAACCCCACCCCGGAACTCCTCGATGCTGTTTATCGATGTCGGATCCAGTAAGGTAATAGGAAGGGACTTCTTATCAGACAACTCGGAGGTCTCCCGTCTCGGAAGGTGGACGAATGACCAAACGACAGCGGAAAGGACAACTTCTAGAAGATACCTTTGACGATTGAAATCCCCTCCGTACCTCACAGATCAGCAAATCCGTACTATACACCTCAGCTCTAATAATCTGTTGAGAAGGGAGGGGTGCTCCTACAAATAGGTCAAGGGAAATTGAATAGGGTATGTTTTTCTTTTATCACCAAACTTTCCTTCTTCATCTGACTTGACCGTCGGAGTGCCTTTTGCAGGTACCCCGTCGCCGTATCTAGCCACCTGGAAAACGAGACCATAAGGCCCCACGCCAGGCACCTAGCAAACTCCGGTTATGGTAAGCAACATTGGCATCGTTGCCGGCGACTACTCATTTATAAAGCAAACTATGCCCCATCATTTTTATAATCTTAATAATTAAATTAAGTTTTTAAATTTAATTTACTTCATAATTAGTGATTAATATTTTCCAATCATGCCTTCATATCTCTCTTCCATTAACACAATAAAAATATCCTACAAAAATCTCATTCATAATTATTTAATATGAAAATAATAACAAATGATATAAACAAAATGATAATTGAATATATTATTATATCATTAAACTTTTATATGTATAATTATTATAGAATTAATTAATAATAAAAAAAATATTATAATTACATTATCATAAAAGAAAGAAAATTATAATTAATGATAATTTTATAGACCATGTATAACTACTATATAATTATATAAAAAGCTGTCATAATATGTTTTCTAATTGGGTAATAGATTTATGTAGTTTTTTTTATTATCACATATGCATTGTAGTTTTAGTTCATTATCAACTTAGAAAACATATTATAATAACTTTTTATATAATTATATAATAGTTACAATAGTCAATAAAATTATCATTAATTATAACAGTCTTCTTTTTGTGGTAGCATAATTATAATAGTTTTGTTGTCATTAATTAATACAATAATAATTATACATATAAAATTTTAATGATATAATAATACAATCAATTATTATTCTTTTTATATTATTTGTTATTATTTTTGTAACGACCCATATTTTTTTGTATTATTGTGATAAAATAATTAATTGTGAGTAATTGGTAGGGATTTTAAGAATTTTGTAGACACAGTTGGGTTCGAGACAATATAAGGATTCTAAAAAAATGGAAATTAATGAAATATTAATAAAAATATAAAATTATAATATTTTAATTAGTAATATATGATGAGATCTTATAAATGTTATTAGGACATAAAAAAAATTAGAATAAGGTTAAAAGGATAATTTTACTCGGTAAAGTTTTTATTTATGTCAATTGGGTGCTGAAATGATAAGAAATAGTACACCGAAATGGTAATAACATGTATACTGAAACACCAAGATTGGTCCAATAGGGGACACTACCATATCTTAAATACTTTTTAACTTAGAACAACTGAACAAACATAGATAGTTTCAATACTGATACAAAGTAATTTGATCTGCAAATAAAAATCTTATCCTTTATGACTACTTACTCTCCAAGTAAGTGTCATATATAAAAATCGAAAAGAAAAGCGAATGAAGCTTCTCTCTGTTATAGTCACGTTCTTTCTCCTTCACTTCTCCGTTTTCTAAGTTTTAAACCACCATATCTACAAGGTAAACATCTAACTCACTTCAAGAAACATCTTCTCTACATCAAGATCACTTGAAGACCTTATATTTCCCTACTCTTCGGACCACCCAATAGTGCACAAAAGGGGATGGAAACGAAGGAGGACTGAGGTTTGAAATGAAAAACTAGAGAAAAAGGCTTGGAGGGAGGTAGGAAATTCTTCTAATCTTTACTTCATAATGTTTGGCTATTTTGCTAAGATAAGTGCTTGATTTTATTGAGTTTATGTTGCTGAAATCTGAAACCCAATTTTTAGATCTATGATTCCTTGAGTTGTGATGAAATCATGTGTATAGGAACAAGCATTTTTAATTCAAATTTTTCATATGATGGATTTGATAGATATGGAAGAATACGTCAAGTATAATTCTTGTGAACTTGCTGAAGTTTATACGTGGATTTGTTGTTGGCTGAAAGATTATTTTACTATTGGAACTAGAATAAATTGTACTCCTTAGACTTGAATTCTGCTAACGTGCTATGTTTCTGCTGAAGTGGTTTAGGGACGAGATCCGAGGTCCAAGATACAAATCTAGGTGATGGAGTGGTTTAGGGACGAGATTCGAGGTCAGTGATTTAGGGTGCGAGATCCTAGGTCCTAAATCAAAACCCATGATTATGAAGTAGATTAGAGTGCGAGATCCTAGATTCGAGATCAAAACCAAAGTTATGGAATAGTTTAGGGTGCGAGATCTGAGGTCAGTGGTTTGGTGTGCGAGATCCGAGGCCCCAGACCAAGAAATCTGAGGTCCTTTTACAACAATTATTATAAAAGAATTAAAGAGAATTTTTGTAGATAAGTTTTATAAGAATTCAAGAGATTTTGAACGAAATGTTTCATAAAAAGTTAAGAGATTTTAAAGAGAATATCTCATAAAACTTCGCGAGACTTCAGAAGATTTTTAAGAGATGTTGCATAGAATATCTCATAAGAGTTTAAGAAGAAAGGGAACATAAGAAAAGAAACCTCACTCAAAGAGAGGGAATTCAAGAAAATAAGCTTTATGTAATAATCAATTGCTTAGTGGTAAGCTCATGGATTCACGGGTAGTAGTAGACGTGTTACGCCTTTAGAACTATATCAGGGTGTGAACGCGACAACATTACATCGTTTATGAGAAAATGGATGTACTGAGGATAGCGAGACTATCTAGATGAGATGTAATAGACGTACTCCATCTAGTGAACTATATCAGAACGTAATCACGACTGCATTACATAGTTGATAGTACGATCCAGAGAGAAGTATATCAAAAAAGTCCTATGAGTTTTACTATTAAGCCTAAACTGTCTAATAAATCTCATAAAATCAAAGAGAAATTCAGAAGAGAAATTTCATATGAAATTAATAGATTTTAAAGAAAATGTCTCATAAGAATTAAGAAGATTATGAAGAGAATATCTTATGAGAAATTTAGGAGACTTAACAGAAAAAATCTCAAAAGAGTTTCAGGAGATTTTCAAAAGAAGAGTCTCACAGAAATTTAAGAGACTTAACAGAGAAAATCTTAAAAGAATTTCTGGAGATTTTGAAAACAAGAGTCTCACAGAAATTAAGAAGTCTTAACAGATAAAATCTCAAAAGAGATTTAGAAGATTTTCAAGAGAAGAGTCTCACAACTAAACAATGCAACAATCTAGACTTACATAAGAGCTAGCTATTTAACAATAATTTGAAGACCAAATCCTAACTACTTGACTGCATCTTCACAAAACCGCGTGCGTGGGTCTGTCACGATCCCCCCCCAATCTTAATAACCTAGGTACTATCAAGTTTCCAATACAAAATGGATCAACTATGTGCCCATTTGTGAAACCACAGTCTTGTAATACTAGTACTCTCCTCACACTTGTAATAACCTAAGCTTTTACGATGGCCTCTCAAGGGAACACTGCCTCCAACTAAACCAACTGGTCCTATGATGTTTTCCTAAGTTTTAGAGGCGAAGACACCCGCGACACCTTCACAGGTTATCTCTATCAAGCTTTGTCCCGTAGAGGACTCAGAATCTTCATGGATGATGAGGGCTTGCAGGGTGGGGATCAAATCAAACGATCTCTGGTCAATGCAATTCAGCAATCAAGGGCTTCGATTGTGGTTTTATCTAAGAACTACGCTTCCTCTACCTGGTGTCTTGATGAGCTTGTCGAGATCCTTGAGTGTATGAGGCTGAAGAAGCAGCTGGTTTGGCCAATCTTTTACAAAGTGGCACCCTCCGATGTAAGGCACCAGAGGAATGGTTATGCTGAATCCATGGCTGAACATGAGGCAAAGTTAGGATATGGATCTGGCACAGTGCAGAAATGGAGGTCAGCTTTGTCTGAAGTCGCTAGCTTGAAAGGATGGGATTACAAAACCGGGTGCGTAATCAATCTCTTACCTCATCAATTTGCCTAATAAATTTCTACTAGTACTACATAGCTTTTTTTTTTTTTATAATATTTCTACTAGTACTATAGTTGACAACTAGTTTTTAATCACATCATCTATCTTCTATAAATTTACGTTAAGATATCTGAAATTTTAAATAGAAAGCGAGTCTGGTCTTTTTAATCCAAGACATATTATGAATGTGTTTTTGTTAACTAGAAATGCTGTTGGAAACATGGGCCAAGTATTGTGCGGGTGTTCAGGCCCGAAACTATATTTATTGAAAATAAAAATTATACATGAAAGTTCTTGTGCTTAATTTTTTAGGTCCGAATCTAAATTTATCAAAGAGATTTTGAAAAAGGCCACGACTAAACTACAATGTGAACAAGTTGATGTTGGCGAATACATAATTGGACATCAAAGTCACGTAGAAGAAGTAAAGTCACTTTTAGACATTGAATCTCATCAAACGGTTTGCATGTTCGGAATTCATGGAATTGGTGGAATGGGAAAAACAACACTTGCTAAGGCACTGTATAACTCAATTAATCATCAATTTGAATATGCAATCTTTCTTGAAAATGTTAGAGAAAAATCAAATAGTTACATGGGCCTGGTATATCTTCAGGAGGCAATTCTATCAAAGTTTGAAGGGGAAAATATTAAGTTAAGTAGTGCTAGTGAAGGTGTCACTAGATTGAAAGACATACTTCGGCATCAGAGAGTTCTTTTAGTGCTCGATGATGTTGACAAGGATGACCAGTTAGAAAACCTAGCATGAAAGAGTGATTGGTTTGGCTTAGGCAGTAGAATTATCATAACAACAAGGGATAAACATGTTCTAGATCTCCATGATGTTGAAAAGAGATTTGAAATGAAGGGGTTAAATGATGATGAAGCTCTTCAACTCTTTTGTTTGAAAGCATTCAAAGAGAGTCAACCTCCAATGAACTATGAAAAGGTGTCAAAACGTGTTGTTCAGTATGCTAGTGGCCTACCATTAGCTCTAAAGGTAATTGGGTCCCATTTGGCTAAGAAATCTGTGAAGGGTTGTGAAGATGCATTAAAACAATATGAGAAGATTCCAGACAAGAAGATACAAGAAATACTCAAGATAAGTTATGATTGCTTAGAAGACCCTGCAAAGTGTATTTTTCTTGACATTGCTTGTTTTTTTAAGGGGGAGATGTTGGGGTATGTTGAACAGGTATGGGAGACATGTGACTTTTCCCCATCATACAATGTTCAAATACTTGTTGATAAATCACTTATTACTATTGAAAATGGTGTATTACGAATGCATGATCTAATACAAGACATAGGTAAAGAAATAGTTAGATTGGAAGATCCTAAAAATCCTGGTAGGCGCAGCAGATTATATTTTCATCAATATGTTCTCAAAGTATTCAGAGAAAATTCGGTAAGAACCTTTTTGATCATGTGTTTTTTGAAAATAAAAGCATTATTGGAATATTTTGACTTATTAATATAACGTTTACGGCAAAAGAAATTTATTCATTGACCTTAATTTTCTATTACTTGTTTTAAAGGGAGGCAATCAAATTGAAGGAATAATGTTGAATCCCGTTGAAAAAAAGGAAGTAAATTGGAATGACAATGCCTTTAAAAAGATGATTAATCTTCGAATTCTCATCATTCGAAAGGCACACTTCACACAAGAACTTGATTATCTACCAAATAGTCTAAAGCTACTCCATTGGGAGGGTTACCCTTCAAAATCACTCCCTTCAGGTTTTGATCAAAATGATATTGTTATTCTCAGTTTACCTTATAGTCATCTCACTTTGGAAGAAGCAAAGCCATTCCAGGTTAAGTTGCCTCTTTAATTTTTAAACTCTTACATAGTTTAAAAATTAACATAGGGTGGCTAGATGCATCATACTATTCATCTTTCTAAAAGTTAAAATTAATGTCATATATAAAAGTTTTGGAAACAAAATATGATTTATTATTCCTTTTAAAATTGTTAAAAGTCGACCATATTAATATCGCTTATCATTGCTAATTAAATCAAAATTTTTCTTTTTATATTTTGACAGAAGCTGGTGCATTTGACTCGCTTCGATTTCTCAAATTGTCAATATATAACTCATTTCCCTGACGTGTCTGGAGTTCCAAATTTGAGAAAACTTGATCTTTATGGTTGTGGGAACCTGACTGCCATTCATCACTCTGTTGGATTTCTTCAAAAGCTTGAAGGTTTAAGTGCATATGGATGCACCAAGCTCCAAGATTTTCCACTGAGGATGTCGCTGCCTTCTCTCCAATATCTTAACCTAAGTGACACAAGCATTAAATTCTTCCCACACATAGAGGAAAGGATGTGTGCGCTTTTAATAATTTATTTGTGTGGGTCTCCAATTAAGGAGCTGCCAGATTCCATTAGTAATCTTGTGGGACTGAAAAAGATATACATAGATTCCAAAAGTGTTATTGTTGGAGGCTTACCAATTGAGCTATTCATGTTGCCAAATATGTGGAGGTTGAACTTAGATTGTGGTATTGCAGTTAGAGAATCACTTAGAAGGTTGCGAAATAGCCGTGCAATGGCAACAAATGGCCCCTTCACTTTAAATGAACCACCTTATTCATCTTTAAAAGAGTTGAGTTGTTGTAATTGTGGTTTGACAGATGAAGATCTCCACATAATTCTTGGCTATTTTCCAAACTTGGAACAACTATGGGTGCCAAGGAATGAATTTGTATCCCTCCCAGCAAGCATTAAAGGATCTGCTAAATTGGCACTTCTTGATGTGAGTCACTGCCTGATGCTTGAGGAAATTCCAGAGCTGCCAAAAAGTATTGAGCAATTATTTGCAAATGGGTGTCCGTGCTTGTCTTTAGAAGCATTTAAAATGTTATGGTCTCAGGTTAGAATTCTATTCAAGTTTCATGCCAACAATGTTTTTTCAATTTCTTTGCTCATGCAACATTTTTTATACCATTTATCCACAAACCACCATACATAATATACACAAGGTGCTCGCCATATGGTGAATGTGATCTTCTTCTTCCAACATGTTATATGATCCAAGTTATGTGAAAGCTGGTTATCATTTTTGCTGACGTCACAGGCATTCAATGAAGTCTGTGGATTGGAAGTTGTCATGCCAAGACTAACTGAGATTCCAGATTGGTTTGACCATCATTGTAAAGGAGGGATTGTATCTTTCCAGGCTCGTCGAAAGTTTCCTGATCTTGCTATTGCATTTATCTTGGAGGAACATGCATGGGTAAAAAGCATACACTTACACATCAATGGTGTCCTCCTCTACAAATGTGGTTTTGGTTTAGATCCAAAGTGGAATGTTTCTATTTTTCACTTGCAAGGTTTGTTCTTCCGTCTAGAGTGGTCAAGCCTCGAAACCTTTCTAGTGCATGAATGGGTTCACGTGGAGATTGAAATTGAATGTCAATGTGAATGTTACTATGACAGAAGATGTAATGTAAATAATTGTAATGTAAGTAGCTGTGGAGCTTATGTGTACAAGCAAGAAACAAACATGGAGGATATTCGATTCACGTGTCCCAATTCATTGAAGAGAACTTTGTCTACAGTTAATGATGATTCCCCAAAGAGGAAGTGCAGTGAGGAAGCTCAAGCCTAACAATAGAGGAAAGGGTAACTGATTGATATAGGCAAGAAACTGGTACAATACGGTCATACTAATTAATTGGTTATGCATAAGGTAATCAATATTTTTGTCATGAATTCATGATATTTCCTGCTGAAACTTAAAATTGTTTCCATGTTGTGACTTGCAGGAGATCAACTAATTTTTAAACTCCATCTTCTGGGAGAAGAATGAACAAGATATTGTACTTCCAATGAGTACCTTTTATAGCGTCTTTTCTTATGGTTTCACTATTATCAAGCAAAAGCAGTTTTCACTTTGTAATTTTGTCGTGGCTTTTTGTCCATGAATGTCTCCTGAAATTGCTCAGACCTTCACTCTCGAATTGTTCGTTTCTTATACGAAAGAAACTCAAATAATGTGTACTAAAAAAAAAAATATTACTTTTGGTTTTATATAGTACTGTTGACATTTCATTCTTGATCATAATCATGTTTATAACAAGCTACGTACATACGACTTGCATAATTCTGGGGTGTGATTTGGATCAAAGAAATTTATACATTTAATTTCCAGCTAAATTTGTGCCATCATTTTATTACCATTGATGTGGTTGATTTGTGCTTTAGATATATTCATAGACGAAGTAGCTAGCATAATGTGGTAATACAAGGACACATTTCTGCATGAATTCTCAAGTAGTATACTCATGACTGTATAATACAGTACCTTGCACAAAAAGTTTATGTGCAATTTGGATCACAACAACATGTTTCATTCTGCTTTGCACCTCCGTTCGATGAAGCTCCTTTCAATTTGGAAAAATTATTGCAGAACGATGGGAATTTATATCTAATTCCATCTTGGATTAATTTTTGAATCAAATGTTATATCAATTGTTATGCAGGGTGGAGGAAGCACTACCACTTAGCACAGTTAAGGATGGTTGTGTAAAGAAAAAAAAAATTCAAAGACCATCAAATTGTGGCACCGATGCTACAAAAGCAAAGAGTCAGTTAATTATTCCTCCCGAGCATACATGGTGACATTATGGTTCTAGCAATTTTTGTGAAGATGGTTCAAAAACTATGTTAACGCAGTGTCTGGTTTTCTTCCTAAATTCTAATCGTTAAATCCTAATATAGTACTCATAGCAATAAGATAGTTGAGGTTTCATATAGTAAATGCAATAATTAATGCTGTTGAGAGTGCCAAAACTTCGTCATACAGCACCTTCCTAACCTCTCTTCTTCTTCCTCTTTATTCCACCGTACCTTGTGACAATGACCATGGCTTGCTCTTCCTTTTTCACCCCGAGAACGGAGAGGCTCATGCTTCTATGAGAGCAGAGCTGGGATGGTTTTCCACAACAACAACCAAACGCGGTTTGGTGGTGGCACCCTTCACATATAGGCCACCTTTTTTTTTTTTTTGGTAAGTTTTGTTATGAACTGTGGCTAATTTTGCTAGTCGAACTAATTGTTGAAGAACTAAGTAAACTTAGTTTGCTGAAGTTATGAGCCTGAAAGAACTAAGTAATTGAATCTTCATATTGCATGGCATAAGTTAAGCATAAGAGAAAAGTTTATTGTACATCCAAAAATCAAAATCAAGCAAAATATTACCATAAAAAAAACTGGAAAATTGAAATTGTGAATATTGGCTTTTAACATGGGAAGCAAAGTTGCAAGTTGTTTTTATTTTTATTCTTCTTTTTCCCTTCTTCTTATTTACTGGGGACAGTATTGGAGATAATTGAGCCTGCTTACTGTTAGCTATTAGTGGTTATAGTTAGTTATGCAGTGATTACAGTTAGCAGTAAGCATTAGAGTTAGTTAGCCACTCAAGTTTCAGTTGTACATAGAAATAGATTCTATATAGACTGTACAGAGACCATCTTTTACACATTCTGTTATTGTACAATGCATAATTATGATAAGAAGCTGTATTGCTTTGATACCGATCCCCGCCTTGCACTGCCGCCTTTGCGCCTTTGATTTGATTCAAACACTATAAAATCATAAAATGGATAAAGCTATCTCAAGTTTAGTTTACTTAGTAATCTACCAACAATGGCTTATTTTTGGTACATGTGATTAGAGAACCAACAGTCCTTGACATGACTTCTAAGAATGTTTCCATGTTTCCTTGGCCAAATTTCAATTGGTAGCCCTTGAGTGGGTACTGGCATTGGATTCTTAATGAAGAACTTGTCTGCACATAGCTTCCAACTGAACCTGGTCACTAGGTAATGGATTGCCACTAGAGTTTCAATCCTTGCTAACTCATATCCTGGACATATTCTTGCCCCTCCTCCAAATGGAATGAAGCAGTAGGGTGGAATAGATTCTTGGTCTTCAAATCTACTTGGATCAAACTTTGATGGTTCTGGGAATATGCTATTGTCCATTTGGGTCATTGATGTAACCCAGAAGACCTATAAACAAGAATTGTAGAAAGGTTTTAACCAGAAACATAAATATATGTAGAAAAGTTCACAAATGGGAGAGATCAGTCTCAACTTACCTACCACCCTTTGGGAATAATGTATCCACCGTATTCAATATCTGTCATAGCCTTTCTGAAGCCACCAAAGATGGGAGGCAGCACCCTAAGACTTTCCTGTGCCACTCTCCAGGTGTACTTCATTATAGCAAGGTCTTCCTATGTCAGAGGCATACATTTCTTTTCCTTAATTTTTTAAACGAAGAATTACAAGAGTTATACTCAAGAACGAAAAAATAAGACCATTTTTTTCATCATTTGGTTTGTACTAATCAATACCTAAGGGCTCACCCTTTACCCTCCTCCCCCAACCCCCCGCCTCCCCCAAAAAAATAATAAAATCTTTTTAGTGAATGGATCCTCTTATATGAAATTTTTGCAAGAAGTGATCGTGTGTAATTTTTTTACTATTGATCTCTCTTAGACTCACACAGTTTACTACGCATACCTTGAAGAACTTTCGCACAAATAGCAGGTTCATTAGGGAAGAGCCTAACAATGAAAGTGATTAGAACTGATGAAGTATCATGTCCACCAATCGTGATAAGCCTAATATTGTGAAGGATTTCCTTCTCAGTGATAACCGGTTCATCATCTGCATCATGCATGCCAAGCAAGCTAGTGATTAAGTCTTGATGAGAAGAGGCTTCATTTTGCTCAAGTTCAACCCTTTTCTTGTGCAATCTCCTTCAACAATTTGTGGATCCTTGCACTTGCTCTGCGGCTGCTATTGTAGCGTCTGAAAGGGACATTAACAGGAATTGACCACATTCCTTCCATCGTTGTTTGGAATGAAGGCAGGAGTTGATCTCTTTGCTTTCCAGGCTGGAGACCAAACAGGATGGAGCAAATTATGTTGAATGTAAGTGTCTTCATCAGGGGTAACACCCGTCCAAATAAACCAAAAAAAAAAAGAAATAGTTGGGCAACATTTTCTTTTGCTCAACCCCCTAGAAACGAAGGAACAATCCCAATTTGCTATTCTCTTTTTGTTAGAATTTGCACGTGCTCTTTCCCCTCTGTCCACTTGACTCGATTGGGCTGTTTAAGTTACTAAGTTCAAATAACATGACTTTTTAATCTAACAGATACTGGGTTATAACTTGTGAGGACTTGCATACCTTGACCTGTTGTTTCCCCTGCCAATGCATCTCAAGGTGCCTCCTCACTTCCTCATCAATTTTGCCCACATATAGCTTCAAGGATTCTGGCTTCAAGAATGACATAAGTGCACTCCTGACTCGTTTGTGATCTTCACCACTTAGTTCCAACAAGTTCCGGTCTCGCATGATTGATGGACTGTGTTTGCTGGTTAGCAAGTGTACTTCCATTATTAGAGAATATATACTTATTTGCAGCTTGTCCATGTATCAAAACTGTTGGTTTTCCAAAGAGGCTTAGCTTTGAAATAGGACCAAACTTCCTGATTCTGTCTTTAACCCTTTTTTCTGCAGTGTTGGCACGCATAGCTCTAAGGAGCCCAAGGCTTTAACCAACTATGGGTATTCCCAGTGAACCTAGAGGGACCCTTTTGGATGGTTTTCTTCTTCTAAGCAGAAGAAGAACTGGGACGAGTAAGAGGATACTAACAAGGAGAACGCTCATGGTTCAAGACCTTGTAGTATGTTCTGAAGAATGCGGTGGAGGGGTACATTGAGCTCTAAGGTTCTGCACAATGCTTCTTGACAGTGTTTCAGTGATGCTTTCATGAATAAACAAGTCCTTAAAATTCACCTCTAGTCTGAATATGTCCAAATGAATGTGCTTTTGATAGCAGCCGGCAGTGTCCATTAGCTCTTGAATCTTCCATTTTCTAAACTTTAATAATTAGTTCTAATCTAATAATGTTTTAGCATAAAACGTGACGTGATACAATTTAATATTGATATGGTCCCCCAAATGCAAAGATATTAGCTATTCACTTATAAGAGAAAATAAATAAAAAGAGAGCATTAGCATTTAAGACAGCTTTTTGTTATGCCTACAATATTTTGTCGTTGGCTATATTCTTTTTAATTATATTTGAGAGTCATTCTTACGTTGGTATTATGTTCTATAATTGTTTTCTTTGTTCTCTTTATATTTGACAGTGATTCTCAGGTATTGTCTATTATATGCATAAAAAACATTCTTTAACACGTGTAAGATTGTGGAGATCAGAATAAAAGTGCAAGCGATATCAAATAATGCCAGTAAGAGTTAGATCCTGCATAGCGTATGGACAAAACGCTATTTGCAAAACTGATGCAAATGTTGTATAATTAATCTATAAATCAAATAAAGGGAAATGATAAAAAGAACTGCTAACAAAATTGATGTGAGGAACCAATTATCCATTTTAAATAATTAATTGTTCTAAATGGGTTGCTTTTGTCTCCTTTCCCCTTTTTTTGTTTGACTTGATTGTGGATGGTACCCGTGTTATGTAGAGTTGTTGCATGTTTACAAATCCTTGTCCTTTCTTTATCAGCGTAAAATTTAAAAGCATGATCAGCATGGCTAATTTATTAGTCCTCGTAAAAAGTTAGTTATTTTCTAATCCTTTTGAGGGCATTGCAATCTATTTATATTTTAAAGAAGTTTTTCATCACAAGTTTCAGGGTAGGATCAGCACCCTATTATCGCCTAACTCTGAAAATCACCTAATGTTTCAACTACTGTTACATTGTAATATATTTCAGAACCAAACCAAGCCAGGGAAAAAAAATTTCGAGAGAGTATGGACAAATGAAAATTCAGAGAGTTGACAAATAGTAAGTCTTCATGTATGTCATTTGACATTTCCATCAAGTTTGTCAGTTCTTAGATTTCCTAAGCATGAGTTAACAGTGACCAAACTCAAGAAAAGCAGAGAGAAGGAAAGCAGAGATCGAACTAGATAAAGGAACGACTAAGAAATCTTATTGCTTGTGAAGAAAGTGAATACAGAAGTGTTCATTTCAGTGGGAAAAATGAAAATATATATATATATATATATATATATATATATATATATATATATATATGAGGGAAGTAACTAACTACTCGGGGCAGGGAATAACAAACTAATAAAGGTGTGATTAATGAATTATTAAACTGATCATAACTAACTGACTGGTTACATTAAAATTAACTAACTTTATTGTAGTTTACAGCCCCCTAGCAAGCTGAGGAATGTATGTCAATCATTCCCAGCTTGGATTTGTATTGATCAAAGAGATGAGAGGAGAGTGGTTTTGTGAAAATGTCTGCTGTTTGAAGGCTTGTATTAATGGGCAAGAGGTGAACAATTCCTGATTGGATCTTTCCTCGAAGAACTAGATGGCAATCAATTTCAATGTGCTTGGTTTGCTCATGGAAGACAGGATTGTTTGCAATGTGAATAGCTGATTGATTGTCACAATATATTGAAGTTGGGAGAGAAGGTTTTTGTTGTAAATCACAGAGTAAATAATGTAACCATTGGACCTCACAGCAAGTGGTAGCTAATGCCCTATATTCAGATTCGGAAGATGATCTTGAGATTGTGTTATGCTTCTTACATTTCCAGGATTAAAGCTAATCCAAGGAAGGTGCAGTATCCAGTGATTGATTTTCTAGTGTCCCTACAACTTGCCCAATCTGAATCAGAAAATGTATTGAGAATGAGGGGGTTGTTGCTAGGAAATAATAATCCTTTTGCAGGGGCATTCTTCAAGTATTTAACAATTCTAGTTGCAGTTTGAAAGTGAGTGTCCAGAAGGTTGGAAACGAACTGACTGAGTTGCTGAACTGAATAACAAATATCTGGTCTTGTAGTGGTAAGGTATCGTGGTCTTCCTATGAAACTTCTATAGGAGGAAGGATCTTCATATGGTGATCCACTGTTACAGTCTAGTTTGCAGTAGGGATCCATAGGAGTTTTTATAGGCTTGCATCCTAGAAAACCTGTATCTTCAAGGATTTCCAGAGCATCTTTTCTTTGACATAAGTGAATTCCTTTGGAGGATCTTGCTACTTCAAGGCCAAGGAAGAATTTAAGAAGTCCAAGGTCTTTGATTTTGAAGCTTGTATCAAGTTGAGATTTTACTGCTTGAATTTCTTGCAAGTCATTCCCTACTAATATCATATCATCTACATAAACTAGTGATGTTGTAAATGAAGAAACAATTTTCTTAGTGAAAAGAGAATGACTAGATGTTGATTGTTTATAGCTAAGAGAAATAAGGGCTATGGTAAGTTTAGCATTCCATTGTCAACTTGCTTGTTTTAATCCATAGAGAGACTTAATTAGTCACATACCTGATTAGGATAAGATGATGTCAAACCTTGGGGAGTTCCATGTAAATTTCTTCATGAAGATCACCATGAAGGAAAGATTGTTGACATCTAATTGATGAAGATGCTAGTTGGATGCAGCTGCCAAAGCAAGAATAGTTCTCATAGTGGTCATCTTGGCCACAGGGGAAAAGGTTTCAAGGTAATCTACTCCCTCTTGTTGTGTATATCCTTTTGCGACCAATCTTGCCTTGTATCTGTCAATTGAACCATCTGCTTTATATTTAATTTTATAGACCCATTTGCATCCAATAGGTGTCTTTCCTGCAGGAAGTTTGGTGAGAATCCATGTGTTTGTGTCAGCTAAGGCTTGTAATTCAGTGTTCATTGTATCTTTCCAGCATTGATGTTTTACTGCTTCTCTATAATTTTTGGACTCTATTTGTGAAGCAATAACAAGAGCAAACTTTTGATGATTATGAGATAAATTGGAGTAAGATATATAATTGGCTAAGGGATATTTCACAGCAGGGTGACATTCACTGTTTTGTCTAGACAAGTTACAATGATAGTCTCTAAGATATTGTGGAATTGTCCTTGGTCTAGTAGACCTTCTAACATTTATGGGATCATTAATATCAATATTTATATTACTGTTGTTATTAGATGCTATCCTATTTTCATTCAAATTAGGATCAGAATTACTAGTATTAACAGTGTTTCTGTCATCATTTTCTACTATTTGAGAATTCATGATAGGTCTATGTTTTTTGCGTATGTGTGAGAATAATATTATTCTCAGATGTGTTCATGACATGTTTGTTTATGTTTGAATCTATAAGAGTGGGATTTGTTTCATAAACAAGTAGGATAAAATCCTTAAAGCTTTGTATCTATTGTCTTCATAAAGGGGAAGATATGTTCATGAACGATGACATTTCTAGATAAAAATAACTCTTTGGTATGAATATCATATACATGAAACCCCTTTGTTCCTAATGCATAGCCTAAGAAAATTGCTTTCCTAGACCTATGATCAAATTTATGTCTATGTGCATTTAAAGTGGTTGCAAAATAGAGACTACCAAAGACTCTTAGGGATGAATAGTTAGGGATATTACCATGTAGAATTTGGTAGGGAGAGTTGTTATTCAAACTGTGCTGGGAATTCTATTTATGAGATATACTGCATGTCCAATAGCAAAGCTCCAAAATGTTTTGGGAAGATGTGCTTGAAATAACAATGCTGTAGCTACCTTGAGGATGTGTTGGTGCTTCCTTTGAACCACTCCATTCTGTTGTGGAGTTTCCACACAACTGGTTTGATGCACAATTCCATTTTTGCTGTAAAATTCATTCATTTTGAATTTGAGACCATTATCTGTTCTTATGGTCTTAATATGTTTATTAAATTGAGTTTCAGCAAATTGTGAAAAAGACTCTATATGTTTAGATGTTTTACTTTTGTTTTTCATGAAACAAATGCAAGTATTTTTAGAAAAGTCATCCACTATAGTAAGAAAATATCTGTACCCTTGTAAAGATGTTACCCCAAAGGGACCCCAAATGTCTGCACGAATAAATTCAAAACAGAAATTACTCTTGGAAATACTAGAAGGAAAAGGTAATTTCTTTTGTCTAGCATAATGACATATGTCACATACCATGTTTTTATTAAAAGAAATCTCATTGTTACAAGAATGTATCAAAGCATGCTTATCAAAAGGTAAGTGGCCAAGTCTATAATGCCACAGGTCAAAAGAAGTCTTGTGTGAAACATTGCAAAAAACTTCAATTTTAGGATTGCTAGGATTTTCTAATCTATACAATCCATCATCGTGTACCCATCATACTCATTTCAAACTCACTCTGCATTAGTTTTGAAAAACTTTCACAAAAAGAATGATTAGAGGTGCCAAATATGATATCATCAACATATATTTGAATTATTAGAAAGCGTTCTTTATAGTTAAGAGTGAATAGAGTTGTGTCAACGTTACCTCTCTTGAACTTATTCTTTAGCAAGAAGCTGCTTAGCATTTCATACCAAGCTCGAGCAGCATGTTTTAGACCATAAAGTGATTTTGTTAATTTGAAGACATAGTTTGGAAAGTTATCACTCTCAAAGTCCAGAGGTTGCTTAACATATGCTTCTTCAGAGAGAAAACCATTTAAAAAGGAAAACTTAACGCCCATCTGATAGAGAGTAAGTCCTTTGTAGATAGCAAAGGCAAGTAACATTTTGATGGCTTCCAATCTAGCAACTAGTGCGAAGGTCTCATCATAATCAATTCCTTCCTGTTGATTGTAGCATTGTGCAATCAGTCTTGATTTATTTCTAATAACTCTACCTGCTTCATCCAATTTTTTTCTAAAAACCTATTTTATTCCAATAATGGTTTTTCCATTTGGTTTTTCTACAAGAGTCCAGACTTTGCTTTTCTTAAATTGATCCTGCTCTTCTTGCATGGCCTCCACCCATCCTTTGTCACTTAAAGCTTCTTTAATGCATGTAGGTTCAATGGTGGAGATTAAAGCATAATTTGCAGAGCTTCTTGGAGAGGATTGAGTCTTCAAACCTTTAGAGATGTCTCCTATAACATAGTTCTAAGAGACAGTTTTAAGATCAGAGACCCCTATGTAGTTTCTGTACTTATGACTTTCTTTAGTTTCTTTTCAATCCTCAGGTTGTTCTTCCTCTTGTTCAGAATTATTGCTTAGTGACAGCTTTGGTGTCTTGAGCATACTTTCTGAAGGATTTGAATCATGGATTCTTCTTTCTAACGTGTTTATCTACTTGAATTCTGAGTCTTTTCCAAGATTCAGTATTTCAAGATCTTCCTCTAAATCATCTAGGTCATCTTCAAAATCTTTTCTGAGTTCCTTGAATCTGATATAAATCGTTTCTTCCATACATAGCGCTCTTTTGTTATATAGCCTGTAAGCTTTAGAAATAGACAAATATCCTAAAAAGATACCATCGTCAAATTTTGGATCAAACTTGGCAAGTTTGTCCTTGTTGTTAAGTATAAAGCATGATGATCCAAAAATATGAAAATATGAAATGCTGGGTTTTCTACCTTTTCATAGCTCATAGGGGGTCTTTTTGAGAATTGGACTTAGAAAGATTCGGTTTTGTATATAACATGAGATATTTGCAGCCTCAGTCCAAAATCCTTTAGATAAACCACTATCTAAAATTAGTGTTCTAACCATCTCTTGTAAACTTCTGTTTTTCCTTTCAACAACCCCATTCTGTTAGGGAGTTCTAGGTGCAAAGAACTCATAAAAGATGCCATGTTTTTCACAAAACTCATTAAATATATGATTTTCAAATTCCTCTTCATGATTAGATATGATGCAAAACGATTTGTGGATTCTTTTCAGTGTTAACACATTTTACAGAAGCTTTAAACTTTTCAAACACTTCATTTTTAGACGCTAGGAAGAACACCCAGGTAAACATTGAGAAGTCATCTATAATGACTAGACAATATCTTTTGCTGGTAAGACTAGCCATTTGGGTTAGACCGAAAAAGATCGATATGAAGTAATTCTAGTGGCTTAGTGGTGGATACACATGTTTATTTTGAAAAGAAGCTTTAGTTTGCTTGTTTTTTTCCACATAAATCACAGGTTAAATCCTTATCAAACCTAATCTTTGGCAATCCTTTGAGAAGCTCTTTCTAAGATAGCTCAGAAATAAGCTTTATGTGAGCATGTCTAAGCTTCTTATGCCATAACCACTTTTCATACATGAAGAATGCCGAACATTTTACATTTTGATCTTGAAGATCATCTAAGAGCAGCACATAAGTGTTATCATGCCTTTTTCCAGATAGTATAACACAACCTGAGATAGGACCAACTATTTTGCAATTATGAGCATTAAAAATAACGTTAAATCCTTGATCACAAAATTGGCTTATGCTAAGTAGATTGTGAGCCAGACTATCAAGAAATAATACTTCAGGTGAAAATCATCTTTACCAATGTTTCCAATACCTGTGACTTTCGCTTTGCCTCCATTAGTGAATTTTACTGATCCAGAGTTTTTTGGCTTGAGATTTTTGAACCATTTTCTAGATCCGGACATGTGTCTGGATCAGCCACTATCCATGTACCATTTGTTGTTAGATTCTATATGTGTTCTCAAGCACACCTGCAATAAACATAATTTTCAATTTAGGTACCTAGATTTTCTTGGGTCCTTCTGAGTTAGTATCGTAAAAACAGGGTTTTCTAATTGTGAACACCATATTTTTATTTTCAATTTATTGTTATTTTTTGTTTTGTATGCATTTGAATTTAAATTTAATTTCAGCTAACAAAAAAAAATCAAAATCAAATCAAAATCTTAACTGGCTCAACCCTAACTAACCCCAAAATCTCTCTACTCTGCTCTCTATATAATAATTAACCAAAAAAAAAAAAAAAGAGGATTCATTCACGATTCACCTCCATTATCATTTTGCCTCCATTATCACTACTACCATCTTCTCCTCATCAGAAACAAAATCACAACCCTTTCATCTCCAAGCTAGCAGACACTCATTCATCATTCCCTTGATTCACCTCCATTATCACCACTATCATAGCTCATCATCATTATCATCACAACCCTCTCACCAAACCACATCCTTTCATCATCAATCATAAGCCATCATCATCAATAAATCTCATTGCTATCATCATCCTCATCTTGGATCTTATTTTCTATCATCATCCTCATCTTAAATCTTATTTTTTATTATAGCCACAATCATTATCAGCTTTGCATAGCCTTCAGAACTGCTGCAATCACCATCTCCACAAAGCAATTGTTATCACAGTAATCATCTTTAGTGCTACCATTGTGCCACTGCTTCCTCACGTTTTTTGGTTCTTCTTTATTCCCACATTACAGTGATCAAGTAGGTGTGATTTTCTTTACTTTTCTTTTTATTTTAGTTTTATTTTATTTCCTTTATTTTTTTAATAATTTGTCAATTAAAATTCTTTTCATAAATAAAATCAATCAACACATTTTTATTTTTATTTCTTAATTAAAATCCATTAACACACACTAATTTTCTACAAGAACGATGTGGCTTTGAATTCTTCATTGCACCAGAGGATACGTCGGCGTAGCCCACAACTATCAAGCTAAATTAATTTTCCTTTAAATTTTTGTTTTCTTCTTTTTTTAATCTTCTTATTATTTATTTATATATAATTATTATATTTTTTGGGGAAAAAATAAATATTATTAAAGTTATAAATTAATTTGCATAATAAACTTAAGCATAACCGTATTTATATGGATGTATTAGGGGTGTAGTAGAATTAAGTTTTCACCCTTCCCTAATCATAATTAGACTCCCGGACTCAAATCTTTTTAAAAGACCAGTTTTGATCAAATCAAAGGTTTTCCAATTTTAGCTAGAATTAAAATTGGTGGCGACTCCATTTTTTTAAATTTATTTCTTTTTTATGAATAAATTTTTTGTTGTCATTTTGTTATGGCGCCCTCCGGGTATGTTGTAACACTAATTCTTCTGACATACTTCCTTCTCATGAAGCATCTGTCAAGAGGATGTCCCTTTTTATAAAAAATAGTACAAGAGACTTTGTTTGTAGTTGTATTTAGTTGAAATATACTTCCTATTCTTTTTTCAACTTCTTTATATCCTAATCCAGTTTTCTGGAAGTATGGCCTTTGTCCTCCAAGCATCAATTCAAGATTTTTTGACCCATTTACCAGTTTTTCTAGATCAGACTTTAAAAGTATAACTGTTTTCTCTAGTTTAGACATAGTTCCTGATTTTCCTCACAATCTTTTGCTAACTTGATTTTTGAGAAGTTGAGTTCATTCTTTTCATTGTGTAATCCCTTTTTTTCACATTTCAGATTTTCAACTTCTGTTTTGGCCGTTTGTAGTTCTAAAACAATTTCTTTATTTTTTTCTTTAGATTTAGATAATGAGAGGAAATAGTTTGAGTAGTCTTTAGTAATTCTTCATATAAGGCTACTAATTCATCATAGGATACATTTTGGTTAGAAATATTTACCTCAGATTCGTCCTTCGAGTTATGTCCTGCCATGAAGCATAGGTTTGCTATATCTTCTTGTCCTTCTAGACTTTCTGCTCCCATATTTTCTTCATCAGAGTCACTCCATGTTACTAGCATTCTTTTTGTCTTATTCATAAGCTTCTTTTGTGAGCCTTTTAACTTTGGACATTCAAGTCTGAAGTGACCTTTTTCTCTGCAGTTAAAGCAAATAATGATGTCTGGCTTTATTTTGTCTTTCCTCTCTCTTTTTATGTCTTTTCTTCTTTCAAACTTGCCTTTCCAAGCTCTTGACATCCTTCTCACTAGCATGAAGATCTCATCTCCATCATCATCTTTAGTGTCATCATTAGATTCATCCTCTTCATAAGAGGTTTTAGTCATTTTCATTGCCTTCTCTTTCCTTGACTTATGATTGGAAGATTTTGAGGAAATGGACTTGTTTTTCTTTATGGATTCACCATGCATTTCTGCCAAAACTAACTCATGAGTTTTGAGAGATCCAATAAGTGTATCCAAACTCAGTTTGAAGATCTTTGGCTTCAATAATGGCTGTTGTTTTAGGCAGCCATCTTGTAGGGAGGCTTCTTAAGATTTTTTTAACTAGCTCAAAGTTAGAATATCTTATACTAAGACCTTTCAATTGATTTATGATATGCATAAATCTTGTAGTCATGTCATCAATAATTTTCATATCAGTCATTTTAAACATTTCATACTGGTGGACTAGCATGCTAATCTTTGTCTCATTGACTTAATTAATCCCTTCATGCAACATGAGTAGTCTGCCTATATTTCTTTTGTTGTGTCACAGGCAATAATTTTATCATATTTAGCTTTACTCAGTGCACATGTGAGCAGATACTTAGCTTTGGAATTTAGTTTAATCCTGGCTTTATGTTGCTCAGTCCATCTGCTTCTGGGAACTTCTCTTGATGTGGGAAGTGCATCATCAGTTGTAGGAACTTCTTCAAATAGAATGTAGTCGCCTTCTTCGATTATTTCCCACAAGTCAAGACTTGTATACTTTATGAACAATTTCATTCAATCTCTCCAATAGGCATAGTCTCCACCACCAAAGAATGGTGGTCTGTTGATCGAGTGTCATTCTGCTATATGAATACTTTGTGCCATTTATCTTTGTATCTTTTTCCTTTGCAGTAGTTAAAATGCTTAATCCCTTAAAAGCTAAGCTCTGATGCTAATTATTAGTGAGAGAATGCACAAAAGGTGGGGTTAAATCGTGCTTCCTTTCTCAAATTTTCAAACTGAAATTGTTACAATAAATCTCTATCAAGCCTTGAGCTTAAAGTGCAGCGGAAAATAGGTTAATTCCTTCAGAAAGTAACTTTCTGAATTAAGTAGTTTTAACAAACAATTAAAAATAAGAGATAATGATAAGAGTATTTATGCATAATCAAAGGCTGAAAAAATAAAAGAATTAAGGAAGAAAAGATACTGAATCGAGAGTTTTATACTAGTTCGACCAACACTTGCCTACATCCAGTTCTCAGTAACACCTGAGTTTCACTAAACTTCCTCAACCCGAGGAGATAACAATACAAGATAGTCTTTACCGTAGCCTTCCCAAGCTCTTATCGAAGTTAGTAAATCACACTTACTAACTTAACAACAACAAGTAGTTTTGCAATAACCTCTTCAAGCTTTTAACTTTCGATCGCTACTGGATTGATGATACAATAGATTCACAATTGATGTTTATTTTGAACAATGTTATGCTTAAGCTGCTATTCTACTGATTGTGAAGCGACAAATCTGAAATAGCTTGAGTACTTCTTTCTACTGATTCTTCCTCAGAAGAACATATGAATAATCTGGTATATAGAAAGAAGATTTTAATATACAAGGAATCTAACAAATAATTTTTACAAAGAGATTTGGAAAGATTTTCACAGCGTTTTTGCTCTATATATCGTCTCTTATCTTTTGAAGTTTGGTCATCACTATTTATAGATGATTTTCCTTTATTGCTGTTGCTCTTGATCTTCTATCCAACTAGCATGTGTCAATTGTAACACCCTAATTTTTAACCCAACTTTCTAGAACACATTAGGTTAAACATTAGGCTATTACTTCATAGTCTCATCCTTTTCTTAAAATACTAAAGGAAAATTACGAGTAAATTTTTTTTTTTATATTTAAAACACACAACAAAGTGAGAGCCACGTTCTTAGTCTAATCGAATAATAGGAATATAAAGCACGCTTAACACTCATAGAGAAACACAGAAATGGAAACATATAACAGCTGAGCATAAATCATCACAACAAGAGAAACGTTTCATTAATAACATAACTTAGAATACATAAGTAGTCATACCCTCATTGGGACGGGCAGAGCTTGTAATACAGCAGAAAGGAAGTACAATAGAAATAGAGAAACGTAAAGTAACATAAAGTAAACCGTCACTACCCGAGTGCACCTATAGTGAATAACCTCAAAACAAAAGCAGGTTTATCCAGTCTACATGTGAGTGTGTGCACTAAGCCTCCCCTAAAACATCTGCTACTAGAACCCGGGGAAATGGAGTGTAACTGATCCAAGAACGCAAGGCGGCAGGAGTGGGCATACGTGTAGACTGAGCGTGAGCTCCTCGTTAGGGGCGCCTCTCGGACGGATGTGTCAATAAAGACCACGAATGTCGCCATCAGTCTCTGAAGATGTGACGGAAGCGAGAAAAAGAAGAGAAAAGAGTGAGAATCTTACTAAAGAATCTTAGTAGGAATCTCCTATTCTAGGGTTACATCGTTCACATCCTCAGGAACCTTGGGTTTATTTATAAAAGGTGTTCATGCATATGAGATTCATTATTAGGGTTTATGAAACTATTTATCCAAGGTCCATTTCTTTTAGTATGCATCTTGATGTCATGAATGCAACATGTTTAAGCATGAATGTATGGCAATACTTGAGCACATAAATCAACAAATCACAACAATCTAGATTCATGCAAGTGGCATAAGGGCATATTACAACTCTTACTTTTCTCATACTTATGTGACTTAAAAGCATCATATCTCTTTTGTTCTTTTTCTCAAAAACCACCCTCTTAAAACATATCCACCTATTTCCAACCGATACACCGCTTGGCGATTTTTATCATAACCTCCTATCTCCGTCTCACCTAATCGCCTAGGAATGAGCTCAATCCTAACTAGTCGTCACTAGATTTAATATGGGGTAAAATGAGGGTAACATAAACATATTTCATTCTTTGAAACGTTCTACTGGCCTCGAGTGCACAATGAATTGTCCACTTTGGTAAGGTGCATCTGCACATACCCTCACGGATTTGCCTCCTCCTCACTGTAGCAGGAGAAGTACGTCTCAATGCTTGTCACATAAAAATATCCTGGGGTGCTCGGCCGAACCAAGTGTCACCCAGGGTTTTCAACTCATATGGTACTTTAAAACATTTTTCAACTCTTTTAGGTTTGATAGAAATTGGCAAAGCATAACGGCCGTTAAACTGAATTTCCTTCAAACCAAAATTCATGCCACAAGCTAATCACACAACTTAACATCTCAATAATCATTTCCTCACGTATCATCAATAAAACATTTTAGGGTTCATGCATCATCAAGCATATTCTTCTAATACATCATTCTCACATAGATAAACATCATAACATATATTTCAAACTCATCATTCTTACATAGATTATAGCATATATTCCAAACTCATCATAGCATATATTTTAAACACATCATACTCACATAGATAAAGCTCATGTATCATATATCATACTTGCATAAAATTAAGCATCATAAAAACTCAAGACTTCTTAATATCTTATGCATCGACCCTTAAGGTCCTTAACTCACAATCTAAGTTATAAATCATCAAAACCTAGTCTCTTGGGAACCTATGAGGTTATAACTAAGTATTTCTCACCTCACACTATGGTCAAGAACATCTCTAGACCTCAAGGATGCAGAATTTAAAATCCTAACTACGGGTACCTAGGAGTCACAACAATGACTCTTTCTAAGTCCAGTTTGTTCCTAAAGCATCAAGATTAAGCCCTAAACCAATTATGAGTCATTCCTACACATTTAAACTAATTTAGAACCATGATTATCATTTCTAAACCTTGCTGGACAGAATCCAGAAAATTCCATCATTAAGGGATCTAAAACTCTCAAATTAATTCTTTTCTAGTTCCTAACTTATCCTATCTTTCACATATGAGTCTTAACATTATTTTTACTCAAACATAAGCATCTTATCATTATTAACACAGCTCATACAGTGGCCAAACATAGCAAGGCAGAACCGAAACAAACATCTCCATAAAAGACATGAAACACAATTTCTAAAGCACATACAATACTAGTTTCTCTTGGAACCTTTTTCAACTTTCAAAACTCATTTATGGACACTTTTATCACCTAAAATCATAAAAATACTTAAGAGGGTAATAGCTAAATCATTTTTATCTCAAGAGGTCCTAAATTCATAAAACTTAGTTCTACATATTTCTTATACTTACATAAGCTTAGAAAAATTATAAAACATAGTTTTCAATACTTGGAAACACCAAAGCCTCTTAGGGCCGAAATAGGGACCAAAAGCAATAAATATTTTTAGACCTTTGTTGAGACAACAATGGGCAAGTCTTTGAGCTCTAGGTTCATTAAAGTGATGACATAAAAATAAACATGCTCATGCACTTGTTTTAGTTTTTGCTAGAAAGTACAGTGAGAGCATAAAATAAATATGTGATGCATTATATTATTATCTTTGATATTTAGGTGAGAACTTGAAACATAAACATGATAATGCATAGCTTGAAATATAAACATGATAATGCAAGCTCCTTTATTACCTTGGTACTTAGTGATAATAAAGAAAGTAAACATGATGTGCAAAGCATAAAATAAATATGGTATGCATTATATTATTATCTTTGATATTTAGGTGAGAACTTGAAATATAAACATGATAATACAAGTTCCTTTATTACCTTGGTACTTAGTGATAGCAAAGAAAGTAAACATGATGTGCAAAGCATAAAATAAACATGATGCAAGGTTCATTTTAAGGTGATCTAAAGCTCATCCAAGACTTTAACAACATAATAACCCAACACATATCTCATTACAAAGAGAGCTTTAGAGTTCTTGAACCAAGTTCTCAAAGGAATTATGAGGTTCTTGAACATCATCATCAAGCTCAAAGAAAGCAAAACTTGTTGAACAAATAAAACTTCAAAGATCAAAAAGGAAAATGGTAACCGAAATGTTAAAGAAAGGAACAAAGAAACCGAAATCATAATAGCAAGAAAAGTAAAGGTATTCTTGAGTAAAAATCTTTTTTGAGTTAGAAAATAAAGTTGGAACTCAAAGAAAATAAAACCTCAAGCTCTAGAGTTTCCTTTGAGATGAACACATAGTCATTATCTAGGAGTCCTCATCATTGAGCTATCATGTACTCATCAAGGCCAAGAGGCCGAAAATACAAGAAAGGGAAACCAAAGAAAGTTTTAAAAAGAAAACCCAAGAGAAAGCTAGAAAGAACTCATTTTCAAGAAGACAAAGTTTAGAAAACACTCCTACCTAGAGTGAAGACAAAAAGCTTGGACTTGAAGATGAAAATGATACGAGCAACACCTCCTAGGATGGTGATGATGATTCGGCCTTGATGAAAGAAAAAGGAAGGAAATGTGTTCTTGGTGAGCTTGTGTTTGAGAATGGAAGTTTAGGTGTTTGTATGATGATCCAAGGTGGTGGGGTGGTGTTTCAAGGTTGTGTGATGATGTTTCAAAAGGAAAAAGAAGAAGATGAAGAAGAAGAATGCTCTTGAGATTTAAGAGAAAAAGGAAGAACTTAGAGAAAAACTAAAAAACTAAACTTAGCAAATGAACAAAGTGTAGCAAAGGTTCATCTAGGCATGGTATTTATAGAGAAGAATAAGAGTGAATGAGTGGAGGAGAATGAATCCTCATGGAACATGAGGTGAGGCATGTGTGGAGGAGAATGAATCCTCATGGAACATGAGGTGAGAGAATTGCACTTTGATGACATGGCTTCAACCATAGTCTTTGGAGTGTGAAATAAAATTAAATTGTGATAAAATGGATGATGAATTTCGTTCAGGTCTGATGCAGCAAGGGAGGAGGGAGTTTTGGTCATGTAATAGTGTGTTAGTGATGTGTTTAGGGGTGTATTAGCTTAGGTGTAAGGTTAGGAGTCATTAAGTATAAGTTTAGGTGACTAAGAATGTGATTAGGAACCTTTATGACATGATTAAGGAGTACTCATACATATTTATGAGATTTTAAATTCATTTTATGAATAAAACAATGTAGACAAAATTCCATAATTTAAGGAATTGGAGAGAAAACACTATTCAAGATTCCATGACTAGAAATCTTGAATTTAAAATAAGATTTTAAGTTGTAATTAAGCACTTTTAGGTTCTAATCAACATTAATAAATTATTTTGACTCAAGATTAATTATGGAAATTAATTAATCTTCGATTAGAGCCTAATATTGCTTAGGTTTGCTTAATCACGCGATTAAGCGTAAAAACACGAAACTAGGGGTAAAATCATAATTTTGCACTAATTTTGCCCGGGACCTCCATAATTAAAACCGAGGTCGTAGAATACATAAAAATGCCTTTTAAAACCATCTAGAGAAGTTTCGGGTTCATCCGGCACTTGCAAATAGGTAAAACACCGCAGGGGCGTTTTGGTCATTTTGACCCGAAAACTCGAAAAACGAGATTTTCGATTCCGGAAAGGTACACAGGTCATCTAATCCCCTTCCAACATTGAGTTTGCCCTTTGAGTCTTGCCGATCGGCTTTCCTCGAATTCTGGGCCGAAAATGACCTCAGGGGCATTTCGGTCATTTTCACTCTAGCAGAAAATCGGGGCGTTACATTACTCCCCTCCTTAAAAAGAATTTCGTCCTCGAAATTCGTTACCTTAGAAAAGCTCTGGATACTTCGTCCTCATTTCTGACTCCAGCTCCCATGTATACTCTTCTGTCTTGTCTCGTCCCCACGCCACTTTCACCAAAGGAACAGACTTGTTCCTTAACCGCTGACCAGTGATCCACGATCCTCGTAGGAGGTACATTGAAAGTGAGGTCCTCTCTTAACTATACATGCTCTGGTTCTAGGACATGACTAGGGTCGGACTCATATTTACGCAACTGAGAGACGTGAAAGACATCATGAAGATTTGACAGATTGGGTGGCAGGGCTATTTTGTAGGCTACAGATCCGATTCTCTGAAGAATTTCAAAAGGGCCGAGAAATCGGGGACTCAACTTTTTGACTTTCATGGCTCTTCCTATTCCTGTAGTGGGAGTGATTCTTAGAAATACATGTTCTCCTTCTTGGAACTCCAAGGGCTTACGCCTTTTGTCCGCATAGCTCTTTTGCCGACTTTGAGCGGTTAGGATTCTATCCTTAATCCTTTTGATTTGCTCCGTCGTTTCCCTCACTATATCAGTCCTAAGACACTTTGTTCTCGGGTTCATACCAACACAAGGGTGATTGGCACTTTCTTCCATACAATGCTTTCAGACGGTGCCATATCGATACTTGCGTGATAAGCGTTGTTATCACGCAAATTCGATTAATGGCGTGTACTTATCCCAGCCTTCCTTTCTCGGTCTAAGACACAGGCTCTCAAAGATATCCTCCAGGGTTTGGATAGTTCTTTCCGATTGGCCATCCGTCTGAGGGTGGTAAGCAGTGCTCAAGCACAGCTTTGAACCAAATGCCTTTTGAAAGGCTCCCAAAACGTGGCGTAAACCGCGAATCTCTATCCGAGATTATCGTCGACGGCACTCCATGCAACCTTACTATCTCTTGGATGTAAAGCTGAGCCAATTTATCCAATGAGTACGTGACTCGAATAGGTAGAAAGTGAGCCGACTTGGTCAGTCGATCCACTATCACCCATACAAAGATCATGGCGACTTGGGTCTTTGGCAATCCTGTCACGAAGTCCATCGATATACTCTCCCACTTCCACTCGAGGGATTGACAGGGGTTGCAACATGCCAGAAGGTTTTGGTGTTCGATCTTAACCTTTTGGCAGACCAAACACTTACTTACCTAGGCGACCACATCCTTCTTTAGTCCGGGCCACCAAAACATCATCTTTAAGTCCTGATACATCTTGGTAGCACCAGGATGAATGGCAAAGTGACTCTTATGAGCCTCCTCCAAGATTTTCTCTCGGAGGTCGCCATCTTGGGGCACGCAGATTCCCCTCAAACCTCCACAACCGGATCGGGCCTTGCTCAAAACCCTTCAATTTACCGGCCTTAATCGCCTCTATTGTCTCCATAAAGTCCTCATTTTCTCTTTGGGCAAGCATGATCCTTTGCTTAAACTCCACCGTCACCGTGAGATGACTCATCACGATGCCACTCTCACCACATACATCCCAGTTCATATTCCTAAACTATTCTATTAACCCAACTTCATTAACCATCATACTTGACAAACATAACGATTTTCGACTTAAGGCGTCGGCGACTACATTAGCCTTGCCGGGGTGGTAACTTAAGCCGAAATCATAGTCCTTGAGGAATTCCATCCATCTCCTCTGCCTCATGTTTAACTCCTTTTGATCAAAGAGATGCTTGAGACTCTTATGATCAGAGAACACTTCAAACCTTACACCATACAAATGGTATCAGAGCCTGCACCTCTCCCAGTACGGTGTGGTTCGGGGACGAACCAGGCGGAAGCTGGTGGGCATGTAACGCCCGGGGACGAGGACGAGGAGTGATCGCCGGTGCAAAGAGGGCACGGACAAGGAGCGGCTCCTCGAGAAGGTCCTCTAAGCGGAGGGGTATATGAATGAACCGATTACACACCCGAATGAGAGGGATCTTGAGACTGTATAGGTATGGGACTATACAGTTGAGGAGGGCTTATATGAATTGATTTGTACTACCTATACCAACAAGATGCATCTTCTTTTCGGTAGCCTAAACTGAAAGAACTCCACAGTTAAGCGTGCTTGACTTGGGGTAATTTTGGGATGGGTGACCTCCTGGGAAGTTTTCCTAGGAAGCGTGTGAGTGAGGACAAAGCATGCTGAAAGGACCCGTGTTGGTTTGTGGGGACAGTCGTCAATCCATAAAGCAGTAGGGGATGTTACATCAATCATCAATTGAGTATTGGGAACATAATCTAAAGGAGTAGTTAGTCTGGTGTCAAGATTCTTTTTCAGAAGCTGTTGATGAGTTGAAGTTTCTGAAGTCTATTAGAAACTACTCTTCCATTTTCTGAACATGGTTTCTGAACTCCTTAATAAGCTTTTCTTTGTTAATCGAGGATACTGAAGAGATGATGTTCTGGGTAAAAGAGACTGATTTGACTTTTGAACTTGAATTTCAAATCTGATTGCTTTCCCTCTCTTTTTATGATACGAACTTTCTGAAGAACACTGCTAGCTCCTTGTTGATTTTTTTGTCTTTTGATCTTCAATCTGGACTTTTTGATAATGAATAATCAACAATTATAATGGCTGAAGATTGAGTAACACAATGCTTCCAGTTTTTGTATGTTTTCTTCATTTTAGCCTTTCTTTTTGAAGTTTGGTGTTACTTTCTAACGACCATATCCTTGGTTTTTTGATTTCGTATCAAGAAGCTTGCTTCCTTGATGCACTTAATCATATGTTGCTTGATATAATTTTCATTTCATTTGAATCTTTCCACTTCCCATGAGAGAAAAAACATGTTTGTACATGCATTGTGAAAATATTTTCACTAAATTCTGATAGTGCATCTCGAAGTCACCTGTTAAGCTTTGTCAAGAAACTTAAGGTAGCCATTAGTCATTCTTTTAAATTGGTTTTGTTGTCAATCAAAATATTAAAGCTCATACTTTCTTAAAGGTTCTGAAGCTTATGCTTACTACAACAAATTCTTCAAACAAATCAAGAAATTCTTCAAAAGATAAAGCGTCGAGGTTGAAAATGTGGCTTCAGATTTCCTGCATACCTCTTTTTTTATGAGGCCAAAAGGGAAAGAAAGAAAGAAAAGAAAATCATGTCCCAAGGAACTCAGGGGGAGCCTATGTTGAGGGGGAAACATGAATTTTTTTAAAGCATGCATTTTTTTTCTAAAATTTCTTACTATGATATGACAATTTCTATCATGGGTTATATAATTTGCTTTATATGCTCAAAAATTATGTTTATACTTGGTTTATGCTTCCTGCTTTTAAGTTCTAATATGCTCTAATACATATATGCTTCCTTTAAGTGCCGACACATATCGATGCCTACTTATCATGCTTAGCTAATCATATATCATGCTCATTAATTTATGCTTTAGATCTCTTAAGCGTTTGTTCTGAATTGCTCAATCATTAACATGCTAGAGCAGTTAGCATACATCGTTATCCGTGATTAGTTCCGATAAGTATCTTTTGAAGCACAAATCTCTCCATTGTTGCTTTGATACTTGTATTTATCTAATGTGCTTCGATATGTATGATATGTTTAAAATGCCTATCTTTATAAAACACATTCTCTCTGACACACATATGAGATGTATTTAAAAAAGGCTCTATTTAACTTGATCAAATATAGTTGTGAATAGTTTCTGAGGACCTTCAGAAATCTGTGTCTATATGCTTTCAATACAACTAATTAAGATAAGCTTGTAAGCCTTAGAACCTCTCTAGTGTGCTGTGTTTATATGTAATATAATGTGTTATATTCTGATTCAGTGAGCAAAATTACATAAAAAGCATAAACAACTATTTATTTTAGAGAAAAACTTTTAAGAGTAATTCATGCTTTGATACTCATGAAAATAGTTTCACAACTCATAATAAGAAGCTCACTTGTGCTTTACTTGATAAAATTGGGTTTGATTTCTAATGAGCTTCAGAAACCTTAAATTGTAAGATGCTGATATTATTTCTATCAAGGTTTCTTTCAGCGTCAGAAACTACATTTGCATCAAAAGTGTTTTCTTATGACATGCTCTGTTTTTTATTTTTGTACATCTTTGAGCATCATTTTTAAAATGGGCTTAGGAAAAGAATGTGCTGAATAGGAATTTTAGTCAAGAAAAACATCACAAGTATTAATTTTTTTTATTCAAGCACACTAAATTTTAGAAAGTCCCGTTACAATGAAAAGTTAGGCTGTTTGTATGGACTTAAACGATAACATCTGCTTTAGTATCTTTATGATACATCTCAGGAAGCACTCTGATTTAATTCAGAAAGTATCATCATAAACCAAATAGCTCTAATTTGAGTTACTTAAGGCTTTAAAATGTTTTTGAACATATCCAACCATGCCTTAAGAAAAGGTCTTCCTAAACTTTAGAGTCTGAGATGTTTTGAAAGAATGTGTGCTTACCAAGATATATCCTGGTTTATTTTTTTCAACATCTTTACAAAAGATTTTCTTCAAATTGGTTTTTCATCATCAAAAAGGGGGAAATTGTAAGCTCTAGAATCCTTCAGAAAGCATTAAGAGTTATATTGTTTTGAATGATAACAAAACCAATTTAAAGAAAATATTTTTGAAGAATGACTATTGTCTATGTAACACCCTAAAAATTATATAAAAATTAATTTGAGCTTTTCTAGTCATAATTTCAAAAATCCGACAAACATAGCAAGATAAGGACAATCCAATGAATCTGTAAAAAAAAAAAAAAAGTGAATAGTATTTTATGGGCCCCACAGGCCCGCCGGGACAGTCGAAACCCTAGAATTAGAACCCGAAGATGTCTGAAAGTGAGAAATTAGAGGATTATTATTAGAAATAGGTAGGAATAAATATTTTATACTTAGAATTATTTTTCCGGCAATATTTGATTACCCGAGTACACTGTTTTACCCATTCGATTAAATTACGGTGTGTAGTTTTTACACCGTATAAAGCTATCAGTGCAAGCTTGTCATCTAATATGACAAGTGTATGGTCTAGAATAATACAAATCCTTTCCTTTTTCAATAGCCAATGAAAATGTTACAAAATGCATATAATTATCTTCAAAGAAAACATTAATTGATAAAGTGTGTGCATTATCTTCAAATAAGAAAAATAATAAAAAAACCTCATTTTTTCTCATCTTCATTCTCTGCCAGCAACATTTCCATGACAGCCTCCATTGTTGCTTCTTGAAGAACATCAAAACTTGATCCAAAACACTAGCCTAGAGTTGTTAAAACTCTAAACCTCCTTCACTAAACTTGTTCTACACCTCAATACCTACAAAACCAACCGATTGGAATTTCAAATCCTCACCACTTCTTATTTTGATATCACATTCTTCACTGTTTAAGGGAAGATTTAGGGGCTGTTTGGAAGGTTGAAGTGAGGAAAAACCATTCTTGGAAGTACTTTTGGAGTTAGAAGTCTCAAGCATCACGAGTAGGGCTTGTTTCATCCTATTTTCTTTCTGATTTTTCTCTGGAATATCATGATTGAATAATTCCGAAATTCTGAGTTTTATTGGTTGATATTATGTTGATATTGATGTATTAATTTTTGTGGAGTGTTTGGATGTTGTGAAAAATGATTTTTTTCAAAAGAGAATTTGATACATGCTGCTGGATTTTCGGATTTCAACAAGACAGAATTTGTTCATGAATTTTCTGGCTCATTTCTAGTTATTTTTATTAGCTATAAAAATTATATGTTGAAGCTAACATCATAAGCAAACTCTGATAATTTTCGTGGTTCGTGATAAGGAACTTTACTAGCTGAGAAAAATCATAAACTGAGAGTCTAGCTATGCTGCCTGAAATCTTGGTACTGAAGCTGTAAATTTGTATAATTTTGTGACCATAGCAAATGATGGAATTACCCTTTGAAATTTTTACAGGGAGTTAATAACATATTTAATTGATTTTTATTTTGAAGTAGTTCAATCATTTGCTTGGTCTAAAAATTATGAGAACCCTATTCTGAGCTGTGAAAAAGTGGCCTCTGACCACCAAATTTGTATAATTTATTTAGCATGGTTAGAGAACTTCGATTGCTATGAAAATTTTATAGGGTCTCTTAGACACATTGAGATGTCATGAGGAATTTTTATGATCCTTGAATTGGCCGTTTGATTGAGAAAGTAATTGTAGTTATTGGAATGAGAAATCTATCAATATGCTGGAAATGAGCTAAATTATTGATTTGGAAGTAAAATGTCCTTTGATGCCGCTATGATGAACTTAGATGCATGCTATATACTTTAAAGCTAGGCTTTATGAGGAATGAATGAGAATCACATGTGATTGATTGTTTATATGATTATAAATCCTTGCATTGGTAAAGAGAAATGTGATAAATGAATGCTATATATATATATATATGTTTGAAGCATTATGAAGCTCAAAAATTTATGCTAATGTATGCCTGTATATGTGAGCTTGAGGATGATATATATGCTATGTAAAGAAGGAAAAGTCCCCTTTAATGTGTAAAGGGCATGGGAAAGTCCCCTTTAGCGTGTAGAGGGCACGAGAAAGTCTCCTTTAGGGTGTAAAGGGCACGAGCAAGTCTCCTTCAGTGGGTAAAGGGCACGAAAAAGTCCCCTTGTTTAGGTCAAGGGCACGGAAAGACAGGGATAGTATTTCTAAGATTCTTTTGATGTACCAAAAGTAAGTAAAGTTGTAAATAAAGCACTATAATATTAAGTAGTATGCTATGTGTATATTAAGTGATTGAATAATAAAAGCGACCCACTTCGGAAGTATGATTTAGAAATTTAAAAATAAACCTTTGATCTAGGTTGTATGCTCACAATTTCTTAATAAACCGAATTGGCTGGGACGATGACGATGACATTAATTTTCAGTGTATGTTTTGGGGAATGCCCTACTGAGAATTGTGTAATTCTCACCCCCTATGTGTTTTTGTGTTCCCGTATCGTCTCCAGGTTGAACCAGAGAACTATGGGATGCTACACCAAAAGAGGTCGGATTGGCAGTAGTCCAGTGTTTGAGATTGTATTAGATGTACTTAGATGTATGTATAGGTGTGTAAACTTAACAGAGAACATATGTGTATTAGAGCTCATAGAAGAGCTTCCCTATGTAATCGACTTTATATTAAATAAATGTTTTGTATCTTGCTATATATGTTGATCAAATTACACTAGTTAGTACATGAGCCCATCGAATTTCCTATAGTTACTTAAGAAAGGTCCGCTAAGTAAAAAGTAACAACTCTCGAGTACGATGTCATAGTTTAAGGATAATGTTGTGCTTGGGAGGGTGTTACAGTCTACATTGAGTTTCTTGACTATTTTGAAGAATGTGTGTAGACATGTTTTATCTCATGTTAAGAAATTGAGTTTAAATGAATTTAACATTATATCGTGTAAAGTATGCTTATATGCATCAAGGAATAAAGCAAATCAAATTAAGAACAAGAAACCAAGGCAAGGGTCTTCAAAAAGTAGCACGAGGCATAAAAAAATACGTCGAGAATGAAGAAATCATACAAAATCTAAAAGCAACGTGTTACTCAGTCTTCAGTCATCATAATCACAAATAATTCATTATCATAAAGCCCAAATTAAAGATCAAAAGGCCAAAGAATCATCAAGGAACTGATAGCACACATAAAAAAACTCACTTCAATATGGAGCGTTGAATGCTACAGGAAAAGGAGAGAAATTTGAATTTCAAATTTCAAATCTCAAGTCAAACCCAGTTGCAAAACTGGTGCATAATCTTTTCTGCCTATTTGGTCAACCATCCTAGCTTCTAGAAGGAGGAGTTTAGAAACCATAATCAAAAAGTGAAAAAGTGGTTTCTGAAGAACATCAGAAACCTCTATTATACAACGGCTTTTGCAACTGATGTGACAGATTGTTAGCCTACTCTTCTAGACTGACTTTTCAAGACACAAACGGCAATGGTCATGAAGGAATACTGTTATAAGTGGAGATGATGTGCTTAAAAGATAATGAGAGGTTTGAAGACATAAGAGCAGATCAATGAGACATTGTTTGGAGAGGCTATAGTAAAACTACTTGCAACATGATGGTAGAGGCATTTTATTTATCACGGGTCAGCTTGGAGAGGTTAGGAAGAACTAGTTGCAACATGGTGGTAAAGACGTTCTACTTATCATGGTTTAGCTTGAAGAGGCTAGGAAGAACTACTTGTAACATGGTTGTAGGAGTTGTCTACTAGTCATGGTTCAGCTTGGAGAGGCCAGGAAGACTACTCAGTTTGTGGCAGTAGGTGTTGTCTATTGTTCACTAGTAAGAGCTTGGGAAGGCTAATGTAAAGAGTATCCAGTTTTCTTTCTCAGGCTGAGAAAGATGTTTAGTGGAATCTCAACGTGTGTTGAGTACTGGATGTAGGTAGGTTTGGCTAAACTAGTACAAAAATACTTGTGTCATATCTTCTTCTCCTTAATCTCTTTTATTTTTACTACACTGCTTTATTATTTCTCAAAATTTGAAAACTCGCTTGATTTAATTGTTTATTGACGTGATACTTCAGAAACCTACTTATTGAAACTTCTAACATTGTTTTTGCTGCACTTCAAGCTTAATTATTGATAGTATTTTGATTAATCTTTTAGATATGAAAAAGTGGCAAAGCACGATTCAACCCCCATTTCTCATGCACTTTCATACCTACATTTGGGAACCTTTACTGTTACTGCTTGGTTGGCCATCGATTGCTTCATGAGCCTAGAGAGCTCCTTTAAAGTCTAGGTCAATGCCAGATTATCTGTCTAACTCACCTCATGAAGGCCCGGAATACTAGTGGTCATTCTAAAACCAAATTTCTGAAAATTTGTGGCCATATTCTCGATCAGAGCATAGGCCTCTGCTTGTGTTTTATCTAGGAGTGCCCTTCCATTAGTAGCATCCATCATGGACTTGTCAGCAGGTACAAGAGCCTCATAGAAATACGTTGCTTTGGGATATGATAATTAAGGCAACTTGCATAGAGGAGCTTGAAACAGTGCTAGTACTCATGTAGGGTCTCATTGGACTTGCAGATTCCATTGATGTCCTTTTAGATAGTTGCAACCTGAGAAGTAAGGAAATACCAGTCTAGAAAAATTCACTTCATCCCCGTCCAGTTGTTTACTATGCCATCTTGCAAGTTGAGAAACAAATTCTTCGTGGTACCCTCTAGAGAAAAGGGGAATGCTCTGAGTGCGTGCTTAAGATGGCAAAATGGGATCGTACTATAATGTGGTGTGAGTACAGTGTAGCATGATGTGACCACATTGATGCATGTTGTGAATGCATTGCAATGCACCATATTCTGGTACGTGCGCATGCATTTTGATAATTTTAAGGGGTAATTATAGCAACCTAACTCGAGATTTATCAAAATTACATTTATCCTCCTTTAAATTTTAAAATTACACCGACCTCTCCTCTGTCAAAATAATTTTCAAAATCCTAATTATACCCAAATGTCATCTTTTTCCTTAAACCGAATCACTACCACTGTCACGACTCACCTATGGAGTGTGGCCAAGACGCGAGGATTTGGAGTCCCTACTGGAAGCCTCCTAACGTGAATCGACTAATATAAATAATCCAAATTTATTCAAAATATCTCAAGTTCAACTAAAACTTCAATAATATGAAATTGTTCTCAAAACATAAATTTTGAACATAAATTTGCATAAAATCCATATTCTAGACCAAAGCCAAACATAACAAAACAATTAACAGAAATTCTGAAAATATATCATGCATGTCCGGGGATCCTGCCTACACAATTTATTGGAGCACTACTAGACTGACATTATTGACAATAAGCTCCACTCCAAAGCGAAGCTCACCAAGGAAGCTGTAGCACAACTACTGAGGATCCTGTGGTACAACCTAAATCAGAGTAGTGTATCTGTAGGGAAAGAAAAAGAGAGGGGTGAGTTCATCAAAACTCAGTGAGCGAACCTCCACTCTAACCCACACTGACAATAACAAAATACATAACATATACATGCAACTGATGTGAAATATATTACATATATAATTACATATAAATTAACTGAATCTATGGCAATACCTAGTAGAGAAACATGAATTATTCTGTACATAATTATCTGAGCTGAATAGCTAAATCTGAGCCAATGGCTAATCTGACGGGCATCTAACTAGGTCCCATAAATGGACACCTCACTAGGTTCCTTATTGTGGGTGAGCTAGTTCTCTAGCAGACCACTTGGTACCAAGGTTAACGATCAATCCTGCAGCCGTTAACTCACTGATCTGTTTCTCACTAATTAAAATAAAATAATTTGTTCATAAACCAAATAAATATAAAAGCTCTGAATTCATATAATTCTAACAATTTGACTGTAGCATAACTGAGATTCTAAAATCATGCCCAAGGGATCACCAGCTTGTAGACATAGTGATTTCAGTAATCAATAGAATATGTATATGACAATTGTTATGAATTATACTTTATTCAACACTTTCAATAAATCATATCTAATATTCTAAAATCTTCATAGGAAATACATAGTCTAAAAATATGACAATCAATATTTCTACCGTAAACATTAAACTGAGGTCTCACAATTTCATAAATTAGGAAAAAGATATTCTATAACACGCAAGGTATCAATTATGGTCCCATGAGTTTTTCTAAAATGATTAATTTTCATGATAACTGTAAAAGTAATAATATTTCTAAAACAGACATAATTATAGCAATATATTCTCTTGACATAAATCATTCTAAAATTTCACAAATAATTTATATAATATGGAAAAATATTAATAATGATCAAAAGTATGATTATGAGTTTAAACCCACTCACCGTTGGTAGTTGTGAGTGTGCTTCTACTAATAACTTTACTCTGAAGTATTGGAATGGTACAAATAACCAATCTCACATATTAAAAGAAAGAAGCATCACAACATCCCAAGAGAGGATTAAAGCCATCAAGCTCTCTGTGAAGATCATGAGCTTGACAAGAGATGAGTTCGGCCAAGAAGAGGTTTGGTTTAAAGGAGGTTTGACTTAGAGGAGGTGTAAGCAAAACCTAGCAAAATGAAACTAAACATATCTTACACATACACATTCCTACACTTATATATTTATACACAAATATAATAATCATGAATAATATTAGTGCTATTTGTCTACACTTAATAATAATAATAAATATTATTAATGATTACTACACTTAGTAATTATAATGTTAAATAATAATAATGCTAACTACACTTAGTAATAATAATTATAATGCTAGCTACACTTAGTAATTATAATGTTAAATAATAATAATGCTAATGCTAGCTACACTTAGTATTATTAATATTAGTGACATATATCTAGACTTAATAATAGTAATGACTAATATTAATGCTAACCACACTTAGTAATTATAATGTTAAATAATAATAATGCTAAGTACACTTAATAATAATAATAATAATAATTCATAATAATTATAATTTCTTTATTTAGAATATCACAGCCACTTATCTTCATCCATACCCAAATCTGATATCCAACAACCACCACTTCTCCCCCACCATCAACCCTCCACCTACCGCCACCCCAGAAAAGCTAACATTAATGAAAATCCCTAATTCCCAATTCTTATCCTAATAGTATAGCATAGCAGAATAGAGGAGGAAGGATTGAAGACAGAGTTCTGGTTCACGACATCAACTTCGGCGGATGGGCGCGGTGGCGTTGAGACCTGCTCGTGTCAGTGGCGGGGGTAGCGGCATGCTTCATCGCAGTGCTAGGGCTAGAGCGGAAGAACAGAGGCGCGAGGTCGCTGGCGATGGGCTTCACGGCGCTTCTGAGCTTCTAATAAAAGGTGATGGACTTCAATGAAGAAATAAGTTGTCTGTTGCAATAGATTCTAATGGGTCTTCAACTATGACTTCGCACAAATGTGGAGAACAATTTTACTCTTTTAGTTCTAAACAACCAAACTAGTTTTCCCTTTTCACTACATTTTGTTTCAGAACTATGCTTAGGAATTAGGATTCTCCAACTGGGGCAAGCAGGCAGCGCAGCACAGAGTGGATCTACCTCCTCAACTCCACACCTTCCCTCATCACATCCTCCAACAACATCACCGGCACTAACGTCATCTCCACCAACACCCTCATCACCATGCCTATCACATGCTCCTGTTCCACCACTTCCTCCAACAACAACAAAAGCTACCACCAACTCAATGCTCCTGTTCCACCACAAACAGCATTTTGGAAGCCAATGAGATTTCAGCTATTTCCATTATATTCTATCTTTAAGCCACACCAACGACAACAAAAGTGAGAGACGGTAAGGGGCGGTGGATATGAGAGGATGAGAAGGAGGATAGAAGAGTTGGGGAAAACATAAATGGAAATAGATCTAATGTATAAGGGTAAAATAGTTATTTTATTAATCTTTTTTATATTTTAAAATTTAAAATTTAAGAAGAGGGGAGGTTAGTGTAATAGAATTAAATAAATTAAGGAGGTCAATGTAATTTTGAAATCTAAAGCGGGTAAATGTAATTTTGATAGAGCTCGATGAAGGTTGTTGTAATTATCCTAATTTTAAACATTATTAATAATCTAGATAACCTCGACCCGTATTTTCATTCAAATCCTACAATGTGAATGTTGAATTCACATGAAAAGGAAATGTTTTAGGAAATAAAAAGACTAAATTACTCCTACCTCGGGTCACCATTATTGACATCATTTTATCACGGGTATTTTTGGAAAAATGCATTGTATTTTCATGAATGCCACTTGATATTTGATTTGCATGCCAAATGCTTTTGCATTGCATTTTCAGGAAAGCTATTTTTGAAGACAACTTATCCTAAGGGTGTGTTTGACTAGAGAGTAAAATTAAGGATAAAAGTTATCTAGATAAGTTGAATGTGTCATTTTATATATATAACTCATCTAGATAATTTTTGCTCTTTTTTTTACTGGCTAACCAAATGCATCCTTGGGGTAGAAATTTCTAAAAAAAAAAAGGAATTCCCCTGAATGCAAAAATATTCCGCCGACCATCCGCCCGTGGCGGTTCCAACACCCACTCAATGCGACACACCATTCATGCGTCTCGAAATAATATCTGTGTAGGAGAGGGTGACGGCCCTAGTCTTCTATCGGAGTCATCCGCAGCCAGAGTTTCGTTTCTCTACACTTTCTCACTCACACAGGCCATCATCTCCTCTCCCTCAATACTCCATAAAGCAAGCCACCTCGCAAGACCGCCGCCTCGCCGTTGCCGCTTCAGATTGCCACATCGCAACCGCTGCATTACTGGAGCTACGGCAAACGGTGGTTAGCAGCGGCGGCAACGGTAGTGTGGTTCAGGACAAATGTTGGGGATAAGGTGGACCTTATTCACCCCGAATGAAAAAAAAAAACATGTAATTGAGTATCAATGATGCCACGAATGAATAGAAAGGTTTAGCCTTCACCGTCCCTTATCCAACAATCTCCTTATACTACTCTCGGCCGCTAAAATAGCGAAGATACTATTAACCCAACCCCCAAAGCCATTGCACAGGATCCTCGAAGACAAGTTCATTTCCCTCTTACAGTCATGTAGAACATCCCAACACCTTCGCCAGATCCAAGCCCAAATAACCACCCACGGACTCCAACACAACGATTACGTCACTCCGATTTTCATAAACGCATGCGCGCGACTTGAAAAAATGGGCCATGCCCAAAAACTGTTCGATGACATGCCCGAACCAAACACTGCCTTGTGGAACGCCATGTTCAGAGGGCACTATAAAAATGACTCCCACTGGGACGTCGTCGTTTCGTTCGGCCGAATGAGCCGCGCTGGCGCAATTCCCAATTGCTTTACCTTTCCGATGGTTGTGAAGTCTTGTGGGAAAGTGAATGCGGTAAGAGAAGGAGAAGAGGTTCATTGTTCTGTGGTGAAATACGGTTTTATGTCGAACCCTTTTGTGGGCACTGCGTTGGTCGATATGTATTCGTGTTGGGGATCCGTTGGGGATGCTTACAAGGTGTTTGCGGAAATCCCTGAGAGGAATGTGGTTGCTTGGACTTGTGTCATTGTTGCCTACATCTCGTGTGGCGACATGGTTTCCGCACGGCGCCTCTTTGATGTGGCGCCGGAGCGTGACGTTATCCTGTGGAACACTGTGGTCTCGGGCTATATTGAGGTTGGAGATATGGTGGCTGCTAGGGAGCTTTTTGATAAGATGCCTAACCGGGATGTGATGTCATGGAACACTGTGTTGAATGGTTACGCGAGTAATGGCGATGTTGTTTCGTTTGAGAAGATGTTCAAGGAAATGCCTGAAAGGAATGTGTTCTCTTGGAATGTGTTGCTTGGAGGCTATGCTCGGAATGGCATGTTTTCGGATGTGTTGGAGTCTTTTAAAGAGATGTTGGTTGAAGGTGATGCTCTTCCTAATGATGCCACGCTTGTCACGGTGCTGTCTGCCTGTTCAAGATTAGGGGCCCTTGATATGGGTAAGTGGGTGCATGTGTATGCGGAGAGCGTTGGTTATAGAGGAAACCTGTTTGTTGGAAATGCTTTGATTGACATGTATGCGAAATGTGGGGTTATAGCAAATGCAGTTGATGTGTTCAATAGCTTGGAAAGGAAGGATATAATTACTTGGAACACAATCATTAATGGTCTGGCAGTGCACGGGCATGCAGCTGATGCCTTGAGTTTATTTGATCAGATGAAGAGTGCAGGAGTAAAACCAGATGAAGTTACTTTTGTTGGGGTTATGTCTGCTTGTACACATATGGGGTTAGTCAGAGATGGCCTTTCATATTTTCGATCAATGGTTGATCTTTATTCTGTTGTGCCGCAAATTGAACATTATGGATGTATGGTTGATTTGTTAGGAAGAGCTGGTCTTCTTGACCAGGCTGTAAATTTTGTGAGAAAGATGCCAGTGAAACCAGATGCAGTTATATGGGCTGCCGTACTTGGTGCATGTAGGATATACAAGAATGTTGAAATTGCAGAACTTGCTCTTAAGCACCTAATTGAGCTTGAACCAAAAAACCCTGCAAACTTTGTCATGCTTTCTAACATATATAAGGATCTTGGAAGATGGCAAGATGTTGCCCGGTTGAAGATTGCAATAAGAGATACTGGGTTCAGGAAATTGCCTGGATGTAGCGTTATTGAGGTCAATGATAATGTGGTGGATTTCTATTCTTTGGATGAAAGACATCTTGAGACAGAGAATATATATAGGGCATTGCGTGGATTGACTATTCTGTTAAGATCATATGGATACATTCCAAATCTTGTGGATGTTGCTCAGGGAACCTGAATGATGCGAGAGGTATTATGAGAGACAAAGGAAACATAGCATAACATCAATTATATTTAGATTTATTTTTAGGGGTAAAAGTGCAGTACACAATCAGGAATATGAACTTGGTGACCCCTAAACCTGTATTACGAAGCTTAGTAGTAGCTCACTTGGCTTGAGTATTGTCTTCCCTTTGATTTTTCACTGGTTCTTGTGCTGGTTCTGCTGACATAATATTTTTATAATCCTTCCTTGCATTAATCAATATTTTCTTTCACTAATTAACTGATCCTTGAGATGGTCACAACATAACACATTTGTTTAACATAGCAACAAATGGGCTTATATCTTTAGCTTTTCATTGTGACATTAAAGTTCAAATTGTACATTTAGTAAGAGATGTCTGCAGCCATTAAAGAATGTTGTAGCAGCCTGCTGTATGCCAGAGTTTTGACTTTACACCTTTGTCTATGAAAGCCTTCGACACATAGTAGTTTTACAATACAGGAATATTCCAGCTGATCTCAGTTCTAATTTCTGTCGTCAATAACTTGCTGCTGTTTGCACTTGACCTTCTTTTCAGTCCTTTTCTCAATGTTAAATGTTCATTTTGTTTTACTCTCTTTAACAATTTTCAGTTGTTGGCACAGGACACATTGCTTCCACGGAACTCATCTTGAAGTTCTGTCTTGTACAGAGGCAGCCGAATCTAATATCTGGAACTCACCAAGCACCTTGGTGAGGCATTCTTGTAAGTAAGTGCCTGTATGTTAATATCTGCTCATCTATTCGTAAGTGGTTCTGTTATTCAGTGATGTTTTGCTTCCAACAGTGTTTTCTGTTGTAACAAATAACATCTCGTCTAAATTGCAGCTTCTCTAGATTACAAGGAGTTGATCCCATCTAATTAATCATACAAATCAATATTTTTTGTCAAGGAGTTTTTTTTTATTTTTGTCTTTGACTAATGTACTTTTGCACATGTTCGTATGAAATCAAACTAACATTATCATAACTAAAGCACCATTTCAAAATGGAGGCCATCATTTTGTATTAGATTAGGAACTTCATGAGAAATATATGTACAAGTTTGTTATATGTACTATATTTTTTTTTTCAAAAAAAAAAAAGCAGAAATAATGAGAAAAATAACAAATAAAATAAATAAGAAAATGATTTCATTAAATGACGAACATAAATACCAACAGATTCGTAAAGGGGTGTGCATGGGTGATGGATAAGGATGCATGGGTGCATTTCCAAAGCCTTTCTTAAAGTTTAGATGAACCAAACTTAGAGAGGTATGTATAGTGACTAATGCAGATAAGGTTACAAATCTATTTGTTGGGTTGTTCCTTTTGGACTGTTACCTTGCATTTATGGTCTTTAATGGATAACATGCTCCTCAAACGTGTTTTGATTGGGAAGATTATGTGCATTGCAACTTTGGAATTGAACTCTGGTTTAGACATGCTTGGACTGCTATTTTGCTTTAATTTTGGTGCTAAGGGTTCTTAGCACAAGAATTGTGATTTAGGAGTACTGGTGGTTGTGCTAGTATCATTGTTTTGACCTGCCATTGCATTTCAGAACGCCCTTGCTGGTTTTCCTCCTTATTTTACTACTTGATTATATTTGTTTAGGAGTAGTTCAGCATACACGTTTTACTTTGGGAGACCTTAGTAGGTGGTTCTTTGTCATTGTAGACTTTTAGCATGCTTCCTTCATTTAGAAGACAGTTATCCCTATGTTCTCATCAGTTAAATCATCCTGTTGTTCCTAATTCTTTTTGTGGTTTATGCATGTCCACATCCTGTTTTGGCATAATGACATGCATCCATAATCATCTCTTACTGGTCTGCTTTGATTCTCAATTGTCATACATGATTGGCAACCTTTTGGTGCAATTTACACATTGATTTGAGTGGAAATTGTTGCCACGTGCTGGGGCTGTTGCATATGTGGGATGCTGTCTTTGGCCTACTTGGGAATGAGAATGAGGAAATTTATGTGGGCTGGAATAGGTGTAGCAGGAGTGACATAATTGGAAGCATGGTCTAATGCATTTTTCTATTTATGCTTGATTTATCTGGTTTGGGACCTGTTTTGGGGTGAAGGCTCAGAGTTTCGCTATGAGGCAAGAGAGCTCACTTTGAAAAGACCAAAATGAGGAAAAAGAAGAAGGATTGATCACCTCGTCCCCCCCCCCCTCCCCTCCCCTCCCCTCTCCTCTCTTTCCCTCTCCCCTTTCTATTTCTCTGTGACTTATATATAGAAAATGTGGCAGACCAAGTGGGGTGGGGGAGAGTGCTTCAACGTGAATGAACCCCACCCACTTTTCTCTCTTCTTGTCTTTTCATGTCATGTCACTGGTGACATTTTTGTCCACTAGGTAATAGAATTTTTATCTATTGAATAATGAGGTAATGCAATTAACTATGACCTAAACCGTATTAATTTTGGGGGACTACAAAGAGGCCTAGGTGTGGCTTGAAGCAGCTTAAGATGTCTAGGCGGATATATTTTTCTTTATTATATTTTTACTTTGAAAGATTAGCCCGTTGCTCAACTAAAAGGTGTAGCTCTTTGTTGAGCATAGTTTATTCCTTCATTTTCACTTAATTGTTTACTCTTTTGCTGACATTGTACACCTAGGTTACGTCGTTGTTGTTATTATTATTGTTGTTGTTGTTGTTGTAATCTCCTACGGGTCTTGTCCTAGGGGAGTTCAAGCTATCTCTGCCGAGGGGTTCAAGCTATCTTTGCCAACTGCTCAAGTCATCTCTGCCTAGGGTTTTTTGCCTATGATTTCTCTGCCCAGGGATAGTGTTTGAGTCATTACTGTCGGGGTTTCTGGCCAGGGGTCCCGCCTAGGAGTCACCGCTCAGGGGTCCCACGAAGGGGTCACTGCCTAGGGCTAAGCCATCATCACTGAGGTCTCTACCAATGAGTCCCGCCTCGGGGGTTATTCCCATAGCATTAGTGCCCTACTCAATGAGGGGGTGTGGCTTTTCATTGAGCATTTTCAGCCATTTCTACACCATTGTGGACTTTACTACATGTTTCCATCAGTTTGCATCTCCTTGTGGCATGATTCTCTTTGGGCCGAATTTTAGCCCCCAAATGAGGAGGCTAATTCATGCCATAGGGTGGTAAAGTGTCGCCTGACTACACAACGTAAGAGCTTACACAGTGGAATTTTTTTCACCAAACGGTAGTATAGCCTTGCATCCAACGCGGCGGCAATGGCTCGTGCAGGTGGAAAATTTTTCACCAAACGGTGGTATAGTCTCGCTGTTTTAGGCGGCATCATGCTTCACACGGCTTCGCCATTGAGGCGGCATTGTACTTTGCACGGCTTCGCCGTTTAGGCAGCATCGCTGTTTTAGGTGCCATGTCTTCTGTGCATATCCTTCAAGGTGCTAAATAGTTCAATTTGCATGTCTTGAAAAAAAAATTTTTGAAAAACAAAAGGGTGTGGGAGAAAGCAATATTAGGCAGCACAGGCATATTAGGCAGCACAAACCAATATATCATATACATATAAGAAAGCAATATTCCGGTTTATTATGATTGGATTAAGCAAACCACATAAATTCCACAGGAGCTCATATAGAGTAATACAACCCTGTATTCCAACCAACCCATACAGCTAAAAAGCAAAAATACCAATGGAACAGGTAGATGTCGAGAGAGTTGCAAACATCTAACTTTGAGAAAAAATGCACCGAAATCAGACATACTACATAGCCATAAACACCCGTGGACCACGAAAGATCATATCTCAAGTTATGGGTCCCCAAACAGATCATTTACTTGGACACCATTTAAGAGTAAGAGGTAAGAGTTGTTATAATCAGCTTCATAATCTGTAATATCAAAATATACTAATACGATAGATAGGGATATTGCATCAAGTACAATTTATAATTTTCATTTCTTGTGCTTTATCATGGTGAACACTTCATTTATCATAAAGAATACTTCTAAATCAGTTTTCGAACCAATGATAATAAAGATTATCAAATAGGTGAAATATTCCAATGGTTCTAATAAACGCCTTATATCTTGAATAAAATATATTACCCAACCTAAATTATCTTCAGGGAACTTGACCTTTATTTTTATAATCACTTTTAGGTCTTTTACCCGAAATCACGTTCCTACTTCCTAATACTATTTTTGATAGATGTTCCTTACACTATTATACCATATTTAGCAAGGATTGGAAGGGGATCACCGCATAAGGAGTGAGATGAGCATATGCTTTGAAGTTGGGCAACAGGGGAGTGTGCAGTTGGTGAGACCATGGTTTTGGGTGCTAATTTCCAGTCACCTATCCTTCGCCATTAGGATGCCAAAGAGATGTAACCATTCATCCTGTTGCCTGTAGACCTTCATTAGACAATGGAGGATTAGATCTTATTAATTGGAGAGTCATGGATTTGAAGAGCACAGAGAAAGAAAAAGGAACAAAGTGTTCAGCTTTAGAGCTTGTGCCCATGGATCTTCGAGGCAGATGCTTGCGGAAGAGTGGGCATGATGTTGGTTGGTAGCACTCTCCTCGCTGGTCGGATGAGATGGCTTGCCGCTCAACATCAGAGATCGAGCTCGTGCTGCTTGCCGTTGGGGACGGAGCTTGTACCACAATCCATGTGACACACATAAAAGCCACAGTGGTTAGGTTGTTGGTACTTGCTGCCTTCCGATGTAGCCAATCCACGGTTAGTAATGGCTTCTTCACCTCTGAAGCCAGTGATGGAGCTATTTGGGTGATAGTGATTTTGGGACTTTTGTGATGCTCTCTTGCCTCCCTAGTGGAGTCGCCAAATGTTTCGGGGTGGGGGCTCAGAGCTTCGCTACGAGGCAAGAGAACTCACTCTGAAAAGACCAAAATGAGAAAGAAGAAGGGTTGATCACCTCCCCCCCCCCCCCCCCCTTTCTCTATTTCCCTGTTACTTATATATAGAAAATGTGGCAGACCAAGTGGGGTGGGGGAAAGTGCTTCAACGTGAAGAAACCCCACCCACTTTTCCCTCTTCTTGTCTTTTCATGTCATGTCCCTGGTGACATTTTTATCCACTAGATAATATAATTTTTATCTATTGAATAATGATGTGATGCAATTAACTATGACCTAAACCCTATTAATTTTGGGGTACTATGAAGAGGCCTAGGTGTGGCTTGAAGCAGCTTTATATTTTTACTCCGAAACAGGACCCTTATCTGCTGTAAATTGATTTACTTTGAATTCATAAATTGAGTTTGTATTTTTCTGGGTTAATGACTGCCGGAAGTTAATTTTAAATGATGGATACAGGATAATTTTTGCTACATAATTATGCATGATTTTAAGTGGTTGACAAGTGAACTTATTGAGGAAAGAGAACCATTTCAGTTTTGCTTGTTGAAGGTGTTTTTCAATTTTCACAGGTTTAAGCCTACATGCCTACACTTTACTGCATTCTACTGATTTTGAATGCGTCCTATTGCATTTACTGCATTTAACCCAATTTCTTCTGGTTTAGGGACCTTGAATTTTGGTCAACTTATGCTGCATCTTTAATATGACAGGCGTTTGAACTATTGTTTCACTGAATTTGCAGATATAGATGTGCATTGTCTCTATGCTTTCTATGGCATTGTGGGCACATTGATTAAACATTGTCATTCCTTATTAGCTTGGAATAGATAACGGCTATACATTATTTAATGCAAAATGTCTCATGGTTGTTTAGGCTTGCTGCATGTTTGAATATTTTTTGACCAACTGTCGAACCAAGTTGGGGATTGTGGTCTAGCAGGGATTTCATAATGCTTGATAGTTGGATTTTACTAGTTCTTCGCTCAATCTCTAGTTCTCAAGGTTTACTAAGAGATTTCCTTCCTTATTTCAGGTACTGTCGGACCCACAGAGCAAGACACGGTGGTCCTTCATCTACTAGAGGTTCTTCCTCCCGGACATCAACTGCCATTTATCCATCACCACCTCCAAGGAGAACTTCACATGCTTCTGGGAATCTAGACCTCAAACGCTTTATTCATGATGGTGCACAGATATCTACTTGCGGGCCCACGACGTCATCCGAGAGGGGGATTCTCTTTGCCACCCCTGAATTTCAGGAGCTTGAAGTCGAGCTAGAATGGCGGGTGGCATGGAGTGCAAGATAAGCGCACTCATGTGAGACCACAACTGGTGCGAGAATGCCATGCAAATCTGTGGCTTGCAAGCGAGTACCAGATTTACATCCGAAGCATTTGGGTTGACTTCAGCCCTGCGGGTTTCACCCAGTTCTTACAGGCACCTGAACTACAAGAAGACGAATTCACCTGACTCCGGCAGGGTGAAGTCGACTGAGATGGAGTTTTGGGTTGTGATACAAAATAGTATAAATAGGGCTACGGTCATTTGTAATAGTAAGTTTTAGCGAATTTAAGTCATTATTCCTCGGGATATTTCACCTTTCTCTCTTCTATAGCTTAATTTCAATTCCTTGTCATCAAGGAGTCGATGGTTCAAGTCCTCTCTTAGTATGGAATAATTCTCTCTATTCCCTCACAATTCCATCAAATGAGTCTCCTCCATGACATGCTTTCATTGAGTGTAGATTGATGCTATGGAGAAGATCAAACCAGAATTAAATCAAATGTCGGAAACAATGAGAAATTTCACAAAGTGGATGGAGCAACGCATCGCTGCATCACAAGAAAGAAGTAGAAAATTTCAACAACGATTTTTTGGAAGATACACAGAAGTAGAAATTCAACAAGCAAGAAGGACCAAGTTTCAAATTCAACAATTCTAGAAAACAAGTCCAGATGCAGGTCAACAATTACAAGTTCAGCAACAACGAGAATTACATATCAGAAATCTACATCAACAACAACAAAAATGTCCAGATTCAACAAGAAATTCAGATCGGGAAGCAGGAATCTGATAAAAAACAATGGATCCACAACAACAATTTAGCAATTCTAAGGGATCTAGAACCGAACACAGACTTCCCGGATCTGCGAGGTAGTGTGGACTCTTCAAGCGTCACCGATCCATATCTTGAACCAGCAGATCCAAACACGGAGATAGCGACAGTTACCGGCGGCGATTCCGATATGAGGGAGGAAGATCCACTCGCGGCAGCAGACGAGGCAAAAAGAAAGAACGCCATCGTGGCGATGCCATCATCGGCGACGGCTCCGATATCGACGCACGACAGAGATGACATGATAGAGAAGCCAGCAAGGACGACCAGCGCCGACGACCAGCGCCGAGGTCATAGCCACTCAACCACCGACGCTAGCATTAAGGGAGGTGGTGACCGCAAAGTTGCGTAGCATGATGGACGAGGCAACCGCGACAATCCTAGGCATGGGGGAGGGCGCAGTCGCGACAGAATTGCTGGTGACGGACGCCATAGCTGCAGCGGCGAAGCACAGTCTCTGTGATGGCAGCGCAGTTAAAGGGACAAAGGTCAGTGCGGCATCGACAACAAGGATCATCAGCAGCAGAAGTGACTCGGTGGCACCTCGTCGTGTGTTTGGAAGCTCAGACCATAGGAAAGGTAGGATTGGGGTCAAACATAGGGAGATGCAAGAATGGGGCCTGAATCCCACCCTATTCTTATTGGGCCAAGCTCAACCTGCAAGAGAGACTGTAGTTGGCTGTGGACAGGTGCTAAAAGGTTTGGGGCAAGCCCAAATTGATGAAAAAAACTGAGGAAATTTAATGTTGTGCTTTTCATGGACCCAAATCTAATTTTCATCAGCCCAATTAAACTATGGGACCCTAGTGGAGTTAATATTTTTTGGGGATGTAGAATAAAAAAAGAGGCTTTTATTTTTTGTTTAATAATTGGAATTAGGAGTTATTTTAATTAGGATTTGAAGTGTGTTGTTTTTTTTTTTAGCAACCTTGAGGGCAAGGTTGATTTTAAAGGGAAGGATATTTGTTATGATACAAAATAGTATAAATAGGGGTAGGTCATTTGCAATAATAATTTTTAGTGAATTAAAGTCATTATTCCTCAGTTGGGATATTTCTTCTTTCTCTCTTCTATAGCTTGACTCTAATTTCTTGTGATCAAAAGGTCGATGGTTAAAGTTCTCTCTTAGAATAAAATAATTCTCTCGATTTCCTCACAATTCCATCAAATCAGAATCTCCTCCACAATATTCTAGTATCCACCACAATATTTTAGTATCCATTGGAGTTTCAAGTGCTACCTATACTCATTCAACAAACTCACTCATCCCCAAATAGTTGAACAACCAGCTTCTGCATAGAAATTAATTGAGCCTACACTTTAATCTCCTTGTAAAACATACACCTTCGTCCCTCAAAACAAATAATTAAGACATGTTTTTTTTTTCAATTTCATTTTTAATTTTTTCGATTTTGTAAAGAAAATTCTAAAAATTGTTAAAATTACAAATTTTAGTTTTCAATTTTCATTTCCATAGTTCAGTATTTCCTATACAAAATCCTAAAAATTAAAAAATTAAAAATGAAAATTGAAAACTAAAATCAAATAGCTCCAAGACTTACAATTTTATTTGCTTTTGATTTTTTTAATTTATTCTTTATTTTATCATGTTTATTATTTTATCTTTTCACCAACATACCCTTTAGTAATAACTACACATATTAATATTTTTATAAAATAAAATATACATCACTTGTAATAATATGAAATATTGACATATACATATAAAGTTATGAAAGTTAAGATTGTGTGGAAAATTATGGTGCAACAAAATTACACTTAAAAGTTGATTAAAAAAATCCTCCTTAACCTCTAAAAGAGGGTTTTCAACTATCGGTGCATGGCACCTATTAATAAAGAAATTAATAAAAAATGATAACAACCCTTTAATAGTAAGTAGCGCAAACCGTGTTATATATGATTAATGTAATTAAATACATACCAATAATTTCCACTGAAATTACAATTGCTTTTTGAATTTTAAACTTCAAATTATAAGACCATCTCCAACACAAGCATTTCTTGCATCCCTGTTGCTAGCGTGTCAGAGGGATGGAGGGACCGCCCCATTGGAGGAAAAGAACGTGGAACCTGGCTCGTGCCTCAAAGCCACCAGGTCCCTCTGCATGGGGACTTTGGTCAACTAACCATAATACAACATGTGTTATTTTTTTATTTTTAAATGCTGATAACCGTTGTAGAAAGAACCGTTGTAAATATCATCAGTAAATTTTTAAGACAACGGTTATAAATTTGTATGCAACGGTTATAAATTTTTACCTACAAATATCATCTATTCTCACTTCCATCTTCATAATTTTTCTACAATCTCTTCCAATATTTTCTAAATTTTCCCCACATAAATTCTATTCATATAAAAATGGATCCAAATCAATTCAATTCCTTTCTCAACTACTTACAAAATTCAAGTCTCCCATAAAATCCAAATATCCAAAATTCTCAAATTTCAAACCCTCAAAATACAAATCAAAATTTCCAAATTCCAAATTTTTTTCAAAATCCATCCCACCAAAACCTTCAAAATTCCAATTTTCAAATTCCTTCCAATATTAATTTTCCTATTGTTCCACACACTCAAAATTCACAACAACCCAATATTCATTTCCCTCTACATGTAACCCATTGATAGGAAATATGGGCACTCCACTATCTTTTCCATTTCAAATCCAAATTGGTGTTCCTTCTTTGGGATCAGCTGGCATTGGTAGGTCAAATGACTCGTCTCATCAAACTCCAATAAATTCAATTTCGAGTTCACAACATTCAGAGTTTTCCATCCATGGTGGGCTAGATGACATCGACCTCAACGCTGAGGGATTTGATGATCGCAAGCAAGAGAGTGTTAATTGGCAATGGGAAGAGGATGAGGTGTTGATAAGTGCATGGTTGAATGTACCACTGGATTCTATAGTGGGTACTGACCACAAAGGTGATAAATTTTGGAACAGGATCCATGCATATTGCATGGAAAGCAACCCCAACATGAAAAGAAGGGTAGGTGGGATTAAGAAACAATGGCATAAGATCAAGCATCTCGAAATATTAGGAGTGGTTCAAACAGTGATGACATAATGGAGTTGGCTCATCAACTCTATTTCAAAAGGTTGGAGAAGAAATTCACTCTTGAATGACACTGGAATATGCTTCGAAGGGAACAAAAATGGAGAACTCAACCAACACACAGTGGGGGTTCCAAGAGAACAAAGATAGGTGCTTCTAAAATGTACTCATCCTCATCAAATCCAGAAACACTAGTGGGTGGGGATGTTGATGTAGAGTCTCCAATTTGTCCACAAGGAACCAAAAAATCCAAGAGGAAGGCTAAGGGAAAATCGAAAGCCCTTGAGGATGATGATGAAGATATTAACAGGTTAAAATCTATTACTGCTAGGAAGCTATATATCATAGAGAGACATGTGAATGCTAAGGAAATGGAGTTAGCAGACAGGGAAAAGGAGAGGGCGTGTAAGGAAAGGATGATAACACTCAAGGAAAAGGAGCTAAGGGATAAGGAAAAGGAAAGAGATATGGAAATATTTTATAAAGACACCTCAACAATGACTGACAAACAACGATCTATTCATAAGAAGATTGTAGAGAAAATTATAGAAAAGTATTTTAGCTAAGTGTTGATTGCTTTAGTAGAGTCAATGTTTATTTAAAATTATGCAAAGTCGTTGATCATGTGTTATGTTTTTTAATTAAGAATTGATTGTGATAGTAGAAGAAATGTTTGTTTCAATTATGTGATATTTGTGATAATTTGTTGTATTTTATAATTATAATTTTATCATTTAATTTATAAATCATTGAAGTTTATTCAAATATATAATTGTACTACTAGCCGTTACAAAACTAGCCGTTACAAAACTATTCATTGTAAAACTAGCCGTTGCAAAAATGACCGTTGTAAAACTAGCCATTCTAAAACTAACCGTTGTAAAATTAGTTGTCGTAAAACTAGCTGCTGTGTGCTGACTTATAAATATGGATCACCATTCTTCCAGATTTCCTCACAATATATTTCCTTTTCCTCCTATCAAAAGCCTTAAAGTCTAATCTGCACTCACTAGCTTCTTTCAACCACCACTGAAATATCCATTAATACAAATGGCCGGAAACTCTGACCATTGCAATAACATGTCATTTGACGACTTGTTTAATGAAACTTTGTTCAATGATTTAGACCAACGCAATAACACGCTTTTAGATGATTGGATTAAAGAATTATTATTCGATGATTCAGAGGAGCGTCAATTACAACAACTCATTCTGAAAAAGTCTGGGCAAAGCTCATCCTCCACTTCTCGCAGGTGGATAGATAGAGATCGTGAAGCAGGGCATGAACATCTTTTCTATGACTACTTTTCACCTAATTCGGTGTATCCTCTTGAAACATTCTGGCGAAGGTTCCGAATGGGAAGACATGTCTTCCTTCGCATAGTGGAAGCCCTTTCTAATGTTGATCCATATTTCCAGCAGAAGGTTGATGCCACAGGTAGGAAAGGTTTATCCCCACTGCAAAAATGCACAACTGCCATGCGTATGCTAGCGTATGGATTATCAGCTGATGCAGTTGATGATTATGTACGGATAGGTGAAACCACCGTGATTGAGTGCTTAGAGAAGTTTGTCCAGGGCGTGATCTTTGTTTTTGACACTGAATATTTGCGAAAACCTAACTCAAATGATGTACAATGCCTGCTTCAAATGGCGGAGGTTCGTGGCTTCCCTGGCATAATGGGTAGCATCAACTGCATGCAATGGCAGTGGAAAACTGCCCAAAAGCATGGAAAGGTATGTATATGAGTGGTTACCGTGGGGTCACGACTATAGTACTCAAAATTGTGGCTTCGTCTGATCTTTGGATATGGCATGCGTTTTTTGGAGTTGCCGGTTCAAACAATGATATCAATATGTTAGACCGTTCACCAGTGTTTGATGAAGTTCTGAATGGTCGTGCTCCAGAAGTAAATTACACTATTAATGATAATAATTATACTATGGGTTACTATTTAACATATGGTATATATCCTGAGTGGGAAACATTTGTCAAAACAATTCCATGATCACAAGGTGATAAGCGAAAATTATTTGCACAATATCAAGAATCACAAAGAAAGGATGTAGAGCGAATGTTTAGAGTATTGCAAGCTCGCTTCGCAATTATACGTGGCCCAGCACAATTTTGGGAGAAGAATAAGCTTGCTCACATAATGAGAGCCTGCATCATATTGCATAATATGATTGTTGAGGATGAAAAAGACATGTATGCAGGTAACTTTGATCAGCTTCCCTCATATGACGATGTGGATAGTGGCATATCACAACCAAAGTTAGGAGAAGAAAACTTTGCTTCGTATGAGAAGTTTATCCAAATGAATGTTCTACTTCGTGATAAAGCGTAAACATCGGCTGACTAAAGCGGAACTTGGTGGAACATGTATGGCAATTCCACAATAGTTGTCAAGTATAGTTTTTAGTAATATCATATTTCAATTATGCATCATTGTTGGTCATATTTTATTTTTTTGCATTGTTTTTATTAATCATGTAATGTTTTTTAAATATATCGAATGCTTGTTTTAGTTTCAATAATATTTGTTTGAATTTTTCACATTTTAATTTTGTAAAAAATTAACACAATATTTGTTTGTAATTTAATTTACTAAAATTTTATTTAAAATTTAAAATATTATTTTTTTAAATCATAAATAAAATTACATAATACAATATATTAAAATAAATTATTTCATAATAATATTAATTTTCCTTTTTAAAATTTAAAAAAATTATGTGGGACCCAAATGGGGACCAAAGTTTTTCCCTAGCATTGGAGAGGAGAGGAACACCCTTGGTCCCCATTTACTTTTTATGACACTATGATGATATGTCTATGGTGGGGCCCAAAATGGGGATCAAAATGCATCCCACCATTGGAGATGCTCTAAGTGACGTAGCAAGCTTCCCTCAAATTAACACCAGGCTTCCATTTTGATCCCCTTTAATTTTCTCTTTCTATTTATTTCCAGATCTACCTTTGGCCATCTCTTTCCCTACTTTTTTTTCAGATCTATTTCCAAATCTTCATCCCTTTTTATCTCAAGTGTCTCGGTTCACACCTCTCTTCCCTATCCTCTCTCTTCTATGATCTTTTACAACAATGGGTTTGGAGTTGACACAATGAAGCAATTAGGTGAGCTTATGAGTAAAGGGAGTTGGATCTGGTTCTTGTTTGAAGATTGGATCTGGTTTGAAGATCAGAATTGTTATTATCGTCATCATTATTGGTGTTAGCAATGGCACAACCATAGTGAGTTGCCTTTTTTTTTTTCTTTCTCTCATCTCATTCATATTCATTTTCTTCTCAGATCTCATTTTCTTTTTCACTATTACTTCTCAATTTGATGGCAGCTAAAGATAGGCATCAAAAGGTCAAACAACATCCGTGACCAACAAAATGATGGGCAGATGGTGCTTCGAGGACCAGTGGCCAAGGTCCGAGGATGATGGCATTCTCCTCGCTAGTGGTTGTTCAAGTGGCGATGAGTAACCCAATAATAGTGCCCTTACTCACGTGAACAGATTTAATGTTGCCATATTTTCAATTACCTCCACTGGTTCATTAGAGTGTCAACATTTCTGCTTCCTTCCTCATGCTACATTACATGTTGCATTTATGCTACAATTTGCAATAAATTGTAGTAATCTTGGCTAATTAGTATCTAACAATTATCCAAGTTAACTAAACTATTAAAATTATAATGTGATGACACATTGTTTTTCAAATCTTAAGCTATAAAGAATAACAGCAGATATGTGATGATAACTTTTAGTTTCGGCAACTATTTCTTATTGTATTTGTGTTGATTTAAATGCTCATATAATGGCTACTACTCTTTGTAAAACTTAATTGGCTTTTATTCCATGACCTTTTAATTGAAAGTATATAAGGTCTTTGATTTGGTCAACTTTAAGCTATGTCACCTTTAATAGTGTTGATATATATTGTACATATTTGTTTGCATATTATACAAATTTGCTTTTGTGTTTATCGTTTACTATGATGATACAATTAGGCAAATTAGTATCTAACAATTATTAGGTGATCCTTGTAAGGTGCCTATATATTGTAACATTTTCTATATAGAAATAAAATAAGAAAATCATTTTCACCTTTATAATTCCTATTCTTTCTTTCAAATTGATACTAGAGCTCTCAATTTGGGAGCTTGATCACCTTTCCGCTGCCTTCCAGCCTTCATTGCTAGATATTTATAGCCTTAATTGTTGTTCAAAAGTTCATGATTACCTCATCCTATAACCTTAGTTATTTTCCCCCTTTTTCCTTAATTCCCCCTCTTTTTGTCTTTCTCCGTCACTGTTACAATTGCCAACCAACCTTTCGACCACCCAATCACATTATCTGAAGCGCCACTCATACATCAGCCATACCATCGAACCTGACTACAAACTACCTTCGGATGCACCCCTACGTGCCAGTACAGCCTTCTGCGTGTAGTCTCACGTGTCGACACATGTGTGAAGGCGCTTGTGCGCTCACCTCTGGCCACCATTTCATCATGGCAGAACCCAAAACATATGCTACTATTACACCTACACCTTTAAATCGTAATGATCTCCTTGTTTTGCACCCAACCTACCACTTGAATGCAAAAAATTACTTGCAGTGGGCTCAAGTTATTTGGCATACCCTCATAGGTCATTGGAAATTGTCTTACATTGAGGGAAATCCTCCAAAAAGGGAAGACCTTACTTTTGAGGCTTGGGATGATGAGGATTCTTTTATTATGACATGGCTATGGAACTCTATGATTCCCAAAATTAGTTGGAATTGTATGTTTCTTTCTTCCTCCTGCAAGGTTTGGGATATACTTAGCCAAAATTTTTCCAAGCAACAGGATATTGCTACTTGCTATGAGTTGAAGACGAAAACAATCTCCACCAAGCAAGGAGTAATGTTAGTAATAGATTACTATGGTGTGCCCTCTAGTTTATGGGCTGAGTTGGACTAATACCAAAACCTACAAATGGAATACAAGGATACTTCTACTTTGGCATACTTTGCTAATAGGGACAATATTTTTCAGTCTCTCTGGCTTGAATCTAGAATATGACCCAATTCGAGAACATATTCTAGGTAACTCCTATCTATGTGTGAGATGTTCTACACTATTCATGGAGAGAAGAGTCGTAGGGTAATTATGCTAGAAAACAACCTAGTAGTGGTTCCACTTTGGTAATTGACAGGACAACCAAGCCAGGACCTCCTTGTTCCTTTTCTAGACCTTCTCGAGATAGTGGTTGGTGCCTCTATTGCAAGAATTTTGGTCACACTAAAGAGACTTGCTTTAAATTTCATGGGAAGGATAAAGTTCTAAGCCGCATGGAAGGATTTCAAGGTCTGCCAAGTGGTCAATCCAATATGCTACATTAGACAATGCCCCATCTCCTCAAGCGGATGATGAGGTTCTTGCCCTTAGTAAGGATAAGCTTACACGCTTGCAGTATCTCATAAGCTCTATTAGTAAGCCTTCTAGCTCTTGTTCTCTGACCTTATATGGTAAGGCTTCTTGTTCTCAATCTTTTTATGTATCTAATACTGAATGTAAGGATTTATGGATCATTAACTCTAGTATAACTGATCATGACCTTTAAAACCCCTCATTTTTCTTCTTACCTCCCCATTTTTGAAATACGCCATGTCACTATAGCTGATGGCTCCTCAGTTACAGGATCTAGTAGCATTTCTTTTCACCATTCATTGCACCAAAATAATTCATGTTCTCTAACTTGCTAGTAACCTTATCTCTATTCATAAGCTAACCAAAGATCTTAACTATGATGTAAACTTTTTCCACTCACATTGTGTTGTTCAGGATCTTGCCACGAGGAGGACGATTGGAGTTGCTAAGGAACAAAGAGGGTTATATTATCTCCTTAATGTGCTAGCTGAAGGTGTAGTAGGCAGAATATGCCATCATCATGTTATACTACAAATTCAAAATCTCAGGCATCACAAATTTGGTTACACTATAGGCGTCTAGAATGTCCTCCTTTTCAGTTAATAAAGTCTATGTATCTATCCTTTTTTTTAAGGCAATGGTTGAGTATTTTATTGTGAAGTTTGTTAGTTTGGTAAATATAATTGAGTGTCATTTCCATGTAATTTTAATAAAAGCGATGAACCTTTTACACTTTTTCATTCTGACGTTTGGGATCCTGCATAATAGCACTGGCACGAAATGCTTTGTTTCTTTTTATTAATGATTGCACACATGTCACTTGGCTTTTTCTTATGAAGGATAAATATGAAGTTTTTGAACTCTTTGTTCAGTTTTATCATATGATTAAAATGTAGTTTGGAAAATATGTTAAATGTTTATGTTAGATAATGGGAGGGAATATGTGAATCAACAATTATTTAATTTTATAAAAGAATGTGGCATTATTCATAAACTTACATGTGTTGATACTCCTCAACAAAAAAGGGTGGTTGAAAGAAAATAGGCATTTACTAGAGGTTACCCATGCTCTTCTTTGCCAAATGTTTATCCCTAGCTCTTACTAGGGTAAAACAGTTTTAACAGCTGCTTACCTGATTAATAGGGTGCCGTCTCTGATTCTTGGTAATGTTAGTCCAGTTCAGTCTATGTTATCTCATTGTCCTTCTATCCTAATTATGCAAAGTTTACAATCTCAACTTTTTGGATGTGTAGCCTTTGTCCATGTGAATCATCAACATCAAAGTAAACAAGATCCCAGAGCTATGAAATGTGTTTTCATAGGTTATCCTCTTAAAAAGAAAGGATACAAATATTTTTACTCGTCTAGTCATCATTTCTATGGATGTTACATTTAGTGAAACCAAGTCATTCTATAGTCCTCTGCTTCAGGAGGAGAGTCTACTAGAAGCTGAGTCTTTTTCTGCTCAACCTTTTTCCCTCTTCCATTCTTTCACCTGCCATGCAAGCTACGATCACACTAAAGGTTCCCGAAAACATTGGGTTTTTTTATCCAAATTAGAACTATCTTGGAAGGAAGCTTGCAAGCTTCTTAACTTAGAGACGGGTGCACTTATCAAACAAGAGAGTTATTCTCTTAGAGCGGAAAAAAACTGCACTTGCTTCATTTCCTGATTGCCTTGTTTACATATTGTAAAACATCTTCTTCATTCCAGTAAAAGCATAAGAGGTGCATCTGATTAGGTAGCAGTGGGAGAGAACTTACACTTTCTTTTCCTCCCCTTATAGATATAGCTATGAATTCAGCTACACCATAGGATCCTCCCCAGTAGTGCTACAGCTGCTTTTGGTGAGCTATGCTATGGAGTGGAGCTTGTTATAGGTTATGTTAGTTTAGTAGTGCTCAAGTAATTGTCTAGACAGGATCCCAGACTTGAGAACTGTCTCCTTTCTTTCTCAATGCGATTCGATTCGGACCTTGATTGACATGCTGCAATTCTATCTTGAGTCATGCTATTTGGCACATAGGCATTCACTTTTTATCTGCCTATACGAACCAGCCATATTATTTGCTGCTTCTCTAGTGGGTGCCTTTTCTTAAACTCAATGAGTGTGCCTCCACTCACAACCTACATGGGATAATAACAAAAATACATAACATATACATGCAACTGATGTAAAACATTTTATATATAATTACATATAACAGTACTATAAACAATAATTTAACTAAATCCATAGCAATAACTAATAAAAAACAGAAATTATTCTATACTTTAATACTTTAGTTGAATAGTTGAATGTGAGCCAATGCTAATTTGATGGGCACCTAACTAGGTCTCACAAATGGACACCACACTAGGTTTCTTCTGTAGGTGAGCTAGTCCTCTGACGGACCACTTAGTACCAAAGTTAACGATCAATCCTGTAACTGTTAACTTGTTGATCTATTTCTCGCTAATTATCGAGAAAAAACTAACATCAACAAAATTCAATGTTCTTATTGTTCATACACAACCAGGATTTATGAAATTTTCTGATTGATAGAATAAATCTAAATCATACATACAACAAATATGGTTCCATGAGCTTTCTAAAATAATAATTTGTCATAATAACTACAAAACAATAATTTTCTAAAATTTCTATAGTCCATAAAAGTATATTTCTTGGCATAAATCATTCTAAATTTCTATAAATAATTTATATAATACTGGAAAAATAATAATAATGACCAAAAGTATAGCCATGAGCTTAAACCCACTCACCATTGACAACTTGACCTTAGGGAGCAGGAATTGCACTGGTTGTTGTCGAACAATATAATGAAAACATAAACAATTTGATTTTATCACCCAAACTGAGTTGAGCATGGTAGGGATGAAAAATGTTGAGAAAAAAAATCATGCCTGATAATATCCAAACTCACAGACTAGATAAAAAGGGAAAAAATGACTAAATTCCATGAAGATCACTTACCGGAAGGGATTAATAAAAAAAATTGAGATAAACCAAATTTTTCTCTTTAGTGAAAATTTCTTAGGTGGCTATGGTTCTTAAAAGAATGTTTAGGAGTATTGTGATGTGCCAAATATATTCTAGAAGTATAAAAAAAAAAAAGCCCTGACAGAACTCGTTTCGCATCCCAGGCCACCCCAACATTGGGTTCTTCACTTGAAAATAGCCCATTACATAAAGTTACCTTTTGCTGTTCCAAACCAAAAGGCAATTCCATATAGCATTATATATATATATAATCTTTTGAACTAGTATCATGAGTTTACACTGACGCTACTGACATTGATAATTTTTGAAGAAGAAAAAGAATAATAATAATAATAATAATAACAACAATAGCAATGTATATAATGTTACTTATACATACTACATACATACATACATACATATATATATATATATAATAAATTTGCTTATATCATTACTTTTGAAGTAGTAATAGTAATAATAATAATAATATTAATTTAATAATGATAATAATAATAATTCACATACCACTAAATTTTGTATTTGGGATATTATATACACATGCAAGCAGTAGAAAGAATATTACAATATCTTAAGGCCACACTTGGTAGGGGACTACTATTTAAAAGTGTTGATATGCTCTCTCTAGAAGTCTACACTGATGCTAATTATGTAGGCTTTATTAGTGGTGGAAGGTCAACATCAGGATATTGTCTGTTTTTGGGAGGAAACTTGGTGACTTGGAGAAACCAAAAGCAACATGTTGTTGTTAGATCAAGCACTGAAGCAGAATTTCGTGCCATGGCACAAGGAATTTGCGAGCTGTTGTGGTTGGAAATTATCTTGGATGGCTTGAAGATAAAATATGAGGCTCCTATAAAGATGATATATGACAATAAATCAACTATCAGCATTGTTCATAACTCTATTCAATATGATTAGACGAAGCATATTGAAATTTACCATTAATTCATCAAAGAGAAGTTGGATAGTGTTATAGACACAATGCATGTTCCTTTCGGATTATAGTTGGCAGATGTGTTAACTAAGAGCCTACCCACATAGTGGTTTCAAGAGCTTACACACAAGATGAAAATGATAGACATTCATTCACCAGCTTGAGAGGGAGTGTTGAGACATATTGTACATATTTGCTTGCATATCATACAAATTTGTTTTTGTATTTATCATTTATTATCATAGTTGTCAATGGTGAATGAAGGCTTATGGCGGTGAACCAAAAATTTGCCATAGAAATATGGTAGATGGCGTTGCAAATATGGCAAATGTTATGGCAGACTATATATATATATATATACAAAAAAACTCACAAAAAACTTCCAAATATGACAAATAATAAACTAACAACATATATGAAAAACAAATATATTCTTTGAAATAAATTCATCAAATGCATCACAATATCAAGAAAAAGGGGTAAAAAAATCATGACCAAATACAAATCAAAGCTTCAAATGCACAATGTCATGCCATAACAAGCCATAATAGTAGGGTACTAGAAGCTAGAAACAAAAGGTGGAATCCAAATCTCAAGTTCAAAACAAAATACAAGCCAAGTCAAATCAACACTCTTACATAAATTAAGACAAGGACTAACTAAAATAAACTATTTTCATTTCTAGGCCATATTCTCATCCCCAACGTAATTGGTCTTAATGGGTCCATCTGAGGCATATCCCTCTGCTTCTTCTTCTTCTTATTCCAAATACCATATTTGATTTTTTTTCTTCCTTTTCTTTGTATTCCTCAAAGTCATCAAACTCAGGTTCTTCTTTTTCAACCATTAGCACTACTACCTTTTTTTGCCCTTTTTAGAAACTCTAGTATCTGCTACTATTGCACGACTTGATCGCCCATCACCACTTGAAGTTTCCTTTATTTTTTTTTCCTTTGTCACCTACTATATGCTCTAGGTTCTCCAACCTCCAATGCCCTATATACAGTTTCCTAAGTCAAAGCATTATCACCTGCAAACACCAAGTCATCTCCAACATCAATATCCTCACCCTCTAGCTCTCCAACCATCTACTCATTTCAATCATCAATGCCATTGAGTGAGATAGGGTCAATCTCATTCCTAATATTATATCTTTGCGTGAGCACTCAATTATATTTCACAAAAACTAAGTTTTCCAACCTTTAATGCTCAAATCTATTTCTCTTTTCAGAATGAATCTGCAATTTCAATAAAATCTAAGCATTTCTATTGGTTATTCTAGCAATAACCAATAAGAAAAGTAATAGGAAAATGCTAATTACATGCTTAAAAACACTCCAATTTTGTTCACATCCCGAAGAGCTACATGTCAAGAGAGCTTGATAGTCAATTTTTGCAAATTTAGAGTGGAAAGACCATATATTCACCACCAATGAGCTACAAATCCAAAGATCATGCAAGAAAATTACTCTAATTTAAAATCAAAAGAATTTGAAAGCTAAAAGTTGTGTTCTTCTCACCATATGCAAGGATTTTTTTCTTTAATATTGCAAATTCATCTCCAAAAAGACCACTAGCACTCTTATAAATTGACAAGTCAAGTTAAATTTTTTGTTGCACATCCCAACTTGGAACCAATCTCTTGATACAATCATACAACCCATGTGTGACCTCTAGATCATACTCTAAATTAGAGTTGCCATAATAGAACTATGGATTAAAAAAATGTCTCGCTGCATGCAATGGCCGATGGAGTTGACGATTCTATCTATTATCAATGATTGTAAACACATACTTGTATTTGCTTTCATCACTAAAGCACTTCATAATGGACTCTTTTTCCTTTTTCATTGCCTCATAAATATAACCCATTGCGGGTTTTCTTTCACCATCAACAAGCCAAAGCACACAAATAAGAGGACACATGATTTTAATGGTGTAATCTACATGGTTCTGAAAGGAAGACATAATTGCAATTTTCGTTACTTGCTTGCCCTTAGCATCCTTAGACAACTTTGTTACTTACCCATTCCTCAAAATTAAACATTCTTCAAAGAATTACTTTCTCTTGTTGAAGCCTTTCCAATGATAGAAAAGATATGGCAAATCTTGTGACTACATGCTTCTCCAACTCCTTGTTTGTAAAGTGTCTCAACAAACTCAAAGTGTTAGAATGGCTATAAATGAAGCCAACAAGAAAAATTCCTCTTTTAATAGTCTTCTTTATTAATGGAATTTTTCTAATGTCTTCTATAATCAAATCCAATTAGTGAACTATAGAAGTATGATAAAGGTGTGGTATTTTCTCTTCTAACATTTTGCTTGCCAAAATATAATTACTCCCATTGTTAGTTACAACTTGCACAACTTTTTCCTCACCAATATTCTCCACAAGAGAATCAAGCAGCTTAAACAACTTCTCACCAGTCTTTACAAAGTTTGAGCCATCAATAGACTTGATAAACATTGTTTTAGCAAGAGAGTTCACTAAGAAGTTAATCAAGAACCTTTGCTTCCTATTAGTCCAAGCATCTGACATGATCGAACAACCATGTTTGTCCCACTGCTCCTTATGATCCTTCATCAAATTTTTGGTGTACTCTAAGTCTTTGTTAAGAAGTTGAACCCTTATATCATGGTAAGACGAAGAAGGTAAATTGGGACCAAAGCTTCTAATAAATGGCTGGCAACATATCACAAAAACCCTTTAATTTGATACAATTGAATGAAATTCCAGCTTGATACTACTATCAGGCTATGCATCAATGAACCCTAGCCACTGCTTCCTTAGCACTTGCCTCTCTAATATTTTGCTGCCTCAACCTCTTCTTTTTTCTCTTTGCATTTGAAGTTTCTAGTTTCGTGAAAATAAATCCATTGGGCCTTTCAAATTTACACCTTACCTCTACCTAGGATTAGGGTTATCCCTAATCTTTTGAGCATCATCTTTAGATAATCAAAACTACAAATTCCCAAGATCAAGGTCCCTCATAGCTGCCATATCACCCTCTTGCTTCTTTTTCTATTCATAAAGAGCCCATAACTCATCTTTAACATCTTTCGGACACTTAGGATGCTTGGAGACATTACCACTTTTCCCTATCAAGTGTTCTTTGGCTCTTGTAATTCTTCCTCTCATTACTTTTGCACAGAAATTACAAATAACATAACATCATTGGTTTATTTTCTTCTACTAGATGATAATACTTCCAATTAGGGTCGATTCTAAAGGATGACCTTGTGCTTGGTTAAGGTTGACCTTGACTTTTCATTGTATCTCACTAAAGAAATTGAAACTAGAAAAAAGAAAAGCAAAATTAAGCAAATAGTTAAAGACAGAAATAGAATAAGCACAAGAAAGAAGAAGATATGAAGCAGAATGCGGAAAGAAGAAGACAAAACTGGAGAAGTAAAGAAGAGGAAATGCCCAACATGGTTACTGTTAGATGAAGGCCGCAACCGCCGGTCAGTGTGCTTCGCTGGAGGTCAGTTCGACATAATCACCCTTGAGGAGGGAGGCAAGTGTATGAAATAAAGAAGAAGGAAAGCTTATGAGCTATAGCAAATGAGCAAATGGGGCTTGATGCAGTTAGGGTTTTCTTTAAAAAAAAACCCCAGAATCACTAAAATAACCCCATTATTATTATTATTATTTTAAAAATGGCTGCTTTTCTGCCATTTTTATCGTGGACCGCCATGGCACCATGCAAATTGCGGCTGCCATGCTATTTCGCCATGTTATGCAAGTCTCCATGGCAAATTCTTCAAATTCCACTATGCCATGGCACCGCAATTTAACAACATTGTTTATTATGATAGACACGATTAGGTAAATTAGTATCTGACAATTATTAGGTGATCCTTGCAAGGTGTCTATATATTGTAATCCTCTTTATACAAAAATAAAATAAGAAAATCATTTTCACCTTTATAATTCTTATTATTTCTTTCAAGTAATAGTAAACATAGTGATTTCATGAAAATGGTACAACACAATTAGTAATTATGTACACATTAAAATTATGATTGCTCCTGCACTTATTGACATTTGTCAAGAGATTTGATTATACACTTCACCTTAAATAGTAATATAGAAGATTTCCTACAATGTGAGCATGAAACCTTCTTCAACTAGAGGATATTTTGCTAACTATTGTGCTATTGAAACATGGTCCCTGCTTGACAATGTTGATAATAAAGGCTCAACCATATAAAAAGTAAAAGGACAACATAAGAGAAACAAAATTAGATTTGAGTGGTCTGTAACATACTTTGTCATTATCTCTTTCCATGAGTTCTTGGTCCAATGGTTCTTGGTGTTTGTCTGATGTGCGATCATATTCTACTTTCCTAATGCAATTTTGTTTCATATTACATTAGGATACTTCCCTATTTCAAGGTTTGCTTTAAATATGATCTATTCACATTGGTTTTAATAGGTTTGGCATAGTTTCAACTTTTCTTAAATTTGATTTGTTGTGTAATATTCAAGAGCATATATTAATAAAAATGTATTTTCTTTATGATTCAAGTGCACAGTCAGTAGTTATGCTTCAATGGTTTTCTTTAGCTTAGTGTTAATCCTCCTCTTGTAAAATATCTTATTGATCTTCTATTACATGAGTTCTTCTCAATCATGGGATCTTCTATTTGTCATTCGAGGTTACTTTATCTTCTTAGTTTGACTTAGTTTGGGTTTGACATGATCTCTTTTAGCAATCAAATTAAAATAAATAAAACATATCCATTCATTTATATATTTTATTTATTTTAAGAAGTGTTGTAGCATGTTTTTTCGAGCAATGTAATTTCGTTTGGTTTTCACTATAATCATTTGTTAGTATTAATGTTTATGTGAGTGAGATTCAAGCCTTTTAAGGGATATGATATAGTTATTGATATTAAACCATATTAAGTTAAGCCTATTGTTTTGCTTATACCATGCCATATTGAGTTAAACTTGCTAATATGGTGACTAATATTTGCTTTTCATCTCATTTATTGAGTTAAACTTATTGTTTGAATTTTGACCTTTTTTTTTCATTTTCAACTCTATAGCTACTTTCTATGAGGCATATTATGCAAAGAAGGTGGTCAAAATTATTAAAGGAACTACTGTTGTTGGATTCATAAATAACTCCAATGGGGAAGCGTATGATTGATCACATGATTTTATAACACTATTGATGGGATCATCACATCATTCAGGTAAAAGAAGTCAAACTAAAGGATGACATGGCCCTAGAAGATAATATTGTTGTTGTTTGAGGAAGGCCTTAAACTTGACAATGGTTGAAGAAGAGAACGTAATAGCAGTGTTGTAATAAAAATGCTATTGTAATATGCTAAACTACAAGTTGAATCATAGATTGTAGATATGTGTAACAAATATATTCATGGAGTTTTGGATTAGGTAGCTGAACTAAGGACTTCCTTGAATTGATTTATATTATGATTAAAAAATTGAGTTTCAATTATAATTTGGCATAACTCATTCTTTTTAGGTTGATTTTATTTCCTTATTTAGTTATTTATTTGGGAGCTGGATAATAGAAAGATATGAATTTAATTCTAATTATGATTTGATTAACAGGGTTCAGTTCTATGTGATGATGATTTGGATTTTACGATATTAAAAACCATATTAATGATGTTGTTAGTCGAAAGTGTGGTAGTTTCTAATACATATATATTAGTATAAATGAATCTGCTCTTGATACTTTGATTCCATATTGGCTCTTATTTCCATTGACATGCTTTTTTTTTTTTGGTCACTCAAGATGTATTTTCCTTTAGTTGTTTGCATTTGTGTGTTTTTGCAATTAGTACAATTTGATATATTTGTCTATAATTTTAACATTTGCCTTGACATAGGCAGATGTGATGAAACAAAATGACGTAAAGTAATTATCATTCTTTCACTATTCAAACTTCAAAGATAATATGAACATTGTAATTAAAACTAAAAAAAATTATGAAACGCTCAATTATCTCTCACTTCATTCTCCTGTAATTTAACCTTCATTTGAAGAAAGAAAAAAGATAAACCTTAGGAAGAATCACAATTGTGAATAGTGACATCAAATTAATGATGACTTATATACTTTGGCATTGTAGTATTATTTTGAACGAAAGAGAGATTTGGTTAAATGTATCAAGTTGGTAGCTACAGTGGGTCTATATAAGCATCTGCAGATTGGATCTTTGCATTTGTTGAATGGAATTCTGGGTAAAAATTGGATCCTTTCTATATATCTTCTACCAAACATGATTCATACCTAATCATTAGCTTTTAATCCTTTTATACGTTCCATTTTGAATATTGTAACCCTTTAATACATTTTGTGGATGAATACAACCATTTTCTAACTTCTCAACTGGAAACTCAAAGATAAGTAAGTTTGACTCTACTGTCCCTAAGATTCTTTCTAATAATTAGGCAAAAAGGAGTCACTAAATTGGATGTATAGAACTATAAGCTATTCATGTCATCAACATTGATTGAAAATTACCAATTCATGAAATGTCACTAGAAGTGTTGTAATTATAGTATGGTTAGAATTAGGTGTTGAAAAGATTCTTACATTAGGAGCATTGAATTAGGTTTCTTTCATTCGTGGTCAAAGGTGGGACAATAGCTACAATATTGATACTCTTCGTATGATGATATTTTGAAGGAATAATATTCTTGATGTGATTATGAACTCTGATTATCTAAATGAATTTTTGTTGTAGTATTATGAATCTTTGCTAGCAGAGCCAAAAAGCAAAGTGGAAAGTTTTGTGTTTGAAAAGGTGGAGAAAGCTGTAGTTTCTAGAATGCAGTACATCCACAATGAACTTGAAAAGTGTACAGAAGAAAGGAATATCATAGCTAAGGTAAACTTTTCTATTTTTTTTTTTTGTTATTTCCTTGAACTCTTTAATTTCACTATTTGCCAATAGGTCAATTAGAAGCTCATAAAAAATCAACAAATTTGGCAAGACAATGTTAAAGAAGCTAAACAGAGGTAAATATGTATTCAAATTCTTTAGGTTAGTTAAGTTTGATTCATTATCAGTAAGCAAGTAATTATGATAATATTGTAGGTAAAAGAGTGTATGAGAAAGGCATTGAATCAAGCTTTTTGAAGCTTTCTTACGAATCTGGAATATTTACACAAAAGATACAATCAAGCATAAAGCTTGAAGTGCAGCAGAATAATGGTTAGATGTTTCAGAAAGTTGCATTCTGAATCTTAATAATAATAACGCAACTTTAATTAAATTGAATTAGTTATTAACAAAAAGTTCATAACATAAAAATAAAATATCAGGGAAAAGAGATTTGAGACAAGTATTTTTATACTGGTTCAGCCAACCTACCTCCATCCAGTACTCAACACATGATGAGATTTCATTCAACAACCTTCTCAACTTGAGAAAGAAAATTGGATAGTCTTTACATTAGCTTTCCTAAGCTCTCACAGTGAATAATGGACGACCCCAACTATCACAAATCGAGTAGTTCTGAACCAACCTCTCCAAGCTGAATCGTGACTTGCAGAAAACTTCTATTGCCACGTGGTAAGTAGTCTTAAACCAGCCTCTCTAAGCTGAACCACGATGAGCAAATACCTCTGCCATCATGTTGCAAGTAGTTTTACCTTAGCCTCTCCAAGCTATGTCTCACTTTGATTACTAACGGATCAAGGTTACAAAGGTTATGTGTTTAGGTTGCCACTCAAATTAACCTACACCAATGTTTCCTTAAGAATATTCAACAATACAGACCTGGAAAACATGAGCGACTTCTTTCTCACATCTCTTCCTAAGAAGAGTATACAAATCATTACAGAACATGGAAAGAAGATTTTTACATTTTAAGATGATTGATTACATATTATGATGAACAGCACGAGAAGTGTGGGGAGATTTTTCCATAGTTTTCACTCTTATGTCTTCAACTCTCTCATTGGCATTCATGTATGACATCTCCATTTATACAGGTCCTTCTTCATAACTGTTGCCTTTGATCATATCTCCAAGTGACACGTAGAGCATCAATTGTGTCTTGAAATGCTAGTCTAGAAAGGTAGGTTGGAAGACTTATCACATCGGTTGTAGAAGTCGTTGTATTGAAGAGGTTTCTGATATCCTCTATCTTTTTACTTTCTGATCGTGATTTCTAAACTCCCCCTTCTAGAAGCTAGGATCATGATTCAATAAGGCAGAATAGATTATGTATCAGTTGTAACACTGTGTTTGATTCGACATTTGAAATTTGAATTTCAAATTTTCCCTCCATTTCCTTTAGCGTTCTTTGCTCCACTGTCAAGTGAGCTTTCTAACGCTGTAATCAATCTCTTTAATTTTTCTTCAATCTCCCAGTCTTCAATCCTGGGTCTTCGATTCAGATTAACTTGCGATTGAGATGATTGTTGACTTAGTAGCACGTTACTTCCAGAGTTAGCATGATTTTCTCCTTCTTTAGTGTACTTTCTTAAGTATTTACACGTTCTTTAGATGAGATAATATTCACCGCTTTTAAACTTAATATCCTCCCTTGAGATAAAACATGATTGCTCATGTGTAGTGAAATTATTCTCGATTCAAGTTTGTTTTTATGCTTTTAGTCCGTAAGCATGAATACATGCTTTGCTTGAAATAACATTCACTTTCCTTTTAGGCTCAGTCTCTTCCCATGAGATAAATCATGCATGCGCATGCAAAGTGAAACATTATTCTTGCTTTAAGTCTGTATTATACTTTAATTTGTATACACATACTTTTCTCGACATAATATTCACTTTCTAAAAGGCTTAATCTCGTCCTATGAGATAAAACATGCTCACATATGCAAAGTGAAATATTAATCTTGCTTTAAGCCCATGTGATGCAAATCGAATTAACCTATTATACTTTGTCAAGAAACTCAAGGTAGCCATTTGTCGTTCTTCAAAGTATTTTCTTTAAATTGGCTTTGTTGTCATTCAAAACAATGAAGCTCATACTTTCTGAAAAGTTCTAGAGTTTATAGTTTCCCTCTTTTTGATAGTGACAGACCAATTTGAAGAAAATCTTTTGAAGAGAGGTTGAAAGAAATAATACAGAATATAATACGATGAATCACATTTTCTTTCAACATATCATAATTCTTAAATCTTAGTAAGTCCTTTTCTTAATATATGATTAGATATGTTTAAGAAAATTTTGAAGCCTTAGATTGACTCAAATCAAAGTTGTTTGGTTTATGATGATTTTTTTAATTTAAATCAGAAAGCTTCTTTAATTTGTATCACAAAGACACTAAAGCAGATATCATCATTTTAGTTTAGTACTGCCACTTAGCTTGATTTTAGTCATAAAATGACTTTCTAACATTTAAGTGTGCTTGAATAAATAACCAAGTAATACTCGAGATATTGTTTCTTGATAGAAAATCTTATTAAGCACTTTCTTTTCCTATGCTCCCTTTTTAACAAAGAATTTGATGCCCAAAGATGTATATATATATATGATAGAAACTGTTGAGCATGATATCGAAAAAGCTTAAGAGATACGTATGAAGTTTCTAATGTTCAGAGAAACCTTAGTATCAATGATATTGGTGAATTACAATTTGAGATTTCTGAAACTCAAATAGGGATCCAGCCCAACTTTATCAAAGCATTAAGTTCTTGTGAGCTTATTTTTCATGAGCTAGAAAACTTTATAAGTATCAGATGAGGAAGTAATTTTTGAAATCCTTTTCTTAAAATAATTTTTGCTTACTGATACATATTGAATCAGAATATAACACATTATTAGTCAAATAAGCTTAGCATATTTGAGATGATCCTCAGATCAATTTACTGATCATAGTTCAATTTGAGACATTTAAAAGCAGGTTTCTGAAGGTCCTCAGAAATTGTTTACAACTAAGTTTGATCAGATTTGAATAGAGCATCTCATGCATGTATCAATAAAAATGTGTTCTATAATGATAGGCATTTCAAGCAATCTCATACATATCTACGCACATCAATAAAGTTCGAGTATCCAGATACTGATAGAAAGAATTTGCATTTCATAGGGATATTTGCTAAAGCTAATAAAGGATAAGTGTGTTATTGATGATTGAATAGTTCGAAATGAATGCTTAAAAGAACATAGCATACATAGACAAGTCATGATATATGATTAGCTGAGTATGATGGATTAGACATTGATATGTATCAGAGCTTAAGATAATCATCTATGTATCAGAGCACAAACTTTAAGTACAAACATAAATCAAGGATAAACATGATAGATATAGCATTTTGTCAGATGATAATAATCAGAGTATTATAACTAAAGTTTTAGGAAAAAATATATGCAATATGCAAAATAAAACATTTTGGGTTCCTCCTCAACCATGGTTTCTTCCTGAATTCTCTAGCATCCTCCCCCTAAATTTAGTACAAATTTTCTTCAACTTTTCTTTTCTCCCCCTTTTGTCATCATCAAAAGGAGATGTGCTGGGAGTTGTGGCTCACTTCATTAGCTTTGATGCTTTACTTTTTAGAGAATCTCCATCTAAAGGGTTTCATGTCTTTTTTATTCAGTCTCCAATTGATACAGTCTATTATTTATGATGTGTTACCCTTGCAACAATAACTGAGTATCTGAATACCTTGATTGTGCTATTAGCAGTGATAGACTTGATGAAAGGTCAACATTTTAGACAGCAGTTCTTCTCGATGCAGTTTTAGCTGGTGGATGAGTAGTCCTTGTCTTGTGTATCCATAGGGATTTTTTTTTTTAAAAGCTGGAAGATTTAAAGGAAGAGGATTGTTCTTTTCTTAGCATAGCCCTGATGACATGTTCATTTTCAGGGGTTTCGAATCTTGATTCTTCTATTGAGTTTGTGGGTGAGTGAGGAGGGCTCTTCTCAAGTTTGAAGATTATTTCATTTTTCTCACTTTCCTCTTAATCATCTTCAATGACAATTGATTTTCTGTTTCCTCTTTTTTCTTCTGCTTCTGCTGCCTTTTTCAACGACTACATCTCTAATCCTTAGACTTTGTCTAGTTGCTCTGGTTGTGGCAACACTATTGGGTCTTCTTGGGGTTCGATATGAGATGGTGGAGTATGAAGTACCTTCCATGTTTTTACACCATTCGTCTCTAAAGGGATAACTCAGGTATTCAAACATTTTTATCAGTAGGATAACATAAGAAACAAATGTATTTCTTCTCTTTTCTGGTAAGATGGCGTTCAACATGTGTCTAAAGATTAGTCTAGGCAAGTTAACTTTTCTCTTTGTTAATAAATAGTATAGCAACATGTAGTCCATTCCCACTAGTAGGTGAGTGCTTCCTAACCTTGGTAAGATAAAGTACTAGATAAGGGTGAAAACTTGATGAGCCTTTGAGTTTAGCATTGTAGTGGTTATTTCGCTAGGGTCATGTTTGGGAGAGTCTGTGAGACATTTTAACACTTCCTTTAATAGGACACCAAGATTCATGAACCAATTTTCCTTAGAGGAACATCTGATGCCTTCATCAGTTGCATGAATAATATTTGAGAGATTGTTAATGCTCAATACCATATGATTTCCTCTTATGTCAGGGGTTAGTACTACGTCGGACACTTGTTTTAACTATGAATAGAAGGCTATGACCATCCTACTATACACCCTTCCACAGAGGTTTAGAAACTCTGCCCAATCTTGGAAAGAGATGACTTCCATAAGAATAACCACCTACATCAACAATTCTCTACTCAACTTTTTTCTAGGAGCTATGGGTCGTTGAGAGAAATTATAGGCATAATGTTATTGATGTACAAATTCATCATACATGAGAAAAGTTCCCATGTTGGTGGTGCATCTGTTGGAGTATTTCCCTCCAACCATTGGTATGTGAACTAGGGAGCAAGAGTTAAGAAGGGATGGTAGCGATTTGTGAGGAATAACCCAAGTTTCTTTTTTTTATTTCAGCTGATGTGAATTAGATGGTGATGAAGCGTTTAGAGGAAAAAAAACATAGAGAAGTTTGAGAAAGCGTCTTGAAGAAGATGAGGATAGATACGTGTCTTCATATTAGAAGTGGTTATTTAGGTGATGGAGTATGGCTGATTGAAGTTGAAACGACGTGGGAGAGAGAGAAACGAAGAACTCAAGAAAAAATTTCCCGCTCTTTTAACTTCCCTCAGGATAAGCGATTTTTGACTCTTGATTCACTTTCTGAAGGGTTTACTTTCTAAATTCCTCTAAGTATTTTCTATTCGTTGGGAGTGTTGTGATGTATTCCACTAAACTAATCGTCTTTTTACATTTTGAAACTTATGATATTGACTATTATTAATCCTTTTTAGCCTTATCTTTTCTTTAAGTTCGAGATTAATTCTTTTCAAGACCAAGGGATAGGATTATATTGGTGTTTGTAGGTGAACTTTAGGTTAGATTCATGGAGAGGAGAATGCTCAGAAATGTTTGTGTGATGCTTATGCAGATTTCTGAGAAACATGTATTAATAAAAACAACTTTTGAATGTGATTTTAATCAAGTTTGTCAATTGAATACATGAATCTATAGTACTGAATATGACTCTTCTAAACAAGATCAATATTGCTAATATTATAAGAATTTAGGAATACCTTCACTACAAGAAAAAACGCTGTTACCGACGGATTTTACCGACGGATTTTTTAGTGTTATCGACGGAAATTTCAGTTACCGACGGATTTATCGACGGATTTTGTTAACCGGTAATAACAGAGTCGGTAATTATTACCGGCGGAAAAATCCGTCGATAAATTTTATCGACGGCATTACCGACGGATTTTTATCTGAAAAATCCGTCGGTAAATAGATGACGAAATTCGTCACCAAATTCGTCAGGGCGAAAGGATTACCGACGGATTTTTATTAAATTACCGATGGATTTTTCCGTCGGTAATCTAAATTACCGACGGTTTTTTCCGTCGGTAAAAATTAGAAATTACCGACGGAAAAATCCGTCGGTAATTTTCAAAATTTAATTTATAATTTTTATTTATTTTTCACTTTGCCGACGGATAAAACCGTCGGTAATTTTCACGATTTTTTTAAAATTTTTAATTTATATATTTTCGACGGAAAAATCCGTCGGAAATTTTCAGAATATATTTTTATTTTCACTTTACCGACGGAAAAATCCGTCGGTAACACATATTTTAATTTTTTGTGTATATTTTACCGACGGAAAAATCCGTCGGTAATTTGAACTTGTTGCCAATAGTTCATTCTATAATTCATTAATTCCCTGGATATTGAATAATAAAAAATTCTAAAAAATTACTTAATAAAAACTAAATGCAATAAATTTAAATCCAAAATGTAAAATAGATTAAAATGTCAGAAAGCCTGCAAAGTATATATATAAATAGTCCAACTAAAAGAGAAATAGTTTAACTACAGCCAAATAAATAAAAAACAATAACTAAAGTCAAGAGAAGTCAGCAGCATCATCATCATCAGCAGCAGCATCATCACCACTACCACCACCACCACCATCACCATCATCATCATCATCATCTGTGTCTAGTAGTGCAGAGGAGCCTGCTTGCATCTTCTTCCATAAAGAGACCATCTCTTTCTTCATCTGCTTTCTTAGTCTTATCTCCTTCTCCCTCATCTGCTTTCTTATTTCTGTCTGCAAGGCTTTTTCCTTGTCCTCCATCTTCTTTTGCATTTCTTGCAATCAAGGCGCTGTCTCTCTGCATCTTGCTCTTGCATACGATGAAGTTCTGCGTTGAGGAGGTGAACTTGCTCACGGACCTCATTATCCTCTGCAGTGGATCCAGTGCCTGTAGATGCCCCAGTGAGGGAGAGGACAAACTACTAGCATAGAATGACCCCATGCCATAGATGCGGTTCTTGTAAGGACCGCCAACTACCTCTTGCCACAACCGATCCTCATCAATCGGTGGGCACTCCTCACCAGCTGCAATCCTCTGCTCTCGTTGGGTCGTAGCCTCCTGATATCGCTGCTCATAGTCATTCTATAAGAAAATAAAATTAATTAAACGTCTACCAAATATGTTAAGTAATAAATTAAATATATATACAAACAATGAGTGCTAAGAACATATATACCCAAACATTCTCCGAACGAGTATCGACCCATGTCTTATCTGTCTTGCGCGTGTGAGTTTTTTTGAACAACTCACTCTGTGTGGGTGGTCTCTTCAACTCATTGGCCTGCATTTTGAGTGAAAATTGATAATATTAGTAAGTGAAAATATAAATTTAACAAGAAGAATAAAAGATATTTAAAATAATGACTAAACCATCTGGCGACGCGTAGACTCTATAGTAGCTGAACCACCACAATGAACGGATCCACCCTTTTGCGACGCTCTGCTTGCCTTAGCCTTGAGAGACTTCTCTTTAAATGTCTCACTTCTCCAGTATTGCCACAAATAGTCTAGGCTAGACTGAGTCATCCACCTGGGGGTCTCGTCCCGTTCTCGGATGTCGATGTACATGTCTTGCAGCCTATGAGCTGCCTTAGATTTAAAGAGCTTAAACATATATTCTTCATCTTTGGGATGGATGATGAAGTGGCTCTACACATGGAAAAAAAGTGTAATTGAAAGCAAAAGTAGTTTATAAAGCAAATCACATGTTTTCTAAAAAAATATTTCATTTTACCTTCCACTCATTATACCAAATAAGAACTTCTCATCTTTCGACAACTTTCCGAATGACTCAATCGATTGCGTTCATACAGTTTTGGATGGTGTGTGTCACCTCATGCATGGCCCGTGTGGCTGGATGCCAACTACATAGCAAATAGTGAAGTAAAATATAATGCTATTATATATTGTTCAAATTATTACAATAAGATTCATAAATTGAACAATTAAATTACTTACCTGTTCTTACCAAGAGGTACAAGGGATACCCGTTGCTCCCCTGTGGACCCATGTCCTGATTGCCCTGCCGAGGAGCCACCAACTGCCCCACTTTCTGTACTCTCTTCTGATTCATGTGTAGGGGTGAGGACAGGATCGGCGGTGGTGGTGGAGGTGAAGGCACCACTCAGGGCACATTCCCGTGAGTAGGGACCATGGTAAACTCTGATGGGTGCAGGGTGGTGGCATGGAAGGGCTAGAAGTGGATATGTGAGCGGTGTGGTAGATGCCTGAGTGGGAGGGGAGATTGTCTGATTAATTGGGACACCCTTGCCCTTGTTCTTGCCCTTGTTTTTCACTTTAGGTGCCATATCTGAAAAATATACAATAATATATGAAAAACCAAATAAATAGATAATTTTAAACAAAATGATGCAATAAGTATGAGAAAGTTGAGGACAATCAAACCAAATAATTTTAGACACATCATATTTAATCGTAAAGTTGAGGACTATCTTCATCATTCTCAGTGTCAACATCATCCTCGAAATCATCTTCCTCTTCCTCTTCGTCATCATCATTACCATCGCTTTCGTTGTGTTCACTCAAAAATTGATCATTGGAAGAGTGAATTATCTCAACCTCACCCGAATCGGATCGTAAACTTGGCAATGTTCCTGTATCAATGACTACCCGAGAGGGGATTGGATCATTCACTTGATAAGCATCATCAAGTATTTCTTCGACCTCAACTCGACCCCTAGGTTTAGTTTTCATGACCATTTTCCAATCTTTTCTGCACTTTCCAGGGTATGATGCATAATATACCTGTCTTGCATTCTGAGCAATAATGAAAGGATCATATGCACAGTATCTCTTAGTATGATTGACCTCGATAATTTTATATTGGTTGTGTATGCGTGTTCCGTCAGGACGCCTTGGGTCGTACCAATCACAACTGAATAATATTACCAATTTTTTAGGTCCATCACCCACATATTCAATCTCAAGTATTTGTTTGATTACTCCATACCAATCACCCTCCCCATTGCCTGCATCCCCTCTTACACAAACCCCACTATTGTCTGTTGCTTTTCCATGGCCCCACTCAAATGTGTGAAACTTATATCCATTCACATAGTACATTGGCCAATTATTTGCTTTGTTAGTAGGACCCCAAGCCAAACTTTGCAAATAAGGACATGATACATTATTGTTTTTATCAAACACCTACATGAATGATTAAAATTCAAACATTAACATAGACATTAACATAGAGGAAGAGGAAGACAACTAGAATATGTGTGATTTTGGATCAAACATACAAAAGTTCTAAACCATCTTTGGAAATTGGTCAAGGGTGTGTCGCTCATCAACTTGTTCAAAATACCTGTAAATTAAACATTGCAGATATAATAAGATTTGATTTATGACATTGTATCAACAATTGAAAGTGGTATATTGATATCACTTACGTTTTAAATGGTTGCACTTCATCACAGTTGATTAAGATATGCAAATGCGCAGCATGTTTCTCTCTCTCTGATAGCCAATGTGGTTTACATTTTCCAGCAGCACGTCCTGGCTGATTGAATACGGACAACATATATTGAACTGAACTTTCACCCCCATCGTCATTCCGACCAACCCTTGTTCGTCTGGAATGAACATGCGGCTCAAAGTAAAAAGAGCAAAAGAAAGATGTCTCTTTGGAGATATATGCCTCACATATGGAACCTTCTACTTGAGCCCTATTTTTCACAGTTCTCTTGAAACTTCCAATATTTCTTTCAAATGGATACATCCATCTATATTGGACCGGCCCATATGCCAAGTGTACGGGCAAGTGTTCCATGGAATCAAAGAAACCGGGAGGGAATATTCTCTCTAATTTGCAAAGAATTATAGGGATGTTTTTTTCCATAATTAAGAGATCTTCAACCCTGAGAGTGGATGAGCATAGGTCTCTAAAATATTGACTCAACTCCGTCAATGGCTTCCAAACAAGGAGAGACAAATAGTGCATTCTTTTATAGGGAACATCCTTATATCTTCCATTTCCAGATTTTTTTGGTTTGAATCTAGGACTCTCACAAAATTTGCATTGGGTTAGGTTTGCATCATCTTTGTAGTACAACATACATCCTTTCAAACAACAATCTATTTTTTCTGATTTGAGCCCGAGTTTTGCCACTAGTTTCTTGGCTTGATAGAAATCCTTTGGAACAGAACTAGGTTGTGGACTAATCTCACTCATCAATGTTGCCCACTGGTCAAATGAATTTTGACTTTGGTTAGCTTCTGACTTTATAGCTAACATCCTAACCGCTAAAGACAACTCCGAGTGTATACACCCTTCCCATAAAGGAGCCTTTACAGCCTCTAATATAGAGTAAAAATTTTCAGTCTCGGCATTAGGAGCCTCAATAGAAGGTTCATAATCTGCATGAATTTGAGGACCAACTGCATCATAAATCATTTCCTCATATCGTCTAGAGTTATCCTCCCAATTAATGTTTCCTGTGACATGCTCACCAATATTAACTCTACTTGCACAACCTCCAACATATGTATTTTCAACACTTTCATGTTCGAAATTTTGTGTGGCAACTTCCCCATGCATAGTCCAAACCGAATAATCCGCCATAAAACCATCCTTATACAAGTGATATCTAATGGTGTCCAGCTCAAAATATTTCCTACATTTACACCTAGCACAGGGACACCTAACTTTTTGCTCATTCATAAATTGCACTGTTTGACAAGCCACATTTACAAACTGTTCAACTCCCGCATAAAATTCAGGTTTGATTCCCCCTCGACTAGCGTGCACCCTGTCATACATCCATAGTCTATTTGTAGAGCTCATGGTTCTTGAATGTGTAATTCAACCTAACATTTAAAGTTTCTCAAATTAAAATTTTATTTAAAAGAAGTTATTTAAGTAAATATTTTGTCCTATGTAATTTAACAAAATTTTCGACAGCACCCCCCTTTTAAATTAACATTCCACTCTTTTACATTAAAAAAAAATTCGACATAACCTCCTCTGAAAGTAAGACATCCCAAAAAATAAATTTCAATATATACATGTATAGAATCACAATACAATACAGATCAAAAAATTTCACAATACAATCAAACAAACATTTACAGATCCTAAAACCGTTCTAGAGCACACCCCCTTATAACATCACAACATGCATATCCTGCAATCTCCGTGATACACAATGAATCTCCACGGAAACAATGCAAACAAATCGGGAAGGACTGCCTCGCCCTTCCCCAGTCATGCAATCCCATTTTCCTACAACTCTATCTTAGAAATCATAAGTCTCTATCCTAACAAAAATGCATTTAAAAAGAAGAAACAAGTACTTACCTTAAAAAGACACAAAATAATAATATCCTCCGCCAAGAATCAAGAAAGAAATACTCCTACCGAATTTGACGTTCTGTAACAAAAGCAATTAGTTAGATTAACAACTTCAAAATAAATAAAATGCAGTCACTAATTACTTAAGCAAAACCAATTCTTCTTATGTTACAAGGAGAACAAATTCTAAAGTTAAAACTTGCTTAAGTTTTTAGATTACATGATGAATTTAGAGAAAAAATTTGTCACGCTTTCAAAACTAGCTCTGTCCTGTATGCATACAGAGAGATGACAGCTTCTCGGTGCTTTCCCTACACGAATTTTTGTATGGTTATATGCAAAAATATTTCAAAGATGTGCTTATGTGTTTGGTGCTGCATGAGTTGAAACTGTATCCTCATATTATTGGTGTGCTGAAATGATGCTCCAACTGGATAAAGAAACAAAAGAAGTTTTGTCAAATTAACCTTAAACTTAAACTTGGTGTGCTGAAATGATGCTCCAACTGGATTTATTTGACGTTATTTATCCGTCTTGGTATGCAACAATGACAATTGTTCTGCAAGAAATACACCCATCATGATATATAGATAGATAAAGAGTAAGTGTCTTATTAAACACTAAATGCATTGATATAATAAGCACCAAGACGAGAAAAAAAAGCACCAGAAGAGACATACAAATGCAGGGTTGTGGGGGAAATAAATAAGCATTATGCATTGATACAAATGCATTGATAAATAAGCATTGATAAATAAGTACAAATGCATTGATACAAATGCAATGATAAATAAGCATTGATATAACTTGAAATAGACATAAACAAGTTTTGTTGTGGGGGAAAACTTGAAATAGACATAACTTTTGACTCGGGTATCAGAATGGCTATTAATGCATATCAACGGAAAGCCCCAGACGAGAGCATCGACGGTGCAACCGGCGAAGCCGGTTGGCGGTGCTTCTGGGCTCAAAAAAAGCTGTTTAAAGATGTTTTGACTGCTTTAAAAAATTTCTCATGACTTACTCACTTAATAAACTTGGACAGGTGATACTCAACATATATTATATCACATAACGATCAAGGTGTACTACTAAATGAAATAATCTATCATAAAAATTAAAGAACATTACATTACCTAACAACAATTACATGATAAAACACGGTTGTGCAAATTAGAAAATTACATGATAACTTTGAAAGTTGGAAATTGGAAAATCAAAAGCTTTGCAAGTCAGCAACTAATTTCGAATGGCAATCACGGTTGTGCTAAGCTTATCATTGTTCCTTTTTCATTTTTTCTGCTACCAAACAGAGATAGAAGCATAGCATATAACTAAAGAAACCATGACAGAAACCATGACAGAAACCATGACAGAATGGGAGTGGAATGCTTACCTTGCGCAGGTCGCGGAGGAAGGAAGGAGCTGAGAGTCGAGAGCCGCAGATAGGGTCGCGAACATCCGAGGCTGTGATGGTCAAGTGAGAATGACTGCCGCAGAGATGGTCAAGTGAGAACCTGTGGCCGCAGAGATGGCTCAAGCGGAGAATTGCGGCTGCAGAGATGGTCAAGGATCTAATGTGGGAGCTTGTGGATGGCGGCAAGGCGGCGGAGTGGGTGGCCAATCAAGGCACAGGGATGAGATGAGAGCAGCAAGAGGGATGAGATGAGGGATGAGGGTGTGAGAGATTCTGAAATAAAAATGCTATCTTTAAAATTACCGACGGATTTTCAAATTACCGACGGAACAAATCCGTCGGTAAAATCCGTCGGTAACTCGCTATTTTCTTGTAGTGCTTAATATATGATCTTTTGTCTAATTCCTTATTTGCAACATGGTCATATGTCTCTAAGTCTTTCAAGAGTGGAACCATTTTGGAATTTCTTAGTTCCATATGACTTCATTTTATCTTTGAGTATTCAAGCTTTACATATTCTCAGTTTGGTTATGCTTCTGTAGCAAAGTATCCACCTAACTTTGACTACTCAAAGTTTTTTCACATATTTAGCTGTAGTGGTGGAGATGGAAGCACATGTTTATATGTTTCCCAGAACTTTCAGATTACTTTATCTTTTTGCTTAGAATTGTTTTATGATTTTCTTTAGAGTTCTAAGCATAATTTTTGAAGTATCTGATTTCTAAAGTTTATTCTCTGAACGTCTGGCTTCCATCTATTTGCTATTAGGAATTCCCTTAGGACTTTCTTCTAGTCCTTAGCAAAATCAGTCTTGAAAACTTTTCATCTACAAATTTAGGTCATATGGAGATCTAGAATATCCTCCTTCTGATTTTCTTTCTTGAGCTGTGAAAGATGTCTGATATAGTACTTGAAAGAAAATGATTCTGGTACTCAACTTTCTTGAGTCCACTTTGGTTAATTGTTTAAGAGGGAGATTTCTCATCCTTTTTCAATAAATTTCTCTTTCAAGAATCATTTGTCGAATAAGTATCCCTTCTTATGAGTAATTGTAAAGGTGACTATGAGAATGATTTTAGATGAGGCTGTGTTTTTTTTCTTTTACTTCATATTCCCTCTTCATTTCTCAAACTTATTTTCTGAAACAATAGTCTTTAATCTTTAAGCACAAGTTTGAGGGTTTAGAATTTTTTGCCATTTGACCAGTTCAAATGTCTAGAAGCTATAAAAGAAGGCTCTCAAATTCAAAAATAACTTTCTGAGATCTTTCTGATTTAATTTTGAGACTTCAGCTTCTAAGGCTTAGAGTTTGAAAACATAATTTATATTTTCTTTATGAGTTTCTTTATCAAACTTAGGCTTATTCTACCAGAGATGTTTTGAAGAGGAAGTAAGCATATTATATGGCAACTCATCATAGGACCTCAAGGAAGATAAAGAAGTGAGTTTGGTTGGCGGTGCTTCTGGGCTCAAAAAAAGCTGTTTAAAGATGTTTTGACTGCTTTAAAAAATTTCTCATGACTTACTCACTTAATAAACTTGGACAGGTGATACTCAACATATATTATATCACATAACGATCAAGGTGTACTACTAAATGAAATAATCTATCATAAAAATTAAAGAACATTACATTACCTAACAACAATTACATGATAAAACACGGTTGTGCAAATTAGAAAATTACATGATAACTTTGAAAGTTGGAAATTGGAAAATCAAAAGCTTTGCAAGTCAGCAACTAATTTCGAATGGCAATCACGGTTGTGCTAAGCTGATCATTGTTCCTTTTTCATTTTTTCTGCTACCAAACAGAGATAGAAACATAGCATATAACTAAAGAAACCATGACAGAAACCATGACAGAAACCATGACAGAATGGGAGTGGAATGCTTACCTTGCGCAGGTCGCGGAGGAAGGAAGGAGCTGAGAGTCGAGAGCCGCAGATAGGGTCGCGAACATCCGAGGCTGTGATGGTCAAGCGGAGAAGCTATTCTGCAGAGATGGTGGCGGAAAGCGTCTTCTTTGCGAGAGATGGTCAAGGAGAACTGTCTTCTGCGAGAGATGGTGGCGGAGAAGCTATACTTGCCGAAGATGGTCAAGGATCTAATGTGGGAGCAGCGGATGGCGGCGGGTGGGTGGCCAACTGGGGCGGGCACAGGGATGAGATGAGAGCAGCAAGAGGGATGAGATGAAGGATGAGAGGAGCGGCGGGTATACAGAGAGAGAGAGCAGCAAGAGGGATGAGATGAGGGATGAGGGTGTGAGAGATTCTGAAATAAAAATGCTATCTTTAAAATTACCGACGGATTTTCAAATTACCGACGGAACAAATCCGTCGGTAACTCGCTATTTTCTTGTAGTGCTTAATATATGATCTTTTGTCTAATTCCTTATTTGCAACATGGTCATATGTCTCTAAGTCTTTCAAGAGTGGAACCATTTTGGAATTTCTTAGTTCCATATGACTTCATTTTATCTTTGAGTATTCAAGCTTTACATATTCTCAGTTTGGTTATGCTTCTGTAGCAAAGTATCCACCTAACTTTGACTACTCAAAGTTTTTTCACATATTTAGCTGTAGTGGTGGAGATGGAAGCACATGTTTATATGTTTCCCAGAACTTTCAGATTACTTTATCTTTTTGCTTAGAATTGTTTTATGATTTTCTTTAGAGTTCTAAGCATAATTTTTGAAGTATCTGATTTCTAAAGTTTATTCTCTGAACGTCTGGCTTCCATCTATTTGCTATTAGGAATTCCCTTAGGACTTTCTTCTAGTCCTTAGCAAAATCAGTCTTGAAAACTTTTCATCTACAAATTTAGGTCATATGGAGATCTAGAATATCCTCCTTCTGATTTTCTTTCTTGAGCTGTGAAAGATGTCTGATATAGTACTTGAAAGAAAATGATTCTGGTACTCAACTTTCTTGAGTCCACTTTGGTTAATTGTTTAAGAGGGAGATTTCTCATCCTTTTTCAATAAATTTCTCTTTCAAGAATCATTTGTCGAATAAGTATCCCTTCTTATGAGTAATTGTAAAGGTGACTATGAGAATGATTTTAGATGAGGCTGTGTTTTTTTTCTTTTACTTCATATTCCCTCTTCATTTCTCAAACTTATTTTCTGAAACAATAGTCTTTAATCTTTAAGCACAAGTTTGAGGGTTTAGAATTTTTTGCCATTTGACCAGTTCAAATGTCTAGAAGCTATAAAAGAAGGCTCTCAAATTCAAAAATAACTTTCTGAGATCTTTCTGATTTAATTTTGAGACTTCAGCTTCTAAGGCTTAGAGTTTGAAAACATAATTTATATTTTCTTTATGAGTTTCTTTATCAAACTTAGGCTTATTCTACCAGAGATGTTTTGAAGAGGAAGTAAGCATATTATATGGCAACTCATCATAGGACCTCAAGGAAGATAAAGAAGTGAGTTTGGTTGGCGGTGCTTCTGGGCTCAAAAAAAGCTGTTTAAAGATGTTTTGACTGCTTTAAAAAATTTCTCATGACTTACTCACTTAATAAACTTGGACAGGTGATACTCAACATATATTATATCACATAACGATCAAGGTGTACTACTAAATGAAATAATCTATCATAAAAATTAAAGAACATTACATTACCTAACAACAATTACATGATAAAACACGGTTGTGCAAATTAGAAAATTACATGATAACTTTGAAAGTTGGAAATTGGAAAATCAAAAGCTTTGCAAGTCAGCAACTAATTTCGAATGGCAATCACGGTTGTGCTAAGCTGATCATTGTTCCTTTTTCATTTTTTCTGCTACCAAACAGAGATAGAAACATAGCATATAACTAAAGAAACCATGACAGAAACCATGACAGAAACCATGACAGAATGGGAGTGGAATGCTTACCTTGCGCAGGTCGCGGAGGAAGGAAGGAGCTGAGAGTCGAGAGCCGCAGATAGGGTCGCGAACATCCGAGGCTGTGATGGCTGGGCGGAGAACTGCGCTGCTGCAGAGATGGCTGGGCGGAGAACTGCGCTGCTGCAGAGATGGTCAAGCGGAGAAGCTGTCTTCTTGCCGCAGAGATGGTCAAGGAGAACTGGCTGCCGCAGAGATGGTCAAGCGGATCTAATGTGGGAGCAGCGGATGGCGGCGGTGGGTGGCCAATCAAGTGGGCACAGGGATGAGATGAGAGCAGCAAGAGGGATGAGATGAAGGATGAGAGGAGCGGCGGGTATACAGAGAGAGAGAGCAGCAAGAGGGATGAGATGAGGGATGAGGGTGTGAGAGATTCTGAAATAAAAATGCTATCTTTAAAATTACCGACGGATTTTCAAATTACCGACGGAACAAATCCGTCGGTAACTCGCTATTTTCTTGTAGTGCTTAATATATGATCTTTTGTCTAATTCCTTATTTGCAACATGGTCATATGTCTCTAAGTCTTTCAAGAGTGGAACCATTTTGGAATTTCTTAGTTCCATATGACTTCATTTTATCTTTGAGTATTCAAGCTTTACATATTCTCAGTTTGGTTATGCTTCTGTAGCAAAGTATCCACCTAACTTTGACTACTCAAAGTTTTTTCACATATTTAGCTGTAGTGGTGGAGATGGAAGCACATGTTTATATGTTTCCCAGAACTTTCAGATTACTTTATCTTTTTGCTTAGAATTGTTTTATGATTTTCTTTAGAGTTCTAAGCATAATTTTTGAAGTATCTGATTTCTAAAGTTTATTCTCTGAACGTCTGGCTTCCATCTATTTGCTATTAGGAATTCCCTTAGGACTTTCTTCTAGTCCTTAGCAAAATCAGTCTTGAAAACTTTTCATCTACAAATTTAGGTCATATGGAGATCTAGAATATCCTCCTTCTGATTTTCTTTCTTGAGCTGTGAAAGATGTCTGATATAGTACTTGAAAGAAAATGATTCTGGTACTCAACTTTCTTGAGTCCACTTTGGTTAATTGTTTAAGAGGGAGATTTCTCATCCTTTTTCAATAAATTTCTCTTTCAAGAATCATTTGTCGAATAAGTATCCCTTCTTATGAGTAATTGTAAAGGTGACTATGAGAATGATTTTAGATGAGGCTGTGTTTTTTTTCTTTTACTTCATATTCCCTCTTCATTTCTCAAACTTATTTTCTGAAACAATAGTCTTTAATCTTTAAGCACAAGTTTGAGGGTTTAGAATTTTTTGCCATTTGACCAGTTCAAATGTCTAGAAGCTATAAAAGAAGGCTCTCAAATTCAAAAATAACTTTCTGAGATCTTTCTGATTTAATTTTGAGACTTCAGCTTCTAAGGCTTAGAGTTTGAAAACATAATTTATATTTTCTTTATGAGTTTCTTTATCAAACTTAGGCTTATTCTACCAGAGATGTTTTGAAGAGGAAGTAAGCATATTATATGGCAACTCATCATAGGACCTCAAGGAAGATAAAGAAGTGAGTTTGAGTATTCTCACCATGCGTTCTTCTGTAAAATCTCACTCATGTCATGTAATATAAAAATTTTGCACTTTCATCCTTATCATGACTTACTGACTTATTTTTTTTGTCTTCAGAGTTGCTCCCTTTTTTGTGTGTCTTCCTCTTGAGATTGATGCTTCTAATACAATGACTCTTAGAGCCAAAGATTTTCTCCTTTGAGATTCCCTAGTGTGATCAAATCTAGAAGCATCATCAGAGAAAGGATGGTCAGTAGATGGAGATCTTATGCTTCATTCTATCCCTTTGATCCTTATCCTCTGCAATCATCAGATTGCTTAACCCCTCAGAGGCTTGGCTCTGATACCACTTGTAGATAAAATAGTGTACGAGAAAAGGGGTTTGAATCATTCTTTCTCAAGATTTCTTACGAATTTGAAATATTTAACACAAAAGATACAATCAAGCATAAAGCTTGAAATGCAGCGGAATAATGGTTAGATGTTTCAAAAAGTTGCATTTTGAAACTTAATAATAATCATAATAATGCAACTTTAATGAAACTGAATTAGTTATTAACAAAAAGTTTATAACATAAAAATAAAAGATCAGGGAAGAGGGAATTGACACAAGTATTTTTATACTGGCTCGACCAACCTGCCTCCATCCAATACTCAACATATGTTAAGATTTCATTCAACAACTTTCTCAACCTGAGAAAGTAAACTGGATAACCTTTATATTAGCCTTCCCAAGCTCTCATAGTGAATAGTGGATGTCCTAAACTAACCAAGTAGTTCTGAACTAGCCTTTCCATGCTAAACTGAGTAGTTTTGAACCAGCCTCTCAAAGCTGAACCGAGTAGTTCTGAACCAGTCTTTCCAAGTTGAACCGTGACCTACAGACAACTTCTACTGCCATGTTGAAAGTAGTCTTAAACCATCCTCTCCAAACTGAATCGTGATGAGCAAATACCTCTGTCATCATGTTGCAAGTAGTTTTACATTAGTCTTTCCAAGCTATGTCTCACTCTGATTACTAACGGATCAAGGTTACAAAGGTTATGTATTTGCGTTGTCACAAACTAACCTACACCCATGTTTCCTTAGGAATATTCAACAATACAGATCTAGAAAACATGAGCAATTTTTTTCTCACATCTCTTCCGAATAAGAGTATACAAATCATTATAGAACATGGAAAGAATATTTTACACTTCAAGATAATTGATTACATATTATGATGAACAACATGGGAAGTGTGGAGAGATTTTTCCAGAGTTTTCACTTTTATGTTTTCAACTCTCTCATCGGTATCCACGTATGGCATCTCCATTTATACATATCCTTCTTCATGACTGTTGTCTTTGATAAGATCTCCAAGTGACACTTGAGGATCATTAGTTGTGTCTTGGAACGTTAGTCTAGACAGGTAGGCTGATAGACTTGTCACATCAGTTGTAGAAGTCGTTGTATTGAAAAAGTTTATGATGTCCTCTATCTTTTTACTTTCTAATCATGGTTTTTGAACTCCTCCTTCTAGAATGTCGAATCAGTTGTAACATTGTGTCTGATTCAAGATTTGAAATTTGAATTTCGAATTTTCCTTTCATTTCCTTTAGCGTTCTTTACTCCACAATCAAGTGAGCTTTCTGACGACGTAATCAATCTCTTTAATTTTTCTTCAATCTTCCAGTCTTCAATCTTGGCTCTTCAATTCAGATTAACTTGCAATTGAGATTATTGTTGACTGAGTAGCATGTTACTTCCAGAGTTGGCGTGATTTTCTCCTTCTTTAGTGTACTTTCTGATGTCCTGGGTTACTTTCTGAAGATTGTTTTCTTGGGCTTCTTCCTCTTGACTTTATCTGCTTCATTCCTTAAGCAATTACACGGTCTTTGCACAAGATAATATTCACTTCTTTTAAGATTGATCTCCTCCCTTAAGATAAAACATGATTCCTCATGTGTAATGAAATTATTCTCGATTCAAGTTCATTTTTATACTTTTGGTCTGTAAGCATGAATACGTGTTTTGCTTGAAATAACATTCACTTTCCTTTTAGGCTCAATATCTTCCCATGAGATAAATCATGTTTGCGCATGCAAAGTGAAACATTATTCTTGTTTTAAGTTCGTATTATGCTTTAATCTATATACATGTACTTTGTTCGACATAATATTCACTTTCTATTGGGTTTAATCTCTTCCCATGATATAAAATATGCACACACATGCAAAGTGAAATATTAATCTTGCTTTAAGTCCGTGTGATACAAACTGAATTAACCTGTTATCTTTGTCAAGAAACTCATGGTAGCCATTAGTCACTTTTCAAAGTATTTTCTTTAAATTGGCTTCGTGGTTATTCAAAACAATGAAGCTCATACTTTTTGAAAGGTTTTGGAGTTTATACATATTGTAGCTCGTATTTTGGGGTTTTGGATTGACAGAGATGAGTTTATATAAGGTAAGGGATCACTAAATAAATTTGCATCGTGGAGACAGAGGGATCACTAAATAAAATTGTGTCGCAGAGAAACGTACCCTCGCTACATCTTGGGAGATAGGTACACTAGCTGTGGACCGCAATGACAAACAAGCCGCATATCGAGAGACTACTACATTCATTGTGGACTGCAAGGACAAGAAGGCTCATTGTGGAAGGAGTCTCATATACACACAAACATAGGGTCACCACTATAGTGAAAATGGGACTCATCATGGAGGGAGTCTCGCTTTGGCGAAAAAGCTTAGTTTTGGACTCAAGGGTCCCTTAGCAATATGAGAGGATCTCGAGGTACCTTAAGAATACTCTAGAATCGTTTAGGGACATGTGGGCTTGAGGTATCGCAATATGAGCTAAGGACGACGTTTGTCAAGTTGAGCTTGTCGAAAGCACCTCTGAATAGCAACTCGGCTAAGCTGCGCTAGTCCACTTGTATTATTTTCACTTCTGCATCCACCCTGACTGTGGAAATCACCATTGGATTGTCATGCCTAGGAATAACCTCTAGATTGTCCTTCTCGGAGAAGACAAGGTCAAGTGTTGTTTTATCTTTTGAAGACCATAACATTGTCCCTCTAGTGCTATGACTTCCTTAAAGACCCTCTTTCGGACTGACTTTGGAATTCTTCCACCCTCAAAACCTCTTGAGATAGTATATATTGTCGTTGTTACCACTTCTTCCTCTATTAAGCATTGAACATCATTTGACTTCCTACTCCTCGAATTTCATATTTCTTCTTCTTTGTCGGGTGAGGCTTTCCTCTTTCTTGGGTTTCATTGCGAAGAATCATATTTGGCCAACTTTCCTTCCCCTATCAATTACTCCATTGCATCTTGTAGGTCATAAAAGTACTCCATCTTATGGCCATAACTATAACACCCTTCCTACCATAAGCTATGCTTAAGCCATAACCTTATAGTAAGTAGTTGTTACTTGTTAACTTGCTTAACACTAGAGATGTATATACAATATTAAATATGAGCCTGCTTTTGTGACAAATATAAAACGCTTTCTCATTGAGTCGATGAATTTGAACATAAGTAATATATAAAAATGCATAATTCTATTACCTGCTGACAAGTCAATAGTATCCATAACTATATCAAACCCTTACCCTGGTTCATACAAGAACCCTTTAGTCTAAGTAGGGTACTACTCAAAATTTACTAAAGAAAGTAAAAATACTGACTAAAATTCCCTATCATTAGTTCATCAAAAAGGTTTGGACCATGATGCCAATACATGCTAATGATCTCCACAAATAATCACCATTCTCGTAATCTATTAAAGAAAATGATAACAGCAGGAATGATAATCAAAGATTCCTAGTAGGGAAAACACTAGTCTACTACACAGTGATATCTGACATAGTATTAAAATAATTAAAGTATCTTCGATGTCTTCTAAAATAATTAGCTTTACTCATTCCTTTTCTTATTTAACATAATATTATAAGTACACTTATACTTAAGAATAAAATCATTGGATTCATTAAATATTTTATCTAACATAATATTATGAGTATAAGTCTTCCTCAACTATATAGTTCCATACCTATACAATCTTAGAATCCCTCTTATTCTAGTTGTTTATATAATACTTAGTTTGTTTGCTTCAATTCTTCTTTATCATAGGCTTATTAATAACTTTAGGCTTGATAATAGAACTCATAGGATTCCTGATATACTTCTCATATGATGTATTGCTTATGATGTAACACTTCATGTTACATTCTGTTATAGTTCACTTGATGAGTACCTCGTACTACATCCTGATAATAGCATGTTATTCTCAATACATCACTTTCATCATAGTGTTTGTAACACCTCATGTTACAACCTGATATAGTTCACTTTGTTGTAATGCCCCGTACTACAACCTGATATAGATCACAACTTGAATCCATAAGCTTACAATCAAGTAATTGATATTAAATAAAGCTTATTTATGCATTAATTTATTAAGATTCTTTTTTCATAAAAATCCTTAACATTTATTTAGGAAAATCTTATGATTATTAAGTAAATCTCTTCTTAATAGTTCTATTTCCCATACTTTTGTTGTGAGATTTTCTTGAAATCTCCTTAACTCTTATGAGATTTTCTCTGTTAAGTCTCCTGAATCACTGTGAGACATTTCTCTTGAAAATCTCCTGAATTTGTCATGAGATATATTTTTCAAAAACCTTCTAAAGTCTTATGAGATTTCCTATTTAAAATCTCTTGAAGTCTTATGAGATAATCCATTCAAAAATCTCCTGAATTCTTATGAGATATTATGTTTAAAATCTTTTAACTTCTTATGAAACTTCGCTGCATAAATTCTCTTTAATCTTTATGAGATTTTATCAATAAAATTTGCTAAACTTGTTATTAAAATTTCTGAAAGAAAATACCTTAACTTTTTATGAGATTTCTTCATGGCAGAAACTTATAGGATTCTTTACTTAGAAAGTCTTAAAACTTTTAGAAATTTAAACCAAATGTCTCACTTAGATTTTAGATCTTTTCTTCTATAGGTCAAAATCTCATCATTTTCATAAAACTTTAGCATCATACCTCAAAATACCAATCTTTCAGATTTTTCAAAACTATTTCTAGTAATAATATGGAAAAATTTCCAGATATTTAAATCTTTTTAAAGAATAAAAAATCCCTTTGATTACTTCGTAAATCTCTTACATCAATTCAATAAATTCAAAAAACATTCATCTATGGCATCTACATCTATGAAGCTCATAATATTTGCATCTTGAAAATAAATTCCAGATTTCATCAACATAATTTCATACATATTTCAAGAGTTTATATTAGCAAATTAACTAAACAATTACAAAGCAATAGACTAGAATCTTTCCTACCTTTCTCCAAGCTTTTTGCTAAATTTTTCTTTAGTTTTTCTTCTCTAATCCAAGGTTCAAACCCACTTTCAAGTCCTTGTATGAGTTGCTATTTGGACATAGTTGAAGATGAAAAGAAAGGTTTTGGCTTGAGTTTCATGTAGAGGAAGTGTTCTTAAGCTAGTTTATGTGTTTATCTAAGAGAATCCTTCAAGAACTTGATAGTTTCATGGAGTTTCAAAGAAGAAAACTTGAAGAATATGGAGGAAGAAAGAAGGAAATGTGAAGTCTGCCTAAATCGAGAAGAAATGTCATTTCTTTTTCATTTTCATTTTATATAGTAAACTTACTTGGAGACAAAGTAAGCTGTATAACTATTTTCGGATCAATTTGTCTTGTATTTATACTGAAAATATCTATGTTTATTTGATTATTCTAAGTAATAATTATCTAGGATATGATAATATCCATTATTTATAGCAGTTTTAATGCTTCGGTATACCAATTATTACCATTTCGGTATACCAATTATTATCATTTTGGTACCCGATTGATACCCAAATAATTTTATTGCATTAAAAATATTTATTTATTTTATCCTTATTTTTTCTATGCCTTTGTACCAATTATAGTGTTTCATTATATATCCTTGATTAAATTATTTTTTTTTTTTACAGAATCCTCATATTGTTTCGATCATAACTGTGTTTGTCGAAATTTTCAAAATCCCTACAGATTGTTCATATTTAATTATGTTATCATAACAATACTAAAACGAGACGTTACAATAACGGCCACGATAATCACAATAAAGGCTCCTGCTAGTGTTTGACCATGGTTGCAAGGGCGTAAGCCTTGGTAGCCTTTTCCTGTGGTGGATTTCCCTAAAGAACTCATTCAAGGACACTGACAAAGGGTGTGTTCGTGATACTATCCCCCCAAGCTTCTTTCCTTGATCTCTCGTCCCTCTTCAGACTAGACTTTGACTTGTGATCTTGATCTATGTCGGTCTTGACCTTTAAGGTCTCTTCAACGTTTATGCAATACTCTATGCATTGCTAGAACTACTTTATAGGTTCTAGCTCTCTCTTAGCCAATGATTTTGTAAAGGTCCTTGACCCCAAGCTATGATTTTGTGAAGTATCCTCTACAGTTTGTGAGTGATCATCATTGTTTGGTCTTTATGCTTTGTATGCACGTCCCACTGATGGACATGGATTGGGTTCCTAGGCTAAGTTAGTCCATACCTTGGTTGAAAAATTGAATCACCCTTATGCGAGTTTAGTATATTTGGTTGTTGTTTGTCCTTTGGACCTTTCTATATTAGGCTCATTTATTGTGCCCAGATTCATGTCATCATTTTGGGTGTATTTCACTCATTGAGAGTGTACCCAAATTTGGCTTGAAATATGTACTATATCAATTTTCAAGATTTACTTTTAATGCAATATAAATTAGTCATTCATGACCTTCTAATCATATTTAATGGTGATAGTGATAAGGATTATCAAGTTACCCAGCACATTATAATAGTTTCCATCACCAAATTGGGGTTTTGCTAAAGTTAAGACTGACCAAACCATGAAAGAATCAACTGAACAAACGCACACAAGAAACATAAGTTGAAACTATAAAGAGTTTCAACAACAACGGGAAAACACCCCCAAAAGATCCTAATTGTAAGAAGCCATTTCCCTTCTTTTTCTTCCTCTTCTTTTTATTTGCACATCCTTCTTCCCACCCATTTTCTTTTTCTACAATTTATATATTTATTTTTCTCTTTTTAGAAATTGTGGTATATTGATTTTTTATTTTTTTTAATGAAATTGTTTCAACCCTGGTGTCCAAAATACGGCACCGTTTAGTGAAGTATTAGCACAAGAAAATCCAAAAATTTACCACCAATAAACTCCATAATTAATTCTAAATTATCATTGAACATGCAGCAATAGGTTTTAGCAAAAGGAGCTTCTTCTTGAATTCTCTGTTTGTTTTGCATGGCACTTGTGCATATGCAAGAGACTTTGCAAAATAGTAATCGTACGTTACATAAGCCCTGCTCATTTTTTATGCTAGAATTATGGAATCAGTTTCTATTATATGTACATTCGTTATGAGATCCATTCAGTTGTGTAAGTAATCAATCGTGTCTTTTTTTTCCTTTTTCTTTTCTTAGTTTATTGTTTATGATTCTTGAGTTAAATTTGGTGTTCTTTCTATTTTCATGTTATTCTCGACAAACTCGCAACATTGTATGGACAAGACGGACCTTGAACCTATTCTAGTATTCTTGATGGCTTTGCTCACATCTTGTATGCTTCTTTATGTTTAACACTCACAAAGGAAAATTGATTTCTTTGTTTCTTTCTTTCACTTAGTTTTTTTTTTAATCAAGTTAACAATATATCTATTTGCATATATCCACTTTCATATATAAATTATTCAAAAGGCTATTTAAAATTATAAATAAGGCAAATTACACTAGCCTTTTCTAAGGTTTGATAAAATTTCACCCTAACTCCCCTCCATTTATTTGGATGATACTAATCTTCCATGAATGTACTATTCAAAGTGCAATGGAGAGGAGGATGATGTAATAATTTTACAAGCTCAGAGGAGGTCAGTGTAATGATTTCATAAATTCAAGAACTTACAGTGCAAATATTACCAATAAAGAGGAGTTTGGGTAAATTTCATCAAAATTTAGGGGAGGCCGTATGGAATTCAACCTCAGGAAATGATGCTAGGTTTAGGTAGTAGGTACACTCAAGTCTACTTCAATGCCTATTTAGACTAAAATCCCAAATTTATCCCTAACTAATATTTTGAGGACAAATTAGTCCATCAGGACTTAAGGCTATGATTGGTAGAATAAAAATAGAAAGAGTGGCAACGAGCAGTGTTATCGAATCGATCGGACCGCCGCTTGCTCGCTTAAACCGTGAATCGGTCCATCGACCGTCCGATTCTTTGATCGACGGCTTCTGCAAGTCAACTGGTCAAACCCGGTCAAACTTGGAGCGAACTGGCAGGTTTTTGTCAAACCGGCCCATTGAACCGGCACAGTAACCCGCGTTGACCATGGCAAGCAGAGTTGACCGCGCATCAAGAAATTTTTTTTTTCCAAAATTTCAAGATAGAGGCTCCATCATGCCAACAATGCTTCTTACTATATTATGTGTATGGAAATATATATATTACACTTTTCGCTGGCTTTATAAATTATTTCCCAAAAGTTACAGATGCAAGATTCGAACCCATGTGACATAAGCTATGAGGCGCGCATCACTGCCACTACACCAACGCTGCTGCTTGTCATGATATGTCTTGGGTATTATATATATTACATATTTGGCTGTGATCTAGTTATTTTCGATTCAACCGGTTGAACCAGTGACCCACCGGTTGAACCAATGACCCAGTGATCCAGTGTCTTGGCCGAGTCGAAGTCCGGGTCGAGTCTATAACTATGGCAACAAGTGACAACGTTAAACTTAAGTGACCATTATTTGAAAAAAATTTAGCGAAGAGAGTGACATAGTTAGTAAGGGACAATATTTCTCTCCCATGCAACTCAAAACAAAATTTTTCTTACCCTCCAATTTGGGGAGTCTAGGAGTGAACGAATATAACATCCAAACAAGGGTATGACATGCTCTCTTTTACTTTACTCCCAACTTTTCTTTTTTATTCCATTATTAATCATTCTCTTTTATTCTATTATAAGTTATTCTCTCCCATCATCTCAAAAACTCTCAATCATAATCTAAAGTTCCTTTGTGATCCATCACCTTTAACAAAGGAAGACATGCTAATCTCTCTGTTAATGTGTCATTCTAACACTTAATAAAAAAGCACACTTGAGATGTTATATTCCTGATAAACTTCGTTAAGCTCCTTAGTGGTATATTACTAATCTCTTGTCAAAACGATCGTGTTCTATTTTTTTTTCTGTATTAATCACATTTATACATTTTCAATAAATATGCCAAATTGGCCCTTTACCCCAAGGGTGACCCCCCACCCCAAGCCCACCTTTTCAGCCACTTTAGTTTTAGGTCACAACTTAGGGGACTAAGGACTATTTGATTTGCTGTTTTCAATTTTTATAAAAGAGTTTTCAATTTTTTCAACATAAAAATTAAAAACTGAAAATAATAAACTAAATAAGTCCTAAGTGAGCCACAATGGGATGAGATATGACCCAATTTAAATAAGACTTACATCTCATCTCATCTACGGGTGTGATGGAAAACACACTTTGTCGCTCCCCAAATAGAAGCGGAGAGACATTGTCGCTCACTGAGAATTTTACGCACTCCCCAAGTACCTACTAGGATAAAACAAGATAAACCCTAATTCCCATTTCGATACACTGAGATTCTCCCTCTGATCTATACTTCTTCGATCACTCCCCGATTTCGATTCTCCCTAACAAAAATCCTTCTTCGATTTCTCACTGGTTGAGGCTTCTTCACGATTTCTCCGATTTCACGATTTGGATTCTCCCTTACAAACCTCATTTTCTCTGTGCATATTACCAAAATAGACGCTGGTTGAGGATTCTTCACGATTCTCGGTTTTCTGCATGATTGTTCACGATTCTCGTCATACATTTCATATTCATCGAGCTCAGGTGTGGTGTCTAGTGTTGAGGCGGAACAAAGGTGAGCTTTTTTCTTTTTTGGTTGTCGTTATTGTTCTATGTTGGATTTGAATTTGGGATTTATGATCTAAGGTTTTGCTTTGATTCTTGAAAAAGACAGAGGGCTGTGAGTGAGTGCTTTCTTTGGCGTGAAATAGACTCAGGAATAACAGATATGCTGCTCCTAGCATAATAATAGAATCAAAAGCATATACTTATAAATGTTATGGAACTAATTCTCAAGCTTCTTCTCAGGAAGATTGGGGAAGAAGGTTGGGTTTTGTTGCCTCCAAATGCAATGTCAGGTTAAAGTTTTGTGATTTATTTTAACTGGTTAGCTTATTCAGAAAATTGTAAACATTGCCACCTTTTATGCGTGCTTCGGAATTTCTATTTAGTAGGTGGCCACATGTGCACCTTAGTGATGGTGATATTGTTTTAAGTGTCATCTAGTATTGTAAATAATCTGAGATAGATTACTCAAATCACTGCTTTGAATTTTTAATTACTGGGTAGATGATATGGGTTTATTTGTCTCTTCCTGAGGTCACATGGGTGTATGCCTTAGGCTTAGATTTGAAACACGAATGCAGCTGTAGACGGTATCAATTCGGCCATCTATGTAATATGGTCATCATTTGGGCACATTTGTGTCGGTGGCTTTTGGTAAGCTTCTGTTAGAAGTTTTTCTATAAAATGTTTTGTTTTCTTCCCCCAATCATCGAGAGAATGTTGGATGTTAAGTGATGCTCTCCTTCAATTTAGTTAAATAAAAACATAAGGTGGTTCTGAATTGATTTCATAAACTAATTACTTTACAGCGAAACAGTAATGGGGTGGAAGTTTGTTACAGAATTTAACTAGGTTATAAGTAATCTTTTGCAACTTACAATGGAGGGGCGAAGTAAAATATTATCACCAGAAGTATGAAGTTATCAGCTTCAGTGAATTGATTTCTCATGCTAATCTTCTGTTGCATTTGTTAGTTACATGGAGAATTAGGCATAGATTATTTGGAGATGTTTTCCTAAGTCTACAAAGACTGGAGTTCCTTGGTGATTCGTTTCAATGGCTAAAAAAGGAAGTAAGAAGGTGAAGTTCTGTTAGGGCGTGCAATGCATGCAGGAGTTTGCATTGCTTAATTAGAGAAATGCTAGATGTTTTAATGTATAATTTTATCTTTTATCTTTTGGGTGAAAATTTAGTCCTTTTCTCTTTATTGAGGTTTTCCATTTGCTTCTATAGTCTTTCTAGTAAAATTTCAATCTGTAAACTTAGTGACATACATGGACTTTGATGGAATGCTACGCTTTCACTGGTAACAGTTGTATCCTTCCAGATGTGAAGTGAAATAGAGCACCATGTACCATATGGTATGCAGGGTATGTTTTGAATGATAAATTTGATTGGTCCAGGGTATGTTTTGATTCACCTGTTCAAATGTTTTTCAGCTGCGTTTCTCTTTAAAACAACTAAGTTTTAGTTGTGGGAATTGATTTGCTATGTTTTTGTAGTTTTGAATGAGATATAAGACCAAAAAAAAAAAAACCTTAAAAACAATTTTATCAAATATATATTATAGGGGCTAGGGCCAACTCATTAAAAAAAAAAATTTCGAAATCTGAAATTTTTCTGAGGGTTAGCTCATGTGGGTTAAGGTTAACTTATAGGAGAGCCAGGGCTAGCCCATAGGTGGGCCAGCCCATTTAAAGCATTCACAAAATTTGAAATTTTTATGTGGGTCGGCATGGGCCATGGCCAAATAGGGGGGGGGGGCTGACCCTTTTGATACCTTTCAAACCCATATCTCCCTCATTTTCACTCATCTCAATCCAAATGGATGTCATTTAGTGCTATCATGGAGTTTAACGGAGCCACATTATCAATTTAATGGGCCATGTATGCTCCTTTATTTAGTGTTGGAATGACAAGTTAACAGAACGACTAACATGTACCCTTTTGTAAAAAGTGAGGGATCACTGAGGGATTTTTAACTCTTGAGGGAATGATATGTTTCCCAATATTAGGCAGGAATAAATTTGAGGTTTTAGACTCATAGTCCGCTATTGATTTATTTTGTAATATTGAATTTAATTTTCTGATAGCCCATGAAGGTTGTTTATATACCGGACATTGCTCTGGTTCTCTGGTGCCCAGTGCTTTTTTTTCCCTTGGCATTGTAACCATCAGGCATCTCATTGCCTGCTGCCTATTTTTGATAGTGTATTAACAATTTATTTTGAAATCAGCATTGAGTGTATGCTCGACAAGACATTAGAGTGGTAATAGTTTTTAAATTATCATCTTCATTTTTTTGGCTTCAATATTTTTTGGGGTGTTTCATGATTTGCTAATAGTTATTTCGGCTGGTTTCCTTTCCAGGGATGTTTTGTTTGGATGTTGAATATTGATTAGCAGAAAGATTACAGGAAACAGCACTCATGGATGCTGGTGGCAATTCCCTACCATCTGCACCTGATGGTGTGAAGAGAAAGGTGTGCTATTTCTATGATCCGGAGGTTGGGAATTACTATTATGGGCAAGGTCATCCTATGAAGCCACATCGTATTCGGATGACACATGCTCTTCTTGCCCACTATGGATTGCTTCAGCACATGCAGGTTCTCAAGCCATTTCCTGCAAGAGACAGGGACCTTTGCCGCTTTCATGCTGATGATTACGTTTCATTCCTTCGGAGCATAACCCCGGAAACACAGCAGGACCATCTAAGGCAACTCAAACGCTTTAATGTTGGTGAAGATTGTCCTGTCTTTGATGGTCTCTACTCTTTCTGTCAAACATATGCTGGAGGTTCAGTTGGTGGTGCTGTCAAGTTGAATCATGACCAATGTGATATAGCTGTCAACTGGGCTGGGGGTCTGCATCATGCCAAGAAGTGTGAGGCTTCTGGATTTTGCTATGTGAATGATATAGTCCTCGCAATCTTAGAACTTCTTAAACAGCATGAGGTTTGTATAACACTATTTTCTTTTGGTTTTCTTTTTTCCCGTTAGGTGTATAGATTTTGTCAAAACGTCTGGATTATTTTATACTACCTATATTTTCTTTAGGATGGTGTGATACCAGTTCGCATGAATAATAAGGGAGTGTAGATCAAATATGGAGGATATACATAACAATAAAAATTTATTATGCTATATGAGAATCTTTTATTTTAGATCCCCTGGAAACTGATTCATCAAAACATTAAATTTATTGGAACATGAGTTGCCCCTTTTTAAAAACTCCCTACTTGACCAATTCATTGCCTGTTATCTGGCTGCAGATAAAGTCATTTCAGTACTCTTAGTCGGTATCTTTCAACTCATTAACATAATTAAAAAATATATCCACAGATTTTCACTTCTCAGTCTAGAGGGAGAGTGGTACTAGGTTACATTCGAGGGAGGTGGCAGTGTGAATTCTGAAATATGCATAACACATCTAAATGGAACATAAATCTTACCTTCAACAGACAACGTTTTGATTCCACCCATTTATAATTTTAGAAGACATAAATCTTTCTGAAAGATAGATAACACAGATATCATTTCTCAATCTAGAGGGAGTGTGGTAATAGTTTACATTCCAAGGATGAGGCTTCCTTAACGTACATAACAGTATGTTGCATCTAAATAGAACACAAATCTTACCCCTGATAGAAGACATTCTTCCTATTTATAATTTTAAAGGACACACTCTTAAAAGAACTTGCATGTTATTATTGATTCTTTTCCACTTGAGAATCTTTACCCTTTCATAATTCCACATTTACCTGGGAGCTAAGTGAAAATTCTGAACATGTCTACAGCTACCCCTTTTTATCTAAGAAACAATATCAAACCTTGCTACAAAGTTCAGGCAATTGAGATAGTGTCTGGGAATGACACTAAAATGAAAACTTCCCTTTTGTTAGTTGAGACTGTAGCATTTGATGTTTACTTCCTGAGTATATTCAATCCAAATCAATACATCTAGTTAAGCCTGCCCTTTGAGTAACAACAACAATGAAATCTTGTCTCACAAGGTGGGCTTAGGTACATTAATTGGACAGTGCTCTGGGTGCTCTCTCATACATCATATTTACGTTTAAGCCATTAAAATCTAGATTTGTTTTCATAGTTTCATCTATGGCTTTTCTCGGTCTTTCTCTACCTCTAGTTATTGGATTACTCTCTATTTGACCTATTCTCCTTACTGGAGCTTCTATAGGCCTTCTCCACACGTCCAAATATCTAAGGAGAGATTCTTCCATTTCTTCCACAATAAATGATGTCCCAACTTTCTCTCTAATGCATTGTTCCTAATCCTATTTTGTCTCACTCATCCAACACAACTTTCTCATCCTTGCAATGTTAATTTTGTTTTCTTGTTGAATTTTTTCCGCCCAGCATTTAGTTACATATAACATCGCTAATTTTATAGTCTTGCAATAAAATTTTCTCGAGTTTGAGTGGTACTATTTTATCTCAAACAACACTGAAGCACAAACAATGCCATGCCTTCATTTTCTCATTTTGCCGAAATTGGATCAAACTTGCCAAGATGCAGTGGAAGTTTTCTAAATATACTTCTAGGGAAAGATTGTGAGTTTTGCATATAAACCGTAAAGAAGACTACAATACGAGGTTCTATGAACTCTGGTTGTTAATTGTAGAAAAGAGAACTTGGAAATGGCTCTGTACTCTGTTAGTGAACTTTTGGCTTATGAAATTCTTTTGGCAATGGTAGATGACCCTTGCATCTTTAGTTTTAACTTTATTGTTGATGATTTCATCATTTTTGAGTCTTCAAGGGTTTCAAAGGGTTATAGTATATGTTAAGGGGGATAAAATCTATGATTTTAAATTTGATTTGGACAACTTCAGGGAGGTTAAACTGTAATTTACCCTATTATGAACTACTCAAGTTGTTTTGCATTTTTTGTGTTTGTTCCTGTTGTAAAATGCTGATACTGTTTTTGTTGCAGCGTGTTTTATATGTGGACATTGATATCCACCATGGAGATGGTGTGGAGGAAGCTTTTTACACTACTGATAGAGTCATGACTGTTTCCTTCCATAAATTTGGTGATTATTTTCCTGGCACAGGGGATGTACGTGATATTGGATACGGAAAGGGCAAATACTACTCTCTTAATGTTCCGCTCGATGATGGAATTGATGATGAGAGTTATCATTTCTTGTTCAAACCTATAATTGGTAAAGTAATGGAAGTTTTTAGACCTGGTGCAGTGGTTCTGCAGTGCGGTGCAGATTCTTTATCTGGAGATAGATTGGGATGTTTTAATCTTTCAATCAGGGGTCATGCAGAGTGTGTCAAATTCATGAGATCATTCAATGTTCCCCTCTTATTACTAGGTGGTGGCGGCTACACCATTCGGAATGTTGCTCGGTGCTGGTGCTATGAGGTAAAATGTTGTTTCAATTGATAAAATTGCTGTTCTTATTTAATGTTGACTTCATTTAGTATAAAGTGGCATGTTCTATAGGGCTATCGTATCTGGGTCGGGAACAAGTCCACAGCCCATAAGCTGTTGTTAGTTGTTACTATCTTGAAATTCCAATATTTTCTCCATCTTTATTCTTCTTATGTGATAGAATAGTACCAGAATAAAATACAACCAAGGTGTAGATATGCTTATATTCACCTTACTGAACCAACATCAATATATATCAAGGAAGAGAAAACTAGACTAGGCATCGAACCGGTTAAGGTACTGGTTCAAAGGTTTAGAGGTCCAACCGGAATATAATAATATTAATATTAATTAATATGTGTGTGTGTGTGTGTGTGTACATATGATTAATTAGAATATAAAATAAATATACTAAATCATTAACATTAACATAATCAATGTAAAAAATAAAATAAAATTCATAGGTCTATAAAAATAAATATAATCCATACTATATATAAAGGGAATTCCTCCCTTTAACTACCTTTTGGGGTCTAAATTTCAAATTTCCTAGAATACCCATAATATAGAAGTTAAGGGAAGTTAAAACAATTGAAGGTAGTTATAAAAAGTCTTAAAACAGTAATAAATCTAAAAAAAGATATAATAAATAAATAATTTTAATTTTTTTAAATTGTGAATTGGTAGGCACACAAGTGCCTATCAATTTACTAGTCCAAATGAAATTTTTCTAGTCTCAGCCTCACAATACGGTCACAAAACATTTGAAAACAATATTTGTTGGTGACCAACGAGGTCTATGGTGAGCAGCCTGTGAATGATAGAGAGAAAAAAAGAACAACCCAACAATCTGTGTTAGTGCCCTTCTCTGGTTCTATTTTTTTTCATTTTTGCTCTGTGACTGCCACAAGATATCAGTATTTAAACTTTGGAAAAAAAAAAATAAACACAAGTTTCAAACCGGTCCAGTTCATCAGTTTTCCCTGGTTTTGAATTCTCCCGATTTTTGGAGCTTAACTGGACCGGTTAGGTGACCGGTTCCCGGTTGGATCGGCCGGTCCGGTTTTCTCTTCCACGATATATATTCAAATATGTGAGGATGATGGAAATATACAATTAAGGAAAAACACCTAACAATGATAACTTAAAGCCTTATCCCACCAGGTGGGGTGGGCTATGCAAATTAAACAATGTGGATAATCTAAGTTTGAATACTTTCACCTTTTTAGCATGTTGTCAAGTCATACAATGACTTCTAACTTATCTGGGCATTCCTATGGAGAGTTGTCCTTCTGGGATCTAGTGGTTGGTAAAACTTTTAGTAGGCTAGATTTCTGAAAAGGTGCCTGTTTCATTCCTCTTAGACTTTCCTTGCTTTTCTCTGTTCCTTCCCCTTTCTTATATTTTATTCTTGCTAACTCACATTGCTGCCATGTGAGCAGTTCTTAGGTCACTCTTTGATCCGTGCTGCTTTGAGGCTCTGATCCTCTACATTTTTATTCCAACATACACCTTGGTCACATAATGGGGTCCATCAATATGTTAATAATAAAAATGCTAGACATGAAGTAACTCGAAAATTTCAGTGGAAATGATGTAAAGGGGTGAAATAGTTGAGTTACTGTTTCCTTCTTGCTAGTCTTGTATTCAATATGAACAATGAATTATGACTGGGATATCCTAACACCTCTCAATATTCAATTAGACTTGCCATGTTGTTGATTCTCACCTCTGAGTTTGTTCATCATGTCTTCATAGACTCATCCAAACACACATTTGTTTGCTACATGTTAAGGCAGACAGGAGTTGCTCTTGGAATAGAGGTTGATGACAAAATGCCACAGCATGAATATTATGAGTATTTTGGTCCAGATTATACCCTTCATGTTGCCCCAAGTAACATGGAAAACAAGAATTCCCATCATTTATTGGAAGAAATTCGATCTAGGCTACTTGAGAATCTTTCCACGCTGCAGCATGCTCCCAGTGTCCAATTCCAGGAAAGGCCTCCTGATTTTGATCCTGGAGAGGTAAACTTCTACTTCTTCATTTTATTGAATTTTCTCATGTGGCTATATTTGTAACCTTTCCACATATGCTTGTTTTCAGTGGAAGATAGGAACTTCTTTAGCAGCCATATTAAAGCAAACCATGATAATAACGATCTTTCTTAATTTAGCAAGAAACGAAATGCTATAATTATAAAGCATTCATGTTGCTCCATGACTGCTTGTTCTTTATCTCTCTATTTTTTTTTTCTTTTTGCACTACTTTTCTTTGTCAATTTTGGCTAATACACAACTGGGCCCTTTTCTTTTTCTCTTTTTTTTTTTATATTTGGAATTGGTGTGTGAATGATATCTTCAAATTTTGAAATTTAAGTTGAAGTTCCTGTAATTTCTGGCCAAAGTGCAGAAATACCTGCACTAAGAGTGGATAATTCTTGCTTGGTTTCAATGCATTAAAAGTTGCGGAGTTTCTGCATTTGTCCTATACACCTTAATGAATGGGAAAAACCTTTATAAAGAGAGTTATCGGCTTTTACATTTACCAACTGGGTAGAGAGATAGAGAAGGATGGGTTGAGACTCAAGACTATTGCACTGCAAATTTCTTTTGCACCTCTCTAGGTTAGTCATGATTTCCTTGTTTATCATCTACTGAACTGGTTCATGGTTATACTTTTATTCTGTCATGGCCGTTTTAACCTTGGCTCTGGTCTGTTGAGGAACTCTAATACCGTATAGAAAGTGGAAAGAGTAGCAACTTTTTGTTAAATGTATCTTTGGGGAAAATACATCAAAAAATAAGCCAGAGGGGAGAGAATGTTTCCAGAAGTATCTCAACTTCCTGGAAACGAAGGTTAAATTAACTTCAAGAAAAAAAATCCTAACCTATCCTACTCCTTATCCTAAATAATGGACTTTTGTCATCATGCTCAAATTCATAACCAAAAATATAAAACTTAAAATTTTCCAGGCAGATGAAGATCATGATGATGGTGATGAGCGATGGGATCCAGATTCTGAGATGGACATTGAAGAACGGTATTTTGCTTTATCCTCAATTTAATCATGAAACATCCTAGGATCAACTTATCCTCAGTTTGTTGCCTTGTTAATCAGCGAGGTTCTCCCAAGCAAAGTGAAGAGAGAAATGGTTGAACCTCAGCTCAATGATCTGGTACGTGTTTCTCTGTTAGTTTTTACATAATTAGTTAAAATATAGTAATTTGGTACTCGTTGAGATGGTATATATGTTCTCAGAAACTGTATAAATCTGTTTGCCTTTGCCACAGTTTCAGACACAATCTAGAATTAAATTTAATACATATGTAAATAATCCAACCTCAGCTGTTGCATATCAGCATATCAACAGTACCCACTGGCTCCAGCATATGTTAATCTACCGTTCAACTGAGAAAATTGACTCCTCAAAAATTCTGTACTGTTTTTTCCTTTTCTAATAAAATTTATTTTTTCAAAATGCCTTATTAAGTTTTTCTTATATGTAGTTTCATCACTCGACTTTCTTTCTGCTTCTATTGAAAACCATTATCAGAATCAACGCATAATTTCATCATATGAAACATTTTGTAATGCTGACTTTGCATTCCAGGAGGATCAGAGAAGAACGGGGGAGCAATTGAAAAGCTCTGATAGTGCAGTAAACGAAACAACTAGCATGAAGGTCCATTCCATACCATAAAGCACAAATTCTTAAAACATTAATAGCCTGTTTGGTTTGCATTTTCATTTTTTGTTTATTTTTGTGTGTCTGTTTTTAAGATTTTGTAAAGGACATGGCGAAAATAGGAAATAAGATTTTATTGTTTTTACTTTTCTTTTTCCAAAATCCTGAAAATAGGAAACACACAAAATGGAAACAGTAAATGAAAAATAGAAACCAACCAGATCCCATGTATTCAGACATAAGTGTCAGTTGAAACTGCATCATCACTAAAGTTTTCTGTCTGGTGCTTGCATGCAGCCTTTAGATATTGCTCAGCAAGTTGACGAAGATAATGTGAAAGTTGAGCAGGATCCTGTGAATGATTTGGCAAGGGAGACGGATATGAAGCGCTAAGCTAGATAGGTTTTTAACTGATTGGTGAACTCTGAATTCTAATGATCAATTTGTTTTGCCGCATTTCCCAAATAATCGAAATGTGGCCACTGCTTGGTTCTATTATTGTCATCATCGTATACTTGCTTTAGCATATTCCTAATTTGATTTTTTCTGGTTCGATATTTCTGGTGCTCCCATTGTATCACGCTTTCGCAATAATATTCCACAATGGAGATGAGAAATGATGGTACCAATTATCTAATTAATTTAGGGTTTGTTTCTTAGAGTTTTTTCGAAGAAAAACAATACTTTTTTAGCTAAAAGGTTTATACACGCCCATACACATATTACTTTGGTTGGGTTTGGGTTTGTCAGTTGACTCAATCCACTTATTCCCTAGACTAAATGGACTAATTTGATCACAGCATCTTGACCAGACCCCAAAAAAAATGGAATAGTGAATATTGTCTGACCCAAGAAAAGAATGCAATATCTTAGATCAATTTGGCTTATGAAACTATAAGTTTAGGGACTAATTCAACTAAGGTATGACACACACAAAAGATATACTTTGAATTTCAAGAGCTATTGACATTTACGATTTCAAAGATAGGCTGTGTCTCTAATGCACCGGACTGGAAGTGTTGGGGTGCACCATTTGGTGCATCTTGTGATCTAGCCATTAAGATCATAAAGTGTATTGGGGTACTAAATTATTGTGGTACACTAATAATTTTTTAGTTTAGTTAGACTTTAAAAATGTATTTTAAAAGTGATCAGATTTTACCTATATGATATTTCAAAAAATTCTATTTAAGAATTACAGAGTTAAAACATAAAATATTTCATCTGTAAGAATCACAAATATTTATTAAAGCTTAAAGGATCCAATCTAACAAAGATGATTGTATGATGAGATCTATGATTAAAATATTGCATCTATGATTGAAATTTTATGAGAATAAAAAATTAGTTAAAAATAATTTAAGTTGTTAGTATTTTAATATCAAAGTTTAAAATATTATTTATCATTATATTCAAAATACTTAAATATAATTCATTTATTAAATATAAATAGAAATTAACTATATAATTATTGTTAAGTAATGATTATATTGGTGTAATGAAAAATATAATTAATCCTATTGGCTAATATGGAGTCAAATGCAATTGGTCAATATGAATGAAAGGATAAAAATAATTGGATGAATGGAAGGTAAAAAAGGGAGGAAATCTAAATACATGAGGAAATGGCACATCATCAATTTCACTATGTTATAAGCCTCTTTTATATATAGATATAAGATATAGGATAGGATAGGATATAGAATATGATTGGCTAATATGGAGTCAAATGCAATTGATCAACATGAATGAAAGGATAAAGATTATTGGATGAATGGAAGGTAAAAAAGGGAGGAAATCCAAATGCATATGGAAATGATATCATCAATTACACTATCTCATAACCCTTTTTTTTTTTAATATAGATATATAGGATAGGATAGGATATATGATAGGTTATGATATAGGATATAGGATAAAATATATTCTAATAAAAGATAAAAGAATAAATATAGGTTAGTAGCACCTCGTATTGTATCGGATATCAATATTCATATTATATTTCACATTCATATTTTTAATATGTTTTAAATTTTTTTAGTGGATATTTATCATCTTTAAAATGTTATTATTTATTGTAAAAACTTAAATGTTATCTCTATTCATTACTTTTTTTAATAATATTATTATTTTTTAAATATTTTATTGATATTTATCTTTATTATACAATTATAATATTTTATTTAATATATATCATCGTTCTCATTTTATACCCGTGCAGAGAAATCAATAAATAACAGCTTGGCAACTATCTAAAGGATTTTTTTTATACCAAAATATGATATTTATTGTCAATAGTAGTGACTAATCCCCTTACTGCAGGAACTCTCCCGAAGAGGTAATGTCTAGCCACAAAATGTGCTCTATTCCCATGAGTGCAAATCGAAACCCCCAACCACATAGTTAAGGGACAAACAGATGAGCTACCACCACATAAGGATTTAAGTTAATAGCACAAAACTGCATAATTTATTTTTTTTACTAGAAGAAAACTGCATAAAGTTATATGTAATTATAATTGCATGGCATAAATAAATGATGTTAATTTACACTACTATTTTTTTTTTGTCTTTTTTTAATTTAGGGCATTCCATACATACTTTCTAAATTACACTAGTTTAATACCCGTGATTTGCATGGGGAAGTATAACAAATTTATAAAGAGCATTATTATAATTATTACTGAAAAGTAATGAATAGTGACTATTGAGATATCCAACATTCCTCATTATTGTTAATGCAGGGTATGTAATCTTTTCTCTAAAATCAACATGTGTGTTTTATAAAAATATAGCTAATTAAATTGTCCAAGGTTCAAGGAAAATGACACAAATGTTTCCAATAAACAGTGGAATGTTAACAATGTGGTTCGTTCTTCAGCTCTTCCGCATCAGCAATGTACGGTGGCATCATTAGGGATTCTAAGGGTAATTTTGTCTATGCCGCCTATAATGCGCATTTGATATCTGATGTATACTATTTGAACTAGTAGACCGTGGCTTCGCCTATCAGGCGCACTTGGGCCATGTTTCTATCACCCTGGCAGAAATTTGGGGATATATTTGGGTGTCAAATTCAACGTGTTATTCCTGAATCAGATTCTTCTTGTGCTATTTCGCTGTTATTAGAGAGTGACCCACACATCCAGACTAGCTTTTCCATTTTTCTTTTCTTTTTCTATTTTTTTATCAAAAGACTAGTGCTTCCTTATTTAGAGCCATTAATGTCCTTCCATATCAAGCAAGACTGGACTACTCGTCTATTTCCAAATCTTCCTCCTTTTGTTTTTGTATATTTCCATGCAGGAAAATGTGGGACTAATTTCCCCCGATTTTTTCTCTCTATAGTTTCTTTTTATGGGCTTAGGCCCATACCTCATAAAAAAAAGTAAGCCAAGACTCAATATCCTAATTCCAGGTGGGACATAGGACCTTTGAATCTACTAGTAGCACTGCCTTCTTTTGGTGGCATATGCTAGGAAAATTCCTGAGTGAGGATATCCATAACATTTTATTCTTGCATTCACACTAAAGTTGATGACCTCCATAATCAACAAGTGATTAATGTTAGTGTACTATAAATAACATCTATTTTTATTTTTATTGTAAGTGTATAAAAATGTGAAATTTTAAAATGTGTCTATAGATGAATATTCTTCCCATGTTCTAAGCCTTAAAGTACTGTTTAGCGTTGGGTATTAATGTGGCAAAAGAGTTGTGTGTAATTAAATTACAGTAGAAAATAATAAACGACAAAAACACAGAGTTACAAAATAAATCAAGAAAAGTTATTAAATTGTATATAATGACAAATTGGTAAGGTTATATATGAATTTGTAAAATAATTCAAAACTGCCATATCACAAATAATTATTTAAAGGATTTTTTTTAATTAAAATCAGGGTATCTACTGTCAATAGCAGTGACTAATCCCCTTACTGCGAGAACTCTCCCGAAGAGGTAATGTCTAGCCACAAAATGTGCTTTATTCCCATGAGTGCAAATTGAAATCCCCAAACACATAGTTAAGGGACAAACAGATGAGCTGCCACCACATAAGGATATAAGTTGATAGTACAAAACTGCATAATTTATTTTTTTACTAGAAGAAAACTGCATAGAGTTATATGTAATTATAATTGCATGGCATAAATAAATGATGTTAATTTACACTACAATTTTTTTTGGGTCTTTTTTTAATTTAGGGCATTCCATACATACTCTCTAAATTACACTAGTTTAATACCCGTGATTTGCATGGGAAAGTATAACAAATTTCTAAAGAGCATTATTATAATTATTAATGAAAAGTAATGAATAGTGAGTATTGAGATATCCAACATTCCTCATTATTGTTAATGGAGGGTATGTAATCTTTTTTCTAAAATCAACATGTATGTTTTATAAAAATATAGCTAATTAAATTGTCCAAGGTTCAAGGAAAATGACACAAATGTTTCCAATAAACAGTGGAATGTTAACAACTTGTCATAGTATCAATCGATATTGAATCAATTGATAGTATTCTAAAATAGCTTTAAGGCCCATATGGTAAGCAATGCTATTAATCATTTGTAATTTGCTTTAATCTTAAATAGACATTTTTACATTCCTCTTCTGAACTTTTATCTTAAAAAAAATAAATTGCTTAAATTACATTTACGTGCTAAAAGTCAAGATTAATCAAGTTAATAAAAAAGGTTTACATGGTTCAAATTGAGCATTATAATGCTAAATAGTCACAAGAAATATCGAATTTAATCAAAATTTTCCATAGTTCTAGTTGTTCTTATGTCCAAGAGTATTTATGTGTAGTCATTCTGGAAAATTAAATTTTTTAAAAATAATTATAGGACTCTAATAGCTTCAGAAAAAATTAGTGCTCTACCCTTTACATAAGTTTAATGCTTTCTTGGAAATTTCTTAAGGGTGTGTTTGTGAGTTTGGATTTTGAATAGAAAGAAAGGGGAGGGAAAAGCTTATAGCGTAAAATTATATTACAAGTCCATTCCTCTCTTCCCCTCCCCTCCAAAATCCAAACTCACAAACATAAGCTAAGTAAAAGTTGCTGGCTGGAGTCCACACAAGTCACTTCCAAATGTAAGTCTGGGTCTTCCAATAACTTTTAATGTGCACTCTCTTTTCATTCACAAGCACCACTTTCGAATATCCACCATTCTCTCCATCATTCGGTGATATGTTGCATCAATTTGGCTTCACTCTTTAGTCTCTATTTTACATTTGGCATTGGCCATCCAAAACGCTCGGATATTGTAAGTGTCGGCCATGATAATCCTTGGGTAATTTCTTGCAACTATTTTTTTAAGCAGTCAAGTGAATAAGATTTTGAAGGAGGCAAACAAGTTAGCCGATAATAATTCCTTCATATATGAATACATGAATATAAGAATATAGGATCAACTCATCTTCAAACTAGTTATTTAAAAATGAACTTGTCCCATGGTCCTCAGATGTTTGAAAGTAGCCCAAAATGAATCTTTAATTCTTTACAACAATGTAAATTAGTTCTTAAGGGCTTTGAATTTTAATGCTTGGAGAAATATTCGAGAACCATGAGATAAGTTAATTTCTTAGGAGCTAATCGGATTCTCTCTAAAATATTTAAGAGCTTTGTTAATTCATTCAAACAATTTTAAGTTGCTGGGAATAAAAAGAAAATGATTTTTTTTCTTTTCCAAATGGATATTTATGGATTTTTTTTTACAAGCATATATTTAATATTTAACGGTATTTTTATATAAAACATGACTTAAACATCTTTTCAGTCTTTTAAAAATTACGAATCATCATTTTTGTCCTTCAGAAAATATCTCATTTTGTTACTCCTCATATTATCTCATTATTCGATAAATGAAAGACTAATCTCTCAAGATATAGCTAAACACCTAAGAAGAGACTCATCTCAAGGGAATTATTTATTTTGTTTATATATATACCCTTGAATGTCATAACCAAATCCAAAAACACATGTTTAAGGAATTCAACCAACACTTTATTGGTAGAAAATATATCAAATTTAATTCTTTAATTGTAAAAAAGAAAATTTAAAGTTATTTTAAATTTATATAAAATCAAATGTTTAGATTTACAATAATGAAATTTAAATTTATATAAAATCAAAATATTGTCAATGTCGGTAGTAATCTTAGGATTATTTCTTGGAACTATTTTTAAGCAGTGAAGAGAATAAGATTTTCAATGAGCCAATTAATTCAGCCAATAAAGTCCTTCATGTATGATATACAGATATAAAAATATAGGATCAACTAATCTCTAAACTAGAACTATGGTTCTCAAATGTTTTCAGTAGCCTGAAACTAATCTACAGCGCAAATTAGTTTTTAAGGAAATTAGTTTTTAAGGGCTTTAAATTTCAATGCTTGGATAAATATTTGAGAACCATGAAAAAAAAATTAAGAGCTGATTTAGTAATTAACTCAAACAATTTTAAGTTCCTTTGAATATATATATATATATATATATATATATATATATATATATATATATATATATATATATATATGTTCTTCTCCAAAATCAAAGAAAGGAAAGGAGCGGCTTTTTCACAAAAAAAATAAAAAAATAAAAAAATAACATTATTGACCCATATACTTTCATTTTTATACAAAAGGAATACTTGATACAGTATCAAGTTTAAAAAGATACATGCTATGCCACGTACAGCATAAAATACCACGCAGTGTAGCACATGTTAGTTGAGCACAATACGTCCCACTCTCAAATGTAATTCCATAACAGGACTGAAGGCTAGTTTTAGGGTGCAATTAACGTACAACCCTTGAGAAAGTGCAAAGTGATGCTTGGCTTTATCTGAGCTTTGGGAACGATGGTGGCTTTGGTAAAATAAGCCAGGCTTTAGGTACTTGCCTCAACAAATATTTCTTCTTCATCTTACTCCCGATGGCATAATGCATATCCTGTCACATAACAAAGTGATGACTCTCATCGTCTTTCTTTTCTACATTGGTTCGCAAAGCATGTGAGTTAATTACCAAACAAAAATATTATTTTAACACCTAAAATTTGATGTTTGAGTGGGACACCAACTCCATCATCCCCACTATTTCCACCCATCTATCACACTTATAATGTCTATAAAAGAAAGAGTTTAGGTGCACATCTTGTCACACAGCAAATATTTTCTTCACCTTCCTATTTCTTATTCCATGCACATATTGTCACACAGCAAAATGATGATGACTCTGGTCATGTTGCTTCTGTATATTAGTTAACAAATCTTGGTGTACATGTTGTCAGCCTTGGTTGCTCTGCCTTTGAGTTCAGAGACTGATAAGCATGCTTTGCTTACTTTGAAGGAAAAGCTTACCAATGGGGCTCTTGACTCTTTGCTATCATGGAATGAGTCTCTCCATTTTTGCCAATGGCAAGGTGTTACATGCAATCCTTGCTACATGAGAGTCTTAGTCTTGCAAATAGAAAAGGAAAACTGGGGTGGTACTCTTAGACCATCCTTGGGAAATCTAACGTTCCTCTGGAAGCTCAATCTTACTAATATTAACTTGCATGGTGACATTCATCGAGAAGTTGGCCGTTTAAAGCGGTTGCAGATTCTTGACTTCGATATGAATAATCTTCACGGTGAGATTCCTATAGAGCTAACCAACTGCTCAAGTCTTCAAGTAATTATGTTGACAAATAATAATCTCACATGAAAGGTGCCCTTATGGTTTGGATCAATGACGCAGCTTACTCATTTGCTGATTGAAGCCAATAATCTAGTTGGTGGTATCCCACCTTCCTTGGGAAATATTTCACTTGAAGCATTATTATTTGACGGCAATCATTTGGAAGGAAGCATAACCCATGCTTTGGGTAAGTTGTCGAATTTGAAATGGATTTCTTTGGGTGATAATAATTTGTCGGGCATAGTCCTAATTCACTACACAACCTTTCAAGTATCCGTCTTCTTACTCTATGCAACAACCAGTTAGTGGGTAATCTTGTTTCAAAATTACACCTTGCTTTTCCCCTTCTTCACACATTCTTTATCTCAGATAATCAGTTCACTGGAACATTCCCATCTTCCATATCCAACCTCTCTAAATTGACATGGTTTGATATATCATCAAATAGTTTTAGTGGACTTATTCCTCCTACTTTGGGAAGCTTGAACAAACTTATGCAGTTTAACTTTCAACATAACCATTTTAGGAGTGGGAAAGCTCGTGATTTGGACTTCCTTTCCTCATTAACCAATTGTACCCAATTGTATACTCTGTTGTTCGATGAAAATAATCTAGGAGATGTGTTGCCAAGTCTCATAGGCAACTTGTCTCCCTCCCTCGTAAAGCTTGGTATGTCGGGTAATCAAATATTTGGAGCAATACCTGAAGGAATTGGAAACCTATGTGTCTTGACTTCTCTTAATTTGGAAGAGAATTTTATTGAGGGAACAATTCCATATTCAATTGGGAAGCTTAAGAATCTAGTAAGATTGAACTTGCAAAACAACAAAATGTCAGGTAACATTCCTCTTATCATTGGCAATCTTACTATGTTGTCTGATGTTGCTATTGGGCAAAATAAATTAGAAGGAAGCATTCCATTTACCCTTACTTGCTGCACCAACATGCAGACATTTTCTGTTTTTGATAACAACTTAAGTGGCAATATACCCAATCAAACATTTGGCCATATGGAAGGTTTAGTGATTTTAGACTTATCCACCAACTCTCTGACTGGTTCCATTCCTTCATATTTTGGTAACTTGATGCATCTTTCCATATTATAGCTATATGCAAACAAGTTGTCTAGTGAAATACCCATGGAACTGGGAGCTTGTTCTGCATTAACACAACTTGTATTGGATAGAAACTTCTTCCATGGAAGTATACCTTCATTCTTGGGCTTTCTAAGATCCCTTGAAAAACTAGACCTTTCTAGCAACAACTTGTCAGGCACAATCCCCCATGAATTTGAGAATCTAACATTTTTGAATAGTTTGAACTTGTCTTATAACCATCTCTCTGGTAAGGTTCCAATAGGAGAAGTCTTTAGTAACTTCACAGTAATATCACTGATTGGAAATAAGGATCTTTGTGGCAGGATACCTCATCTAAATCTCCCTGTATGCTCTAGGATGCCCTCAAACAAACACACAAGGTCTCTTAAAAAGGAATTTATCATCATCATGATTATAATTGGTGGGGTTTTGATATCTTTGATAACTTTATTAGTATCTATTATCTTCAGAAGAACCCTAAAAAGTTATCTTGTTCTCCATAATTGAAACATAGATACTTGAGGGTTTCTTATGGAGAGCTACATCAAGCAACCAATGGATTTTCTTCATCCAATTTAATTGGAATGGGAAGCTCTAGCTCTGTATATAAAGGAACTCTTGTCCATTATGAAAGACCAATTGCAGTGAAGGTGTTAAATCTTCAAACCCATGGATCTTTAAAGAGTTTTATAGCCAAATGCAAAGCTCTGGGAAAATTAAAGCACCAAAATCTTCTCAATATACTAATTTGTTTTTCAAGTGTTGATTATAAAGGTGATGATTTCAAGGCAATAGTATTTGAGTTCATGGCTAATGGAAGTCTAGAAAGCTTGTTGCTTAGCAATGAACATAGTGAGTCTAGAAATCTAAATCTCAACTTTATACATAGGGTGAATATTGCTCTTGATGATGCTAATGCATTGGATTATCTTCACAATGATTATGAGGAAGCTATAGTTCACTCTGACATTAAGCTAAGTAATGTTCTTCTAGATGATGATCTAGCTAGGCTTCTTCAAGGTGCTACTTGCCATTCCAATAGAGATCAAGCTAGTTCCTCTGCAATTAAGGGAACCATTGGATATATTCCTCAGGGTAAAGTACTGTTGATCCTTACTATCCTTTTAAAATGTTTATACATGTATTTTTTAAAATGTTTTTACAACATTTCTTTGGTAATTGGTGCAACAACAAGAAATTGGTATATTATTAACTTTGCATTTTGTTAAAGGCATGTTACTGTAATTTACATTATATCACCATATTTTATCTATAAACCTATCTTTTATTTTTGTTTAAAGAATTATTGTTCGAATGGAACAGAGTATGGGGCAAGTAGCCTGGTATCACCACAAGGGGATATCTACAGTTATGGAATTCTTCTGTTGGAGATGCTCACTGGAAAGAAACCAACAGATAGCATGTTTGGTGAAGGTCTTAACCTACACAAGTTTTGTAATGTGGCAACTCTAGAAAGAATCACTGAGATTGTTGATCCCCCACTGCTCATTCCAATTCTCGAAGAAGATAACAGGGTCATGCTACAACAAAATATGGAAGGCAACATTGGGGAGTATCTATTGTCCTTTGCTAGGATTGGAGTTGCATGTTTTGAAGAATTTCCTACTCAGGGTATAGGTGTAAAAGATGTTACAATGGAATTGCATGCAATTAAACAAAAGTTGCCTCAGTAGAAACCATTTCCGTGAACATATTAGCTCCTTTCACTTGGAGAGTCTTTCCTATATTATCCATGACTTGTGTTTTGTGCATCATTGTTCGTTGCAGCGACTCCTCTTCAACTTCAAGTGGGTGATGTAACAGGTTTAGTTTATGTACTCTATCTTGTGTAATAGCATCTCGTTTCACTTTTTATGTTCTCTATCTTCAATATCAGCATGTCTTGTCTAGCTTCTGTATCAATGTCTTATGTATCAATTTATGTATGTGCTCTATCTTTTGTATCAATGGCTCGAATTAATATGGAGTATTTGGTCATCCTATTGCCAACAAAAATGGAAAACAATGTTGCAGTTTGGTTCATGAATAAAACTACAATTGAAATAGTTAATTATTAAAAAATTACCACGATTGAAACATAAAAAAATTAAAGAAATGCTCTTCTCGAACAATGGATGGTCACTATTCACTAATACTGTTCTCTTGCCACTTTTTGTTGTTCATTGGATTATCAAAACTAAATGAGAAACCTGGAGTTATTAAGTAACTTATTAGTAAAGACTTCAAATAAATATTAAAACATTTCTTATTGGAACCATGGTGAATGAATTGATAGTCCAATGTATGTAACTTCTTTTTCTAAAATCAACTGTAGTTATATTTTATAAAAAGTATATTATCTCCTTGAATAATTGTTTAGTTTTAAATAGTCACTAGAATTAAAAATAATAATTATAAAAATAGCAATGCTGGAAAAAGTCAATAATAATTTATTAAAGTATCCTTTGTCCCCTAATTTCTCTCATATACTTCACTAACAAATCAATAGACACATTTTAACATTTCACATTTTTATTATCTTACAATAAAAATAAATGTTATTTATAGTACACTAACTTTAATCACTTGTTGATTATGGAGGTCATCAACTTTAGTGTGAATGCAATAATAAAATGTTACGGATATGCTCACTCAAGAATTTTCCTAGCATATGCCACCAAAAGAAGGCAGTGCTAGTGGTAGATTCAAAGGTCCCATGTCCCACCTAGAATTACGATACCGCGTCTTGGCTTACTTTTTTTTTATGAGGTACGGACCTAAGCCTAGAAAAAGAAACTACAGATGGAAAAAATCGGGGGAAATTAGTCCCACATTTGCTTGCATGGAAAAAGGAGGAAGATTTGGAAATAAACGAGTAGTCCAGTCCCACATGGGCACGGTCTTGACGAGCTAAGGAGTTCGGCTTCTCTGTTCTTCAGCTAGGAATCCTGCTTGATATGGAAGGACATTAATGGCTCTAATCAAGGAATCGCTAGTCTTCTGATAAAAAAAATAGAAAAAGAAAAGAAAAAATGAAAAAGCTAGTCTGGATGTGTGGGTCACTCTCTGATAACAACGAAATAGCACAAGAAGAATCTGATTCAGGAATAACACATTGAATTTGACACCTAAATATATCCCCAAATTTCTACCAAGGTGATAGAAACATGGCCCAAGTGTGCATGATAGGCGAAGCCACGGTCTACTAGTTCAAATAGTATACATCATATTTCAAATGCGTATTATAGGCGGCATAGACAAAATTATTGTCAAAATCCCTAATGATGCCACCGTACGTTGCTGATGTAGAAGAGCTGAAGAACGAACCATATGAATTAATCTTGTACCACACCCCAGGATGGGGCACCCAATTAATATGTTGCACTGAAAAACAGTGAATGCATCTTTTGGGAGCTCCCAAGGCTTCCATTGCATGAGACACACCTTTAGCCAGCTGAAAAATACTAGAACTAAAAGTGATGGTAGGACTCAGGAGGCAAGGTTCTTATTGTTATTTCCACCTATTCGATTCTCCTAAAATTTTCCTATTTGATCATTTTTTTAAGTTTGAAGATATCGATTGTATTTAAATTTTTACTATATTAAGTACGTAGGTCAATTTCTAAGAAGTTGGATCATTACTCTTAAAGAAATTTTATATAGATTTAATTCCAATTATTGAAAGCAATATTATTTAAATTTTGAATACACGTTAGTTTACTTTTTCAATTATAAAAGTATGTCAATTTAATTCTTCAATTATACGAAGATTATATCAACTACCTTCTCAACAATAAAAAATAAAATTAATTTAGTATCTCATATTTTTCAAATTTTCATGTTAATTTTATTGCTACAAAATGTTAATCCTAATATTTTAATAAAAATGAAATGAAGATTTCATTCAACATCAGTTTATCTTTGATATTTTGTGAGAACTAACAACAAATCATAGGAAGAAATAGTCCGCCTTGCTATATGAACATAGCTTCAAGCCATATGAATAGAATATCTTGTCTTGTTATATATACCAAACGTCATCAATTTTATCTAAGTGAATATGTGTGATATTTAATGTTAATATATCATTTTTAACAATTTTTATATTAATTTATTAAAAAAATAAAATATAATTTCTTTTTGTTCTTATATTATCTACCTGTCGGACGTAATGACTAATCCTTTTGTGTATTGTAAGCCAATTTAAGGGCAATGATGCTAGCCACGGTTTTAAAGTCACTCCAATCCATTCCCGAGGGTGAGAATTGAACTATCGACACTTGGTTAAGGAATGAGAGGACACGTACCATCTCACCTCAGCTTCAAGATTAAATAAAATAAAATACAAATTTTGACATTAAATTTTATATTTTTCAAACTCACTAAATGAGAGATAAACTATTCTAAGGGATATTATAGCATCATTAATATCATATATCAATTTTTCAAGAAGTTATAGATATGAAATAATGATAATGTTAAATAGCGAATAGGTAAAATAATGATGAACATTTAAAAAATATTGATGCTAATTAATAAAGGACTTTGAATAATGGATAATTGTCTAAATTTACATAGATGTTTTAATTGATAAAGAACTTTAGAGTAAAGCAAATATTTTAAAAAATCATTTGAGAGTGTTGTGTAATAATTAGGGCATTTCTTGAAAGAGGGAGTGTATTTTAGAATAATTTTATATTGATGTAGAATGATTTTAAAGTTACTAATTTTATAATTAATGAATTAATTGATATCAATTTATTAATTGAGGATTAAAATAACACACTTATAATTATAAAAAAAAAGACTAAAACTATGTGTAATTCAGTTTTACATAAAAATATAATTGAATATAGAGTAAAAATCCATTTTCATCTTGAAAGATCTATGTGACATTAACTTAATCGCTACAATTTTTCTGAAACAGAATGGATTTTTGAAATTATAAAAGTATAACATCTGAAAGTTTTTAATATTAATTATGTCCCTAAAAGTTAAAAATGTTATATCATCTTATTTCTTAGAAGATAGATGCAAAATCTATTTAATTTCATTTTCAATAAAATATAGCTTTTAAGGACTTATTGAATTGCAGCTAACTTTTAGAAGAATCAAAGTGAAATATATTTTAATTTTTAGAAACATATTTGATTTTGATAGAAACTGTCTGGCAGGGAAGCTAAGAGCATCTCCGGTGCTGGGATTCAGGTTGGATCCTAACTTCGATCCCACCAATTGTCACAACTACAATACCCGCCACTATAATTGAACACGATAAATAATTTGCAAAACAAATTCTTTTCCGCCATGCCACGTCATGGAATATGCGAGATACATTGGGAAGGAGAAATTTCACGTGTACCATTAATCAAGGATAAAAATTAATTGAACTCTCAGGAAAGGGTTGATACATGGGAGCCACGACATGACATCATTACACACGAAGAATTCATACATGTTCATTCATTCTGGTCTTAAATAATGGTGACATGGATGGCATGGGCACAGACATTACACAGCACTTTTTCCTGTAGGCCTGGGCATGTCCTTGACGATGCCGCAGACAAGCTGGGTATCTGGAAGGTTGTACTCATACTTTCCAGGGGACTGCACGCTCACGTAGAGCTGTTGGCCCAGGTAGCGGTTCTCGGCATTCTCCGACCTCAAGTTCCACATTCCAGCGTTGTCGAATGTCAACATGACTGCGGCCCAGGACTTGGGGAAGACCTGAATGGTGTGCCTGCTCACGGCATCAAGAAGGTTGTAGTTCTGCCTCTTCTCTGGGGTCCACTTCCCCGGCTCAATGCTGCGTGCATTCATTTACCACAGATATATACGTACAATTAACGTTCCAATTAAAAAATGAAACCAAGAGAGAGAGATAGATTATAATCTTTGATGTTAGTTGTATAATTTTTAAACAGAATTTTTAACCGACACCTTGAAATTCTCTTAAAACAAATGATCAAGATAAAAGCACGGATCTCTTTTTGATTTGGATGTCTAAAATAGGTTGATGATGTCTAGAAGATGAAATCAAAATGATGTTTTTGAAAAAAACTTAAAAAAGAAAAAAAGTAAAAGTGATTCTAGGTCGAGACATTATAAACTTAATTTAAGTTTAGGTGTAATATGTATAAAAAATTCATTTACGTTTCAAATATATTTTTTATGTTGTAAAAAATAATAATTAGAAGACAAAAATTATAATTTTTTAAAAAATATATTCTTATACGTTTTATAATGGTTCCATTTTTACTAAAAAAAATTGTATTTAAATACATAAAAAATATAAAATATCTTTTTAAAAATTGTCGTATATATATCAAAGGAAAATGATATTTCAACACCCACTTTATAACCATTGGATGTGATTGATGTTTCCACTTATTTTTAATATCCATCACATCTAATGATTATAAAATGGATGTCTGAATAAACACTCATTTTTTGAGTGTTAAGATAGCAATACCTTGTATCAAAATAACTCACGAAAACACAATATTCGGTTAGTAAAAACTTACGCGACAGCAAAGAACGAGTAACCGCCCAAGTTATATGACTGGATGGTCTTCTCACGGTTCTCGAAGATTATCTCAATGAAGTCACGGAACGTGGCGTTAAGGACATTGGGTGCCATGGTGATGACGCCCAAATTTTCCGGCGGCACATCAGAGATGGTGTCATACTTGAACACCTTGCCAGCAACACCGTAGTACTCAGCAAGCTTGAGAGGAGTCGGGCCATCCACGTGGGACACGCCGTTAATGGCATAACGGAGCTTGCCGTTAGCCCTGATGACGGAGTTAGCCAGCCTGATGGTGCGGGTAATGTTGATCTGGCCATAATGGTAAGACCCCTGAGGGTTAGGCCTTGCAGCGCTAGCGGTCAGGTTCCAGCGGAATGACCGGAACTGGTTAAGGGCCCATGCCCAGCCAAGTGGTGCAGGAGGGAGTTCAGGGGATGCGGGGCCTTTGCGATCGGTGTAGGTGATGATGGCCTTGCCAATGAGATGGTACTTGGTGAAGCGTGTGGATGCCACCATGTAGTAGTCCTTTGGCTCCTTGTCGGCGGTCACGAGGACAGCGAAGCACTGCCCGACATGGACGTCGAGGGAATCATAGACGTTCTGGACAGTGTGGGAGCCCTCCGTCTCAACAAGCTTCAGTGGATGACCCTGGATCCTGAAGTTGAGCGAATCCTTCAGCCCAACGTTGCAGATTCTTAGCTTGTATGTCTTGCCTGGCTTCATTGTGTACATAGGTGTGTCGCTGCTGCCATCACCCATAGCTGTTTTCCCATTGATGAGCACACCGTCTGGCCTGCCAAGAGAGCGGCCGCTGTCAAGGTAGTTCTTGAGAGTGGTGTGGTTCTTGGCATACCAGTCACCAATGATGACCCAGAACTCGTCCTCTGGGTCCGGGTAAGGGACGGGGATCAAAGGACGGCTGAAGACCCGGTGGCCACCGAAGCCGCCAGCAGCCCTGTGCAAGGCGGTTGATGGGGTGTAGAAGTAGGATCCAATCTGGTCCTTCGCTTGGAACTTGTAGGTGTAGTTGGTGCCTGGTTGGATGGGGCAACTTGTTCCCAGGGTACCGTCCTGCCACGAGTTCTTCCTGTGTTGGACACCGTGCCAGGTGAAGAGGAGGGGCTCGTCAAGGTTGTTGAAGACGTTGATGACGATGTTGTTGTTGGTAGTGCAGTTGATTTCGGGCCCAGGGAACTTCTTGTTGACGAGGATTCCCTGTTGGGGGATGCCCAATGGGGAAATGGTGCCGTATGTCACGTTCCATGTGTAGTAGACGTAAGGGTCCTCGGCATTTATGGCCACGCCCAAGAGGCATAGCATAAATGCCAACATCGCCCCGCGACCCATTGTGTTTGTCTTTTTTAAATTATGCCACCCTTCAGAATTCAACCCTTTCCTATCTCCTTCCTTTCCCTTTTTTTTTTTGGGAAGAAGATAGATGTTCTTCTTCTGTAGTTCCTTGTAGCCCTTAACAATGCCCTTTTATATCATTGTGCCAACCTTTTTTTAACCATTCAAACCTTGCGCAAGTTGTCTATGGTCCATTTCCGATGCACCTTTTAATACGGTCTACCTCTCATTGGTTTTTCGCTCTTGACCTCGTATCCCTTCCTTCTCCATTTTTGGAAATTTTTTCTCTTTTGACCTTTGTTTGGTGTTGAGGTAAGAAGGAAAGTGCACTAAGATCAAGCTGTATATGTGCAACTATGCCTCTCTTCCATCAACTTGATTGTTGTCCAATAATAACAATATGTTAATCTCAACTTCCATTGTGTCAACATTAATGATGCATGAGCCAGATAAAAAAAAAAAAAAAGAAAACACAGAGAGAGACAGAGAGATTATATAATATAAGCGTGGTGGGATATGAATTTGGAAGGTTTTTCTTCTATTTTCTCTTTTTTTTAATGTTTTTCTATATAAAGCCTTACTTTCGTTAATTAGATCTTTTATGAGTTGAATTTTGATACACTACATAAAGCTTTTATTGCACAATCATCCAATCATATATTAACATGTCATCACGATAAATTTGAATTTCATCTTATTATTTTAAAAGTCATGCTTATTAGAGGATTTAATTAAATGACATTATGAAAAGGTTTTGCATTAATTGTCAATACATTTAAATTAGATTGCATTTTTATTTGTACATTTTTGCTGCGAAGCTAGTTGTATTTTATAGCACTGTTTTGAAAAAAAAACGAGTGGTCATAAATTTAAAGAGGGTATAGGATTAAATAAAGTAAGAGGAATAAATCGTTGCTAATTTAAGTTTTAACAATAAAAAAGTATGTCTAATTATTTTTTAAATGTTTTGCTTAGTGGTACAAGAAAAACCTTGGTCTTACGTGACAGGTCTTTTACCCAAATTTGTTCAGTATGTTTCTTTGTGGAGGACATAAATAAAGGAAATTTTGTTCAATATGTTTCTTAATAGAGGACCTTCTTAATCTAATAATATAGGGTTTAGGGAGAGCATCTTCTTGCATTAAACTTTTGTCACTAATCACTATCATTTTTTTTTTCCTCATTGGCATTAGCTTACCTATCCACATGCTTATTTGTTGAGGAAATTCATGACACAATTTATGCTCTGTATAAAACTCTACTTTGTTTTTGGCAGTTTCTTAAGTAGACATGAATTTTGGAGGAATAAGCCAAGTTCCTCGGGAAATGAAGGTCCTTCATTAGTATAATCCAGTGGTTATATCCTGAAAAGGCACAAATTAGATCTTGAGTATGATAATGATACTGAAAAACTACGCACTGAAATGGAATTTAAGGACACTGACAATGAGGAAAAGACAGAGCTGAAACTACATATGTTGTGTATCTATTCATAAAGATAAACAACCATTTTATTTTTGTGGGTTTTTCTCCCCGAATCATATACAGTAACCATTAACATAGCTGATGGTGATATGAAAGATGATAGTGATAACAGAGGACCTTGTTCATGTGCCTTCTAAATATTCTAATAATATGTATAGCATTATTATAGGAAAGAATAAACCAATGTACCTGCAATTTTTTTGGTCATGTTTTCATTGCATTTGTATCTTACTTTGTAATTGAGCTTATTTTGGGTTAGGAAAGAAATGGCCCTGATTATGGTCCATCACCTTCTAATATTGACAGCGAAGATAAAATGGCTGAATAATGAAATGTTGCAGTGAATGCCTCTATTATATAATGAGCAATTGCCTCCTTTTAGTAAATCAAAATTAAATTTCTAATTTATTTATTATAATTAATGTATTTATTATAGTTAATGAAAGATCAAAAATGATATTTATTTATGGAAATTATTTATGCATGTTTTATTTTACGTAATCAATTCAAATTCTCATTCATTTATCATTTGTATCTAAATTAAATTAGATAAAAATAAAATATATAGAATTGCATTGTCGAATTAGATAATTCATAACCACTAATTTTTTCAAACATATAAATTAATAATATAGATATGATATCATTAATGTATTATAAACATATGTTTTATAGTAATAATAATAATAATAATGATAATAAAAAATTATTGATAGTATATAAAGACTAAAGCCTAAACATGCATTAATCAAAGAAAAACAATGCTTCAATATCTGAATCTAAGCTCAAGAACTATGGTGACATCCTTTAGTAGCATATGCATACATCTCATTGCCAAATGAAGGAAACTATTAAGACTACATATTTCAATCATGGTCAGATTCCATTTAGATCTTGATTAACATTTCCTCCCTACCTTCATGTCCATCAACAAATAGTTGGTTTAATGGTAAATTGAGATTTTGGTGGTTAGAGATTTTAATTTTGTGGGGCTTTTTATTCTATTTTGGGCTATGTTGTTGGGAGTTTTTTTGTTAGAGATTTGGAAGTTTTGAGGTTTAGTAGAGAAAGATGGAGATATTGTAAAGAGAGATGAAAAAAATGGTTGAACATCATTAACTTATAAATAGAACAAATAATTAAGGATAAAATAGTTATTTTATATATATGTTAAATTTAAAAAAAAAACTAGAATTTAGAAATAATGGAGATCAATATATTGTCTTTAAATAAAGAAAGTGAGCTAAGCGTTATCTTGAAAATTAAAGAAGGCAAAGTATTGTATCAATAAGCTTCAAAGGAGACAAACATAATCTATCTTACCTTTAATATCGAAAATTATGTGTTATAAAATATAACTCTAGAACTGTGATTTAAAGAAAAGACCTTATTGGTGATTAGTTTTGGAAAATCTTTTTGACATATTTCTACTACAAAGCACATATAACTCACAAAAATAATACATGAAATCATCATCATTATGTCTTCAATATCTTTTCAATTTTTCAGTTTGTTGTACTATAGACTCTTTTCAATTGTTAATTTATAAATCAAATCATTTACGGTTTTTTCCTACTCAAAGCATTAGAAAATATCAAAAACGCGCAACATAACATCAATATATAACACCATAACATGGAGCGCCTATGTAATAACACAACATGACTTTTGTTGAGATCAAAATGGACAAAGCCAACATGTCACAGGTTTAGCCATGTTCAAAAGACACTTATTATATAGCAATAGGTAACTAAGCCCAACAGTTAACCAAAAAAACTTGGTGCAAAAAAAAAAAAAAAGACTTCATAAGCAAAACCCAATGTAAACAAAATAATTATAAATTAGAATAGGAGAGTTCTAGTGGTTGACAAATTACAAATTTTCAAGGCAAAAAACAAATAGTAGAAAATGAGATAATGAAGAAGGAGAATCAGTGCTTCTTAACTTTAATGGCCTTCATCTTTGTAGAGGGCATGTCACCTTCCTCAGTCTCTTCAAAGTCTTTAGAACCCCTCTTTGTAGGTGTGAAGCCTAGAGGAATAATATCAAATTCATCAACCTTTGAAATAGAAGAAGAGCCAATACCATTGAACCTAATACTCAATGAGTTTTTGCCAGATGAAAGTCCAACACTCATATAAGTCTATAAAAAATGAAAGTAATCAGAAGTTATCACAACCAAACAAACAAACCAATTAAACAACTAAATGAGTAAATTCTTGAGTTATCACGCTACATACATACCTCAACAGAAATGAAAACAAGATTCATATCCTTGAACTTTGATATTATTGAGACATTATTGCAAGGTTCAATCACAACGGAAGATTCAAAACCATTCACTGCAACATTTCTCAGCTCAACTTTGAATAACATTTGCTTTCCATTAAGCAACTCATCAAATTCTTTTGGATAAGACAATGGTCTGCTAATCTAAAGAATAAAACCAAAAAGTAACAGGAATACAATTAATGCACATGTCATAATTGCAAAATAACAATTAAGAGGAAATTCATATGCCACTTTCAATATACAAATATAGAATGATAAGAATTAGGAGAAAAAAAGCACCATCTCATCAATGGATTTTAACATATCAATGCATAACTTATTCAATATCTCGTAAACTTGACAATCCCACAACACAAATGTGGCACTATCACTTTGTTTAAACACCCTCAATTTAATCCTATACCTAACCCATATTAAAAAGACCAAAGGTTATTTTAGAGTAAAGAAAATAATTTTAAATTACAGTAGGTAACTATATTAATATTAGAAGCACTAACCTTAGGACAATATTGACCACATGGCGATCACAGTTGGAGTAGTAGTAAAGACTTAAATCAGGGGTCACTGTATTGCCATATCTACAGGATGCAAACCACCAATATAGATCATTGTTCACCCCTTTGAGAGAAACTAACACAGCATACAATCCATCCTTTACAAAACTGCAAATAGTTGATGAAATAAAGAAAGAAAAACAATTGATAAATATAATAGAAAGAATATTATATCTTGAAAAACTAAGTAGGCTCACTTACTTGCATTCTTTAAGCTCCTCAATAGTGACCTCTAAGAAGTCATCTTCAGCAGTACAATTCTAAGACTGTTTTATCAATACTCGACTTTGCAACAACATATCGCTCTTTTTTCTTAGTATTCAACTTTGCAACAATTGTAAGATCTCCAAACTTGGTTATTATCATAGCATCTGAACAAATCTTACAAATTTTGAAAGTAGATTCAAGGTGATTACTAATAGCAGATTTCACTTGAATATTAAAGAGAAAAGAATGACCAATTAACATCTCTTGAAACTCCAAAGGATGGCCCACACCTCCTTTCTAGGTATTGTTGAATTCAAAGACAAAAATTAAAATAATTACAACAACATCATAAAATAAAATAAAAAACCATAAGATCATAACAGAATACATATTAAGAAGTTAAAACAAATGCTATTGTTAGTGTTTAGGAAAACATGCATTTTGAGCTGTTTCAATCAAACAGGAACATGAATTTTTCAAGATGGAGCATTCATCACTATAAAAAACAATAAATGTTGGACTGTTGGTATCGTCCTCGACTATAAACTTAAGCTTATACCTGCAAAATAAAATTGATTTTTCTTTAAAAAAAAAATTGAGATGAGTTTTAAATGGTTTCGGTGATTTAAATTAAAATTGAAAACAAATGTTAAAACAAGCAACTTTAACCTTGGGATAATATTAACAACGTGACAAAAGCATATTTCACAATATTACATATCAAAATATAGTCTAACTGCTTTATTACACTTACAGGCTACATACCACTGGTCATTGCCATTAGCAATGGCATCAATTGTGCCAAAGATAACAAGGTTCCATCCTTACAAAATTAAAACACGATATTAGAATCTATAGTTAATTACAAAAATTAACAAATAACCATATATAAATTAGTTCCTAGTGTAAAACCTCTTTGGGATTCTTCAAATCTTTAATCACACATCTCAGAGTGGAAAATAAAAAATCCTCTTCGAGAGAGTAAGATCAAGGCTCACAAAGTAGAGAAACGCTTTAGGATGATTCATCATTAATAAGTGGAAGGCTATATAAAATAAGCTTGAACACATAACATAAAAGAAAATATTGCAAAACTGGAATTAAAGGGATCTTCTAAATACAAATAATAGAATTTATCATAGTAGAAAAATGCCTATTTTTGAAAGCCACAATCTCAAGTATTTTAGGATTAAACACTATACGAGTTCCATGCATGATATTTTGAAGCGCAAGCTTTCCTATAGAATGTACATGAACATATAAGAGAGTAAAGACCAAATAAAGGAGCATAAGAATTAATATAGAATAGATTATAATTCATCAAATTAGACAATAAATGCAAAGTAACAAAAGAGAAAAGAACCCTTGAAAGTTTTAATCTTTGCAAATTGTAAAACCACTATTGGTTGTTGACCATCCTTATTTGCAATGAAATTCTGAACCTGATCTACATATTGGCCAAATAGGGCTACTTCTAGTTTCACATTGCATAACAAACATGAAAAAAAATCATGATTAAATATTGAAAGTTGAAAAATAAAATAAATTTGGCAATAGCAAAATAGTGAACAAAAAAAAATTATAGAAATAATTACTTTTCAGCTTAAAGTTGAATGACTACATTCTTGTCTTCTTTCAATCTTCGTCATATTATTTTTCTGCACCAACAGTAGTCACAATCCCACTCTCAATTGTATTTGCAATATTTTAAAAATGATCAATAACAAAATAGGAAATGAAAAGATGTTGTGCAAAAAATCAAATAGTTAATAAAAAGAAGAAATTGCCAACTAAAAATGGTGATTCAAGATTCGTTTGAAGAATTTCATTAAAAAAAACCACTTATAGTCCATAAAGTGGTATACCAACACCAACAGTAGGTTTCACAGAGGTTCTCAGCTGAAAATTCTATCGAAATCCATGCTTTGCAGTTCAAAAGAAGTCAGTGTTTTCACCTACTACAAATAGGCAGGTTGATAAACATCCCCCTTGGATAACATTGGCTTGAATGTATAAACCAACGTTTTCCTTATAGATGCATGTATGGTCGAACCACCTTCAAAAGTTTTATAACACAAATAAAAACATGATAAACCAAAAAAAATGAAGAGTTGCACCAAAAAATGATATGAAAAATCGATAGGAGTAAATAGAACATACAGATTCATCTACAAACACCATCTCAATACTGTTCACAATGTTAGGGTTATTAAAACTTAGTAAGTACCATTCATACGATACAAACCCTTAACCTCCAACACTCTATCACAAGAAAGATTTTCTTAATAGAATCAATTCAGGCCATGGAAAAACAAAGAGGAAGAATACACAATGGATAAGTAGAGTAGAAGACACAATAGAGAAGTAGAGCAAAGAGAACAAAGCTCTTCATTGATAGGATTTATGAATAGACACGGTAGTACATTTCATTTGTTATCAATATCTATATTAATTTTAAATTTCAATTTAGTTTTAATTAGATATAAGATTTCATCACATTATATTAAAGTATGTCTTATTTTATCAATTTGACTATATTACCATCAATTAGGATTAATTCTTGTATGATTTTATAATTTATAATTAGATCTTATAATCTTATTAGACCAGATTATCGAAATTAGTATCAACTTAGAATTAGCATGCATATTGTATTAGAATTAGCATCCATTTCAACCTAAATTGATTTTAAATTAAGTTTTCGTTTATACTCAACATTTTAATTAAAACAGATTATCAAAATTAACATCAATTTAGAGTTAGCGTGTAGATTTTGTAACACTCCAAAATTTATTCAAAAATTAATTTAAATTTTATTAGTGAGAATTTCAGAAATCTGACAAATGTAGCAATGATGAGGACAACTCAATGGATGAGTTGAAAAAAAAATTCAGGTTAAGTATGAATAGTGATTTCTAGGCCCATAGATGAATAGTAACTATGGAAACCGGGGCCAAGGGTGTCCAAGGCTAGGAGAACTAGACCCAAGGATCGAGATAGAGTATTAGGTATGGGGCCCACATAGTGTATTAGGCCTGGGGTCACGTAAAGATATTTTAAGCTTCTCGGGATATGGTGTTTTACCCATTTGCTAGAGTTTTGATGTGTAGTTTTTAACACCGTAAAAGTACTTGGTAGCTAAGTAACCTTTGCAAATCACATCTTGCCAAGTGGATGGCAAGGAATGAAACTTGGAAAAAAGTTTTAACCGTGGCCTTTTATTTATTATTATTTTACTTGGGCGTCAATATCTCATCCATTTGATGGAATTTTGGCGTGCAATTTTAACACCAAAAAAGCTACTTGCTGACCAAGTAAAAGTGAGCCACTTATCTTGAACCAAGTGGATGGCCAAGATTCATTCTTTGACTAACAAACCAAATCCTAGCCATCCATTTTGTTATTTCTTTTTTAAAAGGGAAGAAATACCCATTTTGACAACTTAATTGTCATATCTAACCAAGATAAGAATAAAATACCAACCTAATCACTCCAAACTTCACAATTTTGGCCATGAACTAGAAACCAGCCCTCCCTTGGTGTTTTCTCTTAAAATCTAACTTCAAAAGCCCAAAAACTTGGTTTATGATCACTTAAACCCCAAATCTCCTTCACAAAACTTATTCTACTCATCACAATCTACAAAATCAACTAATTGGAATTTGAATCCCTCACTATTTCTCACTTTGATATCTCACCACACTAATAAAGGAAGGGTTTGGAGTGGATTTGAAGAGCCAGGGGTGAAGGGAACCATTTTTGGAGGATCTTTTCAAACAAGAAGTCCTAAAACTTCACAAGCAGGGCTTTTGAGCCTTTATCTATTTCATATCCGTTCTTACCATTTACCTACTGGTTTAATTTGATATTTTGGTTATATTGGTTGATAATATTATATATATATATATATATATATATATATATATATATATATATATATATATATTGATGTGTTTAATTTGATGTAGTGTTTAGATGATATTAGAAAACTCTTTTTCCCAAAATATGTTTTAAGCTATGTTGCTAGAAATCCCAGTGTTAGGCAAGCAGATGGATTTACTCGATTTTTCTAACCTAATTTGAGACCTTATCTTGAGCTAAAAAGTTTATATGATGAAGCTAGCATGTTAAGGTGTTTTCAATATTTTTCTTGGGACTTCAAAATAACATTTACTGTTTTCTAAAAATCAAAAACCGAGACAGTTAGGGTTTCTACCTACACGGCCAAATTTGAAACTATAAATTTGTCTAATTTTGTTACTATATCAAATAATAGAATTTTGAATTGAAATTGTTATAGGGTGTTGAGACATCTTCAAGTTCAACCCTGAATTTTTGTAGGATTTTATATGTTCATTTTATAGGGTAATGAAACTAAGACTTTTGGTTGTGATTGAAAATAAGTAGTTTCTAACCTCCTAGTTTGTAAAATTTTATTAACATAGCTAGAGAACTATTTTTACTCTGAAATTTTTACAGGACCTTGGGAACACATTAAAGTGTCATAGATAATTTGTGTAGGGTTGAAATTGGTTGTTTTGTATGCAAATTTATTTTTGCTACATAGGTGTCAAATCTACCAATGTGCTGGAATTATACCAATGCCCTGAATAATGATATAATGGTTTTTTGGTTCTAGTATGAATGAATAAATACTTGGGCGTATGACTTGTGATATATAAATGCATGCTAGAAGAAGTAAAGATTAGTTTATGAGAAATGATTGAAATCACTTGTGATTGATTGGCTATATGTGATTAGTGCATGCATTTGGGAAAAAGAAAAGCAAGTGATACATATATGTGACAAAAGAAAATGTATAAACTTCAACTGTGCATATTCTGACATATAGGCAAAACAAAAATAAGACTTATGTTATGTGAAAGGGAAGGTAAGAGGAACTTCCCTAGAAATATTATGAGACAGTAGACATATCAACTTAAAATAGATCTGTGTCAGATTCAAAAGAGGAAAAAATGAAGTTCGATGATTACATATAGGAGTGAGCTCAATCTTGATAAGCAATTTATTACCCATTTATGGAGTTATATACTGCAGATACCATTTGCTATGAATTACCCATTTGTGCAGTTATCCAATGTAGATACCATTTGGTATGAACTAAGTCTCTCATGGCATTTATGTCACTTATCTTACTTCTAATTCTTAGTTTTTTACATGAGTTTAATTGAGTTATTGATATAATTAATTAGGATTTTAGTTTGTTCTTCACTGTGCATTTTTTATAGAATCATTGACTATTGCACAGATTTTGGAGTAATTATTATATTAGAGCCTATTGCATTTAACCTACCTCTTTGAGTATGGTTTTTGTATATAGAGGCTATGAATTGAGTGCAAAATGTCAAAAACAAGGATGACAACTCTTTTCAAGGAGCCTTTAGCAACAATCAATTTGGGAGAATTTGGGAGCAAAATAAAAGAGTTTTTGAGCTCATTTGAGCACATTTGCAAAAAGTATTGTAAAGGAAAATCTGTATCTCTCTTTACATGGATCGAATTGAGACATATAAAGATATTTTGAAAAACTCAATAGTTCCTCTAAAACTTTTATGTTTAGCTCAAAACCCAGTTCTAAGAGTTTCTTGGTGAAAATCGAGTTGCAAGATTAAAGGTTGTTGATGTCCTGATTCCGTCCAACTTGACATCCAGTTAGTATTTTTGTAATATTTGGAGCTACAGATGCTCGATTGAGGTGATTTTGGTGGTGTTGGAAAGCTTATTCAAAGGGCTACATTACTTTTTAGTACTAAGACAAATTCGGATGTTTAAGCAGTCAAAAAATGACCAAATGCATGAAGACATTGGTTAGCGTTGCAACGCTCAATAGCATCCAAATAATGATTTTTATCAGCATAGCTCATTATTGAGTGCCACATCACTCATTTAGCACTGCAGTGCTCATGCAATGACATTTTAACAGCAAATTAATCAATTTTTGGGCCTCACTTTGGCCTTTTTTAGATAGCTTTATTTAAAGGATTGACACAGACTTTTGCTCTAGTTTTTGACTCACTTTAGGTTGAATACTCTAGGTTGCTATTATCTCTCTCTACATCTTCTTCTCTATTCTTCTCTCTCTTAGGGATTCCATTGGTGAAGGGCTTTGTCTTGGAGATTGTGGCAAGAATTATTGCTATTATTTTCAAGTTCTCTTTTATATTTATTGCTATAATCCTCCAGAGATGAAGGAGTAGATCTTATTACCAGTGTAGGGATTTCCAGATGAATTTGAATGACTTTTGAGACCCTTTGTTTATATTCAATGCATTAGTTTTCTCATTGTTCTTCAATTTCTATTCTTATAATTATTGTGGTGATTACTATAATTTTTATTGGAATAACCAAATTGGCAATTGTTGTTTGGGGAAACCCTTTGAGCACATATATATATATATATTGGCAATTAGGCTATAGCAATTAGTACCTTAAATCATTGTAATTTCTAATTAAATTTAGATATCATCTATTGGTTATTTTCATTAGTTAGATTCTAGGGATCGATTGATCACTAGTAGAATTGGCAGTAATTAATTACTAATAGCCATTAATGGGCTCAATATTTGGTCAATGATAACTAATTTCAATCTTAGGAATACACTGCACTAATGCCTTCTTCACTTTTGCTATTATCTCGTTGTTATTATATTTTAATTTAATTATGTTAATTTCATTCTTCAAAGCCCCAATTTCTCAACTAAGTGATAGAGCCTCCTTGAGAGATGACCTAAGTTGTGTCATTTACTACATTTTTTGTGCAATTTAGCATTAAAATAATTTTCAAATTTGAAAAGGTAGGCGACAGTCTCCGTTCAGTCTTCCCTATGTCGATGAAAAGAGAAAAATACATGGAATTGAGTTCTATGGCCATGATTAAATCGGAACCCCTTTGATATATCAATGGCACTTTAAGATAACTGCATTGCATTTATCATATGCATGCTCATGTTATTGTAAATTATTTGCCTATGATGATTTACTATGATCATGAGTCTTATGATATATATGTATTAAGTGATTGAATGTTAAAAGCAACCTACTTCAAAAGGATAATTTTGAAAGTTAAAAATGAATCTTTGTTATGTAATGCATGAATCACATTTTTTTAATAAATCAAAGTGGCTGGAACGATGAAGATGACATTTATAACTGTGTATTTGGGGAATGCCCTATTGAACAATTTACAATTCTCACCCCTATGTTGTGTGTTCCCACGCCATTTCCAGATAACAAAAAAGAATAAAGAAGTTGCTAATACTGGAAATACATGTATCAGGGTAGCTCAATAGCTGAAGATCACTAGTAGTTTCTGTTGTATAAATGTTTAAGATCGACATGTATTAAAGCCCATAGAAGAGCTTCCTCTTGTACTTAACTTTGTATTCAATAAATATGTTATTTCTTTGTTACATATTTTAATAAAATTATGAATTAGTTATGGTACAAATTAATCAAACTTGCTATAAATATTTAGGAAAAGTCCGCTAATTTATAAATAACAACACTCTAGTCCGATGTCATGGCATAAGAATGATGTTGTACTTGAGAGGGTGTTACAAATTTTATAATAATTAGCATCTCTTTCAGCCTAACCTGATTCTGAATGAAGTTTCTAGTTATAAACAACATTGCAATAAATTAGCATGTAGAGCATCAAAATCAACTCAAAAATCAAAATATCATATCAACATCACAAATAATATGAAATAATATTTAATTACACTGAAAAATAAAAAATCAAATAAAAATATGATTAGATGTAGCGTATCAATTTTATATTTTGTATTAATCAAAAAGGGAAAAAAATGAAAACTGGAGTTAGGGATTAGGTTTGGAATGTTTCTACCTTTGGGTCTCTGTTAGGAAGGGAAAGCAACGAGAGTGTCGAAGGTTTGGGTCTCTCATAGATTCATGAATGCAGTGGCGAGAATAGCAAAACCCCATGGATGGCACAACAGGTGAAGTCACCGTGGTGAAGCTTGAATGTGGTTTAACAAGGAAGGTGAGTCTTGGTAGTGACTTCAAAGCTAAAGGTAGCAAAGGAAGAGGTTGGTAGAGGCGAAGCTTAAAGGCAAACATGTTCAAGATCTAGGTTTACGAGTTCCTATTTTCACTGTTAGATGCTCACTCAAACCCCACGTTGTTTCCAAGGTAGCTTGTAAACAAATGACATATATCTAAACCCATCTTGCTTCCAAAGAATACAAATACAAATACAAAAATAGTAAAATGGTTTTATAAAAAAGAATTCATATACAAATTTCTTTTTAATTTTATTATAAATATGATCTAGATTTGATTTTTTGTTTTAGTTTCTTTTTAATTTAATTATAAATATGATCATTTCTACTTTTGAAATAATTTCTTTTGTATTTTTATTCTTTTAAAAAGTTGAACAATTTGGTGACATTAAAATGGATGACCATATTTATTATTAAAACAATAAAAGAAATATCTAATAATGATATATGATGATTAGGATTATGTTTTTTTAAAAAAAATCAATGATTAACATTAACATTATTGCGAGCCCTAAATTATTCTGGAATCGACACTTGGAAAAGTTTCCTCAAATGAGTCTAGAATATAAGTATTATAGATTATAGATTATAGATTGTAGTGATTAGTCACAATGCTATAGTTCCTATTCTTCCATTTTTAACTCATTCTGACTTCATCTCAAACACTATTTCATCCTTATACAGGTACATCATTATCCATCAGTTTTAGTTTATGCCCCCTCTAAGTTAATGCTTCAATTGTTTCCTTAGCTTCATTTTAGGATGGCTTTTGCCATGCCATAGTTGTGGTATAGATCTTCAAGAACCTTGGCTTCTTGATCGAAGTTGTTTAAGAGTTCTATCATGATACTGGACTCTAATCAACACAAAGATATATACCCTTTGTTTGTTTAGTTATTCGTATATATTATTAATCCATTCATCTCCTTAGTATTAATTTTGTCTCTATTTGTTGTTTTCATAGCATGTTAGTGAGTTATATTCAATATTTTATAGAAAAATGAATGAAGATTTATCTAAGGGGTTGATGTTTAATGATACTAATGATAATGAGCTTGAGGTGGCTTTTAGGGAAGGGAATCAATAGAGGATACCTTATGTATGGATGTTATTGAATGTCTGCATTTTATGGCCTATCTGATAAGGACTGGCAGGAATAGCAGTATGTTGGTGAGGATGTGTTAAGTACGAGGGTAATAAAAGTAGATATCAAAAGCATACCCTATCCTAAGCCACCTAAGAAGTTATTCCTACACTGGTCCTACATTTGAAGTCTATACACCTGAAGAGGAAGTGTTGGACTCTCCACTTGTTTATTTTGATGAAGAACTTCCTGTTCTGGAGGAGAATCATATTTACTATGTTGTTCTGTTGGCCAACCTCCACCTAATCCTATATTTGCAACACATAATAATGACAATCTTGGAGCTCAGATTTTCATCTATCAAAACATCCTTACAAGTTATAAGCTAGATGTGTTTCTCTAGTTAGTTTGTATTTATGTGTTTATTATCTTTTTTTAATATATGTAAATATTGTAGATGCATTGGCATGTATGCCAAAATCCCAAGTCCTTGTTGCCACGCTTTAATATCATGATCTCATTTTGCTCTGTCTCTAGTTGTACTTGCACATTGTTCAGTTGAGTTTCTTTTGTTAGGACATTTTATCTTCATGGTATATGCCCTTTTATGATGGAAATAAAGGGGGAAGAAAAAAAATTAAATATTGAATGCTGATTTTTTTTAACACTTACCATGAAAAGATCATGTTTATTTTACTTTTTTTTTTTTTTTTGAAAATATGATGTTATTGGGTTGATATTGTGTTGATCATTGAGTTATTCATCTTGAGTTCATATGTCATTGTTAAATTGTTATGTTGATGATTATATGGTTAATATGCTAATCCTTAACTCTTAGGTTGTTACAATTAAATGTTCATATACAAATCTTTGTTGCCATTGATGATTGAATGCCATGAGATACTTTGAAATTGATATGCCTTAATTTGAAAGTGAAATTATTTGTACATTCATGTATGCAAATTTTGTCCTAAAATACACTAATGCAAATATGTTGTATTTGATATGCAATTGCTTAAATTGACTATGTTTTCGTACTATCACAAACCAATCTTGCTAATCAAATAAGTATGATCACATTGTCACTCATTAGAAGCATAAAATCATTCTTAGTTGGGACTAATATTTGCTTTAGTATAAGTTTAAATCTCTCATTGGCATATACATGTGGACTATGTGATTCTATCATAAAAAAAATTCTATAAAAATTTTCAAGTATCATAAACTACAATGCTAAAAAGTGATTACTTATGAAATAGTGAAAAAAGTATTTGTCTGCTATCATAAAACTTTAGAACCTTCATATGGAAAGCATGTTTTTTGGGGGAGCTGTTATTATTAGGGAACATTTTTTTCTTCTCAATATTCAATGTTTGTCAATCATCAAGGGGGAAAGTGTTAATTTTAGGAATTCCAATGATGATGATAGCAAACATACCTTTTGAAGATCAATTCCTTTTCATGGCCTTCATGCATCATGCCACTTGGTTATTCAATAATGATCATATATCGAGCTATGGTTGTCATGTGAATTTAATTTTTTTTTTTAAATGAGTAGATTAATACAATAAATAATGAGAAATTGAAAATATAATTATTGTGCTTAATTGCTTGGATTACTATTACATAATATGACAAAAAGAAAAAGGAAAGATTGATTGGACCTCAATATTTATTTATCAAACAATCAAATTTGCAATAGTTGATTTAGCAATAAATTGAAGATTTGGATGGTCAAAATTAGAAAAGGAAAGGAAGGGATATTTGCTAATATCTTGTGGAAAATATTGTTAAAATAATTCTATCTGAAGGAATCAATAAGTCCACGAAAAATCACAAAATGAATTAAGAGCAAGCTTTTCACCTAAATATTTTTCATCAATACTTCATTCAAATGAAATCGGCTAAAGTTATGGTGTAGCTATGAACCATATTGAGGAATCACAATGATATCATCCTATTTTGATACTTCATTAGCCTTTGTTTTTCTGAGTGATAATCTTTGGCGAGCTTTTACTACATGTTTGAGAGAATTTTATTTGGTGTGCTAGCCTTGAATGTTAGAATGAGTCACTAGAAAGTAAGGGTCATTGGTGTAATTAATCTCTGATTGTTTAGTGAAAAAATCTCATTAGCTAGTGAGCATTGGAGAAGACTCCATTTGGAGAGTGAACCAGTATAATATCATGGTGCCAAGTATCTTTTTCTTTACTCAACTCCTTATTTACCTTTTGATTCTATTAAGTATTATTATATATTGTTATATTAATTATTCAGTAGAAAATCTCATAAAAGTATACTAGACTTTCACAAATATATCATACATTACTTGTAAGCCATTTTACTATGTGTGCTTAAGTGTTCAATAAAAGAAAGAAAATATATAGAAGTTGATTTAAACCCAATTTTCTCAAGTCTCTGATATCATCATGTGTGATAATAAAACTTTTATAATATCCTGATGGTAAAAATTAGAACTTTTCATTGTTAATATACCCTTCAGACAGCATACCCACCTATATTAACTACATCGAGTTGAAGTCTTAAATTAAATATAATCATTGCATGATTAATTAGTAATACAAGTGAATCATCCTCTTATTTAGTAACGACATTTTCTTATGTATATATATACACATCACCAAATTAATAGAATAAAGGCAACTATGTTATACTTTTTAATATAAATATGTTTATTAATTTATGCCTTGAGCCAGTAAGTTTGAGTTTTCCTCTAACCATGCAACATGTTAATATTTATACCTCACTTACTCTTAAGCTTTTAAGGTAATTAACTTCAATACCAAATAAGATGAAAATCTTCTTAAACATTTTTCAATAATTCAGTTAAATATTGGCACAATTATAGAAGCATAATTTTTTTTGTTGTTGTAGGTGTAAGTATGCACAATATCCTTTTTAAGTAAGGTGGCATGTTTAGCCATGTTTCATGCCTAATCTGTCATAATTCTCTGTTGTATACTTCCAAAGCATATATCCGCTATTTGCACCAGTATGCTACAAGGTTGATATAGTGCAATACCTTTACACAATTAAAAGAGCATACAAGGCAGCCTTAAAAAAATAAATGTGGCTCGGTCAAAATGTAAATGTAGTTTTTAAGGTTCTAGTGTAGATTGCAACATGTAAAACTAGGGAGATGGTAGAAAGATGCTATTATAAACGTTTTTTCTTATTTGTAATTGATATAAGGCCTCAAATATATATATATATATATATAGCTATTATATTAAAAAAATGATGATGCATGCAACCTTGGATTGTATTGTATTCTTGTTAGAAGTATACCTTGATAGTTTCACTCATTTCATGAGCAATGCATGCTTATTTCATTTGGAGGTTTGGGGGTTAACAATTGCAATGGAGCTTCTTTATATATAGTTTGGTTTTTGTTTGCTTTTAACAAAGACATTGGGTTTCTCAATTAAATTATTCTGATGGAAATCCATTGTATTCCATTTTGTCCCTCTATGTACTTCTTAGGTATAACATCAAAATTTGACTTTGTTAGATACGTCAATACAGACTTCGAACATAAGATTTGGATACTTAAGGTTAGAGTAATTAGGCTATGGAATGTACCTATTTTTAATTATAGACATCTTAAGCCTATGATAGGATATATGACGATGTTGGTATTAACATAAGGTGCTTCTATGTCTTTTTTAAATATTTTTGTTTTAATTTACTAACATGTCAATTAAGATAGGCTAATGTCACAATATTGTCTTTATTCTTTTGATTTCTATTGCGACAATAGTGTGAAAGAACTCAATGCTCTATAAAGAACAAGTATTAAAGTTTGAGGATGATATAGAAAGGAAGGTCTATATTATATCCAAACTTTCTAGTTGCATTGAACTCTGTTAAGTTCAAGTCATGTCATACCCAAATTCAAAACATTTTCAAGAAAGGAAACTTAATCCAAAACATAGTCGTTGAAGACTATGTGATTCCTATTAATGCCTTTCACTTTGTGACAAATAGTGTAATCTTATTTAAAAAAAAAAAAAAAGAAGATACTTGTTTGGTTGGTAAGTGATATTATGTTTAATCATTGAATATATGACATGAGTTTTTTTTTTAATATTATCATTTACATTCTTTATAGTTGGGGTATTTTTTTTTATTATTATCTCAAATGTTACAAGACTGCTTATGGCCAATGGTGATCCTATTGATTTCATAAAGAATGATAAATAGTCTAATTTCATATTGATTTAACTTGATGACCTTGAGTAAAACATTGTTTCTAACATGCAACATGAGTTAATTATGGAAGAGTTAAATTTTGACTAAAAAATGTCTTATCCCTTGAATTGACTAAATGTTTGAATAGGATTATAGATGAATAAAGCAGAGCATACGATTAGCTTCTATTTCTTATATGGTTATGATGGTACGGAAAAGATATTTTTTATGGAAAACTTTGTCTACTTTGATAAGATCAAAGAGAGACATTATGCTAAATGTAGCTTCTAGCAAAATTTCTTCATTATTGCTTTCAAATGAAAGAACAATTCATTTTAAATTCAAGTGGTATGTATAATTCAATAAACTACTTGGAACCCACCAAAAAAATAAACTAATTGGAGAATATCATTTCAAATGGTATGTTTAAATAAATAAATTATTTTTTCTTGTGTCATTTTACATTGTTTAACTTACATGTTAAAATTAATATTTGCATAAATCTCTATTTTGTATATCACAACGATGGTGTCTTTAATCATCTGTAATTATTGGAAGTGCTACAATAATATATAATAAGGCATTTGGATTAATATTCCCTAAATTTGTACATGGTTTGATTTTATTTTTTTTATAACAAGAAGTAATGGATTGTCAAAAATAAATGACTTTCTTATAGCATAACCCAACTTTTGAACATAACTAGCACATGGGGGACTGAGTTCCTACATAAGCCTTCTACGTAACAAGACATACTAAATGCATAGATTAACATAATTTTCATGCTTAAAACATAATTTTGTCTAAACCATTGTCAATTTCTCTGTTGAAAACAAAATATTCAAATTCATAAAACTGAAATGTTTCAACTTACATAACCATGAAGTCCTCTTACTTTGATTCAATATGTGCTACCGCAGTTCATGATTTCATAAATTGTTTCATTTCATGGTCTTAGTTATACTTTGAAAATCGGTTCAGTACTTGAAAATTGAACTGTGAGTACATTTCTAATTTGTTACACAAATTTTAATCACATTCTACATTTCAAATCCATACTTAAATTCTAAATACATGAAGGGATGTAAAAAAATTCTAAAAATAAATACATAATCTTAAAATGAAGTGCATATTTCGGATCCTGCCTGTACAATTATTGGAGCATATCTAACATAATCTTAGAATAAGCATCATTACAAAATAAAGCTCACTGGAATAGCTGTTGTCTATAAGAATGATGATGAGGTAACCACTAAATCTGCAACTATAAATGTAAGGTGGAAAAGAGAGGGGTAAATCAACAGATTCAATGAGTAGATTCTCATCACCCACCACCCACATAGAACAACCAACATGATACACACACACATACACATCAAGCAAACATGATCCCAAGGTTTTCTAAAATATATTTTGACGATTTACTTGAAAATTCACAATTCTTCCACACTTAGCATATTTTTTTAAAATCATGTTGATTTGTAAATTCATATTTACTAATAATAATGCTAAAACTGTAATTATAATGACTAAAAATAAGGTTATGAATTCAAACCCACTCACCATTTGGAGGCAAGAGTGCATGGGTACTAACCATTTGACCTTGGAAGCTAGGAATGGCTCCAACAACATGGGTACTAGAATAACTTTGTGAACATTGGAAGAGTACCCAAGCTTGACAATAATCAAGAACAACAACACTCATTAATGTGGAAAAAGAAGGAAAAAGAATAATCTAGCATAAACCATGGACAAATCCTTACCTTGATGTTTGGAGGAGGTAAGCATGGAAAAGGATAAGAGAAAAGATGTGGGAAGAAAGTTTGGGAGGGTTAAGGTTCAAAATTTTAGGGAAAAAACATATGGAGGAGGGTTTATATAGGAAAGGGGGTCACTTACAGAAACTATGTCATTTTGGATGTGTTCTAGTATATAGGGCACTGTTACAATAGTCTATGACTGCTTTAATAGAGGAAAGCACCATAAAGCATAAACACATGTAGTCTCCAGTAACAGAAGCCCATGAGCTGAATAGCCTGACCACTATAACAATCACCCATGGACCCTTCATAGTGCAATTTATGCTAACCACTGCTATAGCAGTCATAGGAATGCAAGTTCTATATTTATGTTGTTTTTCATGTATTTGAGGCTTTCCTGGCAACATGGGTAGGTCTCGAGAGATCCTACGGCTATACTAGACTTGTCTAGGGACACATGGACCTGAGGCATCACATATTCCTCCCTTAAAAGAGATTTGGCCCTAAATCTAAACTTTCGTATCATAAGGATGTAAGGGATAAGATGCTTGAACTACGTAGTGCTACGAGGGTAGTATGTCTGGCTAGAACATGCTGACATGATACTTTGGCTAGGGATGCCATTTGTTACATTTAGGCAGCTCCACCTCTAAAGGCAGCCCTTTTCCATTGAAGCAACAAAAGGCACCTATCATGACACTTGCACTAAGTGGCTGCACTTCTAAGGGCAACCCTTTCCTAGGCACAAATCCTCGGTGGATAGCCATGCTCTACTACCTAGTGTGTGTGTGAGCTCTCAAGGAGAAAGGGTGTTAAGCATTAACTTTTGTCCTTATTTTGTTTTGCTCTCTTTTGCTTCTAACATAGATGATGCCATCAAAACTTAGAGTCCTCGATTTTTGAACTTACTTCCTCTCTATGCGAGCATCATGCATGGAAATCAAAATTAACCATTCCATACACTTAGAAAATGCAAATAGCAAACATGGGATTCAAAAGCATAATTCTTAACTAGCATGTCTCAACAGTTAAGGTCGTGTTAAACAACCACATGCCTATACTCATAGCATGCATAAATGCAACATATTGCACACCTCACATACATCAATCAAATAGACGTAATTTGTTTTAGGACTTCCAAAAATATTTTATCATGACAAGATGCACCATCAATTCCTCTTACCAACTCTTCTTATCTCTAACCTTCCTAATCCTTAATTAACTTCCGTCAAGCATATTTACAAGCTTCAAGACATGAATTATATCCACACATTATGCAATACATATAACCAAGTTAAACAAAATTCCTTCCAAGATAAGGCCAAGATGCAAGCCGACATTAGCATCGAATTTCAACCCGATAATTAAGAGACATCATCAATCAAGCATGCATAATAGTTAGATAACTTAATATGCTTCTTACTACCTTATTAAACTAGTTAAACTCTTTACTAACGCATTACCAAGTTATGGCTTAAACATAGCATGTCTCAATCTAAGTCTCATTCATATAGTTCACACGCAAGGGTTAGGAAAACAACATATATGCTTTACATATGGATTCACAAACTTGATCAAATGAGAGCTTATCATTTAAGACTTAGGATCAATCACTTAAAATCTAATTTAATTGTAATTTTGCAGTGTTAGACCCAAAGGGGTCATCGTGTAAGCATATAGTATCATGTTACATGTTGCATCACTTCAAATAATATCTTAGCATATTTCACACCAGAAAAGCATCCTAGCAAGAAAAAGCATACGACACCAATATCTAAGTTTTAAATCAAACAAGTCACTAGGTAAAGAACAAAACTATTTAAGGCATAAAGTAGTTAAGTAATCCAAGTTTTTACAAGGAAAATGGGTTTCAATAGATACATTCCCAAAGAGAGCCGACCACGATAATACGAGGTAGATAAGGGATCATAACTTTTTTCCAACACTTAACCTTTTGTAAATAAATCATGCTACCTTACCAAACTTGTCTTGCATATCTCATAAAAAATGTTAATAGAAACTCTCTTGGAAAACCAATTATTTATTGTCATGCACAATATTTACCACAAACCTCAAATATTCATAAGATCCTTTTTTCAAAGATACAAACACAGTCACCAGGTCACGTCATACTCACAAAATGCAACAACAAAATAGTGTTAAGGGAACCATGAAATTGGTAAACATGAGTTTCTCAAGATCATGAATGCATCAAAGAAGCATTTTCCATTTATCATTCCAAAAGCATTGGAAATAAACATTTTCATATATGAAACTGTGTGCTGACCAATCTTGGGTGTATTGGCTGTGTACTTCAAATCATTCAAGCTAATAAGATTATAGGAACTTCTATGAAAACACATAAGAATTACACACTAATTCTTGGACATCACATAACATATACATACTCCTTAATTTTACTTTTGGCCTATGAGGTTTAATGCTAGTAACTTACATGTTCATTCCAATTTAATAACAGGAATCATTTCATATACCAAGCATGTAGAACTAATCACATTGCGTACTAAACATCTTTCAAACATGTTTCCTTAGAATATCTATTCATACAGTCATGCAGTTCTTTTACTTCATCTTTCAAAGTTCCAAATTATGGCCACAGAATCAATCAATCATACTTTAATAAAAAGTTATAATAATTTATTATACTTTAATAAAAGGTTATAATAATTTATTCATGTTAATGATCAACATAAGTAAGCAAAACATTTTTAGCTTGTGACATTTCCACATCATGCATATAATTAAGAGAGAAGGGGCAAAAAGCAATCAACATGCACTACCATTCATAATGATAATCAAAATTTGTCTAGCAATTTATGTCATGTTGTTAACCTATTCTACATGCATACTACACTCATACGATGCAAAAGCACATTTCAAAATAGGAATCATAAAGCAATGCACCTTTTGGAACAAGACATACATGAGGTTCATGGTATCAAGGTTGCATAAAATAACTTAACACATAAGGAACCAATTGTCAATTCTACAAAATGCCTACATGTGTGATTCATTTCCATAGTGATTCTACCTGCTAACTCTAAGTCATTCGCATGCGAACACTTATCAGCTAGGGTGGTTGTATCATTCTTAACTACAGGATGAATTGGTTATGTTGGGACTTTGGGTTGCATCTAACTTGAAACTCTCTGAAGTAGCAAGCAATCCTTATTCGTGTGCCCTTTTTGATTGTATCCGTAGCATGTGAATATGCCCCACAAGCACTAGCCTCTATGGCATTATACACATGTCTGATAGACTAGATGTGACCGATTGGTCCTCACGGAACTTTACCATTATGGCTAGTCATTCCTTGACCGCAAGGCTAGGCAATGGTAGGACATATCAGAGAAGGCACTATGGGGTGGCCCTAACCTACATCTGCCTAGTACTAAATAGGAGCAAAGACTAGGAAGGCTTACTCTTGGTAAGCACTATAGATCTCATTTAGCACTACAGTGCTCAGCAGAAGCTTCAAGGATTTTGCTCGAGGAAACACTCTCTAGAAAGCACTGCAACGCTCATTTCAGTGCTACAGTGCTGGTCTGATGATGGGATTATAGATAATTAATATGTTTTTGGACTCCGCTTTAGGCTATTTTAGATAGTAGTATTTAAGGGATTGATACAAAGTTTTACCCTAGTTTGGGTTTTAGTTTCTAATCAGTAGTTTAGGAGGCTTTCTCTCTCTACATCTTCTTCTTTTCTATTCTTCTTTCTCTAGGGATTCCATTAGTGAAGGTGCTTTGTTCTTAGAGATTATGGCAATGATTGTTGCATTACTTTCAGGTTCTCTTTATTTTCACTGTTGTAATCCTACAGAGATAAAGGAGTAGATTTTCTTACTAGTGTAAGGGTTCAAAATGGATTAGGAAGAATGCATTAGTTTTCTCAATGTTCTGTAATTTTCATTCCTATAGTTATTGTTGGGATTGTTACAATTTTTATTGGAATAACTAAATTGGCAATCTTTATTTAGAGAAACCCTTTGGGTATAAATTAATAGATCCATTGGTTTATATTTGAGAGAGAACATTATAATTAACTTTCCGATTGTCGGTTAGACTATAGCAATTAGTTCATTAAATCAATGTGATTTCTAACTAAATTGGAATCTCATTTATTAGTTATTTGCATTGGTCAAATTCTAGAGGTAAATCAATCACTAGTATAATTGTTAGTAATTTGTTACTAATAGCCACTAATGTGTTCAATATTTGGTCTATGATAACTAGTTCCAATTCTAGGAACACTTTGCACTAGTGCCTTTAATTCTGAATTCTTTCTCAATTAATTTCCAATTGCTTTAATTTTAATTCTCAAAATCCTTCCAATTTTCTAACTAAGTGATAAAGCCCCCTTGAGAGACAACATAGGTTGTGTCATTTGTTACATTTTTTGTACAACTTAACATACAAATCAATTCTAATTTGAGGAGGTAGTGACATCCTCCATCAGATGTACAAATATTCTAAAAATAAATACATAATATTAAAATGAAGTGTATGGTTCAGATTTTACTTACACAACTACTAGAGCACTCTAATTTAACATAATCTTAGACTAAGCTTCATTGCAAAGTAAAGATCACCACTGGAATATCTACTTTCTATAAGAACAATGATTGGATAACCACTGGATCTACAACTATAACTGTAAGAAGGAAGAGAGATGGGTGAGTCACTAGACTCAATGAGTGGATTCTCACCTACCACTCACATGAGACAATTAACAGTGTATGTGTGTATGTGTGTGTATATATATACATGCATCAAGCAATATTTTAATATTTATATACATAATTACATAGGAAAACATTTCTGAATACATGGTACGGTAATTACTAGAGAAACAGGAATCTCTGAACATGATACTAATATTCATATTTACTCGGATCTCTGAACTCTAAAAGGGCATCTAACGAGGTCTTAGAAGGCGGACACTTAATTTTTGGTAAAAGAATGTACGAGAAGAGGGATTGAATCATACTTTCTGATGCTTTCTTTCAAATTTTAAACATTCAACACAAAAGATACTATCAAGCATAGAGCTTGAAATGCAGCGGAATAATGGTAAGATATTTCAAAAAATAGATTTCTGACGTGTAATACTAACGATGCAACTTTAATGAAATTTATTTAGTAATTAACATAAAAAATAAAAGATCAGGGAAGAGAAAATTAGACACAAGTATTTTTATACTGATTCAGCCAACCTTCCTACATCCAGTACTCAACACATGTTGAGATTTCACAAACAACAACTTTCTGAACCTGAGAAAGTAAAATGGATAGTCTTTACATTAGGCTTACCAAGCTCTCACAGTGCATAGTGGTCAATCCTAACTGTCACTAACCGAGTAGTTCTGAACCAACCTCTCCAAGCTGAACTGTGACTTGCAGATAACTTCTACTGCCACATTGTAAGTAGTCTTGAACCAACCTCTCCAAGCTGAACCTTGATGAACAAACACCTCTGCCATCAAGTTGCAAGCAGTTTTTACCTTAGGGTTACAAAGGTTATGTGTTTGGGTTGCCACTCAAACTAACCTACACACATGTTTCCTTAAGAATATTCAATAATACAAACCTGGAAAACATGAGCAATTTCTTTCTTACATCTTTTCCTAAGAAGAGTATACAAATCATTACAGAACATGGAAAGAAGATTTTTACACTTCAAGATTATTGATTACATATTATAACAAACAACACAGGAAGTGTGGAGAGATTTTTCCAAAGTTTTCACTCTTATGTCTTCAACTCTCTCATCGGCATTCATGTATGGCATCTCCATTTATACAGTTCCTTCTTCAAGACTGCTTCCTTTGATCAGATCTCCAAGTAACACGTGTAGATCATCAGTTGTGCCTTGGAACGTTAGTCTAAAGAGGTAAGCTAACAGACTTGTCACATTGGTTGCAGAAGCTGTTGTATTGAAGAAGTTTATGATGTCCTCTTTCTTTTTGCTTTCTGATCGTGGTTTCTGAACTCCTTCTTCTAGAACCTAGGATCATGAATTAATTAGGCAGAAGAGATGACATACCAGTTATAAAACTGGGTCTGATTCGAGATTTGAAAATTGAATTTTGAATTTTTCCTCCAGTTCCTTTAGTGTTCTGTGCTCCATAGTTAAGTGAGCTTTCTGACGTTGTAATCAATCTCTTTAATCTTTCTTCAAACTTCCAATCTTCAATTTTGGCTATATGATACAGATTAATTTGCGATTATGATGATTGTTGACTGAGTAACACATTACCTCCAGAGTTAGCATGATTTCCTTAATCTTTAGCGTACTTTCTGAAGTTTTGTGCTACTTTTTGAAGATTGTTTCCTTGGGCTTCTTGCTCTTGACTTAATCTCCTTCACTTCTTAAGTATTTACACGTTCTTTGCACAAGATAATATTCACCTCTTTTAAGCTTAATCTCTTCCCTTGAGATAAAATATGATTGCTCATGTGTAGTGAAATTATTCTCAATTCAAGTCCATTTTTATGCTTTTGGTCTATAAGCATGAATACGTGCTTTGCTTAAAATAACATTCTCGTTCTTTTTAGTCTCAATCTTTTCCTATGAGATAAATCATCCTTGCACATGCAAAGTGAAACATTATTCTTACTTTAAGTTAATATTATGCTTTAATCTATATACACATACTTTGCTTGACATAATATTCACCTTCTATTTGGCTTAATTTCTTTCCATGAGATAAAACATGCTCACACATGCAAAGTGTAATATTAGTCTTGCTTTAAGTCCATGTGATACAAACCGGATTAACCTATTATACTTTGTTAAAAAATTCAAGGTAACCATTAGTCATTCTTCAAAGTATTTTCTTTAAATTGGCTTTGCTGTCATTCAAAACAATGAAGTTCATACTTTCTGAAGGGCTCTTAGAGTTTACAATGGCTATGTTCCATTCTCTGAATACCCTGAAGGAGCGAGATTGCCCTCTGGTGGATAACTTGATATCAAGATTAACTATCTTACAACCATTAACTCACTATCTGTTTCTCTACAGTTTCCATTTAAAACTAAATTTCACATAGACTGAATAACTCTTAAAACCCTAAAAACTATGAAAACTTTGAATTTATGTAATTCTAAAAAGCTAATTGTCAAGAATAACTGGGTCTAAAATCATGCCTAGGGGATTATAGACGTGGTGATTTTAGAAAGCCCACAAAGTATGTGTCTGGTTAATATTCCGATTCATACTTAATTCACTATTTTCAATAATGCAAATTGAAATTTCTAAAGTCATATTTCTAAAGAACATGATATCATAAACATGAAAATTATAAAATCATAATAGCATATCAGTTCATGAAAATAAATCATACTCTAGTCAATATTAAATTTAATAAACATGACTTGAGATTCTGAAATCATAAATAGGGTGGTAATTTTATCAATCCATAATACAGTCCAAATATTTTGGTGAACCTACTAAATCTCATATTTTTCTCAATAAATCTTTTCATGAATAGATAAAACATTTTCATGGCACACAACATATCAAACATGGTCCCGTGGTTTTCTAAAACATGTTTTCAAGATTTATTCAAAGATTCACAATTCTTCCAAACTAAGCATATTTTATAAAATCATATTCATGACATAATTCTAATTGTAAATTCATATTTAGCAATCATAATGCTAAAATATATAATCACAATGACTGAAAATAAGGATATGAGTTCAAACCCACTCATTGTTTGGAGCGGGAGCATGTGGGTTCTAAACACTTGAGCTTGGAAGCTAGGAATGGCACCAATAACTGCCATAAAAGCAATATATGTAACACCCTTCCAAGTACAACATCATCCTTAAATCTTGATGTCAGACTTGAGAGTTGTTACTTATAAATTAGCAGACTTTGGTTAAGTATCTATAGTAAAATCAATCGAATCGTGAAGTAACTAATTCATAATTCTATTAAAATATATCACAAAGAAACAAAACATTTATTGAATACAAAGTCAAGTACAAGAGGAAACTCTTCTATGAGATTTAATACATATCTATCTCACTTAAACATTTATACAACAGAAACTACAAGTGATCTTCAGCCATCGAGCTACCTTAATACATGTATTTCTAGCACGAACAACTTTTTAATTCACTTGAGCTATCTAGAAATGACATGGGAACACACAACATAGGGGTAAGAATTATGAAATTCTCAATAGGACATTCCTTAAATACACAGTAATAAATGTCATCGTCAGCATTCCAGCCATTTCGATTTATTAAAAAAATGTGACCATGCATAGCATAATAATGGTTCATTTTAAAGTTCAAAATCATCCTTTCAAAATGAGTTTCTTTTAGCATTCAATCACTTAATATACATATATCATAGTACTCAACATCATGGCAATTCATTCTAGACAAATAATTTAATAATATATGAGTATGCATATGATCAATGCAGTGATCTTTCATTTACTCGGTAATCTTTCTTAAATTCACATTTACGTCGAAGGGGACTCACATATAGCTTTCTCAACTTCACTTGCGCTTGACATATTGAAAAGGATCTCATCTTTCTTTACATGCCCTTGACAATTCAAAGGGGAGATCACATATTTCTTATATTTTCGTGCCCTTGTCTTGACAAGTCGAAGGGGACCTCATCTCTACCATTATCATCATTCGATGCCCTTGGTACATCGAAAGGGATCTCATATCTTTCTTATCTCTCTGTGCCCTTAACATACCAAAGGGGATCTCAAGTTATAGTCTCAATCTTCTTTTTCTAAGTGCAATCATTAACCACATATAGACAATCAATCATAAGTGATTCTCATTCATTCAACATAAACCAATCTTTACTTTTTCTAGCATGCAATTTCACGACACAAGTCACATGTTCAAATGTTCGCAAGTAAGTATTCATGTCATACTAGAACCAAAATACCCTTATATCATCAATTCAAAGCATTGGTACAATTCCAGCACATTGGCATATTTCACCCCTATATGGCAAAATTTAGTTTGCATATCAAACAGGCAAATCCAAAGCTGCAAAAATTATCCGTGACATTTCAGTGTGTCTCCAAGGTCCTGTAAAAATTTCAAAGCAAAACAAGCTTTCTATTTATGATAAAAAAAATTATAGAAATTCATATGTTAAAAACTCCCTAATTACAGTCAATAGTCAAATTTCCCAATTTTATTACCATATCAAATGAATATCTAAATTCTTATCAAAATTCGGGGTTAGACTTCAATATATCCTCAACACCCTGTATAATTTTCAAGTTAAAATTTGATGATTTAATATAATGACAAAATTAGATAAATTCAGTACTCTAGAATTTACTATTCAGGCATAAACACTAATCTTCTCAGTTTTTTGAATTTTTAAACCTAGTAAAATTGCTTTAAAAGGCTCAAACAAATTACTGGAGGCACATTAATATGTTACCTTCATCAAATAAAAATTGTGGCTCAAAAAGAAGTCTCCAACTATGTGACTAAAATCATATAAATTGATGTATCTACTTAATCCAAAAATTTCTAGTAGCATGGTTCAAAACTTGTTTTGCCAAACAAGGTTTTCTAACATCATCCAAACACTCCACCAATTTAATCACATCAATATCTATATATTATTAATCAATGCAATAAAAAATATCTAGTAAATCAGTAACCAAAATATAGAAAACAGATTTGAAACCAAAAAGGTTTAAAAGCTCTACTTGTGAAGCTCTAGGGCTTCTAACTCCAAAGGTTTTTCCAAAAATTATTTTTCCTCACTTAAAGCCTTATAAACATCACCTAATCCCTTTATTAAATAGTAGAGTATGAGATATCAAAGTGAGAAATGGTGAGGAATTGAAATTCCAATCGGTTAGTTATGGAGGTTACATCATAGGAGGAGTTGGCCGAAATTGTTGGGATGGAGTGATAAGGTTTCGTGGATTATGTTGATCTTGATGTAAATATAGTCAAAGTGTGATTTTCTTCCTTGTTAAAGAGAAATAATGAGATAGATGCCAAGGATTTAATCTTGCTAGTCATGATTAAATCTTAACCATTCACTTGGCTTGAAGGGATATGTATTATCAAATTTTAAAGATTAAACTATCTTTTGGTACTAAAAATCGCACATAAAAATTTTACTAAATGAGTAAAACATTGTACTCGAAAAATCAGATATATGCTTGAAATTAAATTTCATGTATAAAATCTTCATTTCTAATCTTAACCCTATTCTTTTTTCAGTCTCGGGCATTTCCTGGTCTCGGATCTAGGGTTTCAACTATTTTGACGAGCCCGTAGGGTCGCAAGGTTACTAATCACAATTTTTTTTTTCAATGCATCCGTTGGGTCATCCTAATCATTGCTACGTCTATTAGATTTTTGAAATTTTCACTAATAAAGTTTAAATTAATTTATAAATAATTTTTGAGGTGTTACAATATAAACATATAAATAAACTATAAGCTCACTATAACAACTCTATGAAAATTGGGAAAGTACCTAAACTTGACAATAATCAAGAACAACAACACCTAATAATATGAAAAAGAAGAAAAGAGAATAATTTAGCATAAATCATAGACAAATCCTTACCTCAAAGCTTGGAAGAGAAAAAAATGGTAGAGGAAAAGATAAAAGAGGTGGGAAAAGAGTTTGGAAGGGTTAGGGTTCAGATTTTTAGGGTAAAAAATGCGTGGAGGAGGGTTTATATAGGCAGAAGAGAATCACTTACTAAAACTATGCTGTTTTGGAAGTGTTCTGGTATCAGGGGCACAACTAGAGTGTCTATAACTGCTGCAGAGGTTAATAGAGGGAAGCACCAATGCATAAACACATGACCGCCATAGCGGTCAATATAGCTATCATCGACCGCTATAGTAATCTCTAGGGATAGAAACCCATGAGCTGAATAACCTGACTGTTATATCGATTTATAATCGCTATAACGGTCTCATATATCGCCACCATGGCTATAGCAGTCACCTGCGTACCTTTCATGGTGCAATTTGAGCTAACCACCATTATAGTAGTCAAAGTCCCTGACCGCTATAGCGGTCAAATGAATGTATGTTCTACATTTATGTTGTTTTTCATGCATCTAGGGTTTTCTTGGTAACATTGGTTGGTCTTAAGGGACCTTAAGGCTATACTAGACTTGCCTAGGAACACGTGGACCCTAATCCTATTGTTTCTTTAAAACCATTTATGATTTAATGAAAAAACACTTCTCTTTATCATTCAAATTCATTATATTATCTACAGTATGCCAATAATTTTCATACATCAAGTAATTAATCAAATCCAAATTTATACTAATGTTTCACATAACTTTTACTTACAACAAATTATATTACTTCACTAAAAATAAAATATCTAATAATTCTCAACTTATAAATACTTTTAGTTTTATCTTGAAATCTTGGTGTACACACTATAAGCTTTTTGTGCACCTGACAGGTACAAGAACAAGTTCAAGTATAAGATTTTACTAAATGAGTAGATAATCAATTATATATATATATATATATATGCATAATTACTATGTTTACCGTTGTTTATGTCACAAATTGACTTGGGAGGATAATCGGCATGTGAGGGATTAGCTCTCCATAGACGTCTCTGGTAACATAACTAGCTATAGGCATAAAAAAAATATATTTATGTTCCAGTTTTTAATTTAAACATGAAATAATTATTATAAATTGGTTCTAAATAATCCAATTTCAACTGAAATCATAATCTTATAATATTTCCAAAACATAAAACATGACATAAAACTAAATTATGCTAATTTGGGCCATCGCCAAACATAATTAATAAAATAATTGAAGGTCAAAACTAAGTAAACGTAAACCATGAATGTCTAGGATCCTGCCTACATGATTACTGGAGCATCACTCAAGATAGCATGAACCTGTGTTAGGTTTTATTTTGAAGTGAAACTCACTAAAAGAAGTTGTAGCACTATAGAGATGGATCCTGTAGTGCAACTGAACTACAGTATATGTATGGGAGGAAAAAGAAGGGTGAATTAATCAAAACTCAGTGAGTGGGTCTCCATTCACAGAAAACAACAAAAATAACACATAAGTATACATGTAGCTGGCATTAACCATTTTAATATCTAAATATATAATTGTACTGAGAACAATATTTTAACTGAATTCATAAACAATAACTAATGGAGAAACATGAGCTGAACTAAATAAATTAATTGTACTGAATTGATAACTGAAACTGAAGGGCACCCAACTAGGTCCCATAATATTTACAACACATTAGGTTCCTTACTATAACTAGGGTTGAGCTAGTCCTCTGGCAGTCCACTTGATACCAAGGTTAATGATCTTTCAGCTGTTAACTCACTATTTTATTTCTCATTGATTATTGACTAAAAACTAATATTCATGTTGTCTACACTAAACTGGAGTTTCTTACATTTTCTAATATGAGAAAAATATAGTTCTAAATCATACAGACAGTAAGTATGATCTCATGAGCTTTCAAAATAACATTTTTCACAATAATTGTAAAAAACAATACATTTTCAGAAATTTGGCATAATCCGTGGAAGCATTTATGTGGCATAAATCATTCCAAAATTTCATAAACAATTTATATAATGTTGGAAAAGTACTAATAATGACCAAAAGTATATCCATGAGCTTAAACACACTCATCATTGGTAGCCGAGAGTGCGCCTCCAATAACCACTTGACTTTGGAGAGCAGGAATGGCACCAATAACTACCAAGAGTATATAGAAAGTATAACAACTGAAAAGTTTACGAAGAATTAAATTGGGAATGATAGAGAGGAAGAACATTGTGAGAAAACCATATTTGACAACGCCTTAACCCATAAAAAACACTTACCGGAAGCATAAGGAAGAGTAAGAATGGAAGAGAAACAAAAGAGTGGTACAGAGGATACTAGGCGGTTGTTGGGTGTGTTTCTCAAGCCTAAGGATGAGTTCATATAGTGTTGAGGGCATTTGAATGAAACTGCATCATCTTAGCATGTTATGGTATTGGGGAACCTCTATAGTAGCTGATAGGGGACAAATCACCATGACATGCATACACACGACTGCTATAGTGGTCTCCAATGACCAAAATCCTTGAACCACATAGACTGCTATAGCAGTCCCAAGTGAACCTCAAATGTTCATTGCACCAACCATCGCCATAGTGGTCCCTAACCATTATTACAATCTCAGAAATGTTGTTTCTGTATTTTTTGGAGTATGTCATGCATTTGGGGCCTTCCCAGTATCACGGGTGGGTCCTGGGGATCCTAAGGCCGTACTAAACTTATCTAAGGATATATAAACCTAAAGCATCACAACTTCTTGCTTATATTTCCATAGCAATATATGCATTATTAGCAATTGAATTATGCATCAAAGTCTTTTAACAATTAAGGTAGTTTTAGAAAGCAATATGTGTGTGTGTGTGTGTGTGTGTGTGTGTTTGTGCTTTCATTTTCAAATTAAAAATTATGATGACATGATTTTGCATAAGTACTCATTAGGGGGAAAATTTTATCATTGAAAATGTATCAAAAGTAGTGCGGAACCTATGCGATACATGGGATTTAATCACAATCAGATATCTGAGGCCCAGTTTGATAAATGAGGTAAGACTTGATTGTATTAGTTAACACTACAAAATCCATTTTAATTATAAACTTAAATAGATTAATATTTTGATTTTGATTTTTTTTTACATTGTCATCTAGTCAAATTCTATTTACATGACCTTTCAAATAGTGGATGTGAAAGTAGTCAGCCATATTTATTTATATGGCAAAACATGATTTGATGAAATTCTAACATGTTAGTGCATCAAAATTAAATTCATCAAATTAATTTACCTTGATTAATAGAGATTAATTTTGATACATTAACAGTATAAAAAAAGTGTAAAAGTGTTTTACATTCTCATCCATCATATGGTTCTATTTGTAAGACTTTTCAAGGTAGAGGGTCGTTGAGTCAAACATTTTTCTAATGTGATAATGTATAGTTGGATATTTGTGTAAATGTTTTCTTACACTAATAATGCATATAAATTAAATCTTAATTAATATATGCATACAACATTAAGTGTTTTTAAAATAATTATTTCTAAATATCTAGTTTTACTTATAAAAATAACTAAAATAAAATATATGAGATATGAAAAGAAATATATTATTTTTTAAAAAAATCAAATCAAAATTTATTGAAAAATGAGAAGATTTCTTAGTAGCCTGTGGCAAAGAATCAAAGCATTTACTTGTTAAATATCCAATAACAAAATTTCAATTTTAATATTGAAAGCTAAAATTACAAAATAATAATTATAAAAATAATAAGTGCTACACATCGAAAAATCAAATTATGTTTTGGGATAACTCCTTAGCTTTTGTGCTTCATGCAACAAAGAGTGTTCACTTAGGTAGCATTTGGTTTATGTCTCTAGACAGTAGAGATAGTGAAAATGGAGACATAAAAAATATTGTCTCTGTATGGTATTTAGTTATAAGTAGAAAAGATGATAATTGTTTTCGTATTTTGTTTGGAAACATGGGGACAAGACAACAAATACATGATAAAAGATAAGTACCCTTGCTGGACCGCCGCCGCCATTGGACTGCTGGATCTCTGCCGGAAATGGTAGTGTCAGTCCAGGCTCTTGTAGCCCAGGCTTGATGGCGGTAAAGGGTCTGATGGCACCAGGGTCAAACAGTAGCGTTGAAGACATAATGGGAAATATTAAATATGTACAGGGGTATTATTAGAAATAAAAAATATTAAATTTATGTCTTTGTATTTTTTTTTTTGGGTAGAAATACAAAAAAGTTTTTGGTGCATTGTTTTTATCTTCATCACTAAATAGATTTATATCTCTAGAATCTCCATGTTTCTATCCTTAAGACATGGAGTAAACTCTACGTTAAAGTATCATTTAAAGTATTGATCCAATATTCGTTAAAAGTGTAAGGACAATTTGAACGGAGCACATGTACACTTCAACCTACACGTCAATTGCCATTAGAAGAGAGGTCGGTACGTATTGGGCAACATTTTATCGCATGTAAATTCGACTAGTAAGCCGACACCTCTCTATCATCAAAGTGCTCCTCAAAAGTTGAATTGAAAAAAGTGCCAAAACTGATTCGCTAATAATTTAGCTAGTAGTTGACCAAATTATGAGCATTTCATATCAACAATAATTCGGCCAGAAATTAGCCGATTTGCCTTATAAAATAGTGTATATAGATAAATAATATTCAAAATAGGAAAGTGCATAAATAAGTATTTTTAATTTTTTTGGGTAAAAAAGGCTATAAAATGGTTTATTTTGATCCTTAAAATTATACACACACACATATAACCTAAAATAAAAATTGTATGTGTTTCAACTTAGTTCCTAAAATTGAGAGTTATCAATTTAGTTTCTGAAATTAAAAAAATATTATTCAAGTAGTCTTTATGAACATGATTATGCAGTCTAATTTGAATTAAAAAATATATATAAATTTGAATAATTTTTTTCAATTACAAGAATTAAATTGATATTTTGTTAATTCAAACACCAAAGTAAAGCACAAACAATTTTAGGGATTAGAATAAAGCTGTGCTCTTTTGTGTGAATTTAGTTCTCACAGAGTATATTTGGTCGAGGGATGAAAAATAAGATAGAAATTTTTACAAACGATTCTTATATGTAAAATTATATATCATTTAGTGAAATTTTCATGTCATTTCTATCCAAACCATAGTAATGAAACTAGACCGAATTGGCCTTTCGAACTGGAAACTGATGAATCGGTCACTGCTCCGATTTGATAGTTGGATCAGTAATGCAATTAAACTGATCAAACTTGGTCAAACCCGGGTTGAATCGATCGAGCCCTTGTGAACTGGTGCGAACTGAATCGATCAAACTCCTTTGAATCGTGTGCGCCTAACATGCACCACTTCTAAAGCATGTCTACACTATGAGCCTCATGTGAAATCTTGAATAATTCTTAGACATTAGATCATGTCAAAATCAAACCTTGGCAGTGGAATTATCGGGAGCATGCAACAACCACTGAGCCAACTTTATTGTTATGCTTTTGTGTTCGCACACACACACACACACACACTATTCAATAACATTAAATTGCATGTTCATACAATGATTTAATAAAATCGAGTTTAATCAACTAATAACCAATTGGTTGAATCATTGACCCAGTGCCTCAACCTAGTCGATGTCCGAATCAAGTCTGATAATTATGATACAACCTAAACAAACGAATCCTATGGCTTTTTTACCCCCAAAAAAAAAAAGTTATTTATGAATGTATATGCCTTTTGGTATTATTTACCGAAATACACCAGTTTCTGATTAATAGCAAAATGGCTGACTGTAGAGTGAATTAGTTAAGCAAAATGCTTCACTGGTAAACGATTTATCTGATAAATCGTTCAACTCTACATCGAAAACCAACCAGTCAGCTGACGCGGTGTAGGAGGTGCAGGCCATAAATTGGCTAGCAGTCAACCGAATCACTGTCCCAGCTAAACTGAATATGCAAGGTGTAGAACTAATTTTGCAAGGCACGTCAGTAATGAAATAGCTGGCAACTAACCAATTTGATGAAGCATTGGATTGCTAGCCGATTTACTGCAACATTCAACCGCTAGCCGATTTAGGCATTGACCACTATAAAAACCTTTTTGTGGTGGTAGACCTGCTAGCTAGCCATTTCTTACTTGTTATTGTTTTTTCAAATTTGCCAAGAGAGTGTGGGAGGAAAATTAGTATAGAAGATATGAGAGAAAATAATCTATATCGTCAGGATCAGTATGGGCATATCTCTACAAATCTGAATGTCGAGGTAAATTATTTTTAGCTAAATATTATCTATTACATATTTGTATATAATGCAATGCATTTATTTAAGTAGTGTATTTTTTTTCTTTGGGTGTGTAGTTATACGAACTAAGTTAGAATTTTATTTTAAAAAAGAGAACAGGGGGTCTACAATTTTAGAGCGAAGTATTGGTTTTATAGAAGTTTTAACATTAGAGTGACGTGTTAGTTTTATAGAAATTTTAAAATTTATTGCAGATTTTAAAAGTTTCATGCATGTGATTGTAATTTCTTTCATAAATTAAATATTGACATTTAAATAGTATCACCATTGAAAAAAATAATAAAAAATAAAATGATAGTTTTGTTCACTCCCAAAGCAGTTGCATTGAGCAAACTACAATTATTTAAGATTAAAATCTTAAGCAAATACAAATAGAGCTCTAGATTGACTGATTGAGTTGATAAATACACAAGTTACTTGCTTAAGGTGGTCATTTATGAATAAAGTAAATTTTTTTGTAGTCTATAAAATTAATTTAGTTTATAATATGCATGTTTAATTAAATTTGTTTAGCTTATGGATTCTAATATATGACATTTATTTAAATGTTTGAAATTGCTAAGAGATTAATAATGTTTGGTTTATTTATTTATATGTATTCATATTTATTTCAGTATGTAAGTTTAGTTTAATTTAGGTTTGCTGGTAGTTAAATAATAGTTTGTAAGTTTAGTTTGGTGTAGTTTAAGGTTAAGAATTTTCTGATAACTTAATTTTCTACCAAAGAAAAAAAGGTTTAAATGAATTTAGAAATTTGGTTTTTGTTTATAGTATATTTTACGGTAAAACAAAGTTAAAATAGTTGTTTCTTTTGTGCAACCTAGTTGAGTACTATGCGGTCAATCTGATTTTACATGTGTTCAATTAGATCCGCATCTTGAGCCTTACCTGATTCAAGCTAGATTTTGGCATGCCGCACATATCCCCTTTTATGAGTACAATAACGCGTTTCTTTCTTATAAACGTAAAAATCAGCATCTTATTCCTGAGGAACAAATCCTCATGTGAATGATTAATACTACATGATCATTAGTCCTACTAAAATTTACAAAGTCTTTTTTTTTTTTTTTTTGAGTTGACATAGAGTCATTGACATATACTTAAGTAATCTCACAAAATTAAGATAATGCGTCATGAATGGTCGAGATAGCTCAGCTGGTAAAGTAGAGGACTGAAAATCCTCGTGTCACCAGTTCAAATCTGGTTCCTGGCACATGATGAATTTGTACAAGCATCTATTCCCCATATTTGCATTTGCCTTTGTGGAGCGATGGTGGCTGAATCGCACACATTCCACTTGCCTGCGAGTGAGCGTACCATCACGTTATAGGACGTTTCCCACTAGCTTGGGCTTAGAGTTGATGGTGAACCCTTTAACAGCTGCACAGGGTGATGGGTCAACCATATTGGAGAGGATATATGGGTCATTTGCGAGCGCATGCTTGGGACTGTGCCATAAGAAGATTACAAAAGGCATTATAAGAATAACCTTTCCATGTCGTGGCTCAGGAATTCGGTGTACCAGTTAGGTCCATAGGAGACCAATGCTCGGATCATGCAGGCAGCACAAGCATATATTTTGATGCTGATTAGAGGGGTGTTACTTGCTGATAAGTCATTAGCTAGGGTCCATGTGAGATATCTGCCATTGCTGGAGGACTTTGCATATTGTGGCAGTCTTAACTGGGGTTCAGCTGTGCTATGCGCACTATATCGGGGATTGAGCCGGGCATGTGGCATGCACACCACAAATTTTGCTAGATGTTTGAAACTTCTACAGTCTTGGATTTGGTACAGGGTGCCAAATCTAATGCCTAGAGTAGATACTAGTATTTCTTTTCTATTGACCAGGAGGTATGACTATTTTACTTGTGATTGTTGGTTTTTGCTTTGTTTCTTATTTTATTATTTTTACATATGATTTTACCAAAGCAAGTTACAGTGAGTAAATGTAAATATTTTTAGGCGGCACAGATGTAGGTGTCTGCCGAACGATGCGGAGGCACGAGTACAGATGTTTTGGATGCGCATTGACTTATTAACCCATGATGGTATAAGTTTATTGGTTTTCGTGTCAGTTATGTACAGGTTGCAAATTATTGCTTGATAATGACTGGGATTCTCTACTCTTGCAATTCATATGGACTCCATATGACAATCAAGAGGTTCTACACATGACACCCAATTGGGTTTATGAGGAGTTGCACATTTGGGCGTCCGTGACTTCCCTTCTATACTTCCCTATAGTTGAGTGGCACCAAGTGGATCGTGTGTTGAGACAATTGAGTGTACATCAGCTTATACCAATCGAGCTGTTAGACATTGATGGCTTGATCGGTAAGGATGCTCGTGGACAGGCACCTTGGTGGCCTAATCATTATGGTGTTTGGTACAATTTGTGGGGGATGCAACGCCAAAGATGTTTGGCGATCCAGCGGTGGCTCGGCTCAGTTCAACTTCCACCACATGAGTACTTTGCATGGTACTGCAGAATTGCACATAGGAGCTTGACCCCCGGCATCTCAGCACAGACATTTTTGCCCGCCGAAGTTGAGGATCAGTGTAATGTGGCCAAAAAGTTTCATTTGGAATAGGTTCAAACTCCATCCTGTAGACATTGAAAACACTATGCAAGTTATACACATCATCAACACAAAATGTCCAATCCAGGTGAACCTTTGGATATCCACACGTTGCCAATATATGACGGCATGGATAATGAAAGGCTTGAATTCGCACCAACGCTCACTCAATCTCACTCTGTAAGTTCCCTGATTTGAACTCCCAACAAATTGAGCCTCCTGTATAACAAATGATTGATTTGGTCTTCAAAAATTAGTTACAAACATAGTACCCGTCCCTTGCCTGTTTAGTACCCGTCCCTTGCCTGTTGATGTTAATCGTTCATGATAGGGCTTCCGAGTACCTTGCACAAGCTGCAATTTGGGCCTCAATCTGTTGTCCTTTTCGGACAAAGAGCGCTGCAAGATAGTAATAAGTGGCCTTAACTAACACAGTTATTGGAAGATTACGAACTCCCTTTAAAACAACATTAATACACTCTAACAGATTAGTTGTCATGTGACCGTACCTACGGCCTTCATCTTGGTGTTGTCCACTTTTCCATGGGAATTCTGTTGATCCATTCATCAAATTCTGGGTGGAAACTCTCTAACAACCCATAATAATGATCAAACTCTGTCTGTGTCTTCGCATATGCTACATTGATTAGTGCTCACTTTGCATCTTTGTTCTTGAATTGAAGTGCAAAGTTTGAAGCCATGTGTCAAATACAATAAACATGATAGGCATGTGGAGGATCTCACCTACTTCCTTCCACAGTTAAAGCAGCCTTAATAGCAGTATGCCTATTAGAAATTATCAAAATTCCCTCCTGTGGTGCCACATGGCGTTGAAGATTGTTTAAGAAAAATGATCAACCTTCTCTCATCTCCCTTTCAACCATAGCAAATGCAATAGGCAAAATGTTTGAATTACGATATTGTGTAATCGCCATAAGGAGTGTACCTCCATATTTTACATATAAATGCGTCCCGTCGACTGAAACAAAACGCTTGCAATATTTAAAAGCCTCTATACATGGAGCAAAAAGTCTAAAACAAACGATGGAACATCATAGAAGAACGGTCAACCAAATCTCCCACATAATAAGGTAGCATCAACAATTCAAAAATCATGCCTTACATACATCAGAAAGGATTAAAAAAATTATTAAATTGACTACAATGGGAAAAACAAATATATGGTCACAAAAAATAGCTAATAAAAGTACTTGGCATAAATGTTTGCAAACCAAGTAACCACTTTGAAAGCTCACTGTAAGACTCTTCCTAATCTCCATAAATCCGACCAATGGCTTTTTGTTTTGCTAGTCATGCTCTCCTATATGAAACAATAAATCCATACTTCTCATGCACCGAAGCTTGCAACACTCTAATAGGAACAATCGGATCAGTTTCAACAATAGAAAAAATGCAAGAAGTGATGAAATCAACATCCAAGTGGGGGTTGCGTTGTGAAACTCCCTTAGCCAAACAAGTGTGTTCTCTATTATACTTCCTCACCTCCCAAATTCCCTTCTTTCTTCAATAAGTCACACTAATGCTCCAATTACACCCACTCCCATAATGCTTGCATTTTCCGTGATAGTTTGTTTGATCTAACTCAAAGATCTTGTACTCAACTCCCTTTCGGATACTATAGTTTTTAACTGCAAGTAGCACAAATTCTTTTTTAGGGAATTGCTGGCCTTCCTGCAAAGGTTGCTCCCCATATAATTGCACAATATCCCCATTACGCACAATGCCCCTAAACCCTGCATCCATTGCTACTTGGGCTGCTTCCATATTCAAACTTGAATAATGGTCAATCTATTAACTTTCCGAACGCACAAGAGACGGTGTCAAAGGCTAACTCTGGGTAGCAGGTATTATCTCATCATCATCATCATTGTGCGGCACTGACGAGTTTCAAGTACAATCAAAATATCATAACTTTCTATGTAAATAACTAATCAATAATACTGAATAAGAATTCAAATTATTTTATTAACCAATGAAATATATAAAAAAAATTCATCTACCTCATAGTAAACGATTTACACAGTTGTAAATATTAGCATGCTAATAAAAAAATTGTAGAATATAACAAATTAATTCACAGATAATAATGGAAGCGAGTACTAACTATTTTATCAAAAATTAATAAAAAAATTTAGACCTTAGACAGTATTAAAAACTTAATCACATAGGTTCCAAAAAAAATTAACAAATAACATTAAAAATAAAATGTTACCGTCATTCGGCTCCTCTTCAGAAACCACCTCGTTGTAAGGCCTAGGCAATTGGACCATCAAGTTCAACCTCGCTACCAACCTTGGCCGCTAGTTCTCTTAAAGTTAGGCCACTCATCACATTATCTGCATTTACTTCTTCGCAATTTTCATTGACTATTGGACTTGGCATCGAAATAATCTGGGAAGGCTGAGCTAAAGATAATTCATCAAATGCTTGAACGAGAGTATTCCCATCAAAGCTTCTCTACAACTCTCCTAAAGCTACAAATACCTCCATAACATGAAGTTTCGAAAATTGATTATGACAATCAAACATCATCCTCAAGTCATCGTCACTTTCAATGTTTTAACTCACATACCAATCTGAACCTTGGCCAATCAACATAAGTAGCCAATACACCATTTGAATTATTTCCTTGTTTCTTACGCACAATTTGTGAAGAATTTTGGCATGAAGCTCAGAAAATGTCATAGATGAATGAACACTAATAAATATGGATTCTGAAAACAAAACTGGACTCCATCTTGGGTGTTTTAAATTATCTCACAGTTATAATAAACAAGCATAAAAAGTCTTTCATACATTTTTTTTTAGCCACTCACTCTTCAAACAAACAAACAAAAAAATTCCCCCTCACATCTACTTCTTCATAGTGCTCTTAATGGTGTATTTGTAGGCAGCTCGCAAGCATAAAATGATTAGTTTGGGAATGTTTTAATGTGCATAAATCGACTATTGGCCAAATTCTTTTGTTAGGCTTGTTTGCACATGACCCATTAAATCGTTACACAATAAAATGCATTATCCAGTAAATAGTTTTACTATTGGCTGATTCATATATACTAAATCATTTTACAATTGATCATTTTACTAACATATTGGTAAATAGTACAAGGCTAGTTGTAAATATGTAAATAACCTCTCTTTTTTTTCGTAAAAAAGTCCGAACCCTGTCCCCCTGTTCTCATCTTAACAGCCGTTCACAATATCTTCTAATTCTCTCACTCTCTTCTCACAGTCACAGCGGGCAGCGGCCATCTCGATCTCAACCCCGCAGTGCACCGCCTCTCGCCTCCCCAATTCACCGCTCGCAGTGCTCGCAGCGCCAGATTCCCACTCACCGGAGCCGCCTCACTGGTTGCGCTTCCAATCTTCCTCGCCTCGCTGCTCAGCTTAGTCCTGCTCGCCGCAGGCCACAACCCCCGTATCCCAGACCCTCCAACGTAATTTACTTTATCTTCAAACCTTCTGAGTTTTCATTGTGTATGTGTTAACTTTGGTATGGTGTTATTATCTGGATATTATGTTCTGTCATCCCCAAAATCTGATTTGAACCTAATCTTCAAAATCGTCCTGTTATGTCTTATAATGATATGTACCTTAAATTCTTTAATATTTGTGTTTTAAATGCTGTTTTTATCATTTATATGTTAAATACATAAAGTAAAAACTGTTGCGATGAAGTACTAGCGAGGGAATACGTGGAATTTGAAGACGTACTATTGGTTTTGTTTTGAATTTGGATTCAGCTGTTCTATTAATGGGTGATGGTTTGATGATACAAGAGGTAAGTGAATTGCTCATAATTTGGGTTAGGTTACATATGCCCTCGCTTAACCTATTGAGGATGGAGGAGAAATTTCAGCTTTAAAATCTCATTGTTTATGCGGGTGCAGACTCAGGCTTTTTTATTTTTTTCCCTTCTCCTGGTCCATTTAACTTCTGTTTCAGCCCGATTATCCTGATATGTTTAAGATAAGGTAGAAATGGGGTGGAAAATTTTATGGATTGGCTTTATATGTACAAATAGGTTATTGAATCTCGATTCACCTTAAGGTTAATTATTGAATCATGAATCATAAATCATTTTGAATCGTAAGATTCATAAGCACAATGCAAAATTATTTTATATATGACATAGAGAACAAAATTCCGAAGCGTCTTTTTTTAAGATTTTTAGCTGCAGTAGTACTTCTGTAGAAACTAGCATACCATCAGCTTAAGATTGTAGTGCTTTACTTGGTCAAAGAGGTCACAGGTGCTTCTACACACCTTTCTACTTCAGTTTTGAAAAAGAAATAATGAATATCTGGGCTTTTGCCATGTCCACCAAAAACAACCCAGTTTGCAACCCATGCAATAGCACCGTGCACAGCACCCTTCAGAATTGCCATCAAAGTGCACAATTCCAATGACATATCGCATGATTCTGACACAATCCCAATTCAACTACACGATTTGAATTAGCAGCTGCATGACTCGCATCGAATCACACGATTCATGACTGCGAATTGTGCAATTTGATATAACAATTACTGGAAACCTGGTAACTACAGGTGGGCAGAATTGTATACCTGGTCTGGTTAAGTGAAAAGTGATGTGTATTTTGTTCTTTTTTATTTTTAAATCTAAACGCAATCTAAGTTTATTTTTTAGGGTCCACTCACGCAGTTCGTTTTTCAGGTGACACATTCAAGCGCAGAGAAATATGGAGGATGGTAGACATCTACAAGGAGAATCTATCCCCCTTTTCACTGAAGGGATTGGTTTGGTTCTGTATCGGTGGTCCGCTCTTCGTACAGCGGTTGAGAACGAATGGGGTGGCCGTGAGTCCCGCCAAAAAGCTGATCAGCTCGCCACCCACATACTTTCCTGGTTCACTCGTTCCAAAGGTATATATGTATATCAACCATTAACCATCAACTTCATTTTCTGAATACTGCTTTTGATGTTCTCAAGTCCTTTCTAGTGCTTGATTGGACCTTTTGCGCGTAGAATTAGGGTAGGTTTGGTAATGGTCTTTGCCTGGGTGCTCTGGCTTATGAAAAGCGTAAGCCAATTTTGTTTGTTTTTGAGAGCACGTCATAGGATGCTTTTCAGAGTTGGTTTCTACTCTCTGAAATTCAAAAGACTAATATCTCTTGAATAAAAATCCAATGCTATCCTTCCATTAACTAAAGCTTTTAGTTTTTTGTTCATCCCATCAATATTTATGCCGATCATAGTTATTTTATATTTTGAGAGAAACTTTATAATATATTTATCAAATACTACTTCAATGACTCCTGCTTATTGAAAGCAACTTTTGTATTATTTTACCAAGTGGTGCTACTATGACTTTTTGAAATCAGCTTTTTAAGAGCCTAAAGAGCTCAACAGCTTTTTGAGAGTCATAGCATTACCAAACCAAGCCTTAGAGCAACCTATTCTTGCATGTGTAACTGCTTGCCTTTCTAAATGTGATGCAGTTTCTGATATAGATACCTAACCTAATCTGCAATATTGTGCATCCATAATTCCATATAGACTTGTACTTCGTATCTCTTTTCTTGATTTTGTTTCATTTGTACTTTCCAGAGCCACTTTATATTGATGACTTGGAAAACATACTCGATGAAGGCATGCTTTCCCTTAATGTAGAGGTTGAGGATGGCAGCATTGAAGAGGTACTTATTCTTTTTTTCCCTTGTTTTGTCTTAGGATCAAATTATTTGCTGTTGAACTCTGCTAATATCTTTTCTGTTAAGTTTATGCATGGATTATAGATAGCTATTATTCTCAATTTACTATATTGCATGAGGTTCAGCGGGAAGTGTAACTTATGTTGACTTGTTAATTATTTTTTTATTCGTATTTTGCATAATTCATGTACTCTGTTTAGTATTTCAGATGGAGATGTCATTAATCATTATGTGCTAATTTTCATGTGCATACCATGCTTCTGTTTTATTTTAAAAACATGCCTGCTGTGCTGTATTTTAGATTTCTTTTAAAAAGAAAAAAAATGTATCACTGATATATACTATTTTGGACATGTTTCTTTAAAAAGAAACTGTTTTAGATTCAACTGTGGATTCCATATCCATGCAAAATAGATGAAACTGGAACTATATCCCAGATTAATGTAGATCATACCCATTTTTAGTGGGACTTCAGTAAAAAATTTAACCGTTATATATGCCATTGCTGATTCATGTATGTATCAGCAATGTTCGTTCTTGTCTTCCATATTCATATTCATGATTGTGTACTATTGTAGGTTGCTGAAAATCTAATGGTCATGCATGAAGAATGCTTAGAAGGAAACTTCAGATCTATTGAAACTCTCAGGGAGGCCAATCTTAAGCAAGCTGCCCATCCTCATGTTGCACAGGTAAATGACAGCATGTTGTTTTGGGATGGAACTTGATTGTATGATAGTTCTATCCTTAATATCAATTTACCGGGTTATAGATACCAGTAAATTCATTAAATGTGTTACTTGGCATGTTTGGCTTAACAATTGGATGATCATCCACCATACTCTGATTGTCGAATTTGAAAGTAGGAATAATAACATTAAATATTTATGCTATGCTAGGTTGTGAATGGTGATGATGATGACGATGAGGAAGATGATGATGAGGAAGGTTGTGAAAATGATGAAAATGTTATTCGGCATGCTAGTTCTTCAAACATGGATTTGGACATCCCAAAATCTGAGTCAAATATGAATTCAGTGAACATGCCAGTTAATGGCCCTCCGCCAAAGGTTGCAGATGAAGCAGATGATGGATGGGTTGTTGTTTCTAACAGAAAAAATAAGGGTAGAAAAAATTAGATGAAGACTGATTTAAATTTTCCTTTAAAATTGCGTGACCTTCCTCTGATTTGTGGTGCGTTTTTTGAGGTACTGGAAATCGTTTTTTCCTATATACGTAACTATGTAGCTCTGATTCTCTTTATTCAAAGGAATCAATCTCTTAAGGTCTTAGAAAAATTGTTACGCATATATGTAGGATTTTAATATATCCTTTAGCTTTTTCAGAAATTCGGTCTGGATCCAAATTGATAAGCACATGCAAGCCCTAGATTATATGTTTTTATCACATCTATTTTCAAATTATCTATTCCTTTTTATGGGGATTAGCCATATATCACTTGTATATTTTCTTTTCTTTTTTTTCTTTTTTTTGTTTGGTCATAACAATGATATTTTGTAAATTTTCTGTTTAAGACATTGTATGTTGTATTATTGAAGGTTGGGCCAAATATTCCAGTCAGTCATTTCCACGTAGCTCTTGTATAGAACGTTTAGGGGACCATACTTTCCCAACATTGATATTGATATTGATGATAGCAGAAGACTTTTAAGCTATAGCCAAATGCAACCTTCTTTTGCAAAGTAGAACATACTTCAAAAAGCTAAGCAACTATAGGTGCGTGCTATGGTCCGCCAAGTATGGTGCTCCATACATAGCGTCTATCCGATGGCTATGTAAGATAATGGCTATAAAAGATCCGATGGGCTTATTACCTACAATACGCCATAGTGTCTTTCACTCTCACAAAGCTGCATGGTCACTTTCTATCGCTGCCCTGCCAGCGCTACCCATCCTCTATGCTCTCATTGAGCCACTGCCCACCTTTGGTGTCACCACCGTCATGGTCACCATTTCACAACGATGGCAGAGACTCCAAGTACATCAACAACTGGTAGTAGCTACACTATTGTGGCTCTCGCTCTAATGAATTAGAAATTTATAAAAATTGAGTGACAATGGAAAATAAGCATGGGACCACCTAAATTTGGACTGGAGTCAACATTCCTGTGAAGATATAATACCGGTTTTGATCTAGTCCTTTAAAACCAAAAGTTAATAACAACTGAGTTCCAATTCCGTGTACCAAGCAAAGCCTTATATCAATTTAGGAATTCTACATTGGCCCTTATGTAACCCTTATAGTACAATTCTTGGCATTGATCAACGACAACTCTAAATAATTTCCATTTAAGTTTCCAAAACAGCTATGCAGATGAGCTAGAGCAATAACGCTCTTCGTAGTTCTTACGTTGACAATATTGAAATCCTTCACTATCAAGTCATCATGCAAGTATTAATATTGCTGAATTTAATATCAGATGGATCTTGCGCGATATAGTTCAATTGCTCAGCTCAGCAAAAATAAAGATTAATTACATTATAAGCGTGTTTGAATGGTTTTGACTTTCCTCAACCAACACAATTAGAGTACCGACTTAAATTCGATTGCTGCAGGAGACTAATTTATTGAATACCCTCCCTTTCAGGGTAGCACAGTAAAGACTTCCACATCATCCATCACAGGGCTCCTCACTGAGTATTTAAATGTCCATCCATGGCAGGCACCAGCATGTTCTCCTTTCTTGTTAAGGGCAACAACAGCACCCATGAAATCCGGAAATTTTCTTGCTATTCGCACAATTGCATCTTGAGCAGCAAGTTTGGGTTCCATTCCCAACCTCATACTTTCGACAACTTGATAGCTGAAATTGTATAGAGCCGTTGCATTAAGTTTGATATTCATAAATGGAAACTCATAGGAATGGGTAATTAAAGCTGTAACCATATAACAACACTGCAATAAACTACCAACACAGAAAGAATTTGTGTTTTCAGACCAAGCTGTCAGAGTTCGACATATTAAACTTCTAAAGGGACTACCTATGAAGCTCGGTTATAGATCAGAAGACATGTATGCAAAGATACTGCAATGTTTAAAAAATGAAAACACATGATACAACTATAGGATAACATATAAAATTAGCATGAAATTAAGATAAGAGCATAAGTCTTAAATTAAAAGAGAGGAATAATAATTTCAATGTTAGCATAAATTATTGTAAACATGAAAAAAACCATATATCAGTTTATTATGAAATTTCCATTTATATAGGTATAAATATTCAAAAAATGAAGCAACAACTGATAAATTATAATTAGAAATGTATGAAAGTATCTGAGATATCTGACATGACACGAATTCAATCCAGGCATAGCAACTACATTGAAGTTTCCTTGCTTCTTAGGGGATTACAATTTAGAAATTTGAGCAAGAAACACCAGATGATGGATTAGGCGTGTTCACCAGAAACAGCAGTCATTCCTCAAGATTAACAAGCTTTTTGGAAACATCAGATATGAAATCAAGTCATAACGTATGCAATCATGCATGATGATTTGCTTTCTCTTGTTGTTTCATGTAATTGTGGTAATTGAAGACATTGGTGGCTGGAAGTGCTGTGGACTAATTTTACTTCTCAGTATGTTGTTTCTATGCTTTGCAGCACTGGGTTCAATTTTAAAGATCAGGTACAAGCAGCTACAGAGCATAGCACATCTTAAGCAAATGCAATGTTATTAAAGGAAAGTGTGCTACGAACAAGTCCAGCAAGAGTTAAGCCTCCATAAAGTTCCATATACCCTAAATACTGTGTTCATTATCTCTGTTCTCACTTTCATTTATTTTAATTGGCAAGGAAATTGATAGGAAGGAAGGGTTGGGAAGGGTCTCTCAAGCTAACCATTCACTCTTGTATTCTCGGGTCACTTTGATCAAGATCCTAGGGTATATTTGTGAGTTTAAATTTTGGAGAGGAGGGGAAAAAAAGAATTTTAGTGTAAATTTTTACAATTTTATACTACAAATCTTCATTCCTCTCCTATCCCCTCCAAAATTCAAACTTACAAATATACCTTAAATATTTTATACTATAAATCCTTCCTTCCCCTCTCTTTCCCTCCAAAATCCAAACTCACAAACATATCCTTAGACAATAAACACACCTGAGGTTTCTTACTATTTTCTAGTTCTTTCTGCTTCCCTTACTAACAGAAAGTGTGTTGTCACAGAGTCAAGCCTACAAATTTCCATATACATTAAATTAGTTAGGAGTTAGTTGAGTAAGTTTGTCTATAATGGGATGAGAGGACTCGGGGTTAGGCAGGAATATAGTCGAAGGAACTTGGAGATAGGGTCTCACAAATAATCTCAACTAGAGTCCCTGTTTCTTCCCTAGATCACAACGTTTCCAGAATACAGAAGTGAATAAACACATTCTTGATTCTTTTGCACCAATTCATTGCTCTATTTTTCTTGCTCTTCTCTGAACCAATACTATCAGAATGTCGCTAAATTGTTGCAACATTGAAATGAAGCCAGTTTTAGACATAAAAACATTAGCTCCTCTCTGAATGTTGACTATGTGTCTATGCGTATCCCCTTATTTCCCTCCCCAAATTTCTATTGGAAAGATCAGAAGTTGCTCTCTAAAGTAGTTGGCCAAATTTTGCTGGGACCAATATTTTGGATTTTAATGTTGAATGGTCAAAACAATCAAAACTAAAGCAACACATAATCTAAACTAGAAAGACTACAGAACTTCTATGGTATGGTACCATGGAAGGAAGCGCATCATGATGTCACCATCTCCAGTTGCACAACATGCACCAACTTCATCATCAGCGTATGCTGAGGACCCTGCTATTGGACCATCACCTACCCTGTCAACAAAGATAGAAATTTAAAGGAAACGTCATTATAAAAGTCATCTTGAGAATAGATTATGGGTAAGTTTTGCAAACATGAGAGCTAATGTGCATTTGTCACAGCAGAAGACACCAAAATAAATTACAAATGGATTTTATGAAAGAAAGTAAAATATAGCTAAAAGTGTGTTTGGTTGGGGGCTTAAGGGGTGTAAATTTTCATGGATGAAATCCATTTGTAAATTTACACATGGAGTTCATCCATAATAACTTACAGCTCATTTTCATCTCCCAACCAAACATACCCCAAGAAAGAGAAAATTGTGGCCTTCCAAGAAATGGAAAGATCTGCCCACTTATAATATGGGGATCAAAAAGGATACCTGCCAGGAATCTTGAATGTTGCCCCATTTGTGGATGTGCCAACAGCAATGTGTCCCATCTATGCCAAATGAAAATGTTAGTTACATCGATAATATAATGTATACAAATCAATTTTTATTTTATTTATTATGACAATCTTACCTTATCAATCACAGTCATTGATATAGTATCATGGATGCGAAGACCAAGATGAAGTAATCTTGAATTAATATTTTGCAACTGACAAGTGTTGGAGCATGTTTCATCAGTATGCTCCAGGTAATTTGCAGGACGATAAGGACCACAACTATTTTCAGGTAAGACATTCTTCCAGAAATTTGGCTGGCAATTATTAGCTTTCCATTTAGTCCACTTCTCTATAGATTCTGATGAACTCAGGTTTGTGGGTCCTGGAAGACCCATTGAAATTGCAAATGCTGAAGCTTTCTCTCCTACCAGCAAAGTGTGTTCAGTATGGTGCATCACTAACCTAGCAGCCTTGATTCCATCCTTTACATATCTCATGGCAGCAACAGCTCCTACTTCCATAGTCACCTATGTATCTCCTTATCCTTAGCAGAAGATTGGACCAAAAATCATGCTGATGCATGAAAAGGAAAATGCAAGAAGAAAAAAAAAAATGAACAGAACATGGCAACTGGTATTTACCCCATCCATGACCAGAGCATCAATCGTAGTTTCCCCATTCTCATCTGGACTTCCACCCGGACCAACTTTTGGAACAAGACAGGCAGAAGGCATGTGTAAGTGCACTCATCAACGAATAAAGAATACCAAAGGACCAAATCTCAAGATAGGTAAGGGGTAAATAGTGTCATGAATTATCTTTGCCAAAAACTTAAAGGGATTTTTTTGTTTGAGTTTTCAGTTTCCAGTTTCCAGTTTTCATTTTCAGTTTTCTAGTTTTCAGGATTTTGTGAAGGAAAAACTAAAAACTAGAAATGAAAACTGAAAACTGGATTTTGTAGTTTTCAGGACTTTCAATATTTCCTTCACAAATCTAGAAAACTGAAAAACTGAAACTAGAAACTCAAACCAAACAAACCCTAAGCTTTTTGAAAGAGACACACCAATAAGTTTATTCTAACACATCCCTTCATACAAATACCTCTTTTGGATCATGATGCGTGCACAATTTATCAAAATGGGACATAACAAAGATTGAACTTCATACCAGTTAGTGATGGAATCTCTGATACTATGTTATGAACTATCTCTCTTGAAAATTTAAGCTGTTGGGTAAAGACATATGAATGGTATTATATCCAACACAGAGAGAATAAAAACAGCACGGAAATTATGTGTGACCCTTTCACACAGGGTTAAAAAAAGATATTTTAACATTTCTCTCCCAAACAAGCAAGCTTTATTACCAATATCAGTCTTCCAAGTAAGGTACTTTCAAAAGCCACAACAGAATAGGGCCACACTTGAATAGTAGAGTTGAGTTGCAAAGCACATATATTGCATGCAATACTAAAGAATATCAGTTAAGCTCCCGGTTGCATAAAGTCATGAAAATAATATTTTGAGAGCAAAAGTAAAAAGAGAAGCAAATCTGGTGTTCTCAACAAAACCCTGCCTGAAACCTCTAAGGTTAGTATTATCCCACTCAGACACTCAACAATAATTGGAAAAAAAAGGGTCAAAATCAAGTATCCAATATTTCGAAAAAAATTAAAAAAAAAAAGACACAATTCGGAGAGATTAAAAGATAAAACAGCTGTCCAGGGCACAAGTCTTCCAGGACTAGGAAGGATATATGTACGCAACTTTACCCCGCTTTGCGGAGAGGCTGTTTCTAGGACACAATACTGAGAGATAGCTTAAAAATTGAATGTGACATAATCATACATTCAAGAAGACAAGAACTATCATTAGCCTAATCAACCACTTAACCAAAAAAGGGAAGGAAAAGAATAATTTTTTTTTTTAAAAAAAAAAAACCACTACATTGCGTTTCCATTCAACAGTAGACAAAATAAAAGCCTGGCATTGAAAAGTCAACGTTATTCTGGAAACACTCCAGTTTCGCAGGCACCTGTTCCATCACACCTCAGTGCCTCACAAGCCGAGCAACCTTCAACCACGGAATCCACAGCTGAAGACCCTCCATCAACGGCCCTCCATGCAGCTCTGACAGCCTCAACAAACGGCCACGTACTCACAACCAATGGGTATTGCCCCGATTCCACAGTTTCGCGCCCCAGCACCTAATGGGAGACAGGCAGAACAAGACCCCTCACATGAAAAGTTAACCAGCGCACAAAAAGAAAAGGAAAAAAAAAAGAAAAAAAAAGTAGAGGGTTCACTGCATAAGAGGAGACCCAATTTGAACAACAACAAAAAATGGTCAAAGTTACTGAATTTGAGTAGTGGGGAAGATTTTTCATTTGCCCACTCTGACTTGCTCAGGTGCTAAACAGAAAAGCGAAAGAAAAAAAAAATACAATAAAACAAAAAGTTATGGGGTGTGAAAGAAGAGTATGTTAAGGTTGTGTGTACCATGGAGAGTAAAGGGAGGAGCAAGATCGGTGTGGATTGTGGAAGGAAGGCCTTTGCAGCCATAGAGATGACTTCTACTGTCAAGTCCTCCAAGGGAATACCAAATTGAGTCAGATGCATGTCACGATGTCTTGATGGTGGCGGAAAATTACAAAGCTTAGTCCATGTTCAATTTATAAATATTACTCGCTCCGTAATTGCACAATGCGCACTAAAATTAAGGTTATGTTTGTTTGCACGTATATTTAATTGTTCATAAAAAAACTATATGAAAATAATATGTTTCTATATTTATTATAAGTTATATAAAATTATTATCAGATATCAATTATTTTGTAAAAAAAATTCATAATTTAAGATTATTTGTTCAAGATTTGAAATATTGAATATTTAAAACAACTTGTTTGTTTAACATTATATGTTTACGTGATTATTTGTTTCAATTTTCAAAAATAAATTTAAAATTTGTTTGCATAATTATATATATTTTTAAGAATATATATCATAATTTTTAAAATATCCTTAACACATTTATTATTATTATCATCATCCATAATGAAAATTACATTTCCAAAAAATTAATATAAATTCAAAGATATTTCTCGATCAATATCAAATTAACAATTAATTTTTAAAATTTTACTTTTCTCATCTAGATTTAATAATTAAAAAAAACTAAAAAATGATAATTACATCAAATGAAAATTACAGTGAAAAAAATAAACAGTCATAAATTCAAAAATATTTTCTAATCAACTTAAATTTAACAATAAATTTTTAAAATTTATTCATCTCATCTAAATCCAATAACTAAATAAAATGTTGAAAAAAAAAAAAGAGAACTATGTCAAATGAAAATTGCAATTCTGAAGGAAAAAAAAAGTAAACAATCATAAATTCAAAAATATTATTTGATAAAAAAAAATAGGGTTTGACAGCGTAACAGATATATGAAATGCATATGAGTATGAGTAAATAAAAATTGTAGGAGAAAGTCAAAGAGTTGAGAGATATTTTTATATTGTGCTTAATAGTTATCATTTCTAAGTCATAGGAACTTTTTATTCTAACATTTTATTATAGGAATAAAATTTCACTAAATTATAGGAAAATCTTTTTTTGAATAATAATTTATACTTAGGAATAATTTTTCAAAACTTGTAACAAATATAGAAATATATTATTTCCAAGTTGTTATTTTCAGGAATAACTAAATATACTTTAAAACAAACATCCCATTAGTGAGATCTCAGTCGCATGATGAAAAGTAGGAATAAAAAGTTCTCATGACTTGAAAATAATAGTTGTTAAGTACAAATATAAAAATATCCCCCAATTATTTGGTTTTTCCTTACAATTTTTATTTACCTACGATCATCTTACTTCATAATTCCATTAGACTCTCAATTTAAAAAAATTGTTAATTGTTAATTTTATTTTTTTTTAGAAGCGTAATTTTTATTCAAGATTATAATAATAATAATAATAATAATAAGTATATTATGGGTATTTTGAAAATTATAACACATATTCCCATGAATATATATTTCAAAATAAACAAGTTTTAAATTTATTTTTGGAAATCTCAACAAATAATCCAGTAAATGTTTTATGCAAACAAATAATTTGTTTAAAATATCCAAGAATAACATTCCTAGGAATAGTATGCTCAGGAATGTGATTCATGGAAATATAATTTCAAATCTTGAAATAAACGCTAAGGAAATAATTAAAAATAATTTACTGAATTATCCTCTTTTTTTTAATATTCCAATTTTCTCTTCACTCCTCCACTATGTCTCTTTTTCACCAATATTATTTAATAAGAGTATTGTAAAAAGAAATAATTAATATTACTTAAATTTTTTAAATAAATAATTAATTCCAAATAAAAAAAATTGAAATAGATAATTATTGGAGAGGTGATCACAAGTATGCTATATATTATTTTAATTTGCAGAACAAATCAATCACCGAAGGCTACACATGGGGAAGACCCACATCTAACTTTTCTTCCATGTTTAGCCTTTGCATTGTGTTCGTACGGCCCATTCCTTTTTATCCTTTTTTTTATTTATTTTTTTCCACTAAGTTGGTGGCCCAGCAAGCCGCACAACATACATGCTAAAATTATATTTCATCCTGTTGTGTTTTAAACCCATATAGAGAGCCACGTGGTTGATCAATTCCTTAGTTACATGAAGCCCATCAGACTCCCTTTTATGCTCACTTCTCACAGGCCCTACATTATACCCCAGCCCATTTCATTCTTCTTTGATGATAGGTTTTGCTGCTGCCGCCACTAACACCAAGCTTACTTTCTTAGGTTTATTTTCGTAATGGAGAAACAGAGCGCTATATTCACAGTGTTCTTACTAAAATCATTGTGTAATCATACCTCATATCCACTTTGCACACATCCATCTACTCACCGCTTCGCTCTCTGAAATGGTTGCAGAGTGTTTGTGTGTTGTCACGCATGTCCTCTTTGGACTCATCATCGACTCACCACTTCGATCTGTGATGGGGGTATATAAAAGTCACTTGCATCCCCTTCCCTTTTCTTATTCTCAGATATCTAGATCATTTCTGTGAAAAATTATTTTGTCCTCAAGATTCTATTTCTATTTTTCTCTACTGCTGACAGCGATTTTTTTTAACACTTTTTCTGATATCTATGTGTAGTGTTTACATGTTTTGGTTTCTTGATCTGAGTGTCTAGCATCACTGAAGGCTTATACGTTGATATTTTCTTCAAAAAAAATTTCCTTTTTTTTTGTTTTTGTTATATCTGATGTTGGTAATTATCGCTTTCATTTTCAGTTTAGGGAAAATAGTTTTGTTTTGATTTGCATGTTATTAATAATTTTTATGATCCTTTTGGGATCTTTTGTTGAATGATTTTGTGCTCAAAAATTGGTTTGTCTTCGAGCTTCGACTTCTTTTTTTCTCTGCTATTGATAGGGAAGTTTTTTTTAACACTTTTTCATATATCTATGTGTAGTGTTTACATGTTTTGGTTTTTTGATCTGAGTGTCTAGCATCACTGAAGGCTTATACGTTGATATTTTCTTCCCAAAAAAAAAAAATTCCTTTCTTTTGTTTTTGGTGTATCTGATGTTGGTGATTATCGCTTTAATTTTCAGTTTAGGGAAACAATTTTGTTTTGATTTGCATGTTATTAATAATTTTTATGATCCTTTTAGGATATTTTGTTATATGATTTTGTGTTGAAAATTTTTTCCCCATACATTTGAATAGTTTCATCATTTTTATATTTATTGTTTTATTGCGCTGACCATATAATGTCACTATTAGCCTATGTGGAGATTTCTTTTTCCTAGAAAATTTCTCTTTTGGTCTTTCTGTTATACCCGATGTTGTTTTTTGCTAACCATCTAACCCTTTTTGTTTTGATTTGTAGGTTCCAGAGTTCTTCAATCTTATTTGCTGACCATTTTATTTATGATTCATTTCGGACTCTTTTGTTTTTATGCTATTATGTCGAGTGAATTTATTATGTGCCAGATTTTATTTGGATTTTGTGGTCAACTCTTTGGTTTGTGTTATTGTTGTGTATCTCTATGCTTTAAAAGGGAGGTTTCGATTCCCTTCTTATATTATGTGACAGATCTTTACATAGATTAGTATAAAAGTCTGTGTTGTGGTAATATGTGGCAAATGAACACCTTTGCCATCTAATATTTTTAAGAAATTCAACATGGGGTTGATTTCCTATAAATTGACCTACACATGATGGTTTATTTGTCACCTCCACATTCGAAGCATCATCTGTTATTCTCTTATCTGTTATTCTCTTATTTTTCTCTTCTATTTTGCTGAGTGCTTCTCTTATTGTTGAGACATGGCTCTTTCATGTGTTGCTATTTGTGATATTTCTGGTTATCGTGAGACTATCAACTTGATGGTTAGAGTTATTAGGCTTTGGACTATACCTAGCTTTAACAATGTAAGTGTTGCTGGTAGTATTGAAATGGTGCTTATGGGCAAAAATGTGAGTTGATTCAGATATCAATTTATTTATTCATATTGAATATCTGTTCTGTGATGTTGTGATAATGTTTATTTTGGACATGATTGGGCTGATATGTGTTTTTATCATTATTGTAGAGTGACAAGATCCACTGCACAATGAGAAGGCATTTGGTCTCCAGGTTTCAGAATATCTTGGAAGAGGGGAGGTGTTACAGGATCTGCATTGTGGTTAAGATGCCCAATCTGGGATCTTACAGGACTACAAAACATGACTGCAAGGTGATCTTCCACTTTCAAACAACTGTGAGTCCCATTGAACTACCTGAAGTGGACCTCTATGGCTTGAGTCCGACCCCATTCAATGATGTTCTCAGTGACTCATTGGATACTGACTACTTAATAGGTAATAATTCTTTCTTTCTAATATTATTCACTTTATTATGTATAATTTTAAGTCTATCACTTTAATTTTTTTGTTGTTCATTAGATGTCATTGGGTCGATGACTGGACTTACTCAGCCAAAGGAATATGAAAGGGATGGGAAGGTGTCTAGAATGTCTGTTCTGGAACTCATATCTGAGAAGTATGACTGCCCTATGTTATTTACTGTTGTTTACATATCTTATATTTTTATTGCTAAAATTTATATTGATTATTGTGTCTCTATTACATTTTTTCATTTAGCATGAAGCTTGAATGTGCTTTGTTTGGGGAATAAGTTGATCAAATTCAATCCTATGTCCAGTTTGGAGATGCTGATTTGCCTGTGGTTGTCCTTCAAGTTGTGAGGTCAAAAATTTTAGAGTCAACACTTTTTTTCTTCTTTTTGAATATATTATTATTTATTTTATGATTCCTCATTACTTATTACTTATAATTGCATATTTACTGATGTGCTTTAAATTTGTAATTCTTGGTAGGGAACATTGGTCTGCAAAATGTTATGTTTGCTACTAAGATTTGGTTTAATCTTGATGCAACTGCAATGATTGACTTTAAAAATAGGTATGTGTTGTTGGTTTAATCCCTACTTATACATATCTGCTCTCATGCATGATATTCATTTTTTTTGTGTTTGGTTGTGTGTGTTTAAAGCATTTCGATTGAAGGGAGCTCTAATGGCTTTGGTGTCAACATCTATAGAGGACCCCTCATGTTAGTGTGGATGAGGATTTCATGAGATTAACACCCCGTTGCACGATTGAGAACTTAGCTGAGAACAAAGAAGTATTTTTTTCAAAAAACTTCTTAATGTTTTATTGCCTGAATAGTCTTAATTTACAAGATCAATTTGAATTATTTTTAAAATGTATGTATCAGGGTGGTTCCTTCATTATCATGGGAACCATAAATTCTACTATTGAGGAGGGCCCTTGGTGGTACTCTTCTTGTTGTTGTGGGAGATCAGTTATGCCTGAATTGGGAATGTATTATTGTGATGTTTGTATGAGATACACCTTCTCTGTGTCTCCTAGGTATGGAATTTTGACCCACATTATTCTCTGTTTTTACTTATTTACATGCATATCTTTTGTTACAATTACCAGTTTGTAATTTTTTTTTCCCTTTGTTATCTAAGATTCAAACTGAAAGTTGAAGTGAAGGATTCTACTGGCATTGCTGTATTTGTTCTGTTTGAGCGTGAGTGCTCTATGTTGCTTCAAAAGACATGTGCGGAATTATTTTTAGAACACATGAAAAGCCCTGAGGTATAATTCTAACTTCTTTGATATATTTCTTTTTTTTTAATTTTCTGTTATGAGAATATGTGATTTGCAAATAATTTATATTTATCTAACTATTTTGATTGTAGTCTATTAGGGTCAATATGTACCCCTCTGTTTTCTCTGAATTGTGTGGTCAAAAATTGTTGTTTAAAGTTGAAACAAAAGTGGTATCACCCAATAGATACCATGGCACTTTTCGTGTTAAGCGGATAAGTGATGATAGCACAATGTTGGCTATGTTTAGCTTGAATAGTGCTGAGCTTACACCAAAAAGGGTTAGTAATCTTTTTGTTTTATATAGTTAAGGTTGCCAGTTTGTTGAACCTGGTTTTCATTGATTTGTTTTGTTATAGGGAATATTTTCTCCTGTATTTTCTCCTGTTTTGAGTATAGGGGAGTTGGATTCTGTAGGTGTAGGAGAGGGTGCTACTATTAGCTTGGGTGATGATTCAGTTGTGTGTGATGTTCATTGTTTGCATGATAAGGCAAGTTTATTGGTTTTGTTATTATTTTCTTATTGTTAGTTCTTATTCTTATTATTTTCTTTTATAAAAATCTGAGATAACATTTTTTCCTTTGCTTGGAATGATGCAAAAGATTGGTTCCCGTATATATAACTCTACTATGCCCACTGAGAGCCTCAAAGGTGGCCAATCTGGTGTTGGCTCTATTACGCCTACCAAGAGGAAGCTTCAAGATGAGTTCAATGAGGCTGCAGGTTCTTCTGCGGTCGAGGAGACCAAGTGGAAAAATGTAGTTTTAGACTAACTATTAGTATTTTATTAGGGCTTCTGATATGTGCTGATGTTAGTGTGTGTGTGTGTGTGTGTGTGTTAGGTTGAATTGACTATGTAGTAATTGTGTATGTGTATTTAACTGGAAGGTTGCTAATATTGGGTGGATTTTGTTAAGTCATTGGTGATTTGGGGATTACTCTTTACATTGATTAGGTGGTCCAATATCTAGATATATTTTGTGATCCAGTTATTAAGTTTAGGAAGTGTTGTTAGAATTAGGTTAGACTATCTTTCGGTCAGGTATTTGGATTCTATATTTTGGTCTTGAATGTAATGCACAAAAATCAATTATTTGAATGAACTTATCAGTGGCCTAATCAGTTTAATGTGTCAGTTTTTTACACAACTTCAATATGATTATGTATTCATACTACTAATAATGCAAGTGTTGCTATTGATATTGGGCTTTGTCTTTATTTCGGCCAAGCAATTGAAGTTTTTTCACATAAAAACCAAAAAAAAAAAAATAGTTTGAACGGGCTTATCTAGATGGGCCAGTTATTTGAATTTAGTTGTTTGCACACTACAAATCTACCTCTTTATTTATAATACAACAATACTTTTGGTGCTATTAATATTGGCCTTGGACACTTTTGGGCTGATCAATTGGGTCATTGATATGTTAGTTGTATAAAATCAAGGCTTAAAAAAAATGGAACATAGATTATGATATATATATATATATATAAAGAGGTTAGGATAAGTAAAAATGAGTTTTAATTTTATTTAAACTTCGTTAAATTTTATTATAAATTAATTACTATGGAGATCACGTATGCTTTTCATGGTGGAACACACATATATTATTCATGTTATGGAAGCTAATTTTTTTTATACCTAAAGTGATCTCTAGGAAAATGTTAGGTAACATAGAAACCAAAAATAAAGCTTGTATACAATCAATTGATTCTTTTATTTATTTAAACATTGGGCACAATTTTTTTTGGTGTTACTAAGCCTTTTTGGGTACTATTTATAACTTCTATTTGGAAAGGTATATTTCCAAATTTAATTCATAGATTGAAAATAAATGTTAAGCCATGATGGAGAGTTTAAGCCATTGTGGATGGAATTCTATGTTTTGGTTTTTTTTTTTTTTTTTGTTATTGGTATAGGGACATGTTAAAAATAATGGATTTAATAGGGGTAGGATTCTATTTTTCTATTGATACTCATATTCTACTTTTTCTTGTGACAATTTCTTGACAAGAGCAATGCTAAGATCTCTAGAGCTTATAGACTAAGCCAATTGCAAATGAAGAGGGCTTCTCAAACACGTATACATGGCGATACTTTTATTTCACCTTTCTAGATATATTGTGATCTTTTTTTTTTTTTTACTAACTTTTAATCTTCAGTGACCTAGGCCTTGTGCGGTTCCAAAAGTGACAAATATTTTTTCTATGATTGTGTAGAACCATCAAGCAGTAGTGAAGCCATAATTGTTAATACCAATTCATGTGGGCTTGACCCGGTAATTCTTAGTCTCATAACATTATATCTTTATTTGAGGTTAATTTGAAATTAATTACATGTGTCTGTGTTATAATTATATTCAAATTTTATGAGCACTGTTGAGTTTATGAGTTATTTGTATGTTAATATATTGTTTGGTTCCAGGTACAATGAAATTCATGGATGGGTAGGGAAAATATAATGACAAAGAATGCTAAGACATATAGAATTAACAAATTATGTGTAAAAAAATTGCTAAAGTCTCATAACGAAGGTGATCGCAAATTTCTTATTTTTTTTATTTTGTAATTTTGATAAAGTGTTTGATAATAATCGGATTAGTACAAGATGGTGAATACTAAAATATTTATTTGTTTTATACCATATAGTAACTTCATCAGACCAGCAATAAATTTGAGACTTGGACTCTTCTCAGAAAGATTTGGTAATTGTTTACTGTCGTAATTGTTATTACTATTTTATGACTAAAAAAGGTGATTAATCGAGCATTTTATATTTCTGTCTTCTTTATGATGATACTTTTGGAATCTCTATTTTAATTAAATTCAGTTTTTTTTCCAAATAGTGATAATTTGAATATGTGCTTATTCTTTTGTTGTCGTGATAATAGCTTGATAAGTGTAAACTTAATTGGTATCATAAAGCTATGTCAAAAGTTGCTAGAGCTAGCAGAGTTAACATCATGAAAACGAAAAAAGGTTCGGGGTTACGAAATAATTTTGGTAAGCCAAGTGAGTAATTGAATTGATAGAACATTTTTGGTGATAGTGGCAAAGTTATGCTATTTGTTTAGTTGCATTTTTTCGAGTAAAATATAATCATTCATTTATTAAATGTTATGTGGTGAATAGGTACCAATGGAATTAATAGTGAAGTTGTTAGTTCCTTTGTAACACAATAACCTCAGCCACGTTTATCACATGGCCAACAGTTTGTAGGTTTGTATTATTTTTTTTGTAATATTTAAATTTCTAATACATAATTAAATGAAAAAACCCATATTAATGCTTAACTATGTTATTTATTTATGGATTCAGTTGTGCTATCCAATATTCTGGATTCAACTACGCCTGGAGAGCACTTGGATAGTGACCTTTTTAATGAAAGTGAACATATTGGTGGGCTATTTATTTATCATGAAATTAATTGGATGTAAATAATTCATTGGTTACTGCATAATATGTTTTCCTTACATGTTCAACATATGTAGATTCTAGAGATTGTATATGTGAACGCTCATTTTGTGGTGCACTATTGTGGTATGCTGAGCGCGCAATAAAAAACGATGGCTCAAATAATCCTGATTTTTTAATTTGTTGTTGTAAGGGTAAAGTTAACCTCCCCTTACTAAACAAATCTCCTAGATTGTTGGATGATTTAGTTAATCGGCATTATTCAAGGTCAAAGCATTTTCTTTGGAATATTCGATCTTACAGTAGTATGTTTGCATTCACACCCATCGGTGGTAAAATTGAGAAATCTATGAATGATGGTGCTGGTCCACCACAGTTTATAATTAGTGGACGAAATTACCACCGAATTGGTACTCTTCTCCCAATAGCTGGTGAAAAGCCCAAATTTGCCCAGTTATATATGTGAACACCACATTTTGTCCGAACATTTTATTTTCATTTTTAATTTCATTTCCTTATTTTGTTTTCCTCATTTTTATTTTCAGCCCAATTCTTTTCTTTTTTTAGGTCCCTAGCCATTTGTTGCTTTTGGCCCAATTGTAAAAAAAACAAAAAACAAAAAAAAACCCCAAACCAGCCCATTCTGGTTTCTCAGCTTATGTTAGTGTTAGCTCGTTAAAAAACTCAATTCAGAATCTCTCCATGACAGATTGTGGTCAAATTAAAGAAAAGTGAAATAATAATAAAAAAGGCACACTGTCCAAAGGCATTTAATTCCCAAGCAGTGCATTTAATGCCTCAAGCATGTCAGAGTTGACAAATTCAACATTCCAATACTGAAGGGATAATAATTCTTTGATTATGGATCAATACATTTAATGTTGATCATCTTATTCAAAGCTCCAACAGTAAAAGGAATCACTACATTTAATGCTTGAGTCAGATCAAGTTGACAATCTCAGTAGCCAAGATTCAGAACATTAATTCCTCAATTGTCAGGATCAAGGATTGCAAGGTATAAATGAGAAAATTCACAACCATAGACGGGGCAGGAGAGAAAACATAGAGAGAACTAAGACAGGGAGCAAATTTTTAGCAAGAGGAGAGAGCCAACTTTTAGCAAACAGAGAGAGAACTGAAAGGAAGCAAATTTTCAGTGAGAGAACGAGGAGCTAAATTTTGTAAGAGCCAATTTCCAGCAAACACAGAGAGAAAAAAAAAAGGTTCATCTGGCTATTAACTCCATCATCATAACTCAGACAATTACAGCAAGCTCACCATCACCTCATCACTACAACCCATTGCCATTACCTTATTGCCAACCATATATTAACAGCCACAATCTAATAACACCATCCCCATCATCATTGACAAGCATCACTAACAATACTAGCCAAAACCATTACAGCATTATCATCACTCACTATCATCACTAGCCATCATTACCATCACCAAACCAAACCTGTAAGAAAGTAAAAATAGAACCCCATTCGCAAACTCAACTTCTTATCATCATCATTTCAACAAAAAAACTTCAACAAGATCATGACTGAGCATAGATCCAGAACCTTCAAAAACAAAGAGGAAAAGCTGGAATAAAAGAAGAGAAAGCGGGGTTCATCACTACCACCACCACCATCCGCCGCGAACAGCTGCCGGCAACCCCACGAAATCCACCGTAAAGCACCGTCGGTCCTCCCACAGCACCAGATTGTGCACCTCCTTCCTCGGACTGCACCAGCCGCTGCCGAGGAGCCTCCGCCCTTGTTCGCACGCGATAACACCGCCGTCTGCCTGGGCTGACTAAAATCACCACACCACCGATCAGCTTTTCTCTTCACGTGCGCATCTCCAGCTAGCCAGTTCCAGATCCGCGCCTCACCACGCAGTTAGCCACCATCATCGCCCGCCACCTCCTCCTCGCGAAGCCAACCTCCTTGTCGCGCTACTCCGCCGTTCCCTGTTAGCCCGACAAAGACTCACCAGCATCGCCGAATCGCCTCTGCTTTGCTTTGTATCGCCGCGCAGAAGTGATCTTCCCCATAACCGTTTGCCTGCCCCTATACGTTGCCTAGCTTTGCTCCTCATTCTTCTCATGATCTAATAATTTAGGGATTTAAGATCCTTTTCAATCAATGACCAAGTTTTATTTTGGTTTTGTTTTATTCCTTTCCTTTGTTAAAACTATGGGCTATGGTTTTGTTTAAATTCCTTAATGGGCTAGCATTTGCAATTTGGGTTTTCTTTTCAGAATTTTTTTTTTCTTTAGTATGGTTTAGGCACATATTTGGTTAGGCTGATTCACTTAGGTGGGTTTGGGTCAATTTTGAATTTAGGGTAGTATTATCTTGGGTTGGTTTTGATTTTGAGTCAGTATTTTCAAGTTCTGATTGTTTTGGTTTTTGTCTTCTTTTTGGGGATGTTAAGCATACTATCTCATTTTTATTTTTGGTCAAATTCGTTTAGAGGTATTTGGGTTTGTTTGTTTTTTTTTTTTTTTGCTTTTTTGTGATTGGGCTAAGTTGCATATTTAGAACAGAGGTAGACTACATTTTTTTTACTTTCTTATACCATTGGATTTTGATAAAAATTTTAAAATACCTAAAAATACATAATAAATAAATAATAATAAAAAATATTTTAATCCGTGCAACGTCAACGGTCGTGATCGAGAGATGGATGCCTTCTCCATATTCTGTTGAACCGAAATGGTTTATTGAGTAGCTTGGTGTTATTCTGAACTCTGTACACAAATGGATTTTTTATTTTTTTTTTAAACAATTTGACAATAAAAAATCATTATCTGAATTAAAATAAATCAACACACTTTCATTTTTTCTTTTAAATTAAAATCAATCAAACACACAATCATTTTCTATAGAACGACGTGGCTTTGAGTTTCTCATTGCATCAGAGGATACGTCGGCGTAGTCATACTATCAAGCCAAAATCTCTTTTTCATAAAATTAGTTCCTTAATTTCTGTTTTAAGTTTAGCTTTATTTCTGTAAATATATAATTTTTAACTTTAGCTTTATTTTTATAAATATATGACTACTAATCTTAGCTTTATTTTTATAAATATATAATTATTAATCTTAGCTTTATTTTTATAAATATATAATTATTAATTTTATCTTTATTTTTGTAAATATATAATTGTCAATTTCATCTTTATTTTTGTAGATATATAATTACTAATTTTAGTTTCATTTTTGTAAATATATAATTACATTTTTGGGGAAAAATAAATATATTAAAATTATAATTAATTTGCATAATAAACTCTAAGGTAACCGTATTTATACGGACGTATTAGGGGTGTAGTCGTAATCAGACTCCCGAACCTCAAAACTCTTACAAGAACAGTTTTACAAATCAAAAGGTTTTCCAATTTGCCCAGAATTAAAATTGGTGGCGACTCCCACATTTATTTTTAAATCAATTGTCATCCTCGTCGCAATAACCCTTGGGTACGTTGTGACAGTTTGGCGACTCCACTGGGGAAGCTAGAGAGTCAAGCCCGTTAGAGTTAATTATGCAGTTGATTCTAATATTTTTATGTTTATTTTTCCCCTTGAAAGATATTTATTTTATTGTTGTAAATATTTTATTTTTCCTTTCTGTAAATGTTGACTTATTTATATTTGTTGTACTTTTGTGAATATTTTATCTTAGTTAGCTATTTAGTTTTTTTTTAAATAATGATTTATTTTACTAGTAAATATTCAAAACCTTTTTTGTAAATATTGGTTTATTTACATTTGTTTTCCTTTTATAAATATTTTACTTTCCTTTTTTATAAATACCCATTTATTTACATTTGTTTTACTTTTGTAAATATTTTATTTTCTCTTTCATAAATATTGATTTATTTAATTTTGGTTTGCTTGTAAATATTTATTATTCAAAACATTAGGATAGAAGACTTTTATTTTTTGTATATATTTGAAACCTTAGGGTAGAAGACTTTTTATTTATTCATTTTTGGATAGTCGATTGTGTTTCTTGAATATATACTGGCTTGTTTTCTTTTTTTCAGGAAGGGTGGGTTTAGGATTACAAGGTTTGTATGCTCCCTGCACACACTTTCACTACACTGTCCTCACACACTATTTGGGCTCTATACCCGGGCCTTGGAAAACTATAGGGCAGGAAGGGGTTTTGACGTTGTTATTGTGAGGCTTATGCTTCCCTGACAGTCGTTGACTCACCGCTCAGGTTGTTACTAGAACTATGGGTTGCCATATTGTGACTTTCATGTCCCTGTGGTTTGACTCATAGAACTAGGTCTTTATCTTATTGATAAAGGCAACCTGGGGACCATAATCTTTTAGGGGTCTAGATCCATCCAAAAGCTGTGCACTACTAGAGACCTTAGTTGGCTAACCTCAAATAGGGTCGACCATAGAACCATCAAACATTAAGTACCACCCTGTTAAGACACAAGGGAGCATATATATATATATTCTTTTTTTTCCCTTCTTTTATCATGTATCATGCATTGTAGCATCTTGCAACTTTCAACATAGACATTATAACATGCAAAAAAAAAAAAATTATGCATATTATAATCATGCATAGCACATGCATTTTTCTCATCAAGCATATTTACTTTTCAAACATGAAAAATAACAATCACATTTTAATTGCACTTATTCATGTCACATGCATTCTCTTCATCCAGCATGCATATTTATTTTTATTCATGACATGCATCTCATTCATTTTTTTCTTTCTTTTAAAAAAAAATCTGTTGGTGGCAGAGGAATAACATCAAATTTGACAATAGATGATGGAAGGAGCACAACACACTAGCAATGTATCCAGCTTAAAGAAACGCTTCAATGTGATGGGAAATACCAGCTCTCTGGAGAAGTTGTATCGGTTGAGTCAATTGTTACTTAATGAAGATAGAAGAGCTTTCTTGAATAAGTATGGGTCTATTCTAGATCTGTTACTCATATCAGTGGAAACTTATGTCCTCAATATTCTAGCTCAATATTGGAGTCCCACCTTGAGATGTTTTGAATTGCCAAACATTGACATCACTCCTACTATTGAAGAGTATGCCTGCTTGCTAAAATTACCAATAAAGAAAAGCACCTCTATCTATTTTCATCTGGAACAACCCTTTTCAGATGTAAAGATAGTAGAGCAATTTGGAAAATTACTAGGGATACCGATGACTCGAGTGAAGCTAACGGGGCATGCAGATTCAAAAGGGGTGACTAAAACATTCATGGAAGATCATTTAAAAGACTTGGGGCATAAAAAAGAATGGACTATTTTTTCAAGAGTACTGGCATTTGCTATCTATGGGATGGTACTATTTCCTTCTGCTCCAGATATAATTGATCAAGCTGCTATGGATATTTTCTTTGCTGTAGAAAATAAACGAAGAAATCCAGTTCATGCTGTGTTAGCTGAAACATTCTTGACCTTAAACTTCTGCCAACAGAAACAAAAAGGGAAGCTTCGATGTTATCTACATCTCTTATGCGTGTGGATTATTACACACATGTATGCAAGGAATCACATCAAAAATATCTCAGACTCACTAAGAACCTTTCATCGTATCCCAACCAAGCCAAGAGGAGCCCATGAATGGAAGGCGGAATTTGATAGTAAAAAGGAACAATCAGTACTCTTGAGTTAGGAAAACCACTTGTGATCAGTACTCTTGAGTATGTCACATGGAGAAAATCAAGAAAGGTACATCAAAGTGGTCCTAGCTTTCCTATTGAAAAAGGGAATGATCCTCAGTTGGCTGAACAGATAGAAGTCATGAAAGCATAGATGAAGCTCCTAGAATAGCAAAAACAAGCAGCGGAACTAGAAGTTGTTATTACACGAAGTCAATATGAGAAGAAAGAAAAGCTGATTGAGCAATTGAAAGATGAACTTGCTGATGTCCCTAGTCAAGAAAGAGAAAGACAGATGATCCATGATCTTGAAAAAGAGGTCCAAATGATGGCTATTGAAAAGAATAGGTTTTTGAAGCATATTAGCCAATTGAATAAAGCAAACGAAGGATTGAAGACAAAGCTTAGCCAACAAAGACAAATGAAAGAAGAATTGGAAGATGAAATGCAAAAGCAAAAAGAAGAATTGGAGCTAAAGATAGAAAAGTTAAATGCAAGTCTAGCACAGGCTAAAGATGAATATGACCAGAAATGGGCCCGTTTCATGCAATGTCGAAATCGGCTTCTCCATACAGAAGATGCAGGTAGATTCTGGAAGAAACAAGCTAGTGACTGGGCAATGAAGGCTGAGATGTGGAAAGAAAAACATGCAAGATTAATTGAGGAATTGGGTCATCATATTCCAAAGTTTATCTATCATTTTGAAAGGGCAGAGAAGGAAGTTCTACATGATCTCAAGCTTCATTTACCTAGGGAAATGAATGACTTCATGGATATGAGCAGGGGTCTAGCTAGGGGTTTTAAGAGAAAGAAATTGTTCATTCTTGACTCAACTATGATGTAATTGTACCCTTTGAATGAATGAATGAAATGAATTCGTCCTTTCACTTTCCTTCACTTCTCTTCAAATAAATGCGCAAGACTATATCCATTGTGAAGTAAAATCTCCTTTGGATATTTTGTCAATTACATTTCTACCTTATAGGAAAATTTTCCTTCTGTGTAGAATGTAAGAAAGAAGATCAAGTTTTACATTGCTAGTATGCTCCTAACAAAGTATATTGTGGACTAATAGCCCCCTATACTTTGGTCCATCACATACCCTGTCTTATGGACAAAAACGTCCTCTAAACAGGATATGAGTCAAGTCTGTTACCATCAAATATAGATTTTATTCCTTGCTATCAAATTTTTTTTAAGTTTTACTTTTCATTTACTCACCATCTGTTTTTGTGAGCCAGGTCATCAAACATTGCTCCTTCAAAGAAAGCTTTGTTTGACAGTAGTGCGTCGGCTAGAGAGCCGTACGAACTTCGATCCAGGGTTGAGAAGAAAAATGCCAAAGATAAGGAACAGACCATGGCTGCAGAAGATAATAACCAAGGAAGGAATCTGAGTCAAGAAATTGATGAGCTTAAGGCCATGATGAAATCCATGTTCGGACCAGAATTCAAAAAGTTCATTGTGGACACTGTGAATATGGCCAAAGAAAACGAGGAAAATGTTGAGCGACCAGGATATGACTCGGATGGGAATGACAACAATGGAACCCCGCACAACAATGCCAACAATGTAGCCTCCCATAATAGTGTGGATAATGAAGCAGAACGATTGAAACTCAAACAGGAACTGCAAGAAAGCATGCAAGAGCAGTTTCGAATGCTACGTGGACCTAGTCCATATGGTTCAATGAGTATCAGCGATCTGTGTTTAGCGTTAAGCGTGATTATTCCTAAAGACTTCAAGATGCCCAAGCTCATCAAGTTTGATGGAAGCACCAATCCCCTTATGCATTTACGGATGTACTGCACAAAGATGGGAATGTGGTCCAAGGATGAGAACTTCCTTATCAGCTTTTTCCCTGAGAGCTTGGATGGCGCTACATGGGAATGGTATATGCAGATAGACCGAACACAAATTCGGTGTTGGGAAGATTTAGCTTAAGCTTTCACTAACCAATACAAGTTTAATTTGAATGCTGCACCTACCAGAGATCAGCTGAAAGGAATGAGGAAGAAAGAGAATGAGTCTTTCAAGGAATATGCTCAAAGATGGAGGGCTATGGCTAGAAGGGTTGTTCCACCGATGTTAGAGCAAGAAATGTGCTCTTACTTCATCCATACATTGGAAGGTCCTTTTTTCAAAAATATGCTTGGGACTCCTGTAAAAGAGTTTGTGGATTTGGTTGAGATAGGAGAAAGAATTGAAACCAATATCCAAGAAGGGAAGGTGGAGCTAGCAACAGGAGAAACAAGTGAATCAAAAAAAGGCTCCCATTTTAAGAAGAAAGAAAATACTACCAATTACATCCATCCCCAACCTTATCAATCCGCTCCTCGGCCAAACCATTACCCATTTTACTCACATCAACAATACCCACATCCAAAAATCATCCCAACTCAGGCCCAAGCACCATATACACCTCAACCGCACCAGATTAACCATGTCTCCTAACCACGACCTTATACACCAACAACACCTAGACCCCACCAAACAGTACCCTTGGCCCACCAGAAAACTAACTCTTCCACAACAACCCCATTGTTCAACACCAATAGTAGACCTCCAATGGAAAATCGACCATTACCTAGTTTCCACATGAGCAATGCTGAGTTGTTCAAGCATTTGTGTGGAGACAACCTGCTAGCTCCACGTCCTGGAAAAAACTTGGTGCCGCCATATCCTCGGTGGTACAATCCAAACCAAACATGCGATTACCATTCCAACTCTCCTGGGCATTCTGGTGAAGACTGTTATGGTTTCAGGAGTGCAGTATGGCGCTTAATTGATCGCGGTGCCATTAAGCTGGAAGAAGAACCAAGACCAAACATAAGGAACAATCCATTCCCCAATCATGGTGGAGGACAGGTAAATTCCATTTGCAATGAGAATAGTGCAAATCAGGGAGTAGAGAATGTTAAACTCCCAATGAATGAGATCCTGAAAACCCTGAGGAAAGCAGGCTATGAGATGGAAGTCGAACGAAGGAAAGGAAAAAGAACAGTGAAGGGAGATGAAAGTGATTTATTTTGTGAGTGTTCTGGAAAGAAGCATCACATAGAAAAATGTCCAAAGCTAAAGCTTTTTGTTGAAAGAATGGTCAAACTAGGGGTGCTCGAGATACCAAAAGGCATCAAATAGAGCATCAACATGGTTCACCAAGCGTCCCCTATTTTTAAAGTTTATAAACCTGAGTCGACACTTGTTTTCAAAGTACCTAAGCCATTTTTCTATGAGAGCAATCACATGGTTCCGTTGAAATATGAAACTGTCATAGAGCCTTGTTCTGTGATGTCCGGAGAAATAACCCCTAAACAAGGGGCAGTACCTGTCTTCAAAGTATCTAAATTGCCTTCGCATCTCACAATCCATGCAAAGCTTGATCAACCAGAAGCAATTGAAGAACCAGATCATGAAGTATGCTCAAAACTCCTTGCATCAGAACCCATAAGAAATGTCACAGGAATAGGAGGGATTACTTGGAGTAGTAGGTGTTATACTCCAGGGAAACTATTAAAAGACCCTCAAGTGATATATGAAAGTAAAGGAAAAGGCCACAAAGATGAAGAAGAAGAATTTCTGAAAATAATGAAACAAAGTGAGTATGATGTGGTGGATCAGTTGAAGAAAACACCAGCAAAGATCTCACTTTATTCATTGATCTTATCTTCAGAGGCTCATCGCAACGCGATCAAGAGAGTATTGGATCAGGCATATGTACCTAAAGATGTGACCCCGGATAAAATTGAAAGGATTGTGGGTACAATCAGAACCACAAATACCATCATGTTCAAGGAGGATGAAGTTTTTCCTCATGCAGTGGGACGCCCGAAGGCGCTCCACATTACCCTAAAATGCCAGGGTTGCAACATCACAAAAGTATTGATTGATGGGGGGTCAGCTTTCAATGTGCTTCCTTACTCCACTCTGCAGCAATTATTGATCGATCCTTCCACAATTGCACCAAGCGAGACAATCGTCAAGGCATTTGACGGATCATTGCGGGAAATCATGGGTACCATTGACCTTCAGTCGGAAATTGGGCCAACCACATTCCTGACCAGATTTCAGGTGATGGACATTGAACCAGGGTATACAATGCTGTTAGGAAGGCCTTGGATTCATGAGGCAGGTGCAGTTCCCTCTACTCTTCATCAGAGGGTGAAATTCATAGATTGTGGAAAGCTCATTATAGTAAAAGGAGAAGAGGAGTTGTTGGTGACCAAACCAGTGGCGATGCCATATATCGATTGTGCTGAAGACGCTCTCGAGGTTTCATTTCAGAATCTCGAAATAGCTAAACCGGAGAAACAAAAAGGTGACATACTTCCAGTGGCCGCTCGAATCATGCAAAAGAGAGGATTCAAAGAAGGAAAGGGACTAGGAAGCCAGTTACAAGGAATCAAGAATCCAATTTTCCTCCCTGACAATCCTGGGAAGTTTGGCCTTGGATATGAAGCTACAGGAGAGCTCCAATCTGTTGAATCTGCCAAGAAGAAAATTCCACATATCAGGGACACATTTCCTGCGCCTGCAGCAGTGGTAATGATAGAAGGATCTAAAACCATTAGCACTCTCGAATGAGCCAAGGAGATGCCTCTGCTAGTCTACCCAAGCAGCAAGCCATTGAACAATTAGGATTCTGAGCCCTTAGATGATTTGTTGTATCTTGAGTAATGAACATTTTAGTCACCTTTATTGTACTTCAATTTTAATTAAATAATTATGCATGGGTTTTTCTTTTCCATTCTCTTTTCGTAATTTTTTTTTCTTCTTTTTCTTTTCGTTTATTTTTTTCCTCTTATTTATTTCGGGTCTCGTCTCAATTCCAGGGACTCATCTCTTTCAGAATCTCTATCTTGTGCAAATGATTGTGAAAATCCATTAACTGATTATTGTGTTACAACGGACTTGAATGAAAATGAACAAGATGAAGATCCTGAGTTGTGCCAACAATTTGCCCAAATCATAGATTCAATGGAAAAGGGGATAAATCCACATGATGAGATTGTCGAAATTGTGAATCTGGGTACTGATGAGGATAAGAAAGAGGTAAAAATAGTTGACAACCCAGAAAGAGAAGAGATGATTGCACTGTTCCATGAATTCATAGATGTTTTTGCCTGGTCTTACAAAGATATGCCTGGTTTGGACCTAGAGATAGTGGCTCATAAAATCTCATTAATTGAGGGGATAGAACCTAAGCGACAGAAGTTGCGGAGGATGAGTCCAGAAATGTCACTTAAGATCAAGGAGGAAGTCAAGAAGCAACTTGATGCAGGCTTTCTAGAGGTCCCGCTATATCCAAAATGGATAGCCAATATAGTACCGGTACCAAAGAAAGATGGAAAAGTCAAAATGTGTGTGGACTATCAGGATTTAAACAAAGCTAGCCCAAAAGACAATTTTCCCCTTCCCCATATAGATGTCCTAGTTGATAGCACAGCAAGAAGTCACCGATTCTCCTTCACGGATGGTTATTCAGGCTACAATAAGATCTTGATGGCAGAAGAAGATAAGGAGAAGACATCATTCATCACTCAGTGGGGAGTATTTTGCTATCGAGTGATGCCGTTCGGGCTGAAGAATGCTGGAGCAACATATCAGCGAGCAATGGTGACCCTTTCCACGACATGATCCACAAGGAACTAGAGGTGTATGTGGATGATATGGTAGCAAAGTCACGAGAAGGAGAAAGTCATGTTGCTGTGCTTAGAAAATTGTTCGAGAGGTTGAGGATTTACAAGCTTCGATTGAATCCAACAAAATGCACATTCGGAGCATCGACTGGAAAGTTGTTGGGGTTCATCGTTAGCAAGAAAGGTATTGAGGTTGACCCAGACAAGATTAAAGCCATTCAAGGCATGTCAGTGCCCAAGACAGAAAAGGAAGTTCGAGGTTTCTTAGGTCGTTTGAATTACATAGCAAGATTCATCTCCAATTTGACCAATACTTGTGACCCGATATTTAAACTATTGAGGAAGGATAATCCGAGTAGATGGGACAATAGATGTCAAGAAGCCTTTGACAAAATCAAGAACTACTTGTCAAATTCACCTCTCCTGGTTCCACCCACACCCGGACGACCGTTGATACTCTACCTCACGGTGTTGCACGGGTCAATGGGAGCGGTGTTAGGACAGCATGATGAGTCTGATCGAAAGGAACAAGCCATTTACTACTTGAGCAAGAAGTTCAACGATTGCGAATCTAGGTATCTAGCTATTGAAAAGACTTGTTGTGCACTAGTATGGACGATGAAGAGGTTACGACAATACATGCTCCATTACACAACTTTGCTTATATCACGGATGGACCCCATGAAGTACATTTTTGAAAGCCCACATATCTCCATAAGAATGCCCAAATGGCAAGTGGCTTTAGCAGAATTTGACATCAAGTATGTGACCAGAAAGTCCATAAAAGGAAGCATAATAGCAGACCACCTAGCTGAGAATCCACTAGAAGAATATCAGTCAATGGAGTTCAAATTTCCTGATGAAGAAGTCCTAGCAGCTGTAGAAGAGGATAATGAAAGCGAGGAAGAAGGAGACCTAATGTGGAAAATGTACTTTGATGGTGCCGACATGCCGTCAACATTCACGGGAATGGAGTTGGAGCAGTACTAGTGTCCCCTAGTGGAAAACAGTTCCCGATCGCTGTCAAACTAGCATTTGATTGCACTAACAACACGGCTGAAAATGAAGTGTGCATAACAGGTCTAAAGACGGCAATAGCCCTTGGTGTAGAGTATCTAGAAGTCTACGGGGACTCAGCTCTAATCATCTTTCAGGTTAATGGAGAATGGCGAGTTAAAGAGCATAGGTTGCTGTCATATTATGAACATCTCATGAGCTTAAAGGATGAATTCAAGGATGTGAGTTTCCATTACTTACCCCGTGAACAGAATCAGTTTGCAGATGCTTTTGCTACCTTGGCTGTAATGACCAAGCTCGATCTGGAAGTAGAAATGCTTGCAAGTGGTTGTCAGAAAAGAACCAGCATACTATTCTAACATTGAAGAAGAATCTGATGGCCGACCATGGTTCTACGACATCAAAAGGTTCATTAAGGAGAAAGAATATCCAGCATCAGCAAATGAGAATGACAGAAAGACACTCAGACGACTATCAATGTCCTTCTTCCTTTCGAGTAATGTGTTGTATAAAAGAAACTATGACAGAGTCTTATTAAGGTGTGTTGACGTTGTGGAAGCTAACTCCATCATATTAGAAGTCCATGAGGGTGTTTGTGGAACCCATGCTAATGGACACACATTATCCCGACAAATCCTCAGACAAGGATACTATTGGCTCACTATGGAGAAAGATTGCATAGATTTCGTCAGAAAGTGCCACAAATGTCAAATCTATGCTGATCGAATCCATTCTCCTCCTGTGCCACTGCATACTCTGACATCACCTTGGCCATTTGCAATGTGGGGCATGGATGTCATAGGACCAATTAGTCCTAAAGCTTCTAATGGGCATCGATTTATTCTGGTCGCCATCGATTACTTCATTAAATGGGTGGAGGCTGCATCTTACGCCAATGTAAGGCGGAAAGTGGTGGTGAAGTTCCTGAAGAACAACATCATTTGTAGATATGGGTTGCCAGAAAGGCTCATCACAAATAATGCAACTAATTTCAACAATACAGAAGTCCAAAAACTATGTGAGCAATTCAAGATCAAGCATCACAACTCAGCTCCTTATCGACCAAAGATGAACGGGGCTGTGGAAGCAGCAAATAAAAACATCAAGAAGATCTTGGGGAAAATGGTGGTCACGTATAATGATTGGAGTGATATGCTGCCTTATGCATTACACGCCTACCGTACTTCTGTTAGATCCTCAACTGGGGTAACTTCGTATTCACTGGTGTATGGAATGGAGGCAGTCACACCTATAGAAGTAGAAATACCATCTTTAAGGGTCTTAGTGGAAGCGGAATTAGATGAAGCTGAGTGGGTTAAGATGAGATACAAACAATTGAACATACTTGAAGAAAAACGGTTAACTGCAGTTTGCCATGGTTAGTTATACCAGAAAAGGATGGCTAAAGCATTCAATAAGAATGTTTGTCCTCGAATTTTTCAACCAGGGGATCTTGTTTTGAAGAAGATTTTGCCAAATCAAGAAGATAATAGAGGCAAATGGGCACCCACACATGAAGAGCCTTACGTTGTCAAAGATGCTTTTTCTGGAGGAGCTTTGATCTTAACTGATATGGAGGGCCAAGTACTTGCTAAGCCGGTCAATTCAGATGCTGTGAAGAAATATTTTGCTTGAAGATTAAAAATGCTCGCTAGGTTGGAAACCCGGAAAGGCAACCTAAAAAAAAAATTAAAAAAAAAAGAGAAAAGAAAATGCTCGCTAAGTTGAAAACCCAGAAAGGGCAACTTAGGCAAAAGTTAGAGCAACTTTTAATTGTTAGGTTGAAAACCCGAAAGGGCGGCCTATCGCAATAGTGGAAATCGGACCAATAAGCAAGAAATTATGTGGGACACTGAGACTGGGGCAATTCGAGATTGGTGGGTCATGGTATTTTTGTTGAGCACAACAAAGGATTACACTCACGATCATGGATTTTGAGTTTGATGTAGCCAATGAATCAGTAAAATGGGTTGATCACATGAAAATAGCACTGTCATTCTTTTCATTATTTCTTCCGTATCTCTTGACAATTGTTGAAATACTATAAGTACTCTCCAGTTTCAAGTCCAATAAAATTATTTTTCTCTTCCTCTATGTCTCTGTTTATCTCATATTTTCTTTTATTACCATGCATAATCATGATATTATAATTGAAGTACAATCAAGGGACTAGTCTGCTAACAAAACTCATGATTGATAAGTCAAATAAGGAGCTTGAGGATTAAGATAGGCTCACAAAGGAAAAGTAATAGAGGTCAGAACAACAGATGGAGTAATGAAGAAAACTGGGGCAATAAGGAGAGGTCAGAACAACAGATGGAGTAATGAAGAAAACTGGGGCAATAAGGAGAGGTCAGAACAATAGATCAAATGGAGTAAAAAAGAAAATAGGGGCAATAAGAAGAGGTCAGAACAACAGATGGACTAACAAAGAAAACTAGGGCAATAAGGAGTTGTTGAACTGTCATCAAATGAAGGTGTTTGAAAACTACAATGAAATGGTTCACAAAACAACCCATTTGAGTAGATGACTCATTATGAGAGACAAAAGCTTTCTTAAGGACAATGTGAAGACGTCTCAAATTGGGGCAATTTTAGTTTTAAGGAATAATTTTTATCTTTACATCAGTTTTACAGCAATTCCATCATCATTCATCGTTATACCAGTCTGGTGTCATTCATCATACCATCATTACATCAGTTTTACAATCATTCCTTCACCATCTAGGCATCATTCATCATATCATCACATCAGCTTTACATCACAGCATCATCACATCAATCTTGCACTATCAATCATTGGCATTATTCACTTTCACAAGTCTTTTAAATTTTACAATTCTACAAGCTGTCGATTTTACAAGCTTTTACTTTTATTTGCTTTCATAGACTTTTATTGCTTTCATAGACTTTTATTGCTTTCACAGAAATTTACTACTTTCACAAATATTTTATTGCTTTCACAGACTTTTATTGCTTTCACAGAAATTTACTGCTTTCACAGATATTTAATTGCTTTCACAGATATTTAATTGCTTTCACAGATTTTTATTGCTTTCACAAACATTTACTACTTTCACATACTTTTACTTGCTTTCACAGACATTTACTGCTTTCACAGACATTTACAGCTTTCACAGACATTTACTGCTTTCACAGACTTTTACTGCTTTCACAGACTTTTACATGTTTTCACAGACTTTTACATGCTTTCACAGAATTTAATTGCTTTCACAGATTTTTACTTGCTTTCACATTTACTGCTTTCACACTTACAGCCTTCACAGACATTTATATGTTTTCACATTTACATGCTTTCACATTTACAAGCTTTCACATTCACAGGTTTTCACAGATTTTAAATTTTCACATTTTACAGGCTATCATTGCTTTCACACTCACTTTCACTGCCTTCGCAATCACTTTCTCAGTTTCACATACTTCACATCTCACACGCATTCCACATTCACAAGCTTTCAAATTCCTCACTTTCTTCCAATTTCTGTCAGATTTTGCATGTATTTAATCTTTCACATAGATCTCATTCCTCAATGGACATTAGCATTGTATATTCATCATGAAATCATCTAGCATCATTCATTTAGAGCATTGCCATCATTTAGCATCATCCAATCAGAACATCTTATATTATTCATGTCATCAATACATTCATAATTAACATGCATTCGGACAAAAATGTGTTCACATCTTTACTTGTCTCTTACAACAAAACGTTAAAGTCATAGTCCTTTTATTTTTATTAAGAAACAAGTAAAGAGGGGCAACTGTGAACACCACATTTTGTCCGAACATTTTATTTTCATTTTTAATTTCATTTCCTTATTTTGTTTTCCTCATTTTTATTTTCAGCCTAATTCTTTTCTTTTTTTAGGTCCCTAGCCATTTGTTGCTTTTGGCCCAATTGTAAAATAAAAAAAAAAACAAAAAAAAAACCCCAAACCAGCCCATTCTGGTTTCTCAGCTTATGTTAGTGTTAGCCCGTTAAAAAACTCAATTCAGAATCTCTCCATGACAAATTACGGTCAAATTAAAGAAAAGTGAAATAATAATAAAAAAGGCACACGGGTCCAGTGCATTTAATTTCCAAGCAGTGCATTTAATGCCTTAAGCATGTCAAAGTTGACAAATTCAACATTCCAATACTGAAGGGACAATAATTCTTTGATTACGGATCAATACATTTAATGTTGATCATCTTATTCAAAGCTCCAACAGTAAAAGGAATCACTACATTTAATGCTTGAGTCAGATCAAGTTGACAATCTCAGTAGCCAAGATTCAGAACATTAATTCCTCAATTGTCAGGATCAAGGATTGCAAGGTATAAATGAGAAAATTCACAACCATAGACGGGGCAGGAGAGAAAACATAGAGAGAACTAAATCAGGGAGCAAATTTTTAACAAGAGGGGAGAGCCAATTTTTAGCAAACAGAAAGAGAACTGAAAGGAAGAAATTTCCAGCGAGAGAACGGGGAGCTAAATTTTGTAAGAGCCAATTTCCAGCAAACACAGAGAAGAAAAAAAAAAGGTTCATCTGGTTATTAACTCCATCATCATAACTCTCACAATCACAGCAAGCTCACCATCACCTCATCACTACAACCCATTGCCATTACCTTATTGCCAACCATATATTAACAGCCACAATCTAATAACACCATCCCCATCATCATTGACAAGCATCACTAACAATACTAGCCAAAACCATTATAGCATTATCATCACTCACTATCATCACTAGCCATCATTACCATCACAAAACCAAACCTGTAAGAAAGTAAAAATAGAACCCCATTCGCAAACTCAACTCCTTATCATCATCATTTCAACAAAAAAACTTCAACAAGATCATGACTGAGCATAGATCCAGAACGTTAAAAAACAAACAGGAAAAGCTGGAATAAAAGAAGAGAAAGCGAGGTTCATCACTACTACCACCACCATCCGCCGCGAACAGCTGCCGGCAACCCCACGAAATCCACCGCAAAGCACCGCTGGTCCTCCCACAGCACCAGATCATGCACCTCCTTCCTCGGATTGCGCCAGCCGCTGCCGAGGAGCCTCCGCCCTTGTTCGCACGTGATAACACCGCCGTTGCCTATGCTGACTCAAATCACCACACCGCCGATCAGCTTTTCTCTTCACGTGCGCATCTCCAACCAGCCAGTTCCAGATCTGCGCCAAGTCAGCCTCACGCAGCAGTCAGCCACTACTCCGCCCAGCCTCCTCCTAGCAAAGCCAACCTCCTTGTCGCACTACTCCGCCGTTCACGCGTTAGCCCGACAGCACCCCAGCTGCATCGCCTGAATCGCCCTCTGCACTAGCCTGTATCGCGCCGCAAAGAAGGTGCATCTTCCCCATAACCGATGCACGCCTTATCGTTGCCTAGCTTTGCTCCTCATTCTTCTCATGATCTAATAATTTAGGGATTTAAGATCCTTTTCAATCTGTGACCAAGTTTTATTTTGGTTTTGTTTTATTCCTTTCCTTTGTTAAAACTATGGGCTATGGTTTTGTTTAAAATCCTTAATGGGCTGGCATTTGCAATTTGGGTTTTCTTTTCAGAATTTTTTTTTCTTTAGTATGGTTTAGGCACATATTTGGTTAGGCTGATTCACTTAGGTGGGTTTGGGTCAATTTCGAATTTAGGGTAGTATTATCTTGGGTTGGTTTTGATTTTGAGTCAGTATTTTCAAGTTCTGATTGTTTTGGTTTTTGTCTTCTTTTTGGGGATGTTAAGCATACTATCTCATTTTTATTTTTGGTCAAATTCGTTTAGAGGTATTTGGGTTTGTTTTTTTTTTTTTTTTGTTGCTTTTTTGTGATTGGGCTAAGTTGCATATTTAGAACAGAGGTAGACTACATTTTTTTTACTTTCTTGTACCATTGGATTTTGATAAAAATTTTAAAATACCTAAAAATACATAATAAATAAATAATAATAAAAAATAAATTAAAAAATTTTTTTATCCGTGCAACGTCAACGGTCGTGATCGAGAGATGGATGCCTTCTCCATATTCTGTTGAACCGGAATGGTTTATTGAGTAGCTTGGTGTTATTCTGAACTCTGTACACAAATGGATTTTTTATTTTATTTTTTAAACAATTTGACAATAAAAAATCATTATCTGAATTAAAATAAATCAGCACACTTTCATTTTTGCTTTTAAATTAAAATCAATCAAACACACAATCATTTTCTATAGAACGACGTGGCTTTGAGTTCCTCATTGCACCAAAGGATACGTCGGCGTAGTCATATTATCAAGCCAAAATCTCTTTTTCATAAAATTAGTTCCTTAATTGCTGTTTTAAGTTTAGCTTTATTTCTGTAAATATATAATTTTTAACTTTAGCTTTATTTTTATAAATATATGACTACTAATCTTAGCTTTATTTTTATAAATATATAATTATTAATCTTAGCTTTATTTTTATAAATATATAATTATTAATTTTATCTTTATTTTTGTAAATATATAATTGTCAATTTCATCTTTATTTTTGTAGATATATAATTACTAATTTTAGTTTCATTTTTGTAAATATATAATTACATTTTTGGGGAAAATAAATATATTAAAATTATAATTAATTTGCATAATAAACTCTAAGGTAACCGTATTTATACAGACGTATTAGGGGTGTAGTGGGATTAAGTTTCCATCCTTCCTTAATCGTAATCAGACTCTCGAACCTCAAAACTCTTACAAGACCAGTTTTACAAATCAAAAGGTTTTCCAATTTTTCCAGAATTAAAATTGGTGGCGACTCCCACATTTATTTTTAAATCAATTGTCATCCTCGTCGCAATAACCCCTGGGTACGTTGTGGCAATGTATATATATAACACACTGAACGAGCTGTGAAACAGGAAATCGCATTTAAAGTATGATATGTTATGTTATACTTTGTTCATGTCATATTTATAGTTCCATATTTTTAGCAATTATTTATTTATTTATTTATTTATTTTGGAATATATAGTTCAATGGATTTGCATTGTGAGCTCGATGAATCTTTGATTTGTGAACTTATTCAAATGATTGATGATCACAATGTTCTAGCAAAATCATTTAGAAGAGTCCATGATCACTATCAATCAAATCCTATCCAGCATTTTAGCTTGCATTTGTTTAGAAATAGAGGTTTTGATGCCCGTACATATAACACACCAACAGTTGATGAAGTTGCTACATTGATTGTTGGTGATTTTGATAGCACGGAACATGGTCGGGACATTGTAGTTGAGTGTCGTTCTGGTCAATTAAAAAGATTGCATGAGACTAACACGACTTACATGCCCCTTCAATATCCTTTGCTTTTTCTGTATGGAGAGGATGGATTTCAAGAGGATACTCCATTCAAAGCGAGCAACACTAATTGTCCGAAGAGGGTAAGAGTGTCTTTCCGTGAATTTATTGCATTTAGAATTCAAGAGCGATTGGCTGAGGAAGGCATACTCTTAAGGAGTAGAAGGTTGTTTCAGCAGTTCATTATTGATTTCTATTCGATGGTTGAATCACAACGTTTATCATTTATTAGAAACAATAAAAAAAATATCAGAAGCGAGTTTTTAAGGGGATTAGAGAAAGCCATTGAGAAAGGTGATACTGATACAACGTCTATTGGGAATCACGTTGTTTTACCTTCTTCCTTTACTGGTAGTAGGAGGTACATGTTCAACAATTGTTAAGATGCTATGGCTATATGTAAACGGTTTGGATACCCAGATTTATTCTTGACTGTGACTTGCAATCTTAATTGGCCTAAAATTAGGAGATTTGTCTGTGACAAAGGATCGTCAGTGGATGACCGACCTGACATTACTTGCCGAGTTTTCCATATGAAGCTAATTGAGTTGATGGATGACTTTAAGAAGGGTACATTTTTTGGAAAAGTGGTTGCTAGTAAGTTGCAAATTCAATGACTATTCATCATTCTGTTTGTTTTTTTTAACCTAAGTGATTTGAAAATTAACTTCTATTAACATTGTTTAGGATGTACATTGTTGAGTTCCAGAAAACGTGGTCTTCCTCACGCTCACATATTATTATGGCTTGAAGACAGTCTTGCCAATCAACCTACTGGAGTAATTGATAATTTGATTTGTGCTTAATTGCCTAATCTATCATGATACCCGTTGTTGTATGGTGTTGTTACGAAATTCATGGTACATGATCCTTGCGAACTTGCAAGGTTGAATTCCCCATGCATGAAAGATGGGAAATGCATGAAGTTCTTCCCCAAGAAGTTTGCCAAAGAAACATATTTTGATGAAGATGGATTTCTAGTTTATCGAAGAAGAGATACGGGTGTTCGTGTTATGATTAAAGATGTGGAGGTTGACAATAGGTTTGTTGTCCCGTACAATCCTAAAATGCTCATGAAATATAATGCGCACATGAATCTTGAGTTCTATAATAAATCTAATTCCATAAAGTATTTGTTTAAGTATATAAATAAAGGACCAGACCGTGTTAAAGTCGCCGTGAGACAACCTGATGGTGAGATGGTTAATAGTGTTGATGAAAAAGTCGACAAGATCAAGCAATACTATGATTGTAGATATTTGTCTCAATGTGAGTTTGCGTGGAGGATTTTGCTTTTGATATTCATCACAGATGGCCCCCTGTTCAGAGATTGGTATTCCATCTACCAATGGAACAAAGTGTGTTGTTTGAAGGAGGTGACTCAATTGATAGCATCGTACGACTAAATAAGTAGAAGAATACGATGTTCATTGCATGGATGGAAGTCAATAAAAGATTTTTGGAAGGTAAAAATCTTACTTATGGTGAGTTTCCTACAAAATTTGTGTATAATGTTGGTCAACGAGAATGGCATCCTAGGAAGAGGGGAATTTCCACAGGTAGACTTAACTTTGTACCTCCCAGAAATAGAGATTTGTTCTACTTGCGATTATTGCTCAATGTACAAAAAGGATGCACCGGTTTTGATGATATAAAAACTGTTGTGAGTATTACCTATCAGTCATTTCGAGAAGCTTGCTATGCACTAGGGCTATTAACTAATGATAAAGAGTTCATAGATGCGATTAAAGAGGCTGCTGAATTGTCATTAGGCCCTTCTTTACACCGTCTATGTGTTACTTTGTTACTTTCACACTCAATGAGTAAGCCTTCGTATGTTTGGGAGCAAACTTGGAATCTATTGGCTAATGGTATTTTATATGGAAAAAGATGTGAAATCCAACGTCTAGGTTTGAGACTTTTTTACTGATATTCCTTTTTATGCCTTTTTTTTATTTGTTACATGTCATTATTATAGATTTGACAATTGAGGATGAGGATTTGCAAAACATTTGTTTGTTCGAGATTGAGAAGATGTTAATGGAGAATGGGAAATCCTTGAGTGAATTTTATGGTATGCCTTATCCAGAACTTGATGTTGTTTATAACATGGACAATGTGTTATTATTGAATGAGCTTAACTATTCAAAGCATGACATATTAGTTGAGCATGAAAAGTACTTTCCACAATTGATGGATGAACAAATGAATGTTTATTTTCGTGTTATTGATGTCGTTAACTTCACAAGAGGTGGGTTCTATTTTGTACATGGGTTTGATAGGACTGGTAAAACATTTGTTTGGAAAGCTTTGTTTGCTAAATTGTGTTCTGAGGGAAAGGTTATGCTCAATGTTGCTTCTAGCAGGATAGCCTCACTTCTGTTGCTTGGTGGTAGGACGGCTCACTCTACCTTTGCAATTCCATTACAATTGACTGAAGAATCAATGTGTCACATCAAGCCTAATAGTCCAAAAGGTAACTTATTAAAACACTGTAGTGTTATTATATGGGATGAAGCTCCAATGACAAATAAGTGGGCTTTTGAAGCTTTGGATAAAACTCTTAAGGACTTGATGAGAATAATTGATAGTGATAATGTCATTAAACCATTTGGTGGTAAAGTTGTTGTCTTGGGAGGTGATTTTCGACAGATATTGCTTGTGATCCCAAAGGCAAGTCAAGCTGATATTGTCATGTCCAATGTTAATTCCTCTTTTTTGTGGAGCGACTGCTAGGTCTTGAGTTTAAATAAAAACGTGCGTCTTCAGTCATGTTCTACTGATGGTGACCTCAATAGTTTGAAATCTTTTGCAAAATGGATATTGGATATTGGTGAGGGTAAAATTGGACATGAACTTGATTGTGATTTTGAAGCTGATATTCCAAGTGATCTGTTAATCTTAGATTGGAATGATCCAATATTAGCTATTGTGTCGCACACTTATCCGGAACTGTTGGACAACATTGGGAACCACGAGTTCTTTGAAGATCGAGCTATTTTGGCTCCAACTGTTGAAGCGGTTGAAAGAGTTAATGACTGCATTATTGATATGATACCATGTGATGAAAAAGAGTATCTCAGCTCGGATTATGTTTGTAGGTCAAATGCTGATATTGGTATTGAACATGATTGGATCACTGTTGAATTTTTAAATCAAATAAAGTGCTCTGGACTCCCAAATCACAAATTAAGACTCAAACAAGGTGTACCGGTTATGTTGTTGAGGAATATTGATCAGTCTATAGGTTTGTGCAATGGTACACAACTTATAGTTACTAATTTGGGCAACAATGTTATTGGTTGTCGGATTACCAAAGGAAAAAATATTGGTGAAAGAGTGTATATCCCAAGGATAAATTTAATTCCTTCTGACTCGGGTCTTCCATTGAAGTTCTAGCGATGACAGTTTCCACTTTCTTTGTGCTTTTCAATGACAATTAATAAAAGCCAGGGACAGACTCTATCACATGTTGGGTTATTTTTGTCACATCCGGTATTTTCACACGAACAATTGTATGTAGCTATATCAAGGGTGAAATGTCGAGAGGGCTTGAAAATTTTAATTTGCAATGAGGATGGGCACCATGGTATTTGTACTAGAAACGTTATTTACTCGGAAATATTCAACAATTTATAAAATGAGAGCATTGTTGTGTGTTGTCGGGTCAAATCTAAAATGTATTTAAATTGTGTATTTCCTAATGTTTGGTTTTTATTTTTGTACACCATGAATGAAAATTAGTTATAAATTTTGATTATACTAAAATGTTTTTTAGGCTTGGTTATATGCTTGATATATTGATTCAATAGGAAAAATATTTTGTATGTGTCCATGGTAAGGATAATACAATACCCCTTTGACCACATAATATATAAGAATTTGGATTATTTAAGTAAGAAACTCAATTTAGAGGATGCAAAGCCGTTTTCTTATAAATAAACAAGTAGAGAAATCTACGTGACATTTTTGTGGATGACTAACTATAATAATTGGGGGTTTTAAGTAAAATTTGCAATGCTTCATATTATACAATATTGTTAAGAAATCAAACTTATTTAATGTTGTTGCTATTATTCATGCTATGTGTTAATTTTAGTTCTTCCGACTATACTCATTTTTGAATGAGAATTCTACATGGTGAAGATATAATGGACACTTATTTTGTCGAGTCTTTAGTGAGTCACTCAAATCACTTCCATTACTGACATGTAGGAATGAATTAGAATGAGATTATGGGCGAAATATACTTGGCAAAATTATAGTCATTGAGTTAATCTGAAATGTATTTTGTTGAAGGCATGTGAGATGTTTTTGCTTAAAATCAAAAGGACTACAATGTTTATTAGAAAACCTCTAATCTAATCAACCGTGCATAGCACGGGTTTCTAACTAGTTCCTCACAATTTCCTTCTGTCCGTGTTTGTGTCATCTCTCTCAATTCTCAAGTCTGGACATTGTCTTTTTCAAAGCATTGAAATCGGATTTCTGAGTTGCAGCAGCATCATTATGGATATGAATAATGATTGTAAGCCATTCATGGTACACAACTCCGATCGACGTGGAAATCCTCAGCTGACGGTTCAGTTGCTAGCGGGACTGTTGTGGCTGCAAAACGTCGACATGTGGTGATCTAGCAGAGTGGGGCAGTGATGATGGCAGATTCGCATATGTCATGGCAGCGCGAGGCAGAGGTCGAGCCGCGAGGCAGAGGTCGAGCAGCGAGTCATGGCGGCGGTAATGTGATGTGATCCAATGGCGGAGGACGGTGGTGGTGGCTGCTGAGAGTAAAAGGTGAGGGGCAAATCGTGGAATTACTTCGGGACCAAGAGGACCTCCTGAAAAGTGCTATGTTAGGGTTCAGTAGGGCAATCCTGTCACTGACATGCAAACACTAAAAATGAAGGGTAACTACTACCATACAGTTGCTAGTCAAGGCTACAGTTTTTGTTTTTAACCACATTTCATAAATGTGGCTAACTGAAATTACATACTTTGGTAAACATCATCTCCTCCCTCCTTCTCCTCAGCCATCATCATCATGACTCCCTCCTCAAGCTCCACTTTTGCAACACCGGTCTCCTCCATGTTGGCATCTTCTCCATCCTCCACCACCACCACCATCACCTCATTCTTCATCTTGCAAACTAAAATCAAAAGCAAACCCTTGTTCTCCTTCATCTTGCAACTGCTATGTCCCAAACCAAAATCAAACACAAATATTAAACCAAAAGCAAACCCCTGTTTACTTCTTTTTTTATTTTTTCCAATTTTGTTTGTCCTGGGATTACCAAACTACTATGAGAGAACAAAGAACATCATGAAAGTGTTGAATAATTTGATCTCTGCTCCTGCAAAATAAGAAAATAAGAAAATAGAAAAAAGAGATTTGTTAAGCCTGAGGCGTGCTATGCACTGCCTTTAAGGATTATTCTGTCACAGTACAGAAATCCTCCAGGATACAACAGGCTCTTCTGGTAGTAACTAGGAACTCAAGAACTACAATGTAGAATATGTTCTGATGTATAACCCAACCAATAGAATAATAGTGTAGTAAGAAATTTTAAAGGAAATAAAAACTTCATCTACTTATATCCGTAAAATTATGTTTATATATATATATATATATATATATATATATATAAAATAGCAAGGCAGCATCAACGGTTTTGACTTTAAAGAATATTTAAGATATAGAACAAAGACAATTAGAATGCATGGTCGGTTTGGTTTTAAAGAAAAAGGAACAAAATATTTAAACAATATTAATGACATTGAAGAACATTTGATATAGAAAAACTAAAACAATAGAAACTGAAATCATGTTTGTCTATTACCGTTTGTACTCAACAAAATTAATCAATGAAATCAATTGCTATTAAAACTAATTCATTGCCATAATTAATACTTTGTGATTTTGAAATCATTCTCTATTTGAAACATGTTTATAATCAATTCCAGTTTTATTTTAAATAATTAATTAAGATATAATTAATTTAACCTTTTGAAATATATATATATTTTCAAAATCCAACAGAAAGTAACATTGGGAAAAGGAAAAAACACCAACACAAAAGAAAATTGAATATTTTAGATTTGCAAAATTAGTATCAACCAGACCTCTATATTTGGTTGGATCAATCTTCTCCTCTCTAGTTATTGATTCCCAAGTTTTGATTTTTTTTTTTCTGTACAATAGATTTTCCTCTTTGCAAAAAAAAATGACTTCACCTAGGAATCCAAATCAACAACAGCAACAAAGTAGCAATTTTAATTTGCAGAAGCGCAAAGAGATAATAACAACAACCCAACAAACCCCTTACCGTTAAATCCTTCAAACTTGAACTCTTTCCCATCATTCCCTACACTTTCACCTTCAACAACCCTTCATTCTTCATAACCTACACCTATCCTCCACCAACTAGCACATACGCTTATCACCACCTTCACTTTCTCCCTTATTTACCCCTCCAATAGTTTCAATAGCCACAACAAATGACCCACCACAATGTGGGAGCGTTGGTGGTTGTGTTACCTGATGAGTGGAAGGCAATTGTAGAAATTATAACCAAAGAGGTATTAGATTTTGGATGTAGATTTTTTAAGAAATTGATTTTGGGTAAGCTAAGATGGGGGAGGGGATCAGCGAAAGTGGGGGAGTGAAGAGGAAAACTAAGAGGAGGGCCATGAGTGCATAGGCATGTAACAACATCTTTATTTTCATTGAACCACATTTGTAGGATTTTGGTTTGGTACATAGCAGTTGTAATATGAAGGAGAACAAGGGTTTAATTTTTATTTTAATGGTGGCAGAGGTGACAGAGGACATAGCGGTGGCGATGGTGGTGGTGGAGGTGGCAGAGTAAAAACTGAGGAGGGAGACCTTGAGTATGGCAGAGCGTGTGTTGGTGTTTGGCGAAACATTAAATTTCATTTAACCACGTTTATGAAATGTGATTAAATGTAACTATATGGGTAGGCATTGACCAACAAATGTAGGTTAAAATCAGCCAAAATGAAGACTCTACCTACCTTTTTAAAAATATTTTATTTTTAAAAATTATATATAAATAATAAAAATAAGTATAGAATAAATAATAAATTTAATTTTGTTATGAGGTAGTTTAGCATAAGGTTACTTAGGAAGTGAAAGCAACACGATCTGGCCTCAATCCTTATCTGTAAGCCTAAAAGTTTGTGCTGGGATGGTGTGGTATACATGCTAGCACTCCACAAAGGGATCAGTGTATGTCTGTGAGGTATTAGAGTTAAAATTGGGGTGAATAAACATACCTTGCTTAGTTTTTAAGTATCCCTATATAGGAGGGGGTTTTTGTCCATTGCCATTTTCCAATAATTTCACTGATGGATTAATGGCTTAGAAGGATTGACTATGTGGTAAAGATCACGTGTGGATGTGACACTGAATTGGGCGAGCCCGGATGCTGGACATTTAGCACACGATCTAGAGTGTCCATTGTAGGGCTCTTCTTTCATGTTTATGATATTGGGCCTATAAATAAGCCCAAGTAGGATTAGGCCAAGTCAGGTATAGAGCCCATTAGCCCAAGTCATAATAGTTCCCCTAGCTCGGTAGGCAACGTGGTTATGTTGAGTACAGAGCTACACAATTACCTAGGCCTTCCTTCTACAGCCTATATTATTTGTAATTGGGTTCCACGTTGTTGGTGTTGTTACTATCTTTGCATTGCTTGAGGTTCTTTTGATGATGTCTATTTTGAGTTATTTTAAACGTCGCTTTGTTTTCTACAAAAGCAACACGTGTTTCTGAAGTGTGATTTTCGAAGCCCTGCAATAAATGTTGTGGGGCAAAATTACAAGAATGCCCCCATTTTTAGGAGTGAAAAGTTGAATATACCCTCTTTAACAAAATGCTTTTCTTCGCGCCTCTTCCCCTTTTTTTCTTTATTTCTCTTTTCTTCTTCTTATTTCATCTTCCTTATATTTTTGCAACTATTCCTTTTCTCCTCCATGCGTGCTACCTGTTTAGCCTAGTTTCAATCACCATTGGGAAGGTCATCTTTTTTCCAATCTCAAGTAACATTTTCTTCCTTTCTTTCACTTCTTTTTTTTCCATTTGCTGGATTATCCATTATGGGGTTGCAATAGTGGGAATAGTGTTTCTATGGGCTTTCTTTTCCCTGTGCGTAGTGGTTTTTTCTTCATCGCAACAACATGCATGTGGTGGCCTTTATGGAGGCACCGTTGTGGTCTTCTAAACATTTGGATAGGGAATCACCCCCTTCCATTATCACAGCCAATGGGATTACTTGTACTCTCGGTATCTTGGTTTTCTTTTTACCTAGGTTTATGGCCATCTTCACCACTATAAATCCCCTCTAAGGCAAGGGAAACCACTATAGGATGTTTGTTATTTTTAATTGTTTTTCTTGAATTCAATTTTTTGAGCATAGGCATATGGTGGTTCCCGGTTGTAAGTCATAGGAAAGCATGAGCTAGTAAAGATTCCAAAGGTTCTCTATCCTTCGAGTACAATGGCGGGTGACTATCTTCGTCATTTTTTTGAGGAGGTCCTCAGAGTTCCTTTTTTAATTGATGCTAACTATCCAGTTGCCTTTCAAAGAGAGAACGAGGTATGCTCAGACTTAAAGGATAAGTCTTGTTATTCCCTGTCACCAAATGGTTCCAATAAGAGAATCTACCACTGACCTAGAGAAGATGAATTTTAATATATATGGATGTATGATGTTTTGTTCATGAAGTTAGGCATCAGGCTTCCATTGACCGAGTTCCAGACCACCATATTTCGCAGAATCAATGCTGCTCCATCCCAATTGCATCCAAATAGTTGGGCTATGATCCATGACTTTGAGATCATTTGCAACTTTCTTGGACTGCCTTATCTTTCTTAGGTTTTTCTATATTTGTTTGCTCTTACCAAACCCTCCAATGGCTTTTGAATTTCCTTCCAGGGGCATACAAATAGGAAGGCTTTTGTTATGTATGAAGATCCCTTCATCATGTTAAAGAATTTTACTTCAAAGCTTAGCTTAGGAAGTTCTTTATTACCAGTCTTTCTCCATTGGTCATGCCAAAGGCTTCTAGCACACTATTGTTAAATTTTTCCTTAAGTCTTGGAAATTGAAACCTAACAATCTTTAAAAGATTTTCCACTCTAAACTTTGGGATAACTAACCTATTTAGGTTTGGGACTTGTATTACGCTTGTTTCTAAGTTCATATTTCCCGTATCCACTTACATGATTCTAAGCTAACTATTTGTCTACATTTTAGATAACATGGCTTCTCACGAAGACATGAAGGTTCCTCTAAGGTTCTGAAGAAGAACATTGAGGAGATGCTTGTCGTTGCGTCAAAAAGTTAGAGCCCTACCACCTATGATTCCTCTACCCTTTATTTTGGTGATTCCGGACAACCTAAATTAAAAAAGTCCAAGATTGAGCAAGAGAGGATTGAATCCTTACTGGATAAATTGAAAAGTCCTTTAGGTTGGGTGTCCACCTCTTCTCCTGATGTTGAGATTTAGGGTTTGGATACTAAGGCTGGGAGGGAGGCGGTAACAAAGAAAACTAGGTGCCCTGGCCTTTTTTTGACACATTTCCATTCTCTATAGTCATTGACGAGCAGCTATTATCCAGTGGCACTCATCACCAGCTCACCATTCTTGATCTTCGCGGTTAGCTTTAGTGGGCATAGAGGTCTTTGCTTCGTGTTGTGGCCTTCTTTCACTGTAGTGAAAAGTTAGCTAACGACTTAGAGACCTCTAAGAAGGAAAAGGAAGATTTGTGATCTAAGCTGGAGGGTTAAAAGGAGCACCTTGAAAATATCAAAGAAACCATGCAAGAGTATATGAACAATGCCAATGAAATTTGTTCCCATGCTAAAAGGGACAAGAAGGAACTAGATGAGCTCAAACTAGAGACTGCAGATTTAGAGAATAAGAAGGGGTCACTTTCTTTATCCTCAACTAGTCTTCAACAGGCTAATAGAGAACTCACCCTGGAAATTGTTGAGTTGAAAGCGGATACAAAGAAGACCTTGGTTGATTGGGAGAAAAGCTCCTAAGAGATTTTTGAGAATACCTTACTAAAGATGAGGAAATCATAGACATTCCTAAGTAATACCTCAACTAGTCCTACGTGACCATTTTGTCTTTTATTAAGATAATCATTTTTTGCTTATTTACTTTCCTTTTTTGTTTTGACCTTATAAGGTTGTAAATTTTTAAACAATATGTACAATTTGTGTCTATGATTACTTGTTTGCCTTGTCCTTCGCTTTATCTCATGTGTGGGCATAGGTTTATCTTGATTTGCACTTGAACATTTGCAATTGATTGTATCCTACTTGTGTAAAATATCCCTGAGTTTAAACTTCTTTGACAGGTTATGATTTCAGCACTTGGACAACTTTAATGGATCTATTTAATGTACCAGAGTTTAAATTATACTCGGTTTATGAGTTTTACCTAACTGATTTATTTTCCTCTTAGGTTTAAAATATACCTAAGTTTAAATTATCTACGGGATTACAATATCTGAACTTAAATAACTTGTACTCGTTTATCTAAGGGATTTATTTTCCTCTTGGGGTTTAAAATATACCTAAAGTTTAAATTATCTATGAGATTATGACCTCCGATCTTAAATAATTTATACCTGGTTTAATTAATCATCCATTTTACATGGTCTTTGTTTTACTAAAGGGGGTTAACATGAACTATTTTATTTGCGGTTAGCCTTAACGTTGACAGGATTAACGAGATCTATTTTCTGCGCTTGGTTTATATCCACTTATGGATTTGAATTTTAATCTAAGGGGTTAACATGAATTGTTTTTCTAGGCTTAGAGTTAATTTCTAAGGAGTTAACAATAATTGTTGTCCGTGCTATAGATTATAGTAAACAAAGGTACAAAAAATGTGCTTTTTATTGCATTAAATAGGAAACCAAGTGGCTTTTTGTCCAACCCAGCCCATGGTTTGGTCTGGCCATATTAAAACCACCTCGAAAAAACCTAACCCAGTGGGGAAAAACCTAAGGTGGAGAATAGAGTACCAAACCCTAGCATGATATGTACAATAAGGCTTTTATACATAATATCTTATGAGGTTGGTAGCATTCCACAACCTTGGGATTTCCTTTCCTCCCATTATTACGAGCTTGTAGGCTCCCTTTCCTAGCATGTTGGAACCCTATAGAGGCCTTCTTAATTCTCTGCAAGCTTTCCTTGTCCTGGGATTTATGGTCCCATATTAGCACGACAGAGAACCTTGTCTCCTTCATTGAAGTGTCTCAGGACCACCCCCTCATTATATCTTTGAGTGCTTCTTCTTTTCAACTCCGTTTCTTGCAAGTGGGTTTTCAACCTTATGCTTTAGTCCAATTCTTCTTTCTTCTAGCTAGTGTTTTTATTTTTGGAGTAGGCTAGTATTGTAAGGCTCGATTCTCCAATCTCCACCGGGGTCATAGCGCCAATCATGTAAAATTGTCAAACATTGTTGATATGCTTGTATATCATTAAACATATATTAAACTTTTTGAGAAAAGATTTATTTAAAATTTTCAATTTTTAATTTTTTTCATAAAAATTAAAAATTAGAAATTGAAAACTAAAAACAATAAATTAAAAAAGATACCCTAAAAGTCTTAACATTAGTGACACGCCGAATTGGTCCGTGCAATTAAAAGAAGCCCGTACGCACTAATTTATCACTTTATTCGAATTGCAAGGTACTTCCAGCTCAGCACTTTCAAAATCGCAGTGACTATTTTGTCCCCTGATTGGCCAATTTGGCAATTTCCCTATTTTGTCTTTATTTTTCTTCATTGTTAAGTCTCTCCCCGTTCAAGCTCTTGCTTGCCCCATTCTAGCTTTTCTGCTCTTGGCATCGGCCATATATTCCCAGTAGCACTCAGTCTTTCTCGCCCGCCCTTGACCCTCTCAACTCTCGACCGCGGCGGCCTCCCAGCTCTACCGCCGTCGCTTCCATCTCCCACCGTCGTTCTCGTCGAACTGCAAGTACTGTTACACCATCCTCTCTCTCTCTTATATTACTTTCTAATTTTTTGTAATTTTTATTTCATCTCTGTGTTTAACTCTAAATCTACATCACGTCAGAATGCCTCGGGCATAGTAAGTTGAACATTCGGTCAACATTCCCTTTGTTTCTCATTCAAGTTTGTTCATCACCTACTTCATTTGCAAATTTTCTTTCCTGTGCCCTTTTTGCCAGTAGGATACTGAATCAATTGGTCGTTTGTTTATACTTTGTAATGTTCTGAAACTGTGTGGATCAAACGGGTTTCAAAGTACTTCATTCGCGATTGTTTGATGCTAGGTTCCTAACTGATTAAATTGTTAATTGCTTTAAAGTTGCGTAGGCATCGACCATATTGTTCTTTCTTTCCCCGTGTACTCTCAGTTTGATTAAAATAGGTCTGTTTGGTTTTGTTGTATTGCACTATGATATTAAATTATGTACGCTATAAATATTACAAATAATATAAGATATATTTTCATAAAACAAAATTTTCCCCCCTTTTTTCGTCTGGGTCTTTCGTATTAAACCATGATACTTACTGTTGTACTACTGAGTGTGCCTTTGACTGGGTTAGTGTCGGTTTAGAATTGCATACGAATTTAACCCCATGTCTGCTGTACTGACACTGACCAATTTATTTGCTTATATTTTACGGTGTAAAGGCGTTAGGAATTAGGAATATATATATCACACATGGGTGCTTTGGATCAATCAAACGGTCCAATCAGGATTGACTTAGAAGACGGGCTCGTAGGAGAGCAAGTTGGTACCACCGATTACTTCTTTGAGAAGATAGGGGAGGCTGTCCCATTGAAGGGCGATGACTCCAATTTTGATCTTGAAAGCCTTCCTTGTCAGCCTCTTGCAGTCTCCGAACGCTTCCGCCTCATCTTTGTGGCTCATTCTTCAGGTAAATATGCGTTTCCCTCATTTTTCGCCTGTGGGTTAGCTGAAATATATTTGTTGCTCACCCTTGTTAATTTATTATTCTGTTTAGGTTTTTTTGTTGCAAGGACCAAGGATGTAATTGAATCAGCTAAAGAATTTAAGGAGAAGGGGAGTGGTTCTCTGGTACAACAGCTGAGTCTTGTTGATGTTTCCATTGGGAGGGTTCACATTTTGGCTCTTTCTACTGACAGTTCAACAGTGGCAGCTTCTGTCTCTAATGAGATCCGATTTTTCTCTGTTGATAACTTTCTGAATAAGGTTTGCTTCTCCAGCATCAGTGCCCTGAACAACTTTTCTCATGCATTATTTTCGTTAAATATATGCACCATCATGTTCTAGGTTTTCGTCATGATTTTGTTGTTTTTTACTGTTATGCTAAATGTTGTTGTAATTGGATGTCTCCTTCCATCATTTTCTGCATAAAGCACTAAATTATGCCCTATACATGCTATGCTAAAGCATGAAACCCCTATCTGTTTTTGTTGTTTTGGTAGGGGAACATAAACTGTGCAAGTGCCAAATGACTTTGTGGCTGGAACACCATATCTTTGCCATACAAATTATTGGCCTCTATTGTGCTATTATTTTATTTTTAAATAAAAGAAGAATTATATTGAGATGAGATGGAAATTTACAAGAAGAAACGAGGATAAGACATCCTTTATACAAAATTTAAACATACTAGAGAAAATATTATCAATGAAGCATAGCTTTCTAATCTCCCAACATGTATGAGACAGAAATTCCTCCAAAATGACTCTGGCCAAATGTCTAATCAATGTTCCTCTCAAAAGGGTGACATAAGAGTTAGTAGGCCATGTTATATTGTACCTCTCTCCCATAATCATCTATGATAGAAAGCGTGATCAGCTTCTTTAGCGGTTACTCTTAAGTTCGTTATTGTTACTTGACCTCATTTAATTAACTTGTAGAAATAAGTCTCCATCTTTCCTTGAGATTTTGCTTAGTTACCAAAACATTTCCATTGTCACTCATAATGCATTTCATGTCATTTCTATCCCTTTGTCTAGCTTGCTACTTTCCCTACTTTTTGGTTCTTAAACAGCTTTGGCTTTTTCAAGATCATTGTTGGTAGCTTTTAGTTTGTTGAAACAGAGGATTTAGGAGAATGGCATCTTGTATGTACATGGTCTGGTAAACATCTTATTTTACTAAAGAGTAAATTAAGTACAAGAGCTAATCAGGGAGAAGTTGTAGATTTAATCATCAGTATTATATTAATGACTATAGTTGATTAATTGACTTATATTCTATAATATGCCAATGTACCATCAATCAAGTCTAATATTAGTAATAACCCTCATCAAGTTTAAGCTAGTTAAGCTCTCAAGTTGTTAAAAATAAGCATACAAATAAGTTCTCAAGGTTAAACCTTTTATTTTCACTGAGGTACTTATTAGAGTTAATTAATGAAATGCTGTAGGTTTGTAGGCAACATAAGGCTTTTTCTTTTGCTTTTTATATAATGAGTGGTGATTGCTTCAAATTTGTTCCTTACTTGTTCTTTATAGCACTTCTTATTTGGTGATTGTTGGGTATCCTGAGTCCCTGGGGCAGTTCTTGATGGATTAGTTTTCATGCTTTGTGTAGAAGTAAAGATGCTAAATTTTTGCGGCGAATTTGCATTTGGTTGCAACTGAACCGTCATATTTTTAAGAAGGTTTATTCAGCATAATGCTTGATTTGGGATAAGATTAGGCATTTGGTATTTGGTGTAAAGCACCTGTGTTTTTTTAATGGGTTTTCAAAATCACATTTGTTGAAGGATTGGGAAGCTTTGTTAGTTTGTTTCATTGATTTTCTCTTCTTCTGAAGTTTTATTTTGTTTCATTACTTTGTTTAGGAGGATTCCTCATCCTCTTTTCTCTTTGTAACTTTTTAATCTTCATCTTAATGAATTTCTTCATTCTTTAAAAAAGAACTTGAAGATCTAAAACAACTCAGGCAGTCTCTGCTAAAGATCTTAGGCAATTGGCACAACTAAACCTTTTGGTGATGTCTTTGGTACATAAATCCTTGGGAAATCCAAGAACTAGTTTTGCTACCTTCTTAGTTCTGCTAGCCTTATCCTCCTTTAGAAGGTTGGCTCTTCCTTGTGTTTGCCAAATCTCTCCCTCGTGTAGATTTTTTTCTAATAGTAATTGTTTTCCGTCCTTTAGCTGCAACCACTCAGTCTTTAGGTTTGTAGCGTGACAGTTTCTCCTAGACCTCCTCTTAGTATGCACATCCAGAGTGAAAACCTTATGCTAGCTGGTCTATTCCCTTGTTGGGTGGATTGTTGTCCTTGGTAAAAATGGCTTAGACCAGAATGGGTAGCATGCTAAGACTGCAGCTTGAGCTTCTCATTCTAGATAGTAGAAGTTTCATTAACAAGAAATGAAGAATAATACAGAGTGCAGAGGACAAGAGATCCTGAAAGTCCCAAAAAAAAAAAAAAAAAATTTGAAAGATCAAAGCTTTCCAATTTCTTATCATATTAAAGATGGAAACCCCTCTAAAAAGGTCACGTGCCTTACACCAAGTAGATGCTAGGCTTCTAATCTTATCCCACAAAACCTGCTTATCTGAAAGTCTCTCATGAAAAATGCAAGAGTTATGCTCTAAATAACTTCTTGTAGTACCACCAGGTAGGAGATTCCTCCAATGTTTTATTATGGTATTCTTTTCTCAGCATGTCTGGCAATGCTAGGATTGCTGCAGTCCTTGAACCAATTCATGTAAGTAGCTTTATTAGTTTTGGAGAAGGAAAGAAGCCAAATTCATGTGGGATTGTGCAATCAGCTTGTTTTAAAGCCCTTGATCTTTTTGAAGGGATTTCCTGCTAGACATGTTGAGATATTTAGTAGCTTTACTTCGTTGAATTTTCCTTGTTCTCTGTGTTTGTCCTGTTTTTAATTTTTTAATTTGTAAGGACTAAGGCGGATATGGTTTTTATTGTACCACCATTTTTCAGGAAGTGAAGCAAACTTTTTCCTGTCCACTCAATGATTCAGCCTTTGTCAAGGACATGCGATGGATAACATCATCCAAAGATTCTTTTGTTGTTCTTTCAAATACTGGAGATCTATATGATGGAGAGGTTGATGCTCCTCTAAAACATGTGATGGATTGTGTTGAAGCTGGTATGATTTATTCTTCTCTTTTTTACTTGGCACCTTATAATGTTAATGACCTGTCATCACTACTTATGAGAATGGATCCTCTCAAGTGGGAATTCCACATGACTATGTCATGTGTGAATTTCCACCATTGATTGACAAAGTGGTCCCTACCTTGGGTGCCACAAAAGAGTGTGATCAATTGTGAAAATTCACATATGACATTGTCATGTGGAATTTCCACTTGAGAGGATCCATTGCCTAGTACTTACTAAGTTTGGCATTTATTGATTTGAAGGTTGAAATTGCATTGATTGACAATATTGGAATTTCAATTTCAATTCACTAATTTATTTTCGTATCATTATTTCAAGTTTTATTATTATTATTTTTCTTTTGTTGCTATCTTGGTTGGGATGGAACGAGAATTAATGCCTGCTTGTAAATCTATCTCTATATTGCCTAGATGCTTCTTTATCGTGTTTGGTTCATGTCATTTTTCTTATTATGCCTTTGCTAATTACTTTTTTTATTTATTTCTTTGTGAAGTTGATTGTGGTGTGAAAGGGAACTTTATTGTTGTTGCAAGAAAGAATGTGTTGAGCATTTTGTCTGTCAAGTTTGAAGAATGGATTTCAATTTCATTGTCCTTCACATCTTGGATTGCTGATTCTGAGCCAAGTTGTAGTGTAAAAGGTTTGTATTTTCCTTTACAATTCCCCATTTTAATATACTATGGTATTGTATAAAAAGGTGGTAGAATCTTGTGCTAGATGATTTGGATATGTATGGAGATCTCTAGAGGTCCCAATAAGGAGAGTAAATCAGATGGAGGGTCTTGAGATTGAGTGGATGAGTGGGCTAACTCAACCACAAAAGCTAGCTCATGGGGAAAAGGCTGCTGAAGATCTTTTAAAGGCTGTCTATTTCTTAAGCGATGTGGCACACTAAAACCAACCACCCCCCCCCAAAAAAACAAAAACAAAAAAACCCACCACCTAAAAATAATAAAAAGCTTAGGCCCAATAACAACCCGATGATAGGCTTCGATACCATCTTAGAATTGAGTGGGCTGATTCAACTTCAAAAGGTAGCTCATGAGAGGAAGGTTGCCCTAGCTCTTATAAAGACAATTTAAGCCGTATCCTTAAGCAATGCGGGACTCTAATAGAGGGTAGTCCTGTAACTAAAAGTAGAAGTAGACCGAGGAAAACTAGATGTGAAACAATTAAAAGAGTTTTAAGTGTTAATGGGTTAAACGTAAATATGATATATTATGGAGTACTATGCATTATTTGATCCATGTAGGCAACTCCACCTAGTGGAACAAGGCTTAGTTGAGTATGAAATATACTATGGCATTGTATGTGTATGTGTGTATAAATTATTTTCTCTTTCCATACATAAGTTCTTCATAGATCTGTGATTTGTTAAGAATGATTCAAACAAAAAGACGGTTTGCCCAAGCTATCAAAACAAAGATTTGTTAACAATGACTGAATAAAAAATAGGTAACTTTTTGATTCCTTATTCCTTGGTGTAAGACCAAGATTTAGTCTATTCTTGTAAGCGATCAAAAGAGCAACCAAGTGCATGAGCCTCCCACTTAGTGAGATCTGGGAAGGGCAGATTTGCATAGCCTTAACCCTACAAGCGGACATGCTGTTTTTAGGATTTTTAACCTGTGAGTTTTAACAAGGCAGCATTGGCTCACCCTCTTTTGCTTTAAAGCACTTAAGCATGATAAAAAAGTAGTACTGTAGTAGCAGAGAGGGAACTAGAATTCTGCCTTCTGATTTAATCTTTTCTTAATAGATGGATGTGGGTTTTATATTCTTTGAGTTATACATGTAAATCCTTTTCATATTTTATTCTAAACTTTTCATTATCCATGTAACATTGAAATTTTAAGGCTCCTCCGAAAGTGTGAGTGATTTGCCACTTCCATTTAGGGTTTGCAAGGCTATTTCTCATCTTTGGATTTTGTAAAACTAGCAAAAAGTTCATTTTACATTATGACTGTGAGTGTGAGGTTGCATGTTAGCTTTTGAATGATATTTGGTTTTTTAGATGAGTAGTGGTTTTGTCCAATATCCATTTTAGAGGCTTTGGTTGTAGTTAAGAGTGTATGATCTTTTATATATCCATATGTTTCTGTAGGTTTTGGCTTTTATAGCTTTGTGGTTTTTATAGATGGAGAAAGATGCCAATTTTGATAAAAGAATTATTCATTTGCATTTCTTATGGATAGAGTAGTCTTATTAGCTATAGGCATATGCACCTGAATTGGATACACAATGCAGATAATAATACATGGAGACCTAAAAAATTCATAATATACAATTAAAAATTAAAAAAAAAATCATAATTATAGTATAATATCTTAATGTATTTGTAGGTGCCAAACTGGGTGCATCTTAATGGTTGGGTTGATCTGACGGAGGTGAAAATTTGAGATCGCGGTTTATTCTTTTGTCCTATAGCCTAGATAAAAGGTCATGGTATCTTGATTCCTCTGGAGTGTTTACCTGCAAATATTATTTTGAGTTCCTAAATCATTCCTCAACTACAACCTCTAGCGTTGAATATTTTATTTGGACAACTAGGCTTAGCAGAATTCATACCAATGACATGTTGCGAGTTCAAAGGTGGGGTGAACTTTTAATCATTATTTCCTCCTTTTTTTTGCATTGTTCTATGGTTGAATTTTTATGAAATACTTTTGTTTGGTATCTTTGGTGAGTGTTGGATGTGCCCTGATGAGGTCCAGCAACCTTTGAATTCCTTTTTGGGAAGTTTTGTTGGTTTTAGTTGGAGGCAAAAACTTTGTGGCGACGTTCTATGTTTGGAGTATGTGGTTGGAGCATAATTCTTGTACCTACAATGATAGGGTCTGTTTGGTTTCAAGAAATAGTTTTCAGTTTTCATTTTCTATTTTCATTTTGTTTTCGGTTTTCAGGGTTTTGTGAAGAAAATAGTGAAAACTATAAAATCCAATTTTTAATTTTGATTTCCAGATTTTACTATTTCCTTCACAGGATCTTGGATATAGGGAACAAACATTAAACAAAATGAAAACTAAAATCTAATCTCTGAAACCAAACACATCCATAGATTTTTAAACAACCAACTCTTGTGAGATAGGATTGAATTCTTCTCTCACATGTTGAGATGCTAGTTTTTTTGTTCTTGTAAAGAGTGTCTCTTCTCCTTTCATCTTTAAAATTTCTTTCTTCATCTCAATATAATTCTTTCATCCAAAAAAGTTGGACATCATATTGTCCTGACAGTCATGTGGTTTAAGTATCCCAGGTCCATAATCTAAAATAATGGATCATGGGAGAATAGAGGGATATGTAAATTGAAGAATTCAAGTTGGGGGGATAAAATGTATGAGTGCTTTGGTTGTTCTTTGTGATAGGAAACCACCACTCAAGCTTAATGGAAAATTTTACTGCATATCTATAAGACTTGTAGTATTATATGTGATTGAATGTTGTGTGGCAAAACCCAACTAAAGAATAAACTCAATGTGGTAGAGATGAGGATGTTGAGACTGGTGAGTGGATACATTAGACAGGGTAGAATTAAGAATGGATGCATTAGAGAGAGAAAATTAGGTTAACATCTATTGTTTAAAAGATTATAGAATCCCACCTGGTTGGATTGATAATGTATGAGAAGACATGTAGAAAATCTAGTTAGAAGAGCAGCTAAGATGGAGGATATTTTAATAGTTAGAACCTATGAAGAACAGACAAATCATTTGAGTGCTGTGTCTACATGTTGGACACGTGTCCTTGTCAGGTTTTGCATAATACATCCATGACACATTTGTATATATTTACTTTAAAATTTACTTTTTTCTTACTCTTAACATAGAAAAACACAATATAAACAGGGTTATAAAAAGTAAATAATACATAACTTTTTGAGTTTACAAGAAAATAAAATATAAATAAAGCTTACGTAGATGATATTTTGAATAATATATCGTTTTCTTTAAATTTTTAGTTGTATATATGCCATGTTCGTGTCCTATAATTTTTCAATTTTGGTGTGTCCCTTGTGTTAGTGTCGTGTCCCGTGTCAGTGTCGTGTCCTGTGTCCGTGTCAGTGTCTGTGCTTTATAGGTTAGAACTAAGTAGGGGATGACCAAGAAAAACTATAAATATAACCATTAAAAAGGCCTTAAATTTTAATGGCTCATGATTAGACATGGTTTATGATGAGTAGTAATGACAATGTTGTAAGTGACTTCACCTGGTGGGAACAAACTTAGATGTTGTTTTCTATTTTGTTCTTTTCTTTAGGAGTGTTCATTATCCTCCTTTTTGAGTAACTTTTTTTTAGTTATAAAAATAGATATTAATTTTAATGCACTGTTAGCCTATTAGTATAAGAGTTGTACACTGCTGTCTGATCATGTGTTTCTATTTGTAAGACTTTTAAGGTAGTAGGTGATTAAGTTAAACATATTTGATGATGTTGCAGTACATGGTTGGATGTTGATGTAAAACTTTTTTACGTTGGCATTGAATCTAAATTAAATTCATAAATTTACTCTTTTATAAAGAAAGGGAAATTTTTTTTTTGATTTTCTAGAAAGGTGTAGTTCATTCCCTTCTCAAGCATTTGTTGGTTGGATGCTGGAAATTCAAGGGTGTGTCTTTGCCCCTACATTTGTTGAGGGATAACGATTGTGCTTTTTGCTTTTCTCACATCTTCTGACTCCGCTAATGTCTAGTTTTGACAAATTTCTATTCCTTATATGGAGAGAGAATGCAAAATATTATCCATATGCAGCTTTTAATTGCATGCTTGAACTCTTCCATTATTGTCTTGGGATGGTTCTAGTGGCACTCCCACCTGTTTATTAACACTCCTCCCTAAATACTTTTAATTGTAATTTTTGTGATCATGATAAATAGAGGTGAGTAGTCAAATAGGAATTAATTGAATTAAATAAGGTTGACTTGAATAGAAAAATATTTCAGGCATAGTTATCGAAATCGGACTGGTCCGGAAATTGTTGAACCAGCCACTGGACCAGTGTGGTTCTTTGAATGGATCGGATATGCATATAAACTGGTCAAATTTGGTCAAACCCGGAGCGAACTGGTTGGGTTGCTTTTGAACCAATCGTTGAATCACTATAGTTGAACTGGCCGAATGCAAGGAATTTCAGAATTTTTTTTCCAAAATTTTGACACTGAGAATCAAATGCTGTAGATGGAAGCCTAGGACACGCTGCCTGACCACTAGGCCAAGCTAGTTGTTGTGTTATTATGTCTCATAAATTATATATATGATATATTTAGTTGCATTAAATTGTATTTTTTGTATATTAATTAATTGAATCCGGTTCAATCAGTGGCCCATTGGTTGAACCAGTGACCGGTCTTGACCCATTCAATCAATTGGTTGTGTTTGATAAGTATGATTTTAGGATATTTTAGCAAATTGCAATTAAAAATAGGTATTACAAAGTGTTGATAAACAATTGAGTGTGTTAATAGTCCCACCCATTTTATTGTTGCTATTTTGGTGTTTGAGTCATACATGGTGTAATCTATTTGTTATGCACTACATCTAATCTAAAGTCTTTCGGCCAGTTGATTCTGTCAAGTGTGTTCGACCCGATTCCATTATAATTGGATGCTTTCAACTCGCTGAAGATGGCAGGGAGGAAAATTATCTTCTCCAAGTTATTAGAAGCAAACATGGTGAAATTACAGCTGTAAGTGCAAAATCCTTTCATTCACTATTGGTTAATCATGCATTTATTGCCTATGCATGTCTACACTTCACCATAGATATGAGCTTTTAGTACATGCTTCCATCTTGGAAGTGAAAATTTGCTTATCATATTGCATGCTTAATGGTAAAATAAATATTTGCACTTTAGCATTAGTTCAGGATAATGTAATTCACTTGTTTTAGTGGACATCTCAGACCTCTTGTTTTCATCTATTAATAATTTTCTTCTCAGGATTTGCATTTGTTGGCCCTTGCTTAACAACTTTGTTAGAAACAAGGAAATATCTATCAATATCTCCATTATATCTTAGCATATTTCATATCATATCTTAGTTTGATTTATATTTATTCTGGTTGATTATGTCATTATGATTGGATTTTGTCTTTAACTTATAAATAGGATTATCTCATTGTATTACAATTACAACACAATATATCAAATATATTTTCATATTATTGAGTCTCTATTCTCTCTCTTTTCTTCCTTCGTCATCTAAAACCCTCAATTTCAACATGGTATCAGAGCAGTACCATCTACCATGACCTGTGTCCATCATTCCGCTGTAGAGATTCCAGTAATTTGGAACTCACTTGTACTATGTCCCCTACTATCCCACCATTGCTTTGTCTGCCAAGCCCTTCAATTTTGTTATAGGATCGACACTGTTCTTTGTTTCTAGAAAATTTCAAACATAAACCACTACTGTTTATGCTTTTGGCCGCTTTTCCGATGACCTTTACGTTCTCCTTCCCACTGTGTCAACCCCTCTGGCAGTGTGTCACTTCTCTTTGCTATGTGTCAATTCCAGGAGTTAGAAAACCATTGTCCATCACCTGCCACTGCCTCTGGTGACTTTTTTTTTGGTGCCGATCCTAGCCAAAGAGCCCACCATCGTGCTCGCCTCCTCGTGCACGGCCTATCCTTGAAAGCCACGCACGAAAACTGTCAAAAGTCGTTGTTCATCACTCTCTACAACTGTCTGTTGCCGCTGGCGACATTTTCTGGCAGTGTTTCCTGTCGGAAGACCCACCATAAGGCTCGCCTCCCTCAGCATGGCACAATTCTGTTAGCCGTGTCCTTTTCCAGTGACTGACGCTCCTCTATGCGTCTCTAACAGCGTTCGCGACACTGCTCATCTACTGTGCTCTCCGCCGACTGTGGCCATGCATTGGGCTGCCTCTCCGGCCGCCTTGCCCACTGCTGTTCTCGCGCCGCTGTCCACTTTCCAAATCCGTCCTTGGTGTTGCGATCCGTGCACTCTGTTAACATTACATTTTATTATTTTCGATTTTACCCCCTGTTTTGTGTCTATGGTTGTTTATGACCTCTAAGATGCTCACAATGCTATCCCAACTTCTTTGCATCTCCAATTTTTTCAACTATTCGAGGCTTCCGTATGTTGGTCTTGCGATCTATTATTGCATGTATTGGGAATCTTCCAGCCTTCATTGTGTCTTTTCCAGCTTTCATTGTTGGACCATTTACGGCCTTAATTGCTATTTACAGCCTTAATTGCTATTTGGAAACTCAACTGATAGCTGTGTGTCTCTTCTTCTTCCTAGTCATGCAATTCTCCAACATGTTGTTCAAGCTGGTGGTCATTCCAGCTGCCTTGTTGTGTTATCTTTTTAGACGTATCCAGCATCCCTGAGTTGCCTTGCTAGTCTTTGCTGGATGTTCTTTTATATTTTTAAAGGTTTAATTGTAATAAGTTTAAAGCTTAGTAAGCTTTAACTTGAGGGGGAGTGTTAGAAATAAGGAAATATCTATCAATATCTCCATCATATCTTAGAATATTTCATATCATATCTTAGATTGATATATATTTATTTAGGTTGATTATGTCATTATGATTAGATTTTGTCTTTAACTTATAAATAGAATTGTCTCATTGTATTACAATTACAACGCAATATATCAGATATATTTTCATATTATTGAGTCTATTCTCTCTCTTTTCTTCCTCCACCATCTAAAACCCTCAATTTCAACAAACTTAACTGAATTGGTATTTTTGGCTATAGGTATTTAAACTTGGTTGGCCAAAGTGATCAAGAGTTTCATTCTTCTTGCATCCTCCATAATACATTATAGACTCGCATTTAATTTCACTATTTCTAATTTCATGAAGATTTCATTTGAGAAAAAGATTTTGAGGATATGGAGAAGATATTTTCTGAAGTACTTGAGTTCATTAGACACACAACTAGCCTTTATATATGATTAGAAAATGATTGCAGTAATAATTAACAATAAATAGACCACAACTACCTATATACATGAATCTATAGGTTAGGGAACAACTAATAATCCTTATTTCTATTTCTTACACCTCCTCGAGCTGGAGCATATAAATAGACTCACGTGTTCTGGTAACAATCTTGGTATTTGGTTCCATGGGACTGTCAATAGGATTTATAGGAACAATAATGGAACAACTTGGGATCAGCAGACTGTTGCAATAAGTGCACGAGCTGGTGATCGGCTCTTTGCCATTCTTCTCTTGTGCTAGCATCAATTTCTTCGGCCTTTTGTTTTTGGTTGTATGCTTTGAGAATCCTTGACCTGAAATCCAGATATTAACATCATACCACTAAATATTTCTTACCATTTCACTTTTCAGATGTTATTGTGAGCAGGGGTTTGTGAAAAAAAAGCCATTTGAATTGAACCAAATTGTTAACCAAACTAAACCACATCAGATAGCTGTTTTTTTTTTTTTTTTCAGAAAACATTTTAGTATACTAAACAGAATTTTCAGAACAGTTTATTGACCTGAACCACTCATAAAATTCAGTTTTGGTGGTCAGTTATAACCACATATAATAGTGTTATAAATGTGCTCTTCGTTGAACTCCCCTGGCTCGATAAGATGTTGGAGCAGCTTTTTGTATATTGAGGTGGTGTTTTTGGGAGACACGTGCAGTTGTGCTGAGAACTTTAAAAAGCACCTTAAAAATAAAAGTGATTGTCGTGTATGTCCTTTTCACCATTCTAAGTAAAAGCCCAACCCACATATCCAAACTGGTTAACTAAACTGAAAAATCTAGTTTTCACAGTTTGGTTATCTGTATTAATATGAAACGGTTCAGATTAAAAAACCAAACCATATTTTTAGGTTCAGTTTAGTTCAACGTCTTAAACCAAATTGAACTGCACCATGCCCACACCCAATTACCCTGAATTGTGGGTATACCCAGTAAGGCAAAAGTGATGAGACTCTTTTTGACAGCTTCCGAGGATTTATGGTGCTGACCTATGGTTGTAGAGGATCTGTCTTGGGTAGGAGGCATAGTGTGGACTATAGACACGAACTGTGGCAGCATCTGAAAACACCAGATTTGATACTCAAACATAGTGGTACCCCACTATTGAAAAGTGATTGGAACGACCATGTGACCGTGAATCTGGACTCAGAGGATGCTAGTGAGCAGGATGGTGAAGATGGTAGTGAAAAAGATGATTGAGCACTTGGCTGTAGCAACAAAGTGTGCAGAGAATTGTGATGGTGGTGGGAAAGGTAGCTAGGATCGAGAGCTATCTCATAGGATCGTCCGATCCCATGATTTTGACACCTTTGGGTGATCCCAATCTCACCCTCCAACTCGCTGTGGTCGGATTACCGGGGAAGATCGCAAAATCGCCAGGAATGGGTGATTTTCGCGAGCTAGCTGCATCCCATATTTTCTTCTATGATCCAACTCCATTTTAGCGTACAATGAGAAAAGGGGAGAAGAAGGAAGCAGAAGAAAGAAGGAAGAAGCAGCAAACCAACGGTTGTCGGCGGTGACCAAGCTAGAACCACGGGCAGCCAACGGAGAAACAACAGAGACAGATTGAAGGAGAGGGTTGCTGGTGGTGAATAAGACCAAAACCATCGTCGCTGGTAGTGAAATAGCCAAGAGCCATTGATAGCTCGAGAGCGAGAGAGACTGAGAAAGGGAGAAAGGGACTAGGGGTGTGGCACAGAAAATTTTAGAAGATGCTCTCTAGGGTTTCTTTTTTTCCCCTTATGGCTGGATGGATATTTTTGTGTTGAAACCTTATTTTACATGTTAATATTTGGGCTGGGTTTGTTTTTATTATTGAGCTTCTGCTTTTATAAACAAATAATTGGGTTTTTAACTCTGGGAGTTAAGACAAAAAAAGTCTCAGAGAAAATAATAAACTTGGGCTACATTTGAATATTTTCTTTTCTTTATTTTTCTTGTTTGTGTCATGTTACTTGCATATATATATATATTTGTAAGATCTTATGATCTGTGTTACAATTTAACGTTTTACTATTTTGAATCTCCTTTCCAATACTAAATAAAATTTTGATCCTAGCTACCTTGGTGGTGGGAACTCTTGGTTGGCTGGAACAAGACTTGGTCACCAAGGTGGTGTTTCCAATCAGAAAACTTGTTGGAAAAAATTGTCAAGGACGATGGCTGTAGTGGCAGCAGAAATAGTAAGAAAGTTTCCAAAATTATGACATGACAATGAAACTGGCCGACTAGAGTGGCCACATGGTTGTTTGGAAAAATTTCACAGGAGGACAGTGGGTCCTTAAGATGTAGGGATTAGGGTTGCTTCTCACTAGGCTCTAGACACAAAAATGATAGAGTTTGAAGGAATGACTTGAGAGAAGAATATCCGCAGCACTGATATATACACACACACACACACACACACACACACACACACAATGCACAATGGAATTCTCATGATTTTGGGATTCAAATCTCCTATTTCAGGTAACTATCTTCTAATCCTAATACTACACATATGATTAGATTATGTAGAAATAAACAAATCAACCCAATTCTTGACCAAATCTCCTCACTCTCTTGCCTAATTGACTCACCTCACTCCCCTCCTAAATCTTAATTGAATCTCACACTCTCTACCCAGAATAACTATCTTCTCTCCTGTCGTCCCTCACTACTCTCTTCTTGTTTCAGGCCCAATCCTCTTCTTTCTTGAGAAGACTTTGATGATCATGGGCTTAGGGTTTATATCGCATGTCTTGTGGAATAAGACTAGGCGATTGACATCTATTTGGTGTAAAAGTCATGATCCTTTTATAGGGATTTCTCTTTCATATATGTTGAGAGATTGGAAAGCTTCTGCTTTATTATTATTATTATTATTATTATTATTTTTTGACGTTCTTGTTTTTCTAATGAACATATCTTACCCTCCTATATCTCTGTATCCATCCTCTCTTCATCTTTATAAAATTCTTCTTTTATCAAAATAACATTTTTGATGCATGCACATTATTCATGTTCATCTTGTAAATAGTTATGTTAAAATGCATGTTTGGATTCTTTGATAGCGAAAGAAAATTCCATTGTTTGTTTTCCTGTTGCATTAAACTATTTTCTCTTGCAGGGTTGTTCTGAGTTTGTTGTCCAATCCTTCTATGATATCTATCAAGGACTAATTGATGACATTGTACCATTTGGAAATGGACCCTACCTTTTATTGGCCTACTTAGAACAATGGTAAATGTTTTGCATTTCATGTTCTGATGTTCTTTTCCTTCCCCTTCTTGGTCCCCCTTTTTTTGCTTGGTTTATGGTATAAAAGCAAAGCTTGAAGGTTTTTATTGCGGTAAAGTTTGCTGTTGCTTCTTTATTTTTAAGTGTGTATAAAATCTGATACATGTTGTTTTCCTGACATTATAGTTCTTTCAAGTTATAAGAGCCTTTGGGATATGCTTTATCCTAAGGGGCTAAAACCAAATTTTAGTCTGTTTATGAACCCAGTCCCAACCGTTATGAAATATGAACAAGAACTTGATTAACTGCCTCATCTAGGCTTTTGGAGGTGATGTTGCTACTGTCAAAATTGATTCCTTTTGCAGCAACTTTTTGTAGCTTTTGATTTTGCAACTGTACAAACAGTGGGGTTAATTCCAAAACTGCCAGCATGTCTTTTTGCAGAATTAACAAAGAAAGATTATCTCTTTTGCCCTTGTTAGTAGCATCTTGTTTAGAAGTGGTTTTACTTTATAGCATTCCAACAAACAATAGTCAATTCTTCTAAATTTATGTTTCAAGTATTATTGCCAAATGGAAATTTTTATTTTTAAACGTCATTTGCCTCATTGTGAGCTTTATAATTCCGGTCCTGTCAGATTGGAACCTGGTTGTATTTTAAGACTCTGAGCATGCTCATAGTTAAAGAAAAAGTTGGTTTTGACTTCTTGTATTTTCTGCATGTTTAATCAAAACGACTACAATATCATTCTTTATCTTGCAAAAAAATAATCGCAGAATGCAACCTTATGGCTAATTTTCATTTTTGTTTTGTTTTGTTATTTTTTAATATCTGCAGCCAGATTGCAATCAATGCCAACAAGAAGAATACAGATCAGCACATTATGTTGCTAGGTTGGTCAGTAAATGATGATAAGAATGAAGCTGTGGTTGTTGATATTGAACGAGATAATTCGGTTCCAAGAATTGAGCTTCAAGGTACTTCAAATTCTGAATCACTCTTCTTGTATATTTGGCAAGACACCTTTTGTTTTCTTCAACAAGCATTATCAATCAATGGAAATAAATTTTCTTGTGAGTTCCTTTTGTGATAAAAAAAGAAATTCATTAAGGTGAAGAGAAGTAAATTACAAGGAGTTTGGAGAATAAGTGCTCTTCATAACAGACGAAAAATAAATAAATAAATAAAGCTTGAAAGAATAGAAAACATCAATGAGACAAAGTTGCTCAACCACTCTGCATATTTGTTTGGGAAAACTACTTTAAAAGATCGCGAGCTTCACACCAAATAAAAGGCAATCACCTACTTTTATTTTATCCCAAATGAGGTTGATAGAAACCACAAGAAAGAGCAACGAAGCAGAAGAAATGTAGCATATTATTAACCACAAAGGGAAGAGAAAATAGTGTGGATCTTGCAGAAAAAGCAAAGTTCCTCGGCACTATAGCAGCTCAGACTCTCCCAAATGGCCTAGTCTAATTCTTGCCTACCTCATTCTACTCTTACCCAACAATTATACCCTTCTCTCTAACAGAATTCGTCACATGCACACACCACACATTCCTTGCCAGCACACACACACACACACACACACAACAGGTGCCAATATGCTAGTTAGTTAGGAGCAAGAGGGCTCCAAATGATTCACCCCAGACCCTGACCCATATTACCCATAATACCCTTGTATTCTTTTTCTTTTATACACTATTTCCCTTAGGTACTTGATCTCTATCAGAGGTACTGTGCTGAGGAGAAGTCCTATGAATTTATGCTGCTGTTCGATGGTAAATGACCATACTTCACAAATCTAGAGCAAAGAGAATCATGCATAAATTTCCCTATGTTTGTGCCACAGCTGCAGGTATATGTGGAAGAGAGAGTGTAAGGGCTGCTAGATAAAACATGATTGAATAAGAGTAAACCTACCTTCCAAACAAAAGGCAACTTTCCAACAAAAACCACTGGTTCCCAAAAGGATAAGGTACAAGGATTACTTCACAGGAGTATCCACATATGTGGGAGGTCACTGAAGGACCTGCAACCAACTAAAATAGCAAAAGCATTCAAAATCTGATTATCCTCAATAATAAATGCTAACCCCCTTTTGGCAGGGTTGATTTTAAGATTGGAGATAACCGCAAAGAAACCCAAATACATAAAATTTAAGCAAGAGAGTTCGTAACTAGCTCCAAGAAGAAAATTATGTCATCGACAAATTGAAGATGGGAGACTAAATCCATGTCTACTGAAAAAATTAAACCCCTATGTAGCCATTGATTAGCTCTAAACACTAAACAAGTTAGCACATTGACCGTAATGGAGATAGGGGCTCCCCTTGTCTCACACATCTGTCTTTCAAACTAGGATTTAGGTTTGCCACTTACAGTATCTACAAAAGTAGAAGAGGATAGGCATCTTGAAATCCAATTTTTTCCACCTCTTCCAAACCCTTTTCCATCCATGACTATATGTGGACCCTTCCCCCCAACTAACACAATCATAGGCCTTCTCACAGTGTAGTCTAAAAACAAGACAAAGTTTGATATATACATATTTTATATTAGTATAAAATCCCTATTTTATCTAACTTTTGTACTGCACTTCTTTCAGAAAATGGTGATGATAATTTGCTCTTGGGGCTATGCGTTGATAAGGTATCAATCTATCAGAAAGTGAGAGTTCAGCATGGAGTGGAGGAAAGGACAGAGCTCTCACCGTATTGTGTTCTTATATGTCTTACATTAGAGGGGAAACTTGTTTTGTTCCATGTTGCCAGGTAAGGTTTTTTTGAAGTTCTTTTCTATGTGCATTTCTTGAGTGTCAGCTGAGTAATTGCTTTGGATAAGAATATTAGTTGCATTTTGGCAGTACCAGTAGTCTGACAAAGGTTTCTCCACATACCCAATTTTCAAACATAAAATGTTGAAAAGGCCTTCTCTTTAGTCTTGCAGGAAGTGAAGTTTCGACTGAGGTTGTTTCTGCTGTGCTTGATGTGGGAGATTCTTCTTTGAAGCAACCCATGGAGGAAGGTTCCACCCTTTCACATGAATTTCTTGAAGGAAGTGAAGTTTCAGAAAGTGAAGTTTTGGCTGAAGTTGTTTCTGCTGTGCTTGATGAGGGAGATTTTTCTTTGAAGCAATCTGTGGAGGAAGATTCCACCCTTTCACATGGATTTCAGAAACAGGAATTGGATCAGGTATTTTTGGTCTTCAAAATTTGGATATGAAAAGGAAGAGCTATTCCACTGATTATTAGTTTCGTATTCCACTGATTGTTACTTTCTCCAGTTAGTGACAGTTCTAATCAAAATTATGTGCAGGCTTCCCAGGTGAGTGAAAGTCTGAAGTCCAAGCCTATTGCCAATTCTAATCAAATGGCACAAACTGAAGATTTCAATAAGGACCCAGAAGTAGAATCGATGGCAAATTTGAAGTCTTTGAAGTCTAATGTTAAGCAAATGGTTCCAAAGGTAGATTTGAACCAAGATGCCAATAGTGATAATCAAACGACTAGCGAACAACAGACAAATTTAGGTCAAAAGACTGCAGGACATGTATCAAACATTGGTTCTTTTATGGTGAACAGTCATTCTGCTGCTTCTGGTTTGTCAAATTATAACACTTCAGACAAAACTCCTGTGATGACAAAGGTGCTGTGGAATACAAATAGTCCATGGGACTCACGGAGACCTTCTCATCTGTTGCCTGGTGAAACATTTTCTATCCCAAAAGGCTCTGATTTGTCTTCATCTTCAGCTTCAAGTTCCACTGATGGTGTTGGTTATAAAAGTCAAATAAATACTATGGGTGGTACAAATGTTCACACTGCCAGTGTTCCTGGGAGAATAGATGGAAAGCCCTCTTCTGTACAGCGTGGCAATGGTGTTCCTGCATTCAATTCTGCCAGTATGCCTGTTCAGAGTGGGGAACAATTAACTACTGTGCAAGCAGCAAATATGCAACCAGCCTCGGTTGGTAGCTCAAATTTGTCATTGCATGTAAATACTACTGCTGGAAAGTCATCTCGAATGTTCCATCCTTCTAATGAGCAGCATGGAACTTCATTAAAGCTTGGGACCTCAAATTCTGATTTATCAAAGCAGTTTAGCAATGTATTATTTCTTGAAATCTTTCTTAGTTTAAATATTCAAATGCAGATGTTTGTGGCCATGAGAAGGCTGCATTGATGAGGATATATTGATTTCTCTTTTCTTCTTGTCTTTTGTGCTGAAGAAAGAGCCTTGATCGTCTAGTTCTGCATTTCTCTTCTCTGCTTTTAAATTTTTCTATTATTAAATTGATAGAATAGTACAGAGAAAAGACAGGAATTCCTACTAGGCCCTTTTCTGTGTTCTAATTTTGTTCTCTTTTTGTCCTTTCCTCTAGATTAATGAGATGACCAAAGAACTGGATCTACTTTTAAGGTCAATAGAAGAGGCTGGCGGCTTTAGAGATGCTTGCACCAGGTTACTACAAAGTTCAATTGAGGCAGTGGAGGAAGGCATGGACATCCTATCTAAAAAATGCAAATTATGGATGGTGATACTTCTTTCCATGCTTTCACCCTTTCACTTCATTAAACTTGTGAAAACTACTTTGGATGTATTGATTCCTTGTTGTAGGCTTGTATTCCAATTTCCACATGTTAAATTAGTAGAAATAAACTACAGAGAGGAAGAGAGGAAGCCTTGGTGACTGAAAATGAAATAGTATTTACAGTTCTACATTATAACTACTACTACTAGTTAGAGGACAATAATAATGGACTTGAGCTATTTCCTAAGGCACTATCTTATATGCATGAACCTCACTTCTTGTGATTGTTCCAATACTTCAAATATTCAACACACTTCCCCTTTAGTTGAAGCATATGGATCATATGCACCAAGTTTCTTACAAAGATAATTGGTTCATGATCCTCTCAAAGCTTTGGTAAGAATATATACCAACTGATAATTTGAATTTATGATGCTGGTGACTATGTCCCTAGATATGAGCTTTTCTCTAGTAAGGTGACAATCTATCTCAATGTGTTTGGTTCTCTCATGAAACATTGGATCGAAAGCAATGTGTAGTGTTGCTTGATTGTCACAATTAAGTTTTATTCCATGATATCTCCTAACTGAAGTTCTTTAAGTAGTTGTTTATGCCAAATGAGTTCACACATTGGTAGTGCCATGGCCCGGTATTCTACTTTAACGCCTGGCTTAGCAATCACATTGTGTTTCTTGATTTTCCATGATATTAGCCTGGATCTAATATGTATATGATAACTAGAAGTGGATCATTTGTTCTTATGTGAGCGTGTCCAACCAGCATCTGAATATCCTACTGTGTCTTTTATCCTTATAACAGTCCTTTACCTAGAGTGCATTTGATATTCTTTAGGACACAAAACACGGCATCTTAGAGATCTTTACATGGAGCATTCAAAAATTTACTAATCACGCTCACAATGAAAGAAATATCTGGCCATAGTTTAGTTTTCCCACTAATCTATATTTTTTCTGGTTCAATTAGCGGCCCTCCTTGATCTTTCATGAATAAGAGAACCCGTATAGTCAGCATCAGTGCATATTTCCATAGACTTCCACCCTTTGAAATAACAATCCCCTTCCAGGTGTGGCCTTAAGCTACTGCAATATCCTATCAACTGCCTGCATATGTCTCACCCTTGGGTCATGCATGAATTGACTGACAACACCAACAGCATACGCCGAATTTGGTTTAGTATGTGCTGGGTATATTAATCTCCCTACCAGCCTTTGATACAGTTCGTTGTCAACAATAGGCCTATCCTAATTCCTAATCACTTCCTATTTGATCATTTTGCTCAATAGAGACACCTATAGCCTTGCACCTAAGTTTCCCAATCTCTTTGGGAAGGTCTAGAATGTATTTCCTTTGGGAAGTGAAGATACCTTGTTTGCACTAGGCAACAATTCCAAGGAAGTACTCCAGCTTCCTAAGATCTTATATTGCGAATTCTGCAGCTAGTCTATCTTTGAGAAACAATTTTTTAATCAAATCATCCCTTGATATAATAATGTCATCAACATTCACAAGCAGAACAGTAAGTTAACTTCAATGTATGGTTAAAGGAAAGTATATGATCCCCTTGACTCTCCCTGTATCCTAAGTACACAATTGTCTTTGTGAATCTCTCAAACCAAGCATGAGGGGATGGGACTACTTCAACTCATATAATGCCTTTTTCGATCTACATATTTTGTTTCAGTAGTGACATTATATCCAAGAGGAATCTCTATCTAAACTTCCTCATATAAGGCCTTTTTTAATTTGCATATCTTGTTTCTTCCATCAATGACATCATACCCGGGAGGAATCTCCATGTCAATTTCTTCTAAGTCTCCATGTAGAAAAGTTTTTTTAACATTGAATTGATGCAACTCTAATAAGCACCCAAGGAAAGTGGGAACCCCCCTCAAAAGCTAGTTAAGGAGGGAGAACCAATCTCCTTAAATACAACACCAAACAACCTTTACTACTCAATGTGGGATTTTGGGCATCCCATACTACTGATATCCCTATCAATACACCTCCCTCAGAGAGTTGATGTCTCGGTGGCTGTACTATGCAGTACTATACTCAACCTTCTGCCAGTTAAAACTCTCTGTAGGTAGTCCTTTCCGTGCCATTGACCATTGGCTTTGATACCAGTTGAGAGAATCCAAGTATTTACTAGAGAATAGAACACTAAAATACCTTAGACTAAAGCTTCAGTCCGAAACTTAGCCTACATTTGTATATTTATGGAAATATCAACAAGAACAATGCATAAAAGAAATAATGCAAGAAAGAAAATTCCTAGGCATAGAGGAGCCCTTCAACCTCTACTATTTTCTCTTTCCGAATTTCTGAATGCCATCCTCTCTCCACTACCCATTTAACATGGAGCCAGAATGGCAAATCCCGTTCCACTCCACTCACTAACTCTATCCAATTCGGCATAACAAACCTAAGTTTTGTCCTTTTCAACCTAATAGCTCACTCCTCCTTTTCCTTCTCCTAGAATAAACCTTGTTAAACTGGGGTATGTATCAATGAACAATTGGGATGAACTGCTGATGCTTTGGTCTTCTTCAATCCATGGTCTAAAGCTTGAAAAATCTCTCTCTAGCTCATTTCAACCTATTTCCGTTGTCCCTTGTGCACCTGCCGTACTCGGGCACAGGTTGTTGGGTTGTCTTCTTGGCTTCCATTCTTCAATGTGAACTCATCTTCCTCAATTAGATTCTCCTAGGTTCCTAGATGTTCAAGCCTGCCAATTATGCATTAGTACATGTTTGGGGTAACTTGTGAAACAGCTTTTTCCCCCTCTTAAAAAAGTGGCTTTTGAAAAATCTAACATGTTTGGGAATGTTATGAAAATATATTATACTAATAATTTTGAGCTGAAAAAAAGCTTATAATCATAAACAATTTTTTGAAGCTTTTGATTATAAACAAAAGCTGATTATATTAGAATCATGATATTTTTACCAAATTAACCCTATGTATTAAAAATATAATATAAACAATCATTTCATATAATTTTTAGTAATTTACCATATGAAATAATTTTTAGTAATTTACCATATGAAATCAATTTTTCTCATACAATGCACAAACTAAACAAATTATTTTAAAACCATTTTCATCTAAAGTATCAAACATAAGTTAATTGTCACATGATCGATTACATAAAATGCGATCATACAAATAAGTAATTATTGAAATAATTTTAATCTTACAGCTTTCTGAAACACCCACTATGGCTAAAACATATTTAAGAATAACTTGATTAGCTCGAGGCACAGGTCAAAACCTTGTAAAAACCTAAAATTTAGGACTTAGCATGACAATTTCGCACAATATAAGGTCTTAATAACTCCTAGGTAATCAATAAATCCTTCAAATGTGCTGAGACTTTTTTCTTAAAAAACAGTTGTTTTGTTGTTCACAATTTTTTTCTTCCCTCTTGGACCATTGATTCATTATCAGCGGATTATCAGAGGACTAATAAGGCATTTTAGTGTCTCTTTAAGCCATTCTATTGTATTATGTATTTATTTCAAAATCTTTTCCTTTTCTGCCTGCATATTCCAGTATGTTTATTTGAATATCTTTATGCTGCTGATTGGTGTTATTGCCTTTCATTTGTGTTGCAATCTGGATATTTTCTTTTTGGTGTGAGTGTTTATTTAAATACCATTTATATTCATTAGGTAGTAGTTCCCTTCATTTTTTTTTTTTTCGGGAAAACCATTATACTAATATTCAAATTTTGGCTGCTTCACTATGCAGTGCCAACTGGATGAACATCTTGAGGAGGTTCATTATCTACTTAATAAGACAATACAAGGTAATCTTCACATCCATCCATGTTTTATATTTTTAATATATAAGAAAGATTAATACTAGTGGATCAATGGTGACGACAATAGGATTTCAAGGGTGATGTAAACATGTGGCATCGTTTTCATGAAATTGTTAACAAATGGAATTATGTGCCTGCATCAATCCAGTAATCATAGTGTTTGATAAGTAGTTGACAATAACATTCCTTGTCTGCTAAATCATACTTTGGGTGTGAAAAATACATTTTTCCACAGGTTTCTGATTGATATTATCATTTTTGTTGGGTCTTTAAAAGAATTCTCCATCCTCATCCTGTCATTGTAGTTATGGCTGTGACATCAGCATTTTCAAACATGGACTCAAGGTTCTGTGTGATATTCTCTCAATTGAAACAATTAAAGTTTCGTAGTCATGTTTGAAAGCTTATGTTTCCAGGGGCTCAAACTATAATTTAGCTTTTCTTATCATTTTTTGTTTATTGGAAAAAAATTTACATTTTCTGTCATGAGTCCGTGATGTGATGTATTACAAAAAGACCAAGCATTGATCCTATTTATTCTAGGATTAGGTTGAGTACTAGATTCTTAATCCTAATCAAACAAGGAAACAAATAATGGCCAAAGGATAAGAAAGAACCTCTTAGAATAAGATAAGCTTCTGATCAAGATGATCTCTTTATATGTTAAAACCTTAAAACAATGTAACACAATATCATACTAGTCTATTGCACATGTTGTGCTGTTACAAAAGATATTTTTTATATATTCTAAGACAATTAATCTTTCCTGTGTGAAGAAATTTTTTTACTTATGACTTAAATGGTGACCTGATTGGATGACAGTTGTGTCAAGAAAAATATACATGGAAGGCATATATAAGCAAGCTGCTGATAGCCGATATTGGGACCTATGGAATCGCCAAAAGTTGAATTCAGAATTAGAGCTAAAGCGACACCATATATTGAGTCTGAATCAGGTATTAGTTATATTTTCCAACCAAGGATTTCTATGGTCTAGCATTTGACAATTTTTCTCAATCCTTATTACAGGATTTAACCTATCAGTTAATTGAATTGGAGAGGCATTTCAATGGCCTTGAACTGAAAAAGTTTAGTCAATATGGTGGCCATCGCATCGATCATGAAGCTTTTCAAAGTAGATATGGACCTTCTGGGTATAGTAACTTGTAACTGCTATTATAGCTTACATCATATTCAATCCACGTAACATGTTTATGTACCTTCAATTGTAGAGATGTTGGCTTTCATCTATATTAATTGTCTAATTTGCCTCTAGGTATTGTGTAGTATAGATCATTACAATTTTACACACAATAAACTGAGACATCAAGTTAATTCTTGCTTCGCAGCTGTTCTACTTTTTCCTTTTTATTTTTTTTTAAATTCATGTATTCTGTTATTTTGTCTTACAATCTGAATATAATAAAGCAAAATATGATAATCATGTGTCTTGCAATTGAAACAAATGCATGATGTTGCTCAAGAGTTGATGGTTGTTTCAAGGACTTGGCCAAGGGTGAGAGAGGTTAAGGTTAGGCTTGAAAAATACCAAGAATAGGAGTTTTGTATTACCATAGAGATGCTCTGAAGCACAGGAATCAATTACATAGCATCCAGCGGATGACTGAGATACAAGCAGTGAGATTACTAGTTTGATCCATAGTTGTAGTTAGTGTTAAAGGTTGTGAGTTGGCTTCAAAGTGAAGGTGTTGAGATCATGGATTTTGAGTAGGAAAGGAAGGAAAGAGAGAATAATGGTGCATCTGGTTTCAGAAAACAGTTTTTATTTTCAATTTTCCTGTTCTAAGGATTTTGTAAAGGAGATTCTGAAAACTGGAAATGAAAACTGAAAACTGGATTTTGTAACTTTTACTATTTACTTCACAAAATCTTGAAAAACAGAAAACTAACTGAAAACAGGAAATGAAAACTAAAAACTGTTTTTTGAAACCAAATGTACCCTAAAGATTCTCTATATAATATGAAAAAATTTTGATACAATATATTCTAATGATATTTGCTGAGACAAAATACAAAACACCACTTACTATTTATAATAATACTTGAATCCTAATCTCAATTAAATATGCACATCTTGAAATGTAAGAAAATATTGAAATATTTTATTCAGGAAACTAAGAGATCATTCAAAATGCTCCTTGATATTTGAAGATATGATGTGAAATATTGTATGTTTTCTATGATATAATAGAGAAATTACTAGAGACTTTCTTTATTTCTAACTGAAGGAAAGCCTCTTAGCCTGCTGAAGTGAGGGTCACAGCAAGAGGAGTTGGAACTTTCAGTTGTATACTTGTATTAATTTGAATAGGGAAGTTAGAGAGTGCAAAATGCTACTTTTTGGTTAGTGGTGTTGTCAAATTGCGGCTATGGCGGCATGGCAGGGCAGAATTGGTGGAAAACTTCATGAGAAGCTTGAGGTGTGACTGTTTTTTGTGTGGCGGCTGCAATGCTCATGGTGCCTATTGCAGGTTGTGGAGGAAAAAGTGCCCCAGAGTCTATTAAGAAAAGTGGACATTTAGGGCTTTCTTTTGAGTTGGGATTTTGGAGAGGAGGGGAAGGATTTGTAGTATAACTTTACACTACAAACCCTTTCTTCCAAAATCACAACTCACAAATATACGCTTAGTGATTTTTGGGTTTTAAATTAAAACCCTAAGTCCCTTATGAAGACAGCCACAACCCCCACTCCCTCTTAGCACATTTCGTGTTTGTGCTTCCCATCTCTGCTACCTTCTTGCTGGATACTCCAGCAACTGCTGGTGGTCCTACTCCAGCAACACCACTTGCCAGTGATGATAAGTTAACTGGCGGTGGCATTCCCCAGTAGCAGCAGGCCCAATCTAATGTGAATTTGACAGGAAAAACAATGGTGAAAACAGTGGCTGGACTTGCTTACAAGCTCTGTTGATGACAAGCTGCACTGGAGAAGTTGTGGCAGTGTATGCCGACTCTGTTGGAGGTTCGGCTTCAGCTTTCGTGTGATTTGGAAATGTGATACCATATTTTGGTGGTTGTGATTGAAAACAAACCATCAAACAGATTTTTGAAAAGAGAATAGTTGCTGGAAGATTGATCAATCACGGGAAAAGACTGTGGGTCACCAGGGGGATGCATAATTGTCATAAGCTATTTACTGTGCCATTATCTCAGATAGATGAGCCCAATTAATTATTATTAATCACTTCTCTCCTTCAGCATTGTCTTTCTAGCTATTGTTTTTCAAGCCCACGTTTATTATTTATTTTTTGTTCTTTTAGTTTGTTTATGTGTAATAAGCTTCAAACTTTGGAAGTTTTAGCTTGAAGCGTAGTCATAAAATATTTGCATTATTATGCTAGGTATTATGTTAATATCCCAGATGGTAGTATCAAACACAAATCTATCATTTATATGATCTAATATTGTTTGCCTGTTTCTCCCTTTTCCTCCTAAACCCCATAAATTACCTTCAACGTGTGTGCTATTCTGTGTTGTTTAAGCCAGCTTGCTTCACTTGCCCACCATGTAGTATCTTGTTTGTATTGCGGAAGATATTCAGTTTGCTATTGGTATCAAGTAAGCCAGGAAATGTGGAGGCATGCATTGCTTTCTGATCTACAGTGCATCTCTCTGATTTTGTGCATGTGGCTCGTCTGGCTGTGTTCCCCTTGTGGATTTAGAGAGGTTGAAGGGTGTTACTGCATTAATATATTTTCATTTTTTGTTGATGAAGAGTCTCTTGTGCCCTAATTTTGTGATTCTCAGTCTATTTAATCATCCTTTTTAATTATATGCCAAGTATGGATTTGTTGATAAATAAATACATCAGATAAAATGAATAAACGGATTGTCAGGATAGGAACTTACTAAACAATAATTTGCCCCCTTTGCAGACACCTTCAGTCATTGCATAGTTTACATACTGCAATTAGTTCACAACTTGTAGCTGCAGAGAATCTCTCTGAATGCCTTTCAAAACAAATGGCAGCACTGAATTTAAGCTCTCTACCTAGGGAACAAAAGAATGTGAAAGAGCTGTTTGAAACAATAGGAATTCCCTATGACACTTCTTTTGGCTCTCCAGACATGAAAGGTTTTGTGAAGACCCCTTCTAGTAAGAAGCTTATCTCTGATTCTGCTACTAATAAAGATCATTCTAGAAGAATTCAAACCAGTGCTATGAAGAATTGTGAACCAGAAACAGCTAGGAGGAGGAGAGACTCACTTGACCAGGTATTAGTTGCTAACTAGTAATTCCAGTTGTGTGTTATATAAGTATGCCACACAATTAAGCAGGTAGATTTGTTCATGATTCTCAGTTAGTTACTTGAGTATAGATTGTGATTTTTCGTTGTATCTGCTACTCCTGAAATTTCATGAACCAATGATGAAGTGGCAATTAGTTTCTTAATTGCCACTGCCTTCCAAGACAATCAGCTCGTGCCTTCCCATCCTCTTTGGCAAAACCAGGTCATGAATTCCTGTTTCTGGTAGTCCAGCCTTAGTCTGCTCCTTGTGATTCCACCCTAGACGACAGATGAATAATGGTGAATGAACTTGTAGACAGGAATTTTTCTCATTCAAATTTCTTTCTATACAGGATAGAATTAAATAGGCTTATGATACAATCAGAATCAAATCCTATTCCTAGAAACAAGGAGGAAAATATTCTTGCGGAAAAGTGTTTTCTCTATATTAAATGAAAGGTTTACAAAGGCCAATTAAATAGGCCAGGTACACACCTATACAATTAATTCTATTCCTAAAATAAAGGAGGAAATTATCTCCTCTTAAAACAGAAATAAATTACAGATATGATTTGCTTAATAAAGGAAAGAAATCAAACTATACAAATCCTAATAAATACAAAACAGATTTCTTAATATCAGGAAATCAGCCTTTAGGCACTGATTATCAACACTCCCCCTCAATCTGGGTGGTAGATATCTATCATGCCCAGATTGGATTTGAAAGCGCCTTAGTTAGAATATCTGCTGTTAGTTGAGATGAAGGTGTGTATAGAAGACATGCATCTCCACTATCAAGCTTCTCTTTTATGAAGTGGCAGTCAATCTTCCCATGCTTGGTCCTGTAATGATGAACAGGGTTCTTGGCAATTCTAATGGCTGCTTTATTGTCACATAGAACTTTCGAAGTGTAGTTTGAGGGTATTTTAAGCTCCTTAAGCATCCTTTGGAGTCAAATCCCCTCACAAATCCCATGGGACGGTGCGCTAAACTTAGCTTCAGCACTACTCCTAGCAACTATAGGTTGTTTTTTGCTTCTCCATGTGACAAGGTTTCCCCACAAGTATGAGCAATATCCAATTGTGGATTTTCGGTCCTCCATAGATCCTACCCAATCTGCATCTGTGTACACTTCTATATCTCTACTAGAGTTCTTTGTAAAGTATAGACCTCTGCTCGGGGTTCCCTTTAATTATCTAAGGATTCGGTTGATTGCCTTCATGTGGTTTTCTGTGGGATTGGTCATCAAACAACTTACCATACTTACTGCAAATCCAATGTCAGGTCTAGTATGGGATAAATAGATTAATTTTCCCACAAGTCTGTGATATCTATCCTTGTCCATGGGAGGACTTTCCCCTTCTGTCCCATTCCTTCTTGATGGTTCTATTGGGGTGTTAGCTGGCTTGCTTCCTAACATACCTGTTTCCTTTAGGAGGTCAAGAGTATACTTCCTTTGGGATATAGAAATCTCACTTTTTGAGCGGGCTACTTCCATCCCTTGAGCTTTCCTAGGTCCTTAACTTCAAATTCCTCAGATAGACACTCGTTGAGGCATTTAGTCTCTTCACAATCATCCCCTGTGACAACAATATCATCAACATAGACTATAAATAGTGCCATTTTACCTTCTGATGAGTGCTTGACAAACATGGTGTGGTTAGTTTGACATTGTATGTATCCATCTCCTCTAACAACTCGTGTTAGTCTCTCAAACCAGGCTCAGGGGGATTGTTTGAGGCCATATAAGGACTTGCTGAGTCTACGAACTTTTCTGGAAGTCACTGGAGTTTCTAGTCCTGGAGGAATATTTATGTAGACTTCTTCCTCAAGTTCTCCATTGAGGAAAGCATTCTTGATATCCAGCTGGTGCAAAGGCCAATCAAGGTTCACAGCAAGTGAGAGGATAACACGAACAAAGTTCATTTTGGCTACTTGGCTACAAGGCGTGGCTTGTATCTGTTAACACTCCCATCTACATTGTGTTTCATGGAAAAAATCCATTTGCACCCCATGGTCTTCTTTCCTAGAGGCAAGACCAAGAGCTCCTATGTACCATTCTTTTCTAGTGCTTGAACCTCTTCCCTTATTGCAGCAGTCCATTTGGGGTGTTGGAGAGCTTCCTATACGTCCCTAGGCACTTGAATGCTGTCCAGGGCTGTTACAAAGGCTTTATGATCTTGGGCTAAATTATCATAAGATACAAAATTTCCAATTGGGTGTTTAGTACAAGACCTCACACCTTTTCTGACAGCAATGGGTAAATCAAGATCAGTAAGTTCTTGACTAGGAAGGGCAGAAATTAAAGTAGTAGGAACTGTGTTACCAGGGGGGTTTTCTCCAGGCTTTGGTGTTGGGGCAGATTCTTGACTCTGCCTTGGAGTAATGGAGGATTCTGGTTGCTGTCTTCCAGCCTTCTGCCTCCTCGAGTACACCACACAAGGTTTGGCTACTGCTTCCTGGTTCTCTGCTGCTTCCTGGTTTGGTTTTGCTACAGTTTTTGCAGTTTCAGTGGCATTGTCAGGGGTTGTGTCAGTGGTTTCTGCAGTTTCAGGGGGCTGTTACAATGGCAGTTTCAGGGGCTACTGTTCTTCCAGGATTTTCAAAATTGATAGTATCTCTGAACCTCCAAAGCTGAAATTTGTCATCCTTCTTTTTCTCCCCCTGAATTTCAGTGTTGGGGTAAAAAGGTTGATTTTCAAAGAATGTGACATCCATGGAGTGGTAGAATTTTTTGGTGGAGGGAGAGTAGCGTTTGTATCCTTTTTGGTTTAGAGTATCCCAAGAAAATGCAGGTCATAGAGGTAGGATCAAGCTTGCTGGGGCTAGGTTGGTAGTTGTGGACAAAGGCGGTGCATCCAAAGATTTTGATTGGAATTGATGTGAGGTGTCGAGTGTTGGGATAAAAGGTTTGAAGGGGTGGTGTATGGAGTTTGGTAGTGGAGAACTTTGGACGGCATCCGGTTGATCAAGTACTTAGCTGTGAGTATCGCTTCTCCTAAAAAATGAGAGGACATTTGTTGCCATCGTGAGGGACCTTGTTACTTCCAAAAGATGTCGGTTCTTGTGCTCAGCCACTCCATTTTGTTGTGGAGTGTTGACACAGGAACTTTGGTGTACAATGCCATGCCAATGAAGGTAGGAATCAAGAATTAAGTTGTAGTACTCACGACCATTATTTGTTCTAAGCACTTGGATATTTGTTTGAAATTGGGTTTGAATTAGGCTATGGAAATGTTCAAATATTCTTCCCTCTTCTGATTTTTCCTTTATTAAGAATACCCAAGTTATCCATGTATGGTCATCAATGAATGTGACAAACCATCTAGAGCCTGTGACATTGGGAACTCTAGAGGGTCCTCACACATCACTATGGATTAAGGAAAACAGACAGGATGGTTTGTAAGGGTGTAGTGGGTAAGTGTTTCGAGTATGTTTGGACATTTGACACACTTCACAGTTAAAGAACTTTGAATTTTTATTGAATAATGATGGGAGCAATTTTGCCAAATACATAAAGTTTGGGTGACCAAGGCAGTAATGCCATAACATTATGGGGTTAAGTGAAGGTGAAGCTGTTGCACAAGCAGGTCTTGGCTTCTGTGGTGGTGTACTCTTGGAGTCATCAGCTGAAAGAAGGTACAGTCTTCCATACTCTTTAGCATTGCCAATCCTCTTCCCCGAGTCCAAAGCCTGAAATTCACAAAAGTATGGGTAGAATTTAGCAACGCAATTTAGGTCTTTGGTTAATTTGTGTATGGACAGCAAGTTACAATCAAGGTTAGGGACATAGAGGGTATCCTTAAGGATAATATCCTTAGAGATATTTGCTGAACCTTTACCAGTTACTTCTGAGTGTGTTCCATTAGCTATCCGAATTGTGGAGTTTCCATGGCAGGGGGAATATTTCCTAAAAGTGGTTATATCTCCTGTCATATGATCAGAAGCCCTTGACTCCACAATCCAAGATGTGGCCTTCTTTTTGTGAGTGGCTGGAGCAGTTAAGCAATTACTTTTTAGTGTTTGGGATGCATTAACAATGTTTGTGGCCTCATTTCTTAAGGTTTGTTGGAGCAATCTCTGTAGTACCTCCATTTGCTCTTTGCTGAATGGGCTTTCCTTAGGTGCAGCATTGGCTGTGGCAGATTCCAATGAGTTGAAGGTGGCTGTGTTGCCTCGGACAGGTTGGCCTTTGAAAGCTTTTGCATTTGCTGGTTTTCCAATTAAGAACCAGCATGCATCCTTTAGGTGTCTAGGCTTCTTGCAGTGTTCACAGTAAGGGCGATTCTTCTTTTGTTGGGAGTTTTGATGTGGTCCTTTTGTAGCTAGTGCAAAGCCTTCAATGGCCTATGCTGTGCTTAGGCCTCCTAACATGATTTTTCTTCTGCTCTCCTCTCTTCTTACTTCAGAGAAAATTGCCCAAACCTGTGGAAGGGGTTTGGTACCAAGAATTCTTCCACGCACTTCATCAAGGTCTGTATTAAGGCCAAGAAGGAACTTGTAGATTCGATCTTTTTTGACAAGAATCTTGTGTTACTTGTTGTCTATTGTACAGTGCCATTCAATCTCTTCAAGGGCATCTAGTTGCTGCCAATAGCAATTAAGGGTGTTGAAGTATTCAATGACAGTTGAGTTACCTTGTCTCAAGTCATGTAGGAGGCTCTTAATCTCAAATATTGCAGAGGTGTTGTCCACATTAGAGTAGGTTGCTTCTGCCTCATCCCAAATCTCCTTTGCTGTGCTGTAATACATAAAATTTTTAGCAATCTCATTTGTCATGGTGTTCAGCAGCTATGACATGACCATGCTGTTTTCTGCTGTCCACTTCTTGAGTTTGACAATGCCCTTTTCTAGTGCCTTTGCATCACCAGTGATGTATTACTCCTTTCCCTTTCCTTGAAGGAATATTTGGACCGATCTGGTCCATAGGTTATAGTTTTGGCCATTGAGTTTGTGACCAGTTATTGGGACTGGTGTTCCCTCAGCCGTGCTGGTTATAGCTGCACCACCAGTCTCCGATTGAGTGCTCCCTTCTGGTTTTTCGTCAACAGTGGCCATGGTGAATGGAGGTAAACAGAGGTGGTTCAGATCAGTGCTCTGATACCATGCGGAAAAGTGTTTTCTGTATATTAAAAGGAAGGTTTACAAAGGCCAATTAAATAGACCAGTTACACACTTATACAATTAATTCTATTCCTAAAATAGTGGAGGAAATTATCTCCTCTTAAAACAGAAATAAATTACAGATATGATTTGCTTAATAAAGGAAAGAAATCAAACTATACAAATCCTAATAAATACAAAACAGATTTCTTTATACCAGGAAATCAGTCTTTAGGCACTGATTATCAACAATTCTCCTCTTAAATATAATTAGCTATACAATCTCTACAAATAAGGAAAGAACATTATTATCCTAATTGGGGAATATACAGCTATTATGATTGAATATTTACTGCCATAATATTTAGGATATGGCTGAGATCCTTTCACCACTCCCCCTCAAGTTGGGTGGTAGATATCTACCATTCCGAGATTGGACCTAAGAGTCTCATAAATAGGCTTGAAGAGACTCTTAGCTTGGATATTTACTTTTTGTTTAGTTGAGGGAATATATTCCAGACTTGCACTCCCATTGTCTATCTTCTCTTTTATAAAATGGTGGTCAACCTCTACATGCTTGGTTCTGTCATGATGAACAAGATTCGTACCAATGATGGCAGCTTTGTTGTCACAAAATATTTTTATGGGATCATTTGAGGCAAATCATAGTTCTCTAAGCATCCTTTGGAGCCATATCCCTTCACAAATGCCATGGGACAAGGCTCTAAATTCTGCCTCAGCGCTACTTCTAGCAACTACTTGTTGCTTCTTTCTTCTCATGTGACTAGGTTTCCCCACACAAAGGAGCAATATCCTGTTGTGGACTTTCTGTTAGTGATTGATCTAGCCTAATCGACATCAATAAACACTTCAATGTTCCTGTTTTGATTCTTCCCAAAGTGCAATCCTTTTCCTGGTGATCCTTTCAAATATTGGAGGATGCAATTGACAGCTTTCATGTGGCTCTCGGTTGGGTTATTTATGAAGCGGCTTACCATACTTACAGCAAAACTGATATCTGGCCTAGTGTAAGTAAGATAGATCAGCTTTCCCATGAGTCTTTCGTACCTGCCGTTATCAGTTGGAGTGTTGTCTTCCTCTTCTCCACTTTTCTTTGTTGGATCCATTAGAGTATCCACTGTTTTACATCCTAGCATACCCATTTCTCTTGGGAGATCTATTGTATACTTCCTTTGGGACATTGAAATCGCATTTTGTCATCGAGCAACTTCCATTTCTAGGAAGTATTTGAGCTTTCCTAGATCCTTGACTTCAAATTCCTTGGCTCCTAAGTCCCTTTGGCCGTTCTGTTTCTTCTTGATCATCTCTTGTGATGACAATGTCATCAACATTAACAATGAATAAAGCTGTCTTGGCTTCAAGAGAATGCTTGACAAACATGGTGTGATCTGTTTGACACTGTATGAAGCCCTTTCCCTTGACCACCTTGGTTAGCCTCTCAAATGAAGCTCAGGGTGATTATTTGAGGCCATATAGAGACTTGTATAGTCTACATACCTTGCTAGCTGTCTTTGGTGTCTCAAAACCTGGGGGTATGTTCATGTAGACCTCTTCTTCTAACTCCCCATTTAGGAAGGCATTTTTTATATCAAGTTGGTGTAAGGGCCAATCAACATTTGTTGCAAGGGATAAAATGACACAAACTGAGTTTAGTTTCGCCACCAGGCAAACGTTTCTTCATAGTCTATGCCATAGGATTGTGTGAACGCTTTTGCCACTAGTCGTGCTTGTATCTATGAATGCTCCCATCTGCATTTTGCTTTACAGAAAAATCCATTTACACCCAATCGTTGTTTTACCTTCTGGTAAGAGAGTTCCCAAGTCCCATTCTTCTTTAGAGCTTGGACTTCTTTTACAGCTGCTTCCCACTTCAGATGTTGCAAGGCTTCTTGAATATCTTTTGGTGTTTAAGTGTGGTCAAGTGTTGTCACAAAAGCTCTATAATGTGGTGATAATTAGTTATATGACTTGAAGAGTTTAGAATTTATTTTTTGTATATTCAAATGTACAGAAAGGTCTCCTATTTATAGAGGGATTACAGGTCAACAATTAAAAAAGGAAAAATTCCTAGCCTAAATAAGGAAAGATTTTCTGGTCATAAAAGATTTCCTAGAATAGACTAAACTAAATAAAGGAAATAATAAAGCAATCAATTTTATTTACAGAAAAGAATCAGGGATAAGAATCAGAGAATCAAATCAGACTTAATGTCCTCATTGACAATCTTTCCACAATATGAAACAAATTTTCCAATGGGGTGAAGAGTGCACTGTCTCACTTTTCCTCACAACAAATGGTAAATAAAGATCAATAGGTTCATCGAGAGGGGAACCGAGAGAGTTTGGACTAGGTGATGTGATATTGTGATGGGTTTCCATGGGCTCTAGCATTCGGTTGGAATCTTGGATTTGCTATGGAAGTATGGGGGTTTTGCCTCCTATCGAGTTTCCTTTTTTCTCTTCGAGTATACCAAGAGTGGCTTCTCCACTTGTGCAATAAGGTGTGTATCCTTCTTGTTGGGATGGTTGTTGTTTCTGGTTCAAGGGTTGTTGGAGTGATGCTTTGCACGGCTCCACTTGTGCAATAAGGTGTGTATTCCCAAAAATGAAATTCATCTTTCATCTCACCCTGAATTTGAGTTTTGGGGTAGAATGGCTTATATTCAAAGAAAGTAACATCCATGGAGTGATAAAATTTGTTGGTGGAGGGAGAGTAACATTTGTATCCTTTGTGGTTGGCGGAATAACCCAGAAATATGCAAGAAATTGAGGTAGGGTCTAATTTCCACGGTTGGGGTGATGGTTATGGACGAAGGCAGTGCAGCCAAATATTTTCAAGGGTAGGGATATGAGGATTCTAGTGTGGGGAAAGAGGGTTTGAAGGGTAGTGTGTGGGGTAGTGTAGTGAAGGATTCTGGAGGGCATTCGATTAATGAAGTAGGAGGCTGTAAGGATAACATCTCCCCAAAACCAAGATGGTACATTGGTAGCCAACATAAGGGACTTAGCAACTTCTAAAAGGTGTCGACTCTTGCGTTCAGCAACCCATTTTGTTGAGAGGTGTTGACACATGAGCTTTGATGTACAATGCCATTTTTCTGTAAGTAGGAGTTGAGTTCAGAGTTGCAGTATTCCCTGCCATTGTCAGTTCTAAGGACTTAAATGCATGCCTAAAATTGGGTCTTTACTAGGTTATGGTCATCAATGAAGGTGATGAACCACCTAGAGCCCATGACATTTTTTACTTTAGAGGGCCCCCATATATCACTGTGGATTAGAGAAAAAGGATGGGAAGGTTTGTAAGGTTGTGTGGGATATGTTTTGGTAATTGACACACTTCACAATCAAAATAATTGAATAATGAGGTAAACAATTTTTTCAAGTACACGAATTTTGGATGGCCTAGGCGGTAGTGCCATAGCATTACAGAGTCAGTTTCAGTTGTGGTTTCTGCACAGGCAGAATCTTCCACTTTCTTATCACCCTTGAGTCATCGACCTGAATAAGGTAAAGCCCCCCATATTCTTCAGCATTGCCAATCTTCTTCCTCGAACCCAAAGCCTGAAACTCACAAAGGTAAAGAAGGAATTTAGCAACACAGCTTAGATCTTTTGTCAATTTTCTAACTGAAAATAAGTTGCACTCAAATTTAGGGACATGAAGCACATCTTGTAGGGTGATATCCCGTGAGATATTCACTAAGCCTTTACACATGATTTTTGGGTCAGTTCCAGTGGCAATGCAGACTAAGGAGTTGCCATGACAAGGGAAATACTTTCTGAAATTACTAATTAGTAATATTCCCTGTCATGTGGTCTGAAGCTCCTGAGTCCACAATCCAACAGGTTGATTTTCTTCCTTTGCAAGCAGATAAGGCAAATAAATGTTTACCTTTCTATGCCATGGTGGCAGTACCACTTGAGGTCTTTGGTTTCAGGGTTTGTTGAAGAAGTTTCTGCAGCATCTCCATTTGCTCTTTCTTGAAGGGACTCCTTTCAGATTCTGCACTTTTCAAACTGTTGTCAGCTGTATGCAAGATTCTGAAAATCGGACCCGACATTGAACCAGTCAAGGCAATGGTTCAGAGGTTCAACCGTTTCAACTGGAGGTCCAACCGAATATAACCGTTATATAATAAAATATGCATTTATATAAATATATAAAAATACAAAATAAGATGTCATAAATACCTAAAAATTAAATTAAGCATCAACAAAACTCAGAGAATATAACATAATTCATTTCTTAATCAAAATAAACATTATCCATATAGATCAAATCTCTCAAGTTACTAATTCTCATACCAAAAAAGGAAAAGAATTAGGAAAAATGAGATTTTATGCTTTTTTTTTAAAAAAAAAAAAAAGACCCAAAATGATGTCATTTTGCATCTTTTTATTAAAAAAAAAAAAAACAGTTTGACTGGGCTGGGCTGGTTGTCCGGTTTACTGGTTCCCGGCTGGTTCAAACCGATTCTTTCTAGGCCTGTTTCGAGGGCCAACCCGGACCGGACAGCAGGCTGATTCCTAGTTCAACTTGTTCGACAAGCCGTTCCAGTCCGGTTTTCTGAACATTGGCTGTATGAAATGAGGCAAAATAACCTCGGCTTTCTTTTCCTCTGTGGAGTTTGGAATCTGATGGTTTTCCCTTGAGAAATCAACATGTGTCTTTTGTATGGCCAATCTTCTTGCAATGCTCACATATAGGCTTAGGCTTTTTCTGCTGAGACTGGATTCTTGGTCCTCTTACAGCAAGGGCTGAGCTTTCTATCACATGCCCAGAATTTTGGTCTCGTAACATTATCTTCCTTCAGCTCTCTTCTCTTTTGACTTTAGAGAACACTTCTCGAATCTTGGGCAGAGGCTTGGTGCCCATTAACCTACCACGAACTTCATCAAGGTCGCGATGCAAACCAACGGGGAACTTGAATGTATAGTCATTTTCAATCAGCGACTTGTACAGCTTGCTGTCTTCTGGACATTTCCGGTCATTCTCCACATATATGTCCAACTGCTGCCAATATCGGGTTAGTGTATTGAAATACTCAGTAATGGTTGAGTTACCTTGTTTGAAGTCGTGGAGGAGGCTCTTAATCTCAAAAATGGCAGAAGTGTTGTCTACATTTGAGTAGGTTTCCTCTACTGTGGTCCGGAACTCTTGCGCAGTGTTGAAGTACATGAAATCTTCTGTGATTTCATCGGTCATAGTGTTTAGCAACATTACAAGGCTGTTCAAGCTTCCTCTTTTTCAATTCAGCTTCCTTCTTTTCTAGTGGTTTCTTAGCATCACCAGTGATATATTCTTCCTTTCCCTTGCCTTGGAGGAGGATTCGGACCGATCTGGCCCATTGGCTGTAGTTTTGGCCATTTAATTTGTGACCAGTAATGGGGAGAGGGGTACTTTCCAGCCCAAGCCAGCCTCTACCTTAGGTACTTTCTCTGTATTTTCACTCCTTTCTGCCATGGAAACATGATGGTATCACTGATGGTACAGATCGCGCTCTGATACCATCTAGAAAAGGAATTTTTCTCTGTACAGGACAGAATTAAATAGGCTTATGATACAATTAGAATCAAATCCTATTCCCAAACCCTAACTCTAAACAAGGAGGGAGATATTCTCCTCTAAATATAATTAGCCATACAATCTCTACAAATAATGAAAGAACATTATTATCCTAATTAAGGAATATACAGTTGTTATGACTGAATATTTACTGCCATAAGATTCAGGATATGACTTAGATCCTTTCAACAAAACTCGCAAAGGCTTTTGATTTACCGAATTGATATATATATATATATATATATATATATATATATATATATATGGCATAGTGTCTAGAACATAATTCTTACTCAGCTATTTCCTGACCAATGCCATATTAATCACATGGCACAGCCGATTGAACACAGGTATCCTAACTCTATTGGCTAGTCATGTGTCTTATCTGCATACCAGATGCATATCTGTGTTCAAGATTAATCTAATAGCTGAATAGAAAGGATTTAGGCTGTTATAAGCGATTTGTTTTCAACTCTGAGCTTGCCTTGACAATTGACCCAACCCAAAAAATCCAGTGCAACCTGATTAAGTTCTTTTGTTGAGAATAGTGTTGGATACTGAACTTATCCAGGTTTAATTTTTGAAGCGATCTTTAGCTCACTTATATGTTCTGATAGATATATTGCATTGATTAATGGTTGTGATGTGAGTTTTAACAACTTCGGTGCAGAGTTGGACCTGTTTTGAACCACCTAAAACGACCATCAAAAGGATGTTGCTGAAAGAACTCCCAAAACCAAATTGGAATGGATCATTTTCTTCAATGAACAAAGATAAAATTGAAACTTCTATGCTGAAGGAATCTGCTTCTCAACGAAGAGATGCCAGAATACCTTCAATTGTCTTCCCTGCTTCTAAAGCGAAAGGTGAGTTGATATTAATGGTTGACCCATTACATTGTTTATGGATCTTACTGTCTGACTATTGTCTTTATATTCTTGCAGCAGGAACTCTAGATTCCCATCTGGAATTCAAAGAGGGGTTGGAGCAGGCATTTAAATGGGCTGACAGCCTCCGAGCACCCACTCAAGTTTCAGAATCCAAGTCTCCTGTTTTACCAAAAAACAGTATTTCTGCAATTCCCTCATGGCCTGCATCCCAATTGTCACCAGCAATGATACACGGCAGTTCCACAGAAACCAAAGATATGGCTGCCGGAAAAAAAAATGATGTTCAAAAGATTGATTTAATCCCCAATAGTGAAAATATGTTATTTCTGCATACAAAAATGCCTCAAAAATCCCTGATCTCTTTCTTTCCAACCACAGATACACCTTCATCGCTGATCAAATCTGGTGAAATGCCGAATACAAGTAGTAAAATAACTACAGCTACAAGTTCCACAATGGGAAACAAACTTTCAAGTGCATTAACTTCTGAATCCTGTAGAAAACTTGATCTTCCAACTTCTGAGTCACACACATCTGTTATATCCACAGCATCAACCTTGCCTGGAAAAGTTACCGAGTTTAATTTTGCTAAAAGCCGGCCCAATGAAAAAATTTCAGTGCTGCCAACATCTATTGGTTCATCTGAATCTACATCATCCCCAGCTATTAAAATATCATCAGCTTTGCCATTCTCATCATCTGTCTCATCTGCATCAGTGCCTCCAGCAGCAGTCTCAGTAGCAATAAGCAGAAGTATGACTACATCAAACACCAGTATAGATCCTAACAACATTTTTTCATCAGCTGCTGTTTACTCATCTAATCCGGGCCTTAAACCCAGAGTGTCATCTTTACCTAACACAGCTTCCTTGAATTCAACCTCAGAGTCACTTAAATCAGAGATTCAGCCAGCTCGTGTGTCTAGTTTAAAGACAGATTTAGATGCTGCTGTAGACCTGGGCCCTCAGCTAAATGAACCTCAAAATCGTGAATCTGAATTGAAGGTTGGACCTTCTGGAAAATTTACTCATACTAATGAACAGTCTTCTGAAAATATAACAAGTTCCTCACTCAATGCAATCTCAGTGTCTCAATCAGAGCAACCTTCTGAGGCACCCATGCAGCTTGCAACTCCTTTCCCTGCTTCTGCTAGTGTTTCAAGCTGGAAAAATGGGGGTATGGATGTTGGAATCTCATATGAGGATGAGATGGAGGAAGAAGCTCCTGAGACAAGTAACATGACTGATCTGGGTTTGGGAAGCATCAGCGGGCTTGGGACTAGCTCAATCCCTAATCCATCCATGCCTAAATCGAATCCATTTGGGGATTCATTTGGAAATGTAGCAACATCAAGCTCTATATTTTCATTCTCAGCTCCTAGTGGAGAGTTGTTTCGACCAGCATCTTTTACCTTCCCGAGCTCCCAGTCATCTGCATCAGCCCAGTCAACAAATTCCGGTGCATTCTCTGGTGGCTTCAGTGCTGGGGGAGCTGCGTCAACTCCAAGTGCATTTGGGCAGCCTGCACAAATTGGATCAGGCCAACAGGTTCTTGGATCAGTTCTTGGTACTTTTGGACAATCAAGACAGCTTGGTAGTGGTTTACCTGGAAGTGGTTTTGCAGCTCCCAGTGGTTTTGGTGGTGGATTTGCTGGCAGTAATTCTAATAGTGCCTTATCAAGTGCTGGTGGTGGTGGAGGGTTTGCGGGCATAGGATCAGCAGGCGGAGGTTTCGCTGGCATAGCATCAACAGGTGGAGGTTTTGCTGGCATGGGGTCCATGGGTGGAGGCTTTGCAGGTGTTACGTCCACCAGTAGTGGTTTTTCTGGACTTGCTTCTCCTGTTGGTGGATTTGCTGGCGCTGCTTCCACTGGTGGTGGTGGTTTTGGTGCTGTTTCTTCAACTGGCGGATTTGCAGGGGCTGCTTCAGGTGGGGGTTTTGGGGCATTTAGCAGCCAAGGAAGTGGTGGTTTTGCTACTTTTGGTTCAGCTGGAGGTAGTAAACCACCTGAGCTGTTCACACAGATTAGAAAGTAATTTTACCTTTGAAAAGTTCTTAGGTGAAGATGATTATAGTGTAGTGTCAGTATCATGTAACATTACATGTCTTGTTAGTGTTCAAGTAGGAAAAAGTTGGAATAACAGCTTTGAATCACTGTTCTGTTGTGTATGTATAATGTACCGCTTTAAATTTATTTTCGGAGTTTTACATAATGTACCGCTTTAAATTTATTTTCGGAGTTTTTGTCCCCCCGCGCAAGTTAAAAGGGGAAATCCTTTTGCGAGCAAAATGGTTGCATAATGCATATCCTCTCTCTCCTATTTTTATTTACACTGTACTGGTTGTCATTCATTAATGGTTGCATAATGCATATCCTGTCTTTTCTATTTTTATTTACACTTTACTGGTTATCATTCATTATTCAGAGAGTTTGTTGGTATTAAGTTATAAACTAGAATGAGACCCGTTGCACAGGTGCATAAAATATATAAATGTTTTATAAAATATTGCAGCAATAATTAGAAATGGAATGACTATCTAATGAAATTAAAATAATATTTATTTATAATAAAGTAAAAGTCTGGTGATCTATATAATTATTAAAAAGCTTGTAAACCTTTCAAAGAGTCATTGTATCTATGAAAGCATAAACATATTCTTTGAAAGAATGCTTTGCGAAAGAAGAAATCAATGTTTCTCATGACATAGAAAGCCAGACATTTAAAAAGATGTTGATCCATCATAAAGCCAGCCAACCATTAGAAGGATCACAGAAGCATCAATAAGATGAAATGATTAGAAGGAAGGATTCACCATAAGGATGTGTCCAGAAAGATCTTCATCAATTCATCAAAGGAGAAGCTCATTTGATGAATGAGTTATGTTATTTGTACTTACTATGTATTGAACATCGTGTCGACTCACATTTCATCTACTATTGAATAAAGTGTCGACATCGGTCAAGTGGAATCTACATCCAATCTAATGGTAAATGAGATGTGAGTTGGCACGGTGTCACATGCGTAGAGAGTACAAATAACATTTTTCTTTGATAAAAATATCTCAGTATTTTCTGGAGATTCAACAGGTGGGGTGACACAGTACACAGCTAGCCAATCAAAATGGGTGTTCTCTTTGCCTCATTGGTGTCCTCCCTGCGTACTAATATCTGTACCAAAACCTCAAATAGAAATTATTAGTGTGTTTGGATGAAGTATTTCCAAAATATAAAGGAATTTAAAATGTTAGGAAATTAAAATGCTTCAATTAAATTCCCTTCATTTTTAAAATATTTTGTTTGGATAAATAATTACATTTCATTTGTTTGTAAAATACTTTGTTTGGATGAGGTAATTATATTACCTTGATTTTAACATATTTTATTTAAAAAAACATAGTGTAATTTTGTTTTTAAAAATAAGATTCTTTATTAATAATCAAAATTCAACTGATCTAAAATTAATTAATTATAATGAGTTAATATTTCACAAAGTATCTTACAATTTATTAACAAAATATTTTAAATTTGAATTATAAAATTTAATTGTTGAATAAATAAAATAGGATGATACATAAATATAACTTCATATAATATAAACTATAGAAACAAAAATGTCATAAATAAAAAGAAAAAGTAATGGTATATAATAGAAAAAAAGGGATAATCTTTTCAAGCTAAGGAAGTAACGTTAATTTATTTCAATGGAATAGTAATACAAATGTACCGTCTAGGAGAATGAGATGTGAGACAAATATATACTACTAAACAAGAAAAAAAAAAGGGATAATCTTTTTATTTTGATGGGACGGGAAACATATGGCATAGAAATAAAAAGATTACCTTTTTCTTCCTATTCAATGGGATTAGGAAGAGTGATATTGGTTTTCTATGAAAAAACAAACGGAGATGGATTGAGATAAGCTTATGATTAATGCAAGGAGAATGAAAATTGGAAGGATGCTTGCTTATTGTCAGTGAGAGCTTATCTGTTACCGTGGAAGTTCTCAACCCTTCATAGTGAACTCGTTAAACAGATTGATACAATGGAAAAGAAAAACTTTGGCATGGAACGTGACAGATAAAAAAATGGATACTATAATAGCAGGAATTTCCAAAATCTCCTCTCTATATAAAGAAATTAAAATCCTCTATTTTGGGCAAATAAAATCCTTCTTTAAAATTCCTTGTATTTTACAAATTCTTCTGATTGAATATCGAAACAGGATATTTTATCACGATGAATTTTAAATCCTTCCAAAAATTATATTCCCCTCTATAATTACTCCATTCAAACGTACACTCAGACAATAATTATAAGGGAAAATTACTTCAATCACCCTTGAAGTCAATCAACTATACACTTTACCCCTCTTATTTTTTGAAATTACACTTATCTCCCTCATCTCTTAATAATTAAAATATTTCAAAAGTACCCATATACACTAAAAACTTAGTGCTTGTTTGGTTTCAGTTTCCAGTTTTCCAGTTTTCAGGAATTTATGAAAGAAAAATTGAAAACTGAAAACTGAAATTTATAATTTTCAGAATTTTTAGTATTACCTTCAGAAAATCTGGGAAACTAAAACATTGAAAACTCAAATCAAACAGGCTCTTAATCTCCTAGCTTTATGTTCATCTCATGGTGCCACTACACTTCACCTTGACTACCACCACAAATCACCTTCACGGCCATTGAAATAATCGTCAAATGTTTTATAAAATATTGCAGCAATAATTAGAAATGGAATGACTGTCTAATGAAATTAAAATAATATTTATTTATAATAAAGTAAAAGTCTGGTGATCTATATAATTATTAAAAAGCTTGTAAACCTTTCAAAGAGTCATTGTATCTATGAACGCATAAACATATTCTTTGAAAGAATGCTTTGCGAGAAATCAATGTTTCTCATGACATAGAAAGCCAGACATTTAAAAAGATGTTGATCCATCATAAAACCAGCCAACCATTAGAAGGATCATAGAAGCATCAATAAGATAAAATGATTAGAAGGAAGGATTCACCATAAGGATGTGTCCAGAAAGCTCTTCATCGAAGGAGAAGCTCATTTGATGAATGAGTTATGTTATTTGTACTTACTACGTATAGAACACTGTGTCGACTCACATCTCATCCACCATTGAATAAAGTGTCGACATCGTTCAAGTGGAATCTATATCCAATCTAATGGTGAATGAGATATGAGTTGACACAGTGTCCCATGCATAATGAGTACAAATAACATTTTTCTTTGATAAAAATATCTCAGTATTTTCTAGAGAGCAAAAATGCAAAGATAAACATTCAACAGGTGGGGTGACACAGTACACAGCTAGCCAATCAATATGGGTGCCCTCATTGCCTCATTGGTGTCCTCCTTGCGTATCTGTACTAAAACCTCAAATAGAAATTATTAGTGTGTGTTTGGATGAAGTATTTCGAAAATACAAAGGAATTTAAAATGTTAGGGAATTAAAATGCTTCAATTAAATTCCCTTCATTTTTAAAATATTTTGTTTGGATAAATAATTACATTTCATTCATTTGTACTTTGTTTGGATAAGGTAATTATATTACCTTAATTTTAACATATTTTATTTAAAAAACATAATGTAATTTTGTATTTAAAAATTAGATTCTTTGTTAATAATCAAAATTCAACTGATCTAAAATCAATTAATTATAATGAGTCAATATTTCACAAAGTATCTTAATTTTATTAACAAAATATTTTAAATTTGAATTATAAAATTTAATTGTTGAATAAATAAAATAGGATGATATATAAATATAACTTCATATAATATAAACTATAGAAACAAAAATGTTATAAATAAAAAGAAACAGTAATAGTATATAAAAGAAAAAAGGGATAATCTTTTCAAGCTAAGGAAGTAACATTAATTTATTTCAATGGGATAGTAATACAAATATACTGTCTAGGAGAATGAGATGTGAGACAAATCTATACTACTAAACAGAAAAAAAAAAAAAGGATAATCTTTTCATTTTGATGGGACAAGGACCATATGGCATAAAAATAAAAAGATTACCTTTTTCTTCCTATTCAATGGGATTGTGAAGAGTGGTATTGTTTTTCTATGAAAAAACAAATGGAGATGGTTTGAGATAACCTTATGATTGATTCACGGGGAATGAAAATCAGAAGGATGCTTGCTTATTGTCAGTGAGAGCTTATCTGTTACCGTGGAGGTTCTCAACCCTTCACAGTGAACTTGTTAAACAGATTGATACAGTGGAAAAGAAAAACTTTGGCATGGAGAGTGACAGATAAAAAAATGGATACTATAATAGCAAGGATTTCCAAAACTTCCTCTCTATATAAAGAAATTAAAATCCTCTATTTTGGGTAAATAAAATCCTTCTTTAAAATCCCTTGTATTTTACAAATTCTTCTGATTGAATATCGAAATAGGATATTTTATCACGATGAATTTTAAATCCTTCCAAAAATTATATTCCTCTCTATAATTATTCCCTTCAAACGCACACTCAGACAATAATTATAAGGGAAAATTACTTCAATCACCCTTGAAGTCAATCAACTATACACTTTACCCCCTCTTATTCCCCTCTATAATTAAAAACTTAGGGCTTGTTTGGTTTCAATTTCCAGTTTTTCATTTTCAGTTTTCCAATATTTAGGAATTTATGAAAGAAAATTTGAAAATTGAAAATTGAAAATTATAATTTTTAGAATTTTTGGTATTACTTTCAGAAAATCTGGGAAACTGAAAAATTGAAAACTCAAATCAAACAGACTCTTAATCTCCTACCTTTATGTTCATCTCATGGTGCCACTACACTTCACCTTGACTACCATCACAAATCACCTTCACGACCATTGAAATAATCGTCATTGTTCGATATTTCCCCACCTTGCTCAATAGTTGTGGCCCATCACCTCAACCTCCTCACCACAGTCAGTCATCATGTCATAGTCGCCGCATAGGCGTCCCATTACCACCCCTTCATAATTGTCGATGTTGCTTCTTCCATGGCTACTATCCAAGAGCCATAAGAAAGCATGAATGAAGCTGCATAACCAATGACAAAGAGATAATGGGTGGAAAGGGCAGTTGTGTCGTAGGCTTTAGTTCTTCCCTCCTGCTCTCACATAACACCCCTCCCCCTCCCTTGCCCTAATTTCAAATCCTCCAACCATCAGTCATGTGGAACAAATTCTTAGCTCTGACATGTTCATCCAAACCCATTGGTGAATTGTTGGTTAAAAATCCTAATAAGCTCACAATATCTCATTTTTGAATTTTGGTGTAAAACATGTTTCCTTTTGTTGAATTTTGAATTGATTTAGATTTGTCTTTGTTATATTTTTTTTCCATTCAAATATGCTCGTCTTTGTGTTATTTGAACTAGGGGCTATTTTGACAGCTGGTGAGAGAGTGACTGATTGTTTTTGGAATGGGTGGAGATACCATGATGGCATTCAATAGAAATAAGATAATTAATTAAGGGTAAAGCACTGATTTTATATGTTTTTAAATTTTTTAAAAAATTTAGAATTTAGGAATACGGGATGTCAGTGCTATGTTCTTGCATAAATTAACGGAGTCAAGTGCCAATTTAAAATCTAAGAGGGCCTAAGCATAATATTGAAGAAACTCAAGGGAGGCGACTATAATTTATCTTTATAATGAAAAAATAATAATAGAACAAAGACAAATCTAAATCAATTCAAAATTTAACAAAAGGAAACATGCTTTTCACCAAAATTCAATAAATGAGATTATTGGGAACTTATTGGGATTTTTAACCAACAATATGTGTTTGCATGAAAATGTTAGGGCTAAGAATATGTTGTAGGTGGGTGGGACTATCTGAAATTGGGGCATGGGAGGAGAACTATCCGTTGGGGGTAGGGGTTATCAAAGGAATCAAAGGAGCAGCCCAATTCACAACAAACAAAAGCCCAAGATAACTTCTATACAATAGCTGTCCAAACAGCCCATCCTAATAGCACAAATGATATTCTTGGAGATACTAGTCAGCAAAAGAAAATCTTCTTCTAGAAGAATAATGAGCTGTAAAAGTTGGTTACAGATTTGTTTTTCTGTTTTGGTGATTTGGCACATTTATGGAAGATTTGGTAGATTTGGCTAGGATTTGTTTTCATTCCCTCATGTTGTACTTTAAATACTGTGTATTTGCTTTTACTCAGTAATAAGAAAATACAACTTTCCACAAATTCTTTCTATGTTTGTTATCTTTCTCCCTAAATATCCAAAACCTTTTATGGTATCAAAGCTCCCCCCTGGAGCTCTGCTGATACCCAATCTGTCCTAAGCCATGACTAAAACCTCAGTCAGCCATGTCTCTACACCTGGTGACCAATCTCCCCCACATACGTCTTCACCCCCACCACCTATCCAAGATCCATCCATCAATCCTTCTAGTCCCTACTATGTCCATCCCAGTGAGAGTCCCTCATCAATGATTGTCAATCCCGTCCTTGTCGGCAACAACTATCATTCTTGGTCCCATTCCATAAGAATGGCCCTCATTTCTAAAAATAAAATGGGGTTTCTCAACGATGCTATACCTGTACCTGAAGTCACTGACACTGTGTATCCCTTATGGGAATGATGCAACAATCTTATCATCTCATGGCTGTTGAATTCGGTGTCTCAATCCATCGCACAAAGCATTATCTATTTTGATCGCGCAATCGATGTCTGGAACGACCTTAAAGAACGTTTTTCCCAAAGTGATTTACTCAGAATTGCTAAATTGCAAGAAGAAATTTACAATCTCAAGCAAGGTACTCAATTGGTGACTAATTTCTACACCAGTCTTAGATCTGTGTGGGAAGAACTCGAAAATTACAGACCACGAAGTCATTGTACTTCTTCCGCCAAGTCTTACCATCAACAAGATTTCATTATTCGTTTTCTCAAAGGGCTCGATGAGCGCTTCTCTGTTGTGCGATCTCAAATCCTTCTCATGGATCCTTTACCACCTGTCAACCGCGTTTTTTCCATGGTCATCCAGCATGAGCGTGAACAACCTCTTCATTTTCCTATCTTGGACGCACCCAATGCTTCCATCAATGCCGCTGATAGCCGACGCTTTGTTGCTGGCAGAGGTCGCAACTCCACCATGATGAATGGCAGAGGAAGAGGAAACTCTAACAAAACTTGTAACTATTGTGGACGTCCTGGCCACACAATTGATGATTGCTACAGTAAAAAAGGCTACCCTGTTGGTCATCCACGATACCTAGGGCATCCAAAATTCCATGATCAAGCCTCTGCTTCTGTCAATGTCGTCGCTGTCGCCGCGATGAGTGGTTCCCAACCTGATGAGGGTAAGAAGAAGGAAGATTCTCTTCATGGACCGGGTCTTGTATTTAGTCCAGCCCAATATCAACGCCTCATGGCTCTTCTCTAACTGGCTTCTGATGATGGTGTGTTAAGCCCAAATGACAATGCTCAACCTGCCCATGTTAATCTCTCTCAAGTCAGCTCAGGAAGCCCAAATCAATTTCCTGGGCCTCCATTTGGTATTCTTTCCGCTTTGCATTTCACTACTTGCACTACCAATAACACATATTCCCTGTCTATTAAATTTCCTTCCTTTAGACCTTGGATAATAGATTCAGGTGCCACTGATCATATTGTTTGTTCAATAAAATATTTTCAAAAATATTCTAAAATCAAACCCGTTGTCATCAACTTACCCAATGGCTCTTCTATTACTGCTTAGTATTTTGGAACTGTCCAATTTTCTCCTAACTTTGTTCTTCATAATGTTCTTTTTGTGCCAAATTTTACATTTAACCTTATTTCTATTTCCAAATTAATTTTGACCCTTCGATATTGTCTCATTTTTTCTGCTGATTTTTGTAAAATTCAAGAAATGAACACATTGAGGATGATTGGTTTGGCTAAACTAGTAGGAGGTTTATATCACTTGATAATCGACAAGCAAGACTGGCAAACCTTCCCAATTGCACCATCCATCAATTCCTCCACCACCACAGCCGTGACCGCTTCTAACATTTGGCATTTTAGATTAGGCCACCTTTCTGGAAAACGTTTAGATGTTTTACATCAACAAGTCCCTTTTATTCCAAAGCATTTCAATGAAACTTGTGATGTTTGCCACTTGGCTAAACAAAAGAAATTGTCTTTCCCATCAAGTTTGAGTAGAGCATCCAAAATATTTGAATTAATCCATATGGATATATGGGGACCCTTCTCTAAAATTTCTATTCATGGGCATAAATATTTCCTAACCGTTCTTGATGACTTCAGTATATACACATGGGTTATTTTGTTAAAATCCAAAGCTGAAGTCCAGTCACACATTCACAATTTTGTTCAAATGGTAGAAACTCAATTTGACACAAAAATCAAATGTATTAGATCCGATAATGGGCCAGAATTTTCACTAAACAATTTTTTCCTTTCAAAAGGAATTTTACACCAAACAAGTTGTGTTGAAACTCCCCAACAAAATGGGCGTGCCGAAAGAAAACGCCAACATATTCTTAACGTTGTAAGGGCTCTCATGTTTCAAGCCAAGTTACCAACTCATTTTTGGTCTTATGCCATCAAACATGCGGTTTATCTCATTAATCGAGCACCATCTCCTCTCAATTGGGATAAAACACCTTTTGAACTTTTATACAATAAGCAGCCCAATTTTTCAATAATCAAAGTTTTTGGATGCTTATGCTATGCTTCTACTCTTACTTCTCATTGTCACAAGTTTGATCCATGTTCCAAATGTGGTGTGTTTTTGGGTTTTCAACATGGAACCAATGGATATGTTATTTTTGATTTGGATGCACACACTATTTTTATATCCAGAAACGTTGTCTTTCATGAATTAAATTTTCCCTTTCACACTCATCCCACAACCAACCCTATTCACTTATCTCAGCCCATTGGCCCAACACCCCTACCACATTTTGATTCATCCACTCCACATGTCATTCCCACGAACTCCACACCTGAATCCTTTCCTAGCCCACACCCCTCAAGCCTTATCCACCAGACACCAACCACGAATTTTCCTCCCTCACCCAACACGTCACTAACCCCATTACCAATAACCCTTACACATTCCATACTCCATCACCTGTAACTTCTCAACCTCCAACTCCTCATCCACTGCCACGCCGCTCAACCCGAACACACAAGCCACCATCTTATCTTGTCAATTATCAATGCAATCTCTCCCACAGTTCAGCTAATTCCTCATCTGCAAAGTATTCATATCCTCTTACATCTGTTCTTAATTACTCTTCACTTTCCTCTCCTCACCTTCATTATCTCATGTCATTGTCATCCGAGCATGAGCCCACCACTTATCAGTAAGCTGTCCAACTTCAATGTAGGAAGGACACCATGGCCGAAGAGATTAAAGCATTGGAACTAAATCATACCTGGTCCATTGTGGACATTCCTCCTAATTCTAAACCCATCGGTTACAAATGGGTATACCGAATTAAACGTTATCCTGATGGCACAATTGAGAGATATAAAGCAAGACTCGTCGCCAAAGGTTTCTCTCAAACTGAAGGCGTCGATTATTTTGAGACATTTTCCCTTGTTGTGAAAATGGCAACTATTCAAGTGGTTCTTGCTCTTGCTCTTGCTTTTCGTTGGCATCTTCAGCAGCTCGACGTTAACAATGCTTTCCTACACGAAGACCTTTCTAAAGATGTTTACATGCTTTTGCCTCTTGGTGTTAATTCCTCTGGCCCTGGCAAGTGTTGCAAACTCTTGAAGTCTCTATACGGGTTAAAGCAAGCAAGCAAAAAATGGTATGAAAAACTCTCTTCTCTCTTATTATCTTGTGGGTATCAGCAGGCTCAGGCCGATCATAGTCTTTTTATCAAAGCTAAAAATTCTAATATCACTGCTCTACTTATATACGTGGATGATATTATCTTGACTAGAAATTCTGCTGAAGAGATAACCCATATTAAGGCTGTTCTTCATTCTTATTTTCGAATAAAGGATCTTGGCATTTTGAAATATTTTTTAGGGATAGAAGTTGCTCACTCTGAAACAGGTGTTTATTTATGCCAACGCAAGTATTGCTTGGATTTACTCTCTGATTATTGCTTTGAGAATTCGAAGCCTTCATCCACCCCCATGGACAACGATCTTCGCCTTCAAATCTCTGGTGATGAACTCCCTAATGTTTTATCTTATAGACGCTTAATTGGTAGATTACTTTATCTCACAGCTACCCGCCCTGACATCGCCTATGCTACACAACAGCTAAGTCAGTACATGGCTTGTCTTACTCATGCTCATTTTCAAGCTGGAAAACGAATATTGAGGTATTTAAAAGGCTGTCCTGGCAAGGGTCTCTTATTTAAAAGAAATTTTTCTTTTCAATTACTTGGGTATAGTGATGCTGATTAGGGTCGTTGTATTGATTCAAGACGATCTGTTACTGGCTATTGTTTCTTCATTGGTAGTTCTTTAGTTTCTTGGAAAACCAAGAAGCAAACTACTGTCTCTAGATCATCTGCAGAGGCCGAATATAGAGCACTAGCATCTGCCACTTGTGAACTACAATGGCTCAGCTATTTATTCCAAGATCTACATGTTTCCTACTCTACACAGCCTGTTCTGTATTGTGACAATCAAAGTGCACTTCACATTGCTGCCAATCCAGTGTTCCATGAGCGCACCAAACACTTAGACATTGATTGCCATCTTGTTCGCGAAAAACTCCAAGCTGGTCTCATGCATCTTTTGCTAGTTTCTACTCATCATCAACTCACGGACATCTTCACCAAACCTCTTTCACCAAAGCTGTTCACCCCTTTCTTATCCAAGCTGGGGTTACTAGACATCTTTTCACCACCAACTTGCGAGGGGGTATCAAAGGAATCAAAGGAGCAGCCCAATTCACAACAAACAAAAGACCAAGATAACTTCTATATAGTAGTTGCCCAAACAGCCCATCCTAATAGCACAGATGATATTCTTGGAGATACTAGTCAGCAAAAGAAAATCTTCTTCTAGAAGAATAGTGAGCTGTAAAAGTTGGTTACGGATTTGTTTTTCTGTTTTGGTGATTTGGCACATTTCTAGAAGATTTGGTAGATTTGGCTAGGATTCGTTTTCATTCCCTCATGCTGTACTTAAATACCGTGTATTTGCTTTTACTCAGTAATAAGAAAATACAGCTTTCTACAAATTCTTTCTGTGTTTGTTATCTTTCTCCCTAAATATCCAAAACTTTTTAGGGGTGTTGTGTGAAAGGAGAAGGAGGACCTGAAACTTGAGACATGATTACCCTTGTGACTCATCATCTCTTTGTCGTTGGTTATGCAGCTTCATCTGTTGGCTCTTGGGCAATAGCCATGGAAGCAACAACAACAACTGTGGAAAGGAGGCGGTGTAATGTCTAGGAAGTGACTATGGCACGGGTATAGACAACTGATAGTAGCGACAAGGTTGAGGCATTGAGCCACAACTTTTGAGCAAGGGTAGGAGAACGAATAATGACGGTTAGTTCAATGGCCGTGAAGGTGGTTTGCAGTAGCAGGAGAGGTGAAGTGCAGAGGGACCATGACTGTGGAGGCAAGGCACTATAGATGGTAGTAAAGGTAGGAGAGAATGAAGTTTCTAGTGTATAAGGGTAATTTTGAAAATTTCTAAATTATTAGGAGATGAAGGAGGCAAATATAATTTCAAAAATAAAAAAGAGGGGTAAAGTGTATTGTTGATTCACTTAAGGGGAGATTGATGTACTTTTATCTTTTTTTTTTTATATTAGCTTCCTCTTCAACAGAAGTTTTTGATTTGTTGTATGCATACTTATATTCTTTTGTTCCACTAATCTTGTTCCTCATACTCTGTTCCTTCAAAAAGAAAAATCCCACATGCGTAAACACATTATAAAATGAAATAGTAAACAATTATATGAAAATAATTGATATATCTAAATCACCTTAGCCAAATTAGATTTTCATGATTTAATGAGAATTTTCCACTATTCAAGAGGAATAAAATATTGTTGATTCTTTTATGAGTCATCCAACATGAGAATTCAGTATGCAAAACCCTTTTTTTTTTTTGCATATTCTCCTGATAAACTCTTAGACATTCAGAGAGTTAAGCAAAACATTTACTTTGTATCACTCATTTGATTTGGATCCTCTAAAATGATGATAGAGAGCAAAGTAAAAAGATTTTATTTTTAGATCAATAAAATTAGAAGTGGGGTCTTTTTCACTTTATTGATTTAAGAATGAAACTCCTTACTTTACTCTATAAAGTGAGATCTCTTGTTTAAAGGATTCAAATCTCTATTTATTGATTCATACATCAGTTATTGTATTAAAAATGTTGAGAAAATGAGATAATAATAACTCACAAAATTAATCTATTAATTAATGAATGAAATAGATCAAACAATTTGTCTTGCTCTCAGAGTGCATAAAATCTTTCATTCTTCTCCAATGTCAAACTTTGACTGCATCATAGTACATATGAAAATTAGTATTTAGTCACCAATCAATTAAAATAGGAGTTCTTAACATATGCGTGAAGGCACTTTACAATAACTGTTTTCCACGTCCTCCACTGTGTCAACCAATATTTTCTAAAATTTTACCTCAGTAACAATGAGAAAATTATTTTTTATTTATTCATGCACCAAGGGAAAATCCATTGGTAATGACTTAATTTCTTTAGAAAATAATCATCTTTTTTCACTATTTTTTTGAGGGAATATCTATTAGTTAAGTTTTTAATTTTTTTCATAATTTACTATATAACTACATCTATTAATTTACTCATTTCATTTAATTATTAAATTTATTAAAATTAAACATTTAGGCAAACCACTCATTTTAGTCCCTCTAAAATTTCAAGTTGGATAAATTGGTCCCTGTAAAAATAGTCTTAAATTGATCAATGTAAAATTGAATTATTGGATAAATTGATCCTGAAAAAAAATAACAAATTGGTCCATATAAAATTGAATAACAAGTCAAGTTAGTTCATCTAATAAGTTGGGCTAGGAGGATTAACTTGTTTGATAATTCACTTTTGAAGAGATTAATTTGAGAGTTTTTTTTTTTTTTCAGGGACTAATTTGTCTTACTATTCAATTTTACAATAATCAACTTGGTATCTTTTTTTTTTAGACTAATTTGTTCAACTTGAAATTTTTGAGGGGACGAAATCGGGGATTTTTTCAAATATTTATAATCTTTATTTAATAAGAAATTATAAATATAATGAATAATAAAAAAAGAGATCAAGCAAAAAGATATAAACAATTAAATCATCAAGTAAATATTATAAACATAACAACTAGAAAGTTAAAAAAAAAATACAGATGTCATAACAAGTCCACAAAAAGTATAAGAAATCTACAAAAAATGAGAGAAAAGGAAAACACAACAGCAACATCAGAAGAAGTCAACAATATCATCATCATTACAGGATGAGGAATTAGAATCAGATTTATCTATTATTAAGCTTCTTGTCTGCATCCTTTTCTAGTAGGCCTCCATTATATTCTTGATCTCATGTCTAATGTCCCTTTTCAGCTCCTTTTTTAGCCCGTACGCCCCCTTCTAACTTTATAGCTATTATCCTAATTACTAGTGACAACTCTGAGTGTGTACGCCATTAATTCCCATATAAGAACCTTTGCAGTCTTTAGTAGAGAGAAAAATCTCTCACACTTTGGGTTAGGAATCTCGATGGAAAGTTCATAATCATGGTGAAATTGAAGACTAATTGCGTCATGAACCATTTTCTCATTTTATTTAGAGTTATCCTCCTAATTAACATTTTCCATGTCATACTCACCTACATATATAGACCCCACTTAATTACCTCCAACATAGTTAGCAACACCAACATAACAAAATCTTGTTTGGCGACTTCCTTATGCTTAGTCCAAACCCAATAATTTGTCATATAACCATCCATGTAAAGATGATATCTGATGGTCTCAATATCAAAATGTTTCCAACACTTAGCATAGGGACACCTAAGTTATTCATTCATAAACTATTGTGACCGACAGACAACATTTATGAACTTGTTAGCTCCCACATAAAATTCAGGTTTAACCCTCCTTGATCATGGTGCAACTTATCATATATCCATAGTCTGTTTGTGGAAAACATGGTTCTTGAATGAGAAACTTAACCTAAGAAATTAATTAAAAACTATAAAAAAATTACAATTTTATGAGTCTCAATCAAAATTTATTTCATTTGATAATAATGAATTAAAACAAAGCTTCTCCATGAATTAGGAGTCTCCAAAAATTTTGATTCATTCAAATTTTGATTAAATAGAGTGTCCCCTTAAATTAGGATTCTCTAAAAAAGTTTTATTTAATTCAAATTTTAAATAAATAGAATCTCCACTTAAGCAGGGTATAAACTAGGACACCCCACAAAATTTATTTCAATAAATAGATGAAAATCCAGTTAAGTGAGGTAAACAATTTAGTCATAAATATTTAAGTCATAATCTAAGATGGAGATAGGCCCAATTATGAAGCATAGGCCCTCTTTTTAACAATTGATTTATGAAGCATAGACCTAATTACACAAAGTTGATGAAGGCTATGGCTAACGACCTTACTCAAAGCATTTCAAGAGGGGGATCTCATGTGGAAAGCTATTTTGCCACTTGGATTAAAAAGTCATGAGTAAGGCAAGTGGCATCCCACATCGGAAGGACCCTATGATGTTAGCCAAGTTTTTAGTAGAGGGGCATATTGATTAATAAACAGAAGGAAAAGAATGAAAAGATCTATTGATGGAAAAATTCTGAAAAAATATTATCCGTTTATCTGGGATGAAGAAAATATTCAATTTACTTAGTCATGGCTACAAGCCAGCCATGATGGCCAGAACCAAAATGCTAAAAGGAGCTAAGCCTAGGCTAAGTCAACCGAAGAAGCATCATGGCAACTTGAATCAGGTACACTTTCTGGTTGACCTGCCTTTAAAGCCTTTATTGTGTTCCCTTCCACTTGAACCAACTCACCATCTAGAACCTTTGTATGCTAGCCTTTCGCAGCTTCTACTTGGGAATGCTTTATGTTTCCTTTTCCTCCTTAAGAACCTTTAATAATCTAACTATTGGGTCTAAGTGTGTGAAGCGAAGTCTCACATTGGTTAAGAATGGACTAAGTGAGTAGTATATAATGTAGGAGGAGCCATGACTCATTGCCTTAAGGTTTTGGGTCAAGATATGACATCTGACCCGGTGGTATAATGCACTCACCTAGCCCATTTGTTGTAACTCCCTCTATTGGGCTTGATTCCCTGAAAGGCACGAACTGCGGATGACAAGTGCTTGGAAGAGTGGTTGGCTGATGGGGCCATGACTCATTGCCTTAAAGTTTTAGATCAAGATGTGTCGTTTAACTCGGTTGTCCGACCCGGTGGTATGGTGCACTCACTTAGCCCATTAGTTGTAACTCCCCCTGTTGGGTTTCCCTGCTCTAACACTGACTTGGAGCAGGCACAGACGAAGAGGCACAACAACAAATAATAGCTATTCCTAGCTTTGATATTAACTCAAAGGGTGGCATAATAGAGAAATATTAGAAACAAGAATTATGCAAATGAACAAAAGGATGAAAACTGGCCAAGAACAGAATTCTCCTATATAGACTTTTTGCTTGTTTGTACAAGCCAACCTTCTTATTGTGCTCTGTCTCCAAAGCAGCCTCAAGCCTTGTGAACATTGAGGTTCAAGGAGATCAAGCTCATATTGTAGCTGAGCCATTTTTGAGTGGATTTGAGTTATATAGCTATCAACCTGCCTTTTCTCTTGAGCAATGTCTTGATGGTGGCTTAAGTTGTAGCAAATGCTCCCATAAATCTAGCTTTTCTCATGCTTCAAATCATTTAGCTCATGTAGCGGTTGTTCATAGCCACTTTGCGATCCTTTTGGGATTGGAACAACTAGAAGGTGCCATTTAGCACCAAAACTATTTCTGTGCATACATCTCGCATGATGGTTGGAACTTTTGGATCCATGGGTGCAACAATTTGTTGCAGGGATTCCTTAATAGGAGCCAATTTAGGAGGAGACTCAGGGAAATGATTTTGCAGAATGGCATAAACAGTAGTAAAGCATTGAATAGCTGGCATGGTATCCTTCTTAGTTGATTGAAGCATTGGATTGCTAAAGTTTGAAGGAATGAAGACTGAATAATTGCTAGTCATAGTGGCTGGAGGATTTAGGGATGACCTAATAGGGGAAAGTATGGTAGTTGAGTGTGGCACATCGAAGGAGGCTGTGATACATTTGGCTCTAAGCTCAAGATGATTCTAGACCTCCTACAATTGAAGGGAAAATTGATGAATTGAATTTATGCACCTTATTTCCTTTATAACTCTAGGCATATTGTATCATTTGTGTGCTTAATTGATTGACATTTGGTTGATTTGTGTTTAGTTCTCATTGTGCATAATTGAGAAATATCATGATTAATTGCACCTTTTTGATGAACAAATATGTTTTGAAGCTTCCTGTGATTTTAATTGTCTCTTGTGAGTGTGATTTTGTTGTAGGGACTTCCCATGTTGGTGTTTAATGACCATAGAGATGCACGAAGCTTGGAGTAGTGTTCAATTTGAGAAAAATATGGGAGCTAAATAAAAGAATTTTGGAGCTTATTTGAGCATATTTGTAGGAAGTATTATAATGAAAAGTTCATCTTTTCTGTATAGAGATTAGATTGAGACAAATAAAGATGCTTTGAAAAGCTCAAAAAGTCTTCTATAACTTTTATGTTCAACTTAAACCTAGTTCTAAAAGCCTCTTGGTGAAAATTGAGTTGCAAAGTTAAAGGTTGCTAATGTTTTGATGCTGTTTAGCTTGATATCTGATTTGTATTTTTCCAATATCTGGAACAATAGATGTTTAGTTGAGGTGATGCTTGTAGTTTTGAAAAGCTTATTTAAAGTGCTACAACTTCTATCTTGATGTCTAAGAGCAAATTCAAATGTTTTGGGACTTAAAATAAGCTTGGAAGTATGCAGAGTGGTATTTGCATGACTACAAGACCACTATAGTAAGATTGCAATAGCAGTTCCCCATGACAACATCAGTTTAAAAAACACTTTTTATTATTGTTTATACTATAATGACATATTATATATATCCATTTAGCCTAAGTGAAAAGAGATCTTCTAGACTTAGTTTAAGACCGCCTTCATTATAAGAAATTTAATTTTTATATATTGACTGTATAAAACTGTTTTAGTCTATGAACCAATAAAAATTTAAGAAAATATCAAATTACAATAAATAATTATTATAATGGGTAGTTACTTGCTATGATTTACATTTTCTTGAATATCTATTAATTGATAGAATAAAATTATTATACACTTATAGTGTATATATAAAAATCAAATTCTTTATTAATTCAACTAAAAAAGATTATATGTAGTTATGTACCAACAAAAAAAATAAAAAAGATTATGCCAATGCATGTAGAGAAATGTAGTCTGATTAGGATCATCACATGATATTTATTTGGTATGATTTATGGGTAATTCGTTTCGTTGCTTAAATCAATTTGACGTGAACATCTATTATTGCACAATTGTTATTTACTTATTGTAATTGAGTGTGCAACTACATTGTAGTAGACAGGTTTGATGTTGAAGATTACTAATATAGTCATGAACCATTAAATATAGTCATGAATCGTCTTAAAACAAAAAAAGAGTTTATAGTAGTCTGGGTTCTAAGAGTTTATCAACCATTTGACACACTTTCTATTCATGTAGTATAATTTTGTTCGTTGAACATATTTTTGGTGTAATATATATATTTAAGAAAAAGATCAAAAATCAATTAATATTCATCTTATGAGAAATAAAAGTTAAAGTTTAATTTTGATGCACTAACAGTGTATAAATGATTTACATTATCGTCCAATCAAAATATTTCGTTTTGATGACTTTTTAAATAATGAGTGTAAAAGTCAACTTTTATAACTTATAGGACAATATATGATTGGATGACTATATTAAATTTTTTTACACTGTCAATATATGAGAATTAAATTCTAAATATGTAAATTATACAAATTACTTCAAAATATATTAAATAGACGGACAACGAGACATAAAAATAAAAAATACGTATTCAAATTTTGATATTGAAGACAAAAATAATAAGGATTTAATTTTAATACACTGACAATGTAAAACTCTTTTATTATTTCAAGTAATGGGATGAAAAGGTAACCATATTTATTGATGTGTTATTATATGATAGGATAAATATGTAAAACTTTTTTATAACGTAGATGTATTATGATTAAACGGAAATAATAATAGTTTTATCTGTAAATAAACCGTGCGTATCTCGGGTTTCCAACCAGTAATTAACAAACCGCGTTCAAGAAAATTGGGTAGGCCAAAAGCAGAATAGTTAAACAAAAATGAAAACGAAATAGACAAATCATTTTATCCCCTGTAAAACATCATTACTAATTTATTATCATTTTTCAACTTTATTTTAAGTAAAAAAAATAAATAAAGAAGAAGGGAAGGAACAGCAAAAAGAAGAAAAGACGCGGTTGGCATTTGCCGGTCCTTATAGGGCAAAATAGAAGGAAAAGGGAGAGGATTTTGCTGGGAAGAGCTTGGCCTTAATTCTTTTTCTCCAGTTGAAATGTTTCTGCTGCTGCACGCAAAACCCACAAACCCCAATAAAAACTATAATATCCAAAATCGCTTTATGGATTCCACTCTTCGTTGATTTTGGTAATGTTTTCTCTTCTTTTCTCGATCCTCATAATTTTTTTTATTATTTCTGCTGCTTCTTTTTTTTATATATTTAATTGTTTATGTTGCGTGTCGAATATTTTTATGATCATGTTACTTTTGCATCTTCCTCGATATTTCCTTTCCTTTCCTTGCAACAGTAATTTGTCAACAGACGACAATATATACATAAATAAATTCCTTTGTTTGTATTTAATATATATCTGCGATTGGTGACGTGTTCTCCTCCTAGTCAAAACCATGAATTTATCAATGCTTCCAGATCCTTCCTTCAATTTCCAGAAATTTTTATCTTATTTTTTTATTACTAAACAATTTCTCTCCTACCGACACACAAATGCCATCCTCTACCATCAAGTAATTGTTGCTGCTTCTGTTTCTGATCTTTCTTATTCTTTTTTTTTTGGGTTAATTTTTGCCGGTGATGTTTCCTTCTCTCTATTCGTTTTGTTGTTTTTATTATTCCCAATTTTCCTTTGATAGTTTGATCTGTGGGGATTTTAGATTGTTTAGGATTAATTGTTTTTCTCTTTGGGCCTTCTCTTTCTATGTTGCCATTGCATATGTAATAATAAGAATAAAACAAATTACCTAAGATTTTGGGTTTTCATTTCAGAAAAATAAATGCCTTTTTCTCTTCCCTCCAGAAATGGAGAGAGTGGATAATTTCTGGGTGAATTGATGGATTGGATTTGGGTCAATTTTCTGTGTTTTGGGTTTTTTTTTTTTCTTTTTTTGTTGGGGTTCAAAGTTATATTTGGCTTGATGCTTCAGGAACACATATACAAAAAGCGTCTGTGATTTTTGGAGGACAGATTAATTATGGAGGAAGCAATGGCGAGGAGGTACTGGTGTCATGCGTGCTCACAAATGGTGAATCCCATCATGGAAGCGGAGATCAAATGCCCAGTTTGCCAAAGTGGGTTTGTTGAAGAAATGAGTAGCACCACAACAGGTCACAACTTGCTGGAATCTGAATTCGGTGCCGATGGGACTCTTTCCCTTTGGGCGCCCATCTTGCTAGGCATGATGAGCAATCCACATCATCGTAGACAACCTAGGCGAGTAGAGCTTGACGAAGAGGATGATCATAATGGTAATAATGGTAATGGAGAAGGAGAAACCGAATATGAACAGGAGGTCGAGTTTCTCCGGAGGAGGAGGAGAAGCTCGGCTACAATTCTCCAGTTGCTCCAAGGGATTAGAGCTGGACTGACGTCCGAATCGAATGAGAATAATACCGATGGTGATGCCCATGACAGGGACAGGGAACGAGAGAGAGAGCGTGTGATCTTGATCAACCCTTTTAGTCAGAATATTATTGTTCAAGGTTCATATGATTGGAACCGGGGTCAAGGTGATAATAATCATACCCCAATTGGGTCTCTAGGTGACTATTTCATGGGGCCTGGTTTGGATTTGCTGTTGCAACATTTGGCTGAGAATGATCCCAATAGGTATGGAACCCCACCAGCAAAAAGGGATGCCATTGAATCGCTGCCAACCGTGAAGATCAGCGAGAATCTGCAGTGTTCTGTGTGTCTTGATGATTTCGAAGTTGGTTCTGAAGCTAAAGAGATGCCTTGTAAACATAGGTTTCATAGTGGATGCATCCTCCCCTGGCTGGAGCTTCATAGTTCTTGTCCGGTTTGCAGGTTTCAATTGCCCTCGGATGAATCTAAGCATGATTCTGATGCGCCTAGGAATGGCGGTGGTCAAAGGACGGATGTAAATTCCGGACATGATGACAATGCCGAAGGAGATAGTGAAGGGAGAAATGGAAGTGGGGGTAGGAGATTCTCATTTCCATGGCCTTTCAATGGATTATTTTCTTCATCGTCATCTTCTAGTAACAATGCAAATGGAGACGGTACTCGATCGGAAGACAACTGAGCATTCTTGCATCTCAAAGTGTGTTATTCAATGTGTACATATTGTTTTACCAAATTAAAGGAGATCCGATGTTGAGAGAACAAGTAATGATGTTTCATTGTGGCTTTGTTTTTGCTAATTCTTTTTATCTTATTTTATTTTATATTTTTTGGCGTCCTTGAATTCCAGTTGTTGCTGTATTAGTATTACTATTTCCTTTGTATTTTGCCACCCAACTTGATGTCTGTATAATTTTCGTTGCTGATGTTTTCCCGTCACATTAATTTGTACTACATTGATATTATAATTATATATGAAAATGTATGATATGCCTGGCTTGGAAATACTCTTGTAAAATTCAGGTTTCTAGGCCATAGCTCACGCATGGATTGTATTGGTGGCGGAATGTTTCGCCGCTTGAATATAGGAATGGGTGAAATCTAACTCGTTGAATTACTTTGGCTCCACTTTTGATTTTAGGAATGTGAACACAATTTTATGACTGCATTAGTTTGATTGGAGATTTTTTTTTTTTTTGGCTAGAAGTTTTGGTTGAATACAAAGTCCTCTCCAAATTGGGATCAAGACATGTCTTTAACCGTATTAAATCATACATAAAAATGAAGAAACTTATAAATTGAATTGAAATTATGGGGATACATGAGTGAAAGATAGTTCGAGTGAGTCTGATTAATTAGGAAGAACGATTTACCTGCACATCTAGCCTAGTAGCATAAGATGAAAGCACAGAGAGGTGTTAACCCTGTGAAGGTGCAGCAACCCGATGTACAGCAACTCATGCAAATTTTGAAACGTGACAGCGACTCGAGCGGGTTAGACTGTCTATGGCCAACATCAAGACAACTTCTTTTCTTCTTCTGTCAAAGCATGAGGCTCTACGAGAGGCGTCGGGGGTCTCCATCTATGTAGCCAGAGTCTCCCAATCCGTGTCTACGGCGTTCATATAGTCATTGTGCGAATTCCGTTTCACCTGTTTCACAGCGCCGTGTCTAGGGGTTTATATAGTCATTGCGAGAATTCTGTTCAGGTCCTCCTCATGAAGACACCATTCTTCCTTCTTCTCACTGGCACCTATCCTCCTCTATGGCTTTAGTGTCCTTGACATGGTGCTGGAGGTCTTGAATAACAACGACTTGCTCTTGGATGACCTTGATCATTTCTGCAAAGAGCGGAGAGTTTTGTTCTCTGCTTCGGCGAGATGCAGACTCGGAGGTGGTGTGGCGGTCTATGCTGTGGATTTCAGATGGAATTCTCCTCGTGGAGAACATAACGTGAGTCGGCAACAAGTGAAGTGGAAAAGGAGGTAGTTAACAACATACCCCCATGATGGCGCCAATGTAATGAGGTAAGGATTTGGGAGAGGATTTACCTCCAAATACAAGGAGTCCACCATTAAGTCAGCAACGGGTGCGATATTGGGGGAGAGTATAAGTAGCGAATGTAGATGTTACCTTCCAGTTTCTTAGGGTGCCTATGGCTGAGTCCCGAAGAAGGTTATCCTGGTTTGACGGGCCGAAGACTTGTTTCGGGTCTCGACCCACGTCCTCCTAATCGTCGAAGGGTGGAGAGATCGTGGAAACCGTCTCCACCTGCTAGCAGGGATTGTGGGTTCTGATGTGTGTCGGTAGTCGAACCTGGGTCTTTGAATATCTGAGCCTAGCTTAGTGGAATTACATACTTGGCCCAATTACAACTTTTCACCTTTCTTATTTCTATTTCGTAACCGATGGTCTTTTATGAAAATGAGTTTTCAGGACCCAAGGAGCTTGGATCCAAGTGCTGTTATGTGCAGGGAATGGTGAAATTTAATTTCCCAGCACTCAAGACACATATGTATTACAATGGTTTCCTTAATTGATTGATTGTGGAAATTATTAATACCCCTTTATTTTTTTCAAAGTATTGGAAAGAATTTTTTTTTTTCAATAGACATAATTAACAATTTGATCATGTAACAAAAAAAGAAAAAGAAAAAAGAACTGTACGGCACCTATCAGCCGCAGCTTAGATTTCTAAAAGACTTAAAGTTAATTAACAAGTCATCATATTTTTTAATATTTTGAAAAAAGAAAAGAAAACTTAACTTGTTTATTTATCATTATATATACAAAAGAAAAAAAAAAGAAATTTTTTGAGCATCAAGTTGTCTTAACTTAGATGTCCAAATAGGTACAATTAACAAGCCATTGCAACTCAATTAACATCATTATTATTATATAAAAAGAATCAATTCATTAGTTCAAAAAAAAATTGAAATATTTTTTAAAGGAAAAAGAGAAAAATAACAAAAGGATTATGAAATTTTAATTTTGGTTTGACGGGAGATGTATGCTCTAATGTATTCCCTGATACAATAGAACCCAAAACCACATCGTTCATTAAAAAAAATATTTGTGGGTTAGTTAATTTTATTTTACTATTTTTTCAGTTTTAACTAACACTTTTTATTTAACTATATTTATATCTGAAGAAAAATATTGATTCTTTTAAAATATTAAAACGGTAGTTATGATTCCTTTTCTTTTTTTGTGTTGTAGCGAATTCATGTCTCTAAATTGGTGGTGTGATTTGTTCATTATATTCCATTTTAGAACACTGTTTTGAACCAACACCCATTCTTTCATATATCAAACTCAGCATTATCTTATTCATTTTGTTATGTGACGTACGTCCAATTAAAATACAAATTGTTTGCTCACGAAAGAGAAAAAAGAAAAAAAAATGGATGCAGTTACACATTTAGATAGAACCACAACGGAGGCGAGCCAAAGTTTAGATAAAGATGTTCCTGCATGCTGCATTCCCCTTCTTCTTCTTGTTGTACTAGATTGCAGAGTAGCTGGATCCGTCAAAACCAGAACCAGAACCAGAAGAAGTATTGTTGACACGTACGGCCAATGGACTCCTAACATAGTGGAATCCGTCTGACCAAACTATCTCCCCGAAATCATACCTCCCTTGGGATTCCTTTGTGGGCCTGAGGGTCACATAGTACGAGTTTTCTTTCTTGAACCATGAGAATATTAGGATCCTTGGCCATATCACAACCTCCACTCCACATGGTTCTGCGATTCTTGCAAAGTATATGACATTTTTGTTCCGACCCACGTTACGGACTGTCCTTTTAATTGTTACTGAGGACCTGAGGTTTGAGATTGTGATTGATGGGTAGTTTAGAATGGCATTAGTTTTTGTTGCTAAATATTTGCAGCTTGCTGTCTCAACAGGTTCATCAATGATCTTGTTTATCTGATCTTGGGTGAAACCAATGTTGCAGAGGGAAATGATGTAATCATTTGGTTTTATGTCGTAGACTAGGCCTGGATCAAGTGCTTTCGAAGGGTTTATGTTGCCAGCACCAATGTCAAAGGGATCCGCTACTTTCATTGATCCCCCAGCAAGAATGGTGTCCAAGCTTGTGTCTAGATTATATGCTGTTGGAAAGGGGAACAGAAAAATTAGAGCACTATCTGTGTGAAAAAGAATAATGTTATATATATAACAAAATTATACAAAAAAATATACACCACATATTTTATTATCTTCAAATATAATGAGTGGTCTCCATACATTCCACTCACTTATCACATCTAATAATAATAAGACGTGTGGTATATATTTATTTTACAATCTTATTATACATATTACATTAATCCTATGCAAAATGCTAGCTGTGCCATAATTGTGATGTGCTTACACTTTTATCTGTAAACCAAGCGAAGAGTTTGCACGTGTGTGGGGTCTAACACCAAACTTTACCCACATGGTGGTTCAATGAGTGGTCAGTGCACTCCGCCATGCCGCGTGCATACTACTAGCGTGTGAAATATTATTTGAAAACATAATGTGACACATTATGGACGTACGTACTATATAAAAGTGTTGTTAACAGGAATAAAGATATTTGAATCTGAAAAAGGGAATACCCATGACAACAAGCTAAGAGAGAAAAGAAGATATGACATTTTTTTTGTCAAGGGTTTATTGAGTAAGATGAAGTTCGAATTAACATTGCCGTTGAACAAAGCATGAAGGTACACATATGTAAAAGTGAAAACAAAATATTGTGAATATTCACACGAGAGATGTTTTATTTTATGTTGAAAAGTGATGCACTTAACATCATTCTACCGATACATATAGAAGTCTTCACACCTAACATTTTCTAAATTGAGAACTTTGATAGCAGAAATATCTCACGTACATAAGAAACTCGGTATTTCATAGATGCCCATTACTTAGGTTCAAATGCAAAGAATAAAAAAGAATTAAATGGAGGTGCTTCATTTTGTATTTTATGTGCTGTCGTTCAAATATGATGAAATTGTAGGTACAAATACCATAATCCATTATCAAAATAAGAATTATTTCTTGCTAAAGCACGTATATTTTTTATATTTCAGTTATTGTATTAAAATTTAAAAATATAGTTAAAAAGCAAAAATGAGTGACAATGCTGGACTGTTTGAGTAGTAAATACAAAATAATAACTTTTTCTTACTCTTTAAGTATATAAAAATTTCTTTTTTGAAGTTATTATAAAGTGCACATTAAAGATGACAAATGTCACTTTATACTCTTTTAGATATATATAATGGTTTGATGTATAGTTATTAAAACCGGATCAAACAAGCTGATTATGATTGAAATATGTGAACTAATCACTTAACCAATCTTGTTCTCCTTTTACATCAGTTCTACAATTGATCTAGTCAAACTTGGGTCTGACTGGCTGGTTTTGATGGAACCAGAATTGGGTTATGGGCAAGTCAATCATCGGTCCGAATTTAATAACTATAGTTTGACGGTCTAATGCTTTGAGATTTGCATATAATTAAATAACTAAATTTGTTCCAATTTACTTGCTGCATTTTTGTTTGTTTCTCACCTGTTGTCATGAGAGCAGATCTAATGGCAGCAGGGGACCAGTTCGGATGAGCAGATTTGATAAGGGCTGCAACACCAGCTACATGAGGGCATGCCATTGATGTACCTGACTGAAAATTCCAGCACACAGAACGCCCATCACTGGGTGTTGACGATGGAGGAGTTTCGGGAGGCCATGCGGCTAAAATGTTTACTCCTGGAGCACTGATGTCTGGCTGTTGAATATGCAAAACAATTTGAATTACATATGAAAAGTAAACTTGCTTTCTATCTACATCCACTTGAATTGAGTGTTCAACTATAAATTGCTTATTGCAACCCAAAGTGCCTGTTTCTATTATTGATTTTGAGGCAATACAATGATCCTATAGGAACAAGATGTATTTGAATTGTCTAAGAAAAGACAAAAGCCCATGTTGGTTTATTGGGGGATGAATTAGCCTTCTAGAATTCGAAAGTATGACTGAGGTTTCTCATTATTCAAAACGGAATACATTTTGGTTCCTGAATATGCAAAATGCATAGTGTTAAAGGATTAACAGAGGGACGAAAGTGTCACATTTTACTTGTTAACGGATTTGGAATTGACTTTTTCAAGTATTTTGAGGGACTAATTTGTTCCATGATACTTTGATCACAAACCAATCCAAGCCTTTTTGTCTTAGGTAAATGGAGGCCCTTTTACCTTGAGAATGTCGGGTGTGATTGAGCTGGGACCTCTAGCCGAAAAATATGCAACTGTGGGCGCTGGTGCCTTGCCAGTGACTGCTCTGCTTGGTTCAATCTGCAATTTTGGGAGCCTTCCCATTGATCCAACCATCCAACATTAAATTTTTAGACTCAAATAGACTCCATATGGCTACAACACTTCTATCCTAGACTATATCCATCCAAGAATATAATTTGAAAAAAAGGATATATAACCTGCATACAAGTACTACTTTCATCTCACCACAATGATTATAACCTTTTACCTGCGAGATTGAGCAAGATAATACTTAATTTTTGTCCCTTCATCCAAACTGACAAGGACAGTGGGAACGACAGCAACATCAGGTAATTGCCTTGTCATAGGTTCCACGAAGATCAGTCCCGTTGCATTCACCTCCTTCACTGCTGCAGCTGCTTCTAGGCTTGACTTTGGTCCTATTGTAGAGAAGCAGAGCACAACCCTCCCTGCAGCTGATTTTGATGGCTTAATATAGTCCATCTTGCAGATCCTAGACAAGTAATTAGAGGCAATGCAACACTACCCGTTACGTTACCATTCCAAGATGATATATAATAATAGCTTGATACACAAGATGGAAAAAAAATATTATATTAGACAACTTAACCAAGAGAAGAAAGGAAGGAGAAATCACCCGCTGTAAAAGTATGTGCTGGCATCCGCCAATTTTGCCTTTATTTGTGCTGTAATCAAGCTTTCTCCCTGTACAAATAGGAAATACCGTTAAGAATTTGTAAAACTGGTTGGATTGGAAATATAATGGTTGAGTTCGTGGTTGCCATTTCGGAAAAATAATTTGTATATGGTATTTTGGTTGGTGATTTATGTTTATATGGAATAATGAGTAAATTTACTTGTATATGGTGTTTGTAGAATCCGTTTGTGGCGGATTCTGTGTTATTTTTATTTTTTTGAATCTGCCTTTGACGGATTCTGTGTTAATTTTTATTTTACACTTAATCTGACTTTGATTGAACATATTTGAATCCGTCTTTGGCGGATTCTATACTGAAAAAAATCATATTTTGAGATTTTTTCTCAAAACACCATATTGATGTAAATATACCACAAAAATCCCATATCCAAAAAAAAGACCCTGCAATTTCTTTGTCATGCGAAAAATCATTGAAATCTTTTTTTTGTTGCTTATGCTGTGGCCACAATTGCTGTTGCAAATAACATTACAATAGCAAAATTGTGGCAGCAATTACAGTTTTATGTTTCGCAATTTAAAACCATATAATCTATAATATATAAATATCAAATTATGAGTAGCACCTTAGAAGAAGAAAAATTAAATAACCCTTTTGATCCTAATATTTTCAATTTTTCACGTCAATTTTTGACATTAAAATTAAAAATGTTAAGAGTAATAAATTGATGTCACAAGTTTTGTTAGGATCAAATTATGTAAAATTGAAAATATTATAACCAGGATGATTGTTTACTCTTGAATATAATAAAAGGAGAATACCGAACAAATAGTTAATTAAAATTTTTATTTTTAACACGTTGTGGTTTTAAGTTACTGCTAAGATTGCACGCAAAGTCCTGCAACCACAATTGTCGCAATACAATTAAGGAAAAGTAATATTACCCACACAACAATTAATTAATTAGTATAGGTAGTGATACCATGTAAAGACCATCGCCAATGATTATTTTCGTGGGGAACGTTCTATCGACAGATGAAGCACCCACGCAGATGGACCATGGTTCAACATTTCCAACAAGAGACGGTTCAGGTGACTCATCATAGTTCCCTGCGGAGAACACAACAGTTACACCAAGCTGCATGGCGTGAAACGAACCAATACTTGCACTATCCTTGAACAACGGAACAAGCGGTGGAGTGGGACCAAAGGATGCAGAGATAATGTTCACTCCATCGTGCAAAGCGTCGTCGAAAGCAGCCAATATATCAGCTTCAGAACACTTTCCGAAATACCCTACGTTCCAGCACACTTTGTAAACAGCCAAACGCGCCCTTGGAGCACCACCACGGGCAGTGCCTTTTCCTAGCCCAAAGAAACTTGTGTCTTCCACTATGGACCCTACTGCTGTTGAGGCTGTGTGTGTTCCGTGGCCAACGAAGTCTCGCGGTGATTGGTACTCGAAGTTCTCCGTTGTGTTGAGTGGACCGTATTCTTGCTCGAAACCTTTTAGGTAGTAACGAGCACCGATTAGCTTCTTGTTGCATGCTGTTGCGGGATCGAATCTTTCGCCTTCAACGCATTCTCCGTTCCATGTTGACGGAATAGGACCCGTGCTAGGATCTTCCTGGAAACTTTCGGATTCTGGCCATACACCTAGAGTGACACGAGCAGAGCCACATGCATAGAAAATTAGAAATATAAGTTGAGCACTCAGTTTTTTCATTTTTTTAAAATTTTCTTATTCTGGATTTGGAACATATATAAGTTCATGGAGTTGGATCCTCTCATTTGTAAAATGATCGCGAGAAAATAAAAGAACAAAGTTACAATTTTGTCTATACATGTTATTCTCAAAATTGAATTCTAGTAATTGAATAGTTTCGTACAAAATTGAGATGTGATTGATGCTAACCCCCTCTTCCATTCACTACCTTTTTCTCCTTCTTTTATAATTTTTTGTTTCTTCTCCTCCTCTTTGGGTGTTGAGTTTGTTTGAGGAAAAAATTTGTACAAATATCATTTCTCATCTGTTTAATTCTAGAACAAACTTATGTGAGTGTTTGTTATAATTGATTTGATGCTTTCAAAAAAAAAATTTTAGTTTTTCTCAAAATGAAAAATAGACAAAATAGATGAAGTCTTTTCAAGGTTTGTAAGCCATATATATATACATACATATATATATATATATACATACATACATACACACACACACACATATATATGTGTTTGTGTGTGTGTGTGTTTCTATCTTTGCATGAAGAAATCATGTATGTGAAAAATATGAATGGATCCATTCCCTAGATCACAAGTATACAGTTTAATGCAGTAAGTTATATTTATATTCAACCATTACTATTATACATAGAATTGCAAGTCTATTTCTTGTTCAGTTTCTCAATTTGGATTTGCAGTCAAAGTAAAGTGTTTTCTTATGTATATTAATACTTAGAAACCATTCTATTTCTTGTGCAACAATGCAAGAAGTTGAGTGGCATCATTTTACCTTCAAGGGAACTAATTGTTACCGCACCCTAATACATATTATTAGTTAGAAGTTACAAGAGAAAGGTTTACGGGAGATTAAAATCTAAAAATATTCTTAATCTCAGCTATCTCTGCATTCCAAGTATTCTATTATCCTAGCATAACAGTAAAATCTCGTGGAGCATACTCTTAATTAGCTAAGTAGTGAGCTGGAATTAAAATTGATTGAGTGGTACTACTAGATGTAGAGCTTAGTTTGAAGGATTAGCATGTAACTTGTTAAAACTATAAAGAGACAAAGAAACACTTATTATAGATGGAAAGACCTGTGTCAAATACTCCAACAACGATGTCTTCACCATAAATTAACTGCAATGGAATCACTTTACTATTGTCCAGGGGAAGGTCCAAGAAGTCCCAGCTTCTTGTTGTGTGTGACTGTGATGACTTGCTCAGGAAAATCGACACCACTTCTTGCATATCTGCAAGTTGTGTACTTAAATCTTTATTTTCACTATTAAAAAAAAAATGTAAAATTGAGGTTATCATCAAATTAAATTGGAGTATTGCTAAAAGGAATAATATAATCACTAAGTTCATTACTAGCTAGTGTGTCAGCTTGGGTTGAATTGAGCATTGCTGAAAACCCTGAGAGACTATACTTGTAGCTATAGAGAATCGAATGCTCTGCATCTTTTTCACTGAAATGTGGTGGGTGCAAGAAGAAAAATGAGTTTGAGTAGTGCCTGCAAAGAAAACATTTAGAAGCAGCATGATAAAAAAAATATGTTAAAAGTTACCATGTGAAGACAGTAGATAGAATTTGAAGGTGGTACTGTAATGTGAGGTCAGGATCTCCAATATGGTTGAGCCCCAAATAGACAATATAGACCTGCATATGAAGAAAAAGAATTAAATGTTTAAGAAAATATATTGTTACTTGGAAATAGACAAAAGCTTGCTGAAGCACTTGGTCAATTAAATTTTACTTGAGAAGTTGATATTGATGGAACAAAATATATTGAGCACGAAAGAACTAGAGCCAATAAACATTGAAAATAAGCAGCCATTCTGCTTTGGAAGAATCACATAATGGAATGGGCTTATATAGTGTTCCATGAAGCATTGATGCTAAGACTCGTGTCCACGTAGAGACTCCAGCTCAAAAGACTAATCCATTAGGTGAGAGAGCTTTATAGCTTGAAGGAATATTTGTGAGTTTTGATTTTGGAGGAAAAGAGAAGGGAAGGAATGATTATGCTACAGTCCCTTCCTTATTGTCCTTTGCCCCCTGAAAATCCAAACCTACAAACATATCCTAAGTATCACATTGAGCTAACTTATTTGTTTGATGTGAGACACATAACAGTTGACTTCTGATATCTCACAAAACTGATTCAACAGTGTGGTCATATATAGTGCGTGCATTACAAGTATTTCAATGCCAAAATAGCACGGAGACTGAGATACTATCGTGGTTCCATAATGATATTTTCTCTTCAATGCTAGCCAGCTGAAATAGAGAGTACAATCCACCTCCCCCACTTGTCCTGGATTTTTCTCCCTTTTTTTCCAAATGTAATCACATCTGTTTAAGATGGGGTACCTATAACCTTTCCAAGGTAGAATACTGGAGAACACTACTGTGACATCATAGTAACTATGAATACCATAAAGGAAAATGCATGTGCCCTTCATCATTCTTTATATAAAAACAAAAAATCTTTTCATCACCCCTTACTTTTTTCAAATGGACATTGCCACATACCCAGAAAAATGTTGTATAAGCTACTTAGTGACCATTCTATGTTACCTTGTAAACTCTTTAAACCACATTTCTGATATGCTCAGGAAATGCCATAAAGGGAAGGCATTTGCCATTTATTATTCTTTATTTAATTCACAATGTGCCAAAAATGCATCTTGTTTTACTTGCTACTTATTGACAAGCTAGACTACCTCATTAGATACATAAAACTCGTTTCTTATGTGTAGATTTTAAGAACTTTGGCTCAGTGACATGAATTTTAACTACTAAAGGCTGGAAATTAATTCAAGGAGTTTTGTTATATCCTCCTTAAGCATACTCTTAAAAATCATCCTAATACTTGTTTTAGAAAGCATCAAATGAAAAAGTAGATGAATTATTATCTGTTGAACACAAACTGCATTAAAAATACTGCCTTGGTTTGGAAATTGGCAGGACTTATTAGAAGGATTTAAAAATATTGTTAATCATGTTCAAAGCAGGTCAACTAGTGAGCTTAACCACAGCATTTTCGTTGTGTTAATGCAGTCCTATATGTGGCTGCATATGATAAATTAATCAACTGCTTAATTATTTATTTCACTTAATCATTTGGGTTGATGAGCACTCAGGCAGGATATTGATCAGTATATCCCAGTATTAACTACAGGGATGCATGCTTGAGTTGACTGGATATCTTTCAGTTCCCTTTATCAAAGTATTCTTATGAGTCATACTTCTATAATTACCTCTATAGTTTAGCTATGTAATAGAGCTAGGTAAGTAATCACAAGTGTATCAGTATATGCACATTGGCACACTAAGTTTTCCTATTTCTGAAAAGGAAAGAGAGAAAGTAAGTACAAGGAATAGGCTTAGACAAAGGAATCATTGCTTAACTAAATTCCTGCTAACAATTTGCTTAAAATGAGCTTAACCTGTTGCGTGATCGGGGGTTTACAATCAAAAGCTCAAACTTACGAAATACGCTTTACCATCACAAATTACACTCCAAATCAAGAAAAGTCTTCTATTTGAATGCTTAAAAACTTGCTTTGTCATTTGCCATCAGTACTCAGAGCTTTCTGTTATTGCTTCTTCATGTATAATAATTTGGTTAGTAAAAGTAGAGGCCAGCTTGCTTTGACAGGCAGAAATTTCAAGTACAACATAAAGATTTATGTTTCTAGAGGTATTTTAACTGAAAAGGTTAAATACATTTAACCTTCTAAGATGACTGTTATATATAATTAACTCTGCTAATTAAGCATCATATTTTTTAAGCTTGAATATGTATGTGCTTTGAATGAATCTTGCACTGGTTATATAAGAGTTAAATAAGAGAGTCAAAAAAGGATATATTCTTCACTATTATTCTTCATTTCTCTGAAGGACATACAAAGTTCCTTTGGTGCTACTAAATCAGAAAATCAATGGACTAGTATACATATTGCTTATTTTATCTTCTATGATTTTAGTGTGTTGGGTAGGGTGACAAGATATAAAACAGAAGGGAAGCTTGTCAGGTTTGGTTATGAACAGAAAATGGATAAATTAGCAGCGAATAAACCAGGTTCGCACACTGTTGCTGCATATTCATGACAGCTTTAAACAGTGCAAAAATGTGAGTTTAAATGTCATTTTTTCTAAACTATGTTGAGTTTCTGATAGAGCAAGGCAGTTCAGGTCATTGTTCTGTCAAACATAAAAGTAAGAGGCGTTTAGTTTGGTTAAGGTTGCAGCACATGGAAATTCCTCTGTAAAATAACAGCAACATATGAATCAATTGGGCCCAATTCTATTTTAATTGCCTGGGGAAAAAATTAACTAGCTTTCTTTTCTTTGAAAGGGTGGGACCAGATCCTTGATTATCATTTATCAGAGCATTCAAGTATAAGAGGGAATCCAATAGATCCAGGCTATGCTTAATGATTGGTTTTCAAATATGGGGTACTCCTTGTTCTAATGCCCAGAGCTTTTTTCTTTTTGGTACATACCAAGAGAACTTTATCTTCGGAATATATTTCCAGTGTAATGTATCTGCTAACTTCCAGAAATATGAGATTAGCATACTTGAGATAAATTAGACCATGATGATCACTAGTATATACTCCTTTCCCTACATAATTTACTAATTATCACTTAATTGGTTGTTATAATACTATGTAAAATTGTAGACTATTCTTATCAATAAATAACTTTTGCTGCATTGTCATTGGGAAATTCTTACATGGACATCATTTCAACGTTTCATCTTTAGACACATTCATAATAAAGGTGGGTTTCACCTTTATTTAAGATATAGTACTCACTTGTTTATAGATTCTACGGACTTTAACGTGAGTTTATATAAATATGAGTTGTTAGACCCGACACATTCACAAAAATTTATCTTGTCGTATTACTATAGACTCATCCCAGAACAGGAGTGCGTTTTCTGAGACAAGTAGAAAACCAGACAGAAAGATGGTTTCTAACTTCCTACCAAAAAGTTGTTGTCTGTCAGATTGTTTGCTCATGAATGTCAGTCAATCTCCCATTCGGCAGGGACCAATACAAGAAACCTCATGAGGCAGAAGGGCACCCACCGTTATCTTTTTTCTTTTCTAACCGATTAAGATGTATTTCTTGTTAGTGGCATAAAGCCACTTGTAAACGAAAAAAAAAGAAGAAGAAAAGAGGTCAAAGAAGGAAGGCAGCACATGGAGCAAAATTTTCAAAATGATTATTGGCAAAATTTTCAAACGTGCACAGTAACTTTTGTTACTGTGCACATGTGAGAGGGTTCGGTGCACCAAACCGAAGTGCGTGTGAAGTTACTGTGCATTCAATGCAGAGTAACTCCTAAGCCTCTATAAATAGCAAGCTGCTGAAGGTTTTAAATCACAAAAAAAGCAATGGAGAGCACATCCTATGAGAGAGAAAAATATATATAGTGTCTTTTGAGAGTTTCTCCTATTTTTATAGAGAGCAGTTTATTTTTTTAGTATAAGAGAGGGTGTTATTGTTCTTTCCTTATATTTAGAGAGATGTGTAATTTTATCTTCCACATAGTGAAAATCTTTCTCGACCTTGCCTGTGGTTTTTCCCTCATCATTAGGGGGTTTTCCACATAAATATTGTGTAACATCCTAATTTTTTTTCAGAAAATAATTGAGGCTTTAGTAGTAAGAATATCAAAATTTTGGTGTACACAAAAATGATGAGAACAATGTAACGAACGTTAAAAAAAAAAAATGTGAATAGTGTTTTGCAGGCCCTGTAGACCCAATTTAACAAATTGAAACCTTAGATTCAAGACCTGAAGGTGCCCGAAATTTGGAAATTATAGGATTAAGGTTAGAAATAGGTAGGAATAAATATTTTATACCTAGAATTAATTTTCAGGCAATAGTTGATTACCCGGGTACACTATTTTACCCATTCGGTTAAATTACGGTGTGTAGTTTTTATACAGTATAAAGCTACCAGTGCAAGCATGCCACCTAGGGTGACAAGTGTGTGGCTTGAGATATGCCACACCATTGCACCTTTATGGCTAACCAATAGGAATTGTACAAAATTACCATATTTAACTTTAAGAAAAACCATTTTGTACTTGAAATCATTATCCATTTTGCCCTAAACTCACAAGATCAATATCTTATCACCACCACTCCATTATTTTCGTCCAACACTCCAAAAATACAGCCTCCATGTTTGTTTCCTCTCAAACCTCCATTAACAAGCTTCAAGCTCCAAAAACCCTAGCCCAAAGTCACTAAAACACAAAGTTTCCTTCACAAAACTTGTTCTAGACATCAACACCTACAAATCTAACCGATTAGAATTTTAATCAATCACTATTTTTGCACCTTGAGCCATTATATATCACTGTTTAAGGAAGATTTAGGGGCTGTTTGGAAGGTTGAAGTGAGGAAAAACTATTCTTGGAAGTACTTTTGGAGTTAGAAGTCTCAAGCATCACAAGTAGGGCTTATTTCATCCTATTTTCTTTCTGATTTTGCTCTGGAATATTATGATTGAATAATTCCAAAATTCTGAGTTTTATTGGTTGATATTATGTTGATATTGATGTATTAATTTTGGTGGAGTATTTGGATGTTGTGAAAAATGATTTTTGTCAAAAGAGAATTTGACACATGCTGCTGGATTTTCGAATTTCAACAGAACATAATTTGTTCACGAATTTTTTGGCTCATTACTAGTCATTTTTATTAGCTATAAAAAATTATATGTTGAATCTAACATCATAAGGAAACTCTGATAATTTTCGTGGTGCATAATAAAGAGTTTTACTGCCTGAGAAAAATCAAGAACCAAGAGTATATCTATGCTGGCTGAAATCTTGGTACTGAAGCTGTGAATTTGTATAACTTTTTATTCATAGAAAATGATGTATTTATCCTTTGAAATTTTTACAGAGTTTTGTAGACATCTTTAAGTATAACTGTGATTTTTATTTTGAGTTGTTTCTATCATTTGCTAAAGTTAAAAATTGTGTGAATCCTATTCTGAGCTGTGAAAAAGTGGCCTCTGACCACTAAAATTGTAGAATTTATTTGACATGGTTCTAGTATTCTGTTTGCTATGAAATTTTTACAGGGACTTTCAGACACATTGAGGTGTCATAGAGAATTTTTATGGCCAGTGAATTGCCCATTGGAGATGTGAATTAAATGTTGTCACCATAATGGTAAATCTGTCAAGAAGCTGGAATGGTGAAGATGTATTAAGTTAATGATGTAAATCTATTTAATCCAAGTATATATCATATGAATGTATGTTAATTGTTTGAAAGGCTTGTTTATAAAGTATGAATGAGACTCCAATGATACTGAATGCCTATATCTGGGATATAAACCTGACTTTGAAATAGAAAGGTCCATGACATGGTTGTATGACAAAAGAGAATATGTGAAATTTAATGGTGCATGTTTTAACATACGGGAAAATAGAAACAAGGCTTATGTGTGATAGAGAGGGAAGGCAAAAATAAGAACTTCCCAAGAAATTTTATGAGTCAGTAGACTTATCGACTAGGAAATAGAACTGTGTGATCTCGTAAATGGAAAAAAATGAAGTCTGATGATCACAAATAGGAATGAGCTCATGTCCTAGCAGTCTATGGTCCTCTGAGGAGTTATCCACTACATATGTTACCTGATGTGAATCTAAGCCTTCCCTATGTTAATAAAAAGAACTACTACACTAAGTTGAATTCTATGTGATATAAGAGAAACACTTATGATTACTACCATTTTGCATATAATTTTCTTTGTCTCATGTATGCTAATATTGATATATGTGATCTAACATGATGTTTTTCTTTATTATTATAAATGCATTTACTGTTTATATTCTGTCTGTATGTAAGGGGTTACTCTACTGAGAATTTTATAATATTCTCACCCCTATTTGTGTATATGCTGTATTGTGCTCAGACTCTGCAGATGCCTCTGGCTGAGGAGAGGCCATCATACCGATGGCCAATGGTTTCGCATAGGAGGACATGAGACTTACGTGGGCTTTTGACTTGTATGTAGTGTAGTATAGTGTCAGGAACTTACCAGCTTGTAGACTAATTGGTGTTAGATGTCTTAGGTCCATTTCTGTGTGTTTAGTATTTTGTTGGACCTTGATATTTGAGCAAGCTTGGTAGATCTTTTGATAGTAGTTCATGTGTTGTATTATAAGCGAAGTGACTTAACTTCAAGTTTGGTATGTATTAAAGAAAGCGGTATGTAAAGTAATAATATATGTACATTTTATAGTAGTTTTCTTTATAACTCTAGAGTTTGATTTATCTTATTTCATTTCATTTGACTAGTGGATATTATAGAAAGGAAGTGATACTCTTCTAATTACAATGTTAATGCTCGAGTAATACATGGTAGTTAGGAGGGTGTTACATTATGGTATCAGAGCCGGACTATCCTATAAGCCTGAGGATTGGACCGGCTATACTTTCTTAGAAATTGTCATGCATTATGACTTTATATATATGTGTATGACTGCTGATTGGAAATGTTGTGGGTTGCTGTACACTTTGCTTGGTATTGAGACTGATCAACTCAATATTTTCGTTTGGTGTGATAGGAACCAATGACTTTGAATCGGCGAATTAGGAGTGGAGCTGGAAACGATGCCGACATGATGTATACTTTTCGTGAGATGGCGGCTGCCATGAGGGAACAAGCTACAGCTACTACCCGAATGATGGAGCAAATGAACCGCAATGAAAGGCAAAACCGAGCTGATAATCCTGTAGTGAACGAAGTCGATGTAGAATATCAGAAATTTGCCGAGTTCAGAAAGAAAAATCCCCCTCCATTTCGAGGAGCTTTTAATCCCTGTAAAGCAGAAGAATGGATAAAGGCCATGGAAAAGATTTTCTCTGTTCTTCCTTGCACAGAGATCCAGAAGGTGGCCTTTGCCACCTATATGCTAGAAGCAGATGTAGATTTTTGGTGGGTTGGCACCAGGGGATTATTTGAAGCTTCCCATACTGTAGTTACCTGGACTATTTTTAAGGAAGCTTTTTACCATAAGTACTTCCCTATTTTTGTGAGAAATGCGAAGGAATTGGAGTTCATGGCTCTCAAACAAGGACCTATGAGTGTAGCAGAGTATACTGCCAAATTTGAAGAGCTCTGCAAGTTTTCTACAATTTATCAACGTGACCCGAATGAAGTTTGGAAATGCATGAAATATGAAGGAGGTCTACGAGAAGATATAGAAGCAGCTGTAAGTCTCTTGGAGATTAGGGACTATCCTACCTTGGTAAATAAATGTCGACGTGCAGAGGAGTCCAACAGGAAGCTAACAAATTTCAAGTATGCCCAAAACAATGCTAGAAGGGGATTAGCACCTCAAGGTCCCCGATTCAAGCACATTAACCAACCTCGGAGAAGGTTTCCACCCAACAATAACAACAACAAAGGAAAACAACTTCAACCTCTAAGACCTGAGACAGGGAGAGATTGCCCCAAGTGTAGGAAAAATCATGGGAATCGACCTTGCTGGACAACGCAAATCATTTGCTTTGGCTGTGGGAAACCAGGACATAAGATATTTGAGTGCCCTAACAAGAAAGGTCATCAGCCCGCCTCCAGGCCACAACAACATGGGCGCGTTTTTACTATAAGTGCCAAGGAAGCTTCTCAATCTGCCGATCTGATCCGAGGTAAGTGTGAAATAAATGGTAATGTCCTAGATATACTGTATGATATGGGTGCCACTCATTCTTTCATATCCCATGACTGTGTACAGAAGTTGCAATTATCTGTGTCTGAACTACCTTATGATCTTCTTGTATCCACTCCTACTGCTGGTCCTGTTAGGACTTGTTATACTTGTGTAAATATTCCTCTTCAAATAGGTGCTAGAGACTTTACTGCCAATTTAGTTTGTCTTCCTTTATCTGATCTAGATGTAATTTTAGGTATGGATTGGCTAGTACCCAATTATGTCCTTTTACCTTTGTCGAGATCGAGCTGCCATATTTCTTTCCACTCTACCCTCCATTCCTGTGGTTCCTTTTTCTTTTTATTTGAACCTTGTAACATCCAACCCTAGTAAGACAGATCGTCAGGAATATGTTCTCCTTTCTACTAGTGAAACCAATGTGACTACGAGTTGAGCAAGATTCCGGTGGTGAGGAATATCCAGATGTTTTTCCAGGAGGATATTCCTGAATTTCCTCTGAAGAGAGATTGAATTTTCCATCGAGTTGGTTCCAGGAACGGGTCCTATTTCAATTGCTCCTTATAGGATGTCCCCTTTGGAGTTGAAAGAATTAAAGTCCCAAATTGAAGAACTGTTAGGGAAGCAATTTATTAGACCAAGTGCCTCTCCATGGGGAGCCCCTGTTCTTCTGGTGAAGAAAAAGGATGGGGGTATGAGGCTTTGTGTAGACTATAGGCAATTGAACAAAGTGACAATAAAAAATAAGTACCCCTTGCCAAGAATTGACGATCTCATGGATCAATTACGAGGTGCAATCAGTATTCTCAAAGATTGATCTTAGATCGTGGTACCATCGATTCGGGTTCTAATGAGGATATACCTAAAACTGCTTTTAGAACTCGATATGGGCATTACGAGTATAGGGTGATGTCTTTTGGATTGACTAATGCTTCCACTGTATTCATGGATTATATGAATCGAATCTTCCGCCCTTACTTGGATAAATTTGTAGTTGTCTTCATAGATGACATACTTATATATTCAAGGACTGAGGAAGAACATATGGAGCACCTTGGGGTTGTGTTACAAATCCTAAGAGAGAGAAAGTTGTATGCTAAGTTGTCGAAATGTGAATTCTGGATGGGAGAGGTTAGATTCCTAGGTCATGTAGTATCACGAGGAGGAATCTCTGTAGATCCCAGTAAGGTAGAATCAATACTCCATTGGGAACGACCAACAACGGTGACGGAGATTCGGAGTTTCCTAGGGTTAGCTGGATATTATAGGCGTTTTATCATGAGTTTTTCTCAGATAGCATTACCTTTGACTAAATTAACCCGAAAGAATGCTCCATTCAATTGGACACCAGAGTGTGAAAATAGTTTCCAGGAGTTGAAACAAAAGTTAACCACGGCTCCAGTCCTAGTATTACCTGATCCTTGTAGACCCTATGAGGTTTATTGTGATGCTTCTAGTAAGGGTTTAGGATGTGTGTTGATGCAAAATCATAACGTGGTTGCCTATGCTTCTCGACAATTGAAACCTCATGAAGTAAACTATCCAACCCATGACCTTGAACTTGCAGCTGTGGTTTTTGCCCTAAAGATCTGGCGACATCATTTGTATGGTGTGCAGTTTAATGTTTTCTCTGATCATAAAAGTTTAAAGTATCTTTTGATCAAAAAGAGTTGAATATGCGGCAAAGAAGGTGGATGGAATTCCTCAAGGACTATGAGTTTAGTCTGAATTACCATCCAGGCAAGGCAAATGTTGTTGCCGATGCTCTGAGTAGAAAATCCCTAAGTATAGCATGCTTGATGATTAAAGAGACGGAGCTAGTTGAAAGTTTCAAGGAACTTAGTTTAGACATGTCCTGTGAACCCTCAGGGTGTGGTGCTAGGGCAAATAAAGGTAACAAGTGAGTTCAAAGGACAAATTTTAGCTGCACAACGTGAAAACCTGCATTTCAGGAGATATTAAGATCAATTCATGAAAAGAAGTTGCGTGATTCACTCAAGACCAACAAGGTATATGGAGATACAAGGATAGGGTATGTGTACCCACAAGTGGCGATCTTAGAAAGAAGATCTTAGAGGAAGCTCATAGGGGCGAACTTACTATACATCCAGGCATTAGTAAAATGTATGCGGATCTCAAGAAAATGTTCTGGTCGAATGAAAAAGATATAGAAGAGTGTGTCGTGAAGTGTTTAACTTGCCAAAAAGTTAAAATAGAACATCAAAAACCAGCTGGGACCCTGCAACCCTTAGAAATCCCGGAATGGAAGTGGGAAAGTATTTCTATGGACTTTGTAATGGGTTTGCCAAGGACATCGTTAGGTCATGATGCTATATGGGTTATAGTAGATAGATTGACCAAGTCTGCTCATTTCTTACCCATTAAGGCTAATTTTCCTTTGGATAAGTTAGCTTCCTTGTACATCCAAGAAATAGTAAGACTACACGATGTTCCTTCCTCGATAGTTTCTGACAGAGATCCAAGGTTTACTTCGAGATTTTGGGGAACATTCTAAAAAGCCTTTGGTACCAAACTTTGTTTGAGCACTGCCTATCACCCCCAAACTGACGGGCAAACAGAACGAACCATACAAACCCTGGAAGATATGCTAAGGGCATGCGTGATTGAGCAGAAGGGAAGTTGGGACAAGTTACTCCCATTGGTTGAGTTTGCTTATAATAACAGCCATCACGCTAGTATTGGCATGGCCCCGTATGAAGCTCTATATGGAAGAAAATGTCAATCCCCATTGTGTTGGTATGATTCGGGAGAAGCGAGACTATTGGGACCCGATCTTGTTAATCAAACAACGGAACAAATCCAGAAGATCAGGAGCAAGATTCTCACCGCACAGAGTCGTCAAAAAAGCTATGCTGATACTCGAAGGAAACCTTTAGAATTTCAAGAGGGAGAACATGTATTCCTGAAGGTCACGCCCACTACTGGAGTAGGTAGGGCCCTTAGAGTTAAAAAGTTGTCACCTAGGTTTATAGGTCCTTTTCAAATTCTTCAACTAATTGGGTCACCGCTTACGAGATAGCCTTACCCCACATTTATCCAACCTTCATAATGTCTTCCATGTATCTCAACTTCGAATGTACCACCCAGATCAAAACCATATCATTGAGCCCGAGTCTATACAGTTAAGAGATGACTTGACGTTTCAAGCCCCTCCTATTCAGATCGTTGATAGAGAAGTCAGGCAACTTAGAAATAAATCTATGCAACTTGTAAAAGTGGCTTGGGGTGGACCTGGAAATGAAGAGTATACATGGGAACTAGAATCAAGTATGAAGACAGATCATCCGGAATTATTTCCAGGTATGAAATTTTGAGGGCAAAATTTTTTTTTAAGGTGGGGAGTAATGTAACATCCTAATTTTTTTTTCAGAAAATAATTGAGGCTTTAGTAGTAAGAATATCAAAATTTTGGTGTACACAAAAATGATGAAAACAATGTAACGAACGTTAAAAAAAAAAATAAATATGAATAGTGTTTTGCAGACCACAGAGACCCACCTAACAAATTGAAACCTTAGATTCAAGACCTGAAGGTGCCCGAAATTTGGAAATTATAGGATTAAGGTTAGAAATAGGTAGGAATAAATATTTTATACCTAGAATTAATTTTCAGGCAATAGTTGATTACCCGGGTACACTATTTTACCCATTCGGTTAAATTACGGTGTGTAGTTTTTATACAGTATAAAGCTACCAGTGCAAGCATGCCACCTAGGGTGACAAGTGTGTGGCTTGAGATATGCCACACCATTGTACCTTTATGGCTAACCAATAGGAATTGTACAAAATTACCATATTTAACTTTAAGAAAAACCATTTTGTACTTGAAATCATTATCCATTTTGCCCTAAACTCACAAGATCAATATCTTATCACCACCACTCCATCATTTTCGTCCAACACTCCAAAAATACAGCCTCCATGTTTGTTTTCTCTCAAACCTCCATTAACAAGCTTCAAGCTCCAAAAACCCCAGCCCAAAGTCACTAAAACACAAAGTTTCCTTCACAAAACTTGTTCTAGACATCAACACCTACAAATCTAACCGATTAGAATTTTAATCAATCACTATTTTTACACCTTGAGCCATTATACATCACTGTTTAAGGAAGATTTAGGGGCTGTTTGGAAGGTTGAAGTGAGGAAAAACTATTCTTGGAAGTACTTTTGGAGTTAGAAGTCTCAAGCATCACAAGTAGGGCTTATTTCATCCTATTTTCTTTCTGATTTTGCTCTGGAATATTATGATTGAATAATTCCAAAATTCTGAGTTTTATTGGTTGATATTATGTTGATATTTATGTATTAATTTTGGTGGAGTATTTGGATGTTGTGAAAAATGATTTTTGTCAAAAGAGAATTTGACACATGCTGCTGGATTTTCGGATTTCAACAGAACATAATTTGTTCACGAATATTTTGGCTCATTACTAGTCATTTTTATTAGCTATAAAAAATTATATGTTGAATCTAACATCATAAGGAAACTCTGATAATTTTCGTGGTGCATAATAAAGAGTTTTACTGCCTGAGAAAAATCAAGAACCAAGAGTATATCTATGCTGGCTGAAATCTTGGTACTGAAGCTGTGAATTTGTATAAATTTTTATTCATAGCAAATGATGTATTTATCCTTTGAAATTTTTACAGAGTTTTGTAGACATCTTTAAGTATAACTGTTATTTTTATTTTGAGTTGTTTCTATCATTTGCTAAAGTTAAAAATTGTGTGAATCCTATTCTGAGCTGTGAAAAAGTGGCCTCTGACCACTAAAATTGTAGAATTTATTTGACATGGTTCTAGTATTCTGTTTGCTATGAAATTTTTACAGGGACTTTCAGACACATTGAGGTGTCATAGAGAATTTTTATGGCCAGTGAATTGCCCATTGGAGATGTGAATTAAATGTTGTCACCATAATGGTAAATCTGTCAAGAAACTGGAATGGTGAAGATGTATTAAGTTAATGACAGAAATCTATTTAATCCAAGTATATATCATATGAATGTATGTTAATTGTTTGAAAGGCTTGTTTATAAAGTATGAATGAGACTCTAATGATACTGAATGCCTATATCTGGGATATAAACCTGACTTTGAAATAGAAAGGTCCATGACATGGTTGTATGACAAAAGAGAATATGTGAAATTTAATGGTGCATGTTTTAACATACAGGGAAAATAGAAACAAGGCTTATGTGTGATAGAGAGGGAAGGCAAAAATAAGAACTTCCCAAGAAATTTTATGAGTCGGTAGACTTATCGACTAGGAAATAGAATTGTGTGTGATTCAGAAATGGAAAAAAATGAAGTCTGATGATCACAAATAGGAATGAGCTCATGTCCTAGCAGTCTATGGTCCTCTGAGGAGTTATCCACTACATATGTTACCTGATGTGAATCTAAGTCTTCCCTATGTTAATAAAAAGAACTACTACACTAAGTTGAATTCCATGTGATATAAGAGAAACACTTATGATTACTACCATTTTGCATATAATTTTCTTTGTCTCATGTATGCTAATATTGATATATGTGATCTAACATGATGTTTTTCTTTATTATTATAAATGCATTTCTTGTTTATATTAAATCTGTATGTAAGGGGTTACTCTACTGAGAATTTTATAATATTCTCACCCCTATTTGTGTATATGCTGTATTGTGCTCAGACTCTGCAGATGCCTCTGGCTGAGGAGAGGCCATCATACCGATGGCCAATGGTTTCGCATAGGAGGACATGAGACTTACGTGGGCTTTTGACTTGTATGTAGTGTAGTATAGTGCCAGGAACTTACCAGCTTGTAGACTAATTGGTGTTAGATGTCTTAGGTCCATTTCTGTGTGTTTAGTATTTTGTTGGACCTTGATATTTGAGCAAGCTTGGTAGATCTTTTGATAGTAGTTCATGTGTTGTATTATAAGCGAAGTGACTTAACTTCAAGTTTGGTATGTATTAAAGAAAGCGGTATGTAAAGTAATAATATATGTACATTTTATAGTAGTTTTCTTTATAACTCTAGAGTTTGATTTATCTTATTTCATTTCATTTGATTAGTGGATATTATAGAAAGGAAGTGATACTCTTCTAATTACAATGTTAATGCTCGAGTAATACATGGTAGTTAGGAGGGTGTTACATATTGTGTGTCAGTTCCAAATTCTCTCAGCTCTATTTTAGTTCCGTTGATCTGTTTTCATTACTCTGGTGCCCAACAGTGGTATCAAAACTTTGGTCAAGTGGTATTTATTCTTAGTATGCTCCGTGGTTACAGCTTAGGCTGATCTTTCACATCAGAAAAGAATTTTTTACCTGGTACTTATCAAAGCCATTGGTTATAGTTCACGCTACGGGTTACTACTCTTAGTTACTGTTTATACGTGCAGTTGTATACTTTTGCAGTATTGTTAATGTATATTAGATTTGTTCCATATGCGATATAAATATATGGTACTGTTCACGTATATGGTACTATTCATGTATAAGGCACTATTCATGAATATGATACTATTCACATATACAGTACTATTCACAGTAAAAAAAAAAAAACCAGTCTAGTAGAGAAATAGATCTCGGTAAACACCATGGCAACAAAATTTGAGTTTAAGAAGTTTAATGGGAATAATTTTTCTCTGTGGGAATAATTTTTCTCTTTGGGAATAATTTTTCTCTGTGGAAACTGAAGATAAAGGCAATCTTGAGGAAGGATAATTGCTTACCAGCAATTGAAGGCAGATCAGCCAAAATAACTAATGAAAAATGGAAGGAGATGGATGATAATGCTGTTACCAATCTGCATCTTGGAGTGGCAGATTTAGTATTGTCCAGTATTGCAAAAAAGAAGACAACAAAGGAGATTTTGGATGCTCTTGTCATATTGTACAAGGTCAAGTCACTTCACATTAGAATATTTCTAAAGAGGAGGCTGTATACTCTTAGGATGAGTGAGTCCACATTGGTAATGAACCATATCAACAATTTGAACACATCATTCTCTCAGCTTACAACATCAGATTATAAAATAGCAGAGAATGAACGTGCGGAGCTTCTACTTCAAAGTCTACCTGACTCATATGATCAACTTATCATCAACATCACAAATAATAATATTACCGACTATCTATCCTTTGATGATGTTGTCGGTGCTATTCTTGAAGAAGAGTCCAGGCGCAAGAATAAGGAAGATAGATTGGAGAGCTCAAAACAAGGAGAGACGTTGTTGGTGATGAGAGGGAGATCAATGGAGCGTGATTCCAGTGGGAGTCATGGTCGAAGTAGACCAAAGTCAAGAAGAAGGAAGAACTTCAAATGCTACCATTGTGGCATGAGAGGACACTTGAAGAAAGATTGTCGAAATAACAAGAAGAATGCAGATAAAGCCCCAGAAGCATCAACCTCTCAAGGATGTGTTGCGAGTACCTCTGAGGATGGAGAAATCCTATGTAGCGAGGCAGCAATTGGTTCTAGAGGCAATAAAAGGCTCATTGATATTTGGATAATGGATACAGGAGCATCATGGCACATGACTCCACACCGTGACTGGTTTTATAGTTATGAACCTGTCTCGGAAGGATCAGTGTTCATGGGAGATGACCATGTCTTAGAAATTGCAGGTATTGGTACTGTAAAAATAAAATTGTTTGATGGTTCCATTCGAACAATTCAAGGAGTGCCAATATATTGTCTATTGGGCAACTGGATGATCTAGGGTGCAAGACCTGTACTAAAGAGAGAATCTTGAAAGTTGTTAAAGGTGCTCTTGTGTTGATGAAAGCAAAAAAGACCACAACAAATCTTTACAGACTTCAAAGAGATACGTTGCAGGAGGTAGATGCTTCAGTTACATCATTAAGTGAAGAAGAAACGATGATAGTGTGGCATCACAAACTAGGCCACATGTCGGAATGTGGTTTGAAGGTTCTTGCAGAATGTAATCTTATTCCTGGGCTCAAATCGGTGAACTTACAATTTTGTGAGCACTGTGTTACAAGCAAGCAACATAGATTGAAGTTTGATAGATCAACTGTTCGAAGTAAGCACATTCTAGACTTAATTCATTTTGATGTGTGGGAGTCACTAGAAATGTCCTTAGAAGGTGCAAAATATTTTGTATCATTCATTGATAATTACTCCAGGAAACTATGGGTGTACCCAATCAAGAGGAAGTCAAATGTGTTTCCAATATTCAAGGACTTCAAAGCAAGAGTAGAACTTGAATCCGGAAAGAGGATCAAGTGTTTGAGGATAGACAATGGAGGAGAATATACAGATGGAGATTTTCTAGCATTTTGCAAGCATGAGGGTATTTAAAGGCAATTCACAATTGCACATACATCTCAGCAAAATGGTGTAGCAGAGCGGATGAATAGGACTCTTCTAGAAAGAACAAGAGTAATGTTGAGAGCAGCAGGTTTAGCCAAGTCTTTCTGGGCTGAAGCAGTCAGAATTGCCTGTTATGTGATTAATCAGTTGCCATCAACCGCAATTGGCTTAAAGACACCAATGGAGATGTGGAATGGCAAGCTGGCAGATTATTCTTCTCTACAAGTGTTTGGATGTCCGGCATATGTGATGTACAACTCCCAAGAAAGAACAAAGTTGGACCCGAAGTCCAGGAAATGTATATTCTTGGGCTATGCTGACGGTGTGAAGGGGTATTGCTTGTGGGATCCCACTGCCCGCAAGGTTATTGTCAGTAGGGATGTTATATTTGCATAAAATGAACTGCAAAGTGAAAAAAGAAATGACAGCACTATTAAGAAGACCACTACTATTCAGATAGATGAGAAATCTGAAGAAAGAGATTCTGAAGCAGAACCAGAGCATGATGAACAAGTACCAATAGAGGCCAATGATACAGAAGTTAGGCAATCAAAAGGCCAAACAAAGCCACCATTATGGCATTTAGACTATGTTATGGCAAGCCACGATGCATTTTGTCTTCTAACAGAAGAAGGAGAGCCATCAAACTTTTAAGAGGCTTTGAATAGTCCAAATGCTTCTCTATGAATGGCAGCAATGTAGGAAGAAATGGAGGCCTTGCATAAGAACAAGACATGGGAACTTGTTGCCCTTCTAAAAGGTTGAAAAGCCATCGGCAACAAATGGGTCTATAAGATCAAACGAGATGGTAATGATCGAGTGGAACGATATCGTGCAAGACTGGTGGTAAAAGGATTTGCTCAGAGGGAAGGTATCGATTTCAACGAGATATTTTCTCCAGTTGTTAGACTTACCACTATCAGAGTAGTATTGGCTATGTGTGCTGCATTTGATTTACATCTTGAGCAGTTAGATGTGAAAACTATTTTTCTTCACGGAGAACTTGAAGAGCAGATATATATGCTCTAACCAGAAGGCTTTGAGGAAAAAGGAAAAGAAAAGTTAGTTTGTAGGTTGACCAAATCTCTGTACGATCTAAAGCAAGCGCCAAAGTGTTGGTACAAGAGATTTGATTCCTTCATAATTCGCCTCGGATACAACAGACTGAGTTCAGACCATTGTACATACTACAAGAGGTTTGGTAACAATGTTTTCATCATTCTGTTGTTGTATGTGGATGACATGTTGGTAGTAGGCCCCAATAAAGATCGAATCTAAGAATTGAAGGCACAGTTGGCTAGGGAGTTTGATATGAAGGACTTGGGATGCCCAAACAAGATTTTAGGGATGCAAATTCATCGAGATAGAAAAGGCAGGAAGATCTGGCTTTCACAGAAGAATTATTTGATGAAAATCTTGCAACGCTTCAACATGCAAGATTGTAAGCCAGTCTCAACCCTACTTCTTATGAATTACAATTTATCCTCAGGTATGTGTCCTAGCAGTGAAGCGGAGATGATGGAAATGTCTCGAGTGCCGTATGCATCAGTGGTGGGAAGCCTTATGTATGCTATGATTTGTACCAGGCTAGACATTAGTCAAGCAGTTGGATTGGTTAGTCGGTATATGGCTGATCCAGGTAATGAGCATTGGAATGCTGTGAAGAGGATCTTGAGATATATTAGAGGAACCTCTGGTGTTGCACTATATTTTGGAGGATCAGAGTTCATTGTCAGAGGATATGTTGATTCAGGTTTTGCAGGTGATCTTGATAAAAGGAAATCTACTATAGGCTATGTCTTTACATTTGCAGGCGGAGCTATGAGCTGGTTATCCAAGTTACAATCAGTTGTAGCTCTGTCCACTATAGAGGCTGAATATATGGCAACTACACAAGCTTGCAAGGAAGCTATTTGAATTCAAAGGTTAATGGAAGAACTCAGGCACAAATAGTCAAAAGTTATTGTGTATTGTGACAGTCAGAGTGCTTTGCATATTGCAAGGAATCCAACTTTTCATTCTAGGACAAAGCACATAGGAGTTCAATATCATTTTGTTCGAGAAGTAGTAGAAGAAGGTAATGTGGACATGCAAAAGATTCACACAAAGGACAACCTAGCAGATGTCATGACAAAGCCGATCAACACTGACAAGTTTAAATGGTATAGATCTTCCTATGGTCTATCAGAAATGTAGGCAGCATGGAACTGGCAAGCTGAGAAAAGGTTTTGAAAGATCAAAAGTGACTTTAAGTGGGAGATTGTTAGTGGTGTAAAGCCACTTATAAAAGAAAAAAAAAAAAAAGAAGAAGAAAAGAGGTCAAAGAAGGAAGGCACCACATGGAGCAAAATTTTCAAAATGCACAGTAGAATTCTACTGTGCATGCATGATTATTGGCAAAATTTTCAAACGTGCACAATAACAAAGTTACTGTGCACATGTGAGAGGGTTCGGTGCACCAAACTGAAGTGCGTGTGAAGTTACTGTGCATTGAATGCACAGTAACTCCTAAGCCTCTATAAATAGCAAGCTGCTGAAGGTTTTAAATCACAAAAAAAGCAACGGAGAGCACGTCCTGTGAGAGAGAAAAAATATATATAGTATCTTCTGAGAGTTTATCCTATTTTTATAGAGAGAAGTGTATTTTCTTTGTATAAGAGAGGGTGTTATTTTTCTCTCCTTATATTTAGAGAGAGGTGTAATTTTGTCTTCCACATAGTGAAAATCTTTCTCGGTCTTGCCCGTGGTTTTTCCCTCATCATTAGGAGGTTTTCCATGTAAATATTGTGTGTCAGCTCCAAATTCTCTCAGCTCTATTTTAGTTGCATTGATCTGTTTCCATTACTCTGGTACCCAACATTTCTTGCTAAGTGCTTACGATTAAGTTTTTTGAATGCCAAGGTTAAGCTGCTATCAGTCAGTAGGTGGGGCACATGACGATTATATAATGCCATCATGCCACATTCGTTTGTAGCAACTAGCAAATTGTATTGAATTTCTAATAAATTTTACTTGGGATAGTAGAAAGTGTTGGGCTCAGAAACTGTAAATGATGCCAATGTGTGGCAATAATCACAAAAAAAGAAATCTGGTAAAATTAAATCTATCAATCGGTGCAGCGCAGCAAAAAATAAGTATAAGGGTGAATAGTAATTTTTTTGGTGGGGGCCCATTGGTCACTATTTACGTGGGCCTGCTCGTCATTGTTAACAAATAGTACTATTCATATTAGATTAAGAAAATTTCATGCCAAATTTTTAATGTGAAAACCCCTAAATATCGAAAGAAAAACCACAGGACAAACTCCGAAAAATATTCTACTATATTTAGGATAATTACAAAATATTCTTTTCACACTCTCCAACCCAAGAAGTAAATATGGGGAATCCTGATGAAAACCCTCCTATTCAAACACTTCAATTTTGCAGTACCAAGGAGTAATAGAGATAATACCCAAAATATTCCCGATGTATATACCCACATCCTACACACTCTGAGATTTACTCACACTCTCTATTTTTCCTCTCATTCTCAGAAAAATAACACTCTTTGTTATTTTTTTCTCTCTTTGCAGCTTGTGTTTTCGCTGCTTGCTTCTTGTGTTTTCGAATGAAAGAGACGCCCTCTATTTATTGAGGCTCATACAATGTTAACCTACATTGTGAATTCGGCTGGCAAGTGCAATTTTTCTATGCGCATGCATAGCACCGAAAACTTGACTGAAAGATTTTCAATGTTTTCAACCTGACATTTCCAACCACTTGCTTTTCAATTTTTCAAAGTGGTTAAACTATTATATATTGGCTGGATCCCACAATTCTCCCCCTCCAGCCAATGGAGAAATAATCTGGGACTAATAATTTAGGATCCATGCCGATCATCTTGACACAAAGTTGAAGCTTATCTCATGCTACAACTTTCATCACCATATCAGCAGGGTTTTTATCAGTGCGAATCTTTTCCAGCTTAAATTGCTTTTCTTCTATTGCTTGACGCAACCAATGATACCTGACATCAATGTGCTTCATTCGCAAGTGATGCATTGCATTCTTGCTCAAATCCAAAGCACTTTGACTGTTGCAATGGATAACATACCTGATCTGCTTCATTCCTAATTGTTCAAGGAATCTTTTAACCAAAGCATTTCTTTTCCAGCTTCAATCATAACAACATATTCTGCATCAGTAGTGGACAAGGCAACACACTTCTATAGTTTTGACTGCCAACACACAGCTCCACCTGTAAAAGTAAACACGAATCCAAAAGTAGATTTCCTACCATCCAGATCACCTACCATATCAGCATCTGCACAGCTTTCCAAAACTAGTTGTAGTCCTCCAAAACTCAAGCACATTCTTGAACTACCTTTCAAATATCTTAAGATCCATTTCACACCTTCCCAATGGTCTCAACCAGGATTTGAAAGAAACCTGCTAACAACTCCAACCGCATGAGCAATGTCTGGTCGAGTACAGGCCATAGCATACATCAAACTCCCAACTACAGAGGAGTAAGGAACATCAACCATAGCCTTCTTTTCTTCATCAGTAGTGGAACAACTCCTTTTGCTGAGTTTGAAGTGAATGGCCAATGGTGTTCTAACTGCTTTAGCATTCTTCATATTGAACCTGTCTAGAACTTGCTCCACATATCTTTGTTGCGACAATCAAAGCTTTTTAGTCATCCGGTCTCACAAAGTCTGTATGCCCAGAATTTGCTTTGCAGGGCCTAGGTCTTTCATATAAAAGAATTTTGATAGCTCCTTTTTCAAATCACTAATCATCTTTGCTTCCTGTTTTACTATCAACGTATCATCTACATACAACAGAAGAATGATAAACTTATCACCTAGAAATGTTTTAACATATACACAGTGATCTGCATCTGTTCTGGTATATCCATGACCCACCATGAATAAGTCAAACTTCTTGTACCATTGTTTAAGAGCCTGCTTTAATCCGTACAAGCTCTTATTCAATCTGCAAATCATGTTCTCTTTTTCAGTCTCTTCAAATCCTTCTGGTTGATCCATGTAGATTTCTTCCTCCAAATCACCATGGAGAAACGCAGTCTTCATATCTAAAACTGCTCAAGCTCCAAATCCAAGCTACCCGTCAATTTGAGAATCACTCGAATATAACTCATTTTGACAACTGGAGAGAAAATCTCATGAAAATCTATCCCCCTCTTTTGACCAAAACCTTTTATAACTAAGCGAGCATTATACTTCACTAGCTTGTTGCCATATTTCTTAAGCTTGAACTCCCATTTGTTTTTCAAGGCTTTCTTACCTTCAGGGAGTTTTACCAGTACGTAAGTATTGTTTTTCTACAAGGAATCCATCTCTTCTTGCATAGCTTTGATCCGCTGAACTTTATCCTTATGAGTCTGAACTTCTTCAAAACTATCTGGCTCCCCTTCATTAGTGAGAAGGGCATACTCCGATCTAGGGTACTTATTGGATAGTTGTCACGATCTATTAGATCTTCTAAGTTGTGGTGTTTGAGCTTGCTCCACTACTCAACACCTCCTCTATCTCCAACATCATCAATTGTTGGCTCATCATCAACCCCATGGTCTTGAGCCTCTCCTCTTGCGATGGCATTTTCTTTAGGAAGAGAGACTGGTGTAAAATCAACTTTACCACTAGATTTGTCAGTTTTCTTTGGAACAGCAGAATCCGACATAGTTTCTTGCTCATGAAACACTACATCTTTGCTTCTAATATTCTTCTTCTTTTCCGGATCCCATAGCATGTAGCCAAATTCCTCATCACCGTAGCCCATAAATATGCAAGAAATGGCTCTATCATCAAGTTTCTGCCTTTGCTCCTTACTTACATGAGCAATGGCTTTGCATCCAAATACCTTCATATGAGAGTAACTAACATCATGTCCGGACTATACTCTCTCTGGAATGTCAAAGCCCAAAGGAACAAATGGAGATCTATTAATCAGGTAGCACGGCATTTGAACAGCTTCACCCCATAATGGCTTAGGCAACTTAGCCATTCTCAACATATATATGACTTTCTCCATAATGGTCCGGTTGATTCTTTCTGCCACACCATTATGCTGTGGGGTCCCAGGAACCATCTTCTCATGCCTGATGTCATGTTCAGAGTAATAGTTCTTGAATTCATGGGAAGTGTACTCTCCCCCATTGTCACTGCAAAGATACTTAAAAGGATTCCCAGTTTCTCTCTCCACCATGGCATGAAACCTCTTAAAGTATTGAAACACCTGGTCCTTCTTCTTTAGGAAATAAACTCACACTTTCCGTGAAGCAACATTAATGAACGTCACAAAAAATTTGCTACCACCCAGAGTCTCCACCTTTATGGGACCGCATACATCAGAGTAACCCATATCCAAAATATTCTTTTTTAGCTTTAACTTTTTGTTGAAAGAAACTCTATGGTGCTTGCCAAATAAACAATGATCACAAGGATTTAACTTTATATCTTTGGCACAAGGAATGAGAGATCTCCCAGCCAAAATCTGTAATCCTTTTTCAATCATATGAGCCAGTCTTTTATGCCACAAATGTAGTGAAGCATCATCTTCAATTGCATTCAACCCTCCAATCTGCTTAACTTGAGTTTTGTATAAAGTGTTGTACATATTCCTCTAGCAATCACCATCGAACTTTTGGAGAGCTTTCACTTGCCATCACCGAAGTTACTGTGGTATCCGGTTAGATCCAGAGAATGCACGGAGATTAAATTTAGGCGTAAATCTGGCACATGTTGCACATTTTTCAATGTCAATGTACATCCTATATTTGTTTGAATACGCACATCACCAATCCCCACAATGTCAAAATTACTTTTATTACCCATATTCACCTTGCCAAAGTCTCCTTCTTTGTACAAAGTAACGAATTCCTTGTTAGGATTGGCATGATACGAAGCTGCTGAGTCAACGACCTATTCAACACACAAATTTGCAATATGACATTCTTCATCTACAAAAGAAAGCAACACCACTTCCCCATTTATCACAGGGGTTGTAGTATTTTCATCATCAGTCGAATCCTGATTTCTTCGATTTTTATTGTCTCTTTTCTTCCAAGCCTTACAATTTCTTTTGATGTGTCCTTTTTTGCCGCACTGGTAATATTTAGATATTCTTCTTGGTTGGGACTGTGATCAATCCTTTGGTTTTCTGGGCCGCTCTCTGCTCTTGCTTTTCCTCCTATTCTCTGTGACAAAGGCTTGGGAATTATCCCCCCTTTTGTCATTTGACCAGTTCAGATATTTTGAAGAGAAAGTAAGCATATTATGTGGCAACTCATCAAATGTCCTCAAGAAAAGAGGAGAGTTTGAGTATTCTTACCTTGCGTGCTTCTGGAAGCTATTACCTATGTCATATAATTTAAGAGGATGCATTTTTAGCCTTCATTTTGTCTGTTTGATCTTTGTCCTTTGCAATCATTGGATTGCTCAACCCTCAGAGGCCTTGCTCTGATACCACTTGTTGGTAAAAGAGTGCACAAGAAAAGGGAGTTGAATTGTGTTTTCTGAAGTTATATTCTAAATCTAAAACTTTTAATGAAAGATACTATCAAGCTTTTTGCTTGAAATGCAATGGAAAGAAAATTAGTGACTTTAGAAAGAAGATTTCTGAAGACTGACAAATAATGCTACTTTGATAACACTTGATTTATATTTGTCATAATCACATAGCAGAGAAATTAAAAGAGTAGGGAAGAGAGAGTTAATACGAGAATTTTTATACTGGTTCGGCCAACCTCTTAACACCCTAATATTCAACCCAATACTCCTAGAACGTACTAAGGTTAAATATTAGTCATTACCTCTTGTTTCAGTTCATTTATCATTGAAAATACTTACTAAAAATACGAGCCAAATTTTTCTTTTTAAAACCTCGATAAAGTAAGAGCCGCGTGTAGCATATATATCATCGATATAAAATAATACGGAAATTTAAACATCAAGAAGGCTCCATAATGAACATAACACATCATATATATTAAACTACCCACCTAGAGGTGAGTTAAGTTGGAATACATAAGAACGAAATACAAATACATAAAAGAGAAATACATGGGAAACGAAATGCATAGAACACGAACCTACATGGTGCACCTAAGGTAGACAACCTTAACAAAAGAAGGTCATCATAGGTAGTGAGGTGTGTGTGCACTAAAACTCCAAGAGTGGTCTACGGGAACATATCCAATCCATGGTCATAGCTCGACGGGAACAGGTACACCAGATCATCGCACATGACCTCCACGTCTAGGGCACATGGCTGGCCTCCTCAAAATGATACGATCCGTGCTCTGGATCGTAGTGGAGCTCCCATGTGGGCGTGTCAACGAGCAGGACGAAGGTTGCCATTGGAATTTGAAGACGTGACGGAAAAAAAAAGGTAGGGGGAGTGAGAATCTTTACTAAAGAAATTCAGTAGGGTTTTCCTCCTATCTAGGTGTCATCATCTACGTCTCCAAGAACCTCGGGTTCTTATAAAATAGTGGGCATGTAATAGTTCAATTATGAAGTTCTAAAACGTTAATTACCGAGGCTCATTCTTTTTAACATATAACTTGTACTTACATGGATGCATCATAATTCATTATGATATGCGGGAGCATAACTAACTTATAACATAGAACATAAAACATAGCACTTATGACATAGAGCATAAAGCATAGAATTTATAACATGAAGCATAAAACATAGAACATATAACATAGAGCATAAAACTTGGTACATGGTGCATAGATCATAGATCATAAAGCATAAAACATGGAACTTGGTACATGGTACATGGATCATAGATCATAAAGCATAAAACATGGAACTTGGTACATGATACATGGATCATATTGCATAAAGCATAAAACATAGAACTTGGTACATGGTATCTTATCTTGGTTACTTAGGTGACATTAAGAAGTTTACTTTGAACATGGGGCCACCCTAATTGTTCTCCCTTTTGAGAAACCTCTAGGTTATGAGCTCATACCTCACTAGTCATCACTAGCACATGGTCTTATCCCTTTTGATAAGTTAAGGTCTCGACATAAAGTACGGGCTAGGGGGCTAGAATCACCTCATCCTCCATCCCTTTTGATGGTTTCAAAGGATCATTTTCTCATAGAATCACCTCGTCCTCCATCCCTTTTGATGGATTCACAGGATCATTTTCACATAGTTTTATGTCACCTTAAGTCTTAGCATGTTATAACAAGATGCCACATAAATCATGCATGTTACATATTTCATATAACGTTAACATAGGCATCTCTAAGGTTCTTAAGAGAACAATAACATGCAATTCCATTATCACATAGCATCATATAAGTCATGAGATAACACATAAATTCATTAATCATAGAGGGCACACAACCATTCCCTTAAAAGTAAAGACCCCTAATTGGGTAACCTAAAACTTCCAAATTATTTTCTTGTGCCTCTAAGGGATTGATTAGCCTCATTACCACAATTTATTAAGTACTAGAACCTAATTAATTATGGCTGGACAGCATAGGCAGTAATCTTGTTTTGATGAATTACGGTGTTCCAGAAGTTGCATTTTAGGTCCTTTCTCATTACCGACTTTTTCTATGATGCAATAATTAATACCTAAATCAATTATGAGTCATTCTCACTCATCTAACCATGATATAATATGATTCTACAAACTCTATCAAGGCTGGAACAGAATGCATATTTTCAGTTCCTAAGGAGTTCTAGAAATCACATTTTCAAACATATAGAGTTACTAAGCATACCTAAGATGCCTAGAATAATTATCATACAATTGGTAAGGTATTTAAACACATATAGACCACCCAAAATAGAATTTAAGGTTCTGGAAAATAACAAGGCAGAACCAAAAATAATGTCATCATGTAATGCATAGAACTTTCATTTTAAAACACATAACTTACTAGTTTTTCTTGGAACCCTTTTTAAAACTTATAAAACTCATTAGGAAACATTTTATTTCTTTAAAATCTCCATAAAATACATGAGGGCAGTGACCATTTCAAAATAATCTCCAAGGGTATTTAAATCGCGAAATCATACTTAAAACATTTGTCATAGTCACCTATGCTTAAGAAAAATCCCAAGACATAGATTATAGGCCCTTGTGACTAAATGAAACTCATTCTAGCTTCATTATCACCATATGGCCGAAATGTACATTCCAAGGAATGTCTACATATTTAACTTTTTCTTAGGATGAAGAGGGCAAATCTTTGAGCTCTCGGAGTTTTAGGTGATGACATTAAACATAAACATGATATGCACTCCATTTTAGATTTCCTTAGAAAGTAAAGTGAGGGCTCAAAATAAATATGAGATGCAAGTTCACTTCTTTATCTTTGAGTTAAGTGATAACTTGAAAATAAAACATGAAATGTAAGTTCATTTCTTTATCTTGGGGATTTAGTGGTAGCATAAAATAAATATGAATGCAGGTTCACTTCTTTATCTTATCTAGAGCTCCTCCAAGACTTTTAAAAGAACCAAGCTTAAACCCAATACTCATCCAACATGAAAAAGTAAGCTTTTCTAAGCTTTAAACTTGAAAGAGCTATATAACATAAGCAAGACTTAAAGAAAAACTCAAGCTTTAGAGGTTTTCATGAGAGATGTACACATAGTCATCTCTAGAGAACACTCATCATCAAGCCATTATGCTATAGGCCTTGAGGCCGAAAACAAAAAGGAAATAGGGAAGCAAAACCGAAACTTGAAGAAAAAGGAAAGGAAAACTAAAATACTTCAAGATAAAAAGCAAGCTTCAAGCTTTAGAGGTTGTTCAAGTGTTAAACACCATCATGAAACCTACATTATCAAGCTCTCATTTTTCCAAGTTCCCAAGGGCTCTATGGCCGATATCTCAAAGGAAAAAGAAAGGTTCCAAAAAGGTCAAGAGAAACATAAAGCTCATTCTTTGCTTAACTTGTAAAAGACAAAACTTTTCTTTAGGAAAGATTCAAGCTTTAGAGGTTTTCTTGAGAGATGAACACATGGTCACCTGTAGAAAACACTTATCATCAAGCTATCATGTTTAAGGCCTTGAGGCCGAAATCAAGAAGGAAGAAAAATGAAGAAACCAAAAAGAAGAACTCCATCAAGGTTCATTTAAGCATCATTTTCCAACAAGATACAAACATAAAGAACAAAGAAAGCATTTTTAGAAAAGCTCCCTACCAAGTGTTGGTGTTCTTTGAAGTGAAGAAAGGTTTGATCTTGAAAAGAAAACAAGAAGAGATCTTCTTGTATCTTGGGGTATGGCTTCGGCCTTGAAGAGAAAAGGAGGGAGGAAGTGGGTTGGCTTGTGTTTGAGCTTAGGAATGTGTTTGGATGAGAGCTAGATGGAGATTGAGGGTGGAGGAGGTGGCAGTTTCCTATTGGAAAAGGAGGAGGAAGAAGAACTTTGAGAGAACTCACACTTTCTCAAAAAAACTCAAACTTGACAAATGATGTAAAATGGAGCAAAGCTCATCAAGGCAATGTATTTATAGAGTTGAATCATGAAGATAAGTATGGATTCTTGGAGAAGGAAGAGAGAAAATATCTCTTTGAGTTATCATTCATGGTGTGATGGAAGACATAATAGGCATGGTTCATAGGGTGGCTTTGAGTGAAAGCTTGATTGACTACATAAAATATAATTCTTTTGAATTTTTGGGGGGAAAAGTGGCGGTTTTAATACAGCCATAGGGGGAGAATTTTTATTTCAAATAATCATGTATTAGTGGGGTATTAAGGATTAAGCAGGGTTAGGTCACTAATCAAGCTTTTATGATTAAGTGTCTAGGTGACTAATTAGGTAATTTAGGCCATGATTAACTGAGATTACGATAAATCTTGTTGGATTGATGGAGTCAAATTCCAATGACTAAAAACCTAGGGAATGACATATTTTCTTGAATTGGGGAAAAGTGAAGTATGATGTGGTGTGACTTGAGGTATGACTTGAAGTGATCTTTGATTGACTAGAAAATAAATCAATTCTTTAAATTTTCAAACATGTGGAGAATGTGGAGTCAAACTCTATTGATTAGAGTTTAGGGAGCAATTAGCTTTTCTTGGAAATAGGGAGTGTGAATAGTGAAAAAACTATTCTTGGATGCTTTTCTTTAAAGAAAAGAGACTAGAAATAGGTTTTAAGTTTCCTTAAGCAATTTTAGGTCCTAATCACCCTCAAATAATTATTTTAGCTCTAGAATAATTATGGAAATTAATTAACCTTTAATTAGAGCCTAATATTGGTTAGGTTTTGTTTTAAAAACGTCATTAAACCTTTAATGCACTTAAGCAGGAGCAAAATCGTAATTTTTCTCAAAAACTGCCCTGGACCACTGGGACTTAAACAAACATAGGTTATGCCTTAAAAACATTGTTTTAGACTTCCGGGACAAGTCCGGGTCAAAACAAAATTCAAAACTGCCTTAAATTACTGTAAGGGTATTTTGGTCGTTTATGCACAGAAACCTCAAAAATGAGATTCTTTTGCTCTATTAAACATTCATATCATGAAATCTGCTTCATACATAACCAGAGCTGAGGATGGCTGAGGTTGGCCGTCCTTGTGTTCCAAGTAAAAATGACCTTAGAGGCATTTTGGTCATTTTCGCTCAGACAGAAAAATCAAGGTGTTACAAACCTACCTACATCCAGTACTCAACACATGTTGAGATTTCATTAACAACAACTTTCTCAACTTGAGAAAGTAAATTGGATAGTCTTTACAATAGCCTTCCCAAGCTCTCACAATACATAGTGGACAACTCCAACTGTGACTTAACCGAGTAGTTCTATATAAGTCTCTCCAAGCTGAATCGAATAGTTCTACACCAGCCTATCTAAGTTGAACCCCTGACCTGTAGACAACTTCTACTGCCATGTTGTAAGTAGTCTTGAATCAGCCTCTCTAAGCTAAACCATGATAAGCAAATACCTTTGCTATCACGCTACAAGTAGTTTTACCATAGCCTCTCCAAGCTATGTATCTCACTGATCTTTAACGCATCAAGGTTACAAAGGTTATGTGTTTGGGTTACCACTCAAACTAATCTATACCAATGTTTCCTTAAGAGTATTATCTAATATAGACTTGGGAAACATGAGCGACTTCTTTCTCACATCTCTTCTTGAGAAGAGTATACAAATCATTAAAAAAATAAGGAAAGAAGATTTTTACATTTCAAGATGATTGATTACATATTATGATGAAGAGCACAGGAAGTGTGGAGAGATTTTTCCAAAGTTTCTACTCTTGTGTCTTCAACTCTCTTATCTGCATTCATGTATGTCATCTCCATTTATATAGGTCCTTCCCATGACCATTGTCTTTGATCAGATCTCCAAGTGACACATGTAGATCATCAGTTGTAGCTTGGAATGTCTTTCTAGAGAGGTAGGCTGACAGAGTTGTCACATCGATTGCAGAAGATGTTATATTTTAGAGGTTTCTGATGTCCTCATTTTCCTTTTACTTTCTGATCATGGTTTCTGAACTCTTCCTTTGAGAAGCTAGGATCATGAATCAATTTGGCAGAAGAGATGACGTACCAGTTATCACATTGGGTCTAATTCAAGATTTGAATTTTGAAATTTGAAATTTCCCTCCATTTTCCTTAGCATTATGTGCTCCACGATTAAGTGAGCTTTCTGATGGCGTAATCAATCTCTTTAATATTTCTTCGATCTTCCCATATTCAATCTTGGTTATTTGATGATGATTTCTTTGTGACTGTAGTGATTGATGACTGAGTAACGTTGCTCTTGGACATGAGTTGATTTCTTCATCTTGAGTGTACTTTCTGATGTCTCGTGCTACTTTCTAAATATCCTTTGGTTGGTTTCTTGATCTAGACTTGATCCACTTCAGTCCTTAGGCTTTGATACTTTCTTTACACGCGATAATATTCACCTTTTTAAGGTTAATCTCTTCCTTTGAGATAAAACATGATTTCTCATGTATAGTGAAATTATTCCCGATTCAAGTCTGCTTTAATGCCTTCAGTCATGTGAACATGAATACGTGCTTTGCTTGAAATAATATTCACTCTATTGTTAACTTAATCTCTTCCCATGAGATAAATCATGCTTGCGCATGCAAAGTGAAACATTATTCTTGCTTTAAGCTCGTATTATGTTTTGATTTGTATACATATTCTTTGCTTAACATAATATTCACTTTCTATTTAGCTCAATCTCTTCCCATGAGATAAAACATGCTTGCACATGTAAAGTGAAATATTAATCTTGCTTTAAGTTCGTGTGATACAAACTAGTTTAACCTGTTATGTTTTGTCAAGAAACTCAAGGTAGCCATTAGTCATTCTTCAAAGTATTTTCTTTAAACTGGCTTTGTTGTCAATCAAAATAATAATGCTCATACTTTCTGAAGGGTTTTGAAGTTTACAGTATACCCATTCTGAAAAATTGTAAATTAAGAGTAAATAAACATATAGACCATGTTTTATACATATATTAGCATTTCGAGCTAGTTGCACTTGATGTACATGGTCATTGCACTTGATTTGTAAAGCACTAATGTATTTTCCATTGATTTGTAAGTTATTTGACCAAGGTTCACAATGATCCTGCACCTTGTTTATAAGTTTCAACATAGGATTACAAAACTTGTAAACCAATGGCAAAATGTTACATACCATTTTTAAAAACTTGTAAACCTGTTTTGTAAACTTGTAAACCAAGTAAAAAAACACTTGAATACCTATTTTGAAAATTGTAAACCAAGTGTAAAAAAACTTGTAAAACCATGTTTTATGCATAGATTAACTTTTCAAACTAGTTGCACTTGATTTACATGCTCATTGCACTTGGTTTGTTAAGCAACCTTGTATTTTCCATTAGTTTACAAGTTCATTAGTTCATGGTTCACAACTTTCTTTGCACTTTGTGTACAAGTTTTTGCAAATTGTAAAACTTGAAAACCAAGTGCTTAAGACCTGTAACACTAAGGTATGTACAAGACTTGTAAACCAATATGCAAAATCTTACATACCATATAATAAAAACCTATAAACTAGTTTTGAAATCTTACCTAGTATAAAAACTTGTAAACCAAGTACATAAAACCTGTAAAACTAAGCAATGCACAAAACTTATGAACGAAAATGCAAAATCTTGTTTTCCTTGTATAAGAACTTATAAACATGTGCTGAAAACTTGTAAATGAAATGCTGAAAACAAGTTTTATGTTCTTTGTTCTAAAGTGATTTTATTTTGGCTGACAACTGTCCAGCACATGATTATATGCTTGTTGCATTTAGTTATCATCTTCTTGCACTTGCTTTACAGGTTTTGTATTACTAGTGCACAAATCATAGCAGAATATGGTGTACTACAGGAGGAAGCAAAGATTCACAGAAGAAGGCTGACGGAGGCTGTCGCCTACTTCCTCAAATTAGAAATTATTTTATGTTAAGTTGAACTAAGAAAATGTAGTAAAAGGGCACAACCTAGGTCATCTCTCAATGAGGCTTTATCACTTAGTTGGGAAAATTTGATGGTTTTAGAGAATCAAATTAAAGCAATTAAATTTAATTGGAAAAATTCAATAACAAAAAGGTATTAGTGCAAGGTATTCCAAGGATTGGAACTAGTTATTATTGACCAAATATTGAATTTATTAGCGGCTATTAGCAATAAATTACTGGCAATTCTACCAATAACCGATTGACATATAGAATTTGACCAATGCAAATAACTAATAAATGAGATATCAATTTATTTAGAAATCATATTAATTTAACGAACCAATTGCTATAATCTAACTGCCACTTGGAAAGTTAATTCTAATTATCACCTTCAAACATAAATCAATAGATCCATCAATTTATGCCCAAAGGGTTTCCCTAAACGACAATCACTAATTTAGTTTTTCTAATGAAAACTGTAACAATTGTAACAATAAATATAAGCATGGAAACTATAGAACATTGAAAAACTAATCTATTCAATATAAACAGAAGGTCTCAAACATCATTCCAATCTATTCAAAAACCCTTATACTTGTAAGAAAATTTACTCCTCTATTTCTAGAAGATTACAATAATGAATTAAAAGAGAACCTGAAAATAATAGCAACAATCTTTACTACAACCTCCAAGAGCTAAGCCAATTCATAAATGGAATCCCTAGAGAGATAAGAATAGAGAAGAAGATGTATATATATATATGGAGTTGCAGTTGCCTTGATTGTAAATCTCAAAACTGTAACATCCTAATTTTTAACCCAATACTCCTAGAACGTATTTAGGTTAATCATTATTTTATTACTTCTTAGTCTCATTCTTTTAAAATCTTTCTTTAAATTACCTAGCGGAAAATATGGATAAATTAATTTTTTAAAAAACATAAAGTAAAGTGAGAGTCGCTTACATCGTAAGACAGGAAAATAAATCACAAGATAACAAGGCATAAAAGAACATGGAACAATCAATAACACATCAAAAGAAATACTTCATTAATATTCATAATATGCCCACCTAAAGGTGGGACTTAGTTGATAGAAGATGATGCAAATACAACAGAAAAGGAAATACAATAGAAACATAAATACACGGAAAGCGTAAATAAAACACTCCTACCCTAGTGCACCTAAGGTGGATAACCTCATAACAAAAAAAGGTTTATCTCTACTACATATGGTGTGTGTATGCACTAGCTCTCCTAAAGACGCTCTACCGCTGGCGGTAGCGATCCTCGGGTGATGGGGATATGTAACCAGGGAACTAAGCAAGCTCTTCGGACATAAACAAGCAGATGGGGGAACAGATAAGGGGCGGCTGGATGTGTGCTTTGTGATGAGGGTGCATCTTAACTCTCCTCACCAACCTCGGCTGCAACACTGTCTCCTCACTCCCCTCTCGTCGAAATGGGGGAGTTGGGGTAGAACTCTCCAAATAGATGTGCGTCGACAAGTCCTTGAATGGATTCGTCTCTGACTTCCTCAATCGAGGCACATACTCTGGGTAGTCATGTACAGCTGAGGCGGACAGGCAAGTGCGTCGGGTCTGATCATCACGAGGGCGGGTGCGCTCGAAGATCAAGTGGTCATCAAAGGGAGATGTCAGGGAGAATCGGTAGCTCTGTACAGGATACCCGAAGGGACGTCCTATGTACATGAAAACTCAAATGGCGCATCGTCCCTCAAAATGATATGATCCGTGGTCCAGATCAAAATGCGCCTCCCAGGTGGGAGTGTCGATGAACACTACAAATGTCGCCATGATTTGAAGACGTGATGGGAGAGAAAAAAAGAGAGAAAGGAGTGAGAATCTTGCTAAAGAATCTCAGTAGGGTTCCTCCTATCTAAGGTTACATTGTCGACATCTTCAGGAACCTTAGGTTTATTATAAAAAGGTGAGCATGCATATAAAGTTCATCATTAGGTTTATAAATGTAATTATCCAAGATTCGTTCCTTTTAGGATGAATCTTAGTATTATGAATGCAACATAGCAAATCATGAGTGCATGAGTATACATTATGCAAGAGAGCAATCAAACATAACACCAAGAAACATATAAGTGGCATAAAGTGGCAATATAAACTTTCAAGTGAAACTTTTCCCTTTACTCAACTAGTGACTTAAGAACTTCGTACTTAAGCATCATGGAGCCGCCCTAAAATATCATCTAGGTTATGAGCTCATACCTTAATCCTCTGATAAGAAAAATTATAAAAATAATCCTGACTACTAGAGTACGGGCTAGGGTGCTTAAGGATCACCTCTTATAGGAATATTTCCTTCTTTGAAATGCTCTATTAACATCTAGTGCACAACGAATTGTCCGCTTTGGTAGGCTGCATCCACTCATACCCTCACGGATTTGCCTCCTCCTCACCGGAGTGGGAGAAGTATGTCTTAGTGCTACGTCACATTAGGACTCAGCTCCTGGGGGTGCTCGATTGAACCGGTGTTACCCAGGACTTTATCCCATATAATTTTCAAAAACATTCTCAAGTCCTTAATTTGACAGAAATTTGGTAACATAACAGCTGTATATTGAATTTCTTTCAAATTTCCATTATGCCACAACTCATAATACATTTACTTTCTCATTCAACTTCTATAACCACAATAAACTTAAAGTCACATAAGCATGCTCATCATATCACATGTATCATCACAAACATACTTGAAATAATAAGCTCAAGTCATCAAGGACTCTAATCATGTCTTATGCTTCGACCCTTAGGGCCTTTAAACACGAAATCTAAGTTCTCTATCATCATGACTTAATCTCTCAGGCACCTAAGGATTCATAACTAAGTAGTCCTCACTCAATTCTATGATCATAACTAATTCTAAACCTCAAGAGTGCAGAATCTATACTTTGCAAATTACGGGTACCTAGGAGTCACAACTTTGACCCTTTCTAAGTTCGGTTTTCTCCTAAAGCACCAAGATCAATTCCAAAACCAATTATGGGTGATTCGTACACATTTACACTAATTATAAACCATTATTGCTATTATTAACCTTGCTGGAACAGAATCCAGAATTTCCATTTATAAGGGATCTATAAATCTCGTTTTAATTCTTTTCTAGTTACTAACTTGTCTTAGCTTTCTCAAATTAATTCTAACATCAAATATACCTAAACATACTCATTACAAAATAACAAAATCATCATCATACAGTGAGCAAACAATCAAGGCAGAACCATGAGCATCATCATCATATTATGTTTAGAATTCTCATTTCTAACACATATAAAATACTAGTTTGTTTTGGAACCTTTTCAAAGCATCTAAAACTCATTTGAGAACAATTTGTTTCATTTAGAATCATCATAAAACCAATGAGGGCATTAGCTATTTCAAAACAATCTCAAGGGGGATTTAAATCATGAAACCATGCTTGGAACATTTCTTGAGATCATCTAAGCTTAAGAAAATTATGAAGCATAGGTTTTGGCACTTGTGACTAGATAAAACTCACACCAAGTTCATCATCATAACATAGCCGAAAATCAAATGAATAAAGCACATTCCTTTCCAAACTTTGTTTGAGATAATAATGGCCAAGTCTTTGAGCTCCAAATTTCTTAAGTGATGACATAAGCTAAAATATGCAATGCATTTTGTTTTATTCTTATTTATGAGGTGAGAGCATAAAATAAATATGCTATGCAAGCTCATTGTTATCTTAGAAGTTTAGTGATAACTTAAACATAACCATGAAAATGCAAGTTCATTATTTAATCTTGAAAGTTTAGTAATGACATAAAGATAAATATGGATGCATGGTTTTTTTACTTAACTTAGAGCTCATACAAGACTTTTAGAGGGATATAATCTCAACCCAACGTTTATCTCATCCAAACAAAGTGAGCTTTAGAGTTCTTGAACCATGACTTTCAAAGAAACATCATGGCTCTTAAACCTCATCATCAAGCTCAAGGAAATAAACTCAAAACAACACTTTAAAGGAAAAAGGAAAGAAAGGAACCGAAACTTAAACTAAGTAAAAGAGAAGGAAAATACATCATATTCTTTATTATGTACCCAAAACCCTTATCTAGAGTAAAACACTAGAACATGCCGGCCAACTTTAAGGTTGACAAGGGTAGGCCTTGGGCTTTTTGAAATCCTTGATTAGTTTCTTAAGTTGAAATCATTAGTGAGCTAAGTAATATAAGTAATACTTTAACAAGGAAAAACTCAAGCTTTAGAGGTCTCATTGAGATGAACACAAGGTCATCATCTAGAGGCACTCATCATCAAGCCATCATGAGTAGCAAAATGAGCCTTGAAGGCTGAAAAAGGAAAAGGAAATCCAAGAGGAAACCGAAAAGAAAAACTCAAGGAAGCATCATAAAATCAACACTTTTCCTCAATAACAAAACATATTTAAGCAAAATAAAACTTTAGAACAACTCCTTACCAAGTATGAAGATGAAAAAGGCTTGGTCTTTGAGATGAGAATGAGAAGAAAAGCTCTCCTCAAAGTGGTGATGATGATTCGGCCTTGAGAGGAAGAATAGGAAATGATGGGTTTTTGTGTGAGCTTATATTTGAGGATGAAAGTTTGAGTGTTTAGAAGATTATTCAAGTTGGGGGTGTGTTGGTTTAAGGTTGTGATATGGTGGCTCAAGGTGGAGGATGAAGAGGATGAAGAAGATGAAGAAGGCTTTTTGAAACTTGAGAGAAAAAGAAAGAACTCACAAGAAAGCTTGAAACTTAATACTTAGCAAATGAACAAAAGTTCATCCAAGGTAGCTATTTATAGAAAATTAAAACAATGAGGGCTCATGGAGGAGGAGGTAGCCATGTGCTATGCCTCATGGAACATAAGGTGAGATGTTGTGATTTTTGAGGCATGGTGAGGCAGTATGGTGAGTATGGTTCAAGGTAAGCCTTCAAGCATGGTCTTTGAAGTGTGCATTTTAATCTAAAATAAAACAATTCTTTTTGAGTGGAGGGGGGAGGGTAACCGTGCACTTCATGGAGGGAGGAAGAGAAAATATCTTATTCAAAGTGGTTATTCAAGGCATGGGTAGAGGTATGATCAAGTATGGTTCCAAGTAAGGTTTAAGGTATGGTGTAAGCATGGTCATGGAGTGTCAAACAAATTCAACATGTGAGAAATGAGGGGGAGGAGTGGCACCGGTTCTCTTAGGCCATGGGGAGGAGATTTTCGTTCATTTAATTGTGTTCTAATGATGTGTTTATGTGTGTATTAGATTAGGTTTAAGATTAGGAATCACTAAGCAAGTGTTTAGGTAATTAAGAAGGTAATTAGGAACCTCAAGACATGATTAAGGAATGCTCATACATCATTAGAAGAATTAAAACTCATTTTATGCATAAAAAATTGTAGACATAATTCCTTAGTTTAAGGAATTGGAGAGAAAAAACACTATTCAAGATTCCATGACTAGGAATCTTGAATTTAAAAAGAGATTTAGGTTTAATCTAAGCAATTTTAGGTTTTAATTAACTTTAATAAATTATTTTGACTCTAGATTAATTATGGAAATTAATTAATCTTCGATTAGAGCCTAATATTGCTTAGGTTTGCTTAATCACGCGATTAAGCTCAAAAACACTATACTAGGGGCAAAATCGTAATTTTGCACAAAACTGCCCGGGACCACCAGGACTTAAACAGATGTTGCGAAATACATAAAAATATCATTTAAAATCATCTGGAGAAGTTTGGAGTTCATCTGCCACTTATACCCGCGTAAAAATGCTATATGGTTATTTTGGTCATTTTGACCCGAAATCTTAGAAAATGAGATTTTTGATTCCGGAACCAAGAGTCATCTAATCCCCCTCAAACATTGAGTTAGCCCTTCGAGGACTGCCGGGTCGACTATCCTCAAATTCCGGGCAAAAAATGACCTCAGGGGCATTTTGGTCATTTTTATTCAAATAGAAAATCGGGGCGTTACAAGAATAAAATCAAAAACTGGGGTAAAAGTCTGTGTCAAACTCTTAAATATTGCTATGTAAAATAGCCTAAAGTAGGGCTCAAAAGCAGATTAATTATCTGTTATCCTGTCATTGCACCAATGTTGTAGCACTAAATTGAGCACGACAACATTATCCAGAGAGCATGGCTTGAAAATTAATGGTTATGCCTTTGTCGAGCACTGCAACACTAAATGAGCATTGTAACATTCATCCAAGAGTGAACCTTCACAGTTTTTTGCTTTTTTCAGCTCCAAGCTCCTTCCCAAAAATCTCTAGCCTTGTTCTTAACATTTTGCACTTGATCTAAAGCTCATGTGCATAAAATCAAACTCAAAGAGACAATTTAAATACAATAGGCTCTAATCCAATAATTATTCCTAAATCAGTGCAAGAGTCAATAATTCTATAAAAAATGCATAATGAAAACTAAATCAAGATCCTAAGTATTTTCATTAATAATCTTAGTTGGACTTATGCAAAAAGCTAAGGTTTGGTAGCAAGATAAGTGGCATAAATGCCCCTTTATCAAAGGCCGAGGTGTAGGAAAAGAAAACAAAGGCAGCTACACATGAAAAACCCTACCGACGTGGTATAATACAAATGGGCATGATGTGGTTGATTTTCTTTAGTTTAATTAGCACCACTATTCATTCGATTAATGGTTGTTTATGTACTTTTATTTTATTTACATTTTGTATCAATTTAGTTTTTTGAGCTAATTGGTTGTTTGTGTGCAATGTGCGATGCAGTCTGCATTAACACTAAATGTTCTCCGAACAAGATTGTAGCCCTTATGAAGAGGTTGACCCTAAACTAAGCAACTATGGTAGAGGAAGTGTGGTTTGGTGGACTCTCCATTATAAACTACACACTACCAGTTGATAATCTTGGAAGTAGTGAAGGCCTTAATGTGGAGGAGAGGTGCATTCAAGCCAAGGGCCACGTAATAAATGTTACACCTTAGTTTGTAAGAATGGTCCTAGGCCTACCTTACACAGGTGAGTAAACCAAAGTAATCTATTGTTGTTGTAAGTGAAAATGCTAGCAATAGCCCTTAAACATCTATTCTTGTAGGTGTAAAAGTATACGAAAAGGGGGGGTTGAATCGTGCTTTTCTTTTCTAAACCTTTTGGAAACTGAAACTTAAAACAAAGACTATCAAGCATGAAGCTTGAAGTGTAGTGGAAACACGGTTAAAAGATTTAGAAAGTGATTTTCTGAATTAGAATGTTAGTAGTAGATAAACTGAAATGGTAAAATTTAACATATATATATTTTGTGAAGTTGAACAATGAAAGTAAAAAGATAAAGGATAAGAAAATACGCATAAGGGCTTCTATACTGGTTCGGCCAACACCTACCTATATCCAGTTCTCAACCACCATTAAGTTTTACTAACCTTTCTCAATCCGAGAAAAAAATTGGATAGTCTTTATAATAGCCTTCCTAAGATCTAACCTGTGATAAGTAGACAACCTCTACTATCACAAACCAAGTAGTTCTTTACCAGCCTCTTCAAGCTGAACTGAGTAGTCTTTCACCAGCCTCTCCAAGATGAACCGTGAGCGATAAGATCGCCTTTACTGTCACATTGCAAGTAGTTTTGCTATAGCCTCTTTAAGCTATGTTACACCGATCACTATAGGATCGAGGATACAAAGGTTATGTGTTTGGGTTGCCACTCAAACTAACCTACACTCAAGTTTTTTGTACAAATATACAATGAATAATCTTGAGATTGGCGACCACATCCTTCTTTAATTCTGGCCACCAAAACATCCTCTTCAAGTCCTGATACATCTTGGTAGTACCAGGATGAATGGCAAAGTGGCTATTATGAGCCTCATCCAAGATCTTTTCTCGAAGGTCGCCATCTTGTGGCACACAGATTCGCCCCTCAAACCTCCACAACCAGTCGGGGCCTTGCTCAAAACCTTTCAATTTACCGGCCTTAATTGCCTCTACTGTCTCCATAAAGTCCTCATTTTCTCTTTGGGCAAGCATGATCCTTTGCTTAAACCCACTGATCACCGTGAGATGACTCATCACGATGCCATTCTCCGTTATTGACATCCCCAGATTCATATCCCTAAACTGCTCTATTAACCCAACTTCATTAACCATCATACTCGACAGACGTAACGAGTTTCGGCTCAAGGCGTCGGCGACTACATTAGCCTTGCCGGGGTGGTAACTTAAGCCGAAATTGTAATCTTTGAGGAATTCCATCTATCTTCTCTGCCTCATATTTAACTCCTTTTGATCAAAGAGATGCTTGAGACTCTTATGATCGAAGAAAACTTCAAACCTTACACCATACAAATGGTGTCTCCACATCTTGAGGGTGAACATGATGGCTGCTAATTCTAGGTCGTGGGTGGGGTAGGTTACCTCGTGAGGCTTGAGTTGTCTGGATACATAGGCTACCACTTGCCTGTTCTGCATCAACACACAACCTAAACCCTTGCCAGAAGCATCGCAATATACCTCGAAGGGTACATTGGGGTCAGGTAAAACCAAAATCAGGGTTGAGGTGAGCTTTTCCTTAAGCTCTAGGAAACTCTTTTCACATTCGGGGCTCCACTCAAACGGGGCATTCTTCCTAGTGAGCTTGGTTAAGGGTAGGGCTAACTGGAAAAATCCTTTAATAAACCTATGGTAATATCCAGCTAAACCCAAAAAGCTTCTAATCTCAGTTACAGAGGTTGGTCTATCCCAATTCATCACAGCTTCTATCTTACTTGGGTTGACAGCTATGCCACCTTTTGACACAACATGTCCTAAGAACTTTACCTCTTCTAACCAAAATTCACACTTAGAAAGCTTCACATATAACTTCTTCTCTTTTAGTACCTCTAAAACCAGCCTCAAATGACGCTCATGCTCCTCGTGGGTTTTCGAATAGATGAGAATATCATTTATGAACACAACCACGAACTGATCTAAATAAGGTCTAAAGATCCTATTCATGTAATCCATAAAAACTGCGGGAGCATTCGTCAAACCAAATGACATCACATTGAACTCAAAGTGTCCATACAGAGTTCGAAAGGCGGTTTTAGGAATGCCCGAATCTCTAACCCTAATCTGATGGTACCCGGACCTCAAATCAATCTTAGAAAACACTACTGTTCCTTTCAACTGGTCCATAAGATCATCAATCGAAGGCAACGGGTACTTATTCTTTATGGTCACTCGGTTCAACTGCCTATAGTCTATACACATTCTCATACTTCCATCTTTCTTCTTCACAAATAAGACTGGAGCGCCTCAAGGCGAAGCACTCGGCCTTATAAAACTCTTTTCCAACAGCTCCTCTAACTGGGTTTTCAACTCCGCCAACTCCAAAGGTGACATCCTATACGAGGCTATAAAGATAGGTCCCGCTCCAGGAACCAGCTCTATGGAAAACTCTACTTCTCTTTCAGGAGGGAATTCGGGTATTTCATCCGGAAATACCTTGGGATAGTCTCTCACCACAGGTATCTCACCTAGGTTTTGCTCAAAGTCTACATTGCAGGCGGTTAGGAGAACATATCCCTTAGCTTTCTCCCCACTACAAAAGACCTCTACGGAGTTTAGGTACAATCTCATGGGTTGACTAATGGGTTTAGGAGGAGAAGGAAAGACAATAGTTTGGGTCCCACAGTCTAACAATACAAGGTTGGCGTGAAGCCAATCCATGCCTAGAATGATACCTATGTCTTTAAGGGGTAAGCAAATTAAATCTATGATAAATGACCTATTTTCTACAACAAGATGACAGTTTAAACAACATTTGCAAGTATTAACAGGGTGATTTATAGGTGTAACACCCTAACTTTTAGCCCAATACTCTAGAACATATTAGGCTAATCATTAGGTTATTACTTCTTAGTCTCAACTTTTTAATAAAATACTTAGCGAAATTTATGAGTAAATTTTTCTTTTTTTTTAAAAAACATAAACAAAGTGAGAGCCACGAGCTTGAGTAGTCGAATGACAGAAACATAAAGTACGCGTAACAATTATCAAGAATCATAAAGTAAAGCATATAGTCAAGAAATAAAGGTCAAGGTAAACAAAGAGGCATTTCATTAATAATAGCATAGTTGAGGTACATAGCTAGTCATACCCTAAGAATGGGCAGAGCTTGTAATACAATGGAAATAAAATACAACATAAAGCAAGAAAGCAGAAGTAAACCGTAACTACCCAAGTGCACCTATGGTGAATAACCCCAAAAACAAAAGAAGATTTATCCACTCTACTTGTGGTGTGTGCACTAAGCCTCCCCTACGACGTCAACTACTGGAATCCGGGAAATGGTGGAGTGTAATCGATCCATGGACGCAGAGCACCAGGAGTGGGAACACGTGAAGACTGAGCGTGCGCTCCTTGGTGGGGGCGCCTCTCGACTCGCCTCGCTAGCCTCGGCTGCGTAACGGTCTCCTCGCTCACGTCTCGCACGAACTGAGGTGTAGGAGTAGAACTCTCACTATACATGTGCGTCGGTGGGTCCTCGGATGGGTCGTCCTCCGAACTCAGGGATCGAGGCATGTAGTCCTGGAAGTCTCGAGGCATCAAACCACTAGTATACGTCCGTAGAATCCTCTCGTCTCGCGTCCGGGCACGCTCAAAAATCATCGCGTCGTCGTAAGGTGACGTCGGAGAGAAACGATAGCTCTGTACAGGATGTGCAAAGGGGCGTCTAATGAACATGAAGACTCGCACGGTACACTGCCCCTCAAAATGATACGACCTGTGGTCCGGGTCATAGTGGACCTCCTAAGCAGGCGTGTCAATGAAAAGCACGAACGTCGCCATCGATCTCTGAAGATGTGACAGAAGAAAGAAGAAAGAGGAGTGAGAATTCTTGCTAAAGAATCTCAGTAGGAGTCTCATATCCTAGGGTTACATCGTACACATCCTCAGGAACCTTGGGTTTAATTATAAAATAGTGATCACGCATATAAGGTTCAATTTAGGGTTTTCCAAACTAACTATCCAAGGTCCATTCTTTTTAGCATGCATCTTGATGTTATGAATGCAACATATTATACCATGGATGCATGTCAATACTTGAGCACATAGAACAACACATCAAAGTACAAACATAAATCATGTGGCATAAGGGCATATAACTTTCCAATGGGATTCATTCCTCAACCTTGTGACATCAATCATGGTACTCTTAGCATATAAGCCACCCTAAAAATAACTAGGTTATGAGTTCATACCTCAGCTAGTCGTCACTAGCTTGCTTATTATCTGAATAAGCGAAACATAAATAATAATCCCGACTTGCAAGTACAGGTAGGGGGCAGGGATCATCTCTCTCTAGGATTACCCTCTTTGAAACGCTTTGCGGGCACTAGGCCACAGCAATTTGTCTGCTTTGGTAGGCTGCATCTAGTCATACCCTCACGGATTTGTCTCCTCTGGGGGTGCTCGGCCGAACCGGTGTCACCCAGGCGAGCGTGTCTCAATGCTTTGTCACATAAAAATCTCCTGGGGGTGCTCGGCCGAACCGGTGTCACCCAGGGTTTTCAACTCATATGGTACTCATAAAACATTTCTTTCACCCCTTTAAGGTTTGATGGAAATTTGGCAGTATAACAGCTATTAAACCGAATTTCCTTCAAACTGCCACAAGCTAATCCACACATCATGTTCTCATGAAATCTCATGCTATGATAAACTTTAACATTTCATCAATCATTCTCTCATGCATCAAGCACATCTTATCATATCATTGCATCATACAACACATCATAGCATTAACAACTTCTTAGTGTCTTATGCATTGACCCTTAAGGTCCTCAACTCACATTTCTAAGTTATAAATCATCAAACCTAATCTCTTGGGAACTTATAAGGTCTTAACTAAGTATTTCTCACCTCACGCTATGATCAAGAACATCTCTAAACCTCAAGAATGCAGAATTCATATTCCTAACTTTACGGGTACCTAGGAGTCACAACAATGACCCTTTCTAAGTCCGGTTTGCTCCGAAGGCATCAAGATCAAGTCCTAAACCATTTATGAGTCATTCCTACACATTTAAACTAATTTAAATCCATGATTATCATTTCTAAACCTTGCTGGATAGAATCCAGAAAATTCAAACATTAAAGGATCTAGAACTCTCAAATTAATTCTTTTCTAGTTTCTAACTTCTCTTATCTTTCACATATGAGTTATAACATTAATTATACTTAAACTTAGGCATATTATCACCATTGAAACAGCTCATACAGTGGCAAATACTAGCAAGGCAGAACCAAAACAAACATTCTCCATAAAGGCATAAAACACAATTTCTAAAGCACATAAAATACTAGTTTCTCTTGGAACCTTTTTAAAACTTTCAAAACTCATTTATAAACATTTTTAATATCTAAAATCATAAGAATATCTAAGAGGGAAGTGACCAATTCAACTTTGTCTCAAAAGGTCCTAAATTCATAAAACTTAGTTCTACATATTCCTTGTACTCATAAAAGCTTAGGAAAATATGGAACATAGTTTTCAATACTTAGAAACATCAAAACCCCTTAGGGCCGAAATATGAACCAAAGGAAATAAATATTTTTAAACCTTTGTTGAGACAACCATGGGCAAGTATTTGAGCTCTAGGTTCATTTAAGTGATGACATAAAGTAAACATGTTCATGCACTCATTTTATGTTCCATTAGAAAGTAAAGTGATAGCATAAAATAAATATGAGGTGCAACATATTATTATCTTTGATATTTAGTGAGAACTTAAAATATAAACATGATAATGCATAGGTTGAAATATAAATATGATAATGCAAGTTCATTCATTATCTTGGTACTTAGTGATAGCAAGGAAGTAAACATGATGTGCAAAGCATAAAATAAACATGATGCAAGGTTCATTTTATGGTTAACTAGAGCTCATTCAAGACTTTAACAAAGTAACAACCCACATATATCTCATTACAAAGAGAGCTCTAAAGTTCTTGAACTAAGTTCTCAAAGGAACTATGAGGTTCTTGAACATCATCATCAAGCTCAAGATAAACAAACTTCCAAAACAAAACAAAACAAAGTCTCAAGGATCAAAGTACCAAAACCGAAAACCTTACAAAAGGAAGAGAAAATGAAACTAAGTCAAGTTCTTTATTAAATACCCAAAACCCCTATCTAGAGAAAGATCTCTAGAACGTGCCGGACAACTTTAAGGTTGACAAGGGTAGGCTTGGGCTTTTAGAAATTCTTAGATTAATTTTCTTAAGTTGAAAAACCAGGTGAGCTAAGTATAGTATAGGTGAAGTTAAAGAAAAAGAAAAACTCAAGCTCTAGAGGTTCCTTTGAGATGAACACATAGTCATCCTCTAGGAGTCCTCATCATTGAGCTATCATATACTCCTCAAGGCCTCATGGCTGAAATCACAAGGAAGGAAAAACAAAGAAAGTTTCAAAAGAAAAATCCAAGAGAAAGCTAGAAAGGAACTTATTTTCAAGAAAAAAAATTTTAGAAAACACTCCTACCTAGAGTGAAGACACAAAGCTTGAACTTTAAAAAGGAAAACAAGATGATGAGCTCCTCCTTGAGGTGGATATGGCTTCGGCCTTGTGGAGAGGAAAAGAAAGGTGATGTGTTCTTGGTGGGCTTGTGTTTGAGAATGGAAGTTTAGGTGTTTGTATGATGATCTAAGGTGGTGGGGTGGTGTTTCAAGGTTGAGAGATGATTATGAGATGAAGAGAGGATGAAGATGGAGATGAAGAACAAGAGGAAACTCTCTTGAAACTTAGAGAGAAAAAGAGAGAATACAAAGAAAGCTTAGAAAATTAAAAGTATACAAATGAGCTAAAGTGTTTGCATGTGTTTCTAGGCAAGGTATTTATAGAGAATGAAAACAAATGAAGACTCAAAAGGGGAGGAGGGTAACCGTGTGGTATTGGAGGGAAAGGAAGAGAAAATATCTCTTTGATGGTGTCATACAAGCATGGTTGAAAGTATGAGAGGTATGGCTTTAGGCATGGGTTTTTGAGTGAGTTTTTCTTTTAATTGTGAATGAAATTAGGCTTCTAGAAGTGAGATATGGCTGGAAGTTTTTCAGCCACAAATAAATGGAGGAATTGATTTATTTCACTTGGTTATTCATTAGGAAAAGCAAGCTTGATTGAAACTATGACAAGGTATGACAAGTATGGTGACTTGAGGTGATTTTTCTTCAAGTTTTGAAATGAAATAATTCATGAAAATGGGGAGAGGGCTAGCGTGAATTTCAGACCAGAAAATGGGGGAAAGAAAGGCTTCTAGATGTTGTCCTTGGAAGCATGGATGAAAGCATGGTTTGTATGACTCAAAGCATGATTTGTGCAAGGTCAAAGCATGGTTCTTTGTGTAGGAAAAATTCACACATGTGATGGATAAATGGGAGGCATGGCTTCGGCCAGATTGGACAGAAAAGAGAGAGGAAAAATCTTCCATGTAATTGGGTGCTAATGATAGGATTAAGTGTAGGTTAGCTTAGGTACAAGGTTAGGAGTAATTAAGCTTAAGTTTAGGTAACTAAGAATGTGTTTTAAGGATTTTATGACAAGATTAGGAGTGCTCATACATCATTAAAGAATTTTAAACTCATTTATGAATAAACAATGTGTAACACAATTCCATCATTTAAGGAATTGGAAAGAGAAAACACTATTCAAGATTCCATGACTAAGAGTCTTGAAATTAAAATATGATTTTAAGTTGTAATTAAGCACTTTTAGGTTCTAATCAACTTTAATAAATTATTTTGACCTTAGATTAATTATGGAAATTAATTAATCTTCTATTAGAGCCTAATATTGCTTAGGTTTGCTTAATCACGCGATTAAGCGTAAAAACACGAAACTAGGGGCAAAATCGTAATTTCGCACTAATTTCTCCCGGGACCTCCGGGACCAAAACTAAAGTCATAGTCTACATAAAAATGCCTTTTAAAACCATCTGTAGAAGTTTCGGGTTCATCCGGCACTTGCAAACGGGTAAAACACCGCAGGGGTGTTTTGGTCATTTTGACCCGAAAACTCGAAAAATGATATTTTCGATCCCGGGAAGGCACACAAGTCATCTAATCCCCTTTCAACATTGAGTTTGCCCTTCGAGTACTGCCGAACCGGCTTTCCTCGAATTCCGGGCCGAAAATGACCTCAGGGGTATTTTGGTCATTTTCACTCTAACATAAAATCGGGGCGTTATAGTAGGGGTAGAAACAATAAGATCAAAGAGAAGTTTAGAGACTCTTAGATTTAAGGACTTGACACTAGCAAGTGAAATAAAAGAATCAGTAGCACCAGAGTCATATAGTACAGTTAAGGGTTTACCGTTTACTTTCCACATACCTTCAATGAGATCATTAGACTTCTTGGCGTCTTCCGCATTAAGAGTAAAGACTCTTCGTTGGTGTTATGATCGGGGGTCCTGGTTTGGTGTCCCTTTGCTGGCGCAGTCCTTTGCATAGTGGCCAGGCTTGCCACACTTGAAGCACACGTTCTGACCGGCTAAGCATGGACGATTCCCGTGATTCTTCCCACATTGGGGACAGAAATCAGCAGATGCTGCTCCAGGGTAAGCAGTAGGGGTTTGTGGTGCCTTGTTCTTGGCCCCACTGGGTCCTCCATTGTGGTTCGGGGGTCCGCCCGGTCCATGGGGTTGGTTGTTGAAGTTCCTCGGGCCTTGATGTTGGAACGGTGGCCGTTGGTGTTGCTTGGATTGTTGGTATACAGGAGCTCTTGGTTGTTGTTGTTGCGGTGGTCGGAACTGATTAGCTTGATACGGTTGGTAGTGATTCCTTGACGGATACTGCGGTTTGAACCTTGGGGCTTGAGGTCGAAGCCCCTTAGCTCGCTCCGCTCGTGTAACTTACATCTTTCGTTGTCCTTCTTCAAGAATCCGACACTTGTTGACCAAAGTTGGGAAGTCTCTGATCTCCATATGGGCCACGGCGTAGTTCATCTCCGTCTTCAGACTGGCCTCATATTTAACACATTTCCACACCTCATCGGGGTTCCCTTGGAACACCCGAGAGAACTTGATCAGTTCCTCGAACTTTGCGGTGTATTGGGCAACAGTAGACTCTCCCTGGGTCAACTGCATGAACTCGATGTCCTTCGCGTTTCTTATAGACTCCGGGAAATACTTCTCGTATAAGTAAGTCTTGAACAGCTCCCAATCAATGAAGGTTCCAGCAGCTTCCAATAGGCGTTTTGTGCCGTTTCACCAGAATTCGGTATCTGACTTCATCATGAAGGCAGCAAAGGTGACCTTCTGCTCCTCCGAGCAGGCAACCACAAAGTAGATCTTCTCCATGTCCTTGATCCACTCATCAGCTTTGTCAGGGTCTATTACCCCCCGGAATACTGGCGGGTTTGCCTTCTGGAACTCGCCGAAGCGGGCTTGTTCCACCATCTTAGCAACAGGGGGAGGAGGGGGAACAGGAACAGCATCCGGTCGAACATCCATTCCATGGCTTGCGCCATGCAACGGAGAGTAGCAAGAGTCTCGTTCTCTTGATCAGCATCGGGTGTAGTCCTAGGCTGTCGTCGCGGTGCCATTGGTTCCTAAACACATGAGACAGTGAACATCAAGTTGATCAAGCTCAATATTCATGCAAAATGAGCTAGTTACCATAGCACTTGCAAGCAACAGAAGTCATGCATTTCTAGTCCTATAGCCTATCTCTATCAAGCACTACACATGACATAACTATCGCATCATGCTTATAAAGCATGGTCAGTCCAATCCTCAGGCTCCGTGAGAATCAAACTGCTCTGATACCATAATGTAACACCCTAAATCTTAACCTAATACTACTAGTACGTATTTAGGTTAATCCTTAGAATATTACTTCTTGGTCTCATTCTTTACTTTGAAAATACTTAGCGGAAATATGGGTAAAATTTTTCTTTTTGGAATTAAAACCAAAGTGAGAGCCACGCATGATTCTTTGGACGGGAATTCTTACTAGTACAACGAGTCATATAAGCAAGGCATAATAAAACACATTACCAGCATGAATACATCAACTGAATATATATATGTAGATAATGTGCCTACAAAAAAGGCAGGACTATTCGGTACATAGAAGAACAGAATACAACTAAAAGCAAATACAGGGAAATCATACAAGCAAGTACAAGGAAATCATACAAGCAACACCCATACCCATGTGCACCTAGAGTAGACAACCTCATATACAAAAGAAGGTTTGTCCTCAACTATGTGGCTTATGTGCACTAGCTACTACCCATCCTATGCACCTATTCCTGCTGGTCTGAGTACTGAGGGGTGGAATCGATCCACTGGCGGATCTCGGCGGGAGTGGTCGTGTGGATCATCGGAGCGTGTCCACCGCGGCGAGGGCGCATGGATGGCCTACGAGCCAACCTCGGCTGAACCACAGTCTCCTCACTCCCAGCTCTCATCGGTGGGGGAGTGGGGCTGGAGCTCTAACTATACATGTGCGAGGGCGGGTCCTCTGATGGATCCGTCTCCGAATACTGAGTTCGGGGCACGTACTTTGGGTAGTCACGTATGGCTGACGCCTCGGGCTGCATGCGGAGGATCTGCTCGTCGAGTGGTCTGACTCGCTCAAAAATCGTGTTATGATGGTAGGGAGCAGTCGGGGTGAAGCGGTAGCGGTAGCTCCGTACTGGGTGTGCGAACGGTTATCCCATAAACATGAACATTCTAACTGTGCAGCGACCCTCAAAATGGTATGACCCGAGTGCTGGGTCATGGTGCAGCTCCCACGTCGGGGTGTTGATTAAGAGTACGAAAGTCGCCGTCTGAAGATGTGACGGAAGAAAAGAGAGAGGGAATGAGAATCTTCTAAAAGAATTCTCAGTAGGGCAATCCCTAACTAAGTGACGTCATCACATCCTCAGGAACCTTGGGTTTTATTTCTAAAAAGGTGTGTATGCATATAAACTCCTTTTAAGTTAGTTTTCTAAAGTATTAATTATCCAAGGTCCGTCATATTTTACAATGCGTCTTATGACTAAGCATGGAATACACTAATGACATGAATGCATCATAAAGGTAAACCAATTAATAGAATAACTAAGGAACATTATAACAATGGCATAAGGTGACAGGTGTAAATCTCATAATAACTTTTCTTGGTTTTCCATAGCATATGTGACATTTTAAACTTTAACTTTTATCTCATGGGACCACCCTAAAACATCTCTAGGTTATGAGCTCATACCTTAACTAGTCATCACTAGCTCTTACTTATCCTATGATATGCATAACATACATAATTCCGATTTAAAGTACGGGCTAGGGGGAAAATTAAGGATCACCTCTTAGGGTCATTTCCTCTTTGAAACGCCCTACTAGCAACTAGTGCATAGTAGTATTATCCGCTTTGGTAAGCTCTGTGTCAATACCCTCACGGATTTGTTTTCTTGGGGGTGCTCGGCTAAACCGGTGTCACCCAAGAAGGCGTCTCAGTGTTGTGTCACTGAAGTTCTCATGATTTTTAAAAAGACATTTTTCTAAGTTCCTCAAATTTGATAGAAATTCGGCAGCATGACGGCTGTAGACCGAATTTCCTCAAATTTGCTTATGCCATGAAAACATATAGGACATACAAACATATCTTATGAGGTATAGCATATCATCATATAAAACTTCTTCATAGCACATATCAAACTTATCATAGATAAAGCTCATGTATCATATATCATATTTACATAAATTAAGCATCATAAAAACTCAAGACTTTTTAATATCTTATGCATTGACCCTTAAGGTCCTTAACTCACGTTCTAAGTTATTAATCATCAAACCTAATCTCTTGGGTATCTATGAGGTTATAACTAAGTATTTCTTACCTCATACTATGATCAATAACATCTCTAAACCTCAAGGATGCAGAATTTATAATCCTAACTTTACGGGTACCTAGGAGTCACAACAATGACCCTTTCTAAGTTTAGTTTGCTCCTAAGGCATCAAGATCAAGTCCTAAACCAATTATGAGTCATTCCTACACATTTAAACTAATTTAAAACCATGATTATCAAATATAAACCTTGCTGGACAGAATCCAGAAAATTCAATAATTAAGGGATCTAAAACTCTCAAATTATTTCTTTTCTAGTCTCTAACTTATCTTATCTTCCACATAAGAGTCTTAATATTATTTTTACTCAAATATAAGCATATTATCATCATTAAGACAGCACATACAGTGGCAATAAATAGCAAGGCAGAACCGAAATGTGCATCTCCATAAAAGGCATAGAACACAATTTTTTAAGCACATAGAATACTAGTTTCTCTTCGAACCTTTTTAAAACTTTCAAAACTCATTTATAAACACTTTTATTCTTTAAAATCATAAAAATACTTAAGAGGGCAGTGGCTAAATCATTTTCATCTCAAGAGGTTCTAAATTCATAAAACTTAGTTCTACATATTTCTTATACTCATATAAGCTTAGGAAAATTATAAAACATAGTTTTCAATACTTGGCAACCTTAAAACCTCTTAGGGCCGAAATCTCAACTATGAAAAATAAATATTTTAGACCTTTGCTTGAGACAACAATGGGCAAGTCCTTGAGCTCTAGTTTCATTTAAGTGATGACATAAGGATAAACATGCTCATGCACTTGTTTTAGCTTTTATTAGAAAGTAAAGTGAGAGCATAAAATAAACATGAGATGCAACTCATTATTATCTTGATATTAAGTGAGAACTTGAAATATAAACATGTTAATGCATAGCTTGAAATATAAACATGATAATGCAAGGTTTACTTATTATCTTGGTACTTAGTGATAGCAAGGAAAGTAAACATGTTATGCAAAGCATAAAAGTAAACATGGATGCAAGATTCATTTTAAGGTTATCTAGAGCTCATACAAGACTTTAACATATGACAACCCAACACTCATCTCATCACAAAGAGAGCTTTAGAGTTCTTGAACTAAGTTCTCAAAGGAACTATGAGGTTCTTGAACTTCATCATCAAGCTCAAGTAAATCAACTTTCCAAACAAAACAAAATCTCAAAGATCAAGGAACCAAACCGAAAACCTTACAAAAAGGAAAAAGAGATTGAAACTAAGTCAAGTTCTTTATTGAGTACCCAAAACCCTATCTAGAGAAAAATCTCTAGAACGTGCCGGCCAACTTTAAGGTTGACAAGGGTAGGCTTGGGCTTTTAGAAATCCTTAGATAAATTTTCTTAAGTTGAAAAACCATGCGAGCTAAGTATCATATAGATAAAGTTAAAGGAAAAGAAAAACTCAAGCTTTAGAGGTTTCTTTGAGATGAACACAAGGTCATCATCTAGAAACTCTCATCATCAAGCTATCATGCTCATAAACATGGCCAAGAGGCTGAAATGAAAAGGAAAAGGAAAACAAAGGAGAGTTCAAAAAGAATCCAAGAGGAAACTAGAGAAAAACACATTCTTCAGCAAAACAAGTTTGAAAAGCAAATCCCTACCAAGTGATGAAGATGAAAGCTTGAACTTGAAAAGGAAAATGAGAAGAGCAACTCCTCGTAAGGTGGTGTGATGGCCTCGGCCAAAGAGAAAGAAAAGGAAAGGAGATGTGTTTTGAGGAATCTTGTGTTTGAGGTTTAGTGTATAAGAGATTTGATGATGATCTAAGGTTATGATATGGTGGATTGAAGTGGTGAGGTGATAATGTGAAGAGAAGATGAAGATGAAGAGAAAGAACTCTTGGAACTTGAGAGAAAAGAAAGAACTAGCAAGATAACTCTAGGATTCTAAACTTAGCAAATGCTTCAAGGTGCAACTAAGCTATCACAAGCATCCTATTTATAGAAAAACAAAACCATGGGCTCACTAAAGAGGAGAAGTGGCCGTAGCATTGGGGGGGAAAAGGGAGAGAAAAATATCTCTTTGATTGTGTCATAGAAGCATGGTTTGAAGTATGGAGTTCATGACACAAAGTAAGGCTTGAAGCATGGGTTTTTGAGTGAGCTTTCATTTTAATTTTGCAAGAAATTGTTCTTCTAGAAACTCAACATGGCTGGAACATTTTCAGCCGCAAATAAATGTGGGAAATGATTTATTTCAATTGGTTATTTACTTGGAAAATCAAGTGTGATGGAAAATATGACAAGGTATGGTGTATGTGACTTGAGGTATGGCTTTGGAGTGTTAGAAAATTGAACATGTGATGCATATGGAGGGGGGAAAGCTTAGGCCAGACCTGAGACAATAGAGAGGGAGGAAGATTTGATCATCTAATTGGGTGCTAATGGTGGGTTTAAGTGTAGGTTAGCTTAAGTACAAGGTTAGGAGTAATTAAGCTTAAGTTTAGGTAGCTAAGTATGAGTATTTAGGATTTTATGACAAGGTTAAGAGTGCTCATACATCATTAAAGAATTTTAAACTCATTTATGAATAAACAATGTGTAACACAATTCCATGATTTAAGGAATTGGAGAGAGGAAACACTATTCAAGATTCTATGACTAGGAATCTTGAAATTAAAATAAGATTTCAAGGTGTAATCAAGCATTATTAGGTTCTAATCAACTTTAGTAAATTATTTTGACCTTAGATTAATTATGGAAATTAATTAATCTTCGATTAAAGCCTAATATTGCTTAGGTTCGCTTAATCGTGCGATTAAGCGTAAAAACACGATCCTAGAGGTAAAATCGTAATTTTGCACTAATTTTGCCCGAGACCTCTATAATTAAAACTGAGGTCATAGAATACATAAAAACGCCTTTTAAAACCATATGGAGAAGTTTCGAGTTCCTTCGGCACTTGCAAACAGGTAAAACACCGCAGGGGCGTTTTGGTCATTTTGACCCGAAAACTCGAAAAATGAGATTTTCGATCCCGGAAAGGTACACAGGTCATCTAATCCCCTTTCAACATTGAGTTGGTCCTTCCTGTACTGTCAGATTGGCTTTCCTCGAATTCCGGGCCGAAAATGACCTTAGGGGCATTTTGGTCATTTTCACTCTTAACAGAAAGATCGGGGCGTTACATAACTGACTAGCTTTACCTTTCCTGCAAATACTGTGTACTCAAGGTTGAGGTCTCTAAAACTTTCTACCAGCTCGGCCTCCTTCACCATCAACCAAGCTGCATGATGGGTTTTTCTGCTTAGGGCATCTGCAACCACATTTGCTTTCCTTGGGTGGTATTTCAACTCGAAATCATAATCCTTTATAAACTCTATCCAATGTCTTTGCCTCATGTTGAGATTTTTATGATAAAAAAAGGTATTTTAGGCTTTTATGATTTGAAAACACTTTGAAAGCTCATCTCATATTCTGGGGTCCATTTAAAGACTACGTTCTTCCTTGTTAGCTTGGTTAGGGACAACACCAATTGCAAAAATCCTTTTATGAACCTTTGGTTGTAACCGGTAAGTCCAAGGAAACTCTAAACTTCTATTACTGTAGTTAGGGCCTCCCATTTTTGCACCGGCTCCACCTTGCTTAGGTCCATAGCCATACCCCTTTGTGAAACCACATGGCCCAAGAATTTAACTTCCTTTATCCAAAACTCGCCCTTGGATTGTTTGGGATATAACTTCTTCTCTCTCAAGGTCCTTAGCACGTCTCTCAGATGTCAGTCCGAATTACATCACATTGAACTCGTAATGCCCATATCTTGTCCTAAAGGCTATTTTAGGTATATCCTCTTCCTTAACCCAAATTTGGTGATACCCGGACCTCATATCTATCTTTGAAAATACCTTGGTGCCTCTCAAGTGATCCATGAGGTCATCTATTCTTGGCAACGGGTACTTGTTCTTTATGGTGACCTTGTTAAGTTGTTGGTAATCTACGCATAACCACAAACTCTTATCATTTTATTGACGAAGAGTACCGGAGCTCCCCATGGTAATGTGCTAGGTCTAATTGTAACATCCACTTTTTTACCATCGGAGAAGGTTCGCTCAGTGATGACCCGAGTGAATGATTTTGCTTAAAATAATTGAACTTTTACCCGAACAAGGGGAAAATCAACATAAAGGGTTAAGAGTTGACCAAGGGTCAACAAGAGTCAAGGTCAAAGATCAAAGTCAAAACACAAGGTCAAAGGTCAACTAAGAAGTCAAAATCAACCATAAAAATCAAAGTTGAAGAAAGTCAACAAAAATATGTAAAAGTTAACTAAAACATGCAAATGTCAACATAGAAACCAAATAATGATCAGAGGTCAATTCAAATCATGATCAAGTGATTTAATTTATGATAATCAAGGTTTAATATTCTATTCATAGATTGTAATAAAATAAGTAGCATAGGATTCCTTAAATAATATTAAAATAAGCTTAATTAGTAGTTTACTATAAATGATAATAATCTTAAAAATGAGTTACACCTAAAATGATTAAAGTAGACATAAGTAGATACTAATAAGAGTAAGTACTAACTTAATAAGGGTTTAGTATGATTAATCTATGAAATATTTTCCATTAAAAATAAAATATAGATAAAAGATGGATTAAACCATTTTTGGTAAAAAGTGTTATTGTCAAAAGTGGTAAAAGCACCTAAAATAACTAATAGACAATATGTTTCTCTACAGGACAACTTGTAAACGCATTAGACCTTTTTCTATTCCTCATAATTTAGACCAACATACAAAGGAAAAACACCCACACAAATTTATTTAAAACAACTCACACTCAACCTAATATAAATACAAGACAATACCAAGTTTTATATCAAATTAAAAACACAAGATCTTCTTTATTTCTTTTCTGTATTAGCCGAAATCTTACAAATGCTGTAATAGTCCATGCCGCTTTATGGATTGACAACTGTCCCCACAAACCAGCACGAGTCTTGTCAGCATGTTTTGTCCTCACTCACACGCTTTCTGGGAAAACTTCCCATGAGGTCACCTATCCCAAAATTGCTCCAGGTCAAGCACGCTTAACCATGGAGTTCTTTAGTGATGGACTATCAAAAAGAAGATGCATCTTGTTGGTATAGGTTGTACAAATCAATTCATATAAGTCTTCCTCAATTGTATAGTCTTATACTTACATAGTCTTAGGATCCTTCTCATTTGGGTGTGTAATCAGTTCATTCATGTACCCCTCCTCTTGAAGGCCTTGTGAGGAGCCACTCCTTGTTCGTGCCTTCTTTGCACTGGCGATCACTCGTTGCCCTCTTCCCCGAGCGTTACATGTCCACCAGCTTTCGCTTGGTTCGTCCCTGAACCACACCATACTTGGAGAGGATGTCTCTGATACCAAAATGTAACACCCTAATAAGTCCGAACCATGCTTAAGCCATGTTTCATTCTTATTAGTTACTACATTTTGCTTTGCAATTCTTTTCCCACTTTAAATTAACGATATACAAAATAGTGGGAAATTTTTTTCTTTTTGAAACCACATATTCAAAAATAAAGCCTACAACGTGAAATGGAAATAACGTTCATTGATTGGAACTATTTTGTTGGTTAAATCTCTCGATGATATGAACAATTAATAATGATAACGAGCATTCATATTAATTATAACATAACACATAAATAAGTTCATAGGGATTGGGTATTCCCACCCTTAATACATAACATGTTAAATTAACAACATAAGGTACCTCGACTAACACAACAAGTTCCCAACAACAACATATGTACATAAATACAAATAAATGTCACTACAACATGACTAAAGGTAAGCAGTAGCAACAAGATCAACAACAAACGGCTCCATCCATTAGATAGTTCGGTGGGTGCGGAATGTACTCCTAATGACTGGGTGCACAGTGCGAGCAGGAATGTGGATTCTCGGAGCAGGTGCTCCACCGACAACTGGATGACTAGAAGCATTACTCTACAAGTCGTAATCGGATATGGTTATTATGTCGGGGATAGGTCCTAACTAGTCAGATGGCATTCCCTAGTTATGCCAATCCCCTTCCTGAAAAGCGTTATGCCAGTCGTCAAAGTCGTCCCACAACAAATCCTCATCGTCCTCCATAGGATCCTCTTCTTCTGGATCTTCCTCGTCATCAGCATTATAGTGCACTAGTTTAGGAGGGATCATCTACAGAGGCATCACATCTAGAGGCTCCTCAGGAATCTCGATCTCGAAATCGAAAGACAATTCTATTACAGGTATAAGGCACGATGGTGCTTCCAAAACTTGCATGTCAGAGTCAGAAGAGTTGGAGATAATATGAGGTCTACTAGGTGTAGTCTGACAATGCTGTGTCCTATGACTGGGGCCACCATAACAAAACGAGCTCCTCAAGAAAGTGGCCCTATGTCCCGGGGTCCACTCAGAGTCAGAGTCAGAGCTGCTGTGAGGGCAAACCATTGTTGGACACCTTTGAATTTAGAGATGACACGGTTGAAGGTGTGAGAAATAATAATATTTCTCAGTATGGGATTCTTATCTTATTATTAGTGCCATCATGTATATCTTTAGTCACTTTGAGTTTATTATCAAAGGAAAGCATGGGCAGTTACGGTTACATTATGCTTTATTTTCGTAAACATTCATATTCCAATATGAAATGTCTTTAAGATCTTTCATTAGCAGAGGCAATAAATATAAATAGAAATAATAGTCATGGCAATCATCACAATAGTAAATATGGGACTCTTGACAATGAATGCAATCTTTAACTTGATTTGGTCTTTCACTCATTGAGTGCACAAACACCAATGTCTTAAACCACCTCCGTGGGTAATGGGCTCATCCTATGACCATCACTACAAACTTGGTTGCATGAGAAATCTCAATGGACGGGGTGAGGGGTTAAGCAGTGAGCTTCTCCCATGTATTATGTCATATGAATCATGAATGGACACATGTCATCATTTAATAAGTCATGTCATGCTTGAACATTTATCCTCGTCATTTATATCATGCATCCACATCATTATATGCTATTTCATATAATATCAGCAAAATCTCATTTCACAACATTTGGTAGTATTCAAGTATAATAAATCAACTTCCAATCATGATCATCTACTGCATTTCAATACATACAAGATCATAGATCAAAGTCATATATTATGTGTGTCACAAGGTTATTAGGTCTTGTTTAGTTAGAACATACAGTATGGGTTAAGGGCTAAGTCTTCTTAATCACTTATGAGTAAAAATTATTAATTATTTCTAACCATGGATTATGTGTATTTATCATATTTATATTAATCTGATAAGTTTTGGAATTAACTTTTAACCTTCTTAAAATAGTGAATTTACGGATTTACCTTTAAAAGTGCATTTTTGTTTATTATATTTTTACAGCTTATTTCCATTTCTGGCATGTTTGCATGAAAAATTAATATCTTTCACTACACTTACTCTTTTGAGAAAATAAGCACATGCTTATTTCCAAGTAAAGTCTCTTTTATACCCTTACAAAGTTACCCTATTCCAGCAGTATCTAGAAACTCAACCTGTGGGTTATTTCATGATTCTGACTTTGTGTTCCTTGAGATCTTAGCTTTCCAAAAAAACTAAGTTTATACGTTTTGCACATTTGTAGAAGGAGAAAAGTTCATTTTAGTGACAAGGGGTCAGATAGCATCCCTAGTAAAAATACTAAACTTTGAAAAATTATATCTTTACCTAGGGAACGTGTTTTTCTATGCTCTTTTTTGGAGAATGTTCATTGAGAAGTCAATTTTCATATATAATTTTTCCAAGGGTTCAAATAGCACCATTTGTAAGAATGACGTGTTTTTGTTTTCCTAGTTTTGTTAGTACCACTTTCCAGCACTAGTGTGTGTTTGTGTGTGTACTTGTTTCTTTTCAACTTAATGCATGGACTCTCATTTCCATTCAGCATAGCCAGCACGAAAATACATATTGATACAAAGAAATGAAACATTTTAACTCATGTTTAGAGTATATTCTCAAAGAAGGAAATAACACAACCATTAAAGAGAACAAATATAATAGTTTTAAGTTCATAGGTTCAAAAATGAGCTAGAACTTAAAACCTTCACATTATCAAGATAAAAATCCACCTACCAAGAAGTGTAGAGGTTATATAAGTCCTTCAAACCACCTGGGAGACTCACGAACAACAATAATAGGAATACTGATAGAAAGAAATCTTTGCTTCCTAGTCCAAGGTTGAGTGCCTTGTTGGAAATGGAGGTTAATGTGTATGTTAGAATGTGTTTACAAGGTTTAAGAGTGTTTAATCTTTGCAAGGCAGAATGAGAGCTTATGGCTAAATATGTGAGTGTATGAGAGAGAGTTTAGAGAGAAAAATACAAGAGGATAGAAAACTTGAGGCTTAGGAGTAACTTAAGTGTTTAGAAAGAAAACAATGAAACTAACGCACCTCTTTATAGAGGCCTCCTTGGCCAAATACATGAGGGTCTATTCGGGGGGATTTTTATTCCTCAACTTAGTTCATTTAGTTGGTTAGAGTAATGGGAGATTAGAACTTGGTTAGCTTTGTTAGTTGGTTTTGTTACCAAAAATCACTTACCTATAGCTATTATCTAGCCTAAGACAACTTATCAACAATGACATCCATCAACCCCTTTCATCTAGACTTGCAAGCAACTTTCAAATCAAATTTCTCTCATCAAAATGGAGGCTGAATTTCGGCCATGCAAAAGGGGAATCAAGAGAACCTTGCACATTTTAATTTGATGTACAACTTGGCGTTGTCTTGTAGTTAAATTAGTTTTAGTGTGAGTTGTTTTGAAGAAACTTATGTGAGTGTTTTCTTTTATATGTTGGTCGAAAATGTTAGGTTAGAAAAGGTCTATTGTGTTTTTAAGAGTTGTTTTATAAAGCAACACATTATCTATTGGGTATTTCAGATACTTTTACCATTTTTGGTAATAAGCATTTTTTACCAGAAATGGTTTCATTCGTCTTTTATTGATATTTTATTTTTAATATAGAATCTTTCATAGATTAATTACACTAAACCTTTGTTAGGTTTGTAATTACTCTTATTAGTAGTTAATTATGTCTACTTTAGCTACTCTAGGTATAACTCATTCTTAAGATAGTTACCATTTATGGTAAACTAGTAATTAAGCTTATTTTAATATTATTTAGGAAATCCTATGCTACTTGATTTATTTTAATCCATGATTAGACCATTTAACCTTGATTATCTTTATTTAAATCATCTTATCATAATTTAATTAATCTCTTATAATTCTTTGGCTCTTATATTGACCTTTGACCTTAACTCTTGTTGACCGTTATTCAACCCTCAACTCTTTACGTTGACTTTTCCTTGCTCGAGTGAAGTTCAATTTTTTCGAGCGAAATCGTTTACTTGGGTCACCACCGAGCAAATCTTTTCTTATGATAAAAACGAGGGCGAGGAGTGATTGTCGGTAAAAAGAAGGCACTGACAAGAAGCGGCTCCTCACAAGGCCTTCTAAGTGGAGGGGGTACGTGAATGAATCGATTACACACTTAAATGAGAGGGATTCTAAGACTGTATAGGTATGGGACTATACAATTGAGGATAGCTTATATGAATTGATTTGTACAACCTATATGAACAAAACGCATTTTCTTTTCGATAGCCCATCACTAAAGAACTCCATGGTTAAGTATGCTTCACCTGGAGTAATTTTGGGATAGGTGACTTGCTTGGAAGTTTTCCCAAGAAGCGTATGAATGAGGACAAAGCATACTGACAAGACCTGTGCTGGTTTGTGAGGACAATCGTCAATCTATAAAGTAGTATGGGCTATTATATTTTGGTATCTGTAACACCCTCCTAACTACCATATATTACTCTAGTGTCTATATAGTAATTAGAATAGTGTTACTTTTACTTTATACTTTATACTAGTCGAGAGAAATGAAAAGATAATAATAAAATGAGCTCATGTGTTGCAACAACTTATATATATATACATCATAAGCAAGTTAGCACTATGTACAGTACATTGGAACATAAACTGTCAACCACTGAACTATTCAGGAACACAGTACAAAAGAAGACATCTTCTATGTCTAGTCTAACCTGCTCAAGTTCAAGGCCCAACAAAATCACATTTTCATAGAAATGGACCCCAAAAATATCTAACAAAGTCAGTTTGCAGGCGGATGGATATCTAATACTAAACTATAACTATATACACATCAAGAGTCCTTAAAGGTCCCATGTCCTACTGAATAAAGCCATTGGCCATCGGGATGATGGCCTCACCTCCGCTAGGGGCATCAAGACCCTCAGGTGGGTCTGAGTCTGAAGACGAGGATGAAACGGGAACATCTGTTAGAAGGCGCTGGTGGTTCGTGCAGAATATCAAATATCACTGGGTGTACCATGTGGAGAAGCACACCATCATACAGAAAAGCAAGATCAAGTCAGCAGTAAATACATAAGTACTAAAGGAACGAGCGAAAAACACATAAACACGAACTTGCGAGTAACCGATAGCATAAAAAGAGTCTAGTGTAGGATCATAGTGCCACACCCATTGTGGTGAGCTAAGGTAAAACACTAGTGATGGCATCTGTTGGATCTGAAGAACACCAAATAAATATAGCCGTAGGGTGAGAATATTATAAACTTCTCAGTAGGGCATTCTCTCAAATGTGAACAGAATATAACAAATAATTCATTCATATTGAAACCATCATGCTAAATTATATGTATAAATATTAATGTACATAATTCAAGTAAATGTAAAGACAAAATGGTAGTAATCATTTATTTTTCTCTTATAATCCCTGGAATTCAATTCGGTATAGTTGTTTCTTTTCATTAACATAGGGAAAGCTTAGTTTCACATCAGGCAACATCTGTAGTGGATAATCCCACAGAGGACCATAGACTGCTAGGACATCAGCTCATTCCTATTTGTGATCATTGAAGTTCATTTTTTTCCATTTTCGAATCACACACAGTTCTATTCCTAGCCGATATGTCTACCAACTCATGTAATTTCCTAGGAAGTTCTTATTTTTTTTTTATAGATTCGTTGAGTTATTCTGATCATTTCTATGTACATTAGAATTTCGAGATTCTCATTAATAAAGTCTAAATTAATTTCTAAATAAAATATAGGGTGTTACATTACCACCCACCTTATTAAAAATTTTGTCCTCAAAATTTCATACCTGGAAATAATTCTGGATGATCTTCCTTCATGTTTGACTCTAATTCCCATGTGTATTCTTCATTTCCAAGTCCACCCCAAGCCACTTTTACAAGTTGCACCGATTTATTTCTAAGTTGGCTGACTTCTCTATCAATGATCTGAATAGGAAGGGCTTGAAACGTCAAGTCATCCCTTAACTGTATAGATTCAGGCTTAATAATATGGTTTGGATCTGGGTGGTACATTCGGAGTTGAGATACATGGAAGACATTATGAAGGTTAGACAACATTTTAACTTTAAGGGCCCTACTTACTCTAGTAGTGGGCATAACCTTCAGGAATAGATGTTCTCCCTCTTGAAATTCTGAAGGTTTCCTTCGAGTATCAGCATAGCTCTTTTGATGACTTTGTATGGTGAGGATTTTACTCCTAATATTTTGAATATACTCCGTTGTTTGATTAACAAGATTGGGTCCCAACAGTCCCGCTTCTTCCGAATCATACTGACATAATGGGGATTGACATTTTCTTCCATATAGAGCTTCATATGGGGCCATGCCAATACTAGCGTGGTGACTATTATTATAAGCAAATTCAATTAACGGGAGCAACTTGTCCTAGCTTCCCTTCTGCTCAATCACGCATGCCCTTAGCATATCTTCCAGGGTTTGTATGGTTCATTTTGTTTGCCTATTAGTTTGGGGGTGATAAGCAGTGCTTAAACAAAGTTTGGTACCAAAGGCTTTTTGGAACGCTCCCCAAAATCTCAAAGTAAACCTTGGGTCTCTATCAGAAACTATCAAGGAAGGAACACCGTGTACTCTTACTATTTCTTGGATGTACAAGGAAGCTAACTTATCCAAAGGAAAATTAGCCTTAATGGGTAAGAAATGAGCAGACTTGGTCAATCTATCAACTATAACCCATATAGCATCATGACTTGATGATGTCCTTGGCAAACCCATTACAAAGTCCATAGAAATACTTTGCCATTTCCATTCCGGGATTTCTAAGGGTTGCAGGGTCCCAGTTGGTTTTTGATGTTCTATTTTAACTTTTTGGCAAGTTAAACACTTCTTGACACATTCTTCTATGTCTTTTGTAACGCCCCGATTTTCTGTTAGAGTGAAAATGACCAAAATGCCCCTGAGGTCATTTTCGGCCCGGAATTCGAGGAAAGCCAGTCTGGCAGTACTCAAAGGGCAAACTCAATGTTGGAAGGGGATTAGATGACTTGTGTACCTTCTCGGGATCGAAAATATCATTTTTCGAGTTTTCGGGTCAAAATGACCAAAACGCCCTTGTGGTGTTTTACCCGTTTACAAGAGCTGGATGAACCCAAAACTTCTCCAGATGGTTTTAAAAGGCGTTTTTATGTAGACTATGACTTTAGTTTTGGTCCCGGAGGTCCCAGGCGAAATTAGTGCGGAATTACGGTTTTGCCCCTAGTTTCGTGTTTTTACGCTTAATCGCATGATTAAGCATACCTAAGCAATATTAGGCTCTAATCGAAGGTTAATTAATTTTCATAATTAATCTTGAGTCAAAATAATTTATTAAAGTTGATTAGAACCTAAAAGTGCTTAATTACAACTTAAAATCATATTTTAATTTCAAGACTCCTAGGCATGGAATCTTGAATAGTGTTTTCTCTTTCCAATTCCTTAAATCATGGAATTGTGTTACACATTGTTTATTCACAAATGAATTTTTAATTCTCTAATGATGTATGAGCACTCCTAACCTTGTCATAAAATTCCTAATACTCATACTTAGTTACCTAAACTTAAGCTTAATTGTTCCTAACCTTGTACCTAAGCTAATACACATTTAAACCTACCATTAACACCCAATTAGATTATCAAACCTCACCTCCCCCTTGCTGTACCAGACCTGGCCGTGCACTCCCTCCTCCCATATGCATCACATGTTCAATTTTTCAACACTCCAAGACCATACCTCAAGTCACATACACTATACCTTGTCATAACTTTCAATCAAGCTTGATTTTCCAAATGAATAAATAATTAAAAAACCCATTTTTCCCATTTATTTGTGGCTGAAAAAGTTCCAGCCATGTCAAGTTTCTAGAAGCCTAATTTCATTCAAAATTGATAGGAAATTAACTCACATCAGCCATACTTTGTAGCATAGCTTCCATACTTCAAACCATGCTTGAATGACCTTGTGTAAGAGATATTTTCTCTTCCTTCTTCCCGCTCAATGCTACGGCCAAGGCTTCCTCTTGGAGGTCCTCAATGTTTTGTTTTTCTATAAATAGGCGCCTTAGATAAACTTGTGTCACTTTTAGTCTTTTGGTAAGTTTCAAGTTTCTAAGCTTTCTTGAGTTTCCTTTGTTTTTCTCTCAAGTTTCAAGAGAGTTCTTCCTTTCTTTTCATCTTCATCCTCTTCATCATCTCATCACATAATCATCTCATAACCTTGAAACACCACCCCCATCACCTTAGATCATCATACAAACACCTAAACTTCCATTCTCAAACACAAGCCCACCAAGAACGCATTTCCTTTCTTTTTCTCCCCACAAGGCCGAAGCCATATCCACCACAAGGAGGAGCTCATCATCTTATTTTCCTTTTTAAAAGTTCAAGCTTTGTGTCTTCACTCTATGTAGGAGTGTCTTCTAAACTTTGTTTCTTGAAAAATGAGTTTCTCTAGCTTTCTCTTGGATTTCTTTTGAAACTTTTATTTGGTTCTTTTCTTTCTTGAGATTTCAGCCATGAGGCCTTGATGAGCACATGATAGCTCAATGATGAGGACTCCTAGATGATGACTATGTGTTCATCTCAAAGGAACCTCTAGAGCTTGAGGTTTTACTTTCTTTGAGTTCCAACATCACTTTCTAACTCAAACATGATTTTTACTCAAGAACACCTTTCCTTTTCTTGCTAGTTTGATTTCGGTTCTTTGTTTCCTTTTCTTTAATATTTCAGTTTCCATTTCCTTTTTGATCTTTGAGGTTTTGTTTGTTTAGAAAGTTTGTTTTTTTTTTAGCTGGATGATGATGTTCAAGAATCTCATAGTTCCTTGAGAACTTGGTTCAAGAACTCTAGAGCTCTCTTTGTAGTGAGATATATGTTGGGTTGTTACTTTGTTAAAGTCTTGAATGAGCTCTAGCTAACCATAAAATGAACCTTGCATCATGTTTATTTTATGCTTTGCACATCATGTTTACTTCCTTCCTATCACTAAGTACCAAGATAATGAATGAACTTGCATTATCATATTTATATTTCAAGATATGCATTATCATGTTTATATTTCAAGTTCTCACTAAATATCAAAGATAATAATAGATTGCACCTCATATTTATTTTATGCTATCACTTTACTTTCTAATGGAACCTAAAATGAGTGCATGAGCATGTTTATTTTTATGTCATCATTTAAATGAACCTAGAGCTCAAATACTTGCCCATGGTTGTCTCAAACAAAGGTTTAAAAATATTTATTTCCTTTGGTTCATATTTCGGCCCTAAGAGGTTTTGATGTTTCTAAGTATTGAAAACTATGTTTCATACTTTTTCTAAGCTTTTATGAGTACAAGGAATATGTAGAACTAAGTTTTATGAATTTTAGGACCTTTTGAGACAAAGTTGATTTAGTCACTGCCCTCTTAAATATTCTTATGATTTTAGATGTTAAAAATGTTTATAAATGAGTTTTGAAAGTTTTAAAAAGGTTCCAAGAGAAACTAGTATTTTATGTGCTTTAGAAATTGTGTTTTATGCCTTTATGGAGAGTGTTTGTTTCGGTTCTGCCTTGCCATTATTTGCCACTATATGAGCTGTGTTAATGATGATAATATGCTTGAGTTTGAGTACAATTAATGGTAAAGCTCATATGTGAAAGATAAGAGAAGTTAGAGACTAGAAAAGAATTAATTTGAGAGTTCTAGATCCTTTAATATTTGAATTTTCTGGATTCTGTCCAGCAAGGTTTAGTAATGCTAATCATGGATTTAAGTTATTTTAAATGTGTATGAATGCCTCATAAATGGTTTAGGACTTGATCTTGATGCCTTAGGAGTAAACTAGACTTAGAAAGGGTCATTGTTGTGACTCCTAGGTACCCGTAAAGTTAGGAATATGAATTCTGCATTCTTGAGGTTTAGAGATGTTCTTGACCATAGTGTGAGGTGAGAAATACTTAGTTAAGACCTATAAGTTCCCGAGAGCTTAGGTTTGATGATTTATAACTTAGAATGTGAGTTGAGGACCTTAAGGGTCAATGCATAAGACAATAAAAAGTTGTTAATGTTATGATGTGTTGTATGATGCAATGATATGATAAGATGTGCTTGATGCATGAGAAAATGATTGATGAAATGTTAAAGTTTATCATAACATGAGATTTCATGAGAACATGATGTGTGGATTAGGTTGTGGCAGTTTGAAGGAAATTCGGTTTAACAGCTGTTATGCTGCCAAATTTCCGTCAAACCTTAAAGGGTTGAAAGAAATGATTTATGAGTACCATATAAGTTGAAAACCCTGGGTGACAACGGTTCGGCCGAGCACCCCCAGGAGATTTTAATGTGACAAAGCACTGAGACGCGCCCACCTGGGTGACACCGGTTCGGCCGAGCACCCCCACGGGAGATAAATCCATGAGGGTATGAGTAGATGCAACCTACCAAAGCGGACAAATTGCTATGGCCTAGTGCCCGCAAAGCATTTCAAAGAGGGTAATCCCAGAGAGAGATGATCCCTGCCCCCTACCCGTACTTGCGAGTCAGGATTATTATTTATGTTTCGCTTATTCAGATAATAAGCAACAGCTAGTGATGACCAGCTGAGGTATGAGCTCATAACCTAGTTATTTTTAGGGTGGCTTATATGCTAAAGTACCATGATTGATGTCATGAGGTTGAGGAATGATCTCATTTGAGAGTTATGTGTCCTTATGCCACATGATTTATGTTTATGTGCCTTGATGTGTTGTTTTATGTGCTCAAGTATTGACATGCATCCGTGATATAAAGTGCTGCATTCATAACATCAAGATGCATGCTAAAAGGAATGGACCTTGGATAATTAGTTTGGAAAACCCTAAATTGAACCTTATATGCATGATCACTATTTTATAATTAAACCCAAGGTTCCTGAGGATGTGTACGATGTAACCCTAGGATAGGAGACTCCTACTGAGATTCTTTAGCAAGAATTCTCACTCCTCTCTCTTCTTTTCTTCCGTCACATCTTCAGAGACCGATGGCGACGTTCGTGCTTTTCATTGACATGCTTATTTGGGAGGTGCACTACGACCCGGACCACCGTTTGTATCATTTTGAGGGTCGTTGTGCCGTCCGTGTTTTTGTGTACATGGGTCGACCTTTCGCTTACCCGGTTTCGAGCTACCAGTTCACTCCTACTGCACCTTTTGGTGGTGATGACATGATCTTCGAGCGCACTCGCCCGCGTGACGAGCAGCTACGCCGTGCCCGTACCTCTGCCTCGGCTGTCCGCGACTACCCGGAGTACGTGCCTCGCTCGAGGAGGTCCGAGACTGATCCATCCAAGGATTCGCCGACGCATGTCCCTTCGGAGGGCTCCGCTCCCTTTCCCCAGTTTCGGCGTGAGGGGAGTGAAGAGACTGTGAGGCAGCCACACTTGGCGAGGAGAACCAAGATGTGTCCGCGCTGAGGAGCTCACGTTCAGCCGCCGCGAGTTCCCTTCACGCTCTATTGGCCCACACAGGAGGAGATAGAGCGGTTCCCCCGGTTACTTGCCTCCATCACCCGAGGATCCTCGTCGTCACTAGTTCCCGATGGAGAGCTTTGCGAGTACCCGAGCTTTTATGGAGATCTTCCCTTCAGTAGTACCTTTTGGGAAGGGTTGTAGTTTGTACTCATAGTAGGAGGGTAGCATTTTGGGTTTTTCTATCTTCATGTTGAACCATGTACTTCACATTTTCTATTGTATTTTCTTTTCCATTGTACTACAAGCTCTGCCCGTCTCCATGAGGGTATGACTACTTATGTACTTAAATTATGTTATTAATGGAATGCTTCCTTGGTTATATGTTTTACTCTATGATCTCTGATAATTGTTACGCGTGCTTTATGTTTCTGTCGCTCGACTAGCTAAGTTCGCGGCTCTCACTTTGTTTATGTTTTCAAAAAGAAAAATTTACCCGTAATTTCCGCTAAGTATTTTATTAAAAAGTTGAGACTAAGAAGTAATAACCTAATGATTAGCCTAATATGTTCTAGAGTATTGGGTTAAAATTAGGGTGTTACATCTTTCTTCATTCCTGGCCACCAGAACATTTTCTTGAGATCCGCATACATTTTACTAGTGCCTAGGTGTATAGTAAGTTTGCCCCTATGAGCTTCCTTTAAGATATTCTTTCTAAGATCGCTACTTGCAGGTACGCACACCCTATCCTTGTATCTTCATATACCTTGTTGGTCTTAAGTGAATCCTTTCAACTTCTTTGCATGAATTGATGGATTGATCTTAATATCTCTTGAAACTCTGGGTTCTCGCGTTGTGCAGCCAAAATTTGTCCTTTGAACTCACTTGTTACTTTTATTTGGCCTAACACAACACCTTGAGGGCTCACAAACATGTCTAAACTAAGCTTCTTGAAGCTTTCAACTAGCTCCGTCTCTTTAATCATCAGGCATGCTACACTTATGGATTTCCTACTCAGTGCATCGACAACAACATTTGCCTTGCCTGGATGGTAATTTAGACTAAACTCATATTCCTTGACAAACTCCATCCATCTTCTTTGCTGCATATTCAACTTTTTCTGATAAAAAAGATACTTTAAACTTTTATGATCAGAGAAAACATTGAACTGCACGCTAGATCTTTAGAGCAAAAACCACAACTGCAAGTTCAAGGTCATCAGTAAGATAGTTTACCTCATGGGGTTTCAACTGTCAAGAAGCATAGGAGACCACGTTACGATTTTGCATCAATACATATCCTAAATCCTTACTGGAAGCATCACAATAAACCTTATAGGGTTCATGAGGATCAAGTAATACTAGTACTGGAGCCATGGTCAACTTTTGCTTCAACTCCTGGGAACTATTTTCACACTTTGATGTCCAATTGAATGGAGCATTTTTTCGGGTTAGTTTTGTCAAAAGTAAGGCTATCTGAGAAAAACTCATGATAAAGCGCCTACAGTATCCTATTAATCCTAAGAAACTTCGAATCTCAGTCACCAATGTTGGTCTTTCCCAATGAAGTACTGATTCTACCTTACTGGGATCTACAGAGATTCCCCCTTTTGATACTACATGCCCTAGGAATCTAACCTCTTCCATCCAGAATTCACATTTTGACAATTTAGCATACAACTTTCTCTCCCTTAGGATTTGTAACACAATCCTAAGATGCTTTGCATGTTCTTTCTCAGTTCTTGAATAAATAAGTATGTTGTCTATGACGACAACTACAAACTTATCCAAGTAAGGGTGAAAGATTTGATTCATATAATCCATGAATACAACTGGAGCATTAGTCAATCCAAAAGACATCACCCTATACTCGTAATGCCCATATCGAGTTCTAAAAGCAGTTTTAGGAATATCTTCATCTCAAACTTGAATTTGATGGTATCCTAATCTAAGATCAATCATTGAGAATACGATTGCTCCTCTCAATTGATCCATAAGATCGTCAATTCTTGGCAAAGGGTATTTATTCTTAATCGTCACCTTATTCAATTGCCTATAATCTACACAAAGCTTCATACCCCCATCCTTTTTCTTCACCAGAAGAACAGGGGCTCCCCATGGAGAGGCACTTGGTCTAATAAAATGCTTCCCTAATAGTTCTTCAATTTGGGACTTTAATTCTTCAATCTGGACACTACTGAGATAGAGTAACTTTGTAAGGGTATAAAAGTCAATTCACTTAGTATATTTTTTATAAAAAGCACATTCCGAGAAAGATGATTGAATCTGGATTTTGAACATGTCTTTACCTTCTTCAAAGAGTAAGTATGATAACAGAAATTAATTTCCGATGCAAACATGCTAGAAATATAAATAAGCTGTCAAAGTCTAATAAACCAAAAATAGTACCCTCTTTATGGAATTTATAATTTATCATTTGAAAAAAGGGTTATTTTAGCATAATAACAATTATACATAATCCCTGATTATATATTATTAAGGGTTCCACTATAAATAACTAAGAAAACTTAACTCTTGAACTGTAAACTTACATTGTTATTTAAACAAGACTTATTGACCATAAAACACATATAAAATATAACTTGGCCTATGATCTTTAATGTGTATGAAATATAGTAAATGATTATACATGATCAATGACTTGTTATATACATGAATGCTTTCAAGTGCTATATTTCATATGAGATATTATCTGTGAAATGATGTGAATGTATAAAATGATAAATACGATTGATTGAGTATGCCATGACCTAGTTATGATAAATTGTTGATATGCAAACATTCATGATTCACGTGACATAGTAAAGAATGAAACTCACTGCTTAACCCTCAAGAGGGGGCTAAGGTATTGGTGCTAGTGCACTTAGTGAGAGTTAAATAATGAATGAGAGAAACTCACTACTTTACCCCTCACCCTCTCCATGGGATTATCTCAGGGCAATAGATTTTGTGGCGAGGACCACGGTATGAGCTCATTACCGACATAGGTGGTTTAAGACATTGGTGTTAGTGTACTCGGTGGGTGAAGGACCAAATCAAGTTAAAGAATGCATTCATTGTTAAAAGTCCCACATTTAATAATGTGATGATTGCCATGGCTATGATATCTGTTTAAATTTATTATCCCTATTAATGAAAGATCTTAAAAGACACTTCACTTCGGAGTATGAATGTTTGTGAAAAATAAAGCATAATGTAACCTTTAACTGCCTATGTTTTCCTTTTATCATAAACCCAAAGTGATTAGGGATGCACATGATGACACTAATGTTAAGATAAGAATCTTTTAGTGAGAAATATTATTATTTCTCACACTTTCAACCATGTTATCTCTAGATTCAATAACGCTTAATGATGGTACGCCCCCACTGTCACTCTGACTCTGACTCCAACTAGACCTTAGGAGATAGGGCTGCATTCTCGAGGAGTTTGTTCCATCGTGGTGGCCCTAACAGTAGGATGCGAAGTCGCCATAGCTCACCTAGTAGGCCTTATATCATATCCAATTCTTCTAACTCTAACGTGCAGATTCTCGAAGCTCCACCACTCTACATACCTATGATAGAGGTATCTTCTGACTCTGAGATCGAGATCCATGAGGAGCCCTTGGACGTGGAGCCTCTTTAGATGATTCCTCCCTAGCTTATTCACTATGATGCTAATGATAAGAAAGATCCAGAGGAAGACCCCATGGAGGTCGAGAAGGACTTGATGAAGGAGGACTTGATGGGAGAGGACTTCAAGGACTAGCATGATGACTTTGAAGTTGATAGCTGGCAAAACTGGGAGATGTCATCCAGTGAGTCGGGACCTGTTCCTGACGTATTGACCATATCTGATTATGATCTGCATAGTGATGCCTCCAGTCATCCTACTATCGATAGAGCACCTGCACAGAGGACTCGTGCACTTCCTCACATCGTGCGCCTAGTCATCAAGAGTCCCTTCCGCACCTACCATACTATTTAAGTGATAAAGTCATCTACCATGCTATTGTTGCTACTGTCTTTTAGCTATGTAGTGATAGTGATGTTTATTTATATTCCCGTATTTGAGATGTATTAGGGAACCTATTGTATTAGCTAATGTACTTCATTTTGTTACTTTATTGTGTTATGTATTAAAAGTGAGAATACCCAATCCCTATGAACCAATCTATGTCTTATATTTATGATTACTGTGAATGATCATTATCAGTATTAACTATTCATGTCCGTCATTAAGAGAATTAACCGACAAAATAGTTTTGATTGATGAACGTTATTTCCATTGCACATTGCAAGCTTTATTTTTTTAATATGTGGTTCCAAAAAGAAAAAATTTCCCATTATTTTCGTATATCATTAACTTAAAAGAGAAAAAGAATCGCAAAGCAAAAAGTTAATCACTGATAAGAATGAAACATGGCTTAAGCATGGTTCAAACTTATTAGGGTGATACACTAATGAAATTCTTTGCTAGCAGCTCCTCCAATTGTTTCTTAAGCTCTATTAGCTCCGCCCGTGACATCCTATAGGGTGCTATAGATATAGGTCTCATCCTGGTACCAAATCGATGGAGAATTCAATTTCCCTTTGCAGGGGAAACTCGGGTATATATTCTGGGAACACATCAAGCTATTCATTTACTATCGGAATATCCTCTAGAGCTTGCTCTAACTCTACCGAACTTGTCATAAGGAGAACACATCCTTGTTTTACACCCTCTCCATTCCCTATGCTAATGGTGTTCAAGTATAGGAGTATGCTTTTTATGAGTCTGACGGGGGTATGTGCAATCACTACAGTCTTATGTTCACAGTTTAGGAGTACACTGTTGGTAGAAAGCCAATCCATTCCTAAGATTACATCAATACCAGTTAGATCTAGACAAATTAGATCATTCTGAAAAGTTCTATCGGCTATAGTAAACTTACACCCTAAACAGGCTAGACATATGGCAGTTCTTCTACAGGGAATTTCAACCTAGAGACACAGTCGTGAGAAATAAAAGAAAGCGTAGCATCAGAATCATAGAGCAAAACTAAGGATTTAGCCATGATTTCCCACTTACCTTGGATCAGGTCATCCAACTCTAGAATCACATTAGCTGAGACCATAAATACACGCCCTTGGACCTTAGGCTTGGGAGCATTCAGCTGGTCACCACTTGAATAATTCTTGATGAAGTGCCCCGACTTACCGCACTTAAAGCGGCCATTTTGTCCAAGACAACATTCCCCATTGTTATTTTTGCCACAGGAATGGCACACCAGCCTATTGTTGCTCCCAGTCTGGGTGTTGGAAGACCTCTTCTGGTGATTTTGGACTGGGTGTTAGGGATGTTTGCCCTTAGGTGCATTTCCTCGATGGAATCGCTTAGGAGGTGGTTGAATTGTCAATGTGGTTGTTCTTTTTCTGTTGTCCTAAGCCTTCTAGATGGCCAACTTTCTGTTGCAGCTTTGGACTACCTGGTATTTGCTGACCAGGGAAGCGTAATTGGTGATCTCTAGGGTGGCTACTATGGCTGAAATGTCTAGCCTTAAACCACTCTCGTACTTTATACACTTCCATTTTTCATTTGGATCTTGTTAGCAGAGTGTGAGTATTTGATCAATTCTTCAAACTTGGCTGTGTACTCAGTCATAGTTCGATTTCCTTAAGTCAATTGTAGAAACTCCAATTCCTTTGCCTTCTTAATGGGCTTCGAAAAGTACTTCTGGTAGAAGGTAGTAGTGAAAACTTCCTACGAAATACCAGTTCCAACACATTTAAGCAGGCTCTTGGCACCCTTCTACCAGGAAGCCACTTCCCCTTTACGCTTATAGGTGGTGTATGCCACCTTCTGGTCCTCTGAACAATCGATAATAGTGAACACCTTTTCCATTTCCTGTATCTATGCATCGGCCATGTCGGGGTTAGTGGTTCCTTTGAACTCGAGTAGATTAGGCCTTCAGAACTCCGCACACTTTCCTTGTTCATTAGATCCCATGGATTCTTTAGTCATTTTATTCATTTGCTCAATCATGACCACATTTTGAACTTGCATGGTACTTGCCATTTCTCGTATTACGCTTACCATCTCATCCTGGCTTCCTTCGTTACGTCGTCTATAAGAATGTATGGCTTAATACTTATTCCAAGTATGGCAGCAACTAATAGCAATTCTCAAGACGGTCATGCATTCTAGTCCTAACATCTCATCATACAGGCAATACTTTTAAAGCATGACATTTATAGAAGCATAGTCTGTCCAATCCCCATGCTTTAATAAGATGAATCAGGTTTTGATACCATTTGTAACAGCCTATACTGCTTTATAGATTGACGACTCTCCCATAAACTAACACTAGTCTTTGCAGCATGCTTTGTCCTCATTCACATGCTTCTTGTGAAACTTCCCAGGAGATCACCCATCCCAAAATTGCTCCAAGTCAAACACGCTTATCCATGGAGTTCTTTAGTGATGGGCTATCGAAAAGAAGATGTATCTTGTTGGTATAGGTAGTACAAATCATATCATATAACTTATCCTCAACTATATAGTCCTATACCAAATGTAACATCCTCATTTTTATCCTAAATAAAGGTTCGCTATGTGTTAAGCCGAGTAAACGATTTCGCTTGAAATAGTTGAACTTTCACTCGAGCAAGGTCAAAGTCAAAAGGTTAAACCTCAAGGTCGAAGGTCAGCCACAAAGTCAAAGTCAATTATAAAACTTAAAAGTTAAAGAAAGTCAACAAAATCATGTAAAGGTCAACTAAAACAGACAATGGTCAACATAGATAATATTAGGCTTTAATTAAAGATAAATTAGTTGAGGTTAATTAAGGGCTAAGATCGCTTAGGGAAAATTTAAATTCCATTCTTAATCAAAAGAGCTCATAATAAATAAAGAAAAAATTCAAAGGGCAAATAGTATTTTTATCTCTCCTTTTTCCTTAAAATTAAGAACTATGTTAGCATTTGAAATTCAAACTAATCAAACTTAACTAAATGAGCAAGACCACTCATTAAATCATGTCTTGAAAGCCTTAAACACATGGTTGCTAATCCAAACACCTAAATTACAAATTCCTAACATTTTCCCTAATTAAATCTATCTCTAATTCAAGTCCTAATTCACATGGAAAATGAAAAAATTCCCCCCAAAATAGCCATAGAAGACCATGGAGCCTTGCTCATATTTAATTTTTTTTACAACAATCATAACTCACAAATTCTCATTTCTTCTGATTTACTTTTTGGTTTGGAGTCTTGCTCACAAAGTTTTCAAAAAAACTCTTTTTCTCTCAAAAACTCAAAAGCTCTCATCTTCTTTTTCCTCCACCTTCAATAGACCTTATTCTTAATCTCCATCCAAGCTACAAACATCAAACCACCACAACACCACCATAGATCAACCTCTAAACACATATCTTTCTCATTCCCAAACATAAAAACACAAGAAAAATCCTTCTCTTATTTTTCCTCCCTTTGGCCGAAACCATACCAAGCTCTGAGAGAAGATTTTTCTTCTCATTACTCTAAGAGAAAATTTTCTTCTTAGTTCAACACAAAGGATCAAGCTTTCTCATTTGCAACTAAGAAGCAACCTTAGTAGGGGTTTTATTTAGAGTTCCTCCTCTTTTTCTTTCTTTCCATTTCGGTTTTGATGTGAGAAAAATGGCTAAGTTCTTCCTCTTTTCTTTCTTCCCCTTTCGGTTTTGATCTTTCTTTTCTTTCATTTTGTTTCGGTTTTGATTGTTGATGGATGGTTAAAAACATGGCTTGATGATGAGAGTTCTTGATGGTGGTTATGAAACCATCATGTATTTGACCTTTAAAGCCCAAGGTTCGATTTTTTGTTCCAAAAGAATGTGAGAAATAGAATGTTTGTTTGTTCATTTGAATATTTTTCTTTGATGTTCAAGACCATAGCTTGATGATTAGTGTTCTTGATGGTGGTTGTGAAACCATCATGTATTTGATCTCTAGAGCTCAAGGCTTGATTCTTGGTTTCACAGGATTATGGGAAATAGAATGTTTATTGGTTTTCTTTGTTTATTTCTTCTTGAGCTTGATGGTGAGTCCAAGAAATGAGGTTCTAGGAACCATGGTAGTGAGGGACTCTAAAACTCACTTCCATTTTGTTAAGATTGATTGGGGTTAGGAGTTTATTGTAACGCCCCGATTTTTCTGTTAGAGTGAAAATGACCAAAATGCCCCTGAGGTCATTTTTCACTCGAGGAAAGCCAGTGCGGCAGTACTCGAAGGGCAAACTCAATGTTGGAAGGGGATTAGAAAACTTATGTACCTTCCCGGGATCGAAAATCTCGTTTTTCGAGTTTTCGGGTCAAAATGACCAAAACACCCCTGCGGTGTTTTACCCGTTTGCAAGTGCCGGATGAACCCGAAACTTCTCCAGATGGTTTTAAAAGGCGTTTTTATGTATTCTATGACCTCAGTTTTAATTTTAGAAGTCCCGGGCAAAATTAGTGCAAAATTACGGTTTTGCCCCTAGTTTCGTATTTTTACGCTTAATCGCGTGATTAAGCAAACCTAACCAATATTAGGCTCTAATCGAAGGTTAATTAATTTCCTTAATTAATCTTGAGTCAAAATAATTTATTAAAGTTGATTAGAACCAAAGAGTACTTAATTACAACCTAAAATCATATTTTAATTTTAAGACACCTAGTCATAGAATCTTGAATAGTGTTTTCTCTTTCCAATTCCTTAAATCATGGAATTGTGTTACACATTGTTTATTCATAAATGAGTTTTAAATTCTCTAATGATGTATGAGCACTCCTAAACTTGTCATAAACTCCCTAAATCACATTCTTAGTTACCTAAACTTAAGCTTAATCATTCCTAACCTTGTACCTAAGCTAATACACATCTAAACCTACCATTAACACACAATTAAATGGTCAAACTCACCTCCTCCCTTGCTGAACCAGACCAGGCCGTGAACCTTCTCCCCCATTGTGCATCACATGTTCAATTTTTCAACACTCCAAGGCCATACCTCAAGTCACATACACTATACCTTGTCATAACTTTCAATCAAGCTTGAATTTCCACATGAATAAATAATTAAAACAACCCATTTTTCCCATTTATTTGTGGCTGGAAAAGTTCCAGCCATGCATTGTTTCTAGAAGACTAATTTCATAAAAATTTGATAGGAAATTAACTCACATCAAGCCATACTTTGTAGCATAGCTTCCATACTTCAAACCATGCTTGAATGACCTTGTGTAAGAGATATTTTCTCTTCCTTTTCCCTCCAAACCACACGGCCACTCCCTCCATTTGCTAGCTCCATGGTTTTGTTTTTCTATAAATAGGATGCTTGTGTTAGCCTTGTTGCACCTTGAAGCATTTGCAAAGTTTAGAGTTTTAGAGTTGTCTTGTTAGTCTTTCTTTTTTTCTCTCAAAGTTCCAAGAGTGTTCTTCCTTTCTTTTCATCTTTATCTTCTTCATCTCTTCATCTCATCATCACCTCTCAACCATCAAACACCACCCCAAAACCTTGAACCATCATCAAACCTCTCAAACACCACACCTCAAACACAACTTCACTCAAAACACATCTCCTTTCCTTTTCCTTTCCTTAGCCGAAATCATCACCACCATTCTAGGAGGTGTTGCTCATCTCATTTCCATCTTCAAGTTCAAGCTTTTGTCTTCATCAAAAGGTAGGGATTTGTTTTCAAATTTCATTTTGCTCAAGAAAGTGTTTTTCTCTAGCTTTCCCTTGGATTCTTTTTGAACTTTCCTTTCCTTTCATTTTCGGCCATGAGGCCTTGATTTGAGCATGATAGCTTGATGATGAGAGTTTCTAGATGATGACATTGTGTTCATCTCAAAGAAACCTCTAAAGCTTGAGTTTTCCTTTCCTTATGACTTTATCTATATGAATATCTATCTCACATTGTTTTTCAACTTAAGAAAATTAATCTAAGGATTTCTAAAAGCCCAAGCCTACCCTTGTCAACCTTAAAGTTGGCCGGCACGTTCTAGAGATTTTTCTCTAGATAGGGGTTTTGGGTATTTAATAAAGAACTTGATGTAGTTTCACTTTCTTTCTCTTTTATATGACTTTCGGTTTTTGTGTTGTGATTTTTGAGATATGGTATTGGGTTGCTATCTTGTTAAAGTCTTAAATGAGCCCTAGTTAAACATAAAATGAATCTTGCATCATGTTTATTTTATGCTATGCATATCATGTTTACTTCCTTGCTATCACTAAATATCAAGATAATGAATGAACTTGCACTATCATGTTTATATTTCAAGCTATGCATTATCATATTTATATTTCAAGTCCTCACCTAAATATCAAAGATAATAATATATTGCACCACATATTTATTTTACGCTCTCATTTTACTTTCTAGCAATAACTAAAATAAGTGCATGAGCATGTTTAATTTTTATGTCATCACTTTAACGATTCTAGAGCTCAAAAACTTGCCCATTGATATCTCAAACAAAGGTCTAAAACATTTATTTCCTTTGGTTCATATTTCGGCCCTATGAGACCTTAGTGTTTCCAAGTATTGAAAACTATGTTTTATAATTTTTCTAAACTTATATGAGTATAAGGAATGTGTAGAACTAAGTTTTATGAATTTAGGACCTCTTGAGATGAAAATAATATAGCCACTGCCCTATTAAGTATTTTCATGAGTTTAGATGATAAAAGTGTTCATAAAGGAGTTTTGAAAGTTTTAACAAGGTTCCAAGAGAAACTAGTATTTTATGTGCTTTAGAAACTATGTTCAATGCCTTTAAATGGAGTTTCTGTTTCGGTTCTGCCTTGCTATGTTTGGCCACTGTATGAGCTGTGTTAATGATGTTAATATGCTTATGTTTGGGTAATAATTATGTTAAGACTCATATGTGAAAGATAGGATAAGTTAGGAACTAGAAAAGAATTAATTTGAGAGTTCTAGATCCCTTAAAGATTTATTTTTCTGGATTCTGTCCAGCAAGGTTTAGATTCAAGAATCATGGTTTTAAATTAGTTTATATGTGTAGAAATGACCCATAATTGGTTTAGGACTTAATCTTGAAACCTTAGGAGTAAACCGAACTTAGAAAGGGTCATTATTGTGACTTCTAGGCACCCGTAAAGTTAGGATTTTGATTTCTGCACTCTTGAGGTTTAGAGATGTTCTTGACCATAGTGTGAGGTGAGAAATACTTAGTTATAACCTTATAGGTTCCCAAGAGACTAGGTGTTGATGATCACTAACTTAGAATGTAAGATAAAGATCTAAATCGTAATTTCTAGAACTCCGTAATCACATAAACATAAAGCTGTCCAAATTCTGCTTAGTGCTGTTTGGATTAGTTCTTGAGCATAAAATTTGTATAACTCATTAATTGTGAAACTATAGGTGTATAAAGAAGTTAAGGATAATGTTAGAACAATTAATTTGCAAGTTTAAGACTCATAAGAATCGAAGTTTAAAACACTATGAGTTATAACATATCAAGTCTATGAGCTTATGGGGATAATCGTTAGATATGACTATGTGATGATGTTTATGTTATGTGAAAGTTTTATGTGACGATGCATATGTTATGAGAAAGTTCCATGTGATGATATATATGTTATGAAAAAGCTATATGGGAATGCATGATAAAAGTGAATATGATAAATGATGAGGTATTTATGATTTAATACTTATGAGAACTTAAATGTGACACAACACTGAGACGCGCTTCTCCTGGGTGACACCGGTTCGGCCGGGCACCCCCAGGAGGAGACAAATCCGTGAGGGTATGTGTAGATGCAGCCTGCCAAAGCGGACAAATTGCGAGGCCCGCGTGGCTAGCAAAGCGTTTCAAAGAGGAAATGATCCTAGAGAGGAGATCCTTAGTTTGCCCCCTAGCCCGTACTTTAAAGTCGGGATTATGTTATGCTTATCATAGGATAAGTAAGAACTAGTGACGACTAGTTAAGGTATGAGCTCATAACCTAGAGATGTTTTAGGGTGGCCCCATGAGATGAAAGTTAAAGTTAACAATGTCACATATACTATACTTATGCCAATGTTATAATGTTTCTTAGTGATTCTATTGTTTGGTTCACCTTTATGATGCATTCATATTATTAGATTCTTTTATGCTCAGTCATAAGACGCATCGTAAAATATGACGGACCTTGGATAAAATACCTCTTTAGAAAACTAACTTAAAAGGAATTTAGATGCATGCACACCTTTTTAGAAATAAACCCAAGGTTCCTGAGGATGTGACGATGACACCTAGGTAGGGATAACCCTACTGAGAATTCTTTTAGAAAGATTCTCATTCCCTCTCCTTTTTCTTCCGTCATATCTTCAGATGGCGACGTTTGTACTCTTCATCAACACCTCGGTATGGGAGCTGCACCATGACCCGGCACTCGGGTCATACCATTTTGAGGGTCGCTGCACTGTCAGAGTGTTCATGTTCATGGGACGACCCTTCGCGCACCTTGTCCCGAGCTACCGCTTCACCCTGACTGCTCCTTACGATTTTTGAGCGAGCGAGACCACACGATGAGCAGATCTTCCGCATGGAGCCCGAGACATTAGCAGCACGCGAGTACCCCGAGTATGTGCCGCGCTCAAGATTTCGAGACGGACCCATCCGAGGACCCGCCATCCCACATGTACAGTTGGAGCTCCAGTCCCGCTCCCCCACCGATGAGGGCTGGGAGTGAGGAGACGGTAGTCCAGCCGAGGTTGGCCCGTCGGCCATCCATGCGCCCTCGCCGCGGTGGACATGCCCCGATGATGCGCTCGACCACTCCCGCCGAGATTCGTCAGTGGATAGACTCGACCCCACAGTACTCGAACCCGCAGGAGTAGACATAGGAGGGGTAGTAGCTAGTGCACACACACCACATAGTTGAGGACAAACCTTCTTTTGTATATGAGGTTGTCTACTATAGGTGCACATGGGTATGGGTGTAGTTTCTCTTGTATTTACTTTTATGATTTCCTTGTATTGCATTTCAGCTTGTATTACATTTCATGATGTATCAAATAGTCACGCCCCTTTGGGTAGGCACGTTATATATATATATATATATATATATATATATATATATATATATATATATATGTGTGTGTGTGTGTGTGTGATTCAGTTGATGTTTCCATGATATGATGTGTTTTCTTATGCTTTGCTTATATGTTTCGCTATGCTTCCTCTCAAAGAATTAGTATTGGCTCTCACTTTGATTTAAATTCCAAAAAGAAAAATTTTACCCATATTTCCGCTAAGTATTTTCTAAGTAAAATATGAGACTAAGAGGTAATATTCTAAAGATTAACCTAAGTACATACTAGTAGTCTTGGGTTAAGATTTAGGGTGTTACATTTATCCTTTAAAGTCTTTAGCGTTGAGCTTAGTAAGATGTAAAAATGGACCTGCATTCATGTTTATGTTTCAAGCCCTTGCCTCTCATGTTTATATTTCAATGCTTTGCATATCATGTTTATTTTCAGGTTATTAAGACTTAAAAATGGACTTGCATTTTCATGTTTAAATTCAAGTATTGTATTTCATGTTTATATTTCAAGTTATCACCTAAACCTTAAAGACTTAAAAATGAATTTGCATCTCATGTTTATATATTTTAAGTCTTGCACATCATATTTATATTTCCAAGTCCTCACCTTATAATGATAAAGACTAAAAATGAGATTTGCATAGCATGTTTATGATTCTAGTCATTACCTAAACCTCTAAACTCAAGACTTGCCCCTAATATCTTAAATGGAAATTTTGATCATGGATATATTTTTGTATATATATTTGGCCATGTTGTGATGTTGGATTTGGAATGGATTTTATTTTTTTGTAAGGTTCAAACCTTGTGCCTTGATTATATAAAGGAATCTTTGAAAGAGTTGGAAACTCAAAAGATAGTAAAGATATGATTTTTGTGAACCAAAAAGTCTTATTAATGAAATTTTATTTTTTTTGGTTTTCTATTTTAGAGGTTATTATTAGAGCTTTCAAAGCAATAGAATAGCTTCAAGTTTTTTCAATGTCTTAGAATATTTTTTGAGAAAAACTAGTAATTAGAAAGGATAAAAAATATGATTTTCAAGGTTTTTAGAAATTAAAATTATAGTTACTGTTGTGACATTATTATTTCTGTAAAAATTCTGTTTGGTATTGATTATAAGTGCAAAAATTACTATCATTTATGGTAATAATTATTTTTAGCATCTTAGGAAGAGCTGATAATTAGAAAAGGTAAAAAAAGTAACTTCTAGAACTCAGAAACTAATTTTTTTTAAACACTGCCCAAACTGTACAACAATATTAGGTATTGTTCATGAGTTTAAAAATTAGTAAAAATTATTGTAAAAATTATTCTTAGTCTCTTAGATGTCTAAAAAGATAATTACAAGTGTTAGGTTGAACCGATTTACAAGATATGGAAAATTGTGCTTTGAAAGTGTCATTATGGAATTTTGGTCGGATGGGTTTAATTAGGTCTAATAATGAATTTGAGTCAGTCTATGTATTCAAAATACTATTTATAATGCAACACCCTGATTTTTCTATTTAGCAAAAATGACCAAAATACCTCTAGGTCATTTTTATGTGAAAATCAAGGCCGGCCAACGCCGGCCACCCTCAAAAGTTTATTTCTATATTAAGGATATATTATATGAGGATTAGATAGCGATCCATGCGAAAATCACGATCCGCGATTTTGCAGTGTAAAAATGACAAAAATCCCCCTGAGGTCATTTTTGCCCAGAATTCAAAGACGGCCGACCTGGGCCATCCTTGAGGGGTTAGTACCAGAATTCAAGGACGACCGATCTGGGCCATCCTCGAGTGGTTAGTTTAATGATTGAAGGAGATTAGATGCCTTAGAAATAATAACAGGAGTGAAAATCCCACTCTTTGAACTTTCAGCACAAAATGACGAAAATACCTCTACGACGTTTTCACACAAGATTTAGTCCCGATTGAGCTTGGAAAGATTTCCCCAGGAGTTTGAAATGTTGTTTCTATGTAATGCATGATGTTTGGATGAATCCAGGTGGTCCTGGAGAGTTTCAATGTAAAATGACTTTTTTACCTCTACATTAGTGCATAATGAGTTTAATTAAATGATTAAGGAAACCTAAGCAATATTAGGCTCTAATTTAAGATAATTTAATTTTAATTATTAATCTTGAGTCAAAATAATTAATTAAGGTTAATTAAGGCCTAAAAGTACTTAGGGAATCTCAAATTTCATTCTATCAAAGAGCATCCAAGACTTTATGTTATGTCATGACCAAATAGTGTTTTCTCTCTCATGTTCCTTAAAATTAGGAAACTTGTTGGGGTTTGAATTTCAAACTAGACAAGTTTAATTCAAACTAAGTAAGAATGACAACACTATAATCATGTCTTGCATTGCTAAACACTTTATTACTAACTCAAACACTAAATTACCAATTCTTAAACTTGTGCTTAACCAAACTTACCTCTAATATACCTCCTAACTCACTTGCAATGAAATTTTCTTTCTCCCCAAACAGCCAAGAGGTTGCAGCCTCATTCCCCCTAAAAGCCACCATATTTATTTCTTTTTCAACCCTAAAATTCCATTCTTTACCACTCAATTTTTTGGCAAGCATTTGTGTCAAAAAAGCTGTCTTAAAATTCTCTCAACTCCAAGTTTTCTTTCTGCTCTTCCAACTTCAAGAAACTTCTTCCACCATCACCACAAACAACCTTGAACCACCACACCACCACCATAAAACCACCTCCAAGATACACAACCTTTCCATTTGAAGAGACAAAATCTCAAGCAAAGCTCCTTACCCTCTCCACCTTGTCTTGGTCGAATTCTTGAGGGCCTCAAGAGAAGATTTTTATCTTATCATTCTAACTCACAAGACCAAGTTTTCTTGTTTCCATCAAGACAACATCTTTTTTTAGTTCCTTTAATTTTCTTTGCTTCATTTTTGGATTTATTGTTGGATGGATGAACAAGTTCTCTTTGTTTTCCTTTCTTTATGTTTTGATTTGGATCTTCTTTTCTTGATCAATACTTTCGGTTTTTGGTCCTCCTTTTTCTATGTTTTCGGTACTTGGTTGTAAATAAAGTGTTGGAACCATGGCTTGATGATGAGAGCTCTTGTTGGTGGTCTTGACATCACCATGTTTGAGGCCTCTAAAGCCAAAGGCTTGATTTCCTTAGTGTCTTTTTATTTTCGTTTGATCTCCTTTTTCCTCTTAGATTTTCGGTTTTGTTGTTAGTATGAGCTTAGAACCATGGCTTGATGATGATGGATCTTGAATGGTGGTTGTAAAACCACCATATCTTGGACCTCTAGAGCTTAGGGTTCAATTTTGGGTTCAAAGAAATGTAAAGGTTAAATGCTTGTTAGTTTATTGGATGAGTTAAAATCATAGCTTGATGATGAGTATCTTTGATGGGTGTTTGACATCACCAACCTTAAGATCTCTAAAGCCTAAAGTTTTTATTCCCTTGCTTCATTGCCTTTTTTGGTTTTCATATTTTATTTTCCTTTTATTTTCAGTTTTAAAGAAGAACATAGAAATGAAATGTTGTTGGTTATTTTCTTCTCTTTGTTCTATATTTTGAGCTTGATGGTGAGTCCAAGAGATTAGGTTCTTGGAACCATGGTGTTGATGGACTTTAAAGCTCACTAATGTTTAAGATTTACTAGGAAGCAAGAAACTAATCTTGTAAGGTTTTTGAGCTTTAAGTGAACAAGATATAAAAATAGATTTACATAGCATGTTTACTTTTATGCTATTACCTAAATCTTAAAGATAAGAATGGGTTTACATAGCATGTTTATATTTTAAATCATGGCTACACTCAATGTATATGCATTTTGGCCATGACAAAATGTTAGGGTTTTGAGATGAGTTTTATTTAATTTATGGCTCAAATCTTATGTCTTAGGATTTTTGTAAGTTGTGCCTTGGAAGTTTTGCAAGTCTTGAAAACTCAAAGAGTAGTAAAAGAGAATTTTATGAGAAAACTATTTATTATTGAAACTTGGAGTTTTAATCTCCATTTGGTGTTGATATTTGAGTATGATTTCAAATGAAATAGGGGAAGGTGTTTTGAAATGATTCTAGGACAAGGGAATAACTTGGAAAGTGTCAAAACTAGGTCTATGCAACTTTTGAAGCTTCTGGTAATTAATTACCATCTAATGTAATCGATTACCAGGATGTTCCTTGAGTTTGAAATGAGTATTTCGGCTCTGGTAATCGATTACACTGCCTATGTAATCAATCACCAGTAGCTTATTCACAACTCTCTTGAAAATTTGAACTGTGTAATCAATTACTAGCCCATGTAATCGGTTACTAGAACCTAGAACATAAAAATGAGTTTGTTTCTATGTGAAATGACATGAGTTAATAACTAAGTATGATTGGACTTGAATCATGTAATTGATGACCCCCTAGTAGGTCAAGTATATATATATGTATCCTATTAAGCATAACATGTGCACTAGTTGAGCCCGGTCCTTGATTCCGGCATACTGGGTAGGTGCATATTTAACTTTCAATAGAAATGATGATGATATATGCTGATAGATGAATGAACATAAGAGATGATTATGTGATTATTGTGGCATGCTAGGATTATGATTGAGCTATTGAGATGCATGGTCTATGTGAACATATGGCATGAAGCAAATTGGGAAAATCCGGTTTCTAGCCGTTATACTGCCAGATTTCCGCCAAATTTTCAAACTTAGGTGAATAATGAGAATTACAAGAATAAAGTATTGCATGATACGTTATAAATTATAAATATAATTATGGATTCATGATTGCATCTCTAAATAACATGCTAAGTTTTAAAGGTGACATAAAACACATGAAAATTATCCTCTAGACTCTAGGAATTAATGGTTATGAGAGGTGATCCAAAAGGACCCTTTAGACTCCAGGAATTAATGGTCATGAAAGGTGTTCCTATTCCCCCAACCCATACTCTGGGAGTCAAGAATTTGCTTATCACAAGATAAGTGTAGACTAGTGACGACTAGTTAGGTATAAGTTCATAACCTAGAAACTCTAAAAAAGGGGAGAGTATTAGGGTGGCCCCATAAAGGAAAGAATAATGAACTCAAGTCACCTAAAATGATAAAAGAGAAAAGATTCATATGGGGGATTCATGTTCTTTTATGTCATTCATGTGATTATATTTCCCTATGCTATGTTTAATTAGTATGATTCTATGATATGTTGCACATGGAATGGACATGCACTCATGATATAATGTAATGCATTCATAAAATCAAGAATCATGTTAAAAGGCACGAACATTTGATAATGGGCTTTGGAACTTAACAAAATGAACCTTATGCATGCTCACCATTTTCATAATAAACCCAAGGTTCTTGAGGACGTAGATGATGATATACATTAGGAAGAGAGTACCCTACTGAGATTCTTATTAAGTTTCTCATCCCCTCTTTCTTTCTTTTCTCCATCTCGTCTTCAGAGGTTGATGGCGACATTTGTGATCTACGTTGACGTTCCCACTTGAGAGTTTCACTTTGACCCTGTGCACCAGTCCTATCATTTCGTGGGTCGATGTTCAATTCGCCTTTTTATGTTCATGGAGCGCCCGTTCTCACACCCCGTTACCAGCTATAGATTCTCTCATACTGCTCTTTTCCCTGAGGACATGATTTTTGAGCACGCTCACCCCCGCGGAGAGCAGATTTTCCATGCCCATACCTCTGCTTCATCTATTCGAGCTTATCCCGAGTACGTCCCCCATTCGTTACCCCACTCATCTGAGCCCGAGACAAACCCCTCGGAGGAGTCACCATCCCATCACTCTTCCAGAGGTTCTACCCCGACCATTCCCATGGAGATCGAAGAAGACTCCGACGGAGATGCCACGGTCAGAGGCCCAATGAGAGTAGTTACTTGCCCCCGTCGAGGAGCCCACACCTATCCTACCTTACTTCTTAACACACCCAAGGAGTTGGTGCGTTTCATTGGTTACATCCCTCCCCTTCAATAAGGGCGTTGCTAGTAGTTGATGATGGACCTCGTGGGTGTGCTCGAGCATATACAATGGATAGTTTTCTTTTGCTTCTATATTTTAAGGTTATCTTACATAGGCACACCTTGGTAGACGTAGGAGAAAAGAGAGATCTCTAGTGGTTTGACTTATGTTATTTTTATGTACTTTGTTTACTGACATTGGGATTACTGTAGCAACCCAACCTTTATTGGTGGGTATTATGCTGCTTATCTTTTATGTTATCTGTATGTGATGAGGATGGTGACTTTGATGATTATAGGAAATCCATGATGTTTATCTATACTTACGGTACTGTGTTATTTTGTGTGCGAAATGAACGATGTAGCTTGCTTAGGTACATAGGGCTGATATTTTGTTTTCATATATTCAAAAAAAAAAAAATTCACCCATATGTTGCTAAGTATTTTAGAAAAATAATGTCATATAACTGGAACAAAAGAGTAATAACTAGTATTTAACTCAAATGCGTCTTAGGCATGTCAAGTTAAATATTAGGATGTTATATATAATGTTAAGGACAAGTTTTAGAGACATTTGTACCCGGTAGGTGTTAGAAATGCGAAACTTTGCGGTTTTGACCCGTTTGGAACTAAAGTGTAATCATTAATAACTTGAGGATAATAATATGAATGATATCTTATGATGAACATGCATGCTTGACTCTTGAATTATGCAAATGATGATCTTTAGTATGTTGTATATATGTCACTGAACATAGCATATGCATTAATTGAGTTCAGTCCTTGATTCTGGCATACTAGGTAGGAGCATGTTTACTTTCCAATACAATACTGATGATGAATTATGGCATGTTGTACTTGTAAATGGATGATTGAGGTGCAAGATTGATATGTTTTGTGACAAAAAGTAAATTTGGGGAAACTCCACTTCCAGCCGTTATGCTGTTAGATTTCCACTACATTTGTAGACTTAGGAAATATTATGAAGCTTATGAGCATGAAATCTTAAATGATATGTCATGATAATAGTTGTGATTGTATGCTCATGTTTACATCTCTGAACAACATGCTAAAATTAAAGATGACATAAGACACATAGAAATTATCCTCTAGACTCTAGGAATTAATAATTATGAAAGGTGAACCTATGTCCCCTAACCCGCACTCTAGGAGTTGAGAATTAGCTTATCAAGAGGATAAGTGTAGACTAGTGATGACTAGTTTAGGTATGAGCTCATAACCTAGAACTCTTAAGAGGATAGAATATTAGGGTGGCCCTCATAGAAGTGAGAATAATAAATTTAACTCACCTAAAAGAATAAAGAGAAGGATCATGGAGGATGACTATGTTCTTTATGCTATGTTCATTTATTATAATTCTTGTGATATATTGCACGTGGCATTGACATGCATTCATAATATGATATGATGGATTCATGACATTAAGATTCATGCTAAAAGATATGGGCTTTGGCTAATAGTATTTTGAACTTAATAAATGAACTTTATAAATGTTCACTATGTTCATAACGAAGCCCAAGGTTCCTGAAGACGTAGATGATCACACATGTTAGGAGGCAAAAGCTCTACTAAGATTCTTATATGAGTTTCTCATCCTCTCTTTCTTCTTTTCTATCCCATCTACAGAGGTCGACGGCAACCTTCATGATCTACATTGATGTCCCAGGTAACATCCTAATATTTGACCTAACACAACTAGGACGCATTTGGGTTAAATACTAGTAATTACTCTTTTGTTCCAGTCACATGACATTACTTTTCTAAAATACTTAACAAAAAATGGGTGATTTTTTTTTTTTTGAATATATGAAAAACAAAGTATGAGCCTTGCGCACCTAAGCAAGCTGCAACGTTCGTTTTGCACACAGAATAATACAGTACCATAAGCATATATAAACATCATGGATTTCATATAATCATTAGAGTCATCACCCACTGTAACGCCCTACTTTTTCTCTAAGTGCACAAATGACCAAAATGTCCCTGAGGTTATTTTTTTAACCAAAAAAATGAGGATAGCCGGCCCCGGCCATCCTTAAAGGGTTGTTGAAATGTTAGAAGGGGATTATGTGTGGATGAATGTTAATAGAGCAGAAAAATCTCATTTTTGGGGATTTTGGGATTTTTGTACAAAAATCACCAAAATACCCTTGCTATGATTAAGTACGGTTTTGAATTCTGATTTGATCCAGACTTCGCCCAGAAGTCTAAAACTATGTTTTCAAGGCATATTTAAGGTTTGTTTAAGTCTTGAAGGTCCTGGGCAGTTTTTGAGAAAAATTACGATTTTTTTCCCCTGCATAATGCATTTTGGGCTTAATGATGTCATTAGCAAAACCTAAGCAATATTAGGTTCTAATTAAGGATTAATTAATTTTGATAATTAATTAGTGAAAATGAGTAGGAACCTCTCATAATTGGTTTAGGAATTGATTTTAGTACTTTAGAAGAAGACTGAACTTAGAAAGGTCAAAGTTATGACTCCAAGGTACCCGTAATTGCAAAGGTTCTGCGCTAATGGGTTTTAGAATAGATTATGATCATGACAATTAGTGAAAATAATTAGTTGTGAACCTATAGGTACATAAGAGATTTAGATTGGATGATTAGAGAACTTAGAATTCCAAGTTTAAGACCTTAAGGGTCAAAGCATAAGACACTATAGGTTTTTTGATACTATGAGTTTATTAATTCAAGTATGTTGTGATGATGATCTCGGATAGAGATCCTTGGTTTACGTCACTGTCACGACCCGATTTGGATCGTGACCGGCACGTGAGGATTCCAATCCCCACGTAAGCCTCATAATCGTTGCGCCGAACTACATGCATATTTTATTCATAAAATCTACTTCAAGTCATAATTTAAATTTCATATTGAACTCGTAATAAACCTAAATAAATTCCTTTTTCTCATAAATAAAGTCTGGAACTGTAACTAAATATAAATATAACCGAGTTGCTCATTTACAAAATATACCATGGATGCTAAATCATTTTTAATACAAAAGAATCATGGTGAGCAAAATAAATTAAATGCTTGGTCCTGACCACCTTTCACTGGCCAACTGGAGCACTCTATACAGGATAAATAAACTTCACATCAATGTGAAGCTCACCCCAAGCTGAAGGGTACTAAAGCTGCTGAATAGGGGGAGGAAGAGGAGGATCCTGCGCTACACCTGAATCTGTGAGGAAAGGAAGAAAAGAGGGGTGAGTTTCATGGCAAAACTCAGTGAGTGGATCCTCACTCACAACCATACATGGGACATGAAAGAAAATACATAATAGTAATAATACAATAAGTATAATTCACATCAATTTATAATTGCATACTAGTTACAAAAGTCCTGGTTGCTGGATAAAAATAAAATAAAAATAAAAACATTGATTCTCAGGATAACTAAAAGAGTGGGAACAGACTATCCATCAACTATATGTTGGGTGCTCAGTCCCTGGCGAACAAGAGCCCCTAACTATATGAAATCTTAACGGTCCCTGGCGAACCGCGTCCCTGGCGGACTGATCAAAATACGGATAACTTGCCCCTGGCGGGCCTTGGTATACCAAGGTTAACGGAATAACTGCCGTTAACTCACAGCTCTGTCCCTTTAAAATTTTCTAGTCTAAAATCAGCTGAAATCATATAATGAAAATTCCAATCATTCCAAACCTTGCAATTTTTGCTTCTCATAAGAAAAATAATAATAATATTTCCTCATCATAAATCATATATAAATCATGGCGTAAATCAACAATAATAACTATTTACCAACTATGGTCCCATGCATCATTATAAATTCAAATTTTCATGATAATACTTGAAAGAAGATTTTTATATATATCGGTCCATGACCAACTCAAGCATAGACCTTCTCTAAACATTTTTATAATGCTAGAAATTAATTATAGAATGACCAAAATAAGGTCATAAGGTCAAACCCACTCACCTGGAGGGGGGGAAGAGTTGACGTCAACACCAACTGAGCTCCGGAGAGCAGGGAGGGCACCCACGTCGACTATAACAATCATAAAACTCAATATTAAAATCTATCAACCTCTAATCACCCTAATCTAGCCCTAACAATATTGGGGGAGCAACCCTCACTTGACAACAATGAGGAAAAACTAATAACCTATACTAAGAACATGAAGGGAATGGAAGGAAAGAGACCAAAATCTATCAACATAAACATACCTTGATGATTTGGGGAAGCAACACTTGAATGGGATTGAGAAAAATGAGAGAAAAATGGTGGGGAGGGTTTCTGGTTCGTCAATAATGAGGGAGGAAGGAGACTAATGCCCTTTTAAGGGCCAAAAATGAAACGGTGACGTTTTTGTACCGTTTGGGGTCTTGGGGCACCGCTATAGCGGTATATGACCGCTATAGCGGTCAAGCCGCGTTCTGCTCCTGACACTATGCACTTATGACCGCTATAGCGGTCCTGGACCGCTATAGCGGTCTCTAGAGGCCAAAAACCGCTGCAGCCATTGCTGTGAACGCTATAGCGGTCTAGGACCGCTATAGCGGTGACAGTAAACTCATATCAGCAGAATTTCTTGCTGTCATGATATCTGGCTGGTCACTTCTATACTCATTCACTTATTTCCATTTCTTCATACTAAGTTAAATTACTTCCTATTAACTTTAAAACATAAATGTAAATAAGAAAATACCCTCCATTTGAATTCAAATAAAATATCAAAACAATCAATACTCCAACCAATCAAAATCTCATTTTTGAGTTGTAGTTCAAATTTCGAAATTCCGACGATTTTTGAAACTTGGGGGCTAAAAACGAGACATCTAGAGGTTTCCTAAAATTCGTTAAAAATCACTCTTCAAATCATTTCCCTTTGGAGAGCCATTACCAGGACTTTTGGTCCCAAGATTGTGGCTCAAACACATAACCCTCCATTGAGGCGTAGGGTTCCAAACTTAGCGAGAACCTGAACCCGGTAACATGGGTGGGTCTCCGAGGACCCTAGGACAATACTGAACTTATCTACTGACACGTATACCCCAAGTATTACAGTCACATTTTTTCGGAGCCTTTCAAAAGGCATTTGGTTTAAAGTTGTGCTTAAGCATAGCATACCACCCACAAACAGATAGCCAATCAGAAAGAACGATCCAAACCCTAGAGCAAAATTATGATTTTGCCCTAAGCATAGTGTTTTTGAGCTTAATGACGCAATTAAGCAAACCTAAGCAATATTAGGCTCTAATCAAATATTAGTTAATTTCCATAATTAATCTAGGGTTAAAATGATTTATTAAGTTAATTAGAACCTAAAATTGCTTAGATTAAACCTAAACCTCTTTTTAAATTCAAGATTCCTAGTCATGGAATCTTGAATAGTGTTTTCTCTCTCCAATTCCTTAAATTAAGGAATTGTGTCTACATTTGTTTTATGCATAAAATGAATTTAAATCCCTCTAAGAATGTCTGAGCACTCCCTAATCATGTCTTGAGATTCCTAATTACTTAGTTAGTTACCTAACCACTTGTTTAACAATTCCTAATCTTAAGCTTATCCTAAACCACACCTAAACACATCATTAAACCTCAATTAGAATGACACAATTTCTTCCCCTTGGATGCCTCATGGTCGAAACTCCTTCCCCCTATTTCCCACATGATGAAATTGCTTGCACTCAAGAACCATACCTCAAAACATCAAAATGATAAAGCAGAAATGATAAAGCATAGGGGTTTATCAAAGCATCATTTCAAACCAAGAACAAAGTTTAACAAAACAAGGAAATAATTTTCAAAACAACTCCCTACCAAAGGTATGTTTTTTTAAAGGTGAAAAAGACTTGATCTTGAGGGAAGGATGAAAGAAAAATCTTTCTTGGGGCTTGAAGATGGTTCGGCCAAGGAGAAAAAAGAAAGAAGGAAAGTTGTGTTTCTTGAGTTTCATCTTTGGAAAGGTAAGGCTAAGTGTTTGGGACGTAGCGTATGGTTGAGAGGTGGTGGTTCTTTGTGAGCAAGAAGAAGATGAAGATGAAAAGAACTCTTGAACTTTTGAGAGGAAAGAGAAAACTTGGAATTACTCTTTGAAGTTAAACTTAGCAAATGAACAAAGTGTAACCAAGTCCATCTAGGCATGATATTTATAGAGAAATGAAGCAAATGAAGGTGCATTGAGGGGGGAGGAGTCCACGGCCTCATGGAGCATGAGGTGAGAGAATTTGCTTCATGTAGGCATGGTGAGGTATGGTGGTGAGTAAGGGCAAGCTTAGTCTCAAGTATGGCTTCAAGCATTGCCAAGTATGGCCTTTGAGTGTTCATTTTGAATTGAAATAAATTGAATCTTTTGAATGGAGGAGGAGGAGTGGCCAGCGGCCTTCTTCTTAATTAGGGGAAGAAATCACAATTTTACTGGTATTTAGAGTGAGCTTAGGGGTAGTATTTGATTAGGTCAAAGATTAGAGAGTGGTGACTAAGCGTTTAGGTAAGTAGGTAATTAGGGCCATGTAAGACTAGATTAGGAGGTGGTCTTTCTAAATTAATAAAGTCAAACTTCATTAGCTTGGAATCCAATGCCAACAAAATCCCTTGATTTAGGGAAATAGGTGAGAGAAAAAACTATTCATAGATACCTTTCTTAAAGAATTAAAACTAGAAAAGAGTTTTGAGTTTCCATAAGCAATCTTAGGTTCTAATTAACCTCAAATAATTATTTTGGCCTTAGATTAATTATCAAAATTAATTAATCTTTAATTAGAGCCTAATATTGTTTAGGTTTTGCTAATGACATCATTAAGCCCAAAATGCACTATGTAGGGGCAAAAATTGTAATTTTTATCAAAAGCTGCCCGAGACCTCCAAGACTTAAACAAACCTTAAATATGCCTTGAAAACATAGTTTTAGACTTTCAGGGGAAGTCGGGGTCAAATAAAAATTCAGAACCGTACTTAATCATAGCAAAGGTATTTTGGTCATTTTTGTGCAAAATCCCAAAAATGAGATTTTTCTGCTCTATTAACATTCATCCACATATAATCCCCTTCTAACATTTCAACAGCCCTTTGAGGATGGCCGGGGCTAGCTATCCTCATTTTTCTGGTAAAAAAAATGACCTCAGGGGCATTTTGGTCATTTGTGCACTTAGAGAAATATTAGGGCGTTACAATTTCTAGGTTATGAGCTCATACCTAACTAGTCGTCACTAGTTTACACTTATCCTATGATAAGCAATTTCCCAACTCCCAAAGTACGAGTTAGGGGGCATAGGAACACCTTTCATAACCATTAATTCCTGAAGTCCAAAGGGTCTTTTTAAATCACCTCTCATAACCATTAATTCCTGGAGTCTAGAGGATCATTTCCATGTGTTTCATGTCACCTTTAAAACTTAGCACGTTATTTAGAGATGCAATCATAATCCATAATTATAATCATCATTCATAACAGCTGTATTAGCGGTTCCTCCATGATCTCAATCTCGAAGGGGCTCCATGTTTAGAGGTTCCTCCATGATCTCAATCTCGAAATCAGATGACAACTCTACCACAAGTATGCAGCGTGGTGAAGCTTCAAGAATCTGTATGTCAGAATCAGAAGAGTCGGAAAACATGTAGGGTCTACCAGCTGAGTTATAGTGACTTCGCGTCCTGCTGCTGGGGCCACCTCAATGATATGAACTCCTCAGGAATGCGGCCTTATTTCCCGTAGTCCAATCGGAATCGAAGTCAGAGAGGCGGCAAGGGCGCACCATCGTCGATCGTAATGGATCTAGGGATAACATGATAAAAGGTGTGAGAAATAAATAATTTCTCAGTAGGGGATCTTTATCTTTATATTAGCGTCATCATGTACATCCCTAGTCATTTTGGGTTTATTATTTAAGAAAACAAGGGCAGTTAAAAGTTATATTATGCTTTATTTCGCAAACATTAATATTCCGAAGTGAAGTCTCTTTTAAGGTCATTCATTTAAATAAAGGTAGTAAGTTCAACAAGATATTATCATTATGACAATTGTAACATCCTCGTTTTATCATAAGAAGATATTCGCTCGGCGGTGATCTGAGTGAACGATTTCATTTGAAATAGTTGAACTCTCACCTGAATTAGGGAAAGTCAACATATAGGGTTAAGAGTTGACTAAGGGTCAACAAGAGTCAAGGTCAAAGGTCAAAGTCAAAAAAGTCAAAACTCATGGTCAAGGGTCAACCACAAAGTCAAAGTCAATCATAAAAAGTCAAAGTTGCTTAAAGTCAACAAAATCACGTAAAAATAAACTAAAACATACATAGATCAACATAGAAACCAAATAATAACTAGAAATCAATTAAAATGTGATCAAGTGATTTAAATTAAGATAACAAAGGTTTAAGAGTCTAGTCATGCTTAGAATAAAGTAATTAGCATAGGATTCTCAAAATAATGATAAAATAAGCCTAATAAGTAATTTACCATAAATGGTAACTATTTTAAGAGTGAATTATACCTAAAATAGTTAAAGTAGACATGATTAACCACTAATAAAGAGTAATTAGTAACCTAGGAGAGGGTTATTATAATTAATCTATGAAATATTCTCCATAAAGAATAAAATATCAATAACAGATAAATTAAATTATTTCTAGTAAAAAGTGCTTATTACTAAAAGTAGTAAGCATAGCTGGAATACCTAGCAGATAATGTGTTGCTTTATAAAATAACTCTTAAAAACACAAGATACCTTTTATAACCTCACATTCTAGCCAGCATGTAATAGGAAATACCTACACAAAGTTTCTTCAAAACAACTTACACTAAAACTAAATTAACTACAAGACAACACCAAGTTCTACACTAAATTAAAAGCATGAGATTTCCTTTGTTTTCCCCTCTGTATTTGCACAGATTACAACCCCCATTTTAGAGTGATTAAGATGATTTGAAACTTACTTAGAGTCTTGGTGAAAGGTGATGGATGTGTTAATGACAGCTTGTCATTAGGATGAAGGCTAGTCATAGGTGTTTAAGTTTATGGCAAAAAAACCAATGAGGAAACCTAACCAAATTCTAAATTCTCCTTACCCTAACTAAACCAGCAAACTAAATGGGCTAAATAAGATTTAAAACTCACCCAAACAAGTCCTTGAAGCTCACGGCCTTAAGGCCTATAAAAGGGAGCAAGGTGGCCTCATTTTGGTTCCTTACATTCCTCTATGCACCCTAAGCTTCAAGCTCTTTGTTTTCTTGTGTTCTTTCTCTCCAAACTCCTTCTCACACACTTCTAATCTCCAGCTTTGAGTCCCTATTCTGCTTCACGAGGGTTGACACTCTAAACTCTTGTGAACTCACTCAAACATACACCCTAGCCTCCATTGCCAACAAGGAACTCAACCTTGAGCCAAGGAGCCAAGATTTCTCTTCTACATTTCTTTTTTTTTTGTTTCTATTTGTTTGAGAACCTCATAGATGTTTGAAGGACTCACAAAATCCTATACATTTACTTGCTAGGTGGTTTTTATCTTGAAAATGTAAAGGTTTCAAGTCTTGGCACATTTTGGTTCTATAATATTAAAACTAGTACATTTATCTTCCTTACAGGTTGTGTTATTTTTTCCTCTCTGTAATGCATGCTCTAAAGTATGTGTTAAAAAGTTCATTGCCTTATTATTGATGTATTTTTGTGCTGGACGTGTTGAAGTTAGTGGGAATGCATATTTTGAATCAAAGAGAAACAAGTTTCACATAAAATGATGCTGGTAAATCTGTTCTAGCTAAAGTTATAATACCAAAATGTGTCACATTTACCACCCTTATTTTATGAGCCTCTGGAAAAATTATACATGAAAGCAAACTCCTAAAGGAACACTCTCCAAAAGAAAGCATGTAAAAACACGTTTTCTAGAAAAAGTTATAATTTTTCAAAGCCTAGTTTTCTTTCTGGGTGTGTTGTCTAACCTCTAGTCACATAAATGAACTTTTCTCCCTATACAAGTAAAACTTGTGAACTTGGTGTTGTTGGAAAGCTAAGATCTCAAGGAACACAGACATTTAAAATACATACACTAAAATGAGCCATGTGATTCCAGAAACGCGAACTAATTCAGGAATCCGAGCATGTGCTCATTTTCTTCAAATAATGTGTAGTAAAAGATATTAATTTTTCGAGTAGACATGCTAGAAATGGAAATAAGCTGTAAAACTTTTATAAGCAAAAATAGTGCTATTAGGGGCAAATCCATAAATTCATTAATTCCAGCAGGTTATAATATAATTATTAAGAGTTATTAGAGGAATATAAGTATAATAAATGTACATAATCTCATAGTTAAACTATATAATAATTTTACACTCATAAATGACTAAGAAGACTAAATTCTTAACATATAAAATAAGTCCTAACTAATTAAGGCCCAATAACCATAAGAGACATTATTTATGATTTTGACCTATGATCTTGTATGTTTGAAATGCAATAGATGATCATGATTGGAGGTTGATTTATGATGTGCTTGAATGCTGCCAAGTGTAATAAGATGAGAATTTGCTTATATTATATGGCATACAATGATGTGGATGCATGACATGAATAATGAGAATAAATGTTCAAGCATGGCATGTGTCCATTTATGATTTATATGACATAATACATGGGAGAAGCTCACTGCTTAACCCCGCACCCCATCCATTAAGATTCCTCACAAAAACAAGTTTGTGGTGATGGCCGCGGTATGAGCTTATTACCCATAGAGGTGGTGAGTGAAGGACCGAAACAAGTTAAGAATGCATTCATAGTCAAGAGTCTCATATTTAATATTGTGATGATTACCATGATTATGATATCTGTTTGCATTATTTATTATCCCTGCTAATAAAAGATCTTAAAAGACACTTCACTTTGGAGTATGAACGATTTCGAAAATAAAGCATAATATAACTTGTAACTGTCCACGTTTTTCTTTAATAATAAACTCAAAGTAACTAAATATGTACATGATGACATTAGTATAAAGATAAAAATCCCCTACTGAGAAATATTATTATTTCTCACACCTTCAACCGTGTCATCTTTAGATCCAAAGATATCCGATGATGGTTCTCCCTCGCAGTAGCTCTGACTCCAACTCCGAGTAGACCGCAGGAGGTATAGCCACTATCTCGAGGAGCTCATTTCATTATGGTGGCTCCAGTAGGAGGACACGGCATTGTCAGACCACACTTGGCAGACCTCACGTTATCTTCAATTTTTCCAACTCCGACGTGCAGATCTTGGAGGCACCACCACGCTCGATACCCATCATAGATTTGTCTTCCCATTCTGAGGTTGAGATTCTTGATGAGCCGTTAGACGTGTCGCCTCTACAGATGATCCCTCCCAAACTAGTGTACTACAATGCGAATGACGAGGAGGATCTAGAGGAGGAAGATCCCATGGAGGACAATGAGGATTTGATATGGGATGACTTTGATAACTGGCACAATGATTTTGAGGAGAATGACTGGCATAATTGGGAGATACTTTTTGACAAGTCAGGACCTATTCCTAACATGCCGACCATCACCGATTACGACTTGTAGAGTGATGCTTCTAGTCATCCAGTGGCTAGCGGAGCTCCTGCACCAAGGATTCCCGTTCCTGCTTGCATTGTGCACCCAGTTATTAGGAGCCATTTCCACACTCACCACACTATCTGATGGATGGGGTCGCTTGCTATTACCCTTGCTGCTACTATTTACCTTAGAGTTTAGTTATGACGCAGTAATTTTCACTTATATTTCTGTACTTATGCTGTTGTTGAGAACTTGTTGTACTAGATGCTGTGATGACTATGTTGCTTTATCTATATGATGTGTATTTCAGATGGGAATGCCCATTCCAATGAACTTATATATGTATTAATTTACGATTAGTATGGAAGTCGTTATTTATGTTATGTGTCTATATACCTTGCTAAGATGTTTCGATCGAGGGATAGTTCCGCCCGCTATATGTAATTTCTATTTCACGTTGCAGGCTTTACTTTTGAATATGTGGTTTCAAAAAGAAAAATTTTCCCACTGTTTTTGTACAATATTAATTTAGAAAGAGCAAAAGAATCGCAAAGTAAAAAGGTAATAACTAATAAAAATGAAACACGGCTTAAGCATGGTTTGGACTTATTAGGGTGTTACATTTTGGTATCAGAGCCAGGTTCATCCTATTAAAACCTAGGGAATGGACTGACTATGCTTTTACGTATGTCATGCTTTAAGAGTCTTGCCTATATGACGAGATATTAGGGGTAGAATGCATGATTGTCTTGAAAACTGCTGTTAGTTGCTACCATGCTTAGCATAAGTATTAAGGCTGATCAACTCGATAACTATTGTTTGGTGTGTTCAGGAACTAATGGCAGGAAATAGACGATTTAATGGACAACATAATGGGGAAAGCCAAGATGAGATGGCAAGTACAATACGAGAAATGGCAAGCCCAAGCAGCAGTCATGATGGAGCAAATGAATAGAATGACTGAAGAATCTATAGGAACTAATGAACAAGGAAAGTTCTCAGAGTTCTGAAGGGCCGGTCCATCGAAGTTTAGGGGAACCACCAACCCCGACGTGGCTGATGCATGGATACAGGAAATAGACAAGGTATTCACTATTGTTGACTGTTCAGAAGACCAGAAGGTGGTCTATGCCATTTATATGCTCAAAGGATAGGTAGCTTCCTGGTGGAAAGGTGCCAAAGGTCTGCTCGAATGTGCTAGAACTGTATTTCATATGAAGATTTCAAAACTGTCTTTTTCCAGAAGTATTTTCCAGAGCTTGTCAAAAAGGCAAAAGAATTAGAGTTTCTATAACTAACCCAAGGAAATCAGACTGTGGTTGAATACACAGCCAAGTTTAAAGAATTGATCAAACACTAAACACTCTACCAACAAGATCCAAACGAAAAATGGAAATGCATGAAGTACGAAAGTGGTTTAAGGCCGGACATTTTGGCTGCGGTAGCAACCCTAGAGATCACCAATTACGCTTCCCTGGTCAGCAAGTGCCAGGTAGTGGAAAGCTGCAACAGAAAGCCGGCCCTCCAAAAGGCCGAGGACAATAGGAAAATGACAGCCACACTGACAAGTCAACTACCCCCTAAACGATTCTATAGGGGAAACAACCCAAAGGGCAAGCACCTTTAATGCCCAACCCATAATCACTAGAAGATGTCTTCCAGTGATCAGAATGGGAACAATTATAGGCCGGTGTTCCGTTCTTGTGGCAAAAATCACAGTGGAGAATGCCGCCTTAGACAAAACGTCTGCTTCAAGTGCGATAAGTCGGGGCACTTCATCAAGGATTGTCCAAGCAATAACCAACCAAGTGCTCCCAAGCCTAAAGTCCAAGGACGCATATTTGCGGTCTCAGCTAATGCAGTTCCAGAGTCGGATGACCGGATCCTAGTTAAGTGTGAAATTTCAAGATGATCCTTAGTTGTACTCTATGACACTAGCGCTACACATTCTTTTATTTCTTATGACTGTGTCTCTATGTTGAAATTACCTATAGAAGAACTGCCTGATGACCTGTTAGTCTCAGTACCCACAAAGAACTCCACAACCACAAATCTAGCTTGTTTAGGATGTAAGTTTATTATAGCCAGTAGAACCTTCCAAAACAATTTGATTTGCTTAGATCTGACTGGTATTGACATAATCTTAGGAATGGATTGGCATTCTGCCAACCATGCACACCTATATTGTGAACATAAGATGATAGTGATTCCACCCACCCCTGTTAGACCCGTACGGAGTATACCTCTGTACTTGAATACCATTACCATAGGAACTAAAAAGGGTGTAAAGCAAGGATGTGTTCTCCTTATGACAAGTGAGGTAAAGTTAGAACAAGCTCTAGAGGATATTCTAGTAGTAAGTGAATACCCTGATATGTTCCCGAAAGATATACTCGAGTTTGCCCCACAAAGGGAAATCGAATTCTCCATAGATCTGGTATCGAGGATGGGACCCATATCTATAGCACCCTATAGGATGTCACAGATAGAGTTAATGGAACTCAAGAAACAGCTGGAGGAGCTATTGGCAAAGAATTTCATTAGACCCAGTGCATCAACATCAGGAGCTTCGGTACTCTTCGTCAAGAAAAAGGACGGAAGCTTGCGCCTATTCGTGGATTACCGACAACTTGACAAGGTCACCATAAAGAAAAAGTACTCATTACAAGGGATAGATGACCTCATAGATCAATTGAGAGGTGCCAAGGTGTTTTCGAAGATAGACCTAAGGTCCGGGTATCACCAAATTCGAGTTAGGGAAGAAGACATACCTAAAACGGCTTTTAGGACAAGGTATGGGCATTACCAGTTCAACGTAATGTCATTCAGGATGACAAATGCCTCTGCTGTGTTCATGGACTATATGAATCGGATTTTCAGGCCACGCCTGGACAAGTTTGTGGTAGGGTTCATAGATGATATCCTCATCTATTCAAAGACAGGAGAGGAACATGAGGAACACTTAAGAGTCGTGTTGAGAACCCTGAGGGAGAAGAAGTTATATGCTAAACTATCCAAATGGGAGTTTTAGATGAAAGAGGTTAAATTCTTGGGTCATGTGGTTTCACAAGGGGGCATAACTGTAGATCTAAGCAAGGTGAAAGCGGTGCAAAAGTGGGAAGCCCTAACTACAATAATGAAAGTTTGGAGTTTTCTTAGACTTGTTGGTTACTATTGAAGGTTCATAAAAGGATTTTCGTAGTTGGCATTACCCCTAACCAAATTAACAAGGAAAAACGTAGCTTTTAAGTGGACACCAGAATGCGAGGCGAGCTTTCAAGAACTGAAGTAGAGACTAACCATTACCCATGTGTTGATCTTGCCTAATCCTAAAGAAAAGTTTGAAGTGTATTATGATGCTTTTGGAAAGGGATTGGGTTGTGTGCTTATGCAAAACTGAAATATAGTGGCTTATAACTCTAGGCAACTCAAGCCCCACAAGGTTAATTACCCTAACCATGATTTGGAACTTATAGCCACAGTCTTCACACTTAAGATTTGGAGGAACTACCTCTATGGTGTGATGTTTGAGGCGTTTTCAGATCATAAGAGCCTAAAATAACTTTTGGACAAAAAATACCTCAACATGAGACAAAAACATTGGATGGAGTTTATAAAGGACTACGATTTCGAGCTAAACTATGACCCAGGAAAAGCAAATATGGTTGCAGATGCTAGTCAAAAGACCCTTCATGTGGCTTGGCTGATGGTAAAGGAGGCCAAACTAGTAGAGAGTTTTAGGGACCTCAACCTCATATACACAATATCTACAGGGAAGGAAAATGTGAGTCAGTTAAGTATAACAAGTACCTTTAAGGACTAGATAATCCAAGCCCAAAAGAAAGACTAAGAATTCCTGGAAACCCTATCCCTGGTAGATGCCGAGAAGTTAAGGGATTTCTCTCAAGACAGAGAAGGGATGTGGAGATATCAAGGAAGGGTCTGTGTTCCCTTGACAGGTAGGCTAAGAGCTAGCATTTTAGAGGAAGCCCATAACAGTCAATTCACCATTCACCCGGGCATGACCAAGATGTACCATGATCTGAAAAAGATGTTTTGGTGGCCAAGAATGAAGGCAGACGTGGCAGAAGTGGTAGGGAAATGCTTGGTATGCCAAAAAGTCAAAATCGAACATCAAAAGCCATCCGGTTGCTACAATCCCTTGCTATTCCCGAATGGAAATGGGAAAGCATATCAATGGATTTCGTCATGGGTTTACTAAGGACCCCAATTGGCCACGACTCCATATTGGTCATCATGGACAGACTCATCAAATCTGCCCAAATGTATATCCAAGAAATAGTGAGACTCCACGGAGTGCCATCGAGCATTGTCTCTAATAGGGATCCAAGGTTTACATCTACGTTTTAGGGAGCTTTCCAAAAGGCTTTTAGGTCAAAGTTAAGTCTTAGTACAGCCTATCACCCACAGACCAATGGTCAAACAGAAATAACCATTCAAACACTAGAAGACATGTTGAGAGCATGTGTCATGGATGAACCAAAGAGCTGGGACAAGTACCTCCTATTGATTGAGTTTGCCTATAACAATAGTTTCATACCAGCATAGGGATGGCTCCTTATGAGGCCTTATATGGCAGAAAGTGCCAGCCACCCTTATGTTGGCATGTATCTGGGAAAAGGAGTTTGTTGGGACCCGACTTGATAAGAGAGACAACCGAGCGAATACAAAAGATCAAGAATCGAATCCTCATTGCCTAGAGTAGACAAAAGAGCTATGCTGACTTGAAAAGAAATCCTCTCGAGTTTGATGAAGGAGAACACGTGTTCTTGTGAATTATCTCCACCACTGGCGTAGGTTGAGCCATGAGAGTAAAGAAATTGAGTCCTAGGTTTATAGGGCCATTCCAGATTTTGCAAAAAGTTGGTACCTTAGCCTATCGTATAGCCTTACCACCCAATTTGTCTAACCTTCACGATGTGTTTCACATATCCCAACTTAGAAAGTATCAGTCAGACCCAAGTCTTGTCTTAAAGCTAGAGGAAGTACAATTAAGGGAAGACCTAACATTTGGACCACCTCTGATGCGGATTGTCGACCAAGGAGTCAAGAAGCTGAGGAGCAAAAATGTGCCCCTAGTCAAGGTAGCTTGGGGAAAGGACAGAATAGGAGAGTTTACATGGAAACTAGAATCCGAGATGTGGAGAGATTTTTTGAATTTGTTTCCAGGTACAATTTTGAGAGCAAAATTTTTTAAAAGGAAGGGAGAAAAAATGTAACACGCTAATAAGTCCGAACCATGCTTAAGCCATGTTTCATTCTTATTAGTTATTACCTTTTTACTTTGCGATTCTTTTGCTCTTTTTAAATTAATATTGTACAAAAATAGTGGGAAATTTTTCTTTTTGAAACCACATATTCAAAAGTAAAGCCTGCAGCATGAAATAGAAATTACATATAGTGGGCAGAACTATCCCTCGATCGAAACATCTTAGCAAGGTATATAGATACATAACATAAATAACGACTTTCATACTAATCGTAAATTAATACATAGATAAGTTCATTGGAATGAGAATTCCCATCCGAAATACACATCATATAGATAAAGCAACATAGTCATCACAGCATCTAGTACAACAAGTTCTCAGCAACAGCATAAGTACAGAAATACAAGTGAAAATTACTACATCATAACTAAACTATAAGGTAAATAGCAGCAATAAGGGCAATAGCAAGCGACCCCATCCATCAGATAGTGTGGTGGGTGTGAAACGGGCTCCTAATAACTAGGCGCACAGTGCGTACAGGAACGAGAATCCTCAGTGCAGGCGCTCCGCTAGCAACTGGATAACTAGAAGCATCACTCTGCAAGTCATAATCGGAGATGGTTGGTATGTCGAGAACAGGTTCTGAATCGTCAGAAGACATCTCCCAGTTATGCCAGTCATCCCCCTCAAAATCATTGTGTCAGTTATCAAAGTCATTCCACATCAAATCCTCATTGTCCTCCATGGGATCATCCTCCTCTAGATCCTCCTCGTCATCCACATTGTAGTGCACTAGTTCAAGAGGGATCATCTATAAGGGCGCCACGTCTAATGGCTCATCAAGAATCTCGACCTCATAATCAGAATACAAATCTATGACGAGTATCAGGCACAGTGGTGCCTCTAAGATCTACCCATCAGAATCGGAAGAATTGAAGAGAACGTGAGGTGTGCCAGGTTTTGTATGAAGATGCCGTGTCCTCCTGCTAGGGCCACCATAATGAAACGAGCTCCTCAGGATAGTGGCCCTACCTCTCAAGTCCACTCGGAGTCGAAGTCAGAGCTACTGCGGAGGTGAACCATCATCGAATACCTTTGGATCCAGAGATGACACAGTTGAAGGTGTAAGAAATAATAATATTTCTCAGTAGAGGACTTTTATCTTTATACTAATGTCATCATGTACATCTCTAGTCACTTCGAGTTTATTATCAAAGAAAAATGTGGACAGTTACAAGTTATATTTTGCTTTATTTTCGAAATCGTTTATACTCTGAAGTGAAGTGTCTTTTAAGATCTTTGTTAGCAGGGATAATAAATAATGCAAACAGATATCATAATCATGGTAATCATCACAATATTAAATATGAGACTCTTGACTATGAATGTATTCTTAACTTGTTTCGATCATTCACTCACTGAGTGCACCAACACCAATATCTTAAACCACCTCCATGGGTGATGAGTTCATATCATGGCCAATGCCATAAACTTGTTAACATGAGAAATCTCAATGGATGGGGTGAGGGGTTAAGCAGTGAGCTTCTCCCATGTATTATGTCATATAAATCATTAATGGACACATGTCATGCTTGAACATTTATTCTCATTATTCATATCATGCATCCACATTATTGCATGCCATATAATATAAGCAAATTCTCATCTTATAACACTTGGCAACATTCAAGCACATCATAAACCAACTTCCAATCATGATCATCCATTGCATTCCAAACATACAAGATCATAGGTCAAAATCATAAATCATGTGTTTTATTATTATTGGGTCTTAATTAGTTAGGACTTATTTTATATGTCAAGAATTTAGTCTTCTTAGTCATTTATGAGTGTAAAATTATTATATAATATAACCATGGAATTATATACATTTATTATACTTATATTCCTCTAATAACTCTTAACAATTATATTTTAACCCGCTGTAATTAATGAATTTATGGATTTGCCCTTAACAACACTATTTTTACTTATCAAAGTTTTACAGCTTATTTCCATTTCTGGCATGTCTGCTTGAAAAATTAATATCTTTCACTACAAAATTCATACCTCAGAATAGCTCAGGGTACTTCGACCTCATCTCAGATTCAAGCTCCCATGTGAACTCCTCGGTGTTGCCTCGTCCCCACGCAACCTTCACCAAAGGAACAGACTTGTTCCTCAACTGCTTGACGTCTCAGTCCACGATCCTCGTTGGCAGTAGATTGAACGTCAAGTCCTCCCTTAACTATATGTGTTCTGGCTCTAAGATATGGCCTGGGTCGAACTCATATTTACGCAATTGAGAGACGTGAAAGACATCATGGAGATTGGAAAGATTAGGTGGTATGGCTATTTTGTAGGCTATAGACCCGACTCTCTGAAGAATTTCAAAAGGACCGAGAAATCGGGGACTCAATATTTTGACTTTCATGGCTCTTCCTACTCCTATAGTGGGAGTGATTCTGAGAAATACATGTTCGCCTTCTTGGAATTCCAAGGGCTTACACCTTTTGTTCGTGTAGCTTTTATGTCGACTTTGAGCGGTTAAGATTCTATCCTTAATTCTCTTGATCTGCTCCGTCGTTTCCCTCACTACATCGGGTCCTAATACACTTTGTTCTCCAGGCTCGTACCAACACAAGGGTGATTGGCACTTCCTTCCATACAGCACTTCGTACAGTGCCATACCGATGCTTGCGTGATAACTATTGTTATACACAAACTCGATTTGTGGCATGTACTTATCCCAACTCCCTTTCTGGTCCAAGACATAGGCTCTCAACATATCTTCTAGGGTTTGGATGGTTCTCTCAGATTGGCCATCTGTTTGAGGGTGGTAAGCAGTGCTTAAGCACAACTTTGAACCAAACGCCTTTTGAAAGGCTCCCCAAAAACGCGACGTAAACCGCGGATCTCAATCTGAGATTATCATCGACGGCACTCCATGCAACCTTACTATCTCTTGGATGTAAAGCTGAGCCAATTTATCCAACGAGTATGTGACTCGAATAGGTAGAAAGTGGGCCGACTTGGTTAGTCGGTCCACGATTACCCATACGGCATCATGCCCAGCTTGGGTCATCGGCAATCCTGTGACAAAATCCATGATATACTCTCCCACTTCCACTCGGGGATTGATAGGGGTTGCAACATACCTGAGGATTTTTGGTGCTTGATTTTAACCTTCTGGCAGACCAGGAACTTACTCACCCAGGCCACCACATCCTTCTTCAATCCGGGCCACCAAAACATCTTCTTCAAATCTTGTACATCTTGGTAGTACCAGGATGAATGGCAAAGTGGCTCTTGTGAGCCTCCTCCAAGATCTTTTCTCGGAGGTCGTCGTCTCGTGGCACACAGATTTGCCCCTCAAACCTCCATAACCAATCGGGGTCTTGCACAAAACCCTTCAACTTTCCTGCCTTAACCGCCTCTATGGTCTCCATAAACTCCTCATTCTCTCTTTGTGCTAGCATAATCCTTTGCTTAAACCCACCGATCACCATAAGGTGACACATCACTATTCCACTATCAGTTGCTGACATCCCCAAATTCATATCTCTAAACTTCTCTATTAACCAAACTTCATTAACCATCGTACAAGACAGACGTAATGACTTTCGTCTTAAGGCATCGGCGACTACATTAGCCTTGCCAGGGTGGTAGCTTAAGCCAAAATCATAATCTTTGAGGAATTCCATCCATCCCTTCTGCCTCATATTCAACTCCTTTTAATCAAAGAGATGCTTAAGATTCTTATGATTAGAGAAAACTTCGAACTTCACACCATATAGATGGTGTCTCCACATCTTTAGGGCAAACACGATGGCTGCTAACTCTAGGTCATGGGTGGGGTAGGTTACCTCATGAGGCTTGAGTTGTCTGGACGCATAGGCTACCACTTGCCTATTTTGCATGAACACACAACCTAAACCTTTGCCAGATGCATCACAATATACTTCGAAGGGTACGTTGGGGTTGGGAAAAACCAAAATTGGGGTTGAGGTGAGCTTTTCCTTAAGCTCTAGGAAACTCTTCTCACACTCAAGGTTCCACTCAAACGGGGTGTTCTTCCTAGTGAGCTTGGTTAAAGGTAGGGCTAACTGGGAAAATCCTTTAATAAACCTACGGTAATAACCGGCTAAACTCAAAAAGCTTTTTATCTCGGTCACAGAGGTTGGTCTCTCCCAATTCATTATGGCTTCTATCTTGCTAGGGTCAACAGCTATGCCACCTTTTGACACAACATGTCCTAAAAATTTCACCTCATCCAACCAGAATTCACACTTAGAGAGCTTAGCGTACAACTTCTTCTCTTTCAATACCTCTAAAACCAGCCTTAAATGATGCTCATGCTCCTCGTGGGTTTTCGAATATATGAGAATATCATCTATGAACACAACCACGAACTGATTTAGATAGGGTCTAAAGATCCTATTCATGTAATCCATAAAAATTGCGGGAGCATTCGTCAAACCAAATGACATCACTATGAACTCAAAGTGTCCATATTGAGTTCTAAAGGCGGTTTTAGGAATGTCTTGATTTATAACCCTAATCTGATGGTATCCTGACCTCAAGTCAACTTAGAAAACACTACAGCTCCTTTCAACTGGTCCATAAGATCATCTATCCTAGGCAACAGGTACTTGTTTTTCACGGTTACTCGGTTCAACTGTCTATAGTCTATGCACAACCTCATACTTCCATCCTTCTTCTTTACAAATAAGATTGGAGCGCCCCAAGGTGAAGCACTCGGCCTTGTAAAACTCTTCTCCAAAAGCTCCTCTAACTGGGTTTTCAACTCAGCTAGCTCCAAGGGTGACATCCGATATGGGGCTATAGAGATAGGTCCTGTTCCAGGAACCAGCTCTATGGAAAACTCTAATTCTCTCTCGGGAGGGAACTCGGGTATTTCATCCGGAAACACCTCGGGATAGTCTCTCACCACAGGTATATCACCTAGGTTTTGCTCAAAGTCTACATCACAAGCTACTAGGAGAACATATCCCTTAGTTTTCTCCCCACTACAGAAGACCTCTACGGAGTTTAGGTACAATTTTAAGGGTTAACTAATGCTTTCGGGAGGAGAAGGAAAAACAACAGTTTGGGTTCCACAGTCTAATAATACACGGTTGGCGTGAAGCCAATCCATGCCTAGAATGATATCTGTGTCCTTAAGGGGTAAGCAAATTAAATATATGATAAAAGATCTACTTTCTACAACAAGATGACAATTCAAACAACATTTGCAAGTATTAACAGGGCGATTTGTGGGAGTAGAAACAATAAGATCAAAAGGAAGCTTAGAAACTTGCAAATTCAAAGACTCGACACTAGCATATGAGACAAAAGAATGGGTAGTGCCAGAATCAAAAAGTACAATTAAGGTTCTACCGTTAAGTTCGCACTTACCTTGAATGAGGTTGTTGGACTTCCATGTGTCCTCCGCGTTAAGGGTGAAGGCCCGTCCTTGGTGTTGTGGTCGGGGGTTTTGATTTGATGACCCTCCACTCGTGCAGGTGTTGGCATAGTGGCCAGGCTTGCCACACTTGAAGCAGACTCCTCACCCAGCCATGCCACACCGTGATTCTTCCTGGATCGAGGGCAGACATCAGCAGATGCTGCTCCGGGGTTAGCAGCAGGGGCTCCTAGTGGTGCCTTGTTCTTGGCCCCACCGGATCCACCTTGGTGGTTCCGAGGTCCACCCGGTCCTCGGGGTTGGTTGTTGTTGAAGTTCCTCAGGCCTTGATGTTGGAATGGCGGCCTTTGATGTTGTTTGGATTGCTGGTACACGGGTGCTCTTTGTTGTTGTTGTTGTTGTCGTTGTTGTCAGAATTGGTTGCTTTGATAAGGGTTGTAATGATTCCTTGATGGGTACAGCGGTTTGAACTTCAGGGCTTGAGGTCCTAGCCCCTTAGCTCGCTCCACCCTAGTGGTGTGCAGCTTCCGTTGTCCTTCTTCAAGAATCCGGCACTTGTTGACCAGAGTTGGGAAGTCTCTGATCTCCATACGGGCCACGGCGTAGTTCAGCTCTACCTTCAGACCGGCCTCGTATTTCACGCACTTCCAAACCTCATCAGGGTTCCCTTGGAACACCCGAGAGAACTTAATCAGTTCCTCGAACTTGGCGGTGTACTGGGCTACAGTGGACCCTCCTTGGGTCAACTACATGAACTCGATGTCTTTGGCGTTCCTCACAGACTCGGGGAAGTACTTCTCATATAAGTAGGTCTTGAACAGCTCCCAATCAATGGGAGTTCCAGAAGCTTCTAGCAGTCACTTTGTGCTATTCCACCAGAACTCGGCATCAGACTTCATCATGAAGGCAGCAAACGTGACCTTCTGCTCCTCCAAGCAGGTGACCACAAAGTAGATCTTTTCCATATCTTTGATCCACTCATCAGCTTTGTCGGGGTCCATTACCCTTCAAAACATGGGCGGGTTCGCCTTGCGGAACTCGCCGAAGTGGGCTTGCTCAACAACCTCAGCAGCAGGGGGAGCAGGGGCAGCATTCTTGCATTGATCCATACGGTCGAACATCCATTCCATGGCTCTCACCATCTGACAGACAGCGACAACAGTCGCATTATCTTGGTCAGCTTCAGGCGTAGTCCTAGGCTGTCGTCGCAGTGCCATTGGTCCCTAAACACATGAGACAGTGAACATCAAGTTGATCAGGCTCAATATCCATGCGAAATGAGCTAGTTACCATGGCACTTGCAAGCAACAGGGGTCATGCATCTCTAATCCTATAGCTTATCTCTATCAAGCACTACACATGACATAACTATCGCATCATGCTTCTAAAGCATGGTCAGTCCAATCCTTAGGCTCCGTGAGAATCGAACTGCTTCGTGAGACTTCAAGGCGAGGAACTGTGGCACTTGTTCAAGTTTGACAAGGAGAAGGATAGACTTTTGTGTAATTGAAGACCAAGAATAGAGGTCGGGCATGCGAGTCTTGGAACCAAGAGGACATAGTACGAGTGTGGCCCTAATGTTCATGTAAGGTGAGAGTTGTGGGGAGAGGGAGACTGAACGTGTGCTTGAGGGAAGGAGGAAAACGTGTTCTGTTGTTAAGTTTATGATTGTGGAATATTTTGAAAATTTACAAAATTACCTCAATGCCATTAATGAATTAAACCTTTATTTTGTCTTTTTCAAAGCATAAGCTACAGTGGAATCGTAGGTGGTTGGTTATATGGTGTACACATAATATTATTCAAAGTGGGTTCCAACTTGACAAAATTTGGGGTCAAGCTCTCCCAATGCACTTGCAAAGCCATCCTCAGCAGCACCCACACAACAATTGAACCTTCTCAAAAGGTGGCGAAGAAAACTAAAGTATAAGAACATAAAATTGAAAAGAACATGATTTTTGCACTTAAATTTTCAAAACAAAAAAAAGAGGATTTTCTAAATTTACCAAAAGAAAAATTCTCTTATAAAATTGAAAAGAAAGATTAAATTAAATTGGTCTAAGCATTGACAGAGCTTCATAGGGACAAAAGTGGCCCCCAAAATTTTTTACAAAAATTTATATATATATATATATAAAAATTAAATTTAAATTTAAATGTAATCAAATTAAATTTAAATGTAATGATTTGACTTACATTTTCATTACATTTAAATTTAAATTTGACTTCTATACATATATAATTTTTCAAATAGTTGGTGTGATAGTTAAATATGTATAATAAATAAGAAGTGTGACATATTATCCTATACAGATTATGTTATTCTATATAAATGAGTTTTTTCAATTTAAAATCTATTAACTTGTCTTTTAATTAAAAAGAAAAAGATCACATAATGGATTTGTTAACTTTGTGCTCTACTTTGATTCTTAAGAATGCTTATAAATTTTTGGCATTATTAGATATATGTTTGGGAATATAATGTAGGAAAAAAAAGGTTTTTCCATCTAAATTTGAAATGACTTTACATGTTTGGATTAAAAAAAACTAATTTTCATTCTAAAATTCACTTATAAGTGAAAAACAAATTTAATTTTTTTATTATAGTAAAAAATATATTACTTTAGCATTTTAATGCTTTTATTAAAATAATAGAAAATATTATAAAATATATAAAATCATTTTATACATTTTTTAGTAATTTATCATATTAAGGTCATTATTTTCGTATAATCCAAAAAAATACCATTTAAAAATTACTTTTGAGCTTGTATAACCAAATAGAAAATTGATTTTAAAACAATCAATTATAAAAAAAAAATTCAATTATAAATGCCTTCAATTATTGCAATAATTTTAATCTCACAATTAATCCAAATATACATTACTATTTATCATGTTATTTATTTGTTATAAAACTTATATAAAGATGTACAGTTAATTTTAATTTGATTGAATTCTTACAATTTAATTTATATGTGAAACATTTTGGCCCTCAAAATTGTTCTCCCATTGGGTCTAGGTACCTTAAGATATGATTTTTAGTGAGAGAAGAGAACAAAGGAGAGTGGACGAACGAGGGGGAGAGGGAGGTGGGAGTATTTTTGGTAACTTATCCCAAAATTTAGTAAACCATGGGGGTTAGTATAGGTTGAATAATTAGAGAAAGGTGGGTTGAATTTTGACAAACCTTAGAAAAGGGTGATCATAATTTACCCTTTGTGATTTTATTACCAAAAATACACATTAATATTTTAAAACTAGTTTGAGAAAATAAATGTTTTTTTTTTTTTGAAAAATCAAGTATTACATGTTATTGTTGCATAAAGGGTAAATAGCAAGAACCAGGCTTATGATTTTACCAAATAACACTTAACCCCATTCTCACACCACTGTTACCCACCACCCCATTTGAATATATAAAAGTAACATTGTTGTTAGTGTACGTATGCTTATTAACCATGATTAACCTTAGCGTCAACCCAAAAAAAAAAAAAAACAGCCCAAGTAATCCTTGCTAGCTCCACCAATTTATCACCAGCTTGCTTGAGCTTGCCTTCCCCTATTAGTCACCACTGGGCAAGGCCCCGAGAACATCAAGAAGCCGGCTATGTGCCAGCAGAGAAACAAGGTTTGACATTCAAGGGTAGTGTTTTGGGTAGGACTGTGCATGGCGTTGTTTTTTTGTTTTGAGAATCAATTGAATAGTCAGTCATAACAACTAGAAAGAGCATGGCATATAGTGAAAGTCGAACCATGCAACAAGGACATAACAGCATCAGTGATGTGCCATACGACACCCTAACTTCAGATGAGATGATGAAGCATTTGTTCGATTGCAGAAGGTTTTTCCTCCAAGTGCTTTGCTCTTCTACCATAAAATAAAGTTACTAGAAAAAGAAAAGATAAAAGATACCCAAGGCTGGGAGATCAAGAATGTTGAATTAATGTTGGGTTAACCTTAGTTAAGTGTTTGAGAATTTTTTGTTGAATATTCTTTTAATGTTAAAGTAAATGAGGTGGAGTGTAATTTTCAAATGAAAATCGGGTTAAGTGTCGTTTTGGAAAGTCTTAAAGAGTGATTTTTGTTATTTACCCTGTCATAGATAAAGGGATGGGACTAATTCATAAATAGGGGAAGTATGAAGCGGAACCGGTTATGTAGGTTATCCGGTTAAATCTAAACCATTCAACAAATTCAGCAAACATCTAATGGCTACAAGTAGGGTTTCACGACAATCCCATATCCAACAGGCCCAGATTAAATACAACCGACTTGTCAAGTTTATGTGACAGAATGCAGGCTTTTCAGACTTTCTATGCTCCCTGAAACTTAACTATGCTGATTTCTTTTGGCTTTCTGTAGCCTTTTTGCAGGGGAAAACTATTAGTGTTAAACTAGTTTGCTTCACAAATGATTTGGCTAGAGTGAGTAGTTGATAAAATATATAAATGAGGGGTTATTTATTTTCAGATTAATGTAGATTTTACAAAATAATTTAAGGATTATCTTCTCACTCGTACAGTTAATAACCTTTTTATTTTAAAGGAGTCCAATGCTTTAATAAAATATCACTTATTTAAGCAGTTTTAATTCTCAAATACCATGTAATAAACAATTCCCCAACAAGGATTTGTACTTTTCTCCTTTAAACCTGACATTTTCCAGCTCTCTAAATTATTTTTTTCTCCTGAGTTTTCCAACAATTTGAACACTACAATGTCAGGTTCTATTAAAGAGAAATGATAGTCTAACGCACAAAATCGACGCATACGGGACGTATACAGTACTGTGCTGGGATGCCTCTATTGTAGATACACAAACAGGGAGGGACACGGTGGGGAAAGCTGAATGAAATTGAAAAAAAAAAGCCTGTAACAAACCCGCACACTCCTCTTCCCCCCCAAACCCCACCCCCTTCCTGAAACTCACTGTCCCCTTCCCTCTTCCCTTTTCCCTCTTCCCTCTTCCCTTTTCCCCATTCGCGCCCCTCTTCCCTCTTCCCCACCCGCGCCCCTCTTCCCTCTTCCCCACCCGCGCCCCTCTTCCCATGTGCAACCCGCCCTGTATCTGTAGTTCCCCTTCCCCCCAAACCCCACCCCTCTTGAAACACTCTCCCTTTTTACCCCTTTTACCTTTGTGATAGAGTGTAGGGTTATTAGGAAAGATAAACCCACCCCCTTTTCCACTTTCCAATTCTAGTCTTGTAGAGGAGAGAAGCTGAGGACCAGGCCGCCGTTGCCTCCGAGACCGTTGGGCGTCCGCTGTGGCCGCTTCGAATCTGCTTCTACTTGCGTCCTGCGCCATCTCTGCCGTGCTCTGTATCTACTTCTGCCTGCGTCAAGCATTGCCCCACGGTGTCCACGTCGACCCATTCGTGCTTGCATCTGCATCTGCCGTGGTTGAAGAAGGTAAGCTTGAATCTTAAAGTATGAATATTCGTTTGGTGTTTAAAAATGTGTTCTCCCTTGTATTGCCATCAGTGACATAGTGCACACAAAAAGAACAACTAAGCTGATTTTGTTATTTTTACGGAGATGATTTTCAGTGACAATATTTTTTTCTAGCCGGGTTTCTTGTGAATGATCTAAAATCACCCATGTCTGCAGTGCCAACATAAAATGTGCTCCTCACAATATTTTTGTCTGGATATTGAATGTGAATTTCTCCAATGGGGATCGAGAAATTAATAACATAAAATGGAAAATATTATTGTGACAGCTTGACAGGGAAGAAGATTCTCGGTTTTCAATTCCTAAGGTGGATATTTTCAGTCTCTTTATGCCCCTCACTCAGAGTCACCACATGTTTTTTCTTTTTTTCTTTGCTGTCCTTTTGAGTTTTACTTGAACTTGTGTTTGCATCCACATGTTCATCTGCCATTCCCATGTGGTGGCTATATGCTGTATATCATTGTCTGAATTGGAGATAAGATAGACTATTACTAAAAGGTAAAACATCAAGTCCGTCCGTTCCCATGTCATGCCTAAAATATTTTTGACTGGCCTCCAAAATATTATGTAAATAGTGATGATATTTTAACGTCAAATCAAAATCTAGTACTAGAGACGTGTTTGGTTTGGAAAATAAATGGGAATGCAAATTTCATGATTCAAAGCTCATCCATTAAATTTCGTTCTCCTCCTTTATGCTTAGCTAAACACACCCCAAGAGGATATTTGATAGTATATTTTTTTTTTAGGTAGTGAGAGGATATTTGATATTTGATTGGGATAACAATTTTATAGATGAATTTTATATGTAAAATTATACAATGAACTTTTCCATAAAAAAGTCACCTTCATTCTTTTCCCCAACTAATTGATTTTGTTGTTTTTACAAAGATGATTTTCAGTTACAAGTACTAAGTTGCCCTCTTGCTGAATATCAGAATAAGAGAAAAGGAACCTTACAGAAAAAAATACAAGGCTGAATGATTTCCAAATAATGTCAAGAGGATTTGAGAGCCGTTTTGACACCTAAAGTAAATATGGAAAGACACTAGTGAAGGGTGGCTGTTGTGGATACAAGTTAAATTGCAGATATGAAGGTAAAATAATCTAACCAATTAAGACTTGCATATATTCCTGGGTAGTCACATATTATAAAGCTTAACAAGAAAGTCTTATCTGAATAAAGGTCCAGGACTGAAGATTACACATAGGATTCGAACCTTTTATTGCTCAAGTTAATCAAGTTCAAGGCTACCGTTATTACCATTCTTAACCACATTTAATAGGAGATCCCAAGCATGTTGTAGTGATTTTAGGCCGAAAAACATAAGAAAAGTTACTGCAATGTATACTCCAATTGGCAATGCTGTAGGTAGACCACACAAAGCATGAAAAATCAACAATCATCATAAATAATGTAGAAACTTTCATCTAGTGTAAAAGGAGAACTCAATACTGCAGATTACTAAAACAAAAGTATTAAAGGACTGATAGATCATACGATTTTTATTTTTTAGACAAAAATAAAAAATGAAATTACAAGATCTGAGACTTTGGATATTTCAGTCTGATTTGAAAAGTGAAGAGAACAATAAAGACAGTTTGATACTTATTGGCTATTGTAGATGATAAATAATAAGTCAACAAATGCCGAAACTGAAGGGCAAAAAATTGCAGCTTAATTTATATCAGTGTCAAAGACGTAGCACATGTTACCCTTTGAGATACTATGCTCACGTTACCCTCTGATCAATTTTGTATTATGCTCCTAGCTTTAGTTCCATTGATTATGTTACTCCTTTTTTCTCGGTATATGATTCAAGGATCTTGTTGAATTAGCTAATGCTTTTCATTATGCAAAGACTATGGAACTGATGGCTAAAACTCTGTGACAGTATTGTACAAATGCACAGTTTAGATAGTGCTTTTGGAAATGCATTTTCTTGGCTTACCAAAATTACAAATATAATTTGTTTGATTTGGAATTGGTGGATACCTTAATAACCAAGATTGTATCGTTGAACTGAATTATTTGTGTTCAATTAATAGAAGGTGTATTTGCCTTTAGACTAAAGTTTGCTGTATTACTAGTTAAGAACATTTTTTTACTGCTCCTGTATAAAAAATCCCAATGTTTCATCCATCATAAATGGTAGTTTGTAATAGAAGTGTTCATTATGACTCTTTTTGATTGTGTGGTTGATGTCTAGTTTGTGTATGACGTTAATGTGAACATAAAAGTGCTTCTTACACAATTTATTAGAGGTAACTGATTGTTGTACAGTTGCTTGTAAAGGTTTAGGGTGCGAGAATAATATCAATTTATAAGTGAAGCAAATGGGTCGAAGGAAAGGAAGTACTAGAAGCCATGATGGAGGTATGTCCTGTTTGAATAAATTTTGATATATTGAGATTAAGTTGCCAAAGTTAAGAAGACATAAACATGTTTTTGTAATTGAATTTAGCTGAGCATCCATGGTAACCGTGGACATTATTTCAATTGACAAAGACACCTGATCCTGACTATGTTCCAATACATTTTAAGGATTGTGAGAGAAGTCAACACGCATAGAATAGCTGACATAATGAAGTTGTTTAGTTGTAAAATAAACTCTGCTTATGTAAGACTGGTTGGTACAGATGAAAGATGTCCTAGTATTGAACATGTGGATAAACGCAGAAAGAAGTACATTGACAAGAATCAGAGTGAGGTATGTGTTGAATAGAATAAGTTAAAATATAGTTGTAATGTTAATTATGTGCTTTTCTCTTGGTCAGAAGGAGAAGACCACCCAGCATGAGAAGCGTGGTAAACATGGGAAGAAAGACCGCACAAGATCTAGGTGGAGACAGGTAAAATGTACTTTTTTTTCTGCATTGAATTTTGTCCATGTTGAGGTTAAAGGAGTGAATGTATTCCTTTTAATTTCTATGAACTGCAGGCTGCAATTGACACCAGATGTTCCCCGTGTAACATCCCCTGCTGCTTTATGGATTGATGACTGTCCCCACAAACCAACACGGGTCCTTTCAGCATGCTTTGTCCTCACTCACACGCTTCCTGGGAAAACTTCCCAGGAGGTCACCCATCCCAAAATTACCCCAAGTCAAGCACGCTTAACTGTGGAGTTCTTTCAGTTTAGGCTACCGAAAAGAAGATGCATCTTGTTGATATAGGTAGTATAAATCAATTCATATAAGCCCTCCTCAACTATATAGTCCCATACCTATACAGTCTCAGGATCCCTCTCATTCGGGTGTGTAATCGGCTCATTCATGTACCCCTCCGCTTAGAGGACCTTTCGAGGAGCCGCTCCTTGTCCGTGCCCTCTTTGCACCGGCGATCACTCCTCGTCCTCGTCCCCGGGCGTTACATGCCCACCAGCTTCCGCCTGGTTCGTCCCCGAACCACACCGTACTGGGAGAGGTGCAGGCTCTGATACCATTTGTAACATCCCCTGCTGCTTTATGGATTGACGACTGTCCCCACAAACCAACACGGGTCCTTTCAGCATGCTTTGTCCTCACTCACACGCTTCCTGGGAAAACTTCCCAGGAGGTCACCCATCCCAAAATTACCCCAAGTCAAGCACGCTTAACTGTGGAGTTCTTTCAGTTTAGGCTACCGAAAAGAAGATGCATCTTCTTTTGAAAGAGGGAAGTGGGAACCCATCCCAAAATTACCCTCCGGAGTGCTGCAACCTCTCGAAATCCCCGAATGGAAGTGGGAAGGAATATCAATGGATTTCGTGATGGGATTGCCAAGAACGCCTACCGGACATGACTCCATATGGGTAATTGTGGATAGATTGACCAAATCTGCTCACTTTTTACCCATTCGAGCAAATTACCCTTTGGAAAAGTTAGCTCAGCTATACATCCAAGAGATAATAAGGCTCCATGGAGTACCCAAAACCATTGTCTCAGATAGGGATCCAAGGTTCACCTCAAGATTTTGGGGAGCTTTGCAAAAGGCATTTGGTTCAAGGTTGTGTCTAAGCACTGCCTATCACCCTCAAACTGATGGACAATCAGAAAGAACAATTCAAACCCTTGAGGATATGCTAAGAGCATGTGTCTTAGACCAGCCAAAAAGTTGGGACAAACAACTTCCATTGATTGAGTTTGCATATAATAATAGTTACCACACAAGCATTGGGATGGCACCCTATGAGGCTTTGTATGGTAGAAAGTGTCAATCACCACTTTGTTGGTGTGACCCGGGAGAGCAAAGTATTTTGGGCCCTGATTTGGTAGAAGAGACAACCAAACAGATAAGGAGAATTAGGGAAAGAATCCTCACTGCTCAGAGTAGGCAGAAGAGCTATGCTGACAAGAGAAGGAAACCTTTCGAATTTCAAGAAGGAGAACACATATTCTTGCGAATTACTCCTACCACAGGTATAGGTCGTGCAATGAAAGTCAAAAAGCTCACCCTAGATTCTTAGGACCCTTCCAAATCCTCACAAAGGTAGGTCCCTCCGCCTACCAAATTGCATTACCTCCAAATTTGTCTAACCTACACAATGTTTTTCATGTGTCCCAATTGAGAAAGTATCAGTCAGACCCCAGTCATGTGTTTGAGCCGGAAACTATACAATTAAAAGATGACTTAACTTTTGAATTACCACCGATGAGGATCGTGGATCATGGCATCAAGCACTTGAGAAACAAATCTGTATCTCTCGGTCCGAGTAGCCTGGGACAAGATGGAATGGAAGAGCACACATGGGAGCTCGAGGAAGATATGCGAAAAGAATTTCCTAACCTATTCATGTGTATCAAATTTTGAGGGCAAAATTTTTAATAAGAAGGGGAGAAATGTAACATCCCCAAATTTATAACTAAGAATCTTAATTATCGATAGCAAAACCAAGAGAATCTGGACAAATGTTATGAAACACAACAAATAAACTACTTAAGTATGTCTAGAGAAAATGCAAAAAATTACGAAAATGCCATCACTTAGTGGAAATTACGAAAATGCCCTTGCTATGTAAAGGAAATTACCAAACTACCCTTGCCTTATTAAATGACAAAGATACCCTTACTCTATGAATGGAATTACAAGAATATCCACTAACATCTTTGCCCAAAACATGGAAACGTGTTTGCATAAAACATGGAAACATGTTTGCATAAAACATGGAGCATTTTCATCCAACATGTTTGCACAAAACATGGAAACGTGTTTGCACAAAACATGGAAACGTGTTTGCACAAAACATGGAAACATGTTTGCACAAAACAAGGAGCATTTTCATCCCAAAATTCAGCCAACATGTTTCCATAAATCATGCTCCAAGTGCTTTCCACCTTTTGTTTTTTTTCTCTAATCTTTCCACTATAAATACTCCTCAAACTCTCTTCAATTCAAAAACTCCCTAAGTGTTCTTTCTTTCTTATTCTATCATTCTTCTTATGTTCTTCAAAAACTTCTCTTGATCCTCTAAACTTCATCCAAACACTTCAATCCTAAGTCCAAACTTTCACTAGCCCTCACAAGAGTTACAATCTTTAACTCTAGTGAGAAATATTTTCTTAAGCATTCAAGTTCTAGAGCCAAGATTCAAGGAGGGTCATCCACTCCAAAGACTCTTGTTCGAAGCTTAAGGAAGAAGAGAAGGACCCTTTTTAGACCCTACACAAGAGGTAGGAGCTTCATCTTTAATTGTTCAAGCATTGTTGGCTTCTAACCTTGATAGAATGCCTCAAGTTTGAGTTATTGTCAAAAGTTTTAAATGATTATTTGAAAAATATATTTTTAGAAATATGACATGTTCTATTTTGTTATGAGTACCTTTATGATGTTATCAAACTCAAATATAACTTGAAAAGATTGTATGTGAAACCTGATTTAATAAAGGTAACTTAAGACATGAAAATGGTAGGTGCTGGAAATTCTAGTTGTTTCTGGCAGCAGGTACTTGAAAGCTACTGTTCATAAAATATTAAGTATCTCGAAATTAAAATAATTTTACTATAAACTAGACTCATTATAGAACACTCTCCAAAAAGAATCACCTAAAACGGAGTTTTCTAGCTCAAGATATAAATTTTTAAAGTAGAGCCTAAGACTGAAACTTTAAATCTGACCTTGTAGTAGTAAAATAGATGTAACTCACTCTAGAAAAATGCAAATGGACTGATTTCAACTTTGTTGGAGAGCTAACACATATAGGAATACACGCATGTATGTTATGTATAAAGCTTTGTACCACGTAAATACAGAATGAGAAATAAATTTCGGGATAGTGTACTGTGAAAGTGCAGTTTGGAAAGGTTCGCTAAGGAAAGACTTGGTATTTAAGCATGTCCATTGTGACCCACCTCTCTTTCTGGGAACCCTCCTATGCATGGTTTACAGTTGATTTACACTATTCCAAAGATGTAAATGCTAAAATTTGATGAGTTAGGAATTTGGAACTACCTTTACTAAGCTGAGATAACAAGTATACAGAGAATTATAAACTTTCTTCTAAAAGATGTCAAAACTATAAATAAAAGAATCAAGTCTTGTAAAGAGAGAATTTTAAGAATTTAAGTAGAATAATAATCTTCAAGAGTTATATGAAAGTCATAATAAAAATATATAAGGAACCTATAATAATATTTTGAAGTGCATTAATGTATTAATGGAATGCTAAGAGTACAAAGAACACTAAGAGAAAAAGATAATACTAAGACATCCATTACCTCTTACGAACACTAGGAACTCAACTTGATAACTTTGGTTAGTTAATATGAATTATCTATGAAAGTGTTTACTATGAGATTTAGATGATATTGTCCATGTTTTATGAAGTGATTTATAGTAATGTGAATGTATGGTGATGAATTATGAAATGATGAGAATGAATGATTGATTGCCCAGGGTTTATTGTGATTACATGATAATATGCATACATTCATTTTCCAAAAGAAATAATAAAAGTAAAGTTTGAAAAAGTAGCAATGAAAGTCTGGAAAAGTGGACTTGAGCTAAACTCACGGCTTAACCCCCTAAACCGTTGAGATCACTAAGAACGGAATGAAAACCAAATAGGTTATGGCGACGGCCATGGTATGAGCTCATTACCCTTTTAGGGTGGTCTAAGGCATTGATGCATTCATCCCGTGAGTAATTAAGAAATATGTTGATGAAATAAATGAAAGATGATGATCACTAAACAAGTGAATGTTGAGGATGAGTAATCATGAAATGCATGCAGCTCCTAAATGATTACTGGTTATTAGTGGTTTTACATGATATGCTTATATGTATGCTTGATGAAATCTTGAATGAATATTTCGCTAATGTTCAAGATTAGTTTAAAAGTAACTGCACTTCGCTAATCACGCTTGTGAAAGTTTGATAATTGAATCCTTACTGCTCACCTTTTATAATAAACCCGAAGTGACCGGGACGACAACGATGACACTTTTAGTACAAGTAGGAACTCCTCGAGAAATCATGCATTTCTCACTCCTATGTTTATTTTCCGTTGTCGTTACCAGAGACAGACGTGTCCACCTAAAGCAACGAGGCCGTAGCTGAGGAAGGAGGTAGCACGTGAAGATTTCAAACCGTTCAAGTAGGAGCATTCCGAGCTTTAGTTACATTATAGTTAGTGAGAAACAATTAGTAATAGTAGAACTTATATTGTTATTTGTAATAACTTATCAGTATGATATATGCCCTGTTGTGACTTATGTATTAAGTGATTATATTCCAGTTTATGTGATAATTGTTCTACACTTAGTCTTGTATTCCGCTTATTTAATTAAGTGTGCAATGTAACTTGATTATTATCTATAAAAGCGCTATGTATTTCACTTCTCGTTACAGGCTTAAGTTTTCAAAAAATTAATTTATTTAAAGAAAAAAAAAACTTCCATTATTTTTCTAAGTTAATTTCAAAAGAAAATTAATACAAGGCATAAGTGACAACTAATAAGATCCAAATGTGAACTTAAGCACAGTGGGGTAATTTCAGTTTAAGCACGCTTAACGAGGAGTGATCGCCGGTGCAAAGAGGGCACGAACAAGGAGCGGCTCCTCGAAAGGTCCTCTAAGCGGAGGGGTACATGAATGAGCCGATTACACACCCGAATGAGAGGGATCCTGAGACTGTATAGGTATGGGACTATATAGTTGAGGAGGGCTTATATGAATTGATTTGTACTACCTATATCAACAAGATGCATCTTCTTTTCGGTAGCCTAAATTGAAAGAACTCCACAGTTAAGCGTGCTTGACTTGGGGTAATTTTGGGATGGGTGACCTCCTGGGAAGTTTTCCCAGGAAGCGTGTGAGTGAGGACAAAGCATGCTGAAAGGACCCGTGTTGGTTTGTGGGGACAGTCATCAATCCATAAAGCAGCAGGGGATGTTACATATGGTATCAGAGCAGTTCATCCTATTTAAGCCTGAGGAATGGACTGACTATGCTTTTGTCTATGATATCATGCTATTAATCTTATCTGTATGATGGGATATAGGATTTAGAAATGCATGATCGTCTTGTGATACTGCCATAGTTGCTACCATGCTTAGCTATAGTATTGAGCCTGATCAACTCGATGACTGTTGTTTGGTGTGTCTAGGAACTAATGGCGACAAGCAGGCACGCATGGGGCACGCGGTGGAGGTAATCGTGATGAACTGGCAAATGCACTCCAGGAGATGGCTAGGGCTATGCAAGCACAAGCAACAAAGTTGATGATGGAGCGGATGAATAGGATGTCGAGGAATCGGTTGGGAACCAAGAACATGGAAAATTCTCGTAATTCAAGAGGGCTGGACCTCCGTAATTCAAAGGGACAACTAACCCCAAATAGCCGACATATGGATTCAAGAGATGGAGAAGGTTTTCTCGGTGGTAGAATGCTCGATGAACAAAAGGTGGCATTCTCTACTTATATGCCGAAATGAGAGGTCTGCTGTGGTGGAAGGGTGCAAAGGGCTTGCTTGAAAGTGCCGACATACAGATTACGTGGGAGGTTTTCTATGCTACATTCCATAAGAAATATTTTCCTGATCCGGTTAAGAAGGCAAAGGAAGTAGAATTTCAAGGTCGACACAGTGGAAATCGAAGTGTGGCCGAGTACACACTAAGTTTGAAGAACTGATCAAACACTCAACTAGCTACCAAAGTAATCCCAACGAGGCTTGGAAATGCATGAAATATGAGAGTGGTTTGAGGCCGGACATTTTGGCATCTGTGGCTCCACCGAGGTCACCGACTATGCATCTTTAGTCAAGAAAGCCAAGTGGTCGAGAGTTGCAATCGCCACTAGTTGCCCACCGAGTTGAAGAGAATAGGAAGAGGTCTCGCTCAACAAGGTCACCGAGGGTTCCCACCCCTTACAAGAAACCCTACCAAGGAGGTGGATTTAAAGGGAAACAACCCCAACACCCTATGATGAATCAACCTAAGACACAAGTCGTTAATCGACCTAGGATGGTCTTTGTCCCTGAACCTATGACTAGACCCCTTGTGCCACTTGTGGAAAGATACATGGAGGGAATGCAGATTTGGTAAGAATGTTTGTTATCGGTGTGGACAGACAGACACTATTCTAGAGAGTGCCTAAAGCTCAATCAGTCCTCTACACTTCAAATTTAAGGCACAGGGACGCGTGTTTGCTATCACTCACGAGATGCCCTCGTAATCCGATGATCCGATTCAAGGTAAATGTATAATTAATGGAAAACCCTTAATTGTATTGTTTGATTCTCGCAACACATTCATTCATTTCATATGATTGTGCTAATAAGTTGAGGTTGTATATTTCTGACTTAAAAATCATCTTAGTTGTCTCTACACCCACTATAAATATCATAGAACTGATCAAGCCTGCCTAAATTGTGAATTTGAGGTAGCTGATAGGATATTTCATCATGATTTAGTTTGTCTACCCTTGTCTAGTTTTGATGTAATCTTGGGCATGGATTGGCTTTCGGCTAACCGTGTGTTACTACATTGTGCAAATAAATCACTAGTATTTCTTCCCAAACCATCTTTACCCAATCCCTCTAAACTTGATAGAAAGGTACGACTATACCTAAACTCCATTATCGTGAGGGATAGTAGGAATGAAGAGCGAGGATATGTTTTCCTGATGACAAGTGAGAGGGAAGTGGAGCAAGCTCTAGAAAAGATCCTTGTAGTAAAGGAATTCTCAGATGTTTTTCCTGATGACATACCTGAATTTCCTCCAAAAAGGGAGATTGAGTTTTCTATAGATTTGGTGCTGGGAACGGGACCCATATCTATAGCTCCTTATAGGATGCCACTAGCCGAGTTAATGTAATTGAAGAAGCAATTAGAGGAGCTACTAGAGAAGAAATTCATTAGGCCTAGTGCTTCACCATGGGGAGCTCCAGTGCTATTTGTCAAGAAGAAGGATGGGAGCTTGCGGTTATGTGTGGATTATAGGCAGTTAAACCAAGTGACCATAAAGAATAAATACCCTTTGCCTAGAATAGATGACCTCATGGACCAATTAAGAGGAGCCCAAGTGTTTTCCAAGATAGATCTGCGATCAGGATACCACCAGATTCGAGTGAAGGAGGAGGACATACCAAAGACAGCCTTTAGGACTAGATATGGACATTATGAGTTTAATGTGATGTCGTTTGGGTTAACCAATGCACCGGCAGTGTTTATGGACTACATGAATAGGATATTTAGACCATACTTGGACAAGTTTGTAATAGTATTCATCGATGACATTCTAGTTTACTCTAGAACTGAAGAAGAGCACGAAGAACACTTACGAGTGGTGTTGGAGGTGTTGAGGAACAAGAAACTTTATGCAAAGTTGTCCAAGTGTGAATTTTGGACGAAGGAAGTTAAGTTCTTAGGTCATGTAGTTTCACATGGGGGAATAGCAGTAGACCCAATTAAGATAGAAGCGGTGCAACAATGGGAAACCCCTACCACTGTGAAGGAGATTAGGAGTTTTCTAGGGCTAGCCGGTTACTACCGAAGGTTCATTAGAGGTATTTCCCAAATTGCCTTACCCCTCACCAAGCTAACAAGGAAGAATTCAGCTTTTATATGGAGCCCAGAATGTGAAGAGAGTTTCCAAGAACTAAAAAAGAAGTTGACCACTACCCCTGTCCTAATCCTACCTGACCCAAAAGAAAAATTTGAGGTGTATTGTGATGCCTCGGGAAGAGGACTAGGATGTGTTTTGATGCAAAATAGGAATGTAGTAGCATATGCCTCTAGACAGCTCAAACCCCATGAAGTAAATTACCCAACCCATGACTTAGAGCTAGCAGCTATTGTCTTTGCCTTAAAAATCTGGAGACATCATCTTTATGGTGTAAGGTTTGAAGTATTTTCTGACCACAAAAGTCTGAAATACCTCTTCAACCAAAAGGAACTCAATATGAGACAAAGGCGTTGGATGGAGTTTCTCAAGGACTATGATTTTGGGTTGAACTACCACCCAGGAAAGGCAAATGTGGTAGCAGACGCTTTGAGTCGTAAGTCCTTGCATGCCGCTTGGCTCATGGTGAAAGAAAATGAACTGGTAGAAGATTTTAGGAACCTCAACTTAGGATATAGGGGGACTTCAGAACAAATTCGATTAAGCCAACTAAGTGTAACCAGTAGCTTTAAGGATCAAATAATTCAAGCCCAAAGGGAAGATGAGGATTTCCTTAGAACCTTAACCCTTGTCGAAGTAGGAAAGTTGAAAGAGTTTGTCCAGGATGAGGAAGGAGTGTGGACATACCAAGGGAGAATTTGTGTACCTGCAAAAGAAGGATTGAGAGCTAGCATTTTGGAAGAAGCCCACAAGAGTCAATTTAGTGTACACCCCGGTATAACCAAGATGTACCATGACCTAAAAAAGATGTTCTGGTGGCCAAAGATGAAAGCAGATATAGCAAATATAGTACAAAAATGTTTGGTATGCCAAAAAGTGAAGATAGAGCATCAGAAACCCTCCGGAGTGCTACAACCTCTCGAAATCCCCGAATGGAAGTGGGAAGGAATATCCATGGATTTCGTGATGGGATTGCCAAGAACGCCTACCGGACATGACTCCATATGGGTAATTGTAGATAGATTGACCAAATCTGCTCACTTTTTACCCATTCGAGCAAATTACCCTTTGGAAAAGTTAGCTCAGCTATACATCCAAGAGATAATAAGGCTCCATGGAGTACTCAAAACCATTGTCTCAGATAGGGATCCAAGGTTCACCTCAAGATTTTGGGGAGCTTTGCAAAGGCATTTGGTTCAAAGTTGTGTCTAAGCACCGCCTATCACCCTCGGTGATGGACAATCAGAAAGAACAATTCAAACCCTTGAGGATATGCTAAGAGCATGTGTCTTAGACCAGCCAAAAAGTTGGGACAAACAGCTTCCATTGATTGAGTTTGCATATAATAATAGTTACCACACTAGCATTGGGATGGCACCTTATGAGGCTTTGTATGGTAGAAAGTGTCAATCACCACTTTGTTGGTGTGACCCTGAGAGCAAAGTATTTTGGGCCCTGATTTGGTAGAAGAGACAACCAAACAAATAAGGAAAATTAGGGAAAGAATCCTCATTGCTCAGAGTAGGCAGAAGAGCTATGCTGACAAGAGAAGGAAACCTCTCGAATTTCAAGAAAAAGAACACATATTCTTGCGAATTACTCCTACCACAGGTATAGGTCGTGCAATGAAAGTCAAAAAGCTAAGCCCTAGATTCTTAGGACCCTTCCAAATCCTCAAAAAGGTAGGTCCCTCCGCCTACCAAATTGCATTACCTCCAAATTTGTCTAGCCTACACAATGTTTTTCATGTGTCCCAATTGAGAAAGTATCAGTCAGACCCCAGTCATGTGTTTGAGCCAGAAACTATACAATTAAAAGATGACTTAACTTTTGAATTACCACCGATGAGGATCGTGGATCATGGCATCAAGCGGTGAGAAACAAATCTGTATCTGGTCCGAGTAGCCTGGGGACAAGATGGAATGGAAGAGCACACATGGGAGCTCGAGGAAGATATGCGAAAAGAATTTCCGAACCTATTCACAGGTATCAAATTTTGAGGGCAAAATTTTTAATAACAATGGGAGAAATGTAACATCCCCAAATTTATAACTAAGAATCTTAATTATCGATAGCAAAACCAAGAGAATCTGGACAAATGTTATGAAACACAACAAATAGACTACTTAAGTATGTCTAGAGAAAAATGCAAAGAATTACGAAAATGCCCTTGCTATGTAAAGGAAATTACCAAACTACCCTTGCCTTATTAAATGACAAAGATACCCTTACTCTATGAATGGAATTACAAGAATATCCACTAACATCTTTGCACAAAACATGGAAACGTGTTTGCATAAAACATGGAAACATGTTTGCATAAAACATGGAGCATTTTCATCCAACATGTTTGCATAAAACATGGAAACGTGTTTGCACAAAACATGGAAACGTATTTGCATAAAACATGGAAACATGTTTGCATAAAACATGGAGCATTTTCATCGAACATGTTTGCATAAAACATGGAAACGTGTTTGCACAAAACATGGAAACGTGTTTGCACAAAACAAGGAGCATTTTCATCCCAAAATTTAGCCAACATGTTTCCATAAATCATGCTCCAAGTGCTTTCCATCTTCTGTTTTTTTCTCTAATCTTTCCACTATAAATACTCCTCAAACTCTCTTCAATTCAGAAACTCTCTAAGTGTTCTTTCTTTCTTATTCTATCATTCTTCTTATGTTCTTCAAAAACTTCTCTTGATCCTCTAAACTTCATCCAAACACTTCAATCCTAAGTCCAAACTTTCACTAGCCCTCACAAGAGTTACAATCTTTAGCTCTAGGGAGAAATATTTTCTTAAGCATTCAAGTTCTAGAGCCAAGATTCAAGGAGGGTCATCCACTCCAAAGACTCTTAAAGAAGAGAAGGACCCTTTTTAGACCCTACACAAGAGGTAGGAGCTTCATCTTTAATTGTTCAAGCATTGTTGGCTTCTAACCTTGATAGAATGCCTCAAGTTTGAGTTATTGTCAAAAGTTTTAAATGATTATTTGAAAATTATATTTTTAGAAATATGACATGTTCTATTCTGTTATGAGTACCCTTATGATGTTATCAAACTCAAATATAACTTGAAAAGATTGTATGTGAAACCTGATTTAATAAAGGTAACTTAAGACATGAAAATGGTAGGTGCTGGAAATTCTAGTTGTTTCTGGCAGCAGGTACTTCGAAAGCTACTGTTCATAAAATATTAAGTATCTCGACATTAAAATAATTTTACTATAAACTAGACTCATTATAGAACACTCTCCAAAAAGAATCACCTAAAACGGAGTTTTCTAGCTCAAGATATAAATTTTTAAAGTAGAGCCTAAGACTGAAACTTTAAATCTGACCTTGTAGTAGTAAAATAGATGTAACTCACTCTAGAAAAATGCAAATGGACTGATTTCAACTTTGTTGGAGAGCTAACACATATAGGAATACACCCATGTATGTTATGTATAAAGCCTTGTACCACGTAAATACAGAATGAGAAATAAATTTCGGGATAGTGTACTGTGAAAGTGCAGTTTGGAAAGGTTCTGGCTAAGGAAAGACTTGGTATTTAAGCATGTCCATTGTGACCCACCTCTCTTTCCCTGGGAACCCTCCTATGCATGGTTTACAGTTGATTTACACTATTCCAAAGATGTAAATGCTAAAATTTGATGAGTTAGGAATTTGGAACTACCTTTACTAAGCTGAGATAACAAGTATACAGAGAATTATAAACTTTCTTCTAAAAGATGTCAAAACTATAAATAAAAGAATCAAGTCTTGTAAAGAGAGAATTTTAAGAATTTAAGTAGAATAATAATCTTCAAGATTTATATGAAAGTCATAATAAAAATATATAAGGAACCTATAATAATATTTTGAAGTGCATTAATGTATTAATGGAATGCTAAGAGTACAAAGAACACTAAGAGAAAAAGATAATACTAAGACATCCATTACCTCTTACGAACACTAGGAACTCAACTTGATAACTTTGGTTAGTTAATATGAATTATCTATGAAAGTGTTTACTATGAGATTTACATGATATTGTCCATGTTTTATGAAGTGATTTATAGTAATGTGAATGTATGGTGATGAATTATGAAATAATGAGGATGAATGATTGATTGCCCAGGGTTTATTGTGATTACATGATAATATGCATACATTCATTTCCAAAAGAAATAATAAAAGTAAAGTTTGAAAAAGTAGCAATGAAAGTCTGGAAAAGTGGACTTGAGCTAAACTCACGGCTTAACCCCCTAAACCGTTGAGATCACGGCAACGGAATGAAAACCAAAAAGGTTATGGCGACGGCCATGGTATGAGCTCATTACCCTTTTAGGGTGGTCTAAGGCATTGATGCATTCATCCCGTGAGTAATTAAGAAATATGTTGATGAAATAAATGAAAGATGATGATCACTAAACAAGTGAATGTTGAGGATGAGTAATCATGAAATGCATGCAACTCCCAAATGATTACTGCTTATTAGTGGTTTTACATTATATGCTTATATGTATGCTTGATGAAATCTTGAATGAATATTTCGCTAATGTTCAAGATTAGTTTAAAAGTAACTGCACACTGATAATCACGTTTGTGGAAGTTTGATAATTGAATCCTTATCTGTTCACCTTTTTATAATAAACCCGAAGTGACTGGGACGACTACGATGACACTTTTAGTACAAGTAGGAACTCCTACTGAGAAATCATGTATTTCTCACTCCTATGTTTATTTTCCGTTGTCGTTACCAGAGACAGACGTGTCCACCTAAAGCAACGAGGCCGTAGCTGAGCAAGGAGGTAGCACGTGAAGATTTCAAACCGTTCAAGTAGGAGCATTCCGAGCTTTAGTTACATTATAGTTTGTGAGAAACAATTAGTAATAGTAGAACTTATATTGTTATTTGTAATAACTTATCAGTATGATATATGCCCTGTTGTGACTTATGTATTAAGTGATTATATTCCAGTTTATGTGATAATTGTTCTACACTTAGTCTTTTATTCCGCTTATTTAATTAAGTGCGCAATGTAACTTGATTATTATCTATAAAAGCGCTATGTATTTCACTTCTCGTTACAGGCTTAAGTTTTCAAAAAAAAAATTTATTTATTTAAAAAAAAAACTTCCATTATTTTTCTAAGTTAATTTCAAAAGAAAATTAATACAAGGCATAAGTGACAACTAATAGAATCCAAATGTGAACTTAAGCACAGTGGGGTTCTATTAGGGTGTTACACCCCGAGTCGTCTAAATAGATTGTGCAATTTGCTGACCAAAGATCAAGTTGAAATTGTGAAATCCATGGGGTTCGGTTCGATATTTCATATAAAAACTCCGTTGGACCGGAAATTGTGCTATGAGCTAGTGAATGCTATAGACCTAAGTAGGATGTGCATGTTCATAAATAGTGAACCGATCTGGATTAGCCATGATGACGTCGGTTTGGTGTTTGATCTACCGGTTAAAGGTATTTTAACCTTCAAACTGCTGCCTATTTGATTGAATTTGTGTAGAAATTTTTGTGTATTGTTGAAGCAGTATTTAGGGTATGGGAAACTTTTTTTGGAAAGTAAAGAGTTGCACACAAACCTAACTTATGTCGATTTGCAATGAATCGTATCAGAAGCACCTAGTGCGATCCTTTGAATATAGTTTGAACCAACCGTCACATTGCGATATGACCCATTGCATTAGTAAGAAAAAATGCCTTAGTGTATTTGACATGTCAACTAGTTTGTCTCTCTCGTGAAGGTGTCTTCTTATTATGAGTCTTTATTATACAAATTTGTTTTTTTTAAATATAACGATGCATATATTTTCGATGCAATGTTAGGGCTTAATATTGCAACATCTCTCACCAAAGAGCAAGAATCCCTCTTGGAGGAATTTGTTGGGGTTAATGATACTCAGTTATTGGGGATGATCGAGCAAGGCACAACCGATGCCAAATTCAAGCGAGCATTCATCCTATATGTATTGTCTGGATTTTTTTGCCCTACATCATACCTTAGGCCGAGTCCAAGGTTAATAGGAGCGATTATTGATGTTGATCATGTGCATAAGTATAATTGGAGTAAGTTCATTTTTGAATGGCTCATAGATCAAATCAGAATATACAAGACTAGTAAATACAAGATCAGGAGCATAGGCGGTTGCTTGTTCTTTCTCATGGTATGTAATAGAACATGTTTGCATAGTTAATCAAAAGCTTCTTCTGTATGAGCTTCATATCTATGTATGAGACCTTTTAAGCTAGGTCCTTGCGCTTGTAAATACAAGCTTCATCTTTGTGTAAATTTGCTTTGTTCCTATACATTTGTATAAACTGGGTTCTTGAGCTTGAAAAATAATTTGTTGTTGTACAGATTGTGTATTTTCATCGGCAACCACTTGGGAAGATGGGATCGGCATCGATGAGTCCCTTGGTTGCATGGTGGGACCATGGGAGATTGCAAATGAGGATTCGGCTTGAATGAAAAAATATCAAGGTACATAGATAGACGATTAATGTAAACGAAAGAAGTTTGGTTTTGATTTATTTGGCAAATAATAAAGTTAATATGGTGAAAGTGAGAAAGTTCAGTTCACAGTGATTGTTATTTAATATGTGGTTATTTTTTTCATAGGGTATATCTTACCGCAGTAAGGATCAAGCCACGATAGTTGATATGAAGTGGCTCAACAAAACTTATAAAACTCAGGTACAAGACTTTTGCATTAGCATTTCATTAACCAATTAGCAATCTATTTGTATGACTATTATGTTCGTTGAAGCTTTCATTTGCAATACTTAATGACATTTACTCTGCATATATATAGATTGTTCGAGAGTTGGTGGTGCATCATTTGCAGCAGTTTAAGAAATTGGATGATGCTATTATAGCTGGAAAATATGATAAGTCTTTGGTGCCAAAAATACCAAGCGGAAATGAGGATGAATCCGGTGCGGGAACTGATGAGGACAATGAAGAGAATGCTAGCGGATGCATGGCCAATGATGAAGAAGTGGATAATGAAGAAACGCCTGAAAGAATATTCATGGATGCACACATAGAGTTAGTTGCCAAATTTACTGCTGTTGGGCCAAGCAACACAAAAGGGACAAAATTAGAAAAAATGAAGCAGAAGTTGTACACTTACTGCACCAAAGATCCGAGAGGAAATGCTGCTGTCACTGCAGAGTATGGTTCTAATCTTAGTGCATTTTTTTTCCTGGAACTTCATATACTAAAGTGCAACCAATTCAACAAATGATTTATGCAATGACTTAATACTATGTATTTTTTGTTTAGGGTGTTAGTTAATATAAATGGCCATTTTTTGGACCGTAAAGATACTGCTTCACTGAGGCCAAGAACTTGGCTTCTTAATACAGTTAGTGCATCTACAACCATACCTTGTTGAAGCGCTATTGTAATATTTGTGCTGTTTTGAGCATATTGACCTATGTTTCCCTATTATTGATCAGGTTGTGTCATTTGCATCTATACTATTTAATGATTTGGAAAAGACACAGAAGAGATTGCGATATTGCTTGTCTACTTATTTCATGGTAATGTCAATCACCTATATAACTCCTTTTCACTATAAGACTTGAGTTATTATTTCATCTCTAACAAGTGGTTTTTTTCCTGTGAATGTAGGATAAGATAATATTTGGTCTGGAGGAATTCAAGAATGACCAACATACTCCATGGGAAAGTATACAACCTGAATTGACCAACCTCATCTCAGACATTACCGACATGGGCAAATGCAAATTGGTATTCATATATTAACACTATTTAATATTTTTCGTTATACTTGGTTTGGGTCTCATGTAATGCAATTTGTATGGTTACTGTAGATATTTGCTCCGGTGGTAATGGATAATCATTGGTGGTGTTATGTTGTGGATCGACACAACAATAAATTGTTTGTGTTGGATTCCATGATTGAAACCCATGTCGGTGATAGATTATTGGTCGATGAGTTGGCGGTATTATTTTTAGATTTAGTCATGTTAATTACTTTTTTAATTTGTCCATTAAACTTGTGAAATATTTGTCAGCTTGTGTTATGTACAGTGTACTTGTAGGTTATTCGATTTCAGGAGCTCTTGCAATTATTAGACCAAACACTAACGCCAAACCAGGTAAAGTTAGATATAGTCCGTGAGACGTTACCACAGCAAGATGGGAGGTACGGGGCTAATTGGTTTATCTATTGAAATATAGTTGTACCTTTAACTTAAGATCCCTAGTTGCTCTTACACATCTGTGGTTGTGTCTACCTTAATCATAAAGCAATGACTATGGGATTTACACGATAAAGTTTATGGAGATGTGGGATGGTGTCACTAGATACGATGGGGGACTTACGATGCCTATGTGGACTAGGGTAAGTCTTATTTCCAAATATTCACTTTTGCACATACTTCTCAACTTCTACTAATTAAGTAATTAAAAATACTCATTCATGCAGTCCGAAATTGCAAAATTCCGTCGTGATCTCTTACTTAAGTGGGTGTTGGACGAGAGAAATGAATACAGGGCGCACGTACTGAAAGATGCAAAGGTTGATGGTTTATTGCCTACTTGTGTTTGTGAAGGGGATGCCACCCAGTTCATTGCTACCCCAACCATACATGTGGGAGACAAGCAAGTAAAGGATTTAGCTTCCATTGAGGATAGCCTCAAAGGTTTGTCATTTTTCTTTGAAGATACATGCTAAATAAATATGTAACCATTTATCTTACTGGTTAGTAAATGGCAATGCTAACTACCAATGTTGACGATTGGTGTTAATAGATCTAGCTCACACAGTTGAGCCTGCCAACAATCCACCCTCCACCTGTGATGACCAAGTGAAAACATACAAGAGAAAGCTTAGAGGTGGGGCTAGTAGTCACCCGGATTTTGATAATGAAGTTGCTGCTAAGGAGAAGCCACCCTCCACCATTGCTGGGCGCGCGAAAACTTTGCCAAGGAAGCGCAAGGCAGGGCCCCACAATCAAGCACCCTTCACTGAACGGCACGTGAAGCAGAAAAAAAAGGGAAAGTAACTAAATATTCACAATTCAGGTGTGTGGCTTCCACATTTTATACATCAGTTTAAATAATATGCCTCATTTTTCAATATACAAATTTGAAGTTGAAGTGCTCAGGACAAATGAATAAAGATTAGTTAATGGAATATAGATGTTGGTAGGAATTTTACTATTGATGGTAGGCTTGATTTAATTTTCAGAACTCTTAGTTATGATTTATTGTCCTTGAAATTGTAATTAAAGGTGCTTTTTGAGCAACAACTTGTATGTTTAGGAATGTATATATATGAATAACTTTTTTTATGTTACCGTTCTGGATAAACTTAGGGAAAAAAACAAGAAAGATTAATTTATATTTAATTTTTTATTTGAGTCTGGTACTGCCAACATGGTTATGTTTTTTTCAGGAAATGTAGATATTTGAGTGCAAGAGGTTCCACATACAAGAGGTAATTTGTCAGATCTAAGCTGGACATGGACAAGTGTATATTTCGATACAAATTTTGACCCAGTGATGAATGAAGCTGTGTTTTTATCATTGCTGAGTGTCTTGCTTTGTGGATATTAGGGATCGTGGTTTTGATTTTTGTCTGCTGCCAGAGTATTAATTGTACACATTTGGCGATGACTTGTTGTAAGTCTGACTAAAATTTTCCTTTGCACAGCTTGTGAAGCTTGAGATCAAAGATTGAAAATGTTTTTGCCCAAGACTGGGTGTTATTGAACAAAATGATCTGACTGATTTTTCATTTAAGATTGTGTTAGTTTGTCTCTTCACACTACAGGGGGAAATTGTGGCCAACACAAACCTTGTTTGTCATCATATTCCATTTTGCACAATTGTCTTGTTTATTTGTTATGGTAGATTGGGCAAGATCTATTATGTGCTTCCGGTATGCTGAGTTTCTTGCTTTGTGTATATCAGGACTGAAGCTCATTGGCGACGAGACTGGAAGGGGAAAACCAGAAAGGGTTGATATTGCTCTTGGTTAAGTCTGTGCGCTACGCCTCGCTCCTCCCTAGTTCTTCGTGTTTTTAAGTCCTCTTCTATTTTTAATGTAAATAGAATCAAAGAATGGATCTTGAAGGTCCAACTTAGGTAAAGAGCTAACAAGGGCCTCACCTACTCTCTTATAGTTGTTGATATCAATCTTAGCATTCAAGTAGATGTTCATAGTTGGATATATTGGTGAAGGTTTATTTATGACTTGGTTGCCTTCACTTATGAAATGGTTTTGATAGATCATTTGATCTGAAAAGGTGGTCAAATTTAGTATTCATTCATTGTTAGTATCCCCCTACTTTCGATGAACTAGTTTTTGTCCCTGTTAGATTAAGAAAATCATGTAAACTATGCAGCAGCTTTGTGAATGTCATAGGTTCTCATTTGATTAAAAACAAAACGTTGCATATATTACCAATAAATGAAAATTAAACTCTTTTTCCACAACAGAACAACAATAAATTTTGGACTTAATCGAATAACCAATTCATCAATCCAACATGCACCTAAATCATCAATAAAATGGGCCACTGCGCCCTTTACCAATCTCCTCAATTTGAATTTCCCAAGAAGATTGAACCCATTTTAAGTATTGTGAAAACTGGAAATTTATCAACATTTTGTACCACTAACCAACATTTTGTACATAGCTTACCAACATTTGTGTACCACTTACCAATATTGACCAGAACAATTTGATCAGTTTACTCCTTCTCCACATCTTTGATGTCCTTCTCACCCCAAATTCATCAATATAATGGGGTTCCAAGTCCTCAAACATAACCCTCAATCTGAATTTCCCACTAAAATTGAACCCCTTTTAAGTATTGTGAAAACGGGCAATTTACCAACTTTTTGTATTACTCACCAACATTTTGTACATGGCTTACCAACATTTGTGTACTACTTACCAACACGGACTAGAAAATCCTTGATCATTTTACTCCTTTTGCACACCTTCGATGTCCTTCTGACCCCAAATTCATCAGTATAATGGTCTTCCAAGTCGTCAAACATAGCCCTCAATCTCAATTTCCCAACAAAATTGAACCCCTTTTAAGTATTGTAAAAAACTGAAAATATACCAACATTTTGTACTACTCACCAACACTTTGTACATTGCTCACCAACATTTATGTACCACTTACCAACATTGACCAGATCAAATTTGATCCTTTTTACTCCTTTTGCACATGTTAGATATCCTTGTGACCCCAAATTCATCAATATAATGGGCGTCGAAGTCCTCAAACATAGCCCTCAATCTTAGTTTCTCAACAAAATTGAACCCCTTTCAAGTATTGTGAAAACTGAAAATTTATCAACATTCTGTACTACTCACCAACATTTTGTACACTGCTCACCAACATTTATGTATCACTTACCAACATTGACCAGATCAAATTTGAACCTTTTTACTCCTTTTGCACATGTTAGATATCCTTGTGACCCTAAATTCATCAATATAATGGGCGTCCAAGTCCTCAGACATAGCCCTCAATCTCAGTTTCTCAACAAAATTGAACCCCTTTCAAGTAATCAGAAAACCGAAAAGTTATCAACATTCTCAGATCGCTCACCAACATTTTATACACTGCTCACCAACATTTATGTACCACTTACCAACATTGACCAGATCAAATTTGATCCTTTTCACTCCTTTTGCACATGTTAGATATCCTTGTGACCCCAAATTCATCAATATAATGGGCGTCCAAGTCCTCAGACATAGCCCTCAATCTCAGTTTCTCAACAAAATTGAACCCCTTTCAAGTACTGTGAAAACTGAAAAGTTATCAACATTCTGTACTACTCACCAACATTTTGTACACTGCTCACCAACATTTATGTACCACTTACCAACATTGACCAGATCAAATTTGATCCTTCTTACTCCTTTTGCACATGTTAGATATCCTTGTGACCCCAAATTCATCAATATAATGGGCGTCCAAGTCCTCAGACATAGCCCTCAATCTCAGTTTCTCAACAAAATTGAACCCCTTTCAAGTACTGTGAAAACTGAAAATTTATCAACATTCTGTACTACTCACCAACATTTTGTACACTGCTCACCAACATTTATGTACCACTTACCAACATTGACCAGATCAAATTTGATCCTTTTCACTCCTTTTGCACATGTTAGATATCCTTGTGACCCCAAATTCATCAATATAATGGGCGTCCAAGTCCTCAGACATAGCCCTCAATCTCAGTTTCTCAACAAAATTGAACCCCTTTCAAATCTTGTGGAAAACCGAAAAGTTATCAACATTCAGACTACTCACCAACATTTTGTACACTGCTCACCAACATTTATGTACCACTTACCAACATTGACCAGATCAAATTTGATCCTTTTCACTCCTTTTGCACATGTTAGATATCCTTGTGACCCCAAATTCATCAATATAATGGGCGTCCAAGTCCTCAGACATAGCCCTCAATCTCAGTTTCTCAACAAAATTGAACCCCTTTCAAGTACTGTGAAAACTGAAAAGTTATCAACATTCTGTACTACTCACCAACATTTTGTACACTGCTCACCAACATTTATGTACCACTTACCAACATTGACCAGATCAAATTTGATCCTTCTTACTCCTTTTGCACATGTTAGATATCCTTGTGACCCCAAATTCATCAATATAATGGGCGTCCAAGTCCTCAGACATAGCTCTCAATCTCAGTTTCTCAACAAAATTGAACCTCTTTCAAGTACTGTGAAAACTGAAAATTTATCAACATTCTGTACTACTCACCAACATTTTGTACACTGCTCACCAACATTTATGTACCACTTACCAACATTGACCAGATCAAATTTGATCCTTTTCACTCCTTTTGCACATGTTAGATATCCTTGTGACCCCAAATTCATCAATATAATGGGCGTCCAAGTCCTTAGACATAGCCCTCAATCTCAGTTTCTCAACAAAATTGAACCCCTTTCAAGTACTGTGAAAACTGAAAATTTACCAACATTTTGTACTACTCACCAACATTTTGTACACTGCTCACCAATATTTATCTACCACTTACCAACATTGACCAGTATAATTTTTTTATTCGTTTCATTCCTTTTGCATATGTTTCATGTCCTTCTAATCCCCAATTCATCAATATAAATTGCCTCCAAGTCGTCAACCATAGCCCTCAATCTCAATTTTCCAACAAAATTGAACTCCTTTTAAGTCGTGTGAAAACTGAAAAATTACCAGCATTTTCAACTTGTCACCAACATTTTGTACATTTCTCACCAACATTTATGTTCCACTTACCAACATTGACTGCACTAATTGTGATCAGTTTTACTCATTTTGCACAACTTGGATGTCCTTCTAACCTCCAATTCAGCAATACCATGGGCGTCCGAGTCCTCAACCACAGCCCTCAATCACCAAAACTGAAAATATACATCTATTCTAAATTAGTCACCAACATTTTGAACACAAATCACCAACATTTCTCCATCAGTTGCCAACGTATACCAGAAAACACTTATCCAATTTTTTTTCATTGGGCACATCTTTGGTGTTGTGTAAACCACCAATTAATCAATCCCAAGGGCCCCAAGTCCTCTAGAATAATACCAACAGGTTCTTTCTCAAGAAAACTGAAATCCCACATCAATGCTTTCAAAAACTGATAGCATACCAGGTTTTGGCAGCATTGAAATACTAACTGTCAATTTCTCATCAAAACTGAAATACCAACAGGTCACCAACAAATTTATAAACAAATACTACTGTTTATGGCAGCACCTACCAAAAGCACATTCAATCAATACATCAAAATTTCAAATCTGATTGACTTCTTCATATTGCAAAAAGTGGCCTTCTTATACATAAAGCTTAGCGCATTACAAAATATATCAGTATATTTGATGGCACATGTGTATACAAAACTTACATAGAATTCTACCACCTACATACATAATTACTTTCAACGATGTGCCATCAAATAAACCATCTATTATATTCCAACAACACAAAAAATAGGAAAAATAATATTTTCCCCTGTTTTGTCTTCCATGTCTACTAGTAGTGTGTGTTTCCTGCTGAAATACTCCTTTGTCCAACACATCTCCAAAAAAAATTATGAAGTTGATTTGGGCCCAAAAAATAATATGTACAAATTATGTGCTATACAATCAAGAGGGTAACGATCATCCTGTGAAATCAAAAAATGAAAAAAAGGTCAATTTTGAATCAATTATGAAGCCAACTCTAAAATAGGCATTATTAGTAAATTGTCATAAGCAACATACCTTTACAAAAAAAATATGGATTTCGTTGTCATGGTCCATCAAACATAATATCTGTCACACAATCAAAAAACAACATACATCCTTTCTATTAAAAAAAACCATAAGCCAAACCATTAAGCTATGAAGATATTTCACACCTACTATATTTTCATCAACGTGCAATTGAAGGATTTGGTCCTCCAACATCCGTTGTGAGTAGAATTGGACCAATGCTATTCAATAGATTTGTATATGAGAAACTCTGTGCACTCGAAATTGAAAAGTTTCATTAACAAGGATAGCCAAGTGAAATTGAAAAGACTTTACCAATCACAGGCTTGAATACATGGACTTACTTCATCATCCACACAATCAAGTCAGACGCAATATTGTCTTGTTGAACATTGCCTAATTGTGTATTCAAAAATTATCTTCTAAATCGAAATCGCAACATTTTGTTGCATCCAAACACCCATAGACTGGATATTGACAAAAAAGAATAAAACAACAATTAAACTCAACAATTATTAAGTATTAATAAACAGTTCACTTAGTAGCAACACATGAAGAAAAAAAATGAAAACGTCTCACAGAACATGAAAGTCTCAAACATGATTACATAACATGTACCATAAATGCTAGAGCCGAACATTATTACAAATTGAAAATTAAATTTGTGTGCAAACATAATATAACACTTTTATTAGTCAACTCTTCAGTACATCCAACCTCGAAGGATGATCAGATGCGTAAGTTGCTTGCACCTTCCTCACCAATCTCTATGGCAACAGAGTCCTGCATAACCAATAATGTAGATTGAGTTGCGATCAACATTTGTCTCTATTTATGCCGCTTTTACAAACATAGCAACTTTAACATCAAAAAATAAACTAGCCTTAATAACCTTATTCTGAAGTCTTTTTGTGGTTTTCTTTCTACTTTTTTGTATAATCTTCTCAACTTGAGAAATTTTTCTCTTTGAAGGTGGTCTTCCTTTACGCGCTACACGCAAAGGACTTCGAATCTCACTCACCCGATTTTGACAATTGTCTGTGTCCTTGTTTGCAACATCTTCACCAATGGATGTTGGAGTCAAATTGCTTGCCAAAGAAGGCATACACTGCAACTTGGATACAAACCCATCAAGAGTAGCATGAAGGAGATTAGTTGTATCATCTGAATCAGCAACAAGTTCTGCAACTTCATAGAATTTCTTGCACAATTTATCAAATCTTTCCGTTCTTGGCTTCAATTCTGCCACATCATAACTACTCTTAATGTAAGAATGCTTCCGTTTAATCCTTTTGCTCCATCTTGGTAAAATATACTTACATGGCAACTCCTTAACTCTCTCAAGTGTTAGCACACATAGGGAATGCCTACAAACTATACCTCTAAACTCAAATAGCAAGCACTGACAGTTTATGTCATGGTTTTCCCGATTGAATGTGATCTTGTACATGGCATCCCTTGGTCGATCATTCACAACAATCTCCTCTAACACATTATATGTAGCAACTACTCCATCCACACTATTCAGGCATGCACCACAATTCATTTTTTCTCTAAATTCTGTCTGCACCTCCTTAAACTTTGCATGAGTATACTCCAATTGGAATTGCTTTTCTATGCTTGAATTTGACCCACAATGTATACTTGTGTTCATTGATTGGAAGTCAGCCTCAAATTCTTTTTCTGCTCTACTCCTAAGAGCGTTATCATATTGTTTGACAAATTGCTGCAGACTTGTCTTTGAGTTGACATATCCATAAAAAAAGGCATGAATACTCTCACTTCGCTGCGTTGTAGACATCCCTGCCTGTAAATCCTTCTTCAAGAAAATAGGAATCCATCTATGTCGATCCTTGTACAAGCCACTAAGCCACTCATTTTTTTCCAGCTCAAATTCCTTCAATAAAGAACCCCATTTTTCTTCAAATTCTTCTTCTGTTAGTGTCTCATAAATAGCCAACTTCATTGCATACTTTATCTTCGCATATGCACCATATGAGCTAAGCTTCTCGGGGATCTTTTTCATTATATGCCATAAGCACCATCTATGACGAGTACTAGGCATAACTATCTCAATTGCATTTCGTGACGCTCTACATTGATCTGTCACAATGGCACTAGGTGGCTTTCCATTCATGCATCTCACCCAACACTCAAAAAGCCACACAAAAGTCTTGGTATCTTCTGAAGAGAGTAAACCACACCCGAGAAGACATGTTTGTCCATGGTGATTAACACCAACAAACGCAGCAAATGGCATTTCGTACTTATTTGTGAGATATGTTGTGTCAAATGTCACAACATCTCCAAATGATTCATACGTAGCCCTACTTCTCGCATCGGCCCAAAACACATTTCTCACATGGAACTCATCAGCAACGTCTATGTCATACACAAAGTTGCAGTTCCTTTCTTTCATTCTATAGAAATAATCTAGCAAGGCTTTGGCATCTCCTTCTTTGCCAATTGCACGTCTTTCCTTCTGAATATAGTTCCGGACATCCCGCTCATCAAATGTCAAATTCTCATACCCACCTGCAGCTTGGGCAAGAGATTGAAATGTTTTACTAATTCTGACCCCTGCATCATCATTCACATTAATTGCTCTCTTCACATGCATGCTAATGTTCTTGTTCATCCTGAACTTCCTAGCTTTTGAAGGACTGAGATCATGAGAGTGTTCGAGAATAACTTTTTTTATGCTCCATAGCCCATTTTCTGTCTTCCCAGCTGTAATCTTTGCATCACATTTTGCTACACAAGTTGGAAGTGTCTTTAATGTTGGTGGTATTTTGGAGACACGAGTTCCTTCTCGTGAGCATGCAAGCACCAAATAATATAATTCCCCTTCAAGCCCTCTTTTTGAATTCCTTATCTTCCATCCAAAGCCTTTTCTACAAGCATATGTTTGATAAAATGTCTTAACCTCTGCTTCTGTACGAAATTCCATTCCTATAGTTGGCTCTTGGAATTCAGAATTGATGTTTGTGACATCAACATGACCTTCGACATCAATATCAATACTTATATTCTGATTGTTTCCTTCCTCCATATAGTTCACCTTCAAAATAAAATATACTAAGCTTGTGTGGAAGAGACAATGCATAAAAGTGTATCAATAACAATATCAAAACATATTGTTCATATTCAACTCAAATAAATAGTACTACACTACTCCAACTGGTCGCCTCAATTCAACTGCCCAATACATGTGGTTATAATTTTTTGAAGAAATATAAAAAAAGAAAATGGATCATGAAAGAAAGAGAATATGAAAGTAATAACAAATGATAGTAGGGCATGTCAATAGATCACAGCAGATCCGTAATTTGTCAGGTTATGAAGGAATTATCTATATCATATGATTAGGTTATAACATAAATTTAGGACATCAAAATTAAATATAAATAATAAAAGAATTTGAAGACAATGGTTAAAAGATGATAGTGTTGTAATTTGCAGGATTGATTGGTCTATAATGCATATGCATCTGTGTAATTTAACAAAATTCATTGTTACTACTTAAATTACAACTATGCAAGCATTAGTATTACTCATCTCAGAATCCATAATTTCTACACAATGTATTAACATAAAAAGAAATTAACAGCCCATGAAAACTCAAATGCAACTCACTAATTCAAAACTCTCTCTATGGCCAAAACAAACAGTGACATATTGATCCTAACAAAGCTAGCTAGCTAAGGAAAACTTTTCCTTAATTTCCTTCATCTCTTTGCAATTCCCAGTATTCCAATAGCAAAGATAAACCCATTTATATAACATGCTACGAATCTGATGATATATCCAAAACAACCAAGCATAAGACACACCAAACCATCTTCCACTAAACTAAACCCCTTCCAACAGCAATTCTAAAGCTCTTAGTGTCAACAAGTAACAAGCATCACAAGCAGAAAATTATTTTCCTTCCACTGTTGGTGGAATATGTTTAATTAGTGACAAAGTCACAAGATTTGTCTCACCAAATTAGTAAGCTTGCTTGGTTAATAATTCACTCTGGCGGCAAAGGATGAGGCGTCGTCGGTGCTTGTCACGATCTCGCCTTCCCTCTGTCGTCACCTCCTTCAGGCTCCGTCGACGACACCCACAACTGCAATCACGGACAACCGCTGCTTCTGCTGCCTCCCCTGTGGTTCCTTCGGTTGCGGTGGCTCCGTCCTGCACCTTCCCTCACGATGGATGAGCAAGTGAGTGAGTGTGAGAGATAAACTTGGGAGCTGAGAGAGGTGAGAGGTGAGAGCTGAGAGCTGAGAGTTTCTCTCTCTTTTCCCTCTTTTTCTTTTCTTCGCGCGTTCAGCCTCTTTTTCTTTTTCCAAAATTTTGTTTCACACTTTATTCCACCCTGTACCATGCTGTTGCTTGTCTATGATAAATGCCCCCTCAACAGTGTCTTGTGCGTCGCTCCCGTGCGTACACATAACGGGACTCTCTATTAAATGACACAACCACGCAAGCAACAACAAAATCCTGTACTCTCATCATTGCTAGGTAGCTCTGTGCCAGAAACCTCTCCTCTGCTTTTATTTCATCGAAATTTATATATTTAGTTTTTGGATGACTGTGATCAGCCATTTACGCCCTCAGCGTGTCCCACTGTAACACTGCTTTTTCCCTTTGGCCCTTGGTGTTCAGTCTTCGCGACTTTCTTTCAATTATCCTACTTCCTGTGTCCATCAATAGTTTTGGTTGGTATGCTAGAAAAATGTAGCAACCCTAAATGTCAGAGACTTTTTGGTCTGGTTTTGAATTTTCCATGTCACTTTTAAAGGTTTCGAGTCAATTGGTACTTAAACCACATTTATAGGGCCTTTTACTAACACAGGAAAAAAAATAAAAAAAAGTAATAATTACAGGGATGGAGGGATTCCACTAAAATATTCCAAAAAAATTTCTCTCTCTAAACTTGAGGTACACGCAGCCATTAGAGGAGCGAGAGATGGAGCCTACCTCAAACTCAGTATGCCAAAGAGCAATGGCACTGATGATGGTTCGAGCACCCACTTCCGCCATCAAATTTTAACCTGCCAAAAAGGATTTTTGTAAATAATAATAATTTTTTTCTAATCCACCTAAAAAATGGATTATGCTGACTAATTTATTTAAAATAATAATGAGATTGCATAAACTGAACAAACAAATAATATCAATTTAAAAAATATATTCCTCATATCATGATCAATAACCTGCTCCGAAATGTGTTGCAGCAAATCCATCATTGCATCAGTCAGCTCTTAACATCTTCCTGAAGGATTCTTCTTCGACTGCTTCTGCTCTAAATTAACCAGCTCACTTCATTTTCTTTCAGCAATTCTCTAACACTCTCTATACCCTCCTTCAAATTCTCTCTCTCTCTCTCTCTCTCTCTCTAACACTGATTTTCTTTAAACCACCGAAACCTCTATTATATAGGCCCCAATCTCTGGACATGCGAAAGACACCACTGTTTTCTTCAATCCCATCATTTTGGCAGAGATTCTCACAGGCTTTTGCATATTCAAACACGCCAAAGGCGAGTTTCGTGCACCTTTACAGAGATTCTCAGCAGCTTTGCAGTTTTTGCTGGTTTTCGAGGACTCTACACGTGACCAACTTATTCGGTTAAAACACCGCACTCGGTAATTTTCTCTGTAAACCATTATTTGACTGAATTTTAAATCCAAACACCATATTAAAAAATAATTTTAATTTTCCTGAAATTGAATATGAAGGGAGAAAAGAAAAAAAAAATATGGTGTTCAACAGCTTGATAGTGGTGTCGGTGGCACACGTTTCAGCGGAGGCATGGCAATGGGCAGCATGCATTAGGGATGATGATGGAGTGAGCAGTGATGAGCTCTTGGATCTCATCTGCTGCTTCCCTTTCCACCAATTGGGTCGCCTCGCTCTCTTCCTCTGGACCTTCTTCTGTTTCTCCCCACCACAGCATGATTACTATTATTATGACGACGAAGAGGATGATGACGATTAATTAGGATTAATGGCTCGTCGTCTCTCAATACACCCTTTCTGTAACTGTAAGTTAATTTCCATTCTGTTTTTTTTTTTTTTTTTCAGATTCTGTTCGAACTCGGCTGTTGTTTGGGTAAGTTAATTAATTCTGTTCCTGTTCCTTATCTAATTATTACAAAGGGTGTGAAGATTTAAATTGTGCAGGAAATTCAAGTGTTAATGCTCTTTTTTTTTTGGGGGGGGGGGGGGATTTTTTTTTTTTCCTTATTATTTTTCTATCTGTTGAGAAAATGAAGATTTTTTTTTTTTTTGTAGAGTAAACATGTGTTTTGATACCTGAATGACTTGTGTGACAATAATTTAGTCACTGAAAATTTTTTGACATCAAATAAATTCTGAAAGATAACATGTGACATTGTTACATTAGTCCTTGAAAGTTGTTTGGCATGAAATAGGTCTCTAATATATTTGGATTGATAGAAATGGATAAAACGGAGTGAAATGGGATGGAATGTGTTAAGGTTTCGTTATTTTGATAGTTAAACAATGGATTGAATGGAATGGAGGTGGATGAAATAAATTCTATCCAATTCCATCACTTCTTATTGTCCTACTTCCCCCCAATTTGGGCGAAATGAGGTGGAATTTTTTTTTTTTTCCCTCCATATTTTTTACTCATAAAATTACCATCATCTGCTCCATTCCACTTCTAAAGTCTCCAAACAATGAAGAGGAATAATTATACCACTCCACTTCGCTCCATTTTATTCCAATTCACTCTACTCCACTATTTACCACCAATTGAAACATCTTATTTGATCTCACATATAACCTTTCAAGGACTAAATTGATGTCATATAAAATTTTCGATGATGGGATTTAATGTTATCTCCTTTTTTATTATGTCTCTAACTGACAATGTTGCATGATCTCTTTTTTAGGCATAATCTTCGTCAAGTGATGTAATGGTAGGTTTTAGCCACTAGTAGATAAGAGATCACTAATGGATGTCTCTGGGTTTCATATTCAGTCCTCGGTGGGCAGAACTACTCATATGGTACAAACCAATTTTTGTTTTCTCGTGTAATTATTTATGCAAGGCCCCTCACATAGAAGAAATCTGCCTCCCTTTTGAAAATTATATAGCACATTATGCATAATGTATATGTAATGTAAGTACGTGTGTATGAATGTATTTAGAACCATCACCTGAAATTTTCTTGTTCTGCCCCAAATTCAGTTCATTCTGTGCTTGTTGATGCATGGATGACCGAAGTCTTCTTTTTTCCTTTTGGAATTATCTTGGCTTGTGTGAGAGATGTCTTTATTCTATAAAGGCATCTTTTATTGTTCTATAACTGCTTAACTGCTCTCTTCAGACTTTACATTCTTGTTAGAGATATGATCAGATATATCATATGTGATATTCGTAACATTTTTAGTTGCAGTTGAAAGGTAGAATGGTGTTAGAACCTACTTTTATTCAGAACTGAACTTTCTATGGTATAATATTGTTGGTTTATTCAGAGAATATGTTGATAATTTGGGTTACTGGTTTAGTTCTGACGAAGGCCTGTTGTTGTTGAAATGGAATTCTAGAGATCTCCAAATACAGGTATTCATTTAATACCCTAGAATATTTCCTAGGAGCTTTTGCAACTCCAAAAGATACTTCATGTGCTTAAGTTGGATGCAATCTCTTGTAGTTTTTTATATGCTCTAGAAAATCTTACATTTGAACTCCTTGTCATTTTTCCTTGTGACTTAAGTATAAATCTGAGAACTTCAAATCTGTTCTTTGGAAGTGGTTTGGTAAAAAAAATGTTTGCTAATTGCCCTTCAGATGGACAATAAACAAATTTAACTTCCTTCTCTTTGTTTAGACTTTTGATTGAAATGAAACTTGATTTTCATCTGCTTTGTATTGCTGTGGGAAACCGGATTTTTGACCCTCTATTGATAGACTTGTTGTCCACCTGTACTTCAGTTGGAATTAGTTCCTTTTGTGACAAATCATGTAAAGATTTTTCTGAGCCATGTTGCTTCATTAACTGCTGCTTTTCATTCCACTATATGGTCTGCTTTTGCGGTTGAATGTGCAAACGTCTCCAGCGTTTTTGTTATCCAAGAAAATACTCCAGCTCCAAAAGTGAAAACATATTCTGCCGTGTTTTTCATATCGTCTATTGACCATGCCCAACCACTGTCTGAATATGCTACTAATTTTGCTTCTTCAACTTGGTTTGTCCGATATGCCATGGTTGGAGGTGCCTCTTACTCTTTTAGCTGTTCCAAGATGAACCTGACTTGGCTCATTCATAAATGTTGCAAGTAAGCTTGCCACAAACATTTTGTTTGATCTAGTGGTTCTTAGCTAAATAAACTCCCAATGCTCTTGTCATGGCTTGCTTCAATCTTTTCTTGTCCATCATACTTGCACACATGCAATCTGCTTGAGACCCTTCACATTTTTATTGAGAGACGGGGCAAAAATTTGGCTCGGTCTCTACATGCAACGATTTGGTGATCATATGTTTCCTGCAAAGTACTTTCTGCCTTAGCCAAGTTGATGAATGAGATCAACACATTTTCTCAGAATGATGAGAAGTCTTTGTATGATGCTTGGGAGGGATTCAAGGAGTTCCTAAGAAAGTGTGTACACCATGCTATTTTATATTTGCTCCAATTTCAAACATTCTATGCTGGGTTGCCACCACCGACTAGAGTTATGGTAGATGCAGCTTCCGGGGGATCCTTGAATAGTAAAATACCAAGAGAAGCTCTAAAATTGACCGAAATAATGACAATTAACAATAATTTGGCCTCAAATCAAAGTTCAGTGGGGGAGAAAAGGGGTAATGGAGCTAGAGAAACGTGATTCCATTCTTGCACAGAATAAGAGTTAGTCTTAGCAATTGCCATCTCTGACCAATCAACTACGGCAAATGGAAGTTGAAACTGTAAACTCTCCATCATTAGTATGTTATTTTTGTGGGGATGGACGTGTGAGAATGGAGAGTGTGAAGTGAATGGAGCAGTTCAACCATATATGTAGAGCAGGTGAATTATATGAAAAATCTTCCAAGACCTCAAAACAACTTTTCCAGTAATTATAATCCGTGGTAGAGGAAACATTGAAATAATCAAGGTGTACAGAAATAGAATAATTTCACTCCACCGTTTCAAACTCTACCAGCACAATCACAACCTCTTGCTTTAAAATTGCTTTATTAAAACTGTCTTAATAAACAACTAGGTCTGTACAGTATATGCCAAGTTTTATACAGGAAACTAGAGCTATTTTTAATAATCAATGGACATAAATCTGAAGTTTGGAAAAATCAGGATGGGCAAATTGCAATGCAACTTCGTAAGGTAATAACTCTGTGCAGTGTAAAAACAATGAGTGCATCGTGGGAAAAGCATAGCAAGGAAGACACAGCTCTTTAATTGGAGGGTGTGGTGGAGGAGGATGTTACAATCAACACTTATCGCTACTAAATGACAATTTTTTTTTATAATGAACTTTTTTGCATTTTGAAACAACTGTTACATTTTTTATTTACATGTCATTCTTAAATATTATGTATATTTTTCAAATAACTTATTTCTTATTTCAAACATTTGTTTCGTATTTTTAACTTTTTTTTAAAAAAAAATCCAATAAACCCAACCATATCTAAACTAAGAAATTAAAATGTTTAATTAAATTTTTAACTCGATCAATACCGAATCACAAATGCCATGATTTCTTTTGCGAAAAGCCGTTATGGACAAATATGCAATTAAATATGTCAATGAATATAAAATGATAAAAATAAAAATAACTTCCATTATTTTAATATCATATTTTTAAAATAATTCGGGCATGGTACATGTACTAAATTAGTAGTTCTTAAAGAAGCTCAGCATCAAAATAAGAAAACATATGAGAGAAGATGCGCAACTTGGCCATTTACATGTACGGGCACAATTCAAACAGACTCGCATAACAAAATGAGCAATGCTCCGAAGAATTAAAAGCATCAATGAGCATGAATTGAAGTCATGCTCCATTAAATAAAAACCAAACATTAAAAATGGTCATCGTCACATGGGGTTCATAATAATATTCAGCCCAACAATTAATCACGGTCAGAAAATCAAAATTAACCTTTAAATATCGTCATTGGCACATTATTGTCTTGCAAAAACTAATTACAAAGTAAATGAAATTCTGGCGACCCCAAAACTAAAATGGAGAGAACCACGGTGTTCTATGCTACAATAAACAGCTTCTATTCAATCATGCTAACCTGGGTTAAAAAGCTCATGTACATTCTCAACAACTTTCAGTCATACCTACTATTTGCTAAATCTATTTCTTCCTTGAACACATCAGCAAGATTTACACATACTTTACATCAAATCAAAACGGATCTGGTATGATACATTCTACTCAGCTCAGTATGGTTCTCTTCCCAGACCAATGAGCCAAGGGATTTGTTGATATCAATGTGTATATAAACTATAGTCAAGTCAAGATTTCTCTGACTGTTTGGAGAGCTCTTTATCAGCAAAGTGAATAAGTCTTCTTAGTCTTAGAACCATGTCACAGTGGAACGGAAGCGCCGTTCGTCGTTCCATGTATGTGGGGCTCACTGTCATCCACGACAAGGCGTGAAGCTCTGCTGCAAGAGACTCCAAAACCAAGTGGGTCTCAATTTCAAAATCTTTAGCTTCCCTGCTTAAACTCCTACCACCTTGCTTGCTGATTCCTCGGACCATCTTCTCTTGAGGAATATTAGTACCTCCATAATAATCAATGAGGCTCACTGAAAGTACTGAAGGCCATTCTTCTTTGAGGTTGCTTCTGTAGTCCTTCCTCATGGAAGGTACTGCTTTTGAAACGATAAATCCTGTGGAGAGTGGAAGAGCAGAACCCTTGCTGTGAAGCAGATGAGCTAGCGGTGGAGATTCTGCAGTGAGACACGTGGGGAGTTGGAGAGTTGTCGGAGGAAGGAACCGCATGCTGGGAGAGGGAATTAAAATATATGCAGAAGACGAAGAACCAAGTGACTTCACTGGAGTGAAACCTTCTATATAACCTACAATAGAAATCACAGAAAGCTCAGTTCCTTTCTACAAATCCTCATAACCAAAAGAAGAGAAAAAAATGTCTTGCTGCTTTTCACTGGCAGCTATGTTGCATAGGTATGGGTATAGATATGGATACAAGGTATGAAAATTTTCTAAAAACTAGGGTATGGATATAGGAATATATATTATATAAAAATATAAATCAATAAAATAATTATCTCATAAAATAAATGATTTTTTATGATGTTCAAACAAAAATATCTATAGAAACACAAGATTTGAAAGAATAAGATAATATTTTAATGCATTTAATTGCCAAATTTAATCTTATATAAGGATTAATTTATATTTAAATAGCATTTATTTATTGTAATTGTTGATTAACAAGTACCCAGAGTACCTAACAAGAACCGGTACCGGATAAGTACCCAATATGGTATAGCAGCCATTTTGGAGTACCCATTTTTCAGAGCCTAGCAGTGCAATAGCAGAAACTAGCAGAGTCCCCACCTCAGTTTCAGGGGAGCACTTTAAAGTAACTCAGTTAGTCAGGCTGTTGGATTTAGTTACGAGTAGTTCTGTTAGATTCCGTTCTGAGTAGTTAGACTCTGATCCTACATTCAGTTGTATGAAGTGTAACAGACTTGGCCTGTGCAGCTCATTCACTTAATTACTCCGACAATACTTACATGAAATAACCTCATAAAAGAATTAGCATCGCAAAAGAGTCAAAATTCGGAACCTAATTTATTTACTTTCTAACTGCTGAACTAAATTCTCTTCTGCTATTAAGCAACAGTTATTCAGAGAGCCTAAGTTGAATATAATAAAGTTCACCATCATCATTACCAAAATGCAAATCCACTATAGGTTGTTTCAAGTCATCAATGGATGCTTGTCTAAATTTCCTTGTTTATACTAGATGCCAAAACTGGATTTTGAGTCTTGGTGTACCATAAATGATAGAAAAGCCGTTAGTTATTTGGCCTACTCCTTCATGACGACGGAGTGGAATAAGGGGCAGAAAGGTTTCGTAGGCTAACCAGCCATCAGTTTTTTGATCAGGTGGTGCCAAGCTTCAAGGTTTAGTTGGTTTGTATCACATATTCAGTGCACAAGTCTGAAATAGTCCCAGCTATAATAAAATTTCCATCTCAAGAAATTTATCTAGATGCCTCTGTTAAGATTCCAGGTAAACAAAAACACAGAAACAACATTTTGTTTTCTAGGCTATCCCTGTCTTAAATTGCTTTATTTATACCAACTTACACCTATCTATTTGTCTGCCCTTGATTGCATTGTCAGTTACTAAATTGTATCAATTCAACAGACATTGTTATCATTAAATACGTCAAAAGCCATCAATTTCTACTTGAAGGTTATTTGATAAACACTCTACCACTGTTAAAAGCTTTTATTAATTATAGCCGCAATAGTCTAACAATGTACCCTGCCCTCTCTCTTCTTCCCCAAGTCAGGAACACCATTCAACACTTTATTTGTCCCAACCAATGGCTTTAATTCTGAATTCAATCTGATGAAATAAGGAAAATAATATAAATGAAAATTACAGTAGTAAAGATAACTCACCAGGAGAGGATGAATCAGCGGGGAGAACAAGTTGTAATGTATGGTCCATAGAAACAGCAACAAAACTAATGCTTTGTGCCCAATGAAGCAAGCCCCTAGAATTATCAACCATAGAATGTCCAGCCATAAGTTGCTTTCTAGCTGCAGGTTGCCCCAAACTGCCTTTCATAAAACCAGTGGGTTTGGTATGAGGACTGTACAAAGGGCTAGGTGAGGAAGGAAGAGCTCTTTCTGGGATCAAACTCATCTCTGGCTGTTGCAAAGAAGAACCATTACTAGTTGCAGACACCCCATCAGACATAGATTTCCGCAGTTGCAGGGGCCATCTCTTCATCTCAGACCCACCAACTGAATAAATAGCTTTCTGCCACTCTTTCAATAAATACATAAAATTGCATACATAAAGTCAGATGTCTGACAAAGTGAATATACTCCAATCAGCAATATTTAGCACTCGTTGACCACTATCTCAAGAATAAAGAAAATACAAACATGCAACTTAATGAAGTTGCAAGTATAACCCCAATTTTTCCATTAATGAATGTGTGTATGCCAACAATACATGTTTGTCATGTATCCCAATATTAAAGCATTACAACAACTAGAACAACAGCAGCTAAGTCTTGTTCCACTAAATGGAGTCGGCTACATGGTTTGAGCGATGCTAAAGACCTCTATCCCAATATTAATGCACTAAGAGAGAGAAATGGAAAAGAAACACATAAAGGTATGTAACTTGAAGGTTGGACCAGTTTGAACATATTCTAAAAGAGAGCATTCAAATGCATATTGGATAATACCCCCATGAGTTTTGGCAAAATTCATCATCAACAATAGGAAGGACTAGGGCTGGTTTGAAAAAACTAAAATTTGAATGGCACAACATAAAGTATAAAGTAATATTGAAGTATACAAAATGCTAGATTGTTATATATCACACAGGTCAAAACATAAAAAAAAAACTATTTTACACAAAACAGCAAAGATAGTGTTTCCTAATTTCTTTTTCTTTTTCCCTTTTATGAGGTAAAATTACTTCCATAAAAGAGACTGTTTTTGATGGAATATGTATTAGGAATCTTACCAAGGTATTCAAGCTCAAAGAAACCTCCAATGCGGGCTATTACAAAATCTCGAGGCTTTGCAAGGCCAGTATCACAAGCTTGAAGTATTTGACAACCTTGCTGAAGAACTTGAACAAATAGGCACTGCAAACCCTTTGTATCCTGCCTACTGCTTATTCCGCCGAAGGGAAAAATATTGCAGTCGAGCAATTCTCCCCTTGAATCTGTCCAGATGCATACAAGCCAACGCCAGTCTTCTGTCCATCCATAACAACAATGTAAGCTTGAAGGGTTCTTTTGATCAGACCCAGATCCATCGATGCTTGAAGCAGAATCCACACTTCCTGCAGTAGTACTTGTACTCTGCATATAGTTACCACTACTGTCATCTGCTAATGCCTTTGAAGATTCCGAAGTTGGGCTACCAATAACTGAAATACCATGTTCCAGAGAGCCTGGTTCTGCAAGAATAAAAAGGGGTTCAAACATGTAACGGATTTCATCTGGAAAAATATCTCCAGATCTAGTTGGATCACAGCTCAAACCCCCAGTCCTTGTTGGTTGCCAAGAATTATCCCAAGTACCACTCCTCAAGCTAGCATCAATGTCACCCTCTCTTGGCATGGAATGTCCTGCCATTCGAGGACCAACACAGTCTTTCCACATCCCAGACATAGGAGAAGGCATTTGAGTCATAACAGAATGAGATCTACTAGAAAATGCTGATTGAGAAAAATCATTAGAGATACCCCGTGAAATTCGGCGAGCCTTGTTGTATACAGTAAAGGCAGTCTCTTTCAAAATGACAAGCTCACTCACTGATGGACTTGTAACTCTGAAAATGGCATCAACGGTAACTATCTGCAAGACCAATTTTGGAATACTGAATCCAGAAAGCACAAGGATATTAGAAGCTGAAGCTTCATCAACAGTTGCCAAGCCACTCAATGCCTTCACAACTTGACTATGCAAGGATGATCTTCTCTCTCTATCTGATTGTTGGATAACAGATCCGATGGAAACAGAAGATTCAATTACAGTTTGCAATATTGCAGAAGGATCAGGAAAAGGGCACACCACATAGATTACCTAAATGTAAGGGGAAAAGATGAGATCAAATAAATCTGGACACATGAAACTACCAGAGAGAGAGAGAGAGAGAGAGAGAGAGAAGAGAAAAAGAGAGAACGAAAAGGAAAAGCGGGGAGTGAGGGGTGGCAGTGGGAGAAAGGAATAACCATTTAATCTACATAATCAAGAAAATAAACGAGCCACTCACCATACAAGAACTGTTACTTCCTTCACTGGGGTTTGGAGAAAAGCAAGAACTAAGTTTCAATGCTCTAAGTGCCTTTGAAAGAGATCTGAGGTAACTAGTCAGGTCCCAACCGTTAGATAAAGATAAAAAATAATCACTTATTGAACCAACAAGAGATGCAATGCTGCTCTCAATTTTCATTGATTGGGGGCAATCAAGTAAAACAAAACCAGAAGATGACAGCTTCCCAGACTCTATCTCCATCTGATTCCCCAAGCCTTGAGGTGAATGAGTGCCTAGCTTGCACATCTCGTACACTGAAGAGAATAAAAGCAAACTAAGATTGACAAACAACTCGATGAGAAAAAACAAAGTGAACAGATAAAATTGGATGAAACTTAAATCAGCAGTCATGGTGCATGGAAATCTCAGCATTCTGCTGACACAGCATAAAAATATTGTTAAATTCTTTTATGAGTGTCATTGATGTTCAGAAACATAAACTGCACTAAGCACTTCAAAAAGCCATTGTGGCTATCTCCTAAGAGACAAGATGCAAGTCATCCAACTAAAGAGCCTCACGTATTTTCTTCCACTGCTTTTACTGTCAAATAAATAGTAGGCCACAAATACAAAATATGCTCTAGCCAGGACATAATCTGTTTCAAACATGCTGTCAGAAAGCATCATCAAACAGTTTCCTCAGATTGAGGCATAACTACCAATACTCACCAGTCCCTAGTTGTTGGAAAAAATCAGCAGCAGCAGAGGTAAGCGGGTCAATGTCAGGACATAGAACGTGATATGTAATCTGCATCCAACAATGCATATAATGATACAAATGAATGTTTTAGACAAAAAAACCATTCATCAACCTTCATTTAACAGTTTAAGTTTTTGGGAAAGAATAGATGGTTCAAAAATGTATACCAACTCCTAAAAAATAAAGTGGTCCAGAGTTTGATCCTTGCCATTTCCCATGCTTGTATTTAAATAATAATAATGATAATAATAATAGAGAAGTTGAAGTTTAGACTTTAGTACAAAATAGCTGGACCTATAAATTATCCACGCTCCAAGAAAAGGTCCTTCCATGAGCAGATATGGATGATAGATATAAATCCTTTCATTAGCCTTCACCTAATAGCTTAAACTTTTGGAAAAGGTGATTCACAACACTAAAATGCTTAAATTTTGAGATGGTTAGGTGAAGGAACAGGAATGGCTTTTACATCTCTAGCACACCCCTAAACATGAGCACGTTGGGCTTGGAACATAGATATTGCACTAGAGTACCAACCTTGTGCATAATTGAACTTTTCTTTTTTAATTAGAACAATGGGAACAATAAGTATTGAATTATAGAGCAATTGACCATATGCTCTGATACCATGGTATCAGCAATCTCTCCCAAGCTTTTGGGAGGGGGAGATGGTTCATGACAGAAAGCAAGTTCCTCATCTCATTACCCTTAAGGTAACTAAGTATATAGTAGTCAGGATACGGTAGACAACAAGGTTCCACTAATAACAGTAGCAATTGGTTATTATAAACGTACAGGTTTCTGTAGAGCATAGGGTTCCAGAGGTGCCTTTTCCCAATGCTGTAGACAGTTAGCTGACGTCTTCAGCCAATCGTCTTGATACCTGTTAGACAAGTTTGCATGAGTGGTTAAATGTAAGCCAATCTCTAGCAAAATAATCACATTAAAAATGATGACACACCAGCCAGCAAGCAAGGTATAAACTGCATTATTTATAGCTAAGGCTCTGATAGAGCACAGCCAATCTTGTTGTTTTCTAAACAAACACAAACCTAGAGCAAGGACAAATAGCGTATGAGTTAATCCCAAGTTTCATATATGATAGATTGGTAAAGAGAGCACAAATATTAATATACTGCCGCTTTGAATATTGCGTTGTGATATGTTGTTGGAATTTCTACTTATTGGATTTGAAAATAGTTTGCCCAAACCATCTGTTCTTATTCAAAAGACTTCCAAGGTATTTGTTTCTATCCCAGTATGTGATGATTTTCAGATATCACATAAGTGTGGATGCGATCAACCACCTTTGGTAGCTGGTGCAGGCAACCCACCGGAACAGTGGAATCTAATATGTACCCTGAATTTACCACCTGTTTCGTCTATTAAGTTTAAGCTTGAATTTGGTTGAGATTGTTTCAGCCAGCTAAGCCCAAGATTCTCTGATCTTGAAACCAAGCTGCATAATGATGGGAAAAGAGTTGCCTATAGACAATGTTAAAGACAGATCACAAAGTCGTAGTCTGATCCTTGTTGCAGACTGCACCTAGAGAGATAAGGTTTTGTTGTTGCTGCAGCCTCAGGGTTTTATTAGCTTAATTATTGGTAAAACAACTCTGCTAGAAAAGCCAGAGAACAAGTGTGGTTAGGAAATTGCTTTTATATGGTAAATTACTAAAATTGTTTATAAGGGTTAATTTGGTAAAAACATCATAATTCCAGAATAACCAGCTGGTACTTATAATCAAAAGCCCCACTATGTGTTTGGTGACACACTAAAACAGCCTATTTTTAAGGGGGGAAAATTCTGTTTCAGTAAAAGTACTCTTCTTTGGTTAAAAAAACTCAAAATAGATTATAATCAAAAGCAAATAATTTAAGGCCGAAAAATAGCTTATACTCATCAGCAACTTTTTTGGGGGATAAAATAAGAAATTTCAATAACAAGAAGATAAGAATAACACAAACTGAAGAGGACAAGAGAACCTCAAAGCAAAAACGAAAACATCAAAAAATCAAAGCTTTCCAATCTCTTATCATATCAGAGATGGAAACCCCTCTAAAAAGGTTATGTGCCTTACACCAAGTAGATGCTACGCCTCTAATCATCAGCAACTTTCTGATGCTTTTGATTAAAAGCATAAACTGGTTATTTTAGAATCATGATGTTTTCTTAGATTAAACCCAAGCATCAACTATTATATAATATAACAAATCATTTCATGCCCCTTTCAGTAATTTACTATACAAAAGCAATCTTTTTCATACAATCCAAACAAAACATATTATCTTAAAACTGCTTTTTAGCTTAAGTATCCAAACACAAATTGAATCTCACATAATTGATTATATAAAAAAGTGATTATTGAAATAATTTTAATCTAATTGTTTTCCCAAACACACTCAAAAAGTTGCTTATGATTATAAGTTGTTTTTCAGCTTAAAATTATTAACACCTATTTTGTTTCAGTTTTTCAATTTTTCAGATCGTGTGAAGAAAATACTTTCAGTTTTCATTTTCAGTTTTTAGTATTTCCTTCGCAAAATCTTCAGTTTTCAAGATTTTTGTGAAGGAAATACTGAAAATTGGAAATGAAAACTAAAAACTAGAATTTATAATTTTCAGAATTTTCAATATTTCCTTCACAACATCTGGAAAACTGAAAACTGGAAACTCAAACCAAACACTTTTGATTATAGTTCATTTTGATAGTTTTACCAAACATGTTAGATTTTCTACAAACAGCATTTTTTGCTAGGGAAAAGCTTTTTCAGGGAGCTCCCAAACATGCTAAAAGCATTACATGACTCCAAGGAAAGGGAAGTAGCCACCCGGAAGGCTAACTGTAATTCTGTAAACACATGTTAACTACATACTTTCCTGGTTCTTTTCAATCTGAAACTCCTAATTATATATAAAAGCCACACTTAAGCAACCCATGTTCAAATTAGTTTCATCAGAAAAGAAAATATTTAAATCAGACTTAAACCCAAGCACCGTATACTCATCTTTACTTGTCATAAGGACAATCCTAAGCAGCATCATTGCTAAACTAAACCAAGTGCACTCAAATACCATTAGGATTCAGGAACTGTGCCCTAGGTAATTATGCAGTCAACATACTTGTCTTTAAACATACACGATGAAATTGCACATACCCTACAAGTATAGATGGAAATGGGAGAGCAATGAGGGTAGGCTTTAGCCGGGAACATGGCTGTTGCTCTGACTCTGAACTGCACATATCTTGGCCAGATCTCCTTTGAGAAGTCTCATCCACCTTACCACCATCAATCATGTTGGAAACTGCACGTATTGGTCAATTGCTATTAGCACAGTGAAAGTTTTAACCTCAAGAAATAATATGAAAGCTAAATTCTACCCTTAATACTGGATGATGCACCAACAGATGACTGGGATGGACTCATTGGTTCTGAAGAATCCCTACATTCACTAATACTGGACTCAGCAGAAACTCCATCAGCTATGCTTCCAGTGTCAAACGATTGATTGCGTCCTTTGCACCAATCAGTCACAGGTAGTGGCCCTTCCAAATTGGAAAATGCAGATTTCAAAGCTGTTTTCACGTCAGACTGCAGCAAACTGATCACAGTAGATGCATGAACCTGGAAATTCATGATACTGCCAGTATTAAGTATAGAAAAGGAAACAGAAACCAATCTACAACACCATTGGGTGCAAAATATTTATCAGACTAACTTATGTATACCCAAAAGACTACCAAAAACTAATAATGATTGGAAGGACTGTGAAAAAAGAATTTCCAACATCTTATCAAAAAATCTTGAGTCCTTGCATCAAAGACAGATTGCTAGTTTGCTTAAACAACAACAACAAAATGGGGAAATGCTTGTTGTCTTGTTGTTAATCTTTACATTGCTGGTCTTAAGCCTGGATAAACGGGAGGATTGTGGAAGGCGTTTGACAAAAGGCCAAAAGCTTTGTCAAATCCTTATGAAATGGACAGAGAAGTTGCTTAGTTTCCAAACAACTCGGAGAAACCAAGGTATTGAAAAGATTACATAAAAGTGTCTGTGTAGGCACATAATACAGACAAATGTCATAGATGATATCCTAGATAAGAAAGAGGATCAGAAAGCTGTGTTCTAACTAGAAGATCTAAACACATAATCCAAATTACGGGCCAAAAAGAATCAAAATTCACATGGAAAATCCATGTCAAATTTCGACAAGAACACAAAATTTACAGTTAAAAGGGTCTAACACACATCCAACATTTATTAGTAAATTCAGTCTATCTAGCTCGTTTCTGATCCAAAACTATTAAGTGGCATATCTTTGTTACCAGGATGGCTATAGTTAGCAATTCTCAACCATTAAGAATGAAATGGAAAGAGCATCATGTCCTTAGATAGAACCAACATTTTTGCTTTGGAAGCTTGCAAAAATTTGACACCACTTGATCCACATCCATATCAAATGGAGGATTTCAAATTAATTGTTTCTGCACCTGTTTTCACACACCTCAACAAAGATAACTTAGAAAATCCAGCTTGCCTTAGCATTAGCACTACACTTTAGTTCTAATACCCAAATCAACCCTAACCCCGGCTCGTAGGGAGAGCAACACGTGGTTTGACGCTTCTCATTATACCAGAAGCATTTTAAAAACATGTATACAATAAAAGCTTACATCAGCAGAAAGTGGATCCACTAACTCCACGCCAGCAATGTCCAGAGAATGAGAAGAAGCAAGAGTTCCCCCACAACCTGCATGGATCATTGAAGGCCCACAACAAAATCCACGCCTCCACTGTTCTTGCAAAGCAAGCAAACCATAAGGACCATCACCACAGTCTGCATCCAAAGCCAGATCAACAAAGGAAATAGCTTGTTGGACAAGCAATCCAATTCCATCAAGAAGCTCCTGAAGTGGTTTCCTTTGATTGTAAGAAAGGATACCATCATCATTGAATGAATTATGAGAAAAGGAAGGACCAACTTCCATGTTTGGCGAACTTGAAGCTTTCATAACTTTTGAAACCCCTACAGTGCGCCAGACACCAACAGGTGCATTGAGGTGCCCATCAAGCATTCCTCCATCAATATCACCTGCAATCCTGACTGGTATATTTTCTTTCTTCTTCACCTCATACTTGCCAGATATGCTGTCTGTGGTTGTACTTGGGTCACCAGGAAGCTGATTCAAAAATGAAACCCCGGTTGGCCTATTTAAACCAACAGGCATGAAGTTGCTGGAAGATAAGAGAATGTGCCGTAGCCTGCACATGGAAGCTTGAAACATAACACACATGACATCAGTTGCCAGCAAAGTTTTTGCAGATAGTAGTAAATGCTCTGCTTCAAGTGTGCCCTCAGTGATCTTCTTTAGGACAGACTTGACCATAGCATTAGATCCAATGTTTGGGAATGGAGGTGGTACAATGCCCTCAGACTTAGCAATGCTGTTATCATTACATGTAACTGGTTTTTTATCATTGATGCCCTTCCTACTCTCTACATATGTGTAGTAATTTTTTGAGTGGAGACTCATACTTGCATCATGTTTTCCAGAACATGTTTTTGTGTTGACAGTCACTCCATTCTTCCCCTCCAATCCTTCAATGTAGGGAGAAGAGGGTGGTGCTGCACCATATAAGTAATTATTTGAACTTGAATTTGAACTATCTGCTTTTCGAGACTTTGGAAGATATGGACTTCTGAATAATGTTGTCGACAACTCACTAGTAGGGGTCTCAACAGCACCAAATTCAGGAGCAAATGTCATCATTGCTTCAGTTTTCATTATATGATCAAACTCTTTCGTATATAGCATTTGAGTTTGATTGATTGGACCCGATGACATGGAGTTATTCAAGTTATCTAGACTTTTGCTTAGACATTCCTCCATGGCTGGTAGAGGAGGTGGGTTAAAGCTCTCGAAGGAAGGAAATCCAACAGGCAAAAGCATTTGATCTGAAACATCCATCACTCCAACTGGACTGCTGTTGACATCACCACAATCCGGTGCAGAAAACATAAGCGCCTGAGATTCCGCAGTTCCTGGGGGCTTTGCCAGAAAATTGATCATACAATAAGATAACAGGATAAAAAAGATCAAAAAGTAGAAAGAACAATAATTTCAGAATAATAAAAAGGAGCTTATAAATTTGCAGTATCCGCACTTCGAAGCTAAAGAAATAAGATTCTGAGTGAACACTCGAAATTGTACAAGTTAGGCAATCAATCAAAGGATGATGTTAGATCGAAACCTTGATTTTGACAAAAAAAGAATGTAAAGAAATAAATGAGTAGAGGTTCAGTTTTATATATATATATATATATATATATACACTAAGAATGGTAAGAATTCAAGGATATCTCAAATACAACAAAAGAGAGAGCTAAACTAAACCTCGTTAATGAAATAAGGATCTTCAGTCCCTCTGTGTATTTAAAAGGGAAGGCTCAAATGGTAAAATAGCTAACAAACCAAAAGTTAATAGTTAAGTTTTTATTCTGCTTGACAAAAAGTATAGCAATAGAAAATGAATGGTTAAGTATGCACCTTGTAAATATCTGAACATGGAATTTACCATTTAAAAGAGTTTTAATGTGTTGCAAAACTGTTTAAAAATGGAAGTCACAACTTAGTGGCTCTTAATACAAGTCAGGATTTTAGGGAGAAAAAGGTTAATTATGCAACTAGTAAACATCTGACTCTGGAATTTTCAATTTAAAAAGTTTGCATGTGTTGCAGAACTGTTTAAACATGGAAGTCGCAACTTAATGGTTCTTAGTACAACTCAAGATTTTAGGGAGAAAAGAGTGGATATCAAAAAGAAGGAATCGTCTGCAACAGTACTATAGTATAGATATTTAGATACCTCTCCAAAAGGCAGAACATCATTTTCAAAGAAGTCACCAAAATCACCAAACTCGGATAGAAGAGCTTGAATATCCATTTCCATGCCTCTATCATCATCATCCCAGTCCCAGTAAGACTCAATTGGCTCATTTCCTACTCCTGTAATGGCTGAATTATTAATTTCCATGGAACCAAAATCTGACATGTATGCATCTTGCATAGGAACATTTGTAGCTGTACTCAATGATTCTGTCACTCCTGTTCGAGACCGCTTAGATCCCTGCACAGAAATTAGAGTCACTACAATAATTTCACAAGACTAAGACCAGCAAGCAGGAAAATTTTAAAAATTGCTTCCTCCAGAAAACCTAAATACATAACAGAACACATTGAAAAATGTCAAAGAATATTTCATATTTTCACAAAAAAACACAACACACAGTTTGCATCTCACCAGATTGTCCCCAAACATGTATATAATGTGTGGGTTAGATTCCAAATTGGAAGCTCATCTCTTCCTGCATTGTCATATCTAGCACTTTCTTTCAAACAGGCTTTTTGGATCTTTAGAGAGTTGAGAATTTCCCATATGGCTTTAAATCATTTTTTCCTTAACATCTTTGTTAATAGTGTATCTTTTTCTCCAACATACAAAGGGATTGGCATACTTTGTTGCGTGATTCATCCACTTAGGATTTAGTTAATTTTTTTGCATTTTTGTGACGATGCCTTATCCTCTTTTGAACTCATTTATTTTCTTCTAATAAAAATAGAGCAGCTTTCTCAACTCAATTTGAAAACAATAATTTAGCCACCTTGACATGCATACTATCAAACAAGTGGCCAACTTATGCTATAAGAAGCTAAAGTGTGTTACTAAATTGCAAGGGTAATGCTAAATTGGCCAGTACTTGTCTGCAGAACTTATGGGTGCTGGTAGAAGTGACAGTATCACTAGACATATGATGCACCAATAATATTAGAATATTTTATAACATCCTGTACTCATAACAGGAATCTGATAATATTATTGCTCTCCCCCATGTCAATGCATAACAGATGCATTCAGTACATTATATTTCAGAAAAATGCTAGATCACCACCTTTCTTCCTTTTAATTCAACAAAGTACAATCACAGCCCACACCTAAAAGATGAGTGCACAAAAAAGGGGAAACTTTTGGTGACTAACTAGTAACTTCAGTGGTTCTGATAGACGTAAAAGACGCTCATTTTTTATCACAATGTGCAATCCATGCTACTATTTTGTGCACTTGATTAAAGGGTAAAATTTGCATTTAAAAGGACATTTCATTGATCAGCAGCTGATTTTGGATAAGATTTTTCTGTTTGGTGTAACAGCCTTTTTATGGAGACCCTAGCAGATGTGGAAAGGGATTGAGCAGCTTTCCCCCTTTGATGCTGTCCTTTTTTTTTTTTTTGTTGCTTTATCTTTACATTTTTATTTGGGGGATCCATTATCCTTCAAGTTACAATTAATTACTGTTTCACAGTATTAATAAATCTTATGTCAAAAAACAAAATCAAATGTCACTTTTAAAAAGCAAATAATGATGATATACCAATTTGGGGCCATCACTTTCCAACTGATCACCGGAAGATACCACCGATTGTCGGCATGTTAAAGAATCAGCATCCGCCTCTAGTTCACTTGGTCCTGTAGTTTTGTAATCACTATCACTAGAGCTGGCACTTAAGCTACTGATGCTGCTACTATTGCTATTGCTACTACTATCATATCTATTTTGTGTGCGGGTTCCATTGATTTCAGTCCAAGGATCTTCAGTAGAATCCAAATTACCAGCACTGCAGATGACAAGAAAATTTAAGCATCAAAAATATTAATACTGAGGCTTTAAAACCACAGAAAACATGCTCTAGTATATTTGTGTCTCTGGAAAATTAACCAATAAATTTCAGGTATTAAGATTTTGCACAGGAAGAGAAATAAATCCTTTTTAAGGGAAAAAATATAACTGATGAGAGAAAAAATCAACCAGCGAACCAGCGAGAGGATAAGAAATGCACTAAAACAGAAAATTCAAGATACAACAAGAAACATGAAAAGTGAAAATTACAACAGGGCCTTCAATTCTAGCCTACCCACACACACACACACACACACACACACACACGGGAGAGAGAGGGAGGGAGCTAACCAGTGAATAAAGGATGAGGAACCAGGCAGGGATGGTCCCATCCAATTCTGTAACCAAAATCTGAAAGAATCACACAGCTCTTTTAGGAATTGAGATGCAATGGCTCATATGACAGGTCAATCATAATGCACCAAAAACAGAAAAAGAGTTGGAAACAGGAAATAATTCAAAAGAGATATGAAAAGGCACAGCAGCTTGGGGACTAAAGTTTAGCTAAGAGACTACAGATTCTGGGCAGATGTATGACAGATTTTAGGATCTATGGACTACAGAGAACTAAAGTTCCACAGCACCTAGATGGAGAATGGGTTCCAGCCAACAGCAACAGCCATGACTGTAATAGTAGTCATGATGGTAAGTGTATAACTGCTAGGCAGGACCACAATGGCAAAAGACTCTACCATGAGTGTCTGCGTGTAAGGAGGCTGTGCTCTAGCACACCCCAGCCACCATTATCTACTCTTGCGCTATCCACACCACTATAGCATTTGTTACACATGAATGGGGCATAAGACTCACATTTTTAAAAAGAATTCTCTGTGCAGCTGATTTGAAACACGGTTAAGCAATTAGCTTCTATTTGGAGTAAAGAACTTTTCAAGGAGGTTTCCCAGGGTCTGTTTGGATGTTTTGAATTAGAATTTTAATTTTATGTTGGGTTTACTAGGGAATTGTTACATGATTATTGGAAAATGCATTAGAAAGAGAAAGAATTATATAAACTTTAATGAGGAAATAGATATTTGATAAATCTTGGAATTGACAATTCATTGGGTATATGTTAAGAATTAAGAATGGTCAATTTTAGTTGTTTTTTAATTCCATGGAATTGGATTGAGGAACTCTAATTATAATTCTGTGTTACTCCAAGCATAAAATTTGGACATGGGCACCCCAATTCCAAATCTAAACTCCAATTTCATGTCTAGCTCCACACGCCAACAAGATGAGATATGCAGACGGGTGGGCGACGTTGGTCCACTAATGTTTCATCTTTTCCCTTCCCCCCCCCCCCTCCCCCTTTAGAGGATCCCTAATTCTCCATTTTCCTTGTAATTTTTATTTTTGTTGTCTTAATAAATTTCTTCTTTAATTAAAGAAAACACACAATTACGTTACCCCCAACAAAAAATCAAGCATGAAAACATATGATGAGAATGACTTACAAGCCACAGAAAGCACTAAACCAAAGAAAGGGTGAAAAAAAAACCAGGTAACATTAAAAGCATATAAGCATAGAAATAACAATACCTTCTCAAAGAAGACCTTGCTAATGACGTTTGTAAAACTGGTACAAGAACGGCCTCGGCAGGATAGAGAAATGTTTTCTCATAATCAGACAAATGTTCTGGTGATCCCTTGTGATCACTTCGTCCCACAGCAGGAGATTCAGCAACGTGAAGCTTGGGTAAATTCCTGATACTATTTTTATTTGGCTGCAGTGCCTTGTCAGTTCCAGATCTAGGGATCCCAAGACTGACTTCAACATAACAATTTTGCCCCCTCAACTGGCAACCAACACCCTGAGAAACATGATTCGGTAGACCTACAATTCCACTTGATGCTCTAGACTTCGTAGAACTGCTATGTAACAAAATGAAAAAAGGAATTCAGATATAGGTTATATCATAATAAATCAAATGCAAAAGGTCGGAGAAAGGACCTGGAATAACTTTGCTTGACAAGATCACTTGGAGAACAACCAATCAGGCTTCCTCGTATTCCATGAGGAGAAACAATCACTGTCACATGATAATATAAAATAAAGTCAAACACGGTGAAAGCAAAGAAAAGTTATCTAGATTCCAGAAATCTTAGATTAACTAAAAATAATAACCTTTTAGGATATTGGAAGGTCGTAATGTACATGCATGAACATGTGATATGACCCCTAAAAGCAGGGGGAAAAACAATGACAGAGATGGTGACAAAAGCTTGACATAGAGATAGATAATTTATTGATAAATTCTCTCCTTTTTTTTTAAATGTAAAGACAGAAATTAATCAACAGAGTTGCCGAAGAGAGAGACAAAAGCCCCTATAAATTATCCGAATATCTGTAACAAATTCTCTAAGACGAAAAAAACTCAGCACAATAAAGCTCTCAGGCCTGTTTGGAATTGTTTTTTGTTTTTAGTTTTTCAAAAACAGTTTTAAAAAATAACTTTGAATTTAGTTTTCAAAAATAAAAGAACTAAAAAACCTGTTTGGTAACAATAATTGCAAAACAAATTTTAAAAACCTAAAACTTAAAAACAGGCCCAAAACTTGTTTGTCAAAGAAAACCGCCTTTCTTTCTTTCTTCCAGTCTCATATCTCACTCACTCCTCCAATCTCACATCACAACACACACACTGCAGACTGTGTGCTTCGCAAATCCCAAATCAAGTTGAATCCATTCATTCATTCCTCTCACGTCGTTGACAACCATTCCCGAGGATAGTCCATCATTCCCAGCAGAGCAGACGACGACGATGCTCACACGCAGCCCCACCTCGCGCTGGAGGGTGAAGAGTGCGGACGGTGAGCCAAGCGAGCATGACCACACGTTGATGCCATCACACCCAGCCCCACCTCTCGCCGGAGCGTCAACCACCCACAATCGCAGCCTTCCTCCATAGCCCCGCCACAAACCCCACTGCATTCAACCACCGCGACCCACCGCAGTATTGACCTGCACCAGCACTTCAGCAGCAACATCACATCACCCCATCGCGCGGAGAGCTGTCATCCGCCACTATTTCTTCTTCCTCCATGGCGCTGCACCAAGCTTTCCCTTGGAGATGCCAAACTTAAGAAGACAACATATTTACATAACTGCCACCACATGTTTTTCTTTTTTTTTTTGGGCAAAACAACTCTGAACTGTTTTCTACTTTTTGCTTTTAAAACTCATAATTTATTTTTTCATTTTTTAAAATAATATGAAGAAAACAGCTTAGCAAACAAGTTTTATTAATTTTTTGTTTTCAATTTTTAAAAACTATAAACTGTTTTGAAAAAAACTTTCCAAACAGCCCCCTCATATCCCTCTAAACCTATGTAACAAAGCAAAAATGTCATTGATCAAATTAGATCAAAATCAAAATGTTATACCAATGAAAAGGACTCACTATAAGCCAATCCTTGAAAATTCTAGCATTGCATTCTTTCATTACACACCAAACAGAAGCAAGCATAACCCAAATATTTTAGCACCACCAAAGACTATAGCATATCTCAGTATAGTAATTTTAAGAACTTATTTCGAACAAACAATAATTCATACACAAAAAGCGTACCAACCTGGAAGTCTACATGTCGCCTCCATAGAATGTTTTAACACATTTTCCAGATCACCAGTGGAAAGCGTCCGGATGTGCCTAATGAGGAGGGAAAACAACATAAGTAAATATTTCAACACAAAAGAAACTTTTGACCAACTAAAATTTTTAGGACCGCCATACTTTGAGGACACTATGACATGTACAAAGATTGCCTCCTCAGTTGCAGCAAAGACAAACTCAACTGCAGGTTGTCCTCTCCTGTAACATGCAATAGCAAATTCAAATTACAAAATACTACAATTAGATAACAGGGCCACAGTTAGAAAGCAGTGAAGAGACTAGATTAAACACAATGTTTACAAATTGCATAGTCCCAGTCAGTCAATTTGGTGGGATTTGGATTTTGCAATATTGAGGTCAGTGCAAACATGCCAATATCTGAAAGGAACTTGAGGTTTGCTGGGAAAGAAGCCTGTTATGGCACAGTTTACCATTGGGAAAGTTGTTCCAACATAGAATATGTTGATCTAGTTAGTTAACTGTACAAAGTTATGCTAGCTCATACCACACACTTAAACCATGCTAATATTGAACCGACAAGGAATATGAGTAGGCAACTAGTAAAAATAAAAGTATAGTGAACTGTCAACCATGCAAAGCACAATTTTACACTTTATGCAAGAGTATATCACAGAAACATAATGAAAGCACATATTCACACCACAAAAAAGGGCTTCTGCCTAGATCCTTCATGTTGAATAAATTTCTTCTGGACAAATTACACTAACCACCCATGGGATTTGATAAAATTCACTTTGGCTCCCCTATATTTATCCAAGTGACACTGACTTCCCCTGAATGTATTGTTCAATAGAGAAGAGGGTGGTGTAGTGATTTTACAAACTCAAGGGATTTCGGTGTGATGATTTCACAAACTCAGAGATCTTCAAAGCAAATTTTACAAATAAAGTAGAGTCAAGGTAGATTTCACCAAACCTCAAGGGAGATCAATGTAATTTGCCCATTTTTTTGGGATTAAAGAAGAATTATATTGAGAATAAGAAAGGAAAATACAAGAAGATAAGAGGACAAGAGATCCTCAATATAGGAGCGAATAATAGCAAAAGAAAACTATCAATCAAGAGAGGGAACGTCCTCTAAAAAGACTAGCTTTACAACAAAAAGAGGCTAAACGTCTAATCCTATCCCATAAAATTTGCTTGTCTATATAAATCTATAATTGAAAGCACGAGAATTATGTTCTAACCAAATGCTCCAAATAGTGGAATACATAGAACATTGCCAAAAAGATTTTGGCTCCTTCTTTTTCCAAAAACCCATAAAGCTTGTCAAAAAGGACTAATCTAAAGTTGCACAACCCACCCAACACTCACCAAAGGTACCAGCAAAGTATTCCACAAAAAATCAGCCACAGGACAAAGTAAAAAAAAAAAGATGAAATACTGATCCTGAACTCACCCCAAACATAACACACACTTCATGATGAATAAATTACATCTGGCTCAAAAGAGTTCAATTTTCAAAGCAACAACAAAAAGGAAGAATGTATCTGCAGTATCAAAGACAAGCAAAGAAAAGGAAATAGGCCAGAGAATAGCTTGTTTTCGTCATGCCACTCTAAATAGGGTAATTTACTTCTTTGGATTTATTGATTCCCTGAACATCTATACAGAAAATTTGTTTCCTTTTCTAATGTTACCTCCTTTCCAGTGTGGGCTTAATTTATCTCACTAACATAGCTAATGCCTCCTAGGCACCTTACAGTGTATCTTTCTCATTGTGTACAAAACTGACAGTTTTTATACTTTTGACTGGTTAAGGAGTCATATTTCACGATAATAAAGATTATGCAACAAAGCAAAAAAGCTTTAAGTTGCATATATAGTTGCGTGTCTTTGCTCCAGATGCAGGCCAGACAAGTAAGAAATACAAGCTCAACATTTTTTTCTGGGCAGCAGGAGAGTTATCAGTATAAGAAGGACAAACTAGCACAGAACGATAATAAGGAAACAATTAAAAGAACTAGATCCTAAATGACTTCATGACGAATTATTAGTTACTTCTTTTTCTTTTTTTTTGTTCTCCACAATCTGGAGTCAGTCCACATCAGAAACAAATTGCTGCTATTGAGAGCCATTCAATTTTTGTTTTGGCTATGCTTCTAATTCAAATCTATTAAGACAACTTTAGCCAGGCTTTTAATTGCAGGATATGGGACATAATTGTAGCTACATATTTTATGTGTTTAAACACAAACTGGTAAATGAAGGATCTTTACAATTATATTCTAGGTATTTGTTAGTCTAAGTCATACAGTGAGAAGGATACTACAGATTTTATAGACTCCTCACCTAGCCTACATAATTTATTTGGTCTATCACCAGAAGTTACTATTCCACACAACTGTACGAAAACCTAAATATGGTTAAAACATACCTGAATAGCTCTTCACTTTGAAACTGATGAAACTTTGAAAATACATCTCCAAATCTCATATAATAAAGCCCATTAAGTGCTCTGCCAAATTCAACAAGATGAAATTCCAAGAAAAGGTCAAGAATGATTTCACTTTGAAGGGATAGGAAACAAACCTTTCTATACAGTTCCTTAAAGCCTGAGAGAGAGCGGCTGCAACCTCTTCTGAATCCCCAGGAGCCAACCAGACTCCAGATGCAACAACTTCATTGAACATTTTTACCAAATAAAAATATAATTAGAAAACACAAAGGTGGGACAACTTCAATTCCATTACCTCTGAAGAGTAAACATAACCATAACAAAGTTCACTAGTAAATGATACCTCTCAATCCAGCTACTGCAGACTGAGCAGCATCAACAACTGATGAATGACGCCCCGGAAGAAAAAGCCACAGCTTAATCTTTTCATCTGCACATTTGGTATAAAAGGTATCAAGGCATAACTTTATATACCCAGAAAATGGGTAGATAAGCACAGACACTAACACAGATATAGGACACTACACAAACATGAGCATGACATATCAAAGTTTTAAAATTCTAGGGCACTATATATTAATATATATTATAGAAAAATTTACATGAGCTTCACTTATGCCTTATTTTCTTCATTCAATATTAAAAATTATTTAAAATTTGAAAATAAACTCAAATCTTATGTACTATTTCCTTTTCAATTTTTGGATCACCTTCTTTATATTGTGTCTTTTTTGTGTTGGAATCAGGAAAAAGTAATTTTCAAATTAAGTACAAACATGTGTCATTAGTGTGTCAAGCAAAATTCAATTCAGACACATGTCCGACACGGCTTCATACCACAATTTACTAGACACTTCATACCACCCTTTCCTTCTAGAAATAACACATGATTACCCAAAAAAACACTAAGTCAGCAATCTCTACCAGGATTATGCAAACCCTGAGATGGATCCCAAGGTCCCACAAATGAATTGGTCCATGAGCTGAGAAAACCTTCCTTCTGCAATTGAAGATGTGATGAAAGCACCAGTAACATTGCAGCATCCTTCTGGTCCACTTTTACACTGATCAAACAGAAGGCGGCCTTAGTACTAGCAAAACAATGAACCAAAAGTAAAGCGACGAAAACAAACTTAACCTTTTATCAGGTAGAGGACTCAGATCAGATTCATTAGGGAGAAACTGAAACCATGATATCTGATGCAGACCTCCCTGTACAAATTTTCGGCAAAATGTAAGCTTACATAAAGAGATATAGTCAAAAATTAACCAAAATGTAATAGTTACAGATATACTAATTTACGGTGAAAGCAAACCAAAATTCAAGCTTCAAGCTTTAACCTTCCACTCTCATTTTTAATAACAGGTCTGCAATTTGGTACGAACTGAATTCGTACTAATTACAAAATATAACGGAACCTTTATAACCAACCATTCAATAGTGAGTGCGAGAATAACGGACAAGAGAGAGAGGGAAAAATTGATAAAGGCCAACACACTGGCATTACAAGATTTGTGTGTCATCCTACAAAATCAAGTTCATAACGTTAAGCACTTATTCTTTTAATAATGATGTTAGCCTTGAACCACCAGAAGAAAACGACACTTCCATTTTATTTGAAATCTCTACCACAAGAGCAACGAGTTTTCGAACCTCAGTTATTTGGTGCTATTTTATGAAAAATGGCGACCTAAGACTGAGTCTGATATCCATCCACGCCACTAACCGACAAGATGGAGCAAGTAAACGATATTCTGTTTTACAGTTAGCATTGGATTCCAAAGTGCCTCTTTGTCATGTGTTCTACCAATGAAGATCAGACCTCGGGCGATACAGGCACATCAAAAAGCATTCAATCATATCCAAAGAGAAGTTACTCTTTACAAACCCTCAGCTCTATAAATTAAATACTTTATGTCTCTACCAGGAAAACAAAAAATAAAGAATTAATATTTTACAAGCTCACAAACCAAGGCTAAGTAATGCGAGTGTCATACAATATATATATATATATATATATATATATAAATATATATATATATATATATATATATATATACACACACACATATCGAGAAATTACGAGATAAGTTCAATGCCTTTAGTTCTGAGTTCTAAGATTAACACGCTTGCACCGATAAGACGATTAACTAACTCATTCATAGTACAGAAAGGGGTAAATAGAAATTCGACCCTATAAATCAAATAAACTGGAGGCATGTACAGTATCAATAACTTCACATTGAGTAGCATATATTTTTTTAACGACGAAAAAACAAGAGAGGGAGAAGGAGAGAAACGTACGATTTTGAAGACATTAGTCCACATAATAACTGGAATTACGGTGGTGAAAGGGCTTCGGTGAATTAGGGTTTGAGGTGCGTTTGGGGGTGCGAGGGTTTATGATTTATGAGGAGTTGAGTATTTTGATTGTATTGTATTGAGACGCGTTTGCGTGGTTCCTTTCACGCTCTCTTCTGCACTGCAGGAGCACTGGTTGGTTCCATGCCAAATTCCGAATCTGATTCAGCTTTGCTCCGCCGATCCTACTTAACTTCGCGCACACACCAAAACGCTAATCACATGCGCACCCCGCATCACAGGCGCCAGCAGCATAATAACAATAAATAAAGACGAAATGTCCGTGACAACCCTTCACGATTACGGTAAGTCCAATCCAAGATAAACCGCTACATCAATCCAACACAAAACGAAGCCCAATCAAAATGGAAAAATTTATAGATTAGATTTTTCTTTGGCAAACTGCTTGAATTGGATCAGATTTTGGATCTATTATTCAAAACTGATCAAATCTAGTCCAAACCATCTAATATTATATTATATTATATTATATTATATAAATAAATAATTTTTGCTGCATAAATAATTTTATATTTTCTTAAAATGTTAAATGGGTTGTTTTAAATTTTTTATTTTATTAACCTATGTTACTTATATTTTGTAATATTTTAAAGTGAAAAATTTATTTTGTCAAAAATTACAAAACCGATAAATATTGGATCGAATTGGATTGGATTCAAAATTAAAATCAATTCAATTCAATCCAAACAGCAATAAATTAAATTTTTGAGTAAATATGTTAGGCAGTCCAACAAGAAATTTTTCAAAAACTATTTAGCCCTCCAAAAACTAAAACTAAACTAGTGATCCCTAAAGATTTTAATAATACGACACATTAATCCCTTTATGTATTTGATCCTTTAAACACTATAACGGAATTACATATGCGACTTGTTAACACGACGTTTAGTGACATATACTACAATATAATAAAGTTTAAAATGACTTTTTTTACGCAACAAGAATGTGTAAAATTTTAACTAAGCAAAGTTTACACACAGCATGTAACACCCCAAAATTTATTCAAAAATTAATTTAAACTTATTAGTGATAATTTCAAAAATCTGACAAACGTGACAATGATAAGGACGGCCTAATGGATAAGTTGAAAAAAAATAAAAAAAATTTAGGCCGACCATGAATAGTGATTTTCGAGCCCATAGATGAATAGTAACCAAGGAATCAAGGCTGAGGGTGTCCGAAGCTAGGAGAACTAGACCCAAGGATCAAAATAGAGTATTAGATATAAATTAAGTCTTTCCTATGTTGATAAAAAGAGAAAAATGCATGAAATTGAGTTTTATGGCCATAAGTAAAATCGGAACCACTTGATATGTCAAGAACACTTTAAGATAATTTCACTGCATTTAGTATATGCATATTCATATCATATCAAATTATTTTGTTTGGCATTATTTACTATGATGTGAATTATGATCTTGAATGTTATGAAACACATGTTTAAAGTGATTGAATACTAAAGAAAACCTACTTAGGAAGGATGGTGTTGAACTCTAAAAATGAATCTTTAATATGAGCTGTATGATCACATTTTTCTTAGTAAACCGAAGTGGCTGGAACGATAACAATAACATGGATTTTTGTTATGCATTTTGGGGATACCCTATTGAGAATTTTAGAATTTTCACCCCTATGCATTTGTGTTCCCATGTCGTCTCAAGTTGATCCAGAGAATAATGAGACTACTACACGAAAGAAATTGGATTTACAGTAGTTTATTGGCTAAAGCTTGTATCAATTGTACTTAGTTGTATGTATATGTATGTAAATATAATAGAGAATATATGTGTATTAAAGCTCATAGAAGAGCTTCCTTTTGTACTTGATTTTGTATTTAATAAATGTTTTGTTTTGTTATATATTTTAATAGAATTACAAATTAGTTATGATACGAATCAATCAAACTTGCTATAGATATTTAAGAAAAGTTCACTAATTGATAAGTAACAACTCTCGAGTCCGATGTCATGACTTAAGAACAATTATGTACTTAGAAGGGTGTTGCACGGCAAGACCCTCACACAGTGCAAATTTGGACTAAAAAAAGAATAGATCTTTAACATAATTATTTAACTTTTCCCAATGATGATTTGAGTACATATGAAAGCCCTATATATATATATATATATATATATATATATAGGGCTCCTTACATTTACTAACCAACCAATGTGGGACTAAATTTCTCATATGAATACATAGGGCTCCTTACATTTACTAACCAACCAATGTGGGACTAAATTTCTCATATGAAAATAAATAATGTGGGACTAATAAAATTAGGAGAAAATGAAACTAATAAAATAGTCATCCTTTCGTGGTCAAGCCTACAGCTTAGTGATTGTGGTTATCTCTTACACCCTTTAAATGGGAGGTTCCATGTTTGAATTCCATCATCCCCTTCCCCCAACTCCTTAGGAACATTTCCTAGCTATAATGTCTTTGTTAAAAAAAAAATAGCCATCGTTTCTTATGCTTCGTGTCAATTTTGATTGTTGAAATTTTACAATATGAGTCATTTATCTCCATTATGAGTTATAAATAACTTATTTTGTATAATTTTAGGCACTAAAATAAGTACAATATGTTCCAAAACGACGTTGTTTTACCTACATCCAAAGATTTGATGGCACATCATCATCGTACTTTGCCACATGTAGGTCCACTAATGGAAAGACTAATATGTCCATTATTTTCAATCTTAAGGGACCATGAGTTCAATTTCTTTTCTTGGGGAACTAGATAATCCAATGAAAAAATCTTAAAAGACCAAATAGATTGTTCACTCTAAAAATTTTTGGATCGGATTTATTTTTTATTCAAAATCAATCCAAACCACACCGCAAACATCCCCACTCACAATTATGTCAAGGGACAAATTAATTCGTCAGAATTTGAAAGTCTTCAATTGGTTTTGAATAAAGTGAATTGGTCCTTATGTACAGTTCCATACAGTGTATTTTTAATCGAATGGACATGTATGAAGGGACCAATTTGTCTTTTTTTTTAATTGTGATTAACCAATTTGAGACTTTCAAATTTTAAAGGACCAATTCAACTCCAATATATTTCTCATGGATCAAATGGGTATTTACTCACAAATAAATAAACAAATAAACTTCATAAATAGTAGTAGTTTGGCGGGTACTACCATGTTGTTAGCTTTAGAACCTTCCGAAAATATTATCCCTTAAAGTTATAAGTGACAACAAACCAATTTTGTTAAAATATTTTGTAGAATGACTAATATTTTACTTGAGTTTCTTTAGCATGCAACATGATCATTCTTGTTAGAATACAAGTCCCTAAAACAAGCTTTTTTTTCACAATATCATGTCTAAACATGTTTAATCTGGTTTGTATTACAAGAACTTAAAGCAAGATTAATATTTCACTTTGCATGTGCAAGCATGTTTTATCTCATACAAAGAGATTAAGCTAAATAGAAAGTGAATATTATGTCAAGCAAAGAACGTGTATACAAATTAAAACGTAATACAGACTTAAAGCAAGAATAATGTTTTACTTTGCATGCACAAGCATGATTTATCTCATGGGAAGAGATTAGTTAAAAAGAAAGTGAATGTTATTTCAAGCAAAGCACGTATTCATGTTTACGGACTTAAGGCATTAAAGCAGACTTGAATCAAGAATAATTTCACTACACATGAGAAATCATGTTTTATCTCAAGGGAAGAGATTAAGTTAAAAATAAAGTTAATGTCATTTCAAGCAAAACACGTATTCATGTTTACGGACTGAAGGCATGAAAGCATACTTAAATCAAGAATAATTTCACTACACATGAGAAATCATGTTATCTCAAGGGAAGAGATTAAGTTAAAAAGGTGAATATTATCTCATGCAAAGAAAGTATAAATGCCTAAGGACTGAAGAAGATCAAGTTAAGATAAAGAAACCTAGGAAAGGATCTCAGAAAGTACATTCAAGATGGAGAAAACAACTTATGTCCAAGAGCAACGTACTACTTAGTCATCAATCACTACAATCGCAAAGAAATCATCATCAAATAACCTAGGAAAGTACATTCAAGATGGAGAAATCAACTCATGTCCACGAGCAACGTGTTACTTAGTCATCAATCATTACAATCGCAAAGAAATCATCATCAAATAGCCAAGATTAAAGACTGAAAGATCGAAGAAATATTAAAGAGATTAATTATACTATAAAAAAAAACTCACTTAATTGTTGAGCACAGAACCCTAAGGAAAATGGAGGGAAAATTAGAATTTCAAAATTCAAATATCGAATCAAGCCCAGTGTTATAACTGGTACACCATCTCTTTTGCCTCATTGATTCATGATCCTATCTTCTAGAAGGAGGAGTTTAGAAACTATCGTCAGAAAGTAAAAGGAAATGAGAACATCAGAAATCTCTAGAATACAATGACTTCTGTAACTAATGTGACAAGTCTGTCAGTCTACCTCTCTAGAGTAACGTTCCAAGACACAACGGATTATCTACATGTGTCACTTGGAGATCTGATCAAAGGCAACGATCATTGAGAAGGACATGTATAAATGGAGATACTATACATCAATGCAGATGAAAGAGTTAAAAACACAAGATTAGAAACTTTGGAAAAATCTCTCCAAATTTCCTGTGTTGTTCATCATAATATGTAATCAATCATCTTGAAGTGTAAAAATCTTCTTTCATTATTCTGTAATGATTTGTAAACTCTTCTAATAAAGGGATGTGTGAAAGAAGTTGCTCATGTTCCCAAGTCTATATTAGCAAATATTAATAAGAAAACATGGGTGTAGGTTAATTTGAGTGGCAACCCAAACACATAAAGTTTGTAACTTTGATCCGTTAGTGATTAGTGTGAGACATAGCTTGGAGAAGCTAAAGTAAAACTAATTGCAATGTGATAGCAGAGGTATTTGCTTATCCTGGTTCAATTTGGAGAGATTGGTTCAAGATTATTTACAACATGGCAGTAGAAGTTGTCTGCAAGTCATGGTTTCAACTTGAAGACGCTGGTACAGAACTACTCAGTTCAGCTTGAAAAGGCTAGTACAGAACTACTTGGTTCATTTGGAAAGGCTGGTATAGAACTACTCAATTAAGTCGTAGTTGGGGTTGTCTACTGTGCATTGTGAGAGTTTGGGAAGGCTATTGTAAAGACTATCCGGTTTACTTTCTCAGGTTGAGAAAGTTGTTATTAATGAAATCTTAACATGTTTCGAGTACTGGATGTAGGCAGATAAGTTGAACCAGTATAAAAATTCTCATGTTCATTCTCTCTTCCCTAATCTTTTAATTTCTCTGCTATGTGATTATGTTAAATATTAATCGAGTATTATCAAAGTAGCATCATTTTTCAGTCTTTAGAAATCTTCTTTCTGAAATTACTAATCTTCTTTGCGCTATACTTCAAGCCAAAAGCTTAATAGTATCCTTCATTAAAAGTTTTAGATTTAGAAGATAATTTCAAAAAGCACGATTCAAGTCCCCTTCTTGTGCACTCTTTTACCAACACCCTCGACATTTAGAGAAATTCCCAGGAGTAGGTGAACAAAGCAATATAAATCAAGAGTTCAATTGAACTCTAAGGCTAAGTACTTACTCACCAGTGCAATAAGCAAAGTTGAACATGATAAAATCATTGCTTGTGACATAGCAAAAGAGATCTAGGAAAGACTTCACATGCTGCATAAAGGAATAAATCAGGTTGAGGAGACCAAGATTTGTGCTATCTGAAGTTCATGGTGAGACCATGCCATGTTCTTGAAATCCTATCACACAAAGCAGAACAAGGGTAAAGCAATGAAAGTTGCCAAGACCTCAGATGAAAATTCAAAGGATGAATCTTAAGAAGAAGATGGAGTTGAAATCTCCATGTTAGAAAGGAAGATGTCTAGTGCCTAAAAAAGCAAAACCAAGAAAAGAAAGGACATTAGCTTCAGAAAGAACAGAAAAGGAAAAGGGAAGCTAGAAAGCATGAATTGCTATAACTGCGGTGAGAAGGGACACTACAAAACTGACTCTCCCAAGCTCAAGGGTCTATAGAAAAAGTTCCCTACAAAGAAGAAAGGGATGCTAGCCACTTAAAATGACTAAAAAAAATAGAAGAAGTGATTAGAAAGCTAGGACGAGCTTGAAGATGTGGCTAACTTGTGCTTCATGGCTAGCTATACCTTAGAAGGAGAACCAGAGGTAAAAACATCATCTAAGCCTGATCTTTCTTATGATGAATTACTGGCCATGTATGATAAACTGCTTAAAACTCTCAAACCCTTTACTTTCATTATCTCAATCTTAAAAGGAACAATTAGAAAGTAGTTCTAGAACTTGAGAAAGCAAAAATAGATGTTGAGAATCTAAGCTTTGAGAAATAAGTGATCAAAGGAGAAAACAAGTTTTTAAATGTGAAACTCAAAGCCTTAGAAGTTGAAGTCACTGACAAAGGCAAGAGCGCTTAGGAAGGTATTTATGAACTTGAAAGAACTTCAAAGCTTCTTAGTTTCATGATGAACAAAAAATCTTCGAATCTTCCATTAGAGTAAGTTTATGAGTAAAACAATTGCAATGATGATGATTGAAGGTTGTAGAACATCATCGCTTTAGAGTTAGCTTGATATCTTCATTTCTTGATTACTTTATGAAGTCGCCTTCTATTTTTTGAAGAGTCCAGTCTTGGTTTTTTGCTCATGATTTGATTCGTTGATCATGTAAACATACTGTGCACGATATAAATTTAGTTCTACTAAATTCTTATCCCTTTACATGAGATACAACTTATTTACACATGTAAAGTGAATTTATTTTCGATTTAAGACATATTACAAGATCCAAAAAGACTTGTTGGCCATTTTAAGAAACTCAGAGGAAAACATTATAAGCTCTAGAAACCTTCAGAAAGCATTAAAGCTATATGTTTTTAATAACAAAAAAACCAATTTAAAGAAAACACTTTGAAGAACAACTAATATCTACCTTAAGTTTCCTAATATAGCACACATGAATTTCTGAATTGCATAACACAAACTTGAGCAAGAATAATTTCATTATTACATGTGCAAACACAATTTATCTCGTGTTAAGAGATTAAGCCAAATAGAAATGAACATTATATCATGCAAAATACGTATACATGCTTTATGAATTAAAGAAAATCAAATCAAGAGTAAAAAACCAAGGGACGAGTCTTCAGAGAGTAGTACGGGACATCAGAAAGTATGCTTAGAATGAAGATATCATGTAAACTCTGAGAACAACGTGCTACACATTCTTCAATCATCATGACCACAATTTTTTCATCATCATAAAGCTCAGATTGAAGATTAGAAGACCGAAGAATTATTAAGGAACTAATGACCCACGTTAGAAAGCTCACTTCGCTATGGAGTGTTGAACGTTACAAGAAAATTAGGGAAATTTGAATTTTTGAAATTCAAATTTCAAGTCAAACCTAGTTTCAAACTGGTGTATCATCTCTTCTGCCTATTTGGTCAACTACTTTAGCTTCTAGAAGGAAGAGTTCAGAAACCATGATCAAAAAATGAAAAAGTAGGTTTTGTAGGTACATCAGAAACCTTAAATACACAACGGCTTTTGCAATAGATGTGACAGATTGGCAACCTACTTTGTAAGCTCCAGAACCCTTCAGAAAGTATGAGCTATATAGTTTTGAATGACAATAAAACCAATTTAAAGAAAATATTTTGAAGAACGACTAATGTTTATATTGAGTTTCTTGACTAAGCATAATAAGTATTTCTAAAGTGCATTACACGGACTTGAGTGAGAATAATTTTACTTTACATATGTAAACATATTTTATCTTGTGGAAAGAGATTGAGCTTAAATGAAGTAAATATTATATCGTGTAAAGTATGCTTGCATGCATCAAGGAATGAAGCAAATCAAAACAAGAACAACAAAACAAGGAAAGGGTCTTTAGAAAGTAACACCAGACATAAAAAAGTACACTAAAGAATGAAGAGATCATACAAAATTTGATACCAATGTGTTACTCAGTCTTCAATCATCTTAATCATAAATCATTCATCATCAAAAGACTGGAAGACCAAAGAATCATCAAGGAACTTATCACACTTATCAGAAAGCTCATTTCATTATGGAACGTTGAATGCTACAGGAAATGGAGGGAAATTTGAATACCATATTTCAAATCTTGAGTCAAACCTAGTTTCATGTCTGGTATGTTATCCCTTTTGCCCAAATGGTCAACCATCTCCATGTCTGGTATGTTATCCCTTTTGCCCAAATGGTAAAAAGGAAGGACATTAGAAACCTCTAATATACAACGACTTTTGTAACCGATGTGACAGAATTGTCAGCCTACTCTTCTAGACCGCTCTTTCAAGACACAACGGATGATCTACATGTGTCACTTGGAGATCTGATCAAAGGTAACGGTCATGAAGGAAGATCACTACAAATGGAGATGCTATGCTCAAATGCCGATGAGAGAGTTGAAAACACGAGTGGAAACTCTGGAAAAATCTCTCCACACTTCCTGTGATGTTCATACCATAATATCAATTCTTCCTTGAAGTGTAAAACTCTTCTTTCAAAATGCTTAGTGTGGTGTATGCTCTTCTTTGTAAGAGATGTTAAAAAGAAGTCACTCATGTCTTCCAGGTCTGTTTTATTGAATATTCGTAAGGAAACTTGAGGGTAGGTTAGTTTGAGTGGCAACCAAAACACCTAACCTTTGTAACCTTGATCTGGTAGTGATCAGTGAGACATAGCTTATAAAGACCAAGGTAAAACTACTTGCAATATGATGATGGAGGCATTCCAGTCATCATGGTTCAACATGAAGAGGTTAAGAAGAACTACTCGCAACATGACAGTAGAGGTTGTCTACTATTCATTGGTAAGAGCTCGAAAAGGCTATTATAAAGACTATCTAGTTTACTTTCTCAGGCTGAGAAAGTTGTTTGATGGAATCTCAACGTGTGTTGAGTACTGAATGTAGGCAGGTTTGACCAAACCAGTATAAAAATATTTGTGTCATTTTTCTCTTCCTAGATCTTTTATTTTATGATTTGCATTTTAACTTAATAGATGCTAAAATATGACTATAACTATGTTATTATTAATTTACGCTTCAGAGATATACTTTCTGAAACACTAACCAAATTTCGTTGCACTTCAAGCTTAATACTTGATAGCATCTTTTGTTAAATGTTTCAGATTTTAAAATAGAAGAAAGCAAGATTCAACCCCCCCTTTTGTGCACTTTTTTACCAACATACTCTTCTACACTATCTTTCTAAGATATAAACGGATGATCTACACGTGTTGTTGAGAGAACTGATCAATGGCAACGGTCATAAAAGAAGACCCCTATAAATGGAGATGTTGTGCTCAAACGTAAATGGGGATTGATGGCACAAGAGTAGAAACTCTATGAAAATCTCTTCTTACATCCTATAAGGTTCATCAATTTATGTAATCAGTATGCTTACTTGTAAAAACCTTATTTCTATGTTCTTAAATAGATTTATGTTCTTCCAAGGAATAAATGTTAGAAAGAAGTCATTGAAGTTATCTCAGGTTATTCATTGCATATTTGTAAGGAAACTTGAATATAGGCTAGTTTGAGTGGCAACCCAAATACATAACCTTTGTATTCTCAATCCAATGGTGATCGGTATGAGATAGCTTGAAAAGGCTACTGTAAAACTACTTACAACATGATAGTAGGGGCTATCTATTTATCACGGTTCAACTTGAAGAAGTTGGTGGATAACTACTTGCAAGTGACTATAAAGGTTATCTACTGGTCACGGTTCAGTTTGGAGAGACTGGTGAAATACTATTCGATTCAATTTGAAGAGGTTGATGAAGAACTACTTGGTTCAACTTAGTGAGGCTGGTAAAGAACTACTCGGTTCAGCTTACAGAGGCTGGTAAAGAACTACTTAGTTCAGCTTGGAGAGGCTAGTGAAGAACTACTCAATTTGTGAAAGTAGGGGTTGTCTACTGGTTACAGGTAAGAGCTTGGGAAGGCTAATATAAATACTATCCAATTTTTTCTTTATCGGGTTGAGAAAGATGTTAATGAATCTCAACGGAAGTTGAGAACTGGATGTAGGCAGGATTGCCGAACCAATATAAAATATATATGTCATATTTTCTTTTCCTTAATCTCTTTTATTTCCATTACTCTGCTTTATTATTCAATATATGTTGAAAAGCAAAGCACGATTTGTCCCCCTTCTCGTGCACTTTTTAACATACAACTGGTATCAGAGCAAGGCCTCTAAGAGGTTGAGAAATCAAATGATTGTAGAGGATAAAGAACTAAGGGACAAAAAGGTACAGATTACCCACATAGTAAAACATCACTCTTTAAACTACTATATTTCTCTAATGAAGAATTCCAAGGAGCAAGTCTTTGCCCTTAAAGTCATTACATTAGAAGTAGTGAAAAGCTAAAGCAATGGAAGTTGCTGAAACCTCTGGTGAAGAGGAAGAATTTGATGAAAAAAATCTGAGATTGAAAATGGAGATGAGATCTCCTTGCTTATGAGGAAAAAAAATGTCAAAAGCTTGAGAAGGCGAAACCAAGAAAGGTAGAGACATCAATCTCAAGAGAGACAAAAATGGCAAAGAAAATCTTAAAAGAGCTACCTATTAACTGGGTGAGAAGGGACATCTTGAACTAATTTGTCCCAAGCTCATAGTACCACAAAAATGTAAAATTTGAGAAGAATGACATTGTGGCTACCTAGAGCAACTCTGAAGATGAAAAGAATGGGTCAGTGAGCCATGATAAGTTAGAAGATGTTGAAAATATACATTTCATGACATGAGTATACTTTAATAGAAGAATACAAGGTGAGAATATCCGAATCCGATCTTTCATATTCATTATTTCTTGCTTTATATGATTAGCTGTTGTATAACTCTCAAACTTCTTTCTTCTAAATATCTCAAGCTGAATAGCTTAAGCTTGATAAGAAAAAATTACAAGGAGAATATAGTATTCTCAAACTCTAGGCCTTGGAAACTGAAGTCTCCAAACTAAATAACAAAGATCTCAAAAAGTTATTTCTACATTTAAGAGAGCTTCACGACTTTTGAAATCTATCCTAAAACCTTAATATTGTGCTTGGAGGTTAGAGGCCATAGTTTCAGAAAACAGGTTTGAGATATGAAAATGAAATAGAAGAGAAGAAGAAATCCAGTCTCATCTTAGAACCATCAACATAGTTTTGTACCCTCTCTGTCACAAGATGGGACACCCGTTTGAAAAATGATTCTAAAAGAATAAATCTGTTAGAAAGAATGGGAAAAATCTCCATAAAAAACTAACCAAAAAGGACCCAAGAAAGTCTAGGTACCAAAATTAAAATTGTTTTTATTGCAGGTGTGTTTGAAAAGGTCCACTAATTGGAGTATCAAGAAACAGATGATGACTACTGCAGAGTCTGTCCTAAATCAAAGAGTGGATCAAGAGCCTGAAGTTTATGAACCTAAAATGTTTCAAATGTGATAAGGAAAGAGCTCAAAAAGGACACTGCTAACTATCTCAAAGAATTGGAAGAAAGTCTTGAGAAAATAAGTCTCAAGGAAACTTTTGAAAGCAAATAGATGAAAGGCAGACCTTTAGAAAGTAGACTCCAAAACTCAGACACTTCAGAAGCATACTCAGAATTCCAAAGCAATCAAAAAATAACACTTCTGAATGCAAAAAAGTGTAATATGAAGATGGAAAAAAAGTTGAAGATTCTTAAGGTATAGAAACTACAAAGGTGTTTTTGATTTAATGATAGTTTCTTAATATAGAGTTCTTGGAGACAATTCAAAATGAGTGAAAACCAGATCATCCCTTAGAAATATATGAAAACCATGCTTTCATCTCTACCATTGAACTTAAGCAAATTAAAAAAGCTTTGAGTAATCAAAGTTTGGTGGATACTATGCAAAGAGAGCTTAACCAGATCAAGAAAAGCAAACTCTGAATGCTTGACCAAAAAGAAAAGTTATCATTGGTGCAAAGTGGGTACTCAGGAATAAGCAAGATGGAACCATAAGATCAGTGGATGCTACCATTTTCCTGTAAAACTTAAGCACCTGACTTTGTAAAGAACATAATACCTTTGCCCTCTCTGATGTTGAAGGTAAAAGTGGAGATTGTTGCAAATTGATGCACTAGATACTGAGGATAAGGAACCAGCTAGAAGATTATTACTGAGGTATGTCAAAAGCCTTGTCTTCTTTAACAATACTTGTGCTATTAATCCAGTTAAAGTTTTCATTCAGCATTCTAAATCCAAGCACCTTGATGTCAAACCTTGCTTAAAATCGTATTTGAGAAGGATCTTTTAAATTAATGCTTGTGAATATTGAGGATGAAAGTTCCAGATACATTCACAAGACCTTTTTGCTGAAACTCGTTTCTTTTTTATTGTGTTTTGGAAAAAGCTTTATATTCTAAAAGATTTTAAAACATGCATAAGCATCCTTGCATAACATCTCTGGTTATTCTCCTTTCCATTACTCTGATCTAAAGACCGCATAAAAGATGTCAGTTTGCAAGACCTCTTCACTACTTGAAGTTCAGAAGTTCTGTTCTCAAGCTCAAATAGTATATGAAATAATCAGAAAGAAGAAGAGAGGGTTCAGAAAGCTGGGAATAGATTGTCTCATGAAGACCAGAATATAAAGATGACTTTATGACAGATATATGATAACACTCCGATGGATCAAAAAGTGAAAGGTGGAACTTAGAAAGTAATATCAGCAAAAAGTGGTTTAGAGGGCCAGAAATCATTTCCTCTGAAGTAGGATGAAAATGGCGGGACAATTTCCACCCTTGTGACTTTTTCTCTCCCACGATTGGTTCATCGTCAATCAGTCTCGTCCCATTACTTAAATAACCTTCCACTCTTCACATGCCACACACGTGCCTTCATCTTCCATAGCACGTTTCCTAAACTGTTTCGTATTCTCCTTCCTTCAAACCTTTATTCAAAAACCTAAACCGATCTTCATCTCATACAAACCTTCACCACTTTTGTTTTTCTATCAATCCTTTCAAGATTCAACATTCTTGTTCCTAACAATCTCATATATGGCTTAAGGAAAGAAATTTGATGGTAACATTGCCGATATAAGGATGCACTAGATGTATGACGAATCTCTTCATCAACAGTATTATGCTTATAGCTATGCTCATCGCCCTATAGCACTTGGAAAGAGGCTCAACAAAGAATTGATGAATCATTTTATGATTTTGATAGAAGTCATCTCCTTTGAAGGATGGGAAGGATTTCTCAACATCAATGATCGAGTATTTGGTTGAATGGTGATGACCTTTCACTCCCAACTGATACACGTAATTGAATTTGTACTCTCAACTTATATATGAGGCGTAGATTTAAAATTAAGCATAAAGGACCTCTCCTATATCATTCATGCACTTGACAAGGGACTTAAATGCTTGTCTGACCAAAACTGGTTCATTACCATTGGAGTCTCAGCAGAGGAAGTTTCAAACTGTCTCAAAAATTCTCTGGGGCACTAACCCAGTGAGAGCCATGCTAAACTCTAGAGCTAGGCAGGTTTTCATTCTCATTCAGTTGTCCCTTCTCTCAAGACTAAGAAGCTTGGACTTACTAACGAGAATGGACTGTATTTTGCTTTTCTGCTTACTAATAATGAGAAAAGTTAACTTGCCTAGACTTATTTTCGACTATATGCTCAAAGCCACTATCGCCGAGGAAGAAGAAACTGCCTCTGTTCCATATGGAATCATGTTAACCAAGGTGTTTGAACACCTAAACTATCCTCTAGTAAACAAATGGTATGAATATATGGTTGGAACTGAGTACACCATATCGTCCTTTAGAGCTAAGAGGAAACCTATTGGTGCTTTTGCAGAACACTTCAAAAAGATGAGAAAAGCCATCAAGAATGTTGAGTTTTCAGAGGAGAACATAAAAGAAGAATGGTGATCAATTTGAATAGCGGCTCAGAAGATTATGCAAAACCCCAGACAGACACCGGATGTGAAGACATACCTAATCCATCATCCAAACCTGCAGAATCTGAAACTAATCAAGGAAGTAGAGTTCGGTTGAGCAAAGAGGCACCATCCTTATGTGCTAAAAAGAAGTCCTCAGATGATAACATGGAAAATGTGGTTCCTCAAACTGACTTCACACGTCCTCCTTATTCTCTTCCTATTTATGCTGAGCAACCTTCCATGCTAGCTCCATCAACTATTCCTGACCGTAATACAGCTCAGAAAATAGATCAACCTTGAACCATTCATCCTTAACCCATACTTATTCCTAAGTCTCCTCAAATATGAATGCTACTAGAAAATCAAGATATATTCTATTATATTTTTTTCAATATCTCTTCAAAAGATTTTCTTCAAATTGGTTTGTCATCATAAAAAAGGGGGAGATTGCAAGCCCCAAAACCATTCAAAAAGCATTAAAGTTATATGTTTTGAATGACAATAAAACCAATTTAAAGAAAATACTTTGAAGAACGGCTAATGTCTACATTGAGTTTCTTAACATGGCACACAGGAATTTTTGAATTGCATAACAGGAACTTGAGCGAGAATAATTTCACTATTACCTGTGCAAACATAATTTATCTCGTGTTAAGAGATTGGGCCAAATAGAAGTGAACATTATGTTGTGCAAAGTATGTATACTTGCCTTAGGGATTAAAGAAAATCAAATCAATAACAAGAAACCAAGGCAGGGTCTTCAGAGAGTAGCATAGGACATTAGAAAGTGCGCTTAGAATGAAGATATCATGCAAACTCTGAGAACAATGGGTTACACATTCTTCAATAATCATGATTGCAATTCTTTCATCATCATAAACCTCATTGAAGATTAGAAGACCGAAGAATTATCAAAGAACTGATGCCACACATCATAAAGCTCACTTCACTCTGGAGCGCTGGACATTACAAGAAAATGAGGGAAATTTGAATTTTTGAAATTCAATTTTCAAGTCAAAACTAGTTTCAAACTGGTGTGTTATCTCTTCTACCTATTTGGTCAACTACTTTAGTTTCTAGAAGGAGGAGTTCAGAAACCATAATCAGAGAGTAAAAAAGTAGTTTCTGAAGGTATATCAGAAACCTTAACTATACTGTAGCTTCTTCAAAAGATGTGGCAGACTGTCAACATACTCTTCGAGACTGCCTTTCCAAGACACAAACAGATGATCTACACATGTCATTCGGAGAACTGATCAAGGTCAATAATCATAAAGGAAGACATATATAAATGGAGATGTTGTTCTCTAACATTAACAGGGATTAATGGTACAAGAGTGGAAACTTGAGTTTCTAAGCTCTAACGTAAGCCATAATCATATAAGGTTCATCAATTTATGTAATCAATATCCTTACTTGTAAAAATCTTCTTTCTATATTCTTAAATAGATTTATGCTCATCCAAGGAATAACTGTTAGAAAGAAGTTATTCAAGTTATTCCAGGTTATTCATTGCATATTTGTAAGGAAACTTGAGTGTAGGTTAGTTTGAGTGGCAACGCAATCACAAAAATTTTGTATCCTCGATCTAGTAGTGATTATTGTGAGATAGCTTAAAGAGGATACTATAATACTACTTGCAACATGATACTAGGGGCTTTCTACTTATCATAGTTTAGCTTGAAAAGATTGGTGAATAACTAATGTGGCTATAAGGGTTATCTACTGGTCACAGTTCAATTTGGAGAGGGTGGTGAAATACTACTTAGTTCAGCTTGGAGAGGCTGGTGAAGAACTACTAGATTCAGTTTAGAAAGGTTGGTGTAGAACTACTCGATTTGTTACAGTAAGGGTTGTTTACTAGTCACAAGTTAGAGCTTTGGAAAGCTAATGTAAATATTATCCAGTTTTTTCTTTGGCGGGATAAGAAAGATGTTAATGGATCTCAACGGAAGTTGAGTACTAGATGTAGGTAGGATTGGCCGAAGTAATATAAAATATCTATGTCATATCTTTTTCTCCTTAATCTCTTTTATTTTCACTACTCTGCTTTATTATTCAATATATGCTGAAAATTATCTTTATCTTTTCTGTTATTAACGTTAAACTTCAGAAATCTTATTTCTGAAACATCTAACTATGTCTTCGCTACACTTTAAGCAAAATGCTTGATAGTATATTGTTTAAAATTTCAACATAATATAAAGGAGTAGAAGTAAAGCAAAACACGATTCAACCCCCCTTCTTATGCATTTTTCAACTTACAAACATTAGTCATTCTTCAAAATATTTTCTTAAGATTTGTTATGCCATCACTCAAAACATATATTCTTAGCGCTTTTGAAGGGCTATGGAGCTAACAAAAATATCCCATAATTTTTGCTAGAAAAAGGGGACACCCACCTGACAAATATTTTATGAGAAGAAAATATCGGTTGAGAAACCTCCCCCAAAGAAAACTAACCCGTGAAGACCCAAGAAACTCTGGGTATCTAAGATAAAAATTGTTTTTGTTGCAGATGTATCTAAGAATGTATGTTGACAAAGACAATAAGTGATACATGAACAGTGGCTGCTCCAAACATATATCCATGCCAGAAAGTAGTTCAAAAACTTGAAACCCAAAACTTTGGATCAGTAAAATTTGTTTATGGAAGAAAGAATAGGGTCACAAATATAGGAAATGTTGGTGAGAATGACTTTCATTAAATTTATGATGTTTTACTTATTGATGGACTGGCTCATAATCTGTTGAGTATTAGCCAATTTTATGATCAAAGTTACAATGTTTTATTTGATGCAAATGCATGCAATATTGTAAATCTCACTTCTAGACAAGTTATTTTATCTGGTAAGAGACTTGGCAGCACCTATGTGTTGTACTTGGATGACCTTCTAAATCAAGATGTAAAATGCCTTGCATTCTTTATGGATGATAAGTGGTTATGGCATAAGAAGCTTGGGCATGCTCATATGAAACTAATTTCTGAGTTATCTCAAAAAGAGTTTGTTAAAGGGTGTCAAATATCATATATGACAAGGACTACACTTTTGATTTCTATGAGAAAGGCAAGCAAACTAAAGCTTTTTTCCACAACAAAAATGTGCTCTCAACCACGAAGCCACTTGTGTTTTTACACATGGATCTTTTTGGACCAACAAAGACTTCAAGTCTTGTTGGAAAAAGATATTGCCTTATTATTGTGGATGATTTCTCTGTATTTACATAAGTTACCTTCTTAGCTTCTAAGGATGAGGTGATTGAAAGATTTAAAATTTTTGCAAAATGTATTTGTAATGAAAAAGATTCTCAAATTACCTTTATAAAATCTGATCATGGAGGATAATTTGAAAATCATATTTTTGAAGAGTTTTGTGAAAATATGGTATTTCTCATATGTTTTTTGCAGCTAGAACTCCTCAACAAAATATGATTACAGAAAGGAAGAACAGAAGCCTGCAAGAGATGGCTAGAATCATTCTTTTAGAAAGTGGTTTATCAAAAAGTTTTTGGGCAGAGACTGTAAACACCTCATACTATATTCAAAATAGAATCTTTTTAAGACTAATCCTCAAGAAAACTCCTTATGAGCTATGGAAAGGTACAAAACCTTTAATATCTTGTTTCCATATATTTAGCTCATCTTGCTTTATTATAACAGTAAGGACAAACTTGAAAAGTTTGATTCTAAATCCAATGATGGAATCTCTTTAGGATACTCTTCAGTCTCAAAAGCTTAGAGAGTATACAACAAGAGAACACAATATGTTTAAAAGACTATCCACATAAAGTTTAAAGAGATTAAAAAGGACTTTGTTGATGACCTAAAAGATACGGAAGAAAACCTTGGGAAGTTAACCCTTAAGGAACCCTTAGAAAGCAAGCAGAAGAAAGCGCAATCTTTAGAAAGTAAGCTCCAGAACATAGTGAGCTTAGAAAGCTTACTCAGAACTCCAAAGCCTTTAGAAAATGACATTTCTAAGCATGAAGAAGAGCAATATGAAGATGATAGAGAAATTGAAGAGCAACAAGGCTATAGAAACTACAGAGGAGTTTTTTTTTATTATTTAAGAAAACTTTCTTAGAACAAGTCCTAGGAGACACTTATAAGGGTGTTAGAACTAGATCCTTCCTCAGAAATAAATCTAATTGTGCTTTCATCTCCACCATCGAGCCATAATTCATTGAAGATGCTTCGGATGACCATATTTAGGTGGAAGCTATGCAAGAGGAACTAGATCAGTTTGAGAAAAGCAAAGCGTGGACGCTCGTGGAAAAAGCCCAAAGGAAAAACCATCTTTAGAACAAAATGGGTGTTCAGAAACAAGCCTGATGAAGCTAGAAAGATTATTAGAAACAAAGTAAGATTGGTTGCAAAAGGTTATAATCAATAACATAGAATTGATTATGATGAAACCTTTGCATTAGTACCAAGGCTTGAAGCCATAACAATGCTACTTGCTTTTGTAGCCTTCAAGGGATTCACTTTATATCAAATGGATGTTATCTTTGCAATCTTAAATGGATTCCTCTCTGAGAAAGTTTATGTAAAGTAGTCTCTAGGTTTTAAGAGTGAAAACCTTACCAAGCATGTCTTTAAGTTACCTTACGCGCTTTATGGTATGAAACAAGCTCCCAGAGCTTGGTATGAAAGGCTAAGTACCTTTTTACTTAAGAATCAGTTCAAAAGAAGTAAAGTTGACACTTCGTTATTTACTTTACAATAAAATAATCACTTTCTAGTAGTCCAAATATATGTTAAAGACATCATATTTGGTGTCACTGATCATTCTCTTTGTGAAAACTTTTCAAAATTAAGGCAAATTAAATTTGAGATGAGCATGATGGGTGAATTCAAGTTTTTCCTTGGATTTCAAATAAAACAAAAAAAGGAAGGAATCTTGATCCATCAAGAAAAATATACAAAAAAGCTTTTGAAAATGTTTAATATGGATCAAGCAAAACCTATGAGCACCCCCATGCATCCATCTGAAGTCATTGATGCCGACAAGAATGGAGAAAATGTATCAGAAAGTACTTATAGAGGGATAAGTGGTTCACTTCTATACCTTGCAACTAGTAAACTAGGCATTCAATTAAGTGTAGGTATTTGTGCTTGATTTCAATCTAATCCAAAATAATCACACTTAAATGCTGTCAAAAGAATTTTGAGATATTTATTTGATACCACTAATCTTGATTTATGGTACGAGAAAGGTACATCTTGTGAGATTATAGGATTCTGTGATGCTGATTTTGTTGGAGATAGAGTAGGCATCAAAAGCACCAATAGATGTTGCTGATTCTTTGGAAAAAGCCTCATCACTTGTGCATGCAAGAAGCAAAATACAATTGCTCTCTCAACATCTAAAGCTAAATATGTAGTTGTTGCAAATTGTTGCACCCAGATATTGTGAATAAGGAATCAACTAGAAGACTATCACCTGAGGTATCTTTTGTGATAATACTAGTGCTATTAATCTTGTAACATCTCATATTCAGCACTCTAGCTCCAAGCACATTGATGTGAAACATTATTTAATTAGAGATCATGTTCAGAAAGAAGATGTTGAGCTATTCTTTGTGAATACTAAAGACCAAGTGTCTAATATATTCACTAAACCTTTAGCTAAAGTTCATTTTTACTAATTGAAAAAGCTTTTGGATCCTACAAAATTTTAAATATCTGTATACCATTCATGCATAAACATCTTTAGAGTCTCCCCCATCAAGACGTTGAATTAAGGCTCATATGAAGACATCAAGGAGAGCTCAGAACATCAATATGCAAGATCAGAAAATCAGTGTAGAAGCTCAGAGAGACAAATGTTCAGAAAGTCACACAAGCTCAAAATAAGGAAGATCACTCACATATAAAGTATTAGTATAGTGTGTAGACTCAAATACTATTTGATGCTGGCACATAAAGAGATGAAGATTTAGAAGCTAGTTCCTTTGTTCAGAAACCACTTATTCTGGGAGTCATAAAAAAAAGGGGATAATTCCCACTCTTTTTGAGTCCCTCTCTCCTACGTCGCCTCAACTTCTAGACTTTATGTCTGATCACATTAATAACTTCCCTCACTTCACACATCATATATAACCCTTTCATCTTCAACCTCAAACTCTTTCTCTCAACCAAAACCGTTTCATTTTCTTTATTGCAAAACCTCTTTTAGTAACCTTCATCTTTCTCTAACCTTCAACCCTTTCACTTTCAATCTTCTCAAACCTAATCAACAATGGTAGAAGGAAAGCTATTAGACTGCACCATTACCAAACAAGGACCTTTTCACATGTATGATGATCCAGAGCTATAGGACCAATACATTAAGAGCTTTTCTCTTAAGAAAGTTTCTCTAAGAAAGGCGTTAAGGAAAAAGCTTCTAGTAGAAGTGTCTATTCTCAAGGAGATCTTTTCATTCCAAGGATGGGAGGAATTCCTGGAAATCAATGATAAGATCTTCCCTAGAATGGTAATAGCTTTTTATTCTCAGCTAAAGGGAACTCCAAATTCATTTATGAAGATGTTCATAAGAGATTTTGCAATGGAGATTAGCCTTATAGGACTATCAAATGTGGTGAAAGCTCTAGTCACAAAACTATGCTCACTCCCTAGGAATTAATGAGGAAGACGTGTCTAGGTACCTCATTGACTCCATTATTTATAAGCCAAATGGAATCATAACTTCTATGCTCAACATAAGGGCTAGAAAAGTATTCATTATGGATCAGTTTTCAATCCTACTTAGACTGGGAAGCACAGACGTGATAGTAGGTATGGATTGTATGCTTTTATATTGCCTTATGTCTAAGAAAAAGGTGAAACTGCCAAGGCTTATCATGGACTATATGCTAAGTGCAATCACTAAGGACAAAAGCGGAATGGCTGCAGTACCCTATGGAATGCTGCTTACAAGAATATTCCAATATCTGAATTATCCTTTGGCTGAGGAGTGGTTTGAATATGTGGAAGGTGTTGAATTTACAATGGCATCATTCAATGCCACAAGAATAAAGCCTACCTCATTAAGGAATAGTGCTACGAAGCAAAGTCCTAAGATAAGGAATGAACAAGCTAGAAGATCATTTGAGAAAGCTGAAGATGAAAAGAAAAGGGGAGAGGTAAGAAGAAAATAATGTTGATGGAAGATGATCCTAAAGATTCTAAAGAGAAAGAATCTATTGAAGTTCCTCTAAATATTGAGAAAAGAACTAAGATGAGACAAGAAAGAATGCAAAGACAAGAGTTTTGCATGCTTTGACCTCCTTCAAAAATAGAAAAAGATCTGTATGAAACTTCAGATACAATGAGAAGATTAGATAAACTGCTTGTTGCTCTAATTGGAATTGTGAGAAGAAGGGACATGAAGTACAAGCTTAGAAACTTGCCAAAAGATTTTCTCTCAACCACTGTGCTTCTAATGAAAATAACAAGGTATCAAAAAGCTAGTCATAAGGTATTATATATTGACTATTCAGAAAAAGAAGAAGAAGAAATAGTTGAATAAGGAGAAAATATGATGGAAAGTGAGTAGCTCCACTAGACTGAGCTTTCTCAAATCCTGGAGCTAATTATGGAAGCGCCTACAGAGGAAGTGTAACGCCCCGATTTTTCCTGTATTGAGCATAAATGACCGAAATGCCCCTAAGGTCATTTTTACCCAAAAACTTGAGGATGGCTAATCCGGTAGTCCTCGAAGGGTCAACTCAATGTTTGAAGGGGATTATATATGTTGTGATTAACTGTAGAGATGAAAAGCTCATTTTTTGAACTTTTAGCTTGACGCGAGCTGTCGCAACCCACGACAAATTAAAAATGATTTTTAAAACCAAATTACACTAGAAATGTAGTTATAGTGCAATCCGAGTCGTCTCACGAGGAAGTATTTAAATTGATTCAAATTGCAAGGGGGTGTTGTTGACGTTATAAAGCAAAAGTGAAATTAACGGAAAAACTAATAAGAGAGATTACCTGCACAAAGGTTCTTTCAGATTAGAATTGTTCATTCATTGATTCTAAAGATAAAATTATGGTGGTGATTACTTCCATTAAAATGTAAATACACAATGATGACATAATTCTACTTAACGGCTATACAATCGCATTCCCGTCAAGAATTTAACTGAATTAAGGAACTAGTAATTCACTATCGTGACCCTATGAACTTTATTCAGTTTGAATAAAAATTATAGCAACCTAATTTCTAACGAAATTAATCCCAATTCCTTCCTTTATAGATAAACACCATGTCAAGGAAACAATTCTAACAAAAATAAATTGCATAAATCCATACAATTGATAATTGAGAGAATTGATAAATGGAATAAGGAAACCAACCACAATTAACGAATAAGGTACGAGAATCTCATGAACAATTCCAATCTTCAGTCACCCTTGTGCACGGTAAAAGAAGTTACTCTTCCATGGGAAGAGTCTCACAATCAAATATGTCTGGAAATTCCAACAAGAAGAACTGGAAATTGAACAATAATGTCAAAAACCTAGTCTAGAGAAAGAGTGAGAGATAGAGAGAGTTCCCTCTTCCAATTCCTAAAAGCTGCCGACACTCCTCCCTAAATTACAAAGAGAATGGAGTTTAAACGTCGAGAGCGAGAACGTCAGTGAACACGGGAATTTTCAAATCCACTTATGACCGCTATAGCGGTCTTTAACTTTTCTCGCGTGGTGCTGCAGCGAAGTTGCTCCCTGATGACCGCTATAGTGGTGTTTGACCGCTATAGCGGTCTTAGCCTTGTAAAGCTTGCTGATCCTTTCAATTGGAGAGAAATTTCAAGATCTTTTACCAGCCTTGCTCAGCAGTTCACCAATTGGAAGTCCTGTTACTCAACATAGCTCACACAAAATCGTTAATAGCACGGGTAAATTTTCAAAAACAATTATTTATCAAAAAATGATGCTCATAACCATGAAATTACTTGACAAAGCAATATGAGGACAAAGGGCAAACTCACCAATTAAGTACAATTCAAATGCAAAATATTCATAGTTAGGATGGAAAATGGGTGCATAAACGCAACCCATCACGGCTCAAAATGACCAAAATGCCTCTATAGAGTTTTACGCGGGTATCAATGCAGTTTGAGCCCAGAATCTCTCTCGAGAGTTTGAAATATTAATTATATGTGCTTGATTATATATTTTTTTATCCGAGAGGTCCCGGGCAGTGTTTACCATTTTGCCCCTGAAATAGTAAATTTCGGGCCTAACGGCGTAATTAAGAAAACCTAAGCAATATTAGACTCTAATTGAAGATTAATTAATTTCAATAATTAATCTAGAGTCAAAATAATTTATTAAAGTTAATTAGAACCTAAGATTGCTTAGATACACCTTAATCTTTTCTAAAAATCAAGGTTATTTGTCATGGAATCTTGAATAGTATTTTCTCTCTCCAATTCCTTAAATTAAAGAATTGTGTTTGTGCATAATCATATCATAAAATGAGTTTTTATTTTGCTAATGAAGCAACACCACTCTTAATCATGTCTCAATATTCCTAATTACATAATTACCTTACCTAAACACTTTTTTACAAATTCCTAATCAAAAGCTTAATCAAAGAAACATCTAAACACATCACTAAACCACAATTAGATGAACAAATTCCTCCCCCATGGCCATATAGGCAGCCGCCTCAATTCAAATAATTTATTTTTATTTCAATTCAAATGAGCATCCAAAGACCATACCTTGCACCATACTTGGACCATACTTTGAATCATACTCCACCATGCTTCAAACCATGCCTCACCATGCCTCCATGAAGCAATCTCTCACCTCATGGAACATGGGGAAAGGTACGGCCAGCACCCTCCTTTCATACTCCATTTGTTTTGTTTTTCTATAAATACCATGCTCAGATGAACTTGGTCACACTTTAGATTATTTGCTAAGTGTAAGCTTAAGAGCATTCTTGCAAGTTCTCTCTTTTTCTCTAAGGTTCAAAGAAGTTCTGTTTATCTTCATCTTCTTCATCCTCTTCCTATAGCCACCCTATTGCAACCTCAAACCACCACACCAGCACCATAACCCATCATCCAAACACCAAAGCTTTCATTCTCAAACACAAAGGTCACACAAAACAAATTCCTTTCCTTTCCTCTTCCTTGCTTTAGAAGAAGATTTTCTTCTCATCCTCACCTTCAAAGATCCAAGTTTCTATCTTCACACTTGGTAGAGGTTTTGTTTTCAAAAGCTCTTTCTTTTATAATGTTGTTTTGATATGAAAAGTTCTAGTGTTCTCTTGGTTAAAACTCTTTTTCTCTCTTTTTATTTTTGGTCATGGAACTTGTTTTTAGAAGTAAAATATTTAGCTTAATGATGAGGTTTCAAGATAACAGTCTTGAGATTTTCATTTGAGAAACCTCTAAAACTTGAAACTTGTTTTTGATCTTGAAGCATTTCGGATTTCCTTTCTTTTCTTTCCTTATGGTTTTGGTTTTCCTTTCCTATTTCATTATGGTTTCAGTTCTCATTCCCTTTCTTAGCTCACATAAAGTTTTACTTAAGAAAATACATCACTTGATTTTCAAAAAGCCCAAAGCTTACCCTTGTCAACCTTAAAGTTGGCTGCATATTCTAAAGTTTACTCTAGATAGGAGCTCTTGGACATAAAATAAAGAATGTGGTGTAATTTACTCTAGATATACCTTGTTTCAAGAAGTGTAGCTATTTATTTTGATCTCTTAAGTTCATTTTCCTTGAGCTTGATGATGATGTTCAAACCATGAGGTTTCTTTGAAATCTTAGTACAAAGAACTCTAGAGCTCACTTTGTCTTGCTAGATAAGTGTTGGGTTGAGATTATTATTGTTCCTCTAAAGTCTTGTATGAGCTCTAGTTAAGTTAAAATGAACTTGCACTCATATTTATTTTCATGTTAACACTAAACTTCCAAGAGTAAAGAATAAACTTACATTCTCATGTTTATATTTCATGTCATCACTAAAATAAAATAATAATAAATTGCATCTCATATTTATTTTTATGCTCACACTTTATAATGAAGAATAAACCAAGTGCATAGCATGTTTAAGTTTATGTCATCGCCTAAAGATCCTAGAGCTCAAAGATTTGCCCATTTTTATCTCAAGAAAAATTTGGAAAATGAAAGTGTTTTTATGAATGTGATTTTGGCCATGTGATGGAGATGGACTTAGCATAAGTCTCATCTATTCACAAGGACCAACAAACTATGTTTTTAAGAATTTTCTTAAGCTTAGGTGAACTTAAAATATGTTATAAATATGTTTTTATGTTTTAAATCTCAACTATGAGCAAACTAAAATAGTTACTACCCTTATTAATATTTTTATGATTTTAATGAAATAAAATAGTTTCTAAAAGAGTTTTGAGGTTCTAAAATGATTCCAAGAGAAAACTAGTAACTTATGTGCACTTGAAATGTGATTTTATGTGCTTTTATGAAGCATATGTTTCGGCCACTACCCTGGAATTATGGCCACTGTATAATGTTGTTTTAATAAGTTAGAATGAGTAAAAATTATGTCCAAGTGAAGGAAAAATTATTTTGTGAGTGTTAGGAATAACAAGTAACTAGAAAGGATTAGAAATGAGATTTTTAGAGCACTTAGAAACTAAAAATTTGAGATTCTGTTCCAGCATGTTTAAATATCGTAAATGTGGTTTATAATTAGTATATATGTGTAGGAATCTCTCATAATTGATTTAGGAATTGATTATAGTACCTTAGGTGAAGACGGAACTTAGAAAGGGTCAAAGTTTTAGCTCCTAGATACCCGTAATTGAGAAAAATAGATTCTGCCCATTTTGCACTATGCTGTTTGGAGTTGATCATAATCATAATGATTAGTAAGAATTATTGGTAATGATCCCCTAGGTGCATAAAAGGTTAGGATCGGATATTAGATTAATAAGATTTTAAAGGCGTGAGATGCTCTAGATTAATGACGTTGAAATCTTATTGTTTTAAAGTTATAGTGTGATTGATGCATGTCCTATCATGAATCCATGTTTATATGACTTTAGTGAGTTACTTTGATTATGGAATTAAATGAGAAAGTGCATGCTTTATAAATTTATGTGACATAAACCAAATTTGAGGAAATTCGGTATACAGCTGTTATGCTACCGAATTTCCATCAAATTTGAGGACTTAGGAAAGTTTTTGAAAACTTCATGAGATTTTAAATGTAACCTAGCACTGAGACGCATTTCTCTTGCTCCGATGGGGAGGAGGCAAATCTATGAGGGTATTGACATTGAGCTTGCCACAGCGGACAATTCGCTGTCCACTAGATGCCAGTAGAGCATTTCAAAAAAGGAAATAATCCTATGGACTCCATGAATTAAAGGTTGTGATAGGTGATCCTTATGCCCCCTAGCCCGTACTCTAGAAGTCGGGATATATTATGTTTACACTTATCATAGGATAAGTAAGAACTAGTGACGACTAGTTAAGATATGAGCTCATAACCTATAGATGTTTTAGGGTGGCCCCATGATACAAAGTATGATGCTTTAATGTCACAAAGTTGAGAAAAGAGAAAAGTTCCGCGTGAGATGTTATATGCCATTTTATGCCACTTGTATATTGATATTTCTTGATGTCATGTTCTATTGATTACTTGCATAGTGTATTATCATGCATCCATGCTATGATATGCTGCATACATGACATTAAGATTCATCTAAATATGAATGGACCTTGGATAGTTATGTTTTGGAAAACCTAAAACTGAATTCTATGCATGCTCACATTTTATAATAAACCCGAGGTTCCTGGAGACGTAGACGATGTCACTAGGATAAGAGGTTTCCCTTACTGAGACTCTTTCTTTCTTTCTGTTACATCTTCAAAGGTTGATGGCGTCCTTCGTGATCTTTGTTGATTCACCTATGTGGGAGGTGCATTATGACCCTGATCACCGCTCCTACCACTTCGAGGGCCGATGCGCTGTGCGCTTTTTTGTGTACATGGGATGACCGTTCACATACCCAGTGTCCAGCTTCCGTTTCATTGCTACCTCTCCTTATGGTGATTACCTGATCTTCGAGCGCACCCACCCCTATGACGAGCAGACCTGTCGTACTCGCCCGTCCGCCTCAGCCGTACGTGACTACCCGATTATGTTCCTCGCTTGAGGCGACCCGAGACTGATCCATCAGAGGACTCCCCTACACATATATGCTCGAAGGGTTCTGCCCAGATGGTGCCTATGGATATGGGCAAAGGCAGCGAGAACACAGTGACATAGCCCCATCTCACCTAGCGATCGAAGATGCGTCCCCGCCATTGAGGCTACGTTTGTCCCCCGTTCCATCTGCACACACCCGAGGAGCTCGTGTAGTTCATTAGGTACATACCTCCGTCACCCGAGGATCATCGCCACCAGTAGATCGTGATGGAGTAGTTTGTTTGAGTGCCCGAGTTGTCATGAGGATCCCCTTTCTCGCAATATCTTTTGCTAGGGGTATCTAGTTTAGCACTCACAGGACTAGTAGGAGGGTTTTGTAGCTGGCTGTTGCTATTATCGTTCCATGTACTTTCTATTTCTTTGTATTTGTTACTTTCATTTCCAAGTACTTTACTGCTTTCTTGTATTTCCTGTTATTTCCTTTGTATCGAAAGCTTAGCCCATTATATAAGGGCGTGACTTCATTTCTGTGTATCTTAAACTATGTTATATAATGAAGCTATGTTTCATGATATGATGTGTTGCTAAATATGTGTATGAGTTGTTTATTTTGTTTTCTATTGTTTACGATTATATGTTCACCTCTAGATAGCACGCGCTGGGCTCATGTTTTTGTTTTAAGTTTAAATAAAAAATTACCTTATTTTCCGCTAAGTATTTTGATTAAAAGATGAAACTAAAGAGTAATAAGCTAATGGTTAACCTAAATACGTTCTAGGAGTATTGGGTTAAAAATTAGGATGTTACAGGAAACTGTTGAACTAGTAACTGATATCATTCTGATGGTGCCTCATCCTCCTCCCTGCATAAGAATAACTCCATTGGAGGAAGATAAGGAAGTTTCAGAAACTAGCTCCTCTCAGCTTGAGGCTACTCCCACTAGTCCTAATTAAGCTGCTCTTGCTTCACCTACTACTTTTGTACCTACTCCTATTTATGATCATGATTATGCTACTCTTCTTCTTGACCATAGTTTTGTTTCTATACATGCTACTGATATCCCATCTGCCGAAGTTCCACTAGCCCATACACGTACTGCTACCATCATCACTTCACCTGAAAATGAGCCACCATCCATTCCATCTGATACTGCTGCTAATGATGATGGAGTAGTATCACCTAAGTCTAAGGACACTATTTGCTTAGACATTCCTAAAACTACTCCAAAAGATGCCTAAACAATAACCATAACAATCCATCTCCCGAGCCTACCTTTACTTAAGCCCTAACCAACTCTCTTGGAGGTCCAGCTTCTTCTACACAATAAAAAAGACATGGCCTCACGGCTAGATAGGGTTGAAGCCTTCAACAGAGGAGCACAATTAAGGAGACATGAAAAGTTGCTACTATAGCTTCTTCAATAGCTTAGGAGAAGGGGCTGATGATGGCGTGATTTCCAGCACAACTCTGTTTTTGTTGATGACAAAAGAGGGAGAAGAAAAAGAGATGGAGTTCAAAGACTTTATTAAATTATGCATGCTCAACCGTTTTTGTTTATTTTGTCTTCAATTATCATTATTCTCTAAACACTTTATCTTACCTATCTAGCTCCTTTATCATCCTCTGAACGGTTTAATTTATGGAACAATTCCTTCTTTATGTCCTGAAAAATTTTTGGGATCATGATATCATGCTTTGATACATATGTTTATTTCTCTTCTTTTTGCTTTGATATCTTACACATGCCAAAAATCTCTGTATAGTTGTACTCTGTTTACAATCTAAAGATTTATCATGAAATCATGTTTTATTAATCATGCTTGTAGTTTTTATATCAACATAAATGCGTGTTCTGATACATAGCTGGTCTAAATACGTTCTAATACATAGGTAATATGAAGAATGAGCTTGAGAAACTCATAAGAGGTTTTCTAGCTTATTAGTTTCGATTTTGAGAATGATTTGGATAAAGTTGTGATGTGTATGGATTCTATATTAAGAATGAATATAACACGTTTTATCCCTTATAATTGAGTTCAGAAAGTCAAAAGAGTTAAAATCAAGTTGTCTTTGTTTAGAAAGCTAAAATCCTCCAACATATTCTAAACATTGCTCTGATACATTTTAGAAAATACTCTGATATGCTTCAGAAATCATGTTCAAAACAAACAGCTCTGATTCTAGTTTCTTAGGGTATGTTTGTAAGTTTTGATTTTGGAGGGTAAGGGAGGAAAAGAGAGGAATTACGGTGTAAAATTATATTACAAGTTCTCCCATTCCTTTCTTTCCCTTCCAAAATCCAAACTCACAAACATACCCTTAAGGTTGATAAATGAATTATTCATGTAACACCCTAATTTTTAACCTAACTCTCTAGAATACATTAGGTTAAACATTAGGCTATTACTTCTTAGTCTCATCATTTTAATAAAATACTTAGCGGAAATTACGGGTAAATTTTTTTTTTGAAAACATAAAGCAAAGTGAGAGCCGCGAATCTGACTAGTCGAATAACAGAAATGTAAGGAACGCATTACAACCATTATAAATCATAAAGTAAAGCATGTAATCAAAGAACAATAATCATGATAACAAAGGAAACATTTCTTTAATAACTTAATTAGAGTACATACGTAGTCATGCCCTCATGGAGACGGGCAGAGCTTGTAATACAACGGAAATAAAATATAACAGAAACAAGAAAATACAAAGCACATGGTGCGACAAGAAGATAAACCCAAAACGCTACCCTCCTACTGATCTACGAGTACAAACTACAACCCTCCCAAAAGGTATTGCCGAAGGGAAGATCTCCATAAGAGCTCGAGTACTAGCAAAGCTCTCCATCAAAGTCTAGTGACGATGGGGGTCCTCGGATGATGGAGGCAGGTAGCTAGGGAACCACTCTATCTCGTCCTGAGTAGGCCAATGGAGTGTGAAGGGAACTCGTGGCGGCTGAATGTGAGCTCCTCGATGCGGGCGTATCTCGGCCCTCATCGCCAACCACGGCTGCCTCACGGTCTCCTCACTCCTCTCGCGCCGGAACTGGGGAAGGGGAGCAGAGCCCTTTGAAGGGACATGCATCGGCGAATTCTCGGATGGATCAGTCTCGGACCTCCTTGAACGAGGCACGTACTCCGGGTAGTCGCAGACAGCTGAGGCAAAGGTGCGGGCGCGACGTAGCTGCTTATCATGAGGGCGAGTGCGCTCAAAGATCATGTCGTCACCACCAAAAGGTGCAGTAGAAGTGAACTGATAGCTCGAAACCGGATAAGCGAAGGGTCGTCCCATGTACACAAAAACACGGACGGCACAACGATCCTTAAAATGATACGAACGGTGGTCCGGGTCATAGTGCACTTCCCATACGGGCGTGTCAATGAAGACTACGAATGTCGCCATCGATCTCTGAAGATGTGACGGAAGAAAGAAGAGAGAGGAGTGAGAATTCTTGCTAAAGAAATCTCAGTAGGAGTCTCCTATCTTAGGGTTACATCGTTCACATCCTCAGGAACCTTGGGTTTAATTATAAAACAGTGATCATGCATATAAGATTCAATTTAGGGTTTTCCAAACTAATTATCCAAGGTCCATTCCTTTTAGCATGCATCTTGATATTATGAATGCAACAGGTTATATCATGGATGTATGTCAATACTTGAGCATATACAACAACACATCAAAGCATGTAAACATAAACCATATGGCATAAGGGCATACAACTTTCAAGTGGATCATTCCTCAACTTCGTGACATCAATCATGGTACTTTATCATAATAAGCCACCCTAAAATAACTAGGTTATGAGCTCATACCTCAGCTAGTCGTCACTAGCTCTTGCTTATTATTTGAATAAGCGAAACATAATAAAATAATTCGGACTCGCAAGTACAGGTAGGGGGCAGGGATCACCTCTCTTAGGATATATCCTCTTTGAAACGCTTTGCAGGCATTAAGCTACAGCAATTTGTCCGCTTTGGTAGGCTGTATCTACTCATACCCTCACAGATTTGTCTCCCCTGGAGGTGCTCGGCCGAACCGGTGTCACCTAGGAAAACGCGTCTCAGTGCTTTGGCAAATAAAAATCTCCTGGGGGTGCTCAGCCGAATCGGTGTCACTTAGGGTTTTCAACTCATATGGTACTCTTAAAACATCCTTTCAACCCTTTTAGGTTTGACGGAAATTCGGCAACATAACAGCTGTTAAATCGAATTTCCTTCAAACTGCCACAAGCTAATTCACATAACATGTTCTCATGAAATCTCATGCTATGATATACTCATATCTAAGTCAATCAATTCCACATGAATCATAATCATCTCCACATATTATTGCATCATAAATACATCATAGCATTAACACATTTCTTAAAGTATTATGCATTGACCGTTAAGGTCCTTAACTCACATTCTAAGTTATGAATCATCAAAGCCTAATCTCTCGAGTACCTATAAGGTTATAACTAAGTATTCCTCACTCCATACTATGATCAAGAACATCTCTAAACCTCAAGGATGCAGAATTCATAATCCTAACTTTACGGGTACCTAGGAGTCACAACAATGACCCTTTCTAAGTCCAGTTTACTCCTAAGGCATCAAGATCAAGTCTTAAACCAATTATGAGTAATTCATACACATTTAAACTAATTTAAAACCATCATTAGGATAACTAAACCTTGCTGGATAGAATCCAGAAAATTCAAACATTAAGGGATCTAAAACTCTCAAATTAATTCTTTTCTAGTTATTAATTTCTCTTATCTTTCACATATGAGTTTTAACATTAATTATACTCAAACATAAGCATATTATCATCATTAACACAGTGGCTAAATATAGTAAGGCAGAACTGAAACAAACATCTCCATTTAAAGGCATCAAACACAATTTCTAAAGCACATAAAATACTAGTTTCTCTTGGAACCTTTTTAAAACTTTCAAAACTCATTTATAAACATTTTTAACATCTAAAATCATCCAAATATTTATGAGGGCAGTAGCTATATCAAATTTGTCTCAAGAGGTCCTAAATTCATAAAACTTGGTTCTATATATTCCTTTAACTCATATAAGCTTAGAAAAATTATGAAACATAGTTTTCAATACTTGGAAACAAATAAACTCTTAGGGGCTGAAATCTCAAGCTAGAGAAATAAACATTTTCAAACCTTTGTTTGAGACAACAATGGGCAAGTCTTTGAGCTCTAGGTTTATTTAAGTGATGACATAAAAATAAACATGCTCATGCACTTATTTTAGGTTCCATTAGAAAGTAAAGTGATAGCATAAAATAAACATGAGATGCAACTCATTATTATCTTGATGTTAAGTGAGAACTTGAAACATAAACAAGATAATGCATAGCTTGAAATATAAATATGATAATGCAAGTTCATTCATTATCTTGATACTTAGTGATAGCAAGGAAAGTAAATATGATGTGCAAGGCATAAACATAAACATGAATGCAATATTTATTTTAGTCTCATCTAGAGCTCTTACAAGACTTTAGAGATTAACAACCCAACACCCATCTCATTACAAAGAGAGCTTTAGAGTTCTTGAACCAAGTTCTCAAAGGAACTATGGGGTTCTTGAACATCATCATCAAGCTCAAAGAAACAAACTTTCAAAAACAAAACAAAACCTCAAAGATCAAGGAATCAAAATCGAAATATTTAAAGGAAAAGGAACAAGGAAATCAAAATCAAAATAGCAAGAAAAGTAAAGGTGTTCTTGAACAAAAATACTTTTGAGCTAGATAATAAAGATGAAACTTAGAGAAAATAAAAACTCAAGCAATAGAGGTTCCTTTAAGATGAACACATAGTCATCATCTAAGAGCTCTCATCATTGAGCTATCATGTGCTCCTCAAGGCCAAGAGGCCGAAACATCAAAGAAAGAAAAACAAAGAAAGCTTCAAAAAGAAAATCCAAGAGAAAGCTAGAGAAAAACTCATTTCAAGAAAACAAAGTTTAGAAAACACTCCTACCTAGAGTGAAGATGAAAACTTTAACTTTTTGAAAGAAATGAGAAGAGCACTTAGTCCTTGGATGGTGAGGAATGATTCGGCCAAAGAGAAAAGGAAGGCAAGGAGGTGTGTTTTAAGTGAGATTGGGTTTGAGGTGAGGTGTTTGAGAGGTTAGGAGGTGATTCAAGGCTTTGAGGTGGTGTTTAAAGGTTATGAGATGATTATGAGATGAAGAACAAGAGGAAACTCTCTTGAAACTTAGAGAGAAAAAGAGAGAATACAAAGAAAGCTTAGAAAACTAAAAGTGTGCAAATGAGCTAAAGTGTTTGCATGTGTTTCTAGGCAAGGTATTTATAGAAAATGAAAACAAATGAGAGCTCAAAGAGGAGGAGGGCTGGCCGTAGCTTTTGGAGGGAAAAGGAAGAGGAAATATCTCTTACACAAGGTCATTCAAGCATGGTTTGAAGTATGGAGTGTATGATACAAAGTATGGCTTGATTTGAGTGAATTTCCTATCAATTTTGAATAAAATTAGGCTTCTAGAAACAATGCATGGCTGGTTGTTTTTCAGCCACAAATAAATGAGGAAAATGGGTTATTTTAATTAGTTATTCATTTAGAAAATCAAGTTTGATTGAAAATATGACAAGGTATAGTGAGTATGACTTGAGGTATGGCCTTAGAGTGTTGAAAATTTGAACATGTGATGCATATGGAGGGGGAGGAGTACACGGCTAGACCTGGACAGCATAGGGGAGGAGGAATTGTTTCATGTAATTGTGTGTTAATGATAGGTTTAAGTGTGAATTAGTTTAGGTACAAGGTTAGGAATAATTAAGCTTAAGTTTAGGTAACTAAGAATGAGGTTTAAGGATTTTATGACAAGATTAGGAGTGCTCATATATCATTAGCAGATTTAAATTCATTTTTATGAGTAAACAATTGGAAACACAATTCCATGATTTAAGGAATTGGAAAGAGAAAATACTATTCAAGATTCCATGACTAGGAGTCTTGAATTTAAAATAGGATTTCAAGTTGTAATTAAGCACTTTTAGGTTCTAATCAACTTTAATAAATTATTTTGACTCAAGATTAATTAAGAAAATTAACTAACCTTCGATTAGAGCCTAATATTGCTTAAGTTTTCTTAATCACGCTATTAAGCGTAAAATCACGAAACTAGGGGCAAAATCATAATTTTGCACTAATTTCACCCGGGACCTTCGGGGCCAAAACTAAAGTCACCGACTACATTAAAACGCCTTTTAAAACCATCTGGAGAAGTTTCGGGTTCATCCGGCACTTGCAAACGGGTAAAACACCGCAGGGGCGTCTTGGTCATTTTGACCCGAAAACTTGAAAAACGAGATTTTCGATCCCGGAAAGATACACAAGTCATCTAATCCCCTTCCAACATTGAGTTTGCCCTTCGAGTACTGCTGGACTAGCTTTCCTCGAACTTCGAGCCGAAAATGACCTCAGGGGCATTTTGGTCATTTTCATTCTAACAGAAAATCAGGGCGTTACAACTCATATCTATAACGAACCTAAGGAAGAAACTTTCTAAAACTCTATCTTTATGCTTTTGAAAGAATATCAAGTTACTCTGATCCAATATCTATTTAAGTATATTTCTTTCAAACTTTGGTCAAAAGATTTTTCTCAAAATTTGGTTTGTCATTATAAAAAATAGGAGATTGTTAGCTCCAGAACCATTTAGAAAGCCTTAATGCTTAGTGTTTTGAGTGATAACAAACCAATTTTGTTAAAATCCTTTGAAGAAGGACTAATCATTTGCTTGAGTTTCTTAAGTATATAAATAAGACCATTCTTGTTAACATATCACCTCATAAATGAGTTTTATTTTCACAATAACATGTGCAAGCATGTTTAATCTCATTCAAAGAGATTCAGAGCTTGAAAGAAGTGAAAAATAATGCTTGAAATGAACGTATGTTAAATGCATGAAGTAATGATTTCATGAGCAAGAAACCAAGCTTTAGATCTTCATAAAGTAGTCATCGTTTCTAGAAATAGATATGCTATGAAGAATTTCATCATCCTCTGAAGCAAGTCATGATTACTATCTTCAATCATAATGGTACATTCATCATCGAGCTCTGACTAAAGCAAGGAAGATCAAAGGAAGTCCCGAAACAGAAAACAACTATTCAAAAAGCACATTTATTTTTAAATGGTTCACTTTATAGAAATAGGAGGAAAAATTCAAAATTCAAATCAAGTCAAACAAAGACAAAGACTAATGTGTCATCTAGCTTTTCAACTTGGTCAACCATTCTAGCTTCTAGTAAAAAAAAGGGTTCAAAAACCTCGTTTAGAAAGCAAAATAGCTCAAAAACCTCTTTTTGACAATGGTCTCCACAACTGCAAAAGTGGCTCTGACATAGCTGAGCTACTCTTTTAGACTACATTTTTAGAGACAAAAAGATGATCAACAGATGTATAACACCCTTCCAAGTTAAGCCATGGCATTAGACTCAGGAGTTGTTACTTTCAGATTAGTGGAACTTTCTTCAATATCTATAGCAGATTCAGTTGATTCTTATCATAACTAATGTGTAATTCTATAGAAACATGTGAAAAAGGAAATAAAGTATTCATTAAATATAAATCCAAATACAAAAAGACTCTTCTATGAGCTTTAATATACATCTATCTATTTATACACTTGCAAACATATATACATAACAAAGTAAAATTGATAAGAGGCTTCAACTATTGGGCTACTAAATATCATATTCTTTTATCGCAGCAGCTTCATCATTTCCTTCAGCAATCTGAAGACAACAGGAAAAAAAAACATAGGGGTGAGAATTCTAAAATTCTCAGTAGGGCATCCCCAAAATGCATAATGAAATCTATGTCTTCGTCCTAGCTACTTCAGTTTATTAAGAAAATGTGATAATAGAACACATATCAAGATTCATTTTAAAGTTCAAAACTCATCTTTCTAAAGTGGATTCCTTTTATTGTTCAATATCTTAATATACAAACATCATCATATAAAACATGTACTGTTAAGTTTCAACTTAAAAATATTGTATCAATATATGTGCAAAAACCATTCACTTAGCACATAATATAAAGGATTACTTTGGGTAATTGCTATTTCGACTTGTCTTAGCCCTTCACCTATGATGACTTTTTCCGCTCCTGGGTAATAGATTGCTTTTCAGGACTGAGCGCATTCCTATACATGATCCTTGGATTTACTCTTCAATTTACACACGGATCTTCTGGGCTTATTCTATACATGATCATTGGATTTACTTTTTCTAATTTTCACACAGATCTACTCCTAGTTAAGTTTACTTTCCCTGACTCAATTCAAAGGTAGAATTACTTTCCCTAACAGACTGGAGTTAATTTATCTAGCCCAAGAAACATGATTTCATGCTTTCTTTCAGATGTAAGAAATTGTAATAAGTATTCATATTCATATGTGCCTAACATGCTCAATAGAGTCACATATATAAGCATCATAGTCATATATACATCTTACTTATGTATGCATCTTAATTATATATGCACACATATTGCTCATTATCTTAGCTCTAGCTCATAGAGTATATATCAATACTTTCAGTCTCAAACATTCAACCTTGTATATGCATAACATCAACAATAGATTCACATAGTATCAATAAGGTCAAATCATAGACATTTCATTATCTTTTCAGCCAATCTAGTATGCTGCCAAAACTTCAGTTCTAAAGAAAATTATAGAACAACTACTAAACCTTATCAAAACTGAGCAAAATAAATTTTAAGAGTTATTTGTCTATGAGATCCTGTAAAAATTACAAAGGAAAATAAGGTCTCTAGCTCTATTAACAAAATTCCACAAATTCAGAGGTCAGAAACTACTGAGTTTCAGCCAATAGTAAAAAATGTCAATTTTATTTCCCTATCAGGGAAATAGATAAATTCGTATAAAAATATAGGGATGGAATTTAAGATGTCTTCAAGCTCCTGTAAAAATTTCGGCTCAAAATTTAATCATTTGATATAGTAACAAAATTAAACAATTTCAATGCTCCAGAATTGACTATTCAAGAAAAAACCCTGACCAGCTCGGTTCTCCAATTTTTAAAAATATTAAAAATATTTAAAATGACCCAAGAAAAATATTAGATACACCCTAGCATATTAGCTTCATTACATGAAATTTTTAGCTCAAGCTAAGGTCTCAAACAAGGTCAGAAAAATCAAATAAATTCACCTGCTTACTTAAAACCGGGATTTCTAGCAACATAGTTCACAATATGTTTTAAGAAAAATGGTTTTCTAACATCATCCAATCACTCCACCAAATTAAAAACATCAATATCTATATATTTTCAACCAATAAAACTAAAAATTGGAAGCTCAATTAATAAAAATATTTCAAAGTAAATTTTGAAAGAAAATAGGACAAATAAAGCCCTACTTAACTCTTGGAAGCTTTAATCTTTGTTCTTAGCTTCCTTCAAGAGTTCTCCACCCAATTATTGATCTAACCCTGTCAAATCCTCTTGTAACACAGGTAGGAATAGTAGCTAGCTTAATAAGATGATGAGATGAAGGTTTGTTATAAGGAGTTGTTTTACATATTTTAAGAGATTAGTTGGTGTTTAATTTATGCTTAAATCATGGATTCTTGGTGTTGTGAAATGAGGCTTCTAGTTGGTTCATGGTATTTTGGTGAAGAAGAAATGAAGATGGCTATGAAAATGGGGGTGGCCAAACATGGAAGAAGAAAATGGCAAGAGATTTTGATTTTATTTATGTTAAGATAATGTACACATAAATTTTTATCATAAAGAAAATTTTCTTAAAGTTAAATATTGCAACTTTGCAGTGTTCTCATTGGCCCTTAGTAAAGGTAATGGTGTGTCTCCTTTTAGGCCATACACTTGTCATATTAGGTGGCAAGTTACACTGCAAACTTCATATGATATAAAAACTACATATTGTAATTTAACCAAATAGGTAAAACACCATACCTGAGAAAATAGATATTTTCCAAAACAAAATTTTGGGTCTAAAACCTTTATTTCTAACTATTCTTAACTTTAATCCTATATTTTCTCAGTCTCAGGCATCTCTGGATCCCAAGTCTAGGGTTTTGGGGGTCCCGATGGGCCTGTAGGGCCTGCAAAGTTATTATTCATGTTTTGATTTATTTTTTTTCTCATCATCATCAACCGTCTTTATCTCAACTTACCCTATCAGAATATGAAATTCAAATTAATAAAGTCTAAATAAAATTTTTAAAATAAATCTCTAGTTGTTACACATGTCAATAGGAAAATAGATCAAGGGCAATGGTCATAAATGAGAGATCAAGAATAAAAGGAGACGATGTAAATACAACTTAAGAATTTTTTGTGAAAACCTTGTGCCAAAATGTTGAAAAATGAAAGAACTCTTCTTCATCTTCTACAAAGTTATTACACCTTGTAATTAGATTCATCTTCTTGTAAAAATTTTTTTTCTAGGCTCTTATTAGTCAATACTTTCTTTCTAGCAAGAATAGTTAGAAAGAAGTCACCCAAGTTTTCAATTCATACACTGTTTTATCTTCAAAAAACATGAGTGTTTGATAGTTAGAGTAAACGAACCCTTAAAATCCATTGTACCTTGATCCAGTAGCGATCATTGTGAGGTAACTTGAAGAGACTAGTCGAAGACTATTTGGAAGTGATGGTAGAGTGTGCTACTAATCACATTAGATTACTTGAGAAGGCTATAAAAAGACTATCTAGCTTTCTCTAGGTTGGGAAATGATTGATTAATGGAAGTTAACATGTTGTTGAGAACTAGATGTAAACAGGTTGGCCGAACCAGTATAAAATCTTTTATGCAATATCTCTCCTTCCTTGACCCTACTTTATTTTTTGTTCAATGTTATTTATTAAAGCTTTTATGAAAAGAATATTGATATCAGTATTCATATCTTTGTTTTAGTTTCAGAAAGTCACTTTTTGGGGCTCACTTACATCATTCCGCTACACTTCAAGTTTTACTTGATAGTATATGCTTAAGAAGTTTTTCAAAAATACAAAAAAAGCAAGAAAAGTGAAAGCACAATTCAACTTATAATCCTTAGCTGGTATTAGCAATATCGTCTAAAACTTTTGATAAGCTGATGATGGAGAGCTTAGTCAGCTCTTTTATTTTCTTTTAATGAATTTTGAGTAATGCCTTACCTTGACTAGATGGCTCCTATGTGAACCGGGGGTAAAGGTTAGATACAATTATGTACACTATTTATTTTTCAACGTATAATACAATTATATTATTTCTCTATTTTCTTATGACATATTATTTATGTTTAAACTTTGTGACACAGAGGAAAAAGTGACTTATGCTTTTCACAAGAGTAAGCTCATATTTAATATCATATACACACACCTCTAAGATCAAGCAGAATTAACAGTAACAACTACACACTATAAGACTATAGCTTAAGTACAACCTTATGGTAAGAAGGGTATTACATTTTGATATCAAAACAATTCATCCTGATATAGCCTGGGGATAGTCGGACTTGCTTCTAAAGCATATTATAAAATTTTAGTGTCATGTAGTAGGATCTTATCTACTAAGATAAGAAGTAGGACTTTATATGCATGACTTCTTATTTTTGACGTAGTTAGTAGCTATCATGCTTAGCATTGTATTGAACCTGATCAACTCAATGCCTTTTGCTTTATGTGATAGGAAACTAATGTCTTTGGGTAGGCATAGTAAGACTAACAATAATAATGACAGGTGCCTGAAGAGGAAGCTACAAACTTTATGCATGATTTTTGGAATATGACCCATGCAAATCAGGGAGCAAGCAATGGTTGCAAACTAGATGATGAGCACTATTGGGAGGAAAACTCATAAAGGGGATGACAGAAAATCCAACTATTCATGACATTCCAAAGTACAAAATTGCCTCAATTCTGATAAGCTCTAAACCTAGATAAGGCTGAAGAATGGATTAAGCAATGAAGAAGAATCTTTGAAGTATTAGAATGTTCAAACTCATCGAACTTGCATTATGCTATTGATATGTTGGATGCAAATGTTAATTACTGGTAGGTAGATACTAGAACACTATTGGAGGAGGCGAATTTTGAAATAACTTGAGATGTGGTTAAGGAAGCTTTCTACAAGAAGTATGGTCCTCCTTTTATCAGAAATGCTAAGGAATTGGAATTCCTAAAGCTACAATAGGGACGTGTTTTTGCCATGAATGCTAAAAATACTACACTATTGAAGGAACTCATTTAAGAAGTGGGAGGTGGAGAGCAAAGTAGTCAAGGATACATACTTTTGTTGGCTAGTATGATGGAAAGTTAAGATGAACTAAAAGAGATATTGGCACTCCGAGAGTGATTTGATGTATTTTCAGGAGATATACTAGAATTTCCCCCATGAAGGGAAATAGAGTTCTTAATTGATTTGGTACCTAGAATAGGTCCAATTTCAATAGTTCCTTACTAGATATTTCATTTGGAATTAGTAAGATTGAAGAAGCAGATTGAGGAACTACTAAGTAATCATTTTATTTGGCTAAGTGCCTCGCCATGTGGAGCTTTTGTACTCGTGGTGAAAAAGAAGGATGTAGGTATGAGGCTATGTGTTGACTACAAAAAATTGAATAAGGTGATGATCAAGAACAAATATCCTTTACCAAGGATTGATAATCTAGTGATCAATTGAGGGGAGTGACAATATTCTCCAAGATTGCTTTCAGTTTAGAATGCTACCAAATTCAATTTTGGGAATGAGATATTTCGAAGATTGCTTTTAGAACAAGATATGGGCATTGCAAATATGGTGATGTCCTTTGGGTTAAGTAATGGCCCAAAGAATTTAATGGATTACAGGAATCGATTCTTCCGACCTTTTCTCGACAAGTTTGTGGTTGTTTTCATAGATAATATTCTCATCTATTCGAGGACTGGGGAAGAATACGAGCAACATCTTCGAACAGTGCTACAGACTCTACATGTCAACCTATACAAATATGATTCCTAGATGAAGGAAGTAAAACTTCTAGTCTATGTAGTATCATAGAGGGGAATCTCAGTTGACCTAGCAAAGATTGAAGCAATACCAAATGGGGAAAGGCCAACCATTACCATGGAGATTTGAAGTTTCTTAGGATTAGCTGATTATTATAGAAGGTTTATTAAGGGATTCACCTAGATGACCTTACCCCTAACCATAGTAACCCAAAAGAACATACCTTTCACCTAGACAACATAATATCATAGAAGTCTTCAAGACCTCAACCAAAAGCTGCCATTACACCTATATTGGTTTTGCTAGACCCTCACGAACCATTTGAAGTCTATTGCAATGTGTCAAAGAAGGGCTTGGGAAATATGTTAATGCAGCACAAAAATATTGTCACTTGTGCTTCTAGATAATTGAAGTTGAAATCCTCTACACGAGCTTAAGCTAGCAGCTGTGGTGTTTGTTTTGAAAATCTAGGAACACCATCTATATGAAGTAAAGCTTAGGGTGTTTTCTGATTATAAGAGTCCCAAGTATCTCTTAGATTAGGAAGACCTAAACACAAGGAAACAAAGATGGATGAGGTTCATTAAAGACTATGAGTTTAACTTGAACTACCATATAGGAAAAATAAATGTTGTTGCAGGAAAACTCTAATTATTTCTAGGATGATGATTGAAGAAGCTGAACTAGAAGATACTTTTCAAAAGCTTAACATAGAGGAATACATAAGACACCTAGGAGTATTCTTTTGAGCCAAATCAAGGTCGCAAGCGAGTTTTAGAAAAGAGTTTCACAAGCCCAACAAGAAGATTATAGCCTCAATACAATTTGAAAACCAAAATGGTTTTGCACAAGATAAGGATGGGTTATGGAAATTTCAAGATCAATTGTGCATGCCTGTAGTAAAGGATCTTCATCGTTGCATTTTGGATTAAGCCCATTATGGAAAATTTTCAGTACACTTAAGAGTTACCAAAAAGTATATAGACCTCAAGGAAATATTCTGGTGGTCAAAGATAAATGAGGATATATCAGAAACAGTTTCAAAGTGTTTGACTTCCAAAAGGTGAAGATAGAGTCTAATAAGCTACCAAGTACATTGCAACCTCTAGAAGTTGTAGATGGAAATGGGAAAGCATTTCAATGGACTTTGTGATAGGATTGCCAAAGACACCGTCATGATATGATGCTATAATGGATAGACTAACTAAGTCTGCACACTTTCTACTAGTCAAAGTTACTTATTCTCTCAAGAAATTGGCTAAGCTTTATATTGAAGAATTAGTGAGATTACATGGTGTTCCTTCTACTACAATCTCAGCTTGAGATTTGCAATTCACTTCAAGATTTTTGGGAGCTTTTTAGAAAGCTTTCGAAGGAAAAATTTGCTTGAGCAGGCTTGTCTTCCCCAAACTATGAGCAAACCAAAAGGAACATTCAAATGCTGGAGGATATGATAAGAGAATGTGTGTTGGAATGTCCTAGGAATTGTGTAATATCTCAAAAATAGTTGTCTTTAGGATGGTCAAATCTGAGCTATGAAAGTGTTAAATAAAGCTTAAAAGAGATTCAAATGCCTTATTTATATATATATATAAAGTTAAACAAACAATGAATTTTGTACATGAATATTTTTTATATGTTGATATTCAGTTATTATTTGAATTTGATATTGATTCTTTTTATGAAATCTAATATTTAGTTTGTGATATCATATTTGATATTTTTTAAAACTTTGAAAATATTATCTTATTAAATCCATTAGATATAATATGTATATAAGTATTGTTGATATTTATATTTTTATCAACATTATATATTTTGTTGGAATTACAAAAGATGAAATATGCTACATTTCCCTTTCCACATATTTACTTTAGAAATTGATCTTAGTATAATTACTACAATTATGCTAAGATTTATTTAGATATCTATCATTCATATATATGGTGTAAATATCAATTAGGATTTGAGAATATATATATTCATTCCTTTTATTAAAGATTATACTTATTCTATGAAGATTTCATTATTAGTGTATATATATGGAATATTTCACAAATATTAATTTCATAGAAATGATGTTAGCATAAAGTATTTCATATTATTAATAAATATAATTTTTCAAGTAGTTATAAAACAGTCAAATACTTCCAATAATATAAATATATAGAATTAAATAAATATGTTAGAAAAATATGTTTCCTTATATACATATCAGTTTTATAAAAATTTGAATACAGATAAACCGATATTTAAAGATTTTGAAAATATTTGGCAATTAACCAAAATAATGAATATTATGATTTGGAAAATATTTTCTATTTGTCAATGAATTATAATGATATTTATTTGAAGACATTAGATATATTTTTTTGTTAGAAAAAAAAAGGATAAAGAAAATTTGAATGTGGAAGAATGCATGATTTGTTAATTAATTTAAATTAAATCGTATATTTTGGTCGTTGCTATAAATGAGGTATTGTAACCCATGCACATGGCTGTGGAACTCCTTTTGTTTGAGGTTTAAAATTTTATACCCTGTGTATATATTTGACTTATTAGAATACTTTTAAACAATCTTCTAAGAACCCTAGTTGCCTAATGTTTTTTTCCTAGAGAGAAAATGAGATTTCTCTCAACTTTCTTCGATTAATCTCTTTTGGTACATGCTCTCATCCATATCCTTATTTGGGTTATGAGTTTGGCAAATCTTTATGCTATTATAGTATAGTTTTATCTTCTCATTCAATTCCTAGTCATTTTTAATTCTTGTATATAATTCATGGTAGTTGAGAATGCTATTTCAGTTTCACAGTATCATATAGGTAATAGTCAAGCACTTCTAACAATGAACGGTAAGTAGGTAGTTGGTCATGGCTATATTTTAGCCATTAAAAGTATTTTATAAATTGATTATTGTCGTTATTATCATGAAAATCATATTTTGCAAAACTCATGGGACCATTGTTTGTTGCATGTTTGTCAGAAGGTCTCACCAGTTCAAGTTATATCGTATTTCAGGAATGTATGATTTTATATAACATTATATGAAAAATAGGTTGACAGTTATCATAATTTCACAGTTAAAATTATTATTTCATTATCAGATACGAACAACATGCAAGACAACATAGAACAACTTATACGAATATTAGAAAATATTATTATTATTAGTATTGTTATTATTATTGCAAGTGGATTAATAGACAGTATGGCACGAATAGTTTCTATGGCATACTACTGAATACCTAAATTGTTATTTCATCAGTAGCAAGCAGAATACAAGGAGTAAGTGGCAGTGTTTGAATTTATTGTTTGTGAACACTCGATTTTGTCCAACCATTTAAATAAAAAAATTCCAAAATTCGCATATTTTATTGTCCAAAAAATGATTTTGTAGTCTCTTCATTTCGTTCTTGAGAAAAATTAAAAAAATAAAATAAAAAAAGAGTTATTTTCATTGGTGTCAAGCCTTTTATTTGCATTAGTCCGTAACAAAAATATTACAAAAAAAAAAGATCCAGTCCACCTCGTGATGGTGTTGCTCAACCCAATTGCATTTTAAATTCATTCTATTTTGTTAGCCAGTCCATAATTCACAAAAATATCATAGCCCTTTTCAGCCCATTCTCATTCTTAACCAAAAAAAATTATAAAAAAAACATCATAACACAATGCTTGTCTGATTCTGTTAAGCTCCCCGTGACATAGCTAAACAAGAAAAAAGGAAGTCAAATAACAATAAGTGCCAACACCATGATTGTGTTCTTCCTCAATCCTTGCAAAAAGGGGGAGTGATCATCCGTTCACAGCTAAGGGGTGAGTAGTAATCCCCACCAGCAACCTGTAAAGGTAAGAGAAACAATGATTTGGTCAAACAACGGAATTGCTATAAGGATCAATTAGTAGCAAAACAGAGGGGGGGAGGTTCTTTCATTTTTGGCTGATTCGAGAGAATTAAAAACACAGTGCCAAGGAATTCCATCGAGATTACAGGGTATCCACGAGGTAAGATTATAATTCAAAACTACATATTTAACATGACCTCCAGATACTAATGGCAGCATCGTCACCATATCCATCTTCATCATTACCATCTTTGCCCAAACAACAATCTTAATTCTTTTTTTACAATAGTCATCACTATCATCATTCATCCAAGAAATCAAATCCATTACCAACACTCCTCTCATTTCAGATCAACTCCATCATGAATCGCAGCTCACAGCCACACAAAATTGAACCTTCCACAGCCAAATGCCTCAATCAAACCAGAAACTAAGCCAAACTGAATAGCGTCTCAAATTTAAAACAAAACCAATATCAACAACCAAATTCAATAGGAGAGAAATTGTCATGATGCTCACCAATACTACTGAACTCACGGCCTTGCACTTTAAGGCCGCTGCGAAACCCGCCATCCCCCTTTCGTCCGGTCGCTACTCCGCCTCTCTTCCCCTCCCTTTGTGGTGTGGCGTGAGCTTGTGAGAGGCTCCCAGTCAGGCACCGCTGCCTGCCTTCCTCCTCGTGGCTAGCACAGTTGCTTGGCACCCATAGTGCAGCGTTGACCAAGCCAGAACCCCCAGCTCACGACCTCCCTTCCTCTGTCCGCCGCGAACAGTCGCGGTTCCTCCCTACAAGCTCCTCGGTTTCGAGCTTCTCCATCCTCACCGCCGCGGCTAGTGCCCCCTCCTCTTGTTCATGAATCACAAAACCACGCCAGTCCCACCACAACATCTTCACCTCCTGTATTGCTGACAGTCTCCCATCAGCCACGGCGCCTCTCCCCTGCTCCCCCTTGGCCGCGGTTCACACACACACACATGCACAATCTCTCTCTTTCCTTCCTTGTTTCCCTAGTGTCTGCCAGAACCCCTCACCCCTAGAAAAGCCACCACAAAAGAAAAACCAGCCAGATCCACTCATTAGTCATCACCATCGCTGCCACGCCATTTCCTTGCTTCTGTGTTATTTCTTCTTTCTTTAAGTTGAAATGAAATAAGGATTGGAGTCCAGCTTGTTTGGTTTTAAGTGTTTTTATTTTATTTTGCCTTCCTTTTGGGCTTACAGTTTCCTTATCCTCTTTGGGTCAGAACCTCATCTTTGAGTCCATGGTCTTCGTGTCTTAAGCCTAAGCGTCTATGGCTCAAAATTCTTTTTAGTTTAGTTTTGAATTAGTTTTTTTTAGTCTACTTTAGTTATTGGTTCTTTCACTTTTTGGTGTCTAGGTTGGGTTGTCTATTTTTGTTGTTTGTTCATTTTGCGGGATATTGGGTTGCGCTTTATTTTTGTCAGGTTCATATATGTGTGTGTATATATATATATTGGCAAGTTCATTTTTGAAAGTTGGTGGGCTGTGGTTATCTTATTAATAGTGTCTAGGACTAATGTTAAACATGGAATTGGGCTTCCGGATTTTCCTTTTTATTTCAATAAAGAAATCCTTGTTTGTTTCCAGAAAACAAAATAATAATAATAATAATAATAATAATAATAATAATAATAATAATAATAATTTGCTGTTAGATTTTTAAATTTTGTAATTTTTTCTTAGTGGGTCGTGTTTAGATTTATCAATAATGTGATGATTTGGGTTTTATTTTCTTTTAGGAATCAGATTTGTTTTTTTTATTTTTTATTTTCACTTGGGTTTGTTTGATCTAGGTGGGTTTGGACCTTGTTTTTCAGTAAATGTGATGTTTAGGATTAGAATTTTGGTATAGTTGTTTATTTTAAGAGCATAAAAAGGTTTGATTATTTTAGACTCCATAGGTGAATTTTTAATCCACACAACAACTGGTGATGTTGATGTATGAATTATCATCCTCAAGTTTCACAAAAATGTAAAGGTTTATTGTATAGTTTACACTATCCTAAATCTTGTGCAGGAGCGGATTTTAATTTCTTTTATAAAAATCATTTTCAAAATTAAAATTGATCAGCACACTTTTAATTTTACTTTCTTCTCTTTTATTTAAAATCTATCAACACACAAGCATTTTCTACAGAACAACGTGGTTTTGAATTCCTCATTGCATCAGAGGACACGTCAGTGTAGTCAATAACTATCAAACCAAAATTAATTTTTCATTAAGTTATGTTCTCTTTTAATTTAATTTCTTTTCATTTATTTTATCTTATTTTTTATATAATTGTTAACTTCTGGGGAAAAATAAATATTTTAAAATCATAATTAATTTGCATAATAAACTCTAGGGTACCCGTATTTATACGAACGTATTAGGGGTGCAGTGGGATTAAGTTTCTACCCTTCCCTAATCGTAATTAGACTCTAGAACTTCAAAATATCTTTTAAAGACCAGTTTGCAAACTAAAAGATTTTCCAATTTTAACTAGAATTAAAATTGGTGGCGACTCCCAATTCATTTTCAAATATGTTGTCATTTGTGTTATGACGCCTTCCGGGTACGTTGTGACATTGTTGATTCAGTTAGTTTATGTTTGTTGAGATCAATATAATAGAATTGCAGCATTTTTGGAAAAGTCATAGGTACGCATACTTGCCAAGGAACTATGTACCAAGTGGCCATGGAGGAAGTCTTATGAGATGTTAACCTTGGTATATTGAGTGGCCATGGAGGCAAACTTTTATGATTCAAATACACCCTATGATACAGCTCTTAAGAGGACAAACCCGTGAGTAAATGTTTATGATGCAAGTGAATGCATATTGAATATGAATTCAATTTTAAGTTAATTTTCCTTGAGTTGGATTTTATTTAGTTAAGACAGGAATCAAATTGAATGTCTATAAATATTATTTTTTATTATATAATTATTTGTGTAATACCCTCCCAAGTATAACGTTATCCTTAAGTCATGACATCGTACTCAAGAGTTGTTACTTTTTAATTAGCAGACTTTTCTTAAATAACTATAGCAAATTCGATGGGTTCGTGTACTAACTAGTGTAATTCGATCAACGTATATAACAAGATACAAAATATTTATTTAATATAAAGTCGATTACATAGGGAAGCTTTTCTATGAGCTCTAATACACATATGTTCTCTTTTAAGTTTACACATCTATACATGCATCTAAGTACATTTTATACAATCTCAAACACCCGACTACTGTCAATCCGACCTCTTTTGGTGTAGCATCCCATAGTTCTCTAGTTCAACCTGGATACAACATTGGAACACAAAAACACATAGGGGTGAGAATTACAAAATTCTCAGTAGGGCATTCCCCAAAACATGCACTGAAATTAATGTCATCGTTATCGTCCCAGCCACTTCGGTTTATTAAGAACCTGTGAGCATACAACCTAGATCAATGGTTCATTTTTGAAGTTCTAAATCATACTTCCGAAGTGGGTCTCTTTTATTATTCAATCACTTGATATACACATAGCATACTACTTAACATTATAGTGATTTATTTACAACTTTATGTACTCTCGGTACATCAAAAAGAATCTTAGAAATATTATCCCTGTCTTTTCGTGCCCTCAACCAAAAAAAAGGGAACTTTTTCGTGCCCTTTACCCACTAAAAGGGACTTGCCCGTGCCCTTTACACATTAAGGGGACTTTCCCTTGCCCTTTACACTTTAAAGGGGACTTTTCCTCCTTTACATAGCTTATATATTATCCTCAAGCTCACATATACAGGCATGCATTAGCATCAATTTATAACCTTCTTAATAATTCAACTACACACACACACACATACACACACACACACACACACACACACATATATGTCACTCATTCTAATCCTCTCTTTGTATAGGAAAGTTTATCTTGAGCACTCATATTTATATAGGTGTAACATCATCTTTAAGCTCACATAGTATCAATGAAACCAAATCATATGCATTTCATCATCTTTTCAGCCAATCTAGTATGTTGCTAGAATTTTGGTTCTAAAGAAAATTATGGTTAAATTAGTAAACATCCTTAGAATAGAGGAAAAATAATTTTCAAAGACAATTTAATGTATCAATGAGTTCCTGTAAAAATTTCAATGTATAATAAAGTCTCTAACTATATTTTTTAAAATATCTCAAGTTCAGACGTCAGAATTGCTCAATTTCAGCCAACCGCCAGAAGTCTCAAATTTTACACCCTATCAAATGAGCTCAAAACTTCATACAAAAATTTATGATTCAACTTAAAGATGTCTTCAACCTCCAATTCAAATTTCAGTTCAAAATTCGTTCATTTGCTAAGGTAATAAAATTAGAAATTTCAGTACTACAAATTGGACTATACAGGCAGGAACCTTGACCTGTTCAGTTTGCCAATTTTTAAAAATAGAAAAAGTACTTAATATGATAAATTAGAAAATTTTTAAAAATTAGAAAATAAGTGGAAACTCTTCCATATGTTAGCTTCATTATATAAAATTTTTAGCTCATAATCATGTCTCTAAATCAGTAAGAAAAATCAAAACGTTTCACCTGCTTGCTAAATTTGGGATTTCCAACAGCAAGGGTTAGAACATATTTTAAGAAAATAGCTTATGTAACTTCATCAAAAACCTCTACAAAAATTAACACATAAATATTCATTATAATCATCAAATAAATCCAAAATTTCAAACTAAATCATTCAGCAAATCTCAGACCAAAATTTGAAAAAAAAGTGGATGAAAAAAACCCTACTTGTGATGCTTGAGAATTCTAACTCCAAAAGCATTTCCAAGAATAGTTTTTCCTCACTTCAACCTTCCAAATAGCCTCTAAATCTTCCCTTAAATAGTGATGTATGATGGCTCAAAGTGGAAAAATAGTGATGAATTAAAATTCTAATCGGTTCGATTTGTAGGTGGTGATGTCTAGAACAAGTTTTGTGAAGGAAACTTTGTGTTTTAGTGACTTTGAGCTAGGGTTTTGCAAGCTTTGAAGGTTGTCAATAGAGGTTGGAAAAAACAAACATGGAAGCTTTATTTTTGGAGTCTTGGACGAAAATGATAGAATGGTGGTGATAAGATATTGATCTTGTGAGTTTAAGGCAAAATGCATAATGATTTCAAATACAAAATGGTTTTTCTTAAAGTTAAATATGGTAATTTTGTAATACTCTTATTGGTTAGCGATAAAGGTGCAATGGTGTGGCATATCTCAAGCCACACACTTGTCACCCTAGGTGGCAAGCTTGCATTGATACCTTTATACGGTGTAAAAACTACACACCGTAATTTAACCGAATGGGTAAAATAGTGTACCCGGGTAATCAACTATTGCCTGAAAATTAATTCTAGGTATAAAATCTTTATTCCTACCCATTTCTAATCTTAATCCTATAATTTCTCACTTTTGGGTATCTTTGGGCTCTAATTATAGGGTTTCGGCTGTCTTGGAAGGCCTGTGGGGCCCGTAAAGGTACTATTTACTTTTTTTTTTTTTATAGATTCATTGGATCATCCTCATTATTTCTATGTCTGTCGGATTTTTGAAATTATGACTAGAAAAGCTCAAATTAGTTTTTATATAATTTTTAGGGTGTTACAATTTGCATGTCTATGTTGTATGTATTATTACCATGTAGTTCCTTGTTGTTTCGTGTGAGTTGTGGGTGGCTGTCTACTTACTGAGTTTTAATGAACTCACCCATCCCTTTTCTTTCCCCTTAAGTTATGGTTGTAGATCAAGTTATCGTTCAGACCCAACCTCAATAGCTTTGCAATTGTTGTAGTGGTGATTTTCACTTTGTAGTGAAGTTTGAATTAAGATCATCTTAGAATAGAGTGCTCCAGTAGTGCATAGGCACGGTTCTCAAACATCATTTAGCACGCATGATTAATATTGTCTATTTCAGTTATGGATTTTGGACGGATTTTGAAAGAATTAAATATTTTATGTATTTTATAAATAAAGTTTTCAAAAAGTTTTGAGGAATTTATTTATTTAATTTTTTTATAATTTATTATGAGCATTAATTTAGTAATTTACTATGGATGTTTGGATGAAATTAACTCCAAAAGAATTCCATAAGGGAAAATATCCCTTATGTGTTGGTCACAATTTTGGGTTATGACAAATTAGGACAGCTATTTGCCATTAGTTTAATTATCCTACAACAACAACTATCACACAGGTATTGAGATGGCTCCTTATGAAGCTCTATATAGGAGGAAATGACAATTGCCTCTATTTTGGTGAATCAAGTGAGACAAATCTTTTGGGACCAGACTTCATCTGGTAGACTACAGAAAGATAAAGAAGATCCAAAGTAAGACTTTGACTACTTAAAGTCAACAGAAAAGCTACACTAATAAGAGAAGAAGACCATCAGGATTCTAAGAAGGAGATCACGTATTTTTTAATGTTATCCCTACAACTAAGATAGGTAGAGCCATTAAAGTCAAGAAACTAAACCCTTATTTCATAGTACAATTCCAGATCTTGGGTCGTGTAGGTTTAATAGCATACCCAAATAGCTTTACCTCCACACTTTTCAAATTTTCATGACGTATTCCATGCATCACAACTACAGGAAAACACCCTTAATTCTAGTCATATACTAGAACCTGAATCACAATAGTTAAGGGATGACTTGACTTTAGGTAGCATTTGTTTATTGCCTTTGAGATAGAAATACAGAGATACAAGAGACACAAACCTGTTTGGTAGTAGAGATAGAACATGGGACAAAAAAATAATCGAGAAAGAAAAATAAAAAATTTATATAACCCTAAAATATGGGAAAAATGGGATAGGATACAGACATAAAAATTTAATATTTTTTTTTCCAATAATACCCATATGTATATTTATTATTTATGTCTCCGTCTCCACTGTCCCTGTATTTCTGTCTCAGAGACAGTAAACAAATGCTACCTTAGAGTTACCACCAACACGGATAGTAGATTGGAGTGTGAAGCAACTTTGAGAAAAATCCATCCCTCTTGTAAAGGTTGCATGGGGCAGAAAAGGATCAAGGGAGTACACATGGGAGTTAGAATTAAGTATGCAAAAGGATTGCCCCGCACTTTTTAAAGGAGCTAAATTTTGAGGGCAACATTTTTCTATGGAGTAGAATGTAACGACTCGTCTTTTGATAGTATTATTTAAGATAAAATAATAAAATGTGAATGAACAATATAGATTTTAAAATTTTTGTCAAACATAGTTATGATCAGAACAATTTGAGGATTTTGCAAAAAAATTGAAAATTAATTAAATATTATTAAAAAATTCAAAATAATAATATTTTAACTAGACGATATATGATTAGACCTTATAAATGGAATAAGGATACAAATAAAAATAGGGATAACGTTAAATAGATATTTTTAACCTGGTACAATTATTTAAGTGTTGATCAGGTACAAAATAGTAATAACTGGTACAACGAAGTTGGTCCAATTAATGAATATTATCAAATATTAGATAATTTTTACTTAGGACAATAAAATAAATATAGACATTTTCAACACTGATACAAGGTAAATTGATATTAAAATATTTTGATTTATTCATTACTTTTTCTCCAAGTAATGCTTTATTATATAAACAAAAAATAATGAGAAAAATATCATATTTTTTCTTCTTTCCTTCTAGGTAGCCTTCACATCACCATTACTGTCTTATTCTTCATCTCCATTTTCAATTTCACAACACCACAACCTCACCAAAACTTTGAACTCTACTCTTAGTTCAACACGAACTAATTCAACAACATTAAATCAAGCCAAAACCTTCATTTTTCTTTTCAAATTTGTCCAATTAGCAGCTTATATAGGAGCTAGAAAGTGATTTTGAGGCTTTAATTACAGCATGAAAGGCTAGAAAAAGATTTCACAAAAAACTTGGAGGAATGTAGGAAAAACTCTATGTCTGTTGCTTTTTATTGTTTGGCTATTCTTGCTAATATAAACTCGAGATATGTTTGAAGTTATATTTGTGAAGTTTGAAATTTATTTCCAACATGCATGTATATGAGCTTGATAGGTGTAAGAGATGCCATTGATAAAAGTCTTGTTTATTGATTAAATTAATGTATGAAATTTAACTAAATAAATGAAGTAATTTTGTTCATTGAAAGGAATGAGATACATAGAAATTATACAAGAATATAGTTAGAAATAATTTTATCAATTCTTATAGATTAGTATTTTTGAAATATGATGATAAAGTTTCATAAAACAAGAATGAGATTTTAATTTGATCCATAGAAGAAAAAGCATGGAAGTCCAAGTAAGATACTTGATTTATTTTCCTTGAAAATTATAAGAATTATCATGTAAGGAGTCTTACAAGTTTCTAAAGTGAGAAGTCTCATAAAAGTTTAAAAGATGGTACAGAGATATCTTGTAACACCCTAATTTTTATTCAGAAAATAACTGACACTTTAGTAATAAGAATATCAAACTTATGATGTACATAGAAATGATAAGAACAATGTAACAAACGTAAAAAAAAAAAATGTAAATAGTATTTTGCGGACCCATAGGCCTGCCAGGACAGCCGAAACCCTAGAACTGGGCCTCGTGGAGATGTCCAAAATTGAGAAATTATAGGATTGAGGTTAGAAATAGGTAGGAATAAAAATTTTATAGTTAGCATTAATTTTCAGACTATGTTTGATTTCCCAAATACACTATTTTACCCGTTCAGTAAAATTTTAGTGTGTGATTTCTAACATCGAAAACTAATTTAATCTTTACAAAATAAAGGAGCTCATCCATTTATATCAAATAAATGGCTAAGATTTAATCTTGGATTACAAGATCAAATCCTAGTCATCCATCTTACTTTCTTTCTTTGATAATTATCCTTTTATATTATATAATATCCTTGCATTTATTACATGATTAACACACAATTTCAAATCTTCTTTAAGAAGCCAAAAACTCCTCATTCTCGGTCATAAACACAGCCACCATTTCCATTATTCTCAAGAGTTTAAGTTTTGTTTTCAAACCACCAAAATACTTGCCCAAAGTTCCTAAAACCATAAACTCCCTTTACTAAACTTGTTCTACTCCTCAATATCTACCAAACTAACTGATTAGAATTTGAATCCATCAACTTTTACTATTTTGAGAGCTCACCATCTGCTGTTTAGGGAAAGGTTAGGGGCTGATTTGTAGGTCTTGGAGTGAGCAAGATCACTCTTGGACACATCCTTGAAAGCCAAGATCCTTAAAGCTACAAAGTAGGGTTTTCTTAGACCTATTCTTTCAAAATTTATGATGATCATTTCTGCTGGGTTTTATCTGAAATTTTTCTTTGATTTGGTTGATGATATATGATTATTGGTGTATGAATTTTATGATGTGTTTGGATGATGATAAAAATCCTTTTTGTCAAAAGAAATTTAGGGTTGTGCTGTTGGAATTTAAATTTGGCTGCAAACAGTGAAATCTCATGAATTTTTAGACATATTTGTGATCATGGTTAGGAGCTGAGAAAAATATATGTTGGAGGTAATCTTGGAATACTTACATGAAAATTCTTAAGCATTAATTTTAAGTTTTATTGCCTCAAAAAAATCAGAAACCGAAAAGGTAACTTTGCTATCTGGATTGTGGGAACTGAAGCTCCAATTTTGTATATTTTATTACCATAGCAAGTGATTTATTTTTCCTTTGAAATTTTTACAGGGAGTTGATAACTTCTTTAAATGTAACTGTGATTTTTATTTTGAGTTGATTTTATCGTTTGCTAGGGTTAAAAATTTAGAGAACTCTGGTCTGGGATGTGAATAAGTGGTCTCTGACCACTAAAATTGTAAAATTTATTTAACATGGTTAAAGAGCTCTGTTTGCTATGAAATTTTTACAGGAACTACTAGACATATTCTTGTCATAGAGAATTTTTGTGGCCATTTAATTGGCCATTTGATATGGAAAGTAAATATTATTACCAGTGGTAAACCTACCAAGATGCTGGAAATGAGAGAATGTCTTAAATTGACATCAACATGGCATTTAGTCCACATATATGGTATATGAATGCATGTTAATGGTTTTTAAAGAGTTACTTATAAAGCATAAATGAGACTCTAACATACCTAAATGCCTATGTGTGATGTGAGCAAGCCTTTGAAAAATAAAAGTATATGATGCATTTATATGACAAAAGAGGATATGTGAGATTTAATGATGCATGTTTTAACATATGGGGAAAATAGAAACAAGGCTTATGTGGAGTAAAGAGGGAAGGAAAAAATAAGAACTTCCAAGGAAATTGTATGAGTCGTAGATGTATCGGCTAGGAATAGAACTGTGTGTGATTCAGAAATGGAACAAAATGAAGTCCGATGATCGCGAATAGGAATGAGCTCTTGTCCTAGCAGTCTATGGTCCTCTGTGAAGTTATCCACTACAGATGTTATCTGATGTGAAATTAAGCCTTCCCTATGTTAATGAAAAGAAACAACTGTATTGAATTGAATTCCAAGGATTATAAGAGAAAAATAGATGATTACTACCATTTTGTCTTTATATTTATTTGAATTATGTACATTAATATTTATACACATGATTTAGCATGATGATTTCTATATGAATGAATTACTTGTTATATTCTGTTCACATTTGAGGGAATACCCTACTGAGAATTTTATAATATTCTCACCCTATGGCTATATTTATTTTGTGTCATTCAGATCCAACAGGTGCCATCACTAGTGTTTTACCTTGACTCGCCACAATGGGTGTGGCACTATGATCCTGCCCTAGATTCTCTTTATGCTTTCGATGACTCACAAGTTTGTGTTTATGTATTTTTCACCCGTTCTTTTAGTACTTCTGTATTTACCCCTGACTTTGATCTTGTTTTTCCATATGATGATGTGCCTCTCCACATGGCACACCCAGTGATATTTGATATTCCACACGTACCACCAACACCCCTTCCAGCAGATGTTCCTACTTCATCCTTGTCTTTAGACTCAGACCCACCTGAGGGTCCTGATGCCCTTGGCGAAGGTGAGGCCATTATGCCGATGGCCAATGGTTTCATTCAGTAGGACGTGGGACCTTCAGGGACTCTTGATATGTATATAGTTGTAGTTTAGTATTAGATATCCACCCGCCTGCAGATTGACTTTGTTAGATATTTTTAGGGTCCATTTATATGAAAATGAGATTTTGTTGGGCCCTGATAATTGAGCAGGTTAGACTAGACATAGAAGATGTCTTCTTTTGTACTGAGTTCCTGAATAGTTCAATGGTTGACAGTTTTATGTTCCAATGTACTATACATAGTGCTGACTCACTTATGATGTATATATAAATCTATAAGTCGTTGCAATCCAGGAGCTCATTTTATTATTATCTTTTCATTTCTCCCGACTAATATAAGGTATAAAGCCAGAGTAACACTATTCTAATTACTATATAAACACTCGAGTAATATACGGTAGTTAGGAGGGTGTTCCATATCTCATATAATTTTAGGAGATTTTTCAGAAAAGTCTCATAATAAGTTAGGAGATTTTGAATAAAAAATTTCATAAGAATTCAGGACATTTTGAAGAGAAAAATCTCATAAGCATTTAGCAGATTTTGAGAAAATCTCGTAAAATTTTTTTGAGAACTAAAACTATTAAGAAGCAACTTTATATAATACGCATAAGATTTCCTAAACAAATATTAAAGATTCATATGAAGAAAGAAAACTAAAGAAATTAATACATAAACAAGCTTTATGTAATATTAATTGCTTGAGTGTAAGCACATGAATTCAATTTGTGATCTATATAAGGTTGTAACACGACATGTTACATCATTGTGACGAAAGTGATGTATTGAGAATAACATGCTATTGTGATCTATATAAGGTTGCAGTACGAGGTACTACATCGATTGAACTATGTCAGTGATCTATATATGGTTGTAACACAGGATGTTATATCGCTAGCAATACATCAGATGAGAAGTATATCAGGAATCTTATGAGTTGTATTCTTAAGCATAGATTTTACTAATAAGACTATGTTAAATAAGTAAAAGAACAAACAAACCAATTATTACAAAAATAACCAAAAACCAATTAACAGCTTAATACTAAGTCAAATATCACTGAGTAGAAAACTAATATTTTCTACTGGGAATCTTTTATTCTCATTCCCACTATTGTTATATTTCTACATAGATTGCGATGATGGTAATCCTTATGGAGATCCTTGGCAACATGGTCCAGGCCTTTTGATAAGCCAATGATAGAGAGCTTAGTCAGCCTTTTTATTTTCTTTTAATGAATTTTGGGTAGTGCTTTACCTAGACTAAATGGTTCTTGCGTGAACCAAGGTAAGAGTTTAATATAGTTATGTACACTATTTATATGTCAATGCATAATATAATTATATTATTTCGCTATTTTATCACGACATATTATTTATGTTTAAGCATTACGATACAAAGGAAAAGTGGCTAATGTTCTTCACAAGAGTATACTCATATTTAATATCATATGTATACTTCTAAGGTTAAGCAGGATTAACAAATAACAACTACTCACTACAAAGCTATGGCTTAAGCATAACTTTGTGGTAAGAAAGGTGTTATACGTCTTCTATTCCAGGAACTTCTTCCATTGGGATGTAGTCTCCTTCTTGTATTATCTTCCATAAGTCTAAACTTGTATATTTGATGACCAGCTCCATTCTATCCCTCCATTCAGCATAGTCTCCACCATCAAAGAATGTAGGTATATTTATGGAGTGTCATTTTGCGATGTGAATGCTCTGTGCCATATATCCTCATTATCTTTAACCTTTACACTCATTTGAATGCTCACCCTTTAGAGGCTTGGGCTCTTATGCCAATTATAGATTGAAGATAACACGAGAAAGGGGGTAGAATCGTGTTTTTGCTCCCTTTTCTGGTTCTAAAAGACTTATTTTAACAAAGTCTACCAAGTTTATACTGGAAGGCAACAGAAACACTTTGTTAGAATGGTTTAGAAAGTTATTTTTTGAACTAAATAAATATGCAATAAAATTAACAACATTTTTTTAGCAATATATATATAACTCAGCAAAACACAAAGCATAATGTAAAAGAGATAAGAAGGTGAGGGATACTATACAAAGATCTTTACATTGGTTTAGCCAATTCTGCCTACATCTAGTTCTTAATAGCCTATTAAGTTCCACTAAAATAACCCTTTCTCAACCCTGAGAAAGTCAGATAGTCTTTTAATAGTCTTCATAAGCTATATCCAATGACTAGTAGCTCCAATTTACTGTCACTTACAAGTAGTCTTTGACTAGCTTCTCCAAGTTAACTTCACAATGATTACTAACTAAGTAAAGTTACAAAGATTTAGTATACGGTTGGATCTTTACAACAGATAAACACTCAAGCTTACTAGAAATGAAATAGTGTATGCACTTGAAGCTTGAATCACTTCTTTCAAAAATTTCTTCCTAGAAAGAATATTTTACAAGAATTGAAACTGATTTTAAGACGAAATATTGTTTATAGAAGAGGGATTCACATTTTTTTTTTGTCATTCTTCAAAGTAATGGCTTCAAAAAAAGTCTTGAGTTGTCAGAACTTGACATCCTTTTAAACTTGATCTACAAATCATGCCATTGCCCTTGATTTTGTTTCCACTCGACACGTGTAGATTTGCTTTTTATGTGTTGGGAAAAGCCACCTAGAAGTGTAGCTCAGTTGTGTCAGACCCATTTTTTGCAAGCGCAAAGACCATTGTCAAATAGGTGGTTTCTAAGTGATTCTTTAGAAACTACTTTTTACTTTCTAGCCATAGTTTCTAAAATTTTTCTTCTAAAAGCTAGGATAGTTTGACTTGGTGAAAAGGAGACTGTCAGGCTTTTTGAGGGTTGGCTTTAATTTGAAATTTGAATTTTTTCCTCATATTCTATAAAGCATGCGTGGTTTATGAGTATGCGTGCTTTTTGAAGCACTATTTCAGTTTTTGATATTCTCATTAATCTTCATTTCTTCAATCGGAGCTTGTTGGTAATCTTATCATCAAGATTGAATATGGTAAACATGACTTAATTTAGAATAATTTTTTTTTTACTAATTAGTACTTTTTGAGTGTATGAGAAATATTTTGAAGATCATGACTTGGTTTCTAAACACGAATAAATCTTTTCTCATGTATCCAATATATACTTGTTCATTCTCAGAGTCATTGATTGAACTAATATGTATACGAGAATGATCCTGAAAACACTACATAAGCTTAAGTGAAATATTAGTCCATTCTTCAAAATATTTTATCAAAATTGGTTTTGTTATCACTCAAAACTCCAAGCCATAACATTTTCTGAAAGGTTTTGGAGCTAACAAGATTCACTTTCTTTTTAGCCATGAAACAATAAAGTAGCATACAATCCATGCCTAAGAACACATATGTTCTTCCCAGGCAGGATTGTAAATTGGACTGTGGTGAACACTTTTCTAGCCTTAGTGCTCAGCATTATAGTTGTCATTTCATTAGGTTTGTGAATGATGGAATCAATAGAATATCTGGAGACATCTCCTTCATTCACTCCTAAGGAGTGAGGCCAGTTGCTTTGGGAAACACAGATGATTCCGTCATAGGGTGCTCTAATCACAGTGGACAAACTTGTAAGGCTAATCTCCAAAGATAAGTCTTTGATAAAGGTCCTCAGAGAAGCGTTAGGGGTTCCCTTGAGTTGTGAATAAAATGCAATCACCATGCCAGGGAATACTCTATCATTAATCTCCAAGAAATCTTCCCACCCTTGGAAGGAAAAGACTTCTTTCACAATAGGGATTTCTTCAAGAAACACCTTTCGTAGAGTTCTCCTAGGAGAAACCTTCCTAAGAGAGAAGTTGCTTGCGTAGTGTTTCTACACATCTAGAACGTTGTACGTATGAATGGTTTCCCTTTTAGTGGTGAATCTAGTTGTTTTCCTTCTACCATTGGATCTAGAGCTTGAAAAGGGTATGAGATTGAAGATTTGGAGAAGAAAGTTTAATTTGAAGAAGCAAGGGCTTGTAGTGGAATATGAAGTGATTTTGAAAAAATGTTTGAGGTTGAGGATGAAGGCTTTAAATATAGGGGTTATATGTTTAGGGGTTTTGAAACTGATGTGACTAAAATATAGGTAACAAAAAACAAATGGGAGAGAGAAAATTTAAATATGGGAATTATCCTGCCATAAAAAAAATGTTTTAGAGACTAAAGTGGTATCTCAACCTGAAGTTTAGTTTCTGAGTTTTTAGCCCATATTCTGAGCATGTAACCCAAATTCTAAACCTTTTTTAGTCTTCAACTCATTTCTAAACTACGGATAAGTTGTATTTATGCACGTTTTCCATCCTAATTTTGAATATCTTACATGTGAATTATGCTTAATTGATGGTTAATTAGTGAAATTAGACTTTATCCTCATCATACATCATTGAGTTATTTCATAGTGATTGACACCACTTTACAAATGATAATTATTTTTCGAAATTACCTATGTTTTTAATCTTGTGTCGCATCATTAATTGACAGGAACAAGTTGGTGTGTCAAGGCAAGAAAAAGAATTCAAGACTCTTTGGTAGAAGGGAGGAGCATGAAAAGGGCACGAAACTACCCAATTTTGGTTGGCCAAGACTGCTGTAGCAGTTATCAACCGCTGTAGTGGTTATCAACCGCTGTAGTGGTTATCAACCACTGTAGCAAGTGGACAGAAAGTCAAAACTCCAAGCATTTAAAGGCAGGACCACTATAGCGGTTACAAGTGAAATTCTTTTAGCGTTGAGGGGTAGTTTAAAGGCAGGACTGCTATAACAGTCCCAGACAGCTATAACGGTCATAAGTAATTTTGCTTCAATGTGCCATGTGACGTCAGTCTGCTTATTGAGCCTCTTACAATTTAATTCCATTTTTGGGGATTACAAGGACATTCATTCGTAACATTTTATTTTTAGTTTTTAGCTTTGGAATTCTCTCTCTCTCTCAACTCTCTCTTTAGGGTTAGGAGCTCTAAATCATTGTTTTAGTTCTCACTCTAAATATTAATTTGGTATTTTCTTTCAACAACGATTGTGACACTTCCCCTATGGAAGAGTAATTCCTTTACCGTGCATAGGGATGACTAAAGATTAAGAGTGTTCATGAGATTATCTATTTTTATCGCATTTTGTGGTTAGTTTTCCTTTCCCTTTTGTCATCTCTCTTAAATTTTAGTTGTATGGATTATTACGATTATATTTTCGAGAGTTGCTTTACCTTGTGATGTTATTCATTGGGTAAGGGATTGGAATTAATTTCTTTTGGGAAATGTTCATAGAATAATGATAGTGAATCACTAGTTCATATGTTAGTCAAACCCGTAAGGAGAATGCATTTGTATAAGTGTTAAGTAGAAGTATGCCAATATTGAATGAAAATATGATTAATGGAAGCAACCACCACTACAATTCTATCTTTTGACTCAATGATTGAATAACTTTTGATATGAGGGAATCGTTGTGCAGGTAGCTTCTCACTATTGTAATTCTTTTAATTTAATTTTGTTCCATAACGCTGAGAAATTCCCCCTTATTTTTTGAATCAATTAGAACACATCCACATGATACGATTAGGATTGCACCCTATCAGTACTTTTGGTGTAATTTAGTTACTACAATATTTTCAATTTGTTGCAGGTAGTGACAGCTCGCATAAAATTTTAGCGCTGTTGCAGGGGAAGTAATGCTAATTGATTTTTTTCCTTGATTTTAATTAATTAGTTAGTTTATTTATTTTATTTTATTAATTTTTTATTTACTTTTATTTTATTTATTTATTTGTTTATTAATTTCTATCTTTTATTTATTTCAAAATATAAAAAATAAAATTTTTCAATTCAATTTAATTTTAATTTAATTTATCTTTTCTTTATTCTCTGGTGTATTTGATTGATGTTATAATTTAATTTTATGACCTGCTCCCTTCCTAATTTTCCTATATTACTGATTAATCCAGAAATTAAGAAAATTGCCAAAAGGCTTAAGAAGGTTGCGAGGGAGAGAATTAACTTATCAAAAAACCCTTCTTCTTCTTATACAACTAGGGAATTTGATAATTCTTGTTATTATTATTCTCTAGAACTTTCTGATCTTGCTACTAGTGTTTCAGGAAACATGACTGAAAATAACAGGACCTTAAAGGAGCTTGCTGCCCAAGACTTCAATTACCAACCATTGGGGATCATTTACCCTAAGCAAGGAGGTGACTTTGAGCTTAAATAAGGACTCCTGCAACACTTGCCCAAGTTCCATGGGTTATCTAGGGAAGACCCACATAAACATCTCAAGCAACGAAAGGGGGTAACGGAGGACCAAATCAAGCTAAGAGCCTTCCTGTTTTTCCTTGAAGGAGCTGCAAAGAACTGGTTCTTTTACATCCCCCATGGAATAATTGACAGCTGGGCTAGCATGAAGCGCATCTTTTTAGAGAAATTCTTCCCAGCTTCTAGAGCAGTTGCCATTAGAAAGGATATTTGTAGCATTCGATAATTGCAAGGCTAGTCTCTATATGAGTATTGGGAGAAGTTCAAGAGATTGTGTGCCAGCTGTCCTCAACATCAGACTTCAGAGCTGCTTCTTATTCAGTACTTCTATGAGGAGCATGATTGATGCTGCTAGTGGGGGTGTCTTAGTTTATAAGACTCCTCTTGTAGCTAGAACTCTTATTGAGAATATGGTAGAGAACTCTCAGTATTTTGGTTCCAGAGCTGGTAGTAGTACTCGTCAAGTGGGTGAAGTCTCTTCGGTTGAGAACAATAAGGTGGAAAAGAAGCTAGATGAACTTATAGAATTCTTGAAACAGATTACATTGAATCAAGTTCATCCGGTAAAATTAGTACAAGCATGTTGTATTTGTTCTTGTGAATCACACACTTTACACATGTGCCCTCACTTATAGAAAGATCCCACTTTAGTTGCAGCTCGTAACATATTTCATGGTAGGCCTCAAAATTAGGGTGGATAGTAGGGGTACAATCCATATAGCAATACCTATAACCCCGGTTGGAGAGATCACCCTAATTTCAGGTGGAACAATGCTCTTCAACAATAATAACAGGAATATGTTCCACCATAGCAGAGTCAGCAAAATTGCCAGCTTGTATTTCTGCCACCATGTAACGCCCTAATTTTTCTCTAAGTGCACAAATGACCAAATGCCCCTGAGGTATTTTTTTTTTTTTACCAGAAATATGAGGATAGCCGGCGGATAGCCGGCCCCGGCAATCCTCAAAGGGCTGTTGAAATGTTAGAAGGGGATTATATGTGGATGAATGTTAATAGAGTATAAAAATCTCATTTTTAGGGTTTCTGTGCAAAAATGGCCAAAATACCCTTGGTCTGATTTAGTACGGTTTTGAATTCTGATTTGACCCGAACTTCGCCTAGAAGTCTAAAACTATGTTTTCAAGGCATATTTAAGGTTTGTTTAAGTCCCAAAGGTCTCGGGCAATTTTTGAGAAAAATTACGATTTTTGCCCCTGCATAGTGCATTTTGGGCTTAATGATGTCATTAGCAAAACCTAAGCAATATTAGGTTCTAATTAAAGATGAATTAATTTTGATAATTAATCTAGGGCCAAAATAATTATTTGAGGTTAATTAGGACCTAAGATTGTTTATGGAAACTCAAAACTCTTTTATAGTTTTAATTCTTTAAGAAAGGTATCTATGAATAGTGTTTTCTCTCACCTATTTCCCTAAATCTAGGAATTTTGTTGGCATTGGATTCCAAGTTAGTGAAGTTTGACTTCATTAATTTAGAAAGACCACCTCCTAATCTTGTCTTACATGGCCCTAATTACCTACTTACTTAGCTAAACACTTAGTCACCACTCTCTAATCTTTGACCTGATCAAATACTACCCCAAAGCTCACTCCAAATACCCATTAAAATTGTGATTTCTTCCCCTAATTAAGAAGAAGGCTGCCAGCCACTCCTCCTCCTCCATTCAAAAGATTCAATTTATTTCAATTCAAAATGAATACTCAAAGGCCATACTTAGCTATGATTGGAGCCATACTTGAGATTATGCTTGCCCTTACTCACCACCATACTTCACCATGCCTACATGAAGCAAATTCTCTCACCTCATGCTCCATGAGGACACGAACTCCTCTCCCCTCAATGCACCTTCATTTGCTTCATTTCTCTATAAATACCATGCCTAGATGGACTTGGTTACACTTTGTTCATTTGCTAAGTTTAGCTTCAAAGAGTAATTCCCAAGTTCTCTCCTTTTCTCTCAAAAGTTCAAGAGTTCTTTTCATCTCCTTCATCTTCTTCTTGCTCACAAAGAACCACCACTTCTCAACCATACACTACCTCCAAAACACTTAGCCTTACCTTTCCAAAGATCAAACTCAAGAAACACAACTTTCCTTCTTTCTTTTTCTCCTTGGCTGATACATCTTCAAGCCCCAAGAAAGATTTTTCTTTCATCCTTCCCTGAAGATCAAGTCTTTTTTCACCTCCAGAAAACATACCTTTGGTAGGGAGTTGTTTTGAAAATTATTTCCTTGCTTTGTTAAGCTTTGTTCTTGGTTTGAAATGATGTTTTGATGAACCCCTATGCTTTATCATTTTGGTTTCTTCTTTTTTTTTTGTTCTTTTCCTATGCATTTCGGCCTTCAAAACTTTGTTGGTTTCTCATGATAGCTTGATGATGAGAGTTTCTGGATGATGACTATGAGTTCATCACAATAAGACCTCTAGAGCTTGAGTTTTACTTTTTACAAAGTTTGATGAAAATGCGAGGTAGCTCACTAAGGGATCTACTTAAGAAAATATATCACTTGGTTTTCAAAGAGCCCAAAGCTTACCCTTGTCAACCTTAAAGTTGGCCAACACGTTCTAAAGTTCACTCTAGATAGGAGCTCTTGGGCATAAAATAAAGAATATGGTATGGTTCTCTTTATACTTTGTTTCAAAACTTGTGTTTTATGATACCCTTGGAAAGAAATGATAATCTCAAGAATGTTAAATAAAGTTTACTATAAGTATTACCATTGTTTTTGGAGTATTATTTATGTTCCTAGGAATATAATACGTTGATATTATATCGCTTGATTTAGAAGTTATTTTAAGTATGAAGTTTAGCTACTAGAAATGCCTTATTTTGTGCTCATGGGACTTGTTACTTTTCGATTTTGTTTTTTATTCCAGCACCTTTAAATTTTGTTTTTGATGATTTAAATTCAAGAATGTTTTTTGATGTGTTAGATACCTTGCTAGTAACTAAAAAGAATTGAAAATGTGATTTTTAGAACGCCTAAGGAAACGAATTATGCTTTCTGTTCCAACACCTTTGAAGTTTGTAAAATCATGCTATACCATGTTTACTTGAGAGAGGATGACTCATAAATGGCCTAGGAATTAATTTTAGCATTATAGGGAAAGCTGGTAATAAGAAAGGGCGTAAAACACAACTTCTAGAACACCATAAATCATAGAAATTCATTTACTGCCTATGCTGTCCAACTTTTATTAATGATGTTCTTGAGGTTAATAATTAGTGGTAATGATGAGAATCAGTCCCTTAGATGCATAAGAAAATAATTTAATAATTAAAGTTACCTTATTTAGGGGTTTCGCTATTTAAGGGAATAATTATGTGTTGATGATTTGAGATGATGAATTCATGTGAGATATTGATCTTTAGAGATAGAATTCATCATTTGCATGTTATAGTTTTATTTGGAACATTAGACATGCATATTGTAACACCCTAAATCTTAATCTAATACTACTAGTATGTAATTAGGTTAATCTTTAGAATATTACCTTTTGGTCTCATTCTTTACTTGAAAATACTTAGCGGAAATATGGGTAAAATTTTTCTTTTTGGAATTAAAACCAAAGTGAGAGCCACACATGATACTTTGAACGGGAATTCATACAAGTCATATGAGCAAATCATAATAAAACACATAAATAACATGAGCACATCAACTGATTATATATATAGATAATGTGCCTACCAAAAGGTAGGACTATTCGGTACATAGGAAAATGAAATACAACTAAAATGCAAATACAAGGAAATCATAAAAGCAAGTACAAGGAAACCATGAAAGCAACACCATACCCGTGTGCACCTAGAGTAGACAACCTCATATACAAAAGAAGGTTTGTCCTCAACTATGTGGCGTGTGTGCACTAGCTACTACCCATCCTATGCTCCTACTCCTGCTAGTCCGAGTACTGAGGGGTGGAATCGATCCACTGGCAGATCTCGACGGGAGTGGTCGTGCAAATCATCGGAGCGTGTCCACCGTAGCGAGGGCGAATGGATGGCCTACGAGCCAACCTCGGCTGAACCACCGTCTCCTCACTCCCGGCTCTCATCGGTAGGGGAGCGGGGCTAGAGCTCTAGTTGTACATATGTGAGGGCGGGCCCTCTGATGGATCCGTCTTCGAATACTGAGTCCGGGGCACGTACTCCGAGTAGTCGGGTATGGCTGACGCCTCGGGCTACATGCGGAGGATCTGCTCGTCACGTGGTCTGGCTCGCTCAAAAATTGTGTTATGATGGTAGGGAGCAGTCGGGGTGAAGCAGTAGCTCCGTACTGGGTGCGCGAAAGGTCGTCCCATAAACATAAATACTCTAACTGTGAAGCGACCCTCAAAATGGTATGACTCGAGTGTTGGGTCATGGTGTAGCTCCCACGTCGGGGTGTCGACGAAGAGTACGAAAGTCGCCATCTGAAGATATGACGGAAGAAAAGAGAGAGTGAATGAGAATCTTCTAAAAGAATTCTCAGTAGGGCAATCCCTAACTAAGTGACATCATCATATCCCTAGGAACCTTGGGTTTCATTTCTAAAAAGGTGTGCATGCATGTAAACTTCTTTTAAGTTAGTTTTCTAAAGTATTCATTATCCAAGGCTCGTCATATTTTACAACGCATCTTATGACTAAGCATGGAATACACTAATGATATGAATGCATCATAAAAATAAGCAAATCAACAAAGTCACAAAAATGTTGTAATAGTGGCATAAGTTTGACAGGTATAAATCTCATAATAACTTCCTTGGTTTTTCATAGCATATGTGACATTTTAACTTTAACTTTATCTCATGGGGCCACCCTAAAACATCTCTAGGTTATGAGCTCATACCTTAACTAGTCGTCACTAGTTCTTACTTATCCTATGATAAGCGTAACATACATAATCCCGACTTAAAGTACGGGCTAGGGGGCAAATTAAGGATCACCTCTTAGGGTCATTTCCTCTTTGAAACGCTCTACTAGCAACTAGTGCATAGTAGTATTGTCCGCTTTGGCAAGCTCTATGTCAATACCCTCACGGATTTGTTTTCTTGGGGGTGCTCGGCTAAACCGGTGTCACCCAAGAAGGCTTCTCAGTGTTGTGTCACATTTAAGTTCTCAAGATTTTCAAAAAGACCTTTTTCTAAGTTCCTCAAATTTGATGGAAATTCGGCAGCATGACGGCTGTAGACTGAGTGTCCTCAAATTTGCTTATGCCATGAAAACATATAGGACATACACAAACATTTCTTATGGGGTATAACATATCATCATGTAAAACTTCTTTATAGCACATATCAAACTTATCATAGATAAAACTCATATATCATATATCATAAATTAAGCATCATAAAAACTCAAGACATTTTAGTGTGTTATGCATTGACCCTTAAGGTTCTTAACTCACGTTCTAAGTTATTAATCATCAAACCTAATCTCTTGGGTACCTATGAGATCATAACTAAGTATTTCTCACCTCACACTATGATCAAGAATATCTCTAAACCTCAAGGATGCAGAATTTATAATCCTAACTTTACGGGTACCTAGGAGTCACAACAGTGACCCTTTCTAAGTCCGGTTTGTTCCTAAGGCTCAAGATCAAGTCCTAAACCATTTATGAGGCATTCCTACACATTTAAACTAATTTAAATCTATGATTAGCGTTACTAAACCTTGCTGGACAGAATCCAGAAAATTCAAACATTAAAGGATCTAGAACTCTCAAATTAATTCTTTTCTAGTTTCTAACTTATCTTATCTTTCACATATGAGTCTTAACATTATTTTTACTCAAACATAAACATATTATCATCATTAAAACAACACATACAGTGGCAAATAAATAGCAAGGCAGAACCGAAATGTGCATCTCCATAAAAGGCATAGAACACAATTTCTAAAGCACATAAAATACTAGTTTCTCTTGGGACCTTTTTAGAACTTTCAAACTCATTTATAAATACTTTTATCTTTCAAAATCATAAGAATACTTAAGAGGGCAGTGGCTAAATCATTCTCATCTCAAGAGGTCCTAAATTCATAAAACTTAGTTCTACATATTTCTTATACTCATATAAGCTTAGAGAAATCATAAAACATAATTTTCAATACTTGGAAACTCCAAAACCCCTTAGGGATGAAATGTGAACCAAAAGAAATAAATATTTTAAACCTTTGTTTGAGACAACAATGGGCAAGTCTTTGAGCTCTAGGTTCATTTAAGTGATGACATAAAAGTAAACATGCTCATGCACTCATTTTAGGTTCCATTAGAAAGTAAAGTGATAGCATAAAATAAATATGAGATGCAACATATTATCATCTTTGATATTTAGTGAGAACTTGAAATATAAACATGGTAATGCATAGCTTGAAATATAAACATGATAATGCAAGTCCTTTTATTATCTTGGTACTTAGTGATAGCAAGGAAAATAAACATGATGTGCAAGGCATAAAAGTAAACATGATGCAAGGTTCATTTTATGGTTAGCTAGAGCTCATTCAAGACTTTAACAAGATAACAACCCAACACATATCTCATTACAAAGAGAGCTTTAGAGTTCTTGAACCAAGTTCTCAAAGGAACTATGAGGTTCTTGAACAACATCATCAAGCTCAAGTAAACATACTTCCAAAACAAATCAAATAAAGTCTCAAGGATCAAGATACCAAAACCGAAAACCTTACAAAAGAAAAAGAAAGTGAAACTAAGTCAAGTTCTTTATTAAATACCCAAAACCCCTATCTAGAGAAAGATCTCTAGAACGTGCCGGCCAACTTTAAGGTTGACAAGGGTATGCTTGGGCTTTTAGAAATCCTTAGATTAATTTTCTTAAGTTGAAAAACCATGTGAGCTAAGTATAGTATAGATGAAGTTAAAGAAAAAGAAAAACTCAAGCTCTAGAGGTTCCTTTGAGATGAACACATAGTCATTCTCTAGGAGTCCTCATCATTGAGCTATCATGTGCTCCTCAAGGCCTCATGGCCGAAATCACAAGGAAAGAAAAATAAGAAAGTTTCAAAAGAAAATCCAAGAGAAAGCTAGAAAGAACTCATTTTCAAGAACAAAGTTTAGCAAACACCCCTACCTAGAGTGAAGACACAAAGCTTGAACTTTTGAAAAGAAAAACAAGATGATGAGCTCCTCCTTGGGGCTTGATGGTTTCGGCCAAGAAGAAGCAAGAAGGTTGGAGTTGTGTTTCAAGTGAGGTTGTGTTTGAGGTATGATGTTTGAGAGGTTTGATGATGGTTCAAGGCTATGGGGTGGTGTTTCAAGGTTGAGAGATGATGAAGAGATGAAGAAGATGAAGATTGAAAGAAATGAAGAACTCTCTTGAAACTTGAGAGAAAAAGAAAAGAACTAGCCAGACAACTCTAAAATTCTAAACTTAGAAAATGCTTCAAAGTGCAACTAAGCTATCACAAGCATCCTATTTATAGAAAAACAAAATCCTGGGGCTTACCAAAGGAAGCCTTGGCCATAGCTTTAAGAGGGAAAAAGGGAGAGAAAAATATCTCTTACACAAGGTCATTCAAGCATGGTTTGAAGTATGGAAGCTATGCTACAAAGTATGGCTTGATGTGAGTTAATTTCCTAACAATTTTTGATGAAATTAGGCTTCTAGAAAAAATGCATGGCTGGAACTTTTCCAGCCACAAATAAATGGAGAAAATGGGCTATTTTAATTAGTTATTTACTTGGAAAATCAAGCTTGATTGAAAGTTATGACAAGGTATAGTGTATGTGACTTGAGGTATGGCCTTGGAGTGTTGAAAAATTGAACATGTGATGCATATGGGGGGAGGAGTGCTTCAGCCAGGCCTTAGGCAGCAGAGAGGAGGTGAGGTTTGATCATGTAATTGGGTGCTAATGGTAGGTTTAAGTGTGTATTAGCTTAGGTACAAGGTTAGGAATAATTAAGCTTAAGTTTAGGTGACTAAGAATGTGATTTAAGGATTTTATGACAAGATTAGGAGTGCTCATACATCATTAAAGAATTTTAAACTCATTTATGAATAAACAATGTGTGACACAATTCCATGATTTAAGGAATTGGAGAGAGGAAACACTATTCAAGTTTCCATTACTAGAAATCTTGAAATTAAAATATGATTTTAAGTTGTAATTAAGCACTTTTAGGTTCTAATAAACTTTAATAAACTATTTTGACTCAAGATTAATTAATATCGATTAGAGCCTAATATTGCTTAGGTTTGCTTAATCACGTGATTAAGCGTAAAAACACGAAACTAGGGGCAAAACCGTAATTTTGCACTAATTTTGCCCGGGACCTCCAGGACCAAAACTAAAGTCACAATCTACATAAAAACGCCTTTTAAAATCATCTAGAAAAGTTTCGGGTTCATCCGGCACTTGCAAACGGGTAAAACACAGCAGGGGCATTTTGGTCATTTTGACCCGAAAACTTGAAAAACGAGATTTTTGATCCCGGGAAGGTACACAGGTCATCTAATCCCCTTTCAACATTGAGTTTGCCCTTTGAGTACTGCCAAACAGGCTTTCCTCGAATTCCAGGCTAAAAATGACCTCAGGGGCATTTTGGTCATTTTCACTTTAATAGAAAAATCGGGGCATTACACATATGCTAGAAATATATGAAGAATTATGACATTTATGAGTTATGTATTGCATTTTGTTATAACATGCTAAGACTTAAGGTGACTTAAACATGAGAAAATGATCCTTTGGACTCATCAAACTATAGGTGATGAAAAGGTGATTCTTGCCCCCTAACCCGTACTTATTAAGTCGGGACTTTAACTTATCAAAAGGAATAAGTACACTCTAGTGACGACTAGTGAGGTATGAGCTCATAACCAAGAAGTACTCTCGAAAGGGAAGAGTAATAGGGCGGCCCCAAGAGTGAAAAGAACTAACTTAAGTCACCTAAAGAACCAAGGAATGTCATTCATAAGCCATGTTCTATGCATATCATGATTACTGTGAAGTTAGATATATGCTAATGTTGAATAAGGTATTGACATGCATATCATAATGAAGTATGATGCATTCATTACAAGACTCATGATAAAAGGAACGGGCCTCGGTAATCGAAGTTTTAGAACTTAATAAATGAATCTTTGCATGCTCATTATTTCATAATAAACCTGAGGTTCCTAGGGACGTTGATGATGTCACTTAGATAGGAGGATGCCCTATTGAGATTCTTTAGTAAGATTCTCACACATATACACACTCTCTCTCTTCCTTTCCGTCACGTCTTCAGATTCCGATGGTGACGTTCATACTTTTCATTGACACCCCCATTTAGGAGATCCATTTCGACGTCGACCATTAGTCTTACCATTTTGAGGGACACTGCTCTGTTAGAGTCTTTATGTTCGTGGGACGACCATTTGCACACCCCGTAACTAGCTACTGTTTCTCTCCGACTTCCTCGTATGACGATGATATGGTTTTTGAGCATATGCGTATGCACAACGAGAGGATCCTTCGCACGTACACCACTGCGTCTGTCATTCATGATTTTCTGGATTATATACCCCGCTCAAGGTTTTCAGAGACCGACCTATAGGAAGACCTGCCTACCCACATCTATTTCGAGAGTTCTGCCCCTACTCCCTCGCCGATGAAGGAGGGTAGCAAGGAGACAGTCACCCAGCCAAGGTTGGCACGGAGGCCAGCCATGCGCCCCCGGTGTGGTGCCCATGTTCAGCCACTTCATATGCCCACTCCTGATGAGTTTCACCCATGGATTGGATATGTTCCACCCTTTCAGGGCTAGCATGAGTAGATCTCTTGGAGGGTTTTCAGTGCACACACTACTACTAGCTTAGGATAATCTTCTTTTGCTTTAGAGGTTATCTATCTTAGGTGCACTAGGTAGGCATGTTTTCCTTTGTATTTTCCTTTCCTGATGTATTTGTATTTTCATGTCATACTAAACTTAACCCACTTTTCATAGGTGGGTAGGTTATTATATATTTAACTATGGTGTGCTGATGGATGTTCATTTTATGGAGCCTATCTGATGATTCTGTCTTATGTTATTCTTTTTACATCTTACGCTTTACGTTAACGATCACTTATGTCATGCGTGGCTCAAGTTTTGTCTCATATCTCAAAAAAAAATTTTACTCTATTTTTCGCTAAGTATTTTGACTAAAAGATAAGATAAAAGAGTAATGGCTAATAATTAACTGTAATACGTCCTAGGCGTGTTGAGTTAAATGTTAGGGTGTTACACACCACTTGTCCCACAGCTTCCCACTTCCCATCAGCCTCCAGCACTACCTACCCCTCCTGCCCTTTCAGATGCACCATGGCAGGAAATAATGAAAATGATGATAGAAACATAGAGGAAATTGGAACAAGCCATGCAAGAGATGAGAAATGCAATTGTAAGATTAGAGAATTACCAAGCCCAGTAAGGAAATGCATCTATCATTCCTTCTCAGATGATTCCCAATCCTAAAAGGAATGATTCTGCTATTGTTCTAGGTCTGGCATAGTTTTACCCGAGGTTGCTAATTCTTCAGAGTAGGTTATGGTTGAAAATCAGTAGGATAAAGTGGTTCAATAAGAGGTACAGCAACATGAAACTGCACCCCAGTAGAAGCAAGTAAAAGAGCATGTAGAAAGACCTATTCCATTGCCCTTCCCATAGCAAGTTTCAAGACCTAAGAGGTCCAATGAGTTGGTGTAACACCCTAATTTTTAACCCAACTTTCTAGAACACATTAAGTTAAACATTAGGCTATTACTTCATAGTCTCATTCTCTCATTAAAATACTTAGTGGAAATTACGGGTGAATTTTTTTTTTTTGAAAACATAAAACAAAGTGAGAGCCGCGAGCTTAACTAATCGAATGACAGAAACGTAAAGCACGCGTAACGATCATAAACAACCATGTAAAATAAATCATACATCAGAAGAACATAGATCATGAAGATGACAGAAACATTATATTAATAATAAAGTAGCTAAAGTACATAACTAGTCATACCCTTATAGAAACGGGTAGAGCTTAGAATACAATGAAAAAAGGAAATACAACAGATAGTAAAGTACATGGTACAACGTAAGGATAAAAACCCAAAATACTACCCTCCTACTATGCTACGAGCATTAATCTACATCCCCTCCCAAAAGGTACGCCCGAAAGGAAGATCCCTGCGAAGCTTGGGTACTCGAAAGCTCTCCAATGGAGGCTAGTGGCGACGGGAATCCACGGGTGATGGAGGCAGGTAGCCGAGGAAACGCTCTAATTCCTCCTGAGTGGCCCAATGCAATGTGAAAGGCACACGAGGTGGCTGAACGTGGGCTCCTTGATGCGGACACATCTCGGCTCTCCTTACCAGGCGCGGCTGTACCACAGTCTCCTCACTCCCCATACGTCGGGATCGGGGAAAAGGGACTGAACCCTCCGAAGGAACATGCGTCGGCCAATCCTCGGATGGGTCAGTCTCGGATCTCCTCGAACAAGGTACGTACTTCGGGAAATCTCGGACGGCGGAGGCAGAGGTACGGGCACGTCACAACTGCTCCTCACGCGGGCTGGTGCGCTCGAAGATCATGTCGTCACTACCAAAGGCACAGTAGGAGTGAACTGGTAGCTCGAAACTGGATAGGCGAAAGGTCGTCCCAAGTACACAAAAACACGAACGGCACATTGACTCTCAAAGTGATATGAACGGTGGTCCGGGTCGAAGTGTATCTCCCATACTGGCGTGTTAATAAAAAGCACGAACGTCGTCATCGCTCTCTGAAGATGTGACGGAAGGAAAGAGAGAGGGGAGTGAGAAATCTTGCTAAAGAAATCTCAGTAGGAGTCTCCTATCCTAGGGTTACATTGTACACATCCTCAGGAACCTTGGGCTTATTTATAAAATAATGATCATGCATATAAGGTTTAATTAAGGTTTTCCAAAACTAATTATCCAAGGTCCATTCCTTTTAGCATGCATCTTGATGTTATGAATGTAACATGTTATATCATGGATGCATGGCAATACTTAAGCATATAAGACAACACCTCAAAGCACATAAACATAATCCATGTGGCATAAGGGCATATAATTTCCAAGTGAATCATTCCTCATCTTCGTGACATCAATCATGGTACTTTAGCATATAAGCCACCCTAAAAAAAATAACTAGGTTATGAGCTCATACCTCAGCTAGTCGTCACTAGCTCTTGCTTATTATCTTGAATAAGTGAAACATAAATAATAATCCCGACTCGCAAGTATGGGTAGGGGGCAGAGATCACCTCTCTTTAGGATATACCCTCTTTGAAATGCTTTGCTAGCCACGCATGGCCTCGCAATTTGTCCGCTTTGGTAGGCTGCATCTACTCATAGCCTCATGGATTTGTCTCCTCCCGGGGGTACTCGGCCGAACCGGCACCTCCTCGGGGGAAGCGCGTCTCAGTGCTTTGTCACATAAAAATCTCCTGGGGGTGCTCGGCCGAACTGGTGTCACCCAGGGTTTTCAACTCATATGGTACTCATAAATCATTTCTTTCAACCCTTTAAGGTTTGACGGAAATTCGGCAGCATAACAGCTGTTAAACCGAATTTCCTTCAAACTGCCACAAGCTAATCCACACATCATGTTCTCATGAAATCTCATGCTATGATAAACTTTAACATTTCATCAATCATTTTCTCATGCATCAAGTACATCTCATCATATCATTGCATCAAACAACACATCATAGCATTAACAACTCTTTAGTGTCTTATGCATTGACCCTTAAGGTCCCTAACTCACATTCTAAGTTATAAATCATCAAACCTAATCTCTCGGGAACTTATAAGGTCTTAACTAAGTATTTCTCACCTCACACTATGATCAAGAACATCTCTAAACCTCAAGAGTGCAGAATTCATATTCCTAACTTTACGGGTACCTAGGAGTCACAACAATGACCCTTTCTAAGTCCGGTTTGCTCCTAAGGCATCAAGATCAAGTCCTAAACCATTTATGAGTCATTTCTACACATTTAAACTAATTTAAATCCATGTTTATCAAATCTAAACCTTGCTGGACAGAATCCAGAAAATTCAATAATTAAGGGATCTAGAACTCTCAAATTAATTCTTTTCTAGTCTCTAACTTATCTTATCTTTCACATATGAGTCATAACATTATTTTTACTCAAACATAAGCATATTATCATCATTAACACAGCTCATACAGTGGCTAAACATGGCAAGGCAGAATCGAACAAACATCTCCATTTAAAGGCATCAAACATAATTTCTAAAGCACATAAAATACTAGTTTCTCTTGGAACCCTTTTAAAACTTTCAAAACTCATTTCTAAACATTTTTATCATCTAAAATCATAAAATTATGTAAGAGGGCAGTAGCTAAATCATTTATACCTCAAGAGGCCCTAAATTCATAAAACTTGGTTCTACAAATTCCTTGTACTCATATAAGCTTAGAAAAATTATAAAACATAATTTTCAACACTTGGAAACTCCAAAACCCCTTAGGGCCGAAATGTGAACTAAAGGAAATAAATGTTTTAAACCTTTGTTTGAGACAACAGTGGGCAAGTCTTTGAACTCTAGGTTCATTTAAGTGATGACATAAAAGTAAACATGCTCATGCACTTATTTTAGGTTCCATTAGAAAGTAAAGTGATAGCATAAAATAAATATGAGGTGCAACATATTATTATCTTTGATATTTAGTGAGAACTTGAAATATAAACATGATAATGCATAGCTTGAAATATAAACATGATAATGCAAGTTCATTCATTATCTTGGTATTTAATGATAGCAAGGAAGTAAACATGATATGCAAAGCATAAAATAAACATGATGCAAAGTTCATTTTATGTTTAGCTAGAGCTTATTCAAGACTTTAACAAAGTAACAACCCAACATATACCTCATTACAAAGAGAGCTCTAGAGTTCTTGAACCAAGTTCTCAAAGGAACTATGAGGTTCTTGAACATCATCATCAAGCTCAATGAAAACAAACTTTCTAAATAAAGCCAAACAAAATCGCAAGGATCAAAATACCAAAACCGAAAACCTTACAAAAGAACAAGAAAGTGAAACTAAGCCAAGTTATTTTTATTAAATACCCAAAACCCCTATCTAGAGAAAAAATCTCTAGAATGTGCCGGCCAACTTTAAGGTTGACAAGGGTAGGCTTGGGCTTTTAGAAATCCTTAGATTAATTTTCTTAAGTTGAAAAACCATGTGAGCTAAGTATAGTATAGATGAAGTTAAAGGAAAGGAAAAACTCAAGCTCTAGAGGTTCCTTTGAGATGAACACATAGTCATACTCTAGGAGTCCTCATCATTGAGCTATCATGTGCTCCTCAAGGCCTCATGGCCAAAATCACAAGGAAGGAAAAACAAAGAAAGTTTCAAAAGAAAATCCAAGAGAAAGCTAGAAAGAAACTCATTTTCAAGAAAAAAAAAGTTTAGAAAACACTCCTACCTAGAGTTTGAGAAAAGAAAACAAGATGATGAGCTCCTCCAAGGGCTTGATGGTTTCGGCCAAGGGGAGATAAGGAGGTTAGAGTTGTGTTTGAGGTGAGGTTGTGTTTGAGGTGAGGTGCTTGAGAGCTTAGGAGGTGTTTCAAGGGTATGGGGTGGTGTTTAGAGGTTGTAAGATGATGATGAGATGAAGAGAAGATGGGGATGAAGAAGATGAACAAGAGAGAGTTCTCTTGGAACTTAGAGAGAAAAAGGAAAAGAACTCAAAGAAAACTTGAAAACTAAAAGTGTGCAAATGATCTAAAGGTTCTCACAAGTTCTAAAGCTTAGGTATTTACAGAGAATGAAAACAATTGAGGCCTCATGGTGGGGGAGGGCTGGCCGTGAGGTTTGAGAGGGAAAGGAAGAGAAAATATCTCTTTGATGGTGTCATACAAGCATGGTTTGAAGCATGGAGCTCATGACACAAGGTATGGCTTTAGGCATGAGTTTTTGAGTGAGCTTTTCTTTTAATTGTGGATGAAATTAAGTTTCTAGAAATGAGACATGGGTGGAAGTTTTCCAGCCACAAATAAATGGGGGAATTAATTTATTTTGCTTGGTTATTCATTAGGAAAAGCAAGCTTGATTGAAACTATGACAAGGTATGACATGTATGGTGATTTGAGGTGATTTTCCTACAAGTTTTGAAATGAAATAAATCATGAAAATGGGGGTGAGGGCTGGGGCAAATCTGACCAGAAAATGGGGGAAAGAAAGGCTTCTAGATGTTGTCCTTGGAGGCATGGATGAAAGCATGGTTTGTATGACTCAAAGTATGGTTTGTGCAAGGTCAAAGCATGGCTCTTTGAGTGAGAAAAATTCACACATGAGGTGCACATGGGAGGGCATGGCTTCGGCCAAAATTCAGATAGCATGGGGGAGGATTTATCTTCCATGTAATTGGGTACTAATGGTAGGATTAAGTGTAGGTTAGTTTAAGTACAAGGTTAGGAGTAATTAAGCTTAAGTTTAGGTAACTAAGCATGTGTATTAGGAATTTTATGACAAGATTAGGAGTGCTCATACATAATTAAAGAATTTTAAACTCATTTATGAATAAACAATGTGTAACACAATTCCATGATTTAAGGAATTGGAGAGAGGAAATTCTATTCAAGATTCTATGACTAGGAATCTTGAAATTAAAATAAGATTTTAAGTTGTAATTAAGCACTTTTAGGTTCTAATCAATTTTAATAAATTATTTTGACTCAAGATTAATTAAGGAAATTAATTAACCTTCTATTAGAGCCTAATATTGCTTAGGTTTACTTAATCACGTGATTAAGCGTAAAAACATGAAACTAGGGGCAAAACCGTAATTTTGCACTAATTTCGGCCGGGACCTCCGGGACCAAAACTAAAGTTGTAGTCTACATAAAAACGCCTTTTAAAACCATCTGGAGAAGTTTCGGGTTCATCCGGCACTTGCAAACGGGTAAAACACCGCAGGGGTGTTTTGGTCATTTTGACCCGAAAACTCGAAAAACGAGATTTTTCGATCCCGAAAAGATACACAAGTCATCTAATCCCCTTCCAACGTTGAGTTTGCCCTTCGAGTACTGCCGAATCTGCTTTCCTCGAATTCCGGGCTGAAAATGACCTCAGGGGCATTTTGGTCATTTTTACCCTGGCAAAAAATCGGGGCGTTATAGTTGGAGTTGGAAAAGGACATCCTAGAAACTTTTTGGAAGGTAGAAGTCAATATTCCTCTGTTGGATACGATCAAGCAGATTCTCAAATATTCCATAAAGATTTATGCACCAAAAAGAGATATTTGAAGGGCAATGAGTAGGAGAAAGTGACCATGGGGGTGACAGCTTCCTCCTTTATTCAGTCAAGCTAGCTCCCCATAAAGCACAAAGATCCAGGTGCATTTAGTGTTCCTTGGATAATTAGGAACCTGCATATTGGATAAGCTTTGGTAAACCATGGGGCCAACATTAGTATAATGCCCTAATCAATTTATGAGGCCTTGGGTGAAGGAAAGCTGACACCCACCAAACTAAGAGTCTAGTTAACCAATAGTAGCATTCAGAGTCCAGATGAGATATTGGAAGACGTCCTTGTTCAGGTAAAAAATTTAATTTTTCCAGCAAACTTTTATGTTTTGGCCATGGAGGATGACATGAATGCTACCAAGCACACATTGATCTTGGGAAGATCCATTTAAAAAACTACAAGAACTAAGATCAATGTATACGCGGGTACCTCATCCTTTGAGTGTGGGGACATGAAGGATCGGTTTTTCTTATCTGATCCCATGAAATATCCACTTCAGGAGCATTCCGTCTTTGGCATTGATGTCATTGACTCCTTAGTAGATGATATGCAACTTGGCTTGACTGAGAATATGGATGAGTTGTTAGGGGATGGCACTAGAATTTGAATGTCCTAACTGTGATGGTGCCACCACTCTGTGTAAGGAGTGTGCCATTATTGATGCATCCTTAACTGGGCAAATCTTTGATGATACTGTAAAACTTTTGCTAGCAGATACCACAAGCCCTGTCATTGATACAACCAGTAGTAGCACTTCCATCTTTGATCTTACTTTACTTTCTGTGCTCGGATTATCTGTTTCTCCCATAGGATATAATGATTCTACTATTTGAGAGTTGTCTAAAGTTTCAGGGACAAGTATACAGCTAGTAGGGTCAGAACTGAAGCCCCTCCCCAATCATCTCAAATATGCACATTTGGAGGAGGGTAAACACTGTCGGTTATTATAGCCAATGGCCTTTCTCAAACCTAAGAGGATAATTTGGTTATTGTATTGAGAAGGCACAAGAGGGCCATGTGCTGGACTTTGGATGATATTACTGATCAGCCCTTCCACTTGTATGCACAAGATATTTCTGGAGGAGGGAGCTAAGCCAGTTAGACAGCCACAGCGCCGACTTAACCCATTGATACTTGATGTAGTCAAGAAGGAGGTGATAAGGCTCTTACAAGCAAAAATCATCTATCCTATTTTAGACAATAAATGGGTGAGCCCAGTGCAGGTGGTTCCCAAGAACTCGGGGATCACTGTGGTAAAAAATGAGAAAGGTGAGTTGATTCCAACTCAAGTGCAAAACAGTTGGAGAGTTTGCATTGACTACTGGAGGCTCAATCAGGCCACCCGAAAAGACCATTAGCCCCTGCCCTTCATTGATTAGATGTTGGAAAGGTTGGCAAGGAAGTCTCACTACTACTTTCTAGATGGTTACACGGGGTACTTTTAGATTCATATTGCCCCGGAGGACCAAGAGAAGACCACTTTCACGTGCCCCTTTGACACTTATGCTTACAAATGGATGCCCTTTAGGCTTTGCAAAACATCGGCTACCATTCAACGGTGCATGATGAGCATTTTTTTTGACCTGTTGGAGTAGTGTATGGAGGTATTATGGATGATTTTACTGTTTTAGTTCTTTTTTTTATTCTTGCTTGAGTAGTTTAGCTAGAGTGCCACAAAGGTGTATGTAAACTAACATTGTCTCAAACTTTGAAAAATGTCACTTTATGGTAGAACAAAGTATAGTCTTAGGCCATGTAGTCTCTAGCAAGGGTATTGTGTTGATCATGCTACGATAAAAGTTATTACCTCTTTGCCTCACCCCACATGCGTGTGGGAGATTCATTATTTTCTTAGTCATGCAGGTTTCTATAGGAAGATCATCAAGGATTTCAACAAGATTGCCTAACCTCTCACCTCTCTATTGAAAAAGGATGCTGAATTTGTTTTTGATGACAAGTGCAATGAGGTGTTTGAGAAGTTGAAGAAGGCCTTGACCACCACTCCAGTTATCCAACCACCTGACTGGAGCCAGCCAGTTGAGCTCATATGCAATGCTTCTGATCATGCAGTGGGCATTGTGCTTACACAGCACGTAGGTAAGGTTCCTGATGCTATTTACTATGCTTCTCATACCCTGGATGCTGCACAGTCTAACTACACCACTACTAAGAAGGAGCTATCAGCCATTATTTTTGCTTTGGATAAATTTCACTCTTACTTGTTAGGCTCTAAGGTGGTGGTGTACTTGGACCATGCAGCCCTTAAATACTTGCTAAAGAAATTGGAAGCCAAACCTAGGCTTATTAGATGGATACTACTACTCCATGAATTTGATTTGGATATTAAAGATAAAAGTGGAGCTGAAAACTTAGTAGTGGACTATCTAAGCAGGCTTGAGCATCTTGAGCCGAGCAATAGACCTCTCAATGATAACTTTCCTGATGAACATCTAACGAGTGTGTCTGTTGTCCAATGGTATGCTGATATCGTTAGCTACTTGGTTGCTAAAGTGAGTCCCTCAAAGTTCCGATCAGCTAAATTTGCAAAGCTGAAAAGTGATGCAAAATAATATGTTTGGTATGACCCTTATCTGTGGAAAATATGTAGCGACCATCTGTGCCCCAAGGGGAATTCGAGTCCATACTTAGGTTTTGTCACAATTATCCGAGTAGAGGCCACTTTGGGCCTCAATGCACTGCTCAGAAAGCATTATACTCTGGTTTCTACTGGCCCACCTTGTTTAAAAATGCCTATAATTTCTGTAAGCCTTATGAGCTATGCCAAAGGATAGGGAATATCTATTCGTGGAATGAAATATTCCAACAACCTATACTATTTTGTGAAATTTTTTATGTCTATGGTATTGATTTTGTGGGTCCCTTCCCTAGTTCCTTTGGCTGTGTTTACATCCTTATTACTATTGATTATGTGTTAAAGTGGGTGGAGGCAATCGACACCCGCACTAATGATTCTTCTGTAGTTGCCTCTTTTGTCTATTCCCATATTTTTTTGCAGGTTTGGCATGCCTAGGGCCATTATCAGTGACTAGGGGACTCACTTCTGCAACCAGAGCATGGATGCTATGTTCCGTAGATACGGGGTTGTTCATAAGGTATCCATTCCTGACCATCCCTAAACTAACAAACAAGCTGAAGTATCTAACTAGGAAATAAATAGAATCCTAGAAAAGACTGTGAAGTCTAATAGGAAGGATTAGAGCATAAGGTTGGATGATGCTTTATGGGCTTATCGCACTGCCTACAAAACACCCGTTGGGATAAGCCCCTTTAGGCTTGCTTTTGGAAAAGCATGCCATTTGCCTGTAGAAATGATGCATCGAGCTTACTAGGCTGTGAAGCAGTGCAACATGGATTTGGGAGGGGATGTTTAGCTCGAAAGTTGCAGCTGCAAGAATTGGATGAGTTAAGGTTTGAGGCCTATAAGAACTCTCGGTTGTATAAGGAGAGAGCGAAAGTGTTCCATGATAGGAACATATTGAGAAAAGAGTTCCATGAGGGGCAGCTAGTGTTCCTCTGCAACTCCAGGTTGAAACTGATCTTAAGAAGTTGCAAAGGGATGAACCTTTTAAGGTCACTAAGGTGCACCTTTTTGGTGTAACACCCTAAAAATTATTTAAAAATTAATTTGAGCTTTGCTAGTCATAATGCCAAAAATGCAATAAACAAAACAATGATAAGGACGATCCAACATATTTATTTAAAAAAATGTGAATAGTAACCTAGTGGGCCCCATAGGCCCTCCAGGACAACCGAAACCCTATAATTGGAGCCCAGAGATGTCTTATAGGATTAAGATTAGACATGGGTAGGAATAAAGATTTTATACCTAGAATTAATTTTCGGTTAATGTTTGATTACCCAGGTACACTGTTTCGATAGGGTTTCAATGTGCGATTTTTAACGCCGTAAAAGCTAGTTGGTGGCCAAGTAACTTTTACCATTCACATCTTGCCAAGCAGATGGCAACGATTGAAACTTGAAAAGAAAGTTTTAATCTTGACCTTTCATTTATTATATTTTACTCGGGAGCCAATATCTCATCCGCTCGATGGAATTTCGGTGTGTGATTTTAACACTGAAAAAGGTACTTAGTCCCCAAGTTAAAGATAGCCACTTATCTTAAGCCAAGTGGATGGCCAAGATTCATTCTTTGACTAAGAAACCAAATCCTAGCTATTTATATCATTTATTTTCCAAAAAGAAAGAAAAATCACACTTTGACTACATTTATATCAAGATATACATAAGACCAACCAACCTTATCTCTCCATTATCAATATTTCAGCCAAGAAAAGAGAGAATACAGCCCTCCATTGTTCTTATTCTCAAACCTCCGTTAACAAGCTTCAAGCTTTAAAATCCCTAGCCCAAAGTGACTAAAACACCAAGCTTCCTTCACAAAACTTGTTCTACTCCTCATAATCTATCAAACTAACCGATTGGAATTTTATTTCCTCAATTTCTCACATTGATGCCATATTAGCTTGCTGCCTAAGGAGGGTTTGATGTTGATTTGGTGGCCTTGAAGTGGAGAGAAATCACTTAGAACATCCTTCGAAGTTAAAAGGCACAAATCTCCAAAAAATAGGGTTTGTTGCCTTGTTTAATGAAATTCTATTTCTTGCAGATTTTGATAGTTTAAAATAGATATTTTCTGGTTCTATTGTGTGATTACACATATATATAGATGTATTTGCTTTGGTGGATTAGTTTGTGGTTGTGGAAAATTCATTTTTGTGAGAAGAGACTTTTAACCATGTTGTTGGATTTTTGGTTTTTGCATAGGCAGCCACTAATGATGAATTTTCTGAGGGAATTGTGGGTATTTTCATGATCTAGAAAAAAATATATCTTGAAGCTAACATTCTAGAGTAGTTCCATGAATTTTCTTAAGCTTTGTTTTGGACTTTTACTACTTGAAAAAAATCATGAACCGAAATGATACTTGTGCTGCCTGAATTGTTGGAATAAAAGCTACAAATTTGTCTAATTTTGTTACCATAGGAAATGATTTATTTTTCCTTTGAAAATTTTACAGGATGTTGGAAAGATCTTAAGGTTCAACCATGATTTTATCTTGAATTGATTTGATTATTTGCTAAGGTTAAAAATTATGATATACTGGTTCTAAGCTGAGATTAAGTTGTCTCTAACCACCAAATTTGTAGAATTTTGTTAGTATAGTTAGAGAATGTTTCTTCCTTTACAGAACCTTGTGGACACATTGAGATGACATAAACAATTTTTATAGCCCCTGAATTGGTTGTTTTATGTGTAAATTAAATTATGCTACCAAGGTGTGAAATCTGCCCATATGGTGTATTTAGGCTAAGGCCTTATATTCATGATACAATGACATTTGATTCAAGTATGATGTATATGAATGCATGCTAGTGACTTCAAGGATTGGTTTGAGGCATGATTGGAATCATATTGTGAATGAATGCATATATGTGTTTTATGCTTGCATTTGGAAAAGAAAAGTGAATTATGCATATATATGGTAAAAGAGAATGTATGAACTTAAATTGTGCATGTTCTGACATATGGGCAAAACAGAAACAAGACTTAGGTTTGGTAAAAGAAAAGAGGAAATGGGGTATTACCCTTTGTGGGGTTGTCCATAGCAAATGCCGTTTGGTATGAAATTTCCTTTTTGTGGAGTTTTCGATGGAAGATACCGTTTGGTATAAATTACCCCTTTGTGGAGTTTTCAACGGCAAATACCACCCTTTTGTGGAGTTATACATGGCAGATAGCATTTGGTATGAACTACCCTTTTGTGGAATTATCCACGACAGATACCGTTGGGTATAAAACTAAGTCTTTCCTATGTCGATGAAAAGAGAAAAACTGAATTGATTTCTATGGCCACAGTTTGGAATAGGGCCACTAAATTGAATTTTAAGGCTACAAGCATAAACAGGGCCACTTAAGATAATTTTATTGCTTTTGGCACATGCTTATTTATATCATATTAAATCATTTTGTTTAGCCTTCTATACTACGATTACAAGTCTTATGATATACGTGTTCTAAGTGATAGTTTGTTAAAAGTTACTCGCTTCAGAAGTATGATTTGGAACTTTAAAAACGAACCATTATTATTTAATGCATTATCACCTTTTTTTTTTCCTAATAAACCGAAGAGGTTAGGACGATGACAATAACATTACGATTGAATATTTAGGTAGTTGCCCTACTAAGAATTGTATGATTCTCACCTCTATGTGTTTGTGTTCCCGTGTCGTCTCCAGGTTGATCTAGAAAACTATGGGGCTGCTACACCAAAAGAAGTCGGATTGGTAGTAGTTTAATGTTTGAGACTGTATTGGATATACTTAGTTATATGTATAGATGTGTAAACTTAACAAAGAATAGATGTGTATTAAAACTCATAAAAGAGCTTCCTTTTGTACTTAACTATGTATTCAATAAATGTTGTGTTTCTTTGTTGTATACTTTAATAGAATTCCACTTAGTTATTACACGCGTTAATCGAGCTTGCTATAGATATTTAAGAAAGGTCCGTTAATTTATAAGTAACAACCCTATGAGTACGATGTCATGACATAAGGATGATGTTGTACTTGGAAGGATATTACATTTGGTGCAATGGAAATTAAGGATGCCAAATCCAAAGTTGTTTTACAGTCAATGGGCATCGATTGAAGGTGTACCATGAAGCTTTCATGGATCTTAGGGGTGAGGCAAAGCTTAAATTGGTGCGGGCCCTTTACCTTATGTAGAGGGAGCTTGCACGTCCAACTTAGGGATGTTAAAGTAAAGTGTTGGGTGGGAGACAACCTACTATCTAATTGCTTTCATTTTATTTTATTTATTTATCTATTTATTTTCTTATCTTCTTCTTGTATTCTCACTGTTTATGGAGTGTGCAAATTTACAAGGTTTAACAAACTGGTCTACACTTGTTGCAGCATTTCTGCTGCATAATTATGTAGATAAGTCATTCTGAGCATTGCTATAGCAGTTGGGAACCACTATAGTGGTTAACATCTTGCATCCGCGATGTTTCATTTAAGGGGGCAGAGATCTCACAAGACCACTATAGCGATCATCAGTTCACGTGATCATTAAAAAGGGAGCTGGGGGAGGTGTGAATTCTTCCACCTTTTTTCTTCTTTTTTGGCGCCACTCTCTCCCTATAACCCCACACCCCGACCTCACCACCACTCCTTCCCACCTCATTTCAATTGCATTTTTCAACAAGTTTGTTTCCTTCCTTTCTTCCTTATACTACTCTATCGATTAGATTTAAAATTTTAAGGAGTTTCTACATGTTGGTTGGTGTTTTTAGGCAATGGTTATGCTATGCATACCAATTGTTTGTGCAAATGCCTAAATCACTCTTCTTTTTGGGTTGTTCATTCACTTTGGGAACCAAACTGTGTTAGTTGTTCCATTTCAATATTTTGTGGGACATTAGGTTTTATTTTCTGCCCTTGCTGATGTACTTTTCATCTTTCCATGCATTTTTCTTTTATTTTACTTTATCATGCATTGCATTTTCATATTGCATTGAAATGAATTACTGTGAGTTGGTTAGTTAATGGTTGAACAACACCTACACTTTATGATTATTCTTTGTTTTGATTTCCATGGTGCACTGGTTAATCCGATGGTCACATGAGCAATGTAATAAAAATTAACTTGTTCAACTGGTTGGATTTTTACTTGTAAGCGTTTGAACCTAAATATGATTTTCATTGCTATAATCACTGGATTTATTGATGTGTGATTGCACTCACTTGGAATTTATTCTAGAACTTGCCCAATTCTTGGTTAAAGCATTTTCTTCACATTGTTTGGTATATTGATGATTGCGGCATTTATACTTCTCACCCACTTAGCCATATAGCCTACCCCACAAGTATTTATCCTTTAGTTACCCCATTTGGGCCTATCTTCCCATTTTTGTTGATCAACACAATACAAGCCAAAGTTGAAAATAATGAGTGAACACCTAGCTTAGGACCTGTGAAGGTTTGGTGCAAGTTAGTATGTGTAACAATCTAAGTATGGGGAAACCATTGCCAGAAATGCAAAGAAAAAGGGCTATAAGCCCATGAAAGGAAAAGGTATGGATTGGTGGAAACCCCCTTTCAAAAAAAATTGCAATGTAAATAAAAAAAAAAGAAAAAAAAAATTTGAACTCCACCAATCTACCTTTGCAAATAATTACTTGGGATAAAATCAGGAAAGTCAATTTGGAGGTTTTGGTTTCTCTCATTTGAGCTCTTGTGTTGCACCTTACTCTTGCAGGGACTAAGTTTAACCTATCTCTTCTATCTCATTCCACCCATGCCTAAGTGCAATTACAATCTTGGAAAAGACCTCTTAAGATATGCCCAGACATATGATTGACTCGTGGTGATTAAGAAGAAAGGCAAGCTTATGGAAGAAATTCCCTATTGTGTGCTTCAGTGTGTCATAGAACTTATAAGCTTGAGTGGAGAGTGATATACATCTTCCCGATGAGGTTAACACTGTCAAACTTGTTTTATTCGTTCTTGCCATGTGCTGTCTAGATTGACCTGTGAGCATCATTGGATTCTAACCTCTATGATTGTGTTGGTTGTTGTTTCACCATCTCTAGTTAACCCCTGTCTGACTAGGTTCTAGCACTCCATGTGCTTGTCATGCATCATGCATCATTAGGATTAGCAGCATCCTGCACTTTTATTCTTGCTCTTACATCTGAGTTCCATGCATGAGGGCATGCAATCGTTTAAGAGTGGGGAAGTCCGATGGGTTGCATTTATGCACCCATTTTCCATCCTAATTCTAAATATCTTGCATGTGAATTGTGCTTAATTGATGGTTAATCAAATAAATTAGACTTTATCCTCATCATGCATCATTGAGTTATTTCATAGTGATTGACATCATTTTACAACTGATAATTATTTTTGAAAATTACCTATGCTTTTAATCTTTTGTGTATCATTGTTAATTAACAAGAATTTCCTAAGTTGGTGTGTCAAGGCAAGAAAAACAATTCAAGACTCTTTGGCAGAAGGGAAGAGCATGAAAAAGGCATGAAACTAACCAATTTTGGTTGGCCATGACCTCTATAGCGGTTATTAACCATTGTAGCAAGTAGACAAAAAGTTAAAACTCCAAGCATTTAAAAGCAGGACCGTTGTAGCAGTCCTAGATTGCTATAGCAGTCCTAGACTACTATAGTGGTCATAAGTGAAATTGTTTCAGCGTTAAGGGGCAGTTTAAAAGCAAGACCGCTATAGTGGTCATAAGTAATTTTGCTTCAATGTGCCACGTGACTTTGGTCCTCGTATTGAGCCGCTTACAATTTAATTCCATTTTTGGGGATTACGAGGACATTCATTTCTAACATTTTACTTTTAGTTTTTAGCTTTGGAATTTTCTCTCTCTACTCTCTTTCTAGGGTTAGGAGCTCTCAATCTTTGTGTCAATTCTCACTCTAAATTTTAATTTGGCATTTTCTTTGAACAACGATTGTGACATATACCCTTATGGAAGAGTAATTCCTTTAGCATGCATAAGGATGACTAAAGATTCAGAGTGTTCATGAGATTATCTGTTTTTATCACAGTTTGTGGTTGGTTTTCCTTTCCCTTTTGTCATCTCTCTTAAATTTTAGTTGTATGGATTATTACAACTATATTTTTGAGAGTTGCTTTACCTTGTGATGTTATTCATTAGGTATGGGATTTGAATTAATTTCGTTTGGGAATTAAGTTGTTATAGTTGGTGACTAAACTGGCTTATGTTCATGGAATTACGACAGTGAATCACTAGTTCATAGGTTAGTCAAACCTTTAACGGGAATGCGTTTGTATAACTGTTAAGTAGAATTATGTCATTATTGTATGAAAATATGATTAATGGGAGCAACCACCACTACAAATTTATCTTTTGAATTAATGATTGAACAACTCTTGATCTGAGGGAATCTTTGTGCAGGTAACTTCTCACTATTGTAATTCTTTTAATTTAATTTATTCGATAACGCTAAGAAATTCCCTTTTAATTTGTGAATCAATTAGAACATTCCACATGATATGACCTGGATTGCACCCTATCTGCACTTTTGGTATAATTTAGTTATTATAATATTTTTAATTTGTTGCGGGTAGCGACAGCTCATATCAACTTTATTTTCTAATTAATCATCCACTCTTTAAACTCATGTAACATTTTCTGACCATATTTCTGAATCGCTAATCCAGTTTTTGCTCTAGCAAATTGACCTCGACACTTGAATTATTGGTCTTCTTTGTGAGGGCTCAGTTTAGAGTCTCTTTGGGGAACTCCAAAAAGTGTTATGTATTTATGAAATGCAAGTTTTAAAAGATTTTAAGGTTCAAAAGATTTTTCAAATAGCAAAAATGATCTTTACCTAACGTTTTAGTAAATATATCAGATACTTGATCTTCAGTACTCCCAAACTTTAGCTCAACATCACATTTCTAAACACGATATCTAATAAAGTGATATTTTATATCAATATGCTTGGATCTAGAGGGCTAAATTGTGCTCCGAGGAAGACTGAAAGCACTGGTATTATCACATATGATAGGGATCTTGGAATACATCAGGTGCTAATCCTCTAGCTAGTTTTTGATCCACAACATTTTTGTGGAATAGTTTGCAGTTGCAGCATATTTATTTTCTATTGTTGAGAAAGCAATGGTATTATGCTTTTTGCAAGACCAAGTGATAAGGCATTCTCCAAAAAAGCAACAACACCCACTTTTGCTTTTTCTATCCACTCTGTCTCTAATAAAATCAGCATAACAAAACCTATAATCTTGCTAAATGTTCCTTTCTCATTCCATAGACCAAGATTAGTAGTACTTAATAACTAACTTAATATTCTTTTAACATCAGTTAAGTCTGATTGCTTTGAGTTAGACTGAAATTTAACACAAATACCCACACTTAATTGAATGTTAGGTCTACTTGCAATAAGATAAAGAAGTAAGCCAACCATACCCTTGTAAATACTTTCTGACACTTTCTCACTATTCTCATGTGCATCAATGACTCGAGATCAATGCATTCGGTTGCTTATGGGTTTGGCCTTATCCATGTTGAACATCTGTAAGAGTTTTTTGGTGTATTTTTCTTAATGGATCAAGGATCCCTCTATCTGTTGTTTGATTTGAACTCCCAGAAAAAAAAACTTCAGGTCGCCCATCATGCTCATCTCAAACTTACTTTGCATGAGCTTATAAAACTTTTCACATAGAGAATGGTTAGTAGCACCAATTATAATGTCATTAACATATACTTAGACTATTAGAAAAAGATTATCTTGTTATAATGTAAATAAAGTAGTATCAATATTACCTTGTTTGAACCCATTCTAAAGCAAGAAAGTACTCAATTTTTCATACCAAGCTCTAGGAGCCTATTTCATACCATAGAGTGGCTTTGTTGACTTCAAGACATGGTCGAGAAGGGTTTCATTCTCAAATCATGGAGGCTGCCTCAATAAACTTCTTCATGAAGAAATCCATTTAGGAAAGCATACTTCACATCCATTTAGTATAAAGTGAATCCCCCAAAGGCTACAAAAGCAAGTAGTATTCTGATGGCTTCTAGCCTTACTACTGATGCAAAGGTTTCATCATAATCAATTACCTCTTGTTGATAACCTTGTGCAACCAATCTTGCTATGTTTCTTATCACTTTCCAGCTTTATTCAACTTGTTTTTGAACACTCACTTGGTTCCAATGTTGGCTTTTCCATTTGGTTTCTCTACAAGTATCCAGACTTTGCTTTTTTCAAATTGATCCAGATATTCTTGCACAACATCCACCTAACTTTTGGTTATTCAAAGTGTCTTCAACACCTTCTAGTTCTATGTGGATATGAAAGCACAATTGATTTCATTTCTAAGGGATGATCTTGTTGTTACACCCCTTGAAATGTCCACAAGAACTTGATTTTGAGAAACTACTCTTAAGTCAAAAACTCATCTGTAGTTTATGTACCTCTATTGATCTGCAATATCTCTATAATCTTCAAATTGTTCTCCTTCATGTTCAAAAATGCTACTTTCTGATGGCTTGGGAGTTCTAAGAAAGCTTTCTAAATTATTTACTTTCTAGAGCTTACCTTCTGAAGATTACACTTTCTCTTGCTTGCTTTCTGAAGTCTTCTTAATACTTAACTTTTTAAGGTCTTCTTCTAGATGAACTAGATCTTGAGCAAACTCTTTCTTATATTCCTTGAACTTGATGTGGATGGTCCCTTCAACACATAGTGTTCTATGTATGCTTTAGAAACTGAAAAATATCCTAAGCAAATTCCACCATCAGATTTAGGATCAAACATTGTGAGCTTGTCCATCATATTAAGAATGAAACAATTAAACCCAAAGACATGAAAATGTGACATGTTGGGTTTTCTTCCTTTACAAAGCTCACAATGAGTTTCCTTGAAGATTAGTCTTAAAAGACTATATTTTGGATGTAGCAAGAAGTGTTGATAGTCTCTACCCAAAAACCATTAGATAAGCCACTTTCTAAGAGATTGTTCTTGCCATTTATTGCAATCTTATGTTCTTCCTTTTTGTTGCCCCATTTTGTTGGGGAGTTCTGGGAGAAGAGAACTCATGGGAAATGTCATGGTTTTCATAAAAGTTTTCAAAAACATGATTTTCAAATTCTCTTCCATGATCTAATCTCATGGAAGGGATTTGAGAATCTTTTTCATTACACACTCTTTTTTACAAAAACTTTGAACTTTTCAACCACCTCATCCTTAGATGCTGAGAAAATAACTCATGCAAATATGGAGAAATCATCCACTGTAACAAGACAACATCTTTTTCCAATAAGACTAGAGGTCTTAGTTGGTCTAAAATGTAACATGTTCCTAAGTACAACATCTTCCTTAAGCCATGACATTAGACTTAGGAGTCGTTACTTATAATTTACCAGACCTTACTTATCTCTAGTAAATATAATTGATTTGTTTAATAACTAATTCGTAATTCTATAAAAACATATAAAAAAAAAGGAAACAAAAGTATAAATCTAATTAAAATAAATACTCTTCTATGACCTTTAGTGTACATGTCTCCTTATATATTTACAAACATATATACATAACAAAATAAAATTGATAAGGGACTTCAACTATCGAGTTACTACATATCAGATTCTTCTATGACAGCAGCCTCATAGTTCTCCTAAGCAATCTGGAGATGACACAGAACACAAACATAAAGTGAGAATTGTGAAATTCTTATTAAGGCATTCCCAAAATGCATAATAAAATCTATGCGATCATCATCATCGTTGTCCCTATTGCTTCAATTTATTAATAAAAATGTGATCAAGCAACACTTATTAAAGATTTATTTTAAAGTTCAAAAATCATCTTTTCAAAGTGGGTTTCTTTTAGCCTTCAATCAATTGTGAACATATATTATAAAGATCAAGCTTATAGTAAATCAACACAGGAAAATAATTCAATGTAATATGAATATGCATATGATAAATATAGTGACTGTCTTTAGTGAAATTATCTTTACACGCCCTTAATATGTCGAAGGGGATCTCATATAAATCTTTTTCATCTTTACTTGCCCTTGAAATATTGAAAGGAATCTCTAATTTTATATGCCCTTGACATTTGGTGGGTTTTTCCACTCCAGGTTAATAGACTGCTTATCAGGATTGAGCTCATTCCTATACATGATTATCGGGTTTACTTTCTCCGACTTTCATATAGATATATTCCTAGCCAGATTTACTTTTTCTGACTATGTGTCAAAGGGATCTCTTGTTCATAATTCATGCTCCATGTCACATATGCAAGCATCACAATCATATATGCAAAGCATTAACTTCTGAGTTACATAGTGTACCATGCATACATATTACTCATGATCTCAGTTTTCTTTTCAGATAGGAGCAATTGTCATGAGCACTCACATTTACATATTGCATAACATCATCCTCAAACCCATATAGTATACTAGACATCAAGTCATTAACATTCCATCATAGATTTAGCAAAATAGCATGCTGTCAAGAATTTCAGTTTTGAAGAAAATTAAAGATAGGCTACTAAACATCATCAAAACAAAGCAAAATCATATTTAGAGATAATTCAATATGTCTATGAGATCCTATAAATATTTCAAAGCAAAATAAGGTCTCTAGATATATTAACGAAATTATACAATTTCAGAGGTCAAAAACCACCTAATTCCAACCAACAGTCAGAATTTTCAATTTTATTATTATATCAAATTAACAGATTAAATTCTATAAAATTTCAAGATTGGATGTAACACCCTCCTAACTATCATATATTACTCGAGTATCTATATAGTAATCAGAATAATGTTACTATTATTCTATACTTTATATTAGTCAGGAGAAATGAAAAGATAATAATAAAATGAGCTCATGGATTGCAACAACTTATAAATTTATATATATACACCATAAACAAGTTACCAACATCCACAGCACCCTAAATCATAAACTGGTTGACTACTGAACTACGTAGGGACTCAGTACAAAAACAACATCTCAAGTGTCTATTCTAACCTACTCAAATCTCAAAGCCCAACAAAATCATATATGCACATAAATGGACTTAAAACATTTAACAGTAATCAGTCGGCAGGCTGTTAAGATCCTAGCACTATGCTGCCTTATATACAAGTCATAAATCCCTATAGATCTCGAGCCCGCCTAGAGGAACCCGTTGGCCATCGGTACAATGGCTTCTCCTCTGCTAGGGGCTTCAAGACCCTCTGGTGGGTCTGAGTCAGAGGACGAGGACGAGGATGGAGCATCTGCTGGAGGGGGTGCTGGTGGTGCTACCGGGATATCAAATATAACTAGGTGCGCCATGTGGAAAGGCACACCATCGTAGGGAAAAGTTGGATCAAAATCAACGGTGAAGACAAATGCACTAAAAGAATGGCCAAAGAACACGTATGCACGAATTTGAAAGTAAGTTGCTGCATAAAGAAAGTCAAGCACCGGGTTATAATGCCACACCCATTGTGGTGAATCAAGGAAGAATACTATTGGCGGCATCTGCTGGATCTTAATACAATATAAAATACATGCAGACATAGGGATAAGAATATTATATAATTCCCAGTAGGGTACTCCCTCACATGTGAATAGAATAAAATCAGTAAATTCATCTATATACAAATTGTCATGCTAGATCACATATATCAATATTTATATACATGAGTCAAAGAGAATTAAATGCAAAATACTGGTAATCATATGTGTTTCTCTTATATCTTATGGAATTCAACTCAATGCAGTTGTTTCTTTTTATTAACATAGGGAAGGCTTAATTTTACATCAGATAACATCTGTAGTGGATAACTCCACAAAGGACAATAGACTGCTAGGACATGAGCTCATTCCTATTCGTGATCATCGGACTTCATTTTTTTCCATTTCCGAATCACACACAGTTCTATTCCTAGCCGATACGTCTACCGACTCATACAATTTCCTGGGAAGTTTTTATTTTTGCCTTCCCTCTTCACTCCACATAAGCCTTGTTTCTATTTTCCCCATATGTTAAAACATCTATCATTAAATCTCATATATTCTCCTTTGTCATATAAATGCATCATATACTTTTATTCTTCAAAGGCATGCTCACATCACACATAGGCGTTCACTCACAAGAAATTCTTATTTGTGCCTAATAAATCAATCTTTAAATTGTCTAGCATGCATACATACTCATCATACTTAAATCAAGAATCATTATATCACCAAATCAATACTTGGGTTCATTTCAGCACAATTACAGCAGGTTGGCAGAATTCATGCCTAAAGATTAAAATTTATTAATCTCAAATGTCCATTTCCAGGGCTATAAAAATTCTTCAAGATACCTTAATGTGTGCACAAGGCCCTGTAAACATTTCATAGCAAAAAGAGTTCTCTAACTCTGTCAACAAATTCTACAAATTTCGTGGTCATAGGCCACTTAACCTCAGCTCCATACCAGAATTCACAAATTTTTAACCCTATCAAATGAACTCTTAAATTCGTACAAAACTTTAGGGTTAAACCTCAAGATGTCCTCAATGTCCTGTAAAACTTTCAGCTTCAAATTAGATCATTTACTAGGATAACAAAATTAGAAACCTTTCCAGCTTCAAATTCAACATTTCAGGCAGCATAGGTACAACTTTGGTTCTTGAATTTTTTAAATCATTAGGAGTCAAAAACAGAACTCAAGAAAATTATTGGAACTAGAATAGGATGTTAGCTTCAACATATAAGTTTTATAGCTCATGAAAATACCCACAATTTCCTCAGAAAATTCGTGAACAATCACTGCCAGTAGGAAAACTGAAAATCCAGCAGCCTAGCCAAAACTTCTTTTGAAAAAAATCACTTTTTAACCCCATCCAAACACTCCACCAAAATTAACACATCAATATCAACATATTATCATTAAACATAGCCAGAAATTTCGGACCAAAACCTAGTAAAAACATCCAGCATAAAATTTCAAAGAAGAGACCAAAGAAAACCCTACTCTTGGAAGCTAAAGGTGCCTTGGTCTCTAGGATGCTCCCAAGTGATGCTCTTCACTCCACAACTCTCAAGAGACACCCAAACCCTCCTCTAATCAGTGATGAGTGGGGTAAATAAGATGAGGTTTGGGAATTTTAATCGGTTAGAATTGTAGAGGTTGGTGTGCAGAACAATTTTAGTGAAGGGAGTTTTTTATTTTGGTAGCTCTAGCTAGCATATATGTAATTTGAACTCAATATGGAGCTCTTGGTTATGGAGGAATTGAGGCTGTCTCCTTTCCCTTTGATAACCAAGAATGTGTCTTCATGAAGAAGCTTAGAGTTTAAGTTTATCATGTAATAAATGTTTTGAATACTATATATTAAAGTTAGATATTTTTCAACCTAATAAAGAAAATGGATGGCTAGGATCAATCTTGTAATTCAAGGTTGAATCTTACCCATTCTTTTAATATAAAGAGATAAGGCTCATCATTTTGTAAAGATTAAAATAACTTTCAGTGTTAGAAATTGCACACTGAAATCTCACCGAACGGGTGAAATATCGTAACCGGGTAATCAAACATTGCCCGAAAATTAATTCTAAGTATAAAATTTTTATTCCTACCTATTTTTAACCTTAATCCTATAATTTCTCAATTTGGGAGATCTCCGAGGTCCAGTTCTAGGGTTTTGGCTGTCCCGGTGGGGCCCACAAAATACTATTCATATTTTTTTTTTACGTTCGTTACATTGTTTTCATCATTTTTATGTATATCAGAATTTTGATATTCTTATTATTAAAGCCTCAATTATTTTCTGAATAAAAATTAGGGTGTTACATTGGACATCCAAAAAATCCTATAAAATTTTAAGTCAAAATTCAATCATTTGGTATAGCAACAAAATTAGACAAAATCAGTGGTTCAAAATTGGCTGTTCAGGTAGAAACCTTGATCAACTTGGTTTCTAAATTTTTAAAAATAGTAAAAGTGTTCCAATGAACTCAAGAAAAATATTGAAGTTACTTTAACATGTTATATTTAACATATAAAAATTCCAACTCAAAATCATATTTCCTACTAAGTAAGAAAAATCATATAATTTCACCTGTCTGATTAAATCCAAGATTTAGCAACACAACACACAACTTCTTTTGACAAAAAAGTTTTCTAATAACATCAAACTGCTTTACCCATTCAAATCCTTCAATATCTAGGTTTAAAGATTCAATAAAACCAAAAATCTCAAGTGTAACACCCTAATTTTAACCCAATACTCTAGAACATATTAGGCTAATTATTAGGTTATTACTTCTTAGTCTCATCATTTTATTAAAATACTTAGCGAAAATTACGGGTAAATCTTTTTTTAAAATATAAATCAAAGTAAGAGCCACGAACTTAACTAGTCGAACGACAAAAATGTAAAGCACGCGTAACAATGATTAGAAATCATAGAGTAAAGCATATATCCAAAGAACAATGGTCAAGATAACAAAAGACACATTTCATTAATAATATCATAGTTGAAGTACATAGCTAGTCATACCCTAAGGACGGACAGAGCTTGTAATACAGCAGGAATAAAATACAACATAAAACTAGAAAGCAGAAATAAATCATAACTACCTGAGTGCACCTGTGGTGAATAATCTCAAAAACAAAAGAAGGTTTATCCACTCTACATGTGGTGTGTGCACTAAGCCTCCTCTACGATGTCAACTACTGGAATCCAAGAAACGGTGGAGTGTAACCAATCCATAGACGCAGGGCAGCAGGAGTGGGAACACGTGAAGACTGAGCGTGAGCTCCTCAATAGCGGCGCCTCTCGGCTCGCCTAGCCAGCCTCGGCTGTGTAACAGTCTCCTCGCTCACGCTCACATGAACTGAGGTGTAGGAGCAGAACTCTCGCTATACATGTGCATCGGCGGGTCCTCGGATGGGTTGTCCTCCGAACTCGAGGATCGAGGCATGTTGTCCTGGAAGTCTCGAGGCATCGAACCACCAGTATACGTCCGCAGAATCCTCTCGTCTCGCGTCCGGGCGCACTCAAAAACCATCGCATCGTCGTAAGGTGACATAGGGGGGAAACGGTAGCTCTGTACAGGATGTGCAAAGGGGCGTCCAATGAACATGAAAACTCACACGGTACACTACCCCTCAAAATGATATGACCCGTGGTCCGGGTCATAGTGAACCTCCCAAGTAGGTGTGTCAACTAAGACCACGAACGTCGCCATCGCTCTCTGAAGATGTGACGGGAGAAAGAAGAGAGAGGAGTGAGAATTCTTGTTAAAGAATCTCAGTAGGAGTCTCCTACCCTAGTGTTACATCGTTCACATCCTCAGGAACCTTGGGTTTAATTCTAAAACAGTGATCATGCATATAAGATTCAATTTAGGGTTTTCCAAAACTAATTATCCAAGGTCCATTCCTTTTAGCATGCATCTTGATGTTAGAAGTGCAACATGTTATATCATGCATGCATGTCAACACTTGAGCATATAAAACAACACATCAAAGCATATAATCATAGACCATGTGGCATAAGGGCATATAACTATCAAGTGGATCATTCCTCAACTTCGTGACATCAATCATGGTACTTTAGCATAATAAGCCACCCTAAAATAATATGAGCTCATACCTCAGCTAGTCGTCACTAGCTCTTGCTTATTATCTGAATAAGCAAAACATAATAAAATAATCCCGACTATGAAATGCGGGTAGGCGAGGATCACCTCTCTTAGGATATACCCTCTTTGAAACGCTTTGCGGGCATTAAGCCACAACAATTTGTCCGCTTTGGTAGGTTGCATCTACTCATACCCTCACGGATTTGTCTCCCCTGGGAGTGCTCGGCCGAACCGGTGTCAACCAGGGTTTTCAACTCATGTGGTACTTTAAAACATTTTTTCAACCCTTTTAGGTTTGACAGAAATTCAGCAGCATAACAGCTGGTAAGCCGAATTTCCTTCAAACTACCACAAGCTAATTCACACAATCATATTCTCATAAACTCTCATGCTATGATAAACTTTAACATTTTCATCAATCATTTTCTCATGCATCAAGCACATCTCATCATATCATTGCATCATATAACGCATCATAGCATTAACAACTTTCTTAGTGTCTTATGCATTGACCCTTAAGATCCTTAACTCACCTTCTAAGTTATAAATCATCAAACCTAATCTCTCGGGAACTTATAAAGTTATAACTAAGTATTTCTCACCTCACACTATGGTCAAGAACATCTCTAAACCTCAAGGATGCAGAATTCATAATCCTAACTTCACGGGTACCTAGGAGTCACAACAATTACCCTTTCTAAGTCTAGTTTGTTCCTAAGGCATCAAGATCAAGTCCTAAACCAATTATGAGTCATTCCTACACATTTAAACTAATTTAGAACCATGATTATCATTACTAAACCTTGCTGGACAGAATCCAGAAAATTCAAACATTAAGGGATCTAAAACTCTCAAATTAATTCTTTTCTAGTTTCTAACTTCTCTTATCTTTCACATATGAGTTTTAACATTAATTATACTCAAACATAAATATATGACCATCATTAAAACAGCTCATACAGTTGTCATACAAGGCAAGGCAGAACCGAAACCAACATCTCCATACAAAGGCATCAAACACAATTTCTAAAGCACATAAAATACTAGTTTCTCTTGGAACTTTTTTAAAACTTTCAAAACTCATTTATAAACATTTTTATCATCTAAAATCATAAAAATATTTATGAGGGTAGTAGCTAAATCAAACTTGTCTCAAGAGGTCCTAAATTCATAAAACTTAGTTCTATATATTCCTTTAACTCATAAGAGCTTAGAAATATTATAAAACATAGTTTTCAATACTTGTAAACAATAAATCTCATTGAGGCCGAAAACATGAAGACCAAAAACATAGATTTTCAAGCCTTTTCTTGAGATAACAATGGATAAGTCTTTGAGCTCTAGATTCATTTAAGTGATGACATAAAGATAAATATGCTTATGCACTTGTTTTAGCTTTCATTAGAAAGTAAAGTGAGAGCATAAAATAAATATGAGATGCAACATATTATTATCTTTGATATTTAGGTGAGAACTTGAAATATAAACCTGATAATACATAGCTTGAAATATAAACATGATGATGCAAGTTCATTTATTTTCTTGGTACTTAGTGATAGCAAGGAACATAAACATGATGTGCAAAGCATAAAAGTAAACATGATGCAAGGATCATTTTAAGGTTGGCTAGAGCTCATACAAGACTTTAACATATAACAACCCAACACTCATCTCATCACAAAGAAAGCTTTAGAGTTCTTGAACTAAGTTCTCAAAGGAACTATGAGATTCTTGAACATCATCATCAAGCTCAAAATAAATAAACTTTCAAAACAAAACAAAACCTCAAGGATCAAGGAACCAAAATCAAAATATTGTAGAAAAGGAAACAAGAAAACCGAAACCAAAAATAGCAAGGGAAGTAAAGGTGTTCTTGAGTAAAAATCATCTCGAGTTAGTAAATAAAGTTGAAACTCAAAGAAAGCAAAAACTCAAGCTCTAGAGGTTCCTTTAAGATGAACACAAAGTCATCATCTAGGAGCTCTCATCATTGAGCTATCATGTAGCCAAAAGGACCAAGAGGCCGAAAATACAAGAAGAAGAAACAAAGAAAGTTTCAAAAAGAAAATCCAAGAGAAAGCTAGAAAAGCTCATTTTCATGAAAAACAAATTTTAGAAAACACTCCTACCTAGAGTGGAGACAAAAAGCTTGAACTTTTGAAAAGGAAAACAAGATGATGAGCTCCTCCTTGGGGCTAGATGGTTTCGGCCAAGGAAGAACAAGAAGGTTAGAGTTGTGTTTCAAGTGAGGTTGTGTTTGAGGTGTGGTGTTTGAGAGGTTTGGTGATGGTTCAAGGCTATGGGGTGGTGTTTGAAGGTTGAGAGATGATGATAGGATGAAGAGAGGATGAAGGTGATGAACAAGAGAGAACTCTCTTAAGACTTTGAGAGAAAAGGAAAAGAACTTTGAGAAAGCTAGAAACTTGAAACTATGCAAATGATCTAAAGGTTCTCACAAGTCCTTAAGCTTAGGTATTTATAGAAAATGAAAACAATGAAGGAGTGAGGGGAAAGAGGGCTGGCCGTAGCTATGGGGAGGCAAGGAAGAGAAAAATATCTCTTACACAAGGTCATTCAAGCATGGTTTGAAGTATGAAGTGTATGATACAAAGTATGGCTTGATTTGAGTGAATTTCCTATCAATTTTGAATGAAATTAGGCTTCTAGAGACAATGCATGGCTGGTTGTTTTTCAGCCACAAATAAATGAGGAAAATGGGTTATTTTAATTAGTTATTCATTTGGAAAATCAAGCTTGATTGAAAATATGAAAAGGTATGGTGCATATGACTTAAGGTATGGCTTTGGAGTGTTGAAAATTTGAACATGTGATGCATATGGAGGGGGAGAGTGTTTGGCCAGACCAAGGGCAGCAGAGAGGGAAGAAAATCTTTCATGCAATTGGGTGTTAATGATAGGTTTAGATGTGTATTAGCTTAGGTACAAGGTTAGGAATAATTAAGCTTAAGTTTAGGTTACTAAGAATGTGATTTAAGGATTTTATGACAAGATTAGGAGTGCTTATACATCATTAGAGAGTTTAAAACTCATTTAAGAATAAACAATTGAAAACACAATTCCATGATTTAAGGAATTGGAAAGAGAAAACACTATTCAAGATTCCATGACTAGGAGTCTTGAATTTAAAATAGGATTTTAAGTTGCAATTAAGCATTTTTAGGTTCTAATCAACTTTAATAAATTATTTTGACTCAAGGTTAATTATGGAAATTAATTAACCTTCGATTAGAGCCTAATATTGCTTAGGTTTACTTAATCATGCGATTAAGCGTAAAAACACGAAACTAGGGGCAAAATCGTAATTTTGCACTAATTTCGCCCGGGACCTCCAGGACCAAAACTAATGTCATAGAATACATAAAAACTCCTTTTAAAACTATCTAGAGAAGTTTCGGGTTCATCTGGCACTTGCAAACGGGTAAAACACCGCAAGGGCGTTTTGGTCATTTTGACCTGAAAACTCGAAAAACGAGATTTTCGATCCCAGACAGGTACACAAGTCATCTAATCCCCTTCCAATATTGAGTTTTCCCTTCGAGTACTGCCGGACCAGCTTTCCTCGAATTCCGGACCGAAAATGACCTCAGGGGCATTTTGGTCATTTTCACTCTAATAGAAAATCGGGGCGTTACATCAAGCTCAACCATTCAAATAAATTTTAGAATCAAATTTGAGAAGAAAGAGGTTAAAGAAACCCTACTTGTTGCAAGAAGAATTTTGCACTTGTCTTGATTCTTCCAAGTGTTTTTCTGCCCAATCTTCAACTCAAAACTAGCCAAAATCCTCTCCTAAGTAGTGATATATCAGCTTCTCTTTGATGGAAAAGTCAATAAAAATCTTAGGTCTTGTGTTTAGATCATTGATATTTGGTGTTATGGAATGGGCTTTCCAAGCAAATTCATAAGGTTTGGCAAGGAAGAAATATGGAGGGGTTGTATGGAAGAAGAAGGCCAAAATGTGAGGGGAAAGTAAGAAAATGTGATTTGTGTTGTTAATATAAAAGATATGTAAAAATTCTCACCACAAAAAATATTATTTTGTAATAAAAATTAGAATTTTATGTGGTTATAATTAAATCTTGACAAAAAGAATAGTGTGGCCAAATACTCACCACCTACATGTAGATGCTTGCTCTCTAAGCTTCATGCAATGTAAGAAATTGCACACTAAAAGTTTACCAAATGGGTAAAACACTTTACCAGGGAAAATAGATACTGTCTGAAATTTTATCTTGGGTCTAGAATTTCATTTGTAACCTTTATATTATCATATCTCAGTCTTGGGCATCTTCTGGTCCCAATTCTAGGGTTTTGACTGTCTCAATGGGCTCAAAAGATTACTATTCACATTTTTTTTCTTGAGTCGTTCTTATTATAACTAATTCTATCAAATTCACGAAATTCTTATCAATAAAGTTCAAATAAAATTTTTGAAATATCCATACATAAATGCTCTAGTGATTTGTGGTTGACCTATATTTTTATTGTGGAAAGAAGCTTTTGTTTGCTTTTCTTTCACAAAAGAATCACAAGTTGAGCCTTTGTCATAACTAATCTTTGGTAGACCTTTAACAAGCTCTTTTTTAGATATCTCAGAGATTAGCTTCATATGAGCATGACCAAGTTTCTTTGCCACAACCACTTATCATCCATGAAGGATGCAAGACATTTTACATCTTGATCTAGAAGGTTATCCAAGAATAACAAATAAGTGTTATTATGTCTCTTACCAGATAAAATGATTTATCCAAAAACTATATTTATCACATGGTATGCTTTGGCATTGAACCAAACATTAAAGCCTTGATCACGAAATTGGCTGATACTCAACAAACTGTGAGTCAGCCAATGCCCAGGACTTTGGCTTTACCTCCATTAGCAAACTTCACATAACCTGAATTCTTTAGTCTTAGGTTTCAGAACCATTTCCTTCTTCCTAACATGTGTCTGGAGCAATCACTATCTATGTACCACTTGTTACTCAAATGCACCTACAACAAAAATGGCTTTTGATTTAGGTACCAACATTTTCTTGGGTCCTTTTGGATTATTCATTTTTTAGAGGAGGTTTTCTATCCTGTTTAACCACTTTCTTTTTCATAAAACATTTGTTAGGTAGATGCCTATTTTTATGACAGAAATTACAGGATGTTTTAATCATAGTTTTCTTAGATAAGGTTGCTTTAGCTTTCTCATCCAATTTATTCTTATACCCTAATCTTGTTTTCTACAAAATAAGGTCTCTGACCTCCAAGCATCATGTTCAGAAACTTAGAGCCATTTACTATTTTTTAAAATCTAATCTGAGAAGCTTTGAAGTTTTCTTAAGTGAAGAAATTTCTTTCTGAACTTTCTTATCTTTGTCAAAAACTTCACTTTCCAAGGACTTGAGTTTAACATTTTTTAAAAAAAAATTCTCCTTGAATTTCTTATTTCTCAAGCCTCAGATTCTCATAATCAGTTTTCACTTCTTCTAGCTTTAAAGTTACTTTTTGATGATTCTTTTTGAGAGATAAGTAATGAGAAGTCAAGGTCTGAGAATTCTCAAGCAAGTCATCATATAATACTCAAAGATCATCATAGGAAAGATTAGTTTCTAAAGGTTCATTTACCTCAGTTTCTCCTTCAAATATGTAATCAGCCACAAAGTACAGGTTAGCAATTCCTTCAAGCTCATTTTGGCCTTTTGATTCATCCTTTTCTTCTTTTGAGTCACTCCAAGTTGCAAGATATCCCTTTTTTCTTTAGAGTGAACTTCTACAGACTATTGAGTTTGAAACAATCTGTTTTGAAGTGTCATTTCTCTCCATAGTTGTAGCAGCTCACGTTCTCCATTTTTCCTTTGCCTTTTTTGTCCTTTTTGAGGTTGATGTCCTTCCTCTTTCTGATTCTGCTCTTCTAAGCTCTAGATATCTTCCTTTCTAGTATGGAGATTTCATCTTCATCTTCTTCCTTAGATTCCACTTCTGAGTCTTCTTCTTCTTCAAAGGTTTCAACAACTTTCATTGCTTTACCTTTGATTTACTTTTTTTTTTATAGGACTTCAAGGCTACAAATTTACTTGTCTTCATGGCTTAACCATGAACTTCAGAGAGTACAACATCATGGGTTTTGAGGGACCTAATGAAGGCATCCAAACTAAGGGTTTGTAGACTCTTAGTTTCTATGATGGCTGTGACCTTGGAAAACTATTTGGAAGGAAGGCTTCTCAAGATCTTTCTCACTATCTCAGAGTTAGAGTATCTCTTACCCATACCTTTGAGTTAGTTTACTATGTACATGAACGTGGTCATCATGTCATCAATATTTTCTTGTTCAGTCATCTTGACCATTTTATATTGATGGACTAATATGCTTATTTTGGCCTCCTTGACCCGGTCTGTTCCTTCATGCAGCATGGGTAGTCTATCCTAGATTTCTTTCATTGTGTCACAAGTAATGATTTTATTGTATTCAATTTTTCTTAGTGAATAGGCGAATAGATATTTAGCTTTAGAGTTCAGTCAAACTCTTGCTTTGTATTGCTTTGTCCATCTACTCCTAGGAATCTCTCTTCAAGTGGAAGGTCCATCTTCAACTCATGGAACTTCCTATATAGGAATGTAGTCTACTTCTCATATGATCACCCACAAGTCAAGACCCGTGTATTTGATAAAAAAAAAAACTTCATCCTATCTCTCCAAAAGGCATAGTCACCACTATTAAAGCATGAAGGCCTATTTATGGAGTGTCCTTCTGCAATGTGAATGTTTTGTGCCATATGTCCTTAGGATATATACCTTTGCAATTGTTTGAATGCTCAACCCTTAGAGACTTGAGCTCTTATGCCAATTGTAGGTTGAACGTAACACGAGAAAAGGGGATTAAATCATGCTTTAAACTTCTTTTTGTTTACTGAAATATTAAATAAAACCTATCAAGTTTTTCACTTGAAGGCAGCAGGAATCTTTGTTATTATGGTTCAGAAAGTTACTTTCTCAACTAAGTGGAAAAACTCAGAAATTGTTTTAAATCATTTTCAACAAATATTTATAACACAGACAAACCTAGATATTGAATGTGAAAGAGATAAGTAGAGAAAGAGAGATATTACTCAGAGATTTTTATATTGGTCTGGCCAACTCTGCCTATATCCAGTTCTCAACAAACTGTTGAGGTCCTTAACAGCCCTTTCTCGACCTAAAGAATGTGAGATAGTCTTTGGATAGCCTTTTCAAGCTATATCTAGTGAGCTGTAGTTCCAATTTACTCTCACTCTAAGTGTTTTTTTACTAGCCTCTTCAAGCTAACCTCACATTAATCATTGCTTGATCATGGTCCAAAGATTTTGGTATAGTTGGTTCTCTCCAACTAAGATACAATCAAGTTTTTTGGGAATAAAATAGTGTATGAACTGAAACTTGAGAGGCTTCTTTCTAAATTTTTCCTAAGAAGAAAATGTTATATAACGGGTACAAGAAAGAAAAATTTTCATAATAGAAACTGAACTTTTTCTTCTAAAAGATAAGGTAGTTAACCAAGTACAAAAGTAAAGTGTCACTATAAGTACTATCCTAAAAGTGGACTTTATTTGAATTTTCCTCTTTTTGTGTTTACTCAACATGGTTTCTGAGTAACACTTGCTTTCTGATGTAGCTCCTTAGTTTCTGATCCATTCTTTGATCTTCTTTGTTTCAGTATGAACTATAAATTGTCTTCAGAGTTGATTCCTATTAAGCTCGAAAGGCTATGATCATGATTTTCTTAAGAGAATTTGATCTCTTCATTGATGTAGTGCTTTCTGAATGTGTGATGCACTTTTCGAGGATCTAAACTTGATTTCTTATGCTTGATGTTTCCTTGTTATGTATCTAACATATTTTTGCTTCTTGAACTAATTTTCACATATTAAAATTCTAAATCTCTTTGAATAAGATTATAATCATGTTAAAATACGATATCGTGTAAATTATGTCATTTATTGAACTTATATGTTATGAGAATTGCCCTATTAAGCAATACAGAAACTCAATTGAAACGTTAGTCCATTCTTTAAAATATTTTCACAAAATTTATTTGTTATCACTCAGAACTCAAGTCATAAAGCTTTCTGAAGGGTTTTAGAGCTGACATGATAAACATAGAAAATTTTGGTTTCGAAGGTGTCATATAAAATGTGTTTGGAAAACTCACAAGACCATAATTAATACCCTTTTATACTTTGAAATATTAATTATATGATTGCATGGTTTCACTCTATCAATATGATTGTTTATTAGTTGTGGTGTCATGGTTATTATTATGAATTTTGGAAATGCTTTGGAAACCCTAGTCATGAATTCACAACAGATTTATTTATTTAAACTATCATTATGCTAGTTTTAGATAACAATTGTAGATAAATAAAACAAGAAGTTAACAGTTGTGAATATCGTTAACCTTGGTACGAATTTTCCATTAGAAGATAATCTCACCCATTTCAGAGTTTTCGTGGATAGAACCTTGTTAGGTGTCCACCTTATGAGACCTTGTTAGATGCTCTTTTAAAGTCAGATATCAAAGCAATTATATATTTATCATGTTTAAATTTTGGATGTTTTTGTTCCACCTTGTTAGGTTTCTACTTTACGAGATCTTCGTTTCAATTTCATGAAAATTTTGGATGTTTTATTCCTATTATATATGTAAATAAAAAATGCTTCTACTTGTTGCATTTATATATTATGAATATCTTCTGTTATTGCCCCATGTGGGTTGCGGGTGAGAACCTACTCACTAAGTCACCCATCCTTTTTCCTCCCCTTTACATATACAATTGCATACCCACTTACTCTCAAGGTTCCACCTTCTTAGTAGCTCTACAACTATTCCAATGGTGAGCTTTTTGGAGTGATTCTTAGATAAGTTTATGTTAGATACAAAAGTGATTAAGTGGTTATGCAAACAGAATTCGAACTGTGCATTACTTTGTTATATCTTCAATCAGATTTTTTTTTTATATGTTTTGATAGAAAAAAAACAAACTAGTTTAGTCCAATTTTATATTATGATTTCATGTTTTGGAGCAACTCAATATAATGAAGTCATTTAGTTGGATTTGTTTATACGGAATTTGATTAATTTGTTCAAATTAAGTTTTGGAATGAAACTATATTTAATATGCATGTCAGCTTATCAAGTTACCCATAGGCTTTCATGACAATTCAGTCCTTCACATGCTAGTTACGTTACCAAATCGAGTAATGATAAAGTGTTATTAGAGCCCTAGGTTTTCTTGCATGGTATTAGATCAAGTGTTCTCAAATGCATGCCTATTTGCATCAACATAGTGTTATGGGAGGCCTTTAGGAAGAGTCAATGATGTCTAGATTCAATTAGAGTCTTATTAATTTTTGGCACTCATGTTCCTGTCATATGTCCTCCTTCTTTAGGTTTGAGTGTGGCACTTTTCAAATCCCTTTCATTTCCAACAGTGCTGCCACAATAGTGGCACATCCAGTGGCAATGGTCACTATAGTACTTTGGAGCATATGGTAGGAAACCTAGTGGACGTGTTGGCCAGGCAGTTTGAGGCATGGACCCATCTACCTCCAATTCGAAGAACTGATGATTCAGCTGTTAGCTCCATAACCCTTCAGAAGTCTTAAAGGCATATGTTTTAAGTGACGACATAATAATTTTTAAGAAAATATTTTCGAAGAATGACTAATGGTTTCCTTGAGTTTCTTGACATAGTAAACAGCGCACTCTGTATGCATAGTATGTTTCTTAAAGCATAAATAATTTCACTCAACTTGTGTAATGTGGTTACATCTCATGAAAAGAGATAAAGACTAAATGTAAGTGAATATTCTAAAGGGAAATAAGTGTATGCGTACCTAACGAACTGAAGAAATCAATCATACATGACAAACCAAGGTATAAATCTTTAGAAAGTAGAACAAGACTTCAAAAAGTACACATGAAATGAAGATATCAAGCCAAATATGAAGCAAGGACGCTCTACAACCTTCAATCATCATCATCGCAAATATATAAATCATACACATGCTCTTCAAGGGACTGATACCGCACTTCAAAAAGTGCACTTCATTGAAAAGGAAGGAAATTTGAATTTTTGAATTTCAAATTTCAAGTCAAACCCAGTTTCAGACCGGCATATCATCTCTTCTGCCTATTTGGTCAACCACTCCAGCTTTTAGAAGGAAGAGTTCAGAAACTATGTTTATAAAGTAAAAAAATAGTTTCTAAAAGGACATTAGAAACCTCAACCTTTCAATGGCTTCTGCAAAAAGCTCTGACACTAAATGAGCTACTCCTCTAGATTACGTTTCCAAGCCATAAATAGATGATCAAAACGTGTCACTTGAACAACTGATTAAGGGCAACAGTCACAAAGAGAGACTATCTATAAATAGATATGCTGAGCTTTCAAGGATAGAGACTTGAAGAACACATAAGTGCAAAAATGTTGCAAAATCTTCTCCTCATCTTTTTTGTGAAGTTCATTACTTCTTGTAATCAGTTCCTTGTAAAAATCTTCTTTCTACGCTCTTATATTGTTTATACATTCTTACAAGGAAGAATCATTGGAAAGAAGTCACTTAAGTTATCACAAGTCATTCACTGTATATTTATAAGAAAACTTGAGTGCAAGTTAGTTTGAGTGGTAACCCAAACACAAAACCTTTGTATCCTCGATCCAATAGTGATTGGTGTGAGATAGCTTGAAGAGGCTACTGTAAAATTACTTTCAACGTGACAGTAAAGTGTTCTTGCTGGTCACGGTTTAGCTTGGAGAGGCTAGTCAAAGACCACTCAGTATTAGCTTGAAAAAGCTAGTACAAGACTACTCAGGGTTTAGCTTGAAGAGGCTGGTCAATAATTACTTGGTTTGTGACAGTAGGGGTTGTCTACTAGTCACTGGTTATAGATTGGGAAGGCTACTATAAAGACTATCTGGTGTTTTCTTTTTAGGGTTGAGAAAGGTTGATGGAACTCAGTTGTTACTGAGAACTAGATGTAGGCAGGTTTTGACCGAACCAGTATAAAACATATGTGCAGTATCTTCTTCTCCTTTATCCTTTTACTTTTGGTGTTCAGTTTAAATAAATCAATATCTATTTAAGGATTGTCCTTTCTCACTTATCTGTTACAAACGCTATAATTCATAAAGTCATTTTTTGAATCTTCTAACTTTGTTTTCACTACACTTCAAGCTCAATGCTTGATAGTCTTTGTTCAAAGTTTCAGTTGTTGAAAGGTAAAGAAAAAGAAAACACAATTCAACCCCTCCTTCTCATGTGCTTTTCTACCTACATCAGCCTTTAAACGCCTTAAGAGGATGGATCTACCTATGTTCAATAGGTGTCTCAATGGAGTACAACAGAAGTTCCTTGGGAAAATGGAGCAGACAACTAGAGCCATCCATTACTCATCAAAGGGTAGCCAAGCTGACCGGCTTCCAACTAGGAGGCTAAGGCAAGTTATGGTATAAATGGTTTCTGTAACGGTATGGTGCTTCAGACTCACCCACTTGGAAGGAGTTCAAAGTAGCTTTTGTGTAGGGTTTCTTCTTTATAGCCAAAAAGCTTAGAAGGTAGAGGAGTTCTTGAAGCTTTTGCTGATTCAAGGCATAATAGTGACAACATACGATAAGCGGTTCACGTACCTAGCGTAAACGGCTTCAAACTTATTATCAGCAGAAGTGGATAGGGTGAAGTGCTTCATTCAAGGACTTCCCAAGGATATATTCTTCAATTTGTAGCCCCACATAGTTAGTGGTGGAAAATGGGACAAAATGGGTTGCCCATTTTTCATATGTAGGTTGGAGGTACTAAATCACCCCGTTTTATGGGGTTTGGCCATCTCTGTTTTTGCTTAAACTAACTTCAACATAAAAAAATAAATAAATTCTGCTCTTAATCTAATAGATTGTCCCATTTTTGCACCTATAGCGTCCACATGTTGACAAAAAATAAAAATAAAAAATAGTCCATACATATTTTGGTGCATCATTCCTATTCCTAGCCAATGTGCAATACAAATACACCTTCTTTACCCTCTACCCATCCTCCATATTACAATCAGATTGCTCATTCTTATTGAAGATCTCCACATTCAACCTGGGCACCTTCTTGGCTTGCGATTTTCTGGCTCCAATAGTCACTTTGCAGGACAACATCCAAAGGGAGAGAGAGTAGAGATCTTCCTTGAGACATAGAGGAAAGAGAGAGGGGGGAGGGTAAGTGTTTACGGTAAATTTGTTCGGCTAAATTTAAAACAATAAACTAAGCCAAGAAGCAAAATACCTTGATCCCAAGTATCAGACAATTTCACCAAGAAAGGGAATCAACTTCTTGATTATAAGTTCTCCAAATACTTCAATTAAATACAAGTTTCGAACTAGGATTAACAAAGGAACTGAACTCTTATTGCTGAATAAAAGAAGTACAACATCAACAACAACACTAAAGTAACATGGAAACTGAAATTACAAGGTTAATAATCTACTCTAAACTACACCTAAAAAAAAAAGTTTAAAAGAGAAATTTGTAAAAGCTTGTGTGTACTTGACTTCTCGTACCCTCCTCTTCTTTTTTTCCCCCTTTTTATAGTGATTACTGAAGCTTCAGGCTGATTTTCATAACAAAGGTAGTTATCACAGCTTACTGTGGCTTAAATTGGCTATAAGGAACAATAACTGTTCCTTCTCTCAATTCTTCACCGCGACAATAACTATTAATGAATTCAAACTCCTTAGAATCAGTTACCATGGCTTTATGATCATCTTGTAACATTGTTAGTTCCAACAGTAACTGTTCTTGCTCTAAGCTCCAACTCACCTCCATCGTGGTTCCCTTAGATTAACCGCTATCACATGCATGCTACGGCTATTAACTTCCACATTATTAACTGATTCTCCATTCTCGCCATAGTTTCTTTTAAAACTAACCAGCCGAGATAGCCCAGATAAGATAGTCGTAGCGGCTTAAAACTCAAGGTAATGTCTGGCCCAACTTCTTCATATCAATCATAGGCCCATTTTAACTTTGACCTATTAATCTTTTTCCACTTTTAATCTGGTGGTAACATATGCCCCCCTACACCCATAAACCAAAGCATCAAACTTGGGTTAAAGGGTGTAACGGATAAATCACCAGCCCTAATAAATAGTATATCTATTACAACAAACTTCCTATGAATGTGGAAAACAGAAAAAACAACTTTTGTCCTTTAGTTATCATAACGTTCTTAAACTTCAAAGTCAATCTCTTATTTCAACTCCCTTTCATGATTTTATCCCCTTACTGTCTTTATCAATAAACCCAACCATCTTTTTCTTTTCGAACCTTCCAAGCACTTTTCAACCACTTCCATTTTTAACCATGAGAATCTTCTTACCTTTCAATGAAGATACTCTAACATATCGATTAAACCTAGTCCTACCAGATCTTGATTCTGGACGGGAACTTATTAACCACTTCCTTGCATCCACTGATAATCAGATCCTCATCACAGAAGAATAGTTCGATATTACCAAATGCCCAACAAACTTCCACGCCTGGCCTCATCTCACCCCTGGGTTTGAAGCTTGGGTTGACCGTGTATCCCAAGCTAAAAAGAGAGAGTGGACTAGATGGGGTATCTATGACATGATCAAACTCAACACCAAAGAGTTTCCATGTAACCCCCATCTCATTTTCTCCCTCCTTGGCTTCTGGAACCCTAACATCAATGGGTTCATTTTTTCTTTTGGGATGCTTATTCCCACTCTGATGGATGTTACTGCAATCCTTGGCTTGCCAATCGTAGGAAAGTCTGTCCCGGCTACCAGTGAACGCTTTGGAGACAACTTAGGAGTCAAATTCAACAAGAAATTAGCTCCATACTCCAATTTCCTCCAAACCAATTCACATAATTATGGCCCAGTAGCCGAGGATGAACACGCGGCTATTCTGTTATTCTAGGTATGTAAGTATTTTTTCAGTACTAGCTCTACCGCAATTGTATTAGAATATTCTTACATAGAAGCTGCTTTAATGTCAGATAGATCCCTATCCCTAGGATCTCTTTTCCTCTCTACCTTTTATAGGAGCATGTCAAATATGGTAGATGAATTAAGGAGAGGCAAATCTATAGAGAAAATTCAGGGTCCCCTCTGGTTCCTTAATCTATGGGCTAATGTATACTTACCCCAATTTATACCAGCCAGGTCTCTTAGAACTCCTCTGCCTGCTATTTATAGGAACCTTTATGTATCTGTTCCAGTGACTATCATGAACACCCGTGAGATAGTCCTCAAACTTTTTGAATTACCTCCACGGCAAAGTCTGGATTATTTTCCTTACCGTGATTCAAGGCTAGGACCCAAATAGATCAGAATAGACCCATACATAGCCTCAGGACAGGATATTACTCTATTGCAAGATCATCTACCTTATGCTCTTTTTCCTCGAGATTTGTTAAGTGGTTTGAGACCCACTTCTAGAAATTATAAAACCTTAGCCGAGCCATATTGCCCCCAATTCTTTGCTCTATAGTTGGGTTTTATTCAAAACATTCTAGCTCAATCTGCTATTATAATTTCATCATTAGAACGTCCCTTTTTGAGTATGGAACAGATGAAAAAAATTGAAGAAGAGCAAAAAACCATTTTCCTCGGCTTCCAATTCATCACATATAATCTAGAGTCGTCAGAAACTCCCGATTTCTTGGAATGGTGGAGAATTTTACTCTCAGCAATCTTCAGGGACAATATTCGTACTTATGTTGACAAAATGTATAGAGCAAACATTGAGCCACCACAGAAAAAGAGGAGAAGAAGAACAACCCCTACTCCAGTTGCACATGCCCCTGTTCCTGGTAACTTATTATCTCCAACTCTTCTCTTAATGGTGCTTCCTCATAGATAGATATATTTCTCTTATATAAATTTTATTTTCAGTTGTACAAGCAACCCCTTCGCCCAAGAAGAAAAAGACAACTTCTAAGACCATTGAATTACCCAAAAGGGTTACTCGTTCTCAGGGCACAACTCTCCTTCCCACCAGACTACAACTTCTAAGCCCCAGGTATATACAACCTTACAAATATTAAATTCTTTTCTCACATTTTGGTGATTGATTTATCCTTCTTAAACTCTGGAATTTGCAGAAAATGAATCACCCACAGTCTAGTTCTGGCATCAACACACTAGCCGATCAGGCAATTATCTTAGCCGAGGCAAGTGATGATGAGACTAATACCATGAGCCCTGAACTAGATGAGGGTATTCCTACAACTGCTACCTAATACAGCCCACCACCATCGAGTGTAACTGCAGATGATTTAGCCAAATACTTCAGTACTCCTGCCACAGCACTACCAGGAGAAAGGGAAAATTCTCTTACTAAAGCTATCTGTGAGACAATAGTAAACATCTTGGAGATGGATGAAATCCCAGATTCAGACACCCTTAACCTTTTCTAAGAAAGCATCAGCCATATAGCCAACTCTTCTTATGACAATGTGCTGGAATCAACCAAAGCACAACATATTGAAATGGGAATGTTACTGGTGGACATGAATCATCATTTAGAAGCTGACAAGCAAAGAATCAGCCACAGCGAGCATAAATTGACTCGGCTTGCCGATTTGACTGATAAAAAACAAAGGCTCACTTCAGCTTTCATTAAGCAAGAGAATAAGAGGGTTGAAGATTCTGAGAAACAAAAAACTACTAATGAAAGGATCACATTCTTAAGAAGAAGTATTGCTCAAATAGAGGCTGAATTAAAAGCCTGGCTTCCTCAGGAACAATCTTTATCCCATCAAATCAAACAAACTCAGAATGAACAACTTCAGCTATATAATCAAGCCACAGCACTAGATAAAGACATAAAATCTCTCATCTTGCAAAAACCATTCCTGGAGAAAGATTTTAATAATGGAAAACAACAAATACATCAAGCCAACCTCTTATGGCAAGGAATTCGCTCCAAGCTTCCATCTAAAACTTGAACCAAAATAATTCTCTTTAAAACTCTCTTTTCAGGTTTGGCCATCATCGTCTTTGTGCCACCAACTAGTCCCATCTCACAAGCAGCCGAGAAGGCTAATCCTATAGCCATTCCAATGTCTACACCTCCTATTCAGATGCTTGGCCCTGCAACAGCTATAGATTCCACAGTAGCTATTGCATCTGAATATTTAGCTGGAAGTTCTGAGGTCTCTCCATCAACCACAGAAGTTGAAGCTTCAACCATCTCTGTTAAAGACTCAGATCCCCTGAATTCTCCCAAGTCTTAATGGCTTCAACTATCTTTAAGGCTGTACATTTGACTTAACCTTCTTACTTTTATGATTTCGCCCATAACTTTAAAATTTTGCTAGTTGAACTGGCATGTAGTCAGCATTTTAAATATTTTATGGATCTTAAATATTTTTGGTTTCCCAAATAGAAGGATAGTATTTCTTTAAGAATCTTCCGTTTATATTCACGGCTAATTCTTTTCCTTCTAATGTCACCAAACGATAAGCACCATCATTAATGACTTGGCTAATTATGAAAAGTCCCTCCCAATTAGGTGACCATTTACCATGGCTAACATCTTTAAAACCCAAAGGCAAAACAGCTTTCTAAATTAAATCACCTTCAATAAAAGATTTCTTTTTCACCTTTTTGTTATAAGCCTTAGCAACTTTAACTTTATTTGCCTGAATATTTTCCAAAGTCATTAATCTATCTTCATTCACATTATCTAACTCTTGAAACATAGCTTGACAATATTCATCTGAACTCAAATGATGTTGCTTTGCCACTTTAAGAGATTTTACATTAATCTCTAGAGGCAATACTGCATCTTGTCCATAAGTCAGCCTAAATGGTGTTAAACCAGTAGCCGTACTCTTAGAATTTCTATAAGCCCATAATGTTTCAGATAGAGTTTCATGCCATTTTCTTGGTTGATCTTCAACAGACCTCGTAATTATATCAATCAACACTCTATTGGTAGCTTCAGCTTATCCATTTGCTTGAGCATAATAAGGTGAAGAATGAATTAACTTAATTCCATATTGGGCAGCAAAAGCTTTCACCTTATCACCTGTGAACATAGTTCCTTGATCAGCCGTGATGGTTTCAGGAATACCAAACCGATGTATAATTTGATTCTGAATAAATCTAATGACATCGGCTTGTGCAACCTTAACCATCAGTTGAGCCTCAACCTATTTTGTAAAATAATCTGTGGCTACAATTATAAAAGAATGCTACTTAGATGAAGGAGGATAGATTTTACCAATTAAATCCATAGCCCATCCCCGAAATGACCACGGCTTCACAATGGTATGTAATTCCTCGGCTAGTACACATTGTAAAGGACCATGTTTTTGGCACTCTTCACAACCTTTAGCATAGTCAAAACAATCAACCGTTATCGTTGGCCAATAATAACCATAACGATAAATCAGCCACTTCATTTTGCCACCAGACTTTTGAGCACCACAAACTCCTTCATGCACTTCTCCCATGACTTTCATGGCTTCATCTAAACTTATACATCTTCATAACACTCCTTCTTGTGTTCTCTTAAATAATTCATTATCCACTAGAACAAAATTCAAAGTACGTTGTTTTATTTTGAAATCTGTTTTAGCTGAAGGATCCAACAAGTATCTTAGAATTTCTTCTCTCCAATCTGATACCCTCGGCTGCAAACCAACATCACTCATCATTACTCCCCCATACATCAATCTATATCCTGAAGCATGCTGAGCTAATTGATTAGCAAGTTCATTCTCTTTTCTAGGGACATGAACTATGGCTACATCTGAAAACTCATATATCAACTCCAACACTTCTTGCAAATAAGAGGTTAATTTTGGACTACTACACTTATAATCACCTAAAATTTGATTAACAACTAATTGAGAATCCCCTCTTATTTGAACTGCTTGAACCCCCATTGCACTTAACAACCTAAGCCCAGCTAACAAAGCCTCATATTCTAATTGGTTGTTAGAACAATGAATATCTAACTTAAATACATGCTTATCATCCTTGCCATCAGGATTTGTAATAACTACTCCAGCCTCGGCTCCTTCTCTATGTTTGGATCCATCAAACGACAATATCCACGGCTGAGTTGCAACCATGTTTTGATATTCATCTAATGGATCTACTACATCAATACAAGGATGCTCGGCTAGAAAATCAGCCAAAGCTTGTCCTTTTACAACTTTCATAGGCATATATTTAAGAGCAAAAGCATTCAATTTAATAGCTCATTTTATCAACCGACCTTGAAGTACTGGTCTATTTAAAAGATACTTTACTATATCTATTCTACACGTAACCAACACTTCTCTTGGCAACAAGTAATATTCCAATTTAGTGCAAGCATGAAATAAAGATAAACAAAGTTTCTCAATAGGCATGTACCTTGTTTCAAGATATTAAGCGTACGGCTTAAATAGTATACTGCTCTTTCTGTGCCATCTTCTGAATCCTGGGCTAATAAACTTCCAATTGAATCCTCTGCTGCTGATATGTATAACTTTAGTGGCCTTTTAGTAACAGGTGGTACTAAAACTGGTGGGCTCACTAAACATTTCTTAATTTGATCAAAAGCTAATTGATGTTCTTTTCCCCAGACAAATTCTTCAATTTGTTTTAACTTTAATAATGGAGAAAAAGCCTTCATTTTTCTAGCAGAATTAGTAATAAACCTCCTCATAAAATTGATTTTTCCAATAAGACTTTGTAATTCTTTCTTGTTACTTGGAGGCCTAGCTTCTAATACTGTTTAGCTTTATTTTTGTCAATTTCAATACCCTAATGATGTACCAAAAAACCCAGGAAATTACCAGCTGAGACACCAAAAGCACACTTAACCAAATTCATTTTTAGTGAATGTTTCCTCATTCTAATGAACGCATGTTCTAAATCGGCTAAATGTTTTTGAAATTTGGCTGATTTAACCACCACATCATCTATATAAACTTCCATACTTTTACAAATTAAGTCATGGAAAATAGCATTCATTAGCCTCTGGTATGTTGCTCCAGCATTTTTTAAACCGAATAGCATAACCACCCATTCAAAAATACCTATAGCTCCAAGGCAACGAAATGCAGTTTTATGTATATCATCATTAGCAACTAGGGTTTGATTATACCCAGAAAAACCATCCATAAATGACATAATTCCATTTCTAGCAGCAAAATCAATTAACATATTCGCCACAGGCATAACATATTCATCCTTATGCGTAGCCAAGTTCAAATTCCTAAAATCAATACAAACTCTAATTTGACCATTCTTTTTAATTACAGGCACAATGTTTGACAACCATTCAACATACCTAGCCATTCTTATAAATCCAGCTTTTAACAATCTTTCAATTTCTTGCTTGATCTTCGGTTGCAACTCTAGATTAACACATCGTGGCGGCTGTCTGAATAGTTTATATCCTTCCTTGATAGGCAAACGGTGCTCCACCAATTCTCTTGGCAAGCCAGGCATCTCATGATAGTCCCATGCAAAACAATCTTTATATTGTTGGATCAATTGCACTAATTTTGTTTTGCATTCTTCGCTCAACAATCCACTTATCTTAGTCATCCTTGGTTCATGTTCTGTACCCAAGTTGACTTCTAGTAATGGATCTTGAGCTTCAAACCTGGACTGTTTTTCCTTTATGGATGGGTTTACATCTTCTTCTTTATCTTTCTCAACATCTTTCTCTTCACCAAGATCTTTCTCAGCTGCCTTATTCTACTGAACGCAGTCCATGATTCTATATTTAGTAGAATAAGCCTGTAGCTGTTGCAAGACTTCTTCTGCCAATTCTTCACAACTCATATTCAATATGAAAAGGGCGTGGATCAAGGGTTGGACTTTACCTTGATTCCAAGGCCGTGGCTCGGCCTGAACTTCAATATGAAAACCCTTAGCAGTAAAATTGACTGCTTTGATCAAGGGTTGGAACTCCGGATCATAATAGCTCGCTTCCACCATCTTGACCTCTGCTACAAAAGGCCTCTGGTCAGCTTGAACTATTTCTACTTTCCCTTAATTCCAAAACATCAGCATTTGATGTAGTGTAGAAGGTACACATTCATTAGCATGAATCTAATCTCGCCCCAATAGTAAAGAATAACCTAGTTTTGCATGTACAACAAAAAATATTGTGTTAGCCATTTTTTAACCTACAGTTAATTCAGCAATGTAGATTCCCACGGCTGAGGTAGTCCCTCCATTAAAATTGGTCATTCTCATATTGGTTTCTTTCATATCTGCAACATTCTTCCCTAACCTCTTCAAGATTCCAAGAGGCATCACATTCAACATTGCTCCTCCATCAACTAAGACCCACGAAACCGGTTTTCCATCAACCAGAGCCTTGATGTAAAGTGGCTTCAAATGACGAGGTTTTTCCAGCCTTTTGAACACCATCACTGGCTCATCTTTCACTTGTTTCTCCCTTTCTTTTTCAGAGATAATTGAGATATATTCTGCTTCCTCTACCATCACATCTCCTTCTAAAGCATCTGTTTGTTTTTCATCAACCACAAACTATGACGGCAAAACTCCAACCACTGCCATCATATCCAGATCTTCATCATTTGCAATAATTAGCAAATCATCCAAATCATCATCAAATTCATCTTCCATATAACTACCTTTTCGCAAAGCAGTATCTTTGGAAGATTCACCAAAACATAACTTCTGCACGACTAATATTGCTTTTGATTCCTTCTTTTTTTTCTCATCAACATCAGCCATTGCAGGATTTTTCCTTTTTTCAAAAGATTGTAACTTTTCTTTTACCTTCAAAAATGCTCTTTTTCTTTGTAACCGGCGTTTCTGGGATTTTGAAAGCACTTTCACTTCCTCATTTTCTTTCTTTTTCTTATCTGCTTCAACAATTTTCCGTCATGATTGGTTAGGATGTATTTTCGGCTTAATCATGTGCTTTGGCTGGAATCTCCCTTCATCTTTTGTAGTAATTCTAACAGCCGATTAACCTCTTGAGTAACTCAACTCAACAACTTGCCTTTTTTCTCTAGGCAAGGGGTGGTTGGTCACCCCCGGCAGTTGTGTATTGAAATAATTTCTTCGCCTGAAGTTTCTAAGATAAGGTACATTCTTATTGTAACCAGATCCACGAAGAGCATTCCTTTGAAACCTATCATTCCTTCTTCCATGAGCACTATGACTCATCACATTATTGAATTGGAGCATATTATACCCCCCAGCATAATTAACTTGTTGTACAGGGAAACTTCAACGATTCAAAATAGTACCTCTTTGATTTTCTGTGTTTCCACTTCTCTTTGTCTTTGCTTGCACGGCTGCACCAGATCCAACTCCTCTATTTGATTCTTCTTTTGCTATCACAGACTTCGGCTTCCACACCTTCTTCACTTTTTTGCATTCAAAATGTAACACCCTAATTTTTAACCCAATACTCTAGAACATATTAGGCTAATCATTAGGTTATTACTTCTTAGTTTCATTATTTTATTAAAATACTTAGCGAAAATTACGGGTAAATTTTTTTTTTTGAAAACATAAATCAAAGTGAGAGTCGCGCTCTTATCTAAACGAGAGACATAAATACAGATCATAAGGAAAACAAAAGCTAAGGCAAGTAACAATAGAACAATGATCATCACAACAACGAAAACATCTCATTAATAGCATAGTAAGGTACATAGTAGTCAGGCCCTTATAGGAACGGGCTGAGCTTGCAATACAAAAGAAAAGGAAATACAACAGAAACAAGAAGGCAATAAAGTACATGGTATGACGGCGAAATAAAACCAACTACACTACCCTCCTACCAAACTATGAGTACTAAGCTAAAACCCTATCCCAAAAGATACCGCCGAAGGGGAGATCCTCGTGATTGCTCGGGCACTCAAATAGCTCTTCGATAAGGTCTAGTGATGATGGGAATCCTCAGGTGATGGAGGTAGGTAATCGGGGAACTGCTCGATCTCCTCCTGAGTGGGCCAGTGGAGTGGGAAAGGAACGCGTGTCGGCTAGACGTGAGCACCTCGGCACGGACGCATCTCGGCTCTCCTCGCCAAGCGTGGCTGCATCACGGTATCCTCGTTACCCTCCCGCCTAAACGGGGGAAGGGGAGCAGAACTCTCCGAATAGACATGCATCGGCGAGTCCTCGGATGGATCCGTCTCCGATCTCCTCGAGCGAGGCACATACTCCGGGTGGTCACGAACAGCTGAGGCGGACGAGCGGGCACGTAACTGCTCATCGCGAGGGCGGGTGCGCTCGAAGTTCATGTCGTCGCCACCAAAAAGAGCGGTAGGAGTGAACTGGTAGCTGGACACTGGATAAGCAAAAAGTCGACCCATGTACACAAAAACACGAACAGCACAGCGACCCTCAAAGTGATAAGAACGATGCTCCAGGTCGTAATACACCTCCTAAACAAGCGTATCAATGAAGAGCACGAATGTCGCCATTGATCTCTGAAGATGTGACGAAAGAAAAAGGAGGAAGAGAAAGGAGTGAGAATTCTTACTAAAAAATCTCAGTAGGAGTCTCCTATCCTAGGGTTACATCATTCACATCCTCAGGAACCTTGGATTTAATTGAAAATGTGTGCATACATAAAAGGTTCATTATTAGAATTTATAAAATCAATTATCCAAGGTTCATTCCCTTTAGCATGCATCTTGATGTTATGAATGCAACATATTAAAACATGAATGCATGGCAATACCTCAATCAAATAACTCAATGAATCACAACTTCAAGAAGCACACAAGTGGTATAAAGGGCATATAACTTTCAAGTGGATCTTTCCTCAACTTCGTGACATTAATCATGGTACTTTAGCATAATAAGGCCACCCTAAAATAACTAGGTTATGAACTCATACCTCAGCTAGTCGTCACTAGCTCTTGCTTATTATCTGAATAAGTGAAACATAATAAAATAATCCCAACTACGCAAGTACGGGTAGGGGGCTAGGGATCACCTCTCTTAGGATATACCCTCTTTGAAACGCTTTGCGGGCATCAAGCCACAACAATTTGTCCGCTTTGGTAGGCTGCATCTACTCATACCTTCACGGATTTGTCTCCCCTGGGGTTACTCGGCCGAACCGGTGTCACCCAGGGTTTTCAACTCATGTGGTACTTTAAAAAATTTCTTCAACCCTTTTTGGTTTGATAGAAATTCAGCAACACAACGGCTGTTTAACCGAATTTCCTTCAAACTGAAACTTATGCCACAAGCTATTCACATAACATATTCCTCATTTAAACCTCATGCTATGATAAACCTCATATCTCAAAAAATCATTTCCTCATGCATCATAAACATCTCAACATATCTCATTACATCATCATATAATTTGAGACTTCTTAGTGTCTTATGCATTGACCATTAAGGTCCTTAACTCACAATCTAAGTTATAAATCATCACAACTTAATCTCTCAGGTACCTATAGGCTCATGCATAAGTATTCCTCACACAATACTATGGTCATAAACATCTCTAAACCTCAAGAATGCATAATCTAAAATCCTAACTTTACGGGTACCTAGGAGTCACAACAATGACCCTTTCTAAGCCCGGTTTGCTCCTAAGGCATCAAGATCAAGTCTTAAACCAATTATGAGTCATTCCTACACATTTAAACTAATTTAAAACCATAATTATCATTTCTAAACCATGCTGGACAGAATCCAGAAAATTCAAGTACTAAGGGATCTAAACTCTCAAATTAATTCTTTTCTAGTTACTAACTTCTCTTATCTTTCACATATGAGTTTTAACATTAAATATACTCCAACATACTCATATTATCATCATCAAAACAGCATAAACAGTGGTCATAAAATGGCAAGGCAAAACCGAAAATACATCTCCATACAAAGGCATAAAACTTGGTTTCTAAAGCACATAAAATACTAGTTTCTCTTGGAACCTTTTTAAAACTATCAAAACTCATTTATAAATATTTTTATCATCTAAAATCATCAAAATATTGGTAAGGGCAGTGGCTAAATTAAATCAAACAGAGGTCCTAAATTCATAAAACTTTGTCCTAGATACTCCTTGAGCTCACATAAGCTTAGAAAAATTATGAAATATGGATTTTGAAACTTGTAACCAAGGAAACCTCTTAAGGCCGAAATCACAAGCTAGGGAAGAACATATTTTCAAGCCTTTGTTTGAGACATAATGGGCAAGTCTTTGAGCTCTAGGTTCTTTTAAGTGATGACATAAAAATAAACATGCTCATGCACTTGTTTTAGCTTTCATTAGAAAATAAAGTGAGAGCATAAAATAAACATGAGATGCAACTTATTTTTATCTTTGATATTTAAGTGAGGACTTGAACTATAAACATGATAATGCAAAGCTTGAAACATAAACATGATAATGCAAGTTCTATTATTATTCTTGATATTTAGTGATGGCAAAGAAAATAAATATGATGTGCAAGGCATAAACATAAACATGGATGCACTATTCATTTTAATCTCATATAGAGCTCTTACAAGACTTTAGAGATACAACCCAACACTTATCTCATCACAAAGAAAGCTTTAGAGTTCTTGAACCAAGCTCTCAAAGGAACTATGAAGTTCTTGATCATCATCATCAAGCTCAAAGGAAACAAACTTCCAAAAGGAACACAAAATCTCAAAGAAAAAGGAAACCAACAAGAAAGGAAAAGAGAATGAAACTAAGCTAAGTTCTTTATTAAGTACCCAAAACCCCTATCTAGAGAAAAATCTCTAGAATGTGCCGGCCAACTTTAAGGTTGACAAGGGTAGGCTTGGGCTTTTTGAAATCCATAGATTAATTTTCTTAAGTTGCAAGATCATGTGAGCTAAGTATCATATAGATAAAGTTTAAGTAAAAGAAAAACTCAAGTTTTAGAGGTTTCTTTGAGATGAACACAAGGTCATCATCTAGAAACTCTCATCATCAAGCTATCATGAACCAAACAAGGCCTCATGGCCGAAACAAGGAAAAGGAAAAACAAGAAAAGTTTCAAAAAGAAACCAAGAGAAAACTAGAAGAAAACCATATTTTTCAACAAAACAAAGTTTAGAAAAACACTCCTACCTAGAGTGGAGATAAAAAGCTTGAACTCTTGAAAGAAAAAGAGATGAGCAACTCCTCCTTGAGGGTGGATGATGATTCGGCCAAGGGGGGATAAAGAGGTTAGAGATGTGTTTTGAGTGAGGTTGTGTTTGAGGTCAAGTGTTTGAGAGGTTTGATGGTGGTTCAAGGTTATGAGGTGGTATTTAGAGGTTATGAGATGATTATGTGTTGAGAGGATGAAGAGGATGAAGATGAAGAGAAAAGGAAAACTCTCTTGAAACTGGAGAGAAAACAAAGAACTCAAGGAAAGCTTTGGAAACTTGAAACTTAACAAATGATCTAAAGTGTTTGCAAGCTCAAGTAACAAGGTATTTATAGAAAATGAAAACAAATGAGAGCCCAAAGGGAGAAGGGGCTAGCCGTAGCTTTTGGGAGGGAAGGAAGAGAAAAATATCTCTTACAACTTGTCATTCAAGCATGGTTTGAGGTATGGAAGTTATGATGCAAAGCATGATTTCAAGTATGGTAATTTCCCTTTGTTTGAAATTAAAATAACCCTTCTAGAAGGCAAGGAGGGCTAGCTGAATTTGAGCCACAAAAATGAGAGAAAAAGTCTTCTATAAGTGGTCATATGAAGCATGGATGAAAGCATGGTGTTTGTATGACAAAGTATGGTTTATGGTGAGGTGGAAGCATGGTTCTTTGAGTGTAAAAATTTGAGCATGTGATGGAAATTGAGAGGGTATGTTTCGGCCAGACCTGGACAGCAAGGAGGGAGGAAAAACTTCTATGTAATTGTGTGTTAATGATAGGTTTAAGTGTAGATTAGTTTAGGTACAAGGTTAGGAATCATTAAGCATAAGTTTAGGTAACTAAGAATGAGGTTTAAGAGTTTTATGACAAGGTTAAGGAGTGCTCATACACATTTAGAGAGTTTAAAATTCATTCTATGAGTAAACAAGGTAAACAAATTTCGATGATTTAAGGAATTGGAAAGAGAAAACACTATTCAAGATTCCAAGACTAGAAATCTTGAATTTAAAATAAGATTTCAAGTTGTAATTAAGCATTCTTAGGTTCTAATTAACTTTAATAAATTATTTTGACTCAAGATTAATTATGGAAATTAATTAATCTTTGATTAGAGCCTAATATTGCTTAGGTTTGCTTAATCATACGATTAAGCTTGAAAACACAAAGCTAGGGGCAAAATCGTAATTTTGCACTAATTTTGCCCGGGACCTCCGGGACCAAAAATAAAGTCATAGAATACATGAAAACGTCTTTTAAAACCATCTGGAGAAGTTTCGGGTTCATCCGGCACTTACAAAGGGGTAAAACACCACAGGTATTTTGGTCATTTTGATCCGAAAACTCGAAAAACAAGATTTTCGATCCCGGGAAGGTACACAAGCCAACTAATCCCCTTCCATCATTGAGTTTGCCCTTCGAGTACTGCCGGATCGGCTTTCCTCGAATTCCAAACCGAAAATGACCTCAGGGGCATTTTGGTCATTTTTACTCTAACAGAAAATCAGGGCGTTACACAAACCATCTTTAATCTCTTCATCAGCTCGACTGCAACTAGACACTGACACCATGTTGATTGCAGCCGTGGGAAATGGATCCGTGTCTATTGCCATACTAGATGCTTTCTTTTCAGGCAACTCCAATCTTCCTTCTTTCAATGCTTTTTGTATGGCTCCCCTAAATACTAAACAATTAATTGTAGAGTGAGATTCAGAATTGTGCCACTTACAGTACTTTCTATTCTTTAGTTGTTCAGGGGAATGGATCTTGTGGCCTTTAGGCAGCTTGAGTTGCTTGTCCTTCAATAAGAAATCGAAAATCTGATCTGCCTTTGTAATATCAAATAAATATCCTTCTTTCTGTTCTGGCCTGAGTTTTTCTTTTCCTTTAGCCGGTGTTAGTGCAGGCATGAATACGGCTTACCCTTGACTATCTCGGCTACCATAACTTCACCTTCCAAAGACATTTGCTCTTCGCAAAACTCCTCATCAGATTCATACTCAATCATATATATGAAATTAGAAGGCTTACCTCCAACCTTATGTGACTGTCTTTGATCTCTCTCATGTATAAATTGTTCCACTCTAGAAGCTTTCCATGCCAGTTGATAAAGATCACCATACTCAGAGACAATTAACTTCTCTTTGAGTTGTGGATGCATATTATTCACGACAATGGACGTGCTTTCAAATTCAAGCAATTGGACACTACATTTGCCTTTCAACTTCTTAAATCTTTCAATGAAATCAAAGACCGATTCATTCACCTGCTGTTTAGCACCGAAAAGGTCCAAAATCAAAGTTTCTGGTAGCGGCTTATAAAAGCGATCATGAAATGCATTCTCCATATCCATCCAATTATGGATTGAATTAGGAGATAAAGAAGAATACCACGAAAAAGCCGTACCAGTTAAAGATAAAGGAAATAATTGCAATCTTAATGCTTCGTTCTTACCTACCTCGGCACATTGCGCTAGAAATTTGCTAACATGTTCCATTGAAAACCTTCCATCCTCTCCAGAAAATGAGGCAAAATCAAGAACCCTAAAACCACGTAGGAAAGGAACCGTATCTACCCACTCTGGGTATGGTCTTCTATAGATAGGCCTTTCCAACAGTCTCAATTGGACTCCAAAGTAACGCCTCATGGCATCAGCAAGTACATTCGGATCCAAAAATTGAGGACCCATTCTTCTTTGATCACCATTTGGATTATTCACATTTCCACATGGCTGTCTTGGCCTTAGTCCACCTTGATCACCCATGATATTAAGTCCTTGTGGTGGAGTATTCCACAGCTAATCTGGTGTTGAACCCATGTGATTAACCATTTTATTTAAGTTAGCACCATAATTCATAGGCCCCATACAAGGATTTCTTGCTTGAGGTACCATAGAATATGGTGCCAAAGCCCATGATCCATCAAAACCAACCCCATTCATCATATTCTGCTCTGTTCCATTAGCCATGTTCCACGGCTGGTCTACATTGCAACCAGGATGATCATTTGTAACTGGTGGTAAGCCTAAATGTCTTGATGCATTTACAGGCCTCCTAACCAAGTTTACAGGTCCACCAGGGTTCATGCACGGCTACATAGGATTCAAACCTGATGTCTCATTTTGAATCATCCCTGGAGTAAGATTATAACCATTTTCCTGCAAAACATTTACAACCATGGGTTTCACTATATCAAGGAGTTGTTTTGAAACATTCAACATTATGTCATTCACTCATAGTTCCATTTGCTGCCTAATAAACGATGCAGATACAGTCATGGGCTGTTTATCTTCATGGTTTTTAGGCGTAAACGCTAAATTTGGGGTTCCATATTTACAAGAGACAGACGCAGTAGTATTATCTGGCAAACTAGAAACTGACTCATTCACCAAAGAACTAACCATATTATCTTCTCCCCTTCAGTTCCGATGCTTGGCGTTTGTCGACATTACACCAGGAGTACTCATATTTTGCAAATCGTAACTCCTTAAGCCACTTATAATCTAAACATGGAGATTGAAATTCATTGATATCAATCCTTGGTCCCGCCGGGCGTGCCAAAATATGTTTACGGTAAATTTGTTTGGCTAAATTTAAAACAATAAACTAAGCCAAGAAGCAAAATACATTGATCCCAAGTATCAGACAATTTCACCAAGAAGGGGAATCAACTTCTTGATTATGAGTTCTCTAAATACTTCAATTAAATACAAGTTTCGGACTAAGATTGACAAAGGAACTGAACTATTATTGCTGAATAAAAGAAGTACAACATCAACAACAACACTAAAGTAACATGGAAACTGAAATTACAAGGTTGATAATATACACTAAACTACACCTAAAAAAAAGTTTAAAAGAGAAATTTGTAAAAGCTTGTGTGTACTTGACTTCTTGTACCCTCTTCCTCTTTTTTCCCCACTTTTATAGCGATTACTGAAGCTTCAGGCTGATTTTCATAACAAAGGCAGTTATTACGGCTTACTGTGGCTTAACTCGGCTATAAGGAACAATAACCGTTACTTCTCTCAATTCTTCACCGCGACAATAACCGTTAATGAATTCAAACTCCTTAGAATCGGTTACCACGGCTTCATGATACCGTTCCCGCTCTAAGCTCCAACTCACCTCCATCGTGGCTCCCTTAGATTAACTACTATCACATGCATGCTACGGCTATTAACTTCCACATTATTAACTGATCCTCCATTCTCGCCACAATTTCTTTTAAAACTAACCAGCCGAGATAGCCCAAATAAGATAGTCGTAGCGGCTTAAAACTCAAGGTAATGTCCAACCCAACTTCTTCGTATCAATCATAGACCCATTTTAACTTTGGCCCATTAATTTTTTTCCACTTTTAATCTGGTGGTAACAATAAGAAAAAGAGAGAGAGAGAGAGAGAGAGAGAGAGAGAGAGACGGAGATGGTGCTCGCCTACACGACGAAAACAGAGAAAGGGGGAAAAAGAGTCACCGTCATCACTTAGGAAAGAAGGGCTGCTACCATCTTTGCTAAGGAAAGGACGAAAGGGTGGTGTTCTTTGTTGCAGCCATTGCTCCTACTTCTCACTTTCTCAGGTCATCTTTCTTATATTCAGAGAATAGAGAACGAGCGGTGTATTGTTGTTGTTGGGTGTGTGTGTGTGTAGCACGAAGAGAAAAGGGTATTTGGGTTTCAGGTTTCTTTATTATTTCAATAAGGGTCGGTACCGAGTTTGGCACTTTTGGGCCTTGAAAGAAAAAAAGGAAAGAGAGTCAAAGAGAGAGAGAGAATGAGAGAGAGAATAGGCAGCTTGCGAGTTAAGCAAGGTAGGTCACATGGGTTCAAAAATGTGGTAAGCTGGAAACAATAACCCATCCCTTCAAAAAATAGCAGGTAAGCGAGCAAGCGTCAACTCTAACCGTTTTGCCTCCTATGCACATGAGGGCTAAAGACTACACTCAAAGGGTGGACACAACAATTAGTTTTAAGAGGAGATTGGCGGAGTGTAAAGTGACATTCGAGGTTGGGAGGAGGGCCATAAGTAAACTCATGAAGCTATAGTAATATCGAATAGTAAATTTGACTTGTAGGCTCATAAGAGTTTACATATTTGAAAATTAGTTCTTGAAAGACATATCTTAGTAATCATGTAAAATTAAATAATTTTTTTTTATTAACTTTGAAAAATTTTAACCTTATAATAACATAAATAAAATAATTATCACAAAATATAGTCCAAAAAATGTCTCAATTTGTATACCATATTTTATATGCATATTATTTTGTAGTTAAAAACACATTATCAAATAATGAAAATAAGATAAAATAAGCAAAATAAAATTAATAAATATTACATAAGGTAAATAAGTAAACTAAATTACCCAACAAAAGCAACATAATTCACATTTTGATGGTACAATTAATCACAAAACTAAACTTGCAAACCCATTAGTAAAAATCGAAAATTTACCAATTCTACTGGACTTAAACTCATACAAGTTTAACAAAAAGAGAATTTAAAAATTAACTTGTTTTGGGGTAATAAAATCACAAACACATCAGGATAAGAGTTAATTTAAGAATTTGGTAAGCATCAATTGAGTTGGGCCATTTTTTGGATAACAAAATCATAGCGACTTTCTTCTTTTTTTTTTAGGTTTTGTTTTATGGAGTTTGTTAAGATTGACGCGAAAGTTAAATCAAAATAAATCAGCTATGCAACAAATTATTGTTCAAAAACTTAGTAGGTATTTTGTTTCTTAAAATAAGGACTTACATATATTGTGAATATAGCTTTTTCTTTAATGGGGTTGTGAATTATTCCCTAGTTATGAACAACATTTACATTCAAAATTTGAGAGGGAGTGTTAACAAAAATACTTATATTCATTTGTTATTTCATTGATTTCGACCGAAATTATAAAGAGTTTCAATCGATTTAGAAAGGTTTTCCACTTGACTGGCATGGCCCAAACCCTACCAAGCAAATAACTAAATTCCTGGTAATGAATATTAACTTCTCAAAGTTCCCTGTAACTTGAATCAAACAGCAAATATGGGGTAGGGAAGTATGGATTTCATGAATACTAAATGGCATAAATGACACTGATAACAAAAACTGATTCCAAGATAAAAAAAAGGACAATTAAAACTTTGTTTTTCCATGTATGACCAATATGGTCATTGGATCCTTTGCAACAGCTTCTCAACCATTATTTTCTGCTGAAGCCCACTCAATGTCTGAGAGTTCATAATTGCATTGGCGGCAATGATAGTTGTAGAAGGAGATGCCGAATTCACCTAAATGCAACAATTATATGAAATGGAAAGCTGAAATTAGAATAGAATGTGTAATCATAAGAGACCAGCCTATAAATGCTGGCAAAGAAGAACATATAGCATCAAATAGGATAACAGGCAAAGAGAAAAGAACATATGGCACAGTGGAAGTAGAGGCTGTCTGCATACCCAGACACGCCCATTTAAGCCAACTGCTATCTCAAATGACAGCTTCTTCCCTAAAGCTTCTAGCACTGGACATGATGAGCTAAGAAGCCTGCAAACGACACCAGATCCAATGTCAAAATCTGTTAACATGATGCATGAATTGGCGGCAAAAATGAAATCTCTTACATTCTTGAAAGACCAGTTGTACACTCAAACATATAGCCATCTTTTAGGGCACCATATTCTGCTGCTTTCCCACTCGCTGCACAGACAAATTAAAATGAAAACAAAGTTTTAAGTAAACACAAAATTAAAGCAACACCCAAAAAATCAATCCCTAAGAGGCAGCGACCAAAACAGGACAAGAAGTCTCAGAATAAGCTACTCACCATCAGTGCATGACAGCTCAGGATTCATTCCAGGGTTTGCTTTCACAATCCGCACATAAAGTAAGGTACCTACCTGTAAAATGAAGCATTACACAAGAAAAGTGCAACCTGCACAGCATGATAGACTAACTAACGAATACACTGTTAACACAAGCAGGGAAATGCCAGATCAAGAGCTAGTTTACTAGAGAAATAAAGAAGTGGACAACAGAGAAAAGCACATCAATAGAAACATTTTACTTGCTTATAAAGTTTCTTATACAGATACAATGAGAAGATTGTACATTATTCAATTAGGTCAAATGACCATGTAACGTTGCCAATCTATGCAACATAATAGCTCAAATATGTGCAGTGAAGAAAGCACTGATTACTCATAGTCCATATTGCATCCTAAAATATCTTTCAAAAAGGCTGATTCATTCTTCTCTTCAATAGAGTTAATATACATTTTGGACCTTGAAAAATTATGGATTCTCCAGTTCCCCAAAGAAAATTCGTGGTAACAAGTTAATCCTTCTGTTAAATGGAATTCATTAACTAGTAACAAAACTGAAGACATGGCATTCATGGCCACAACATTCAGCATGTTTGGTAATGTGATAAAACCACAGAAAGAAGCCAACAAATAGAGAAGTGTAATGTTTTCTTAACCCCCTTGGAAGAGAAGAATAGTGTAGATCTTGCAGAAAAATAAAAGCCTTGAGCACTATTGCAGCTCGACTCTCCTAAATGCCTAGCAAGTAGTTACACCAGTGTGTCTCTCCTCTCTCATCTCACATACCCAACAATTATAATTTAGGCCCAAATTACAATTTGAGTACCTAACAATACTTCCCCCCAAACTTCCACCTTGTCCTCAAGGTGGGACTCATCACTTCAATCATAGATTATGCATGGCTTAACAATGAACACGGGGTCTGATCAGCCATTGCAGCTTTAAAATCATCCCCATCAAAAGAAAACCCAAGGAACGAGTGAGATTGATCCATATGCAGCAGTGCAGTCACTCTAGGATCTTAGAATTAGATGAATCATCTCCTGCTCTCACATATGTGGTAAATTGAACAATGAAGGATTGCAAAGAACTCGGCATATAAAAGTATTTATCAGTGTGGGAAGCAAAACCATATTCCTGAGAATGAAGACTTCTAGTGGGGTCCCACTTCTAGAAAAAGAAACAGGAAAGTAAACTTTCATTGTAGTAATGTCCTCCTGGTTCCCAAGGACTTGGTCCAAGTCGAATCTCCAGCCTGTCATGATTTTCAAAAAATTGCAGCAGATAGCACTCCTGCCCACTATGCATAATAGCCTGCATTCCTTCAAAACCATTGAAGACAATCGTTATCTCAGCATTGAGACATTCAACGTTTGCTCTGGTATCACCCTCTAAGAAGGCCCTTGAGAGCATCACGGGTATAATTTTACAGAGATCTTCAGCCTATTGAAGTTTTAAGGTTCTCAATGGTTGCCTTAAATCCCCACACAAGCTCCAATAGTGGTCAGCCAACCATTGCTTTGGAACTTCCCTATCAATCTTAGCATCCAAAATTTCCACAGCTTTAAAGAGATCAACATTTTGGTTCCACCCTGAAGAGCCTCCCACCAGTAACAAGCCCACACTTATCCCAAGGACAGGTTCTAACATCTCTAAATAATGTGGGTGCTTAGCAGCTTCTTGTCCCGGTTTCTTTTGGACACCAAGAACACCAGCCAATAGAAGTAATAGGACACACATTGCAGAGAGTCTATCACAATAACAGACCTTTCAATACATTCAGATCCTTCTATGATTAATTCAGAATCTGAACCCACCATCCCCATAGTCAAGACAATATAAATTCGCAATTTCTCAGCTTGTAATTCAGCATAAATCATCAAGGCTAGACAAACTATGCATCCATGTTGTACTTCAGAAATTGAATCAGAATTAAGATGAAGCAGTAACAACACTTATTCAGTCATTCTTTAATTGTATTCATGGTGGGATGAGAAAAAACTGCCCCAAAGATGCTCATAAGAAGCTCCCAGATTGAGTAACTATCCCCAATCCCTGATATGACATATCGCCAACAGTGCAATCGGATTGGTTCAGCATAAAACCACATAAAACCATTGGATTGGGCCACTATCCTATTATCGGTCTTGGCCGGCAATTGCCTTTTCCTTTTGTGCCAAAATTTTTATCCCAAAATTTTGCACACATTCTTTTCATATTTATTCTGCTAGCTTGACCATTTGGCTCAGCATTTGACTCAAGTCCCCTTTCTCATTTTTGTCCTCTATTGGTGCAGCACCAATATTCTGGGCCTCCATCCATTTAGATCCTTCTATCTCCTCCTTAATAAATTGGCTGGCCTGTTAGACGAAAAACATGACCCATTCCTGCCTGGCCCTACCCACTATACATCCTTCCTTCCTTCCCCTTTCATGCAGCAACTGCATTGAATTGACACTAGCTCCACCAACTCCTATGCTGTGGCTGTCCCATCCATCTCAAGATCAGGTGGCACTGATGGTGAATGCAGGTCAAAAATCTCATGCCTATCTTCGTCGACCACAGCTTCGACGTCGATGTCGATGTCGTCACCATCTGCTTCATCCTCATGCAATCCACCATTGACAGCCAACCGTCTTTGACCACCATCATGCTCCTCCCAAGACTCACTCCTATCACCATCTCTACTGTAGCTCCTGGTGACATGATTAGCAGAACCTCCCTCGATTAAGCGGCCATGTTATGTTAGTGGTTACGGTGTCTTTTTTGTTGGATAAAAGTTCAAGTCTAGCGCTGTCATCCACCAATTTGGATGGTCCAATGACTCTCCGACCAACTTCATTGGACCTATTTGAAATTGGCCCCAATTCCTTCCTCTTCCTCTCAATCGATTTTACGCTCTAAAAATGGTTATCAATAGACACATTTTCCACTTCTTTCATTCCTTCCATCTTCTGATCGCGAGTACAAGAGTCCCGTTATCATCCTCCCCACTCTATCCCGCTGCATCGACTTCGACCTTCATCCTCCTCCCGCTCTAGCAAAGACCCATACCCCTTAGTCTCCAACAGTGAAGACTCCTCACGCCTCCACGCTTCTAGCTTCTCCATCAGAAGCAACTTGCCAGCCGTCATCTCTAATGACACCGCATCGGCCGAGGTCGCACTGCTTTAAGCATCTGGTGGTTCCGGCGATGGCAGGGGGTCCACTGCTCCACTTCTATCACGTACTCCTCGCCAATTTGCTTCTTCACTCTAGCATCCGCAGTCATCACCACCATTACTGACGACACAGCCCATTGATCTAGTCATCTAGGTAGTTCTGGCGTTAGAAGTTGGGTCACGATGCTTGAACACCCGAGCTCGAGCTCAATCATAACTAGACTTCTCTGTTTTCTCCGACAAAGCTTGTTCTGGTTGATCAAGTGGTTCTAGTTGCTTGATGGAGGCTTGATCGTCCTTCAACCATAGAGCTCCTCTACGTCATCCTCTCCCTTATCTCATCCTTGTTGCCACTGTTCATCTCTCTCGTCATAGCGTCTTTCATCACCCCAATCATCTCGTTGATCGTTGTCATGTTTATGCCTATCCCTATGCCAATCAGGAGGTCAACTACCCCATGAAAATCCTTGTCTATGTCTCGAAGGTCAATCCCAAAATAAGGAGTAGACAACTAAGATTCTCCTTTCCAGTCCTCCTAAATCCCCTGTCCCAATGGTCCTCCACATCAATTTGACAGGGCTCTCTCCCTGGCAGAGATTGCCCCATGGTTCGAGCAAAGTGTTTCCCTCAACCACCGCCCTCAACTAGTTTCTTCTCCAATATCTCCATCCTAGTCTCCAACACAGCCTCAATAATAGGCCTCCACAACTCCCAAGATTGGAGCTCTAGTGCCATTGATAGAAACCACATAAAGAAACCAAAAAATCGAGGTGTAATGTTTTATTAACATCCTTGGAAGAGAGGAACTATATAGATCTTGCAGAAAAAGAGAAAAACATTGAGCACGTTAGTAGCTTAACTCTCCCAAATGCCTAACCTATATTCTCCTCTCCCTCCTCTCATCCCATGCATACACATAACAAAATCACATGGTATTTCCATTCCCCACTATCTTATTTGCTGACTCAACAAGTAGTTACACCAGTGTGCCACTCGCCCTCTCCTCTCTCATCTCACATACCCAACAATTATAATTTAGGCCGAAGTTACAATTTGAGTACCCGATATACTGAGATAAAAGTTAAGACATCATTTTTATTTTTTTTTTAGAATTTAGCTGTTTTGACATTCACAGTTATGTTGGGAAAAACAAATGAATAGTGATTATAATTAAAAAAAGCTAAAATTTAAGCTATTTTGGAGCTTATAAGCACAAGCAAAATTTTAGACATTATTTGAGTAAGGTTTTTTTTTTTAATTTTCAAACTTCCCAAAATACCCATAACAACTCCATTCATAAATTTCCAAAACACTTATATTTTATATCCTTTTTAGTAATTTGACATAAAAGCAATTACTTCCGAACAATCCAAACAAAATAGATTATCTTAAAACCACTTTTCAGCTAAAGTATCCAAACACAGATTCTCACATGATCAACTATATAAAAAGTGATCAAACAAATAAGCGATTATGTACATAATTATAATATTATAGTTTTTCCACACACACAAAAGGGTTCCTTTGATTAACAGGCCACTATTGAAATGGGAATGAGAATTAGGAGTGAATTGGGAAAGGGAATATATATAGGGAAGTGAGGAGTGTGTAAGGTAGGCTAGAATTGGATTGGTCTACTTTTCTTCTTTTTTTTGCATCCATTTACACTTTCCAGGAGCCAGAGGCTGATATCACCTTGATAGTCCTAGAATCTGAGTTAATTCTGTAAACTTTCCATATTTGTTCTGAAACTTCCTCTAGTACCTATTAGTCGGAAAAAGCAAAATAATCCACCATAAAGAAATAAGAATGTGGGAAAACTACCAAAAATATTACCAAGCAGTCAAGGTTGCTGATCAAATCTCAAAACTAACAAAATCAGGCAAAAGTTCACTTTTCAATCTTTGCCACAATTAATCACAGTAATAGTGACCTAAGTTGGTATAGAAGGCTCAATCTTGTCCTCATGCTTCATACAAGGATTAATTCTGATCTCTAAAACCATATCTAACATTTAACATCAATAGCGTAGGTCTATTTATTGATTTTGGATATCATACTTCAAACTTTGGGTGCTGTGCAATTTTTTTGTAATTTTTAATACTTTCCTAAATTCCTCCACAACCATAATAATTGCACTATAGTAACAATAAATGGCCCTCATCAATGAAGGTAAGCTTCCACCAAAAGAAACTGCTTGGACTGGATCAGAGGTAAAAGAAAAGAAGGAATTCTGCAAAATGTAATCTGTATATTCATACCGAGTTCCTGAAAAATGTGTCCAAGAACCCGAGAGATTGGGAAAGAAATGTATCCATACAAAATGAGGGGAGACTAAGAGCCCTCTGCACTCTAAGGCCTGTGACTGAGACAAATGAGAAATCAAGGGAACCTTAACAGACTAATTCGCTATTATATCAGGATTACAGGAAACATCTCCTAACCTTCTAACAACCTTTCCTGCCCAAAGACAGCAACAAGAGACTCCCTACCTCAGTTCATAACATCACTAGAGTATTATTTACATGCAGCCCACCTTTGGCCTCATCCCATAGACCTCACCAAACTGCAAGTCCCTAACCGAAACAATCAAGATTACATATTTTATGCTTTACATACTCATATATTCACATACTAATTAAACAGGCCCTCAATTGCAAAGGAAAAGATGAACTGATGACACGAAATGAAGTTTAGAATGGTCCAATGAGAAAATTGCAAACTTATTCTTGTTAAATACCGAGTTCCTAAACAATGTGTCCAGGAACCCGAGAGATTGGGAAAGAAATGTATCCATACAAAATGAGGGGAGAGTAAGAGCCCTCTGCTCTCTAAGACCTGTGACTGAGACAAATGAGAAATCAAGGGAACCTTAACAAACTAATTCGCTATTATATCAGGATTACAGGAAACATCTCCTAACCTTCTAACAACCTTTCCTGCCCAAAGACAGCAACAAGAGACTCCCTACCTCAGTTCATAACATCACTAGAGTATTATTTACATGCAGCCCATCTTTGGCCTCATCCCATAGACCTCATCAAACTGCAAGTCCCTAACCGAACCAATCAAGATTACATATTTTATGCTTTACATACTCATATATTCACATACACATTAAACAGGCCCTCAATTGCAAAGGAAAAGATGAACTGATGACACAAAATGAAGTTTAGAATGGTCCAATGAGAAAATTGCAAACTTGTTCTTGTTAAATACCGAGTTCCTGAACAATGTGTCCAAGAACCCGAGAGATTGGGAAAGAAATGTATCCATACAAAATGAGGGGAGAGTAAGAGCCCTCTGCACTCTAAGACCTGTGACTGAGACAAATGAGAAATCAAGGGAACCTTAACAGACTAATTTGCTATTATATCAGGATTACAGGAAACATCTCCTAACCTTCTAACAACCTTTCCTGCCCAAAGACAGCAACAAGAGACTCCCTACCTCAGTTCATAACATCACTAGAGTATTATTTACATGCAGCCCATCTTTGGCCTCGTCCCATAGACCTCACCAAACTGCAAGTCCCTAACCGAAACAATCAAGATTACATATTTTATGCTTTACATACTCATATATTCACATACTAATTAAACAGGCCCTCAATTGCAAAGGAAAAGATGAACTGATGACACGAAATGAAGTTTAGAATTGTCCAATGAGAAAATTGCAAACTTGTTCTTGTTAAATAAACCCGGGCATAATTTTTGTGCACCTCAAACTTAGGTATGTTTCTTCTAGTTCCTCCTTCAAATGCAAGCACCGGCAAAAATGCCAAAGCAGGCCCTTTTATGTCCACAAGAAAGTTCTGCAAAGAATTAACATTTTTCTAACATCATACAAAGATAATTCCTAAGACAAAAAACAATAGTGACATAGAACCAAGCAATGACATGAAATAGAAATGATAAGATTTCTTCTCAATAACCACTTATGGAATTCCACACTCACGCACTTGTGCCAAACTGGCCAGAAACTATAGTTTTAACGAAGGGGGATGTATGGCACGCACAATCAGGTACCTAGTAATGGACCATTGTCACATGGCAGCAGGTCCAGCCCACAAGCAAATCATAAAAGACACAAGGGCGAGGAGAGCCAGTACAAAGTGGGCTTGTGCAATAAGGCATGGTTGTTACGGAATTTCTAATATCCTTCTCTCTGAAAAATTGTGTTAAGAATAATGGACGTCAGTTGATATTTTAGAATATGCTTAATGTGGCTAGCATTAATTATCTATCCTTGAAACTATTCATGTAATTACTCCATAATGACTATATAATGCTAGGCATCTACACCTATGTACTCAAGCAAGCAACTATTGAATCTAAGCTATTTAGCCACATATTGTTCCACATTACTTCTTCCTTTATATTTTTCTCCTCCTAATTTAACATGGTATCAAAGTGGTACTATCCTCGGTGACCTGTCCCAACACTTTCCTAATTAAAATATTGGAACTCCATTGTTGAGTATGCTTTGAAAATTTCATTCCATCAAAGCCATGTATTTTGCTTTGCTTCACTTATTTTCTTTCTCCATTCTTGTTCTTGGATGTGAATCACTCCTGTCAATGCCATTTCACTTTCCAACAGCCTTTCTCCTCCAAACTACTGCCAACAACTTTTCTGCTGAACAAGCCTTAGTTTTAATTTCAAAATTTCTTTAATGGATCTCCAACATTTTCTCTACCTGTTCAAGGCTTCCATATGTTGGTTCTTGAGTCTATTATTTCATTTTAAGGAAATTTCACTAGTGCTTATTCTAGTGAAATCTCATCTCAATCAACAATCCAACAAGTTCTTCAAGCTAATGGTCATTCCCACTGTCTTGTTGTATTCTTTCCAAATGTATTCAACATCCCTGAGTTACTTTGCCAGTGTTTTATGCAATACATTTTATATTTTTCTTGTTTTTTAGGGTTCTTTTGTAACAAACTATAAAGTTTAGTTTCAACAAGTGTTTAATGTGGCATTGGAAATATAGTCATAAGAAATAACTAGCATTAATTATTTATCCTATAAACTATGCATGTAATTATTCCATAATGACTATATATAGTGATAGATATGTACACCTATGTACTTGAGCAAGCACATTGAATCTGAGCTATTCAACCACATTACTTCTTCCTTTATATTTTTTTTTTCTCCCAATTTAACAAGCTCCTTCTCTTCCTCTCCCAGAATTCTTCTTCTGCATAATTTTCTGAGTAAGCATTCTTCCATCTCCAGGTTTATCTCGGATTGAAGTTGCTTGAGAGATTACTGCACTGGATACTATTTCCATTCCTTGTTAAATTTATTGTTGCAATGACTTGATACTTCTCTATCTTGTTTTTTCCTGAGATATACTTTCCAGTTTATTCAATTGAGGAATAAATTTTCTATACTTGGGACTTCCTTATATTGGTGATTTCCATCTCCATCAATGATTGAAGACACTCATTTGAAGGAACTTGCAGCTGAGCAAAAGTGGTCGAAAGAAATCAGTGACCAATGAGAGGATGAGTATATGGCGCAATTTGATAGTTTCAATGTCAAGTTCGACCAGATCCAAGCTACCTTAGCTCCTTTGATCAAATTTGATGAAAAACTAGTAAGCCAGTGGTGGACAGAACTCTCCAGCTCTGTACCCTGATCAGGGTAACACTTTCAACACAATTCATCTTATCTTATAAGTGTGAAGCTTGATTTTCATATGTTTGACAAATTTAGTAAGGAAGATCAATTTTTTTATTACTGTGCTATTGAAGATCATGAATGAATTACTGTAGCCTGGGTTCACTTTGGAAAAACAAGTTATCCGTTGGTTTCAAAATGATGCAACATCTTAATCCATTCACCTCTTGGTTAGTTGACTTAGTTCTTACTCATTAACTAAAAATTGAATTCGGTCGTTCATTATTTGATTGTCCTAGAACTTCCTTATTCAAATTGGTGCAGACAGGGTCAGTTACACAACACTAGGACAAATTAATCTCATTACCCAACCAAGTTTATGGTTTGTGTGTTGATGGGTTGCCAGCTGATTTGAAGGAGGCTGTAGCGCAAACCCCAAATTCTCACCTTGGAGTCGCATCCCTAGCTAACATATTTTAAGATAAATACTCACCTGCATCCTAACAAAAATACTCCTAGTCTAGCCAATATACACAATATCAGCCTACCACAATTTCGAATCCCAAACCGAGCAATACAAATCTCTTACACCATTATTACCTATTCCACCAAGACATATGTTCTAGCTCAACAGAAACAATGCTATCAAGATGTCCGCAGCCAAGATGCAACCTCAGAGAGAAGATAGGTGCTACGTGTGTGACGAAAAGTTCAGTTTCAACCACAAGTGTCCCAACAAGCACCTCATGGTTTTGCAATAAGATGAACAAAAATCTGATCCAGAATTGGAACCATCAGACAGAGATACAGAAACAAGAAAATTCTGAACACCATCTTTTTTTTAAGGGTAAATTACAACAACCTCCCCTGAAATCCATTGAAATCACAGTTGCCCCCCTCTAGATTTTAAAATTACACTCACCTCCCCTCCTTTATTTGATGACAGAGCAGAAGCATCCCTCTACAGTAAACAGACATCATGTCCATTAGTTACATGTGAGATACACATGGTTTTTTGTTTGAAAAAACTTGGAAACACGTGTAATTCCTTCTGCCCTCTGTTATTATTTGCCCAACTCCCATCAATTTTTTCTTCTTTGACCAAGATCATGCTCCCTTTCTCATCCTTTTCAAAATCCTGATTCCTCGCCACCATCATCTCAGCTGACTGGGAGCACCGCATCGTTGAGCTCACCGTCCACAATCACGCCTGCCACTCCTCCAAGATGACCGGCCTCAAGGGCACCATTGTCGACATCCCTAACCCCACAACCGTGGCCCCAACTCTCACTACTTCAGCGCAATCAAGAACGTCCCCAACAACCATGAGGATGGCCACTATAGCCCAATGAGAAATGAGGAAAAGAATGGGATCAAGGTCTCTTTAAGTGCTAAGGGTAAATTGGTCATTGCATATGGATGATTAACGGTGTTTAACTCTATACGAAGGGAGGGGAGTCAGATGTAATTTTGAAATCTAGAAAGGGAAAAGTATAATTTCGATGGACCTCAAGGGGGGTAGTTGTAATTTTCCCTTCTTTTAAAGGATACATTAGATTTGAGACAATTAAATTCACAACTTACATCAATAGGACTCCTATGATGTGGCATTGATGGATGAGGTTTTGACAATTTCTCACGCCTGAGAAGTGCCAAGTTTCTTAGACTATATATCCAACTGGTACCTTACATCCGAGTCATGGTGGGTAATAGTGACTACATGGAATCCAAAGGCAAGATTGAGGGATGTCACTGCTAGAATTTGTAAATATAATAAAGATATCAAATCATGTATTTAGGAAACTAAAATGTTCTTGTATATCTGTAAATATTGTATATATTACTTAAAGAGTCTATGGATGCCATACTCCGCTATGTAGCTGAAACACACGGATTCACATCTCTCTCTCTCCCTCTCTCCCCCCCTCCCTCCCTCTCTCCCCCCCTCTCTCAACATGGTATCCAGAGCCTAAGAGAGATAGTCAACCCTAAATTCGTGCCGGTACGAGGACCCACTATCCTTCAAAAAAAATTTTCCAGAAATCATGTTTTTCTTTCCAGTTTCCGATATCTCCTTCCTGCTATGTCATCCTCTCTGGCAGCTCTTGTAGCACCACCTTCATCCCTCGCCAAGCCCCTTTTTCCAGCAACTTTGCTGGCCTTCACCAACGCCTTCCATCAATGCCTTTTTCCAACAACTTTACTAGTCTTCACTGCTGCCGTGCATCTCCGCTGACCAACTTCCTTAGTCTAAACCATCTTCAACAACCTATGACAATTTCCTGACATGGTATAGGTGACGTCAGTACTCCGGTTTCACTACCTTTGTGCAGACACCATCCTCATGCTTGTCTCTCTCAATCTGCCACCTTGGGCCCTTGGGTCCTCAATTTTGCTGCCACTGACCATATCTCTAGTAATAAAGCTTTATTTTCCAATCTCTCTTCTCTTGGTTGTTTACCCGTTATCACCTTAGCAAACACAATCTTAAGGGGTTGGCACTGCTCGTCCGTTCCCTTTATTGTCAATCAATTTTGTCCTTCATGTTCCTGGTTCTCCCTTTAATCTCCTATCCATTAGTCATTTAACACATTCTCTTAATTGTGTAATTTCTTTTACTGAAGATTCTGTCTTTATGCAAGACTGAAGCTCGGAACAAATGATTGGCATCGCACGTAAGTCCAATGGCCTTTACTGGCTCTCTCATCCACCTCTTACTTGCTTTCTGACAACAAATTCTCTAACTGTCCTTGCCCAATTAGGTCACCCTAGCCTTACCAAACTACAGCAAATGGTGCCCTACCTATCTAAGCTGTCCAAATTGCCTTGTGAGTCTTATCAGCTTCAGAAACACACTTATCGTCCATATCCTGATAGGGTCAATAATCATGCTGCGTCTCTTTTGTTTTGGTTCATTTTGATGTTCGGGGTCCAAGTTTTATTGTGTCCACTAAAGGATCACGATATTTTGTTGCTTTATGATTGCACTTGAATATTTTTAATGTCTAACAAATCTAAGTTGTTTTCTATCATTCAAAAATTTTCTCGAGAAATTAAAACTCAATTTGTTGTTCCTATCTGTACATTCCATAGTGATAATGCAAGGGAGTATTTGTCTCATGAATTCCAAAATTTTATGGCTTCTCATGGCATTCTTCACCAAACCTCTTGTGCTCATATCCCTCAGGAAAATGGGGTTGTTGAGCACAATAACTGCCACCTGATTGAAACAACTCGCACTCTTCTCCTTCATGGTCATTTTCTTTTCGTTTTTGGGGAGATGTTGTTCTTGTTGCCTATTACTTGATTGATCACATGCCGTCCTCAGTTTTGGGTAAACACAGTCCTCACTCTGTCCTATTTTCGCCATGAACCATTGTATTCCCTTCCTCCACATGCTTTTGGGTCCACTTGTTTTGTCCACAGCCTTACCCTGGTCTTAACAAACTCTCTACCTGGTCTACTAATGTGTTTTCCCTGGGTACACTTGGTCGCAAAAGGGTTATCGTTGTTTTTCTCCTACTATACGTCATCACCTTAGCTCCGCTAATGTCGCCTTCTTTGACAATGTTCCCTTCTCTGAAAAACTGCTCTTTCTCTCTCAGAATTCTTCTGCATAATTTTCTAAAACTCAGCATTCTTCCAACTCCAAGTTTTCCTCAGACAAAATGGCTTGACAGATTGCTACAATGAATACTATTCTCATTCCATGTTAAATTTACAATTACATTGATGTGATATTTTTATGATTACATTGATGTGATATTTTTCCCCAAACAGACTTTCCACCTTCCAATTTATACATGACTAATTTTCTTATCCCAGTCAACAAGAACATATTATGACATGCAATCAAAAGAAATGCACAAGAATGGACTCACACAAAACTTTAAAATATGAAAAGCAAAAGTAGGAAAAAATGCACTAATTTTAAGCTTTTATGAAATAGCAAAAATATACAGCTTAACTAGCACACTACAAGAACTAAGGGCTTGAACATAAAAGCAGACCATGTACTTACATCTGATCTAGAGTCTACAACAATTCCAAGAACAGAATCTCCTGCATGGGGCACATACTGCACAAAACATAATCAGAAATACAGAATAATTAAAGAAGGAACTACATCTTTTTTTCTTAATGGGCAAAATAGTAAAAGATATTTGTTGAAATTGATAGTTTTAGACTGTGTTGCCCGGATACGGATACGGTACCCGTACCAGTGCGGATCTGCAGTGCGAAGTGCAACAATTTTGTAAAAAATGGGAATGCAGATGCGTCAATATATAAAAAAAAAAATCATAAATTGCATATGAGAAAACCAACAATTTCAACATAAAACAACTCTAAATTATTCAACAATCAACATTATATTCCAAAATGAAATACTAAAATACTCAAAATAATGTCAAATATAAACATATATCAATCATTAAAACATAATTAACAATCAAACTCTAACAGTCTCAATTTCATCATTTCCTTCCTCATCAGCAGTAAAAAGAACAGTCTCTAAATCAGGCTCATCAAGTGAAAGACTAGCAACTTCAAGAATTCCAGCTCCATCAAATGGGTCCCATTCATCTCCACCAATATCCCACATTTTTGAGCTACCCTCATGATAGTTCTTATTCTTTCGTGAGAGGAGACGAAGATTAGTATGTATAAATACTAAATCTTCAGCTCTTTTGGGATTTAGCCTATTTCTTTTCAAAGAGTGAATAAAGGAATAAGTGCTCCAATTCCTTTCACAACAAGAGGAAGAACATGGTTGTGAGAGGAGTTTCAAGGCTATGTTCTGGAGTTTTGGAAGTGAAGATCCATACATCACCCACCATTCCTTGGGTGACAAATCCCATCTATCTTGCAAGCTATCAAATTGTCCAAGCTCGTCTTCACCACTTGAGAATTTCACAAACTCCGAGGTTGCCTGAAGCCTATCCTTTGATTCTGGAAAATAACTCCTTAGACATTTGTTCCTTCCAATACAAATCTCATTATCCTTATGAGGAGGAACTCTATTTGGAGCCTCATCAAGCCATTGTCTACAATAATACCTAGTAAATAAAAGGCAATGCATTACTAATATAATCTAAGTACCAAAGTAGATTTTATAAAACAAAAAAGTAATAGAAGCTTAGAATTAGGAATTTAAACTTACTTTGGATTAAGTGAATGAGCTAGGCAATGAAGGGGTGTGTAACTCTTGGTCCATCTATCAATTAGAATACCATGCACCACATCATGAAAGGATGATTGTTCATTTAATTCTTTGCCTTCATTCTCATATATTGCCTTCTTCACTTGCTCAATCATGGAATCCCATTTCTCATAAACCAAATGGAGGGATGGCTTATCAGTGTCACAAGATCGCAGCATGTCATAAATAGGCTTTGTAAAACTCAAGATGTAGTCAACTTTTTCCCACCAACTATCATTTAGAATTACTTCTTTCACATATGTTGCCCTTGGGATATCATCCTCTTTATAATGAGACCATTCTTCACTAATGACCATAGATTGGAGACCGTGCTTAATGGTTCTCAACCTTTTAAGCATGATAATGATAGAAGCAAATCTAGTCTCAGCAATGGCAAGTAGCTTCAGATGCACAAATTTATTAAACATGGCAAGTCTCATAGAATGGTTCATTATGAAATTCTTAATAAAGAAGGCATCATCAGCAACATTGGAAATCCAACTACACTCAGAATAAGCAACTTCATTGATAGATGTGTTTTTAGGAGCACAAATGTTTTTTAGAGCAAGGTTTAGAGTATGCACCACACATGGGGTCCAAAAAACATTTGGATGCATAGATTCAACAATTGATCCAGCAGCTTTGCAAACAGGTGCATTATCTGTAATAACTTGAACCACATTTTGTGGTCCAACTTCATCAATGGTAGCCAAAATCAGATTGGCAATGTAGTGTTTGTCCTTGTACTCACCTGAGCCATCAATAGCCTTCAAAAACATAGGTCCTGAATCCGAAATAGCCATGAAGTTGATTAATGGCCTTCTTTGAGCATCAGTCCAACCATCAGTGACTATACTCACACCCTTCTCGTGCCAAGTGTCCTTGATAGGTTTTAGCAACCTCATTATGTTAGCTTTCTCTTTTTGCAATAATGAAGTTCTAATGGCATTATAGCTAGGTGGAAGAAAGCCACTAATATTATTGTTAGCAGCATATGTAAATGCACTAACAAAGTAAGGGTTTCTAGCAACATTAAAAGGCAAACCAGCAGAGTAAAACAACCTAGCTATTTCACAATTCAAATGTTCCCTTGCCTCATTATTGAAAGCTTTGTGTATAGGTCCATCATGTGTTTTTTTTCTCTTGTTTCCATCTATGGGTGGGTCCAAACTTGTAGTTCCAGTAGAGAAAGGAACTTGAACAGGTTTTGTTTTTTCAATAAACTCCCTCTCTATTTGCTTAATCTCTTCAAGGTAATCATTATTAATTTGTGAACAAATAGCAATCCCATTTCCTCTTTCTCTGAGCAAATGAGACTTCACCCTAGAATAAGATCCCTTGTAAGTTCCCTCACAAAAATTGCAACGCCAATTAACATTCCCTCCACCAGATTTTTTATCTTGCAACACAGATACATAGATCCAAAGGGGGCCATTGTTCTCAGATTTTCCAGTAGCATATTTACTGGTCAAAGATGTAGAGGAAGTGACATTGTTACCACTTCCAAACCCCCCACTACCACTACCAGACCCAGCTGTTGAACCTTGTGAAAACATCTGATAAGTGATTAAATAATTACAAAATTTTAGAAGTTGTTATCAGTTCTAACACACAACAATGGCAGCATAGCAACAACACAATAAAAAGGGAAAGGAATAAATGGAAACTCACTGGCTTGCCACCGCCGCCGGAGAAAGAGCCGCCGTGCGTCGTCGCTGATGCTCGCCGGTGTGTCGCCTTGAGCCGGTGGTCACTCGCACAGCCTCTGAGCCGCGTTAGCTTGCTGCTGTGCGTTGCCTCTGAGCGGCGTTCGCTTGCCGCTCCGCGCCGCCTCTGAGCTGCGTTCAGTCGCCGCCGTGCGTCCCGTCTATACCGCCGTTTGGTCACCGCCGCCCTTGCCTCGCCGTCGCTGCTGTGCGTCGCCGCTGAAGAGAGACAGAGAGAGAGAGATCGAGATCGAGAGGGAGAGATCGAGATCGAGATTGAGAGGGAGAGATCGAGATCGAGAGAGTGAGATGAGGAGTGCTGTGTGAATCCAGGTAGTGTGTTTGGGGTGAAAGAGTGAGATGAGGATTGAGAGTCAGATGAAGGTGAAGAATTGGAGAAGAGGGAAAAGCTGGGTGTTTTTTTTAGGGCCGGCAGCAAATTAGCAAAAGGGGGGGTTGGGTTTCTTTTCCTAACGTTTCAGACAAAAAAAAAAAAAAAAAAAAAGAAAAAAGTCAAAACGGCGTAGTTTCATGTAAAATAGCGTACCCAATGTCCGGCACGCTGCATTCATGCGCATTCTGGACGCACTCTGCTGCACTCCAATTTTTTTTTTTTTCAAAAAAAGGAGGTGTTGGGTACGCACTCACGCTGCACTCCACGCTGCACTCCAAAGCGCATCTGCATTCACGCTGCATACTGCACGGGTACTTTTCAGTTTTACACGTACCTGGGCTTCAGAGGTTTTAGATAGTGGAGGAAGGAAAGAGAGAAAACAACAGCTCTAGATAATACAAAAATATACTGATATTATTTTATATGTAATATAATGGGGTAATCCTATTTATAAACTAGAGATAAAATCTAAACATAATGATAAGGTCAATCTAATATCAATCAAAATCAAGGGTATAATGAAGATATTATATGATATATTCTTTATTTCTAACACTCCCCCCTCAAGCTAAAGCTTGCTAAAGCTTCCTAAGCATTAAGCTTGTTGCAATTAAACCCTTAAAATAAAAAATGATCTCCATTGAAGACTAGCAAGACAACTCAGGGATGCTGGATATGATTGAAAAAGATAACATAAGGCAGCAGGAATGACCATCAAGTTAAACAATCTGTTGGAGAATTGCATGATTAGGAAAAGGAATAGACATACAGCTGTCAATGGCATTTCCAAACAGAAATTAAGGCTGTAAACAACTCAATTGGTCCAATAATGAAAGCCAAAAGAGATGCAATGAAGACCGTGGAAATTTCCTATATATGCTACAATAGATAGCAAGAACAACATTTAGAAGCCTTGAATGGTTGAAAAATTGGAGATCCAAAGAAGCCATACGAGCATATGCACAGTGTTATCCTAGCATCATGAGCATATGAGAAGTCACCTACAGCCATGGAACGTTGGGCACAAAACAAGGGCAATAACAGAAATAAGAAAAAGCTAATGTGGCAGTGGAACAGCCCTCAGACAGTGACAGCAAGAACAAAACCAAAAAGGAGGCCGACAGGAGTCACATGGCACAAGCAGCGGCCGTCTAAAGATGCGAAGGCAGGTGGGGGTGTGTCAGTGGCCAAACGTGGCAGGACCACTACAGCTGGGCCGCGTAGGGAGAGGCGAGCTTGATGGTGGGTCTTCTAGCTGGAAAATATCACCGGCGGCGGTAGGGAGCGGCAGACGCAGCTTATAGAGCTGCCAGAAACGATGACCTATGTTGCCCAGACACGGGTACGATACCCGTACCCGGTATGAGTACGGGTACGGGATACGACAATTTTCTAAAAAGTGGGGTACGGGTACGTCAATATATAAAAATAAATAAATTTATATTAAAAAATCAGCAATTTAAACATAAAATAATTCTAAATTGTTGAACAATCAACAATACATTTCAAAATAAAATACTACAATATCCAAAATAAAATTAAACATAATCACACAACAACTGGCTTAAGCTCTCGGTCCCAGATTTCAACATAAAATAATTCTAAATTGTTTAACAATTAATGATATCTTTCAAAATAAAATACTATAATACTCAAAAATAATATTAAACATAATCTTATTAACAACTGGCTTAAGCTCCAGGCACCCTTACTTAGGAGTATTCTTTGCAACAAGTTGTTGTACCCGTACTAGGGACTATTCTTAGCAATATAAACGCAATCAAGCTTCAGCTATGGGTTCGAGACAAAGACACCCCTACCTCGCTGCTCCAAGTCGCTGCTCTGGCTTCGTTCGCATTGCGGGTTCGTTCGCTGCTCCGGGTCACTGCTCTGGCTTCGTTCGCGTTGCTGCCCGGCTCGCTGCTCTGGCTTCATTCGCGTCGTTGCTCTGGCTTTGAGACAAAGGTCGCTACTCCAGGTTCATTCGCGTAGCTGCTCCGGGTTGCTCCGCCGTTCGTTCGCATATCGTCGCTGCAGTGGTGGGGGCCACCAGCGATGAAGAAGTGGAGAAGGGAGAGGTGATGCTCATTTGCTCAGGAACAAGGTTGTGTAAAGTGTTAAAATGGGGCAGCAATGAGGGGCTAACATTGAAGAAGTAAAAAAAAAATCCCAAAACCACGCACCCAATATCGGGTACGCGTACCCCGTGAGTACCCCATGCGTACCCTGCCGTACCTAGAAGAAGTCAAAAATTATTTTTTTTTTTAAAGGGTGCTAGGTACGTATTCATGCGTACCCATCGCGTACCCATACCCACCGCGTACCCGGTACGGGTACTTTTCCAAATTTGGCGTACTCGTGCTTCACAGACGATGACACGGTTTAGGGAAGGGGCCAAAAGACAGTCGACATCAAAGATCAATGGTGGGAGGAAATTAAAATGGTTGTTTGCAGCAAAGAAGAGAGAGAAATCCTTTTTACATAGGAACTTGGCAGCGAGAAGTTCACTACAGGTCATAGAGGATGGTACAGCTTTGATACATGTTGAAATTGAGGGTTTTAAACAATTGAGGAAGGAAAGAGGGAGAACAACAACTTTCGATAATATGAAAATATACTGATATTATTTGACATGTTATGCAATGAGGTAATCCTATTTGTAAGCCAAAGATAAAATCTAAACATAATGATAAGATCAATCTGATATCGACATAAATCAATCTAAGATATAATGAAGGTATTATATGGTATCTTCTTTATTTCTAACAATATCCAAAGCATAAAAGCAAGATCAAGTTAAACAAAACGTCACCTTATGCTAAAAGCATAATAAAAATATCCAAAGCAAACAGGGCACACAGTTATTCACAAATTTCATGACCAATTTCATGGCCAATAATGACTTCTGATTATTAATGACAATAAATCTTAACACCTACAAATGAAATTACTGCCGTAATCAATGAAACTAATTATTCTAGGATATTGCATTTCCTCCCACATGTTCTGGTTTAATATTCTTGCTGTGGATTAGATTCACAAAGGCTCTTTACTGAAAAAATACTGGTCAGAGTGTCTCTAAAGAAACACATGCTTGATTTTCGGCCATAAATTATATAGCAAATTTAACCAAAACAGAAATTAACAATGTACAAATAACAAACCCAAAATGGAGTTGAGTTCATAAACGCATGAACACTCCTCAATGTACAGGATTAAAAATCCAAATCAGAAGATGTGTCTTCACAGATTGAATTCATACTCACCCTTTTCTGAGAACTTTCAACCCAATATTTATTAGGTTTTGAGAACCTTAGCTTGCCAGCCTTCATTACAGAAATCGCATCACAGTCCTGGAAGAATGATGCAAGAGAGAACCATGGATTACTATAACTGAACAAAATGAAAACAAAAAAAGAATTATCAAAGATTATTTCTTTCCTGTTAACAGGGTGCTGAATGAGATAAATCAACAAAGAAGGAAAGAACAGGACAACCTAAATTCGCAAAGCATCACAATTGCCTCAAGTATAATGCACAATGAAGCACCTATTGAACAGAAGCATTTTCCTCCACCTTTTGTTATACCACTCTGCCTTCTCTCTTAGTTTTCTACAAACCAACATGGTATCAAAGTGGTATCATCCTCCATGATTGGTTCTATTTCTTTCCACTACTAAGTTGCCACCTAAAAATTGGAACTCCTTGAGTATGCTTTGAGAATAGGAATGTCAATGGGATGGGGCAGGAACGTGTTATCTTAGCCATATTTAATTCTTTTTTTGATATTATATATTATTCCTATTATTAAGGGTTCTTAAATAAAAAGTTTTAAGCTTAGAAATTTTTAACTTGAGAGGTAGTGTTGGAATTATCATAAGATTGGGAATAGCAGAAGTCATGGCATGGGAAACCTAAAGAGAATTAGGAAATAGTTAAGAATTAAATTCCTAATCTTAATGCTATGCATGTATTTATTCTCTAATGACTATATATAGCGCTGCTGGGTATCTTAAGAATGCACCTATTGAACACAAGCATTTTCCTCTACACTGATATTCCACTCTGCCTTCTCTTCTAGTTTTCTACAAATTCAAAGGTTAAATAGGTCAAACAACATTTTAAGTTTCTAATCTTGATATCCATTAACAAAAGAAGATAAACCACTTTAAAACAGAAATGTTATATACTAGTATCAAGAGAATAATCCAAAAATATGCACACATTTGAGGGTGTGTACTGTGCCTATTGCCTAACATGCATACAACAAATTTATTAAGTATGAAACTTGTAGGCATTTATATTTAAGTTAACATAGTTTCAACTTATACTGGATGTTCTGGATGGAAAGCCGAAAGCGCAGGGCCTAGCATAGTAATGATTGTCTTAGTTTGGAAAAGCTACAAACCTACCTGGTATAGACCTCCTCCAAGCTTGATTGTCTGGTTTGTCATATTAGAGAGATCAAGAACCACATCTCCAGGACACTATACAACCATTGAAATTTTTTTCAATTAACAACAAAAACAAAGACTGAAAGCATAGTTATTAAATATTTTCCAAGAATGCAAAATAAAGAAAAAAAAAAAGTAGGTAAGACCAACCACTCACCACCAACTGGTCAACTAAGCTTGAAGACAATCCAGATGGTTTACTTTCCATTTGGTGGAAATATGCACAACGGCTGATGGCTCTTCAGAAGTTACAATGGCTTCTACTAGAAACTGTAAACATCACATAGAAGATTTCTTGTTACACATTTATAATTGACGAATAACAAGAAAGTTGTTCTTCCATAAGTGTAAGAAATAATAAAGTATAAACCAACAGAAAAACCCACCACAATGAAACTTAAAACAAAAAAATAAATAAACAAAAGGAATTTCATTAACAGGAGAAGAATATTATTACATAAAACATAGAATCTAAGAGAAACCAATGGAAGACAGAGAACAAAACATGTGTAACAATGGAGAGGAGAAGATGTGATGTTACAGTGAACGAAGGGGCTGAGATCTGTGTGGAGATGCTGTTCCCGTCCCTCGATTACAGAAACAGAGTAAATTGACGCCGTGAGCGGAAGCAGCACGCTGAGCGGCGGTGGCGCGAGTGAGGCCAGAGATGGGTGGTGGCTGCCGGCCGCGGGTGGGTGACAGGGGGTGGGGGCTTGGCCGCTTGGGTGGAGAGTGTGACCCCGTGAATCCGGGGTAAATGGAGAGATTTTTTATTTGGATAAATAATTAAATTTCATTCTTTTATAAAATACGTTATTTGAATGAGGTAGTTATATTACTTTGATTTTAATGTATGATATTTGAAAAATATAATATAATGTTTTAAAAAAATAATTTTTTATTAATAATTGAAACTCAACTTATTTAAAATCATCATGAGTTCATATTTCATAAATTATTTTAAATTTTATTTCCAAAATATTTTAATTTTGAATTATAAATTTAATCATTATATAAATAAAATAAAATGATACATAAATATAACATATAACATAATGTAATATAAAATGAATATTAAAAAATTTAAAATGAAACAAAATAAGTTAAAAATAATATTAAACAAAAATCTCATAAATATAATAAAAGTTAGACTTATCAAAATGAGAAAAACACATACTTCTGCGTGTAGAGATTTCCAAAATCATTATCAATATATAAATATATTTATATAAAACACAGTTTATCCAAATAAGGAAATCTCATGCGGCAATTCCTTCTTCATTCATCGTTAATTCAATTCGATTATTAAAAGGAACTAAATTATTTAATTAATATATATTTGATTAAAAGAAAGTCACACAGATTATCTAAATTAATCTTATTCGTAAAATAATTATTGTCTAAAATTAATATAGGATTCACAAATATTAATATATGATCCACATATATATTTGATATTTTTTTTCTACTAATATCAATTCTCTAATATTATGCTTCAGTCATATCATTCTCATAAATCTAATACAACTTCCAATTTTCATGAACCAAAATTGGACAATTAATATCAATTGTTTTATCATTCTTATTCAAAATTAATTTTTTAATCTTATTTTATTAAAAGGAACTGAATTATTTAATTAATATATATTTGATTAAAAGAAAGTCACATAGATTATCTAAATTGATCTCATTCATAAAATAATTATTGTCTAAAATTAACGTAGGATTCACAGATATTAATATATGATCCACAAATATATTTGATATTTTTTTACTAATATCAATTCTCTAATATTATGCTTCAGTCATATCATTCTTATGAATCTGATATAATTTCCAATATTGATATTAATTTTGTGGCTCTGATATAATTTCTAATTTTTATGAATCAAAATTGAACAACTAATATCAATTGTTTTATCATTCTTATTCAAAATTAATTTTTGAATCTTATTTTATTAAAAGGAATTGAATTATTCTTAGTCTATCCAGTTTCACAATTTTTCCTCATTTCTTTGTATTTTAGTATGGTTGATAGGTATGTGTATATCTACTTTATGGTCTAGATATATGGTTAATTCTATTTATTTTGTTCTTGTGCAATACTTTTAATTACACAAATACTGATTTTTCACAAGTATGATCTGATCAAAAGCATTAATATTCCTCTGAGCAATAGGTGGACTTTAAAGGTTAGAATTGTATGACTGTGGTGTTAAAAATCATGTTCTTTATAATCTCAAGATCATCCATGTTAAATTATCAATAAAATTGGAAAACTAGATGCGAAAGCATACCTGAACATCCATAGGAGCTGACTGGTGTTTGGACATGTGATTATTGATCGTCCAAGTTAATACGCATCCTTCAGAGACGGCGACTCTCCCTTTTATGATGATGGAATGTTAGTAAAAGAGGCATGTGTATAACTTGGGGACCATAACCTTTTATAATTATGTAAACCCTAGTTTCTAATTCAGCCCATCATAAAATTAGTAACTGAGTAAACATGGTATCTACACATAATAAGCCTATACTTAATGAGATGATTTAGACCCATTAACTTATCCTTATCATATCACTTTGTTGTCATGATCAAAACATCTCCCAACAATCTCGTCCATCAATTATGTTAATATAGGATCAAGGCAGCTTTCGTTACATGTATCGTAACTAAGTCCATCCATGGTCACATATATCAACACAACTAAATGACATAGATCAAGCATGGATGTGTAGCATGGAAATTGCATGTAATGTGATCTAATATGTTTATTTTCAACTAGTCCAACCTTATTCCTTATGAGATCATATACAATATAAGTCAGAGTAAAAAACAAAACCAAATACTTTATTTCTACAAAAAATATTCATAAACTTAAAGTTTGTCTACAATATATGAGCATCCAAATGTACACTCTCACTGACACAACATATCATATAAAATGATATCACACCCATATGAGCAACATGCTCATGAAAGACCTTGGGTATTAGTCCCTTAGTAAGTGTAACATCCCCAAATTTATAACTAAGATAAATATTAATCTTAATTAGCGATAGCAAAACCAAGATAATCTGGACAAATGTTATGAAACACAACAAATAGACTACTTAAGTATGTCTAGAGAAAAATGCAAAGAATTACGAAAATGCCATCACTTAGTGGAAATTATGAAAATGCCCTTGCTATGTAAAGGAAATTACCAAACTACCATTGCCTTATTAAATGACGAAGATACCCTTACTCTATGAATGGAATTACAAGAATACCACTATCATTGTCTAATTACAAAAATATCCTTGTCTTAGTTAAAGAAATTACTACAATGTCATTTGCACAAATCCCTAGACTTCTCTTTAGACAAGAATGAATCTAAGCCATTAGATTAAGATGATAACACAATAATTTAACCACATACATCATACACATTTCTGAATCACATACATGCACTAAAGGTTAGAAAATCTCCACTAACATCTTTGCACAAAACATGGAGCATTTTCATCCAACATGTTTGCATAAAACATGGAAACATGTTTGCACAAAACAAGGAGCATTTTCATCCCAAAATTCAGCCAACATGTTTCCATAAATCATGCTCCAAGTGCTTTCCTTCTTTTGTTTTTTCTCTAATCTTTCCACTATAAATACTCCTCAAACTCTCTTCAATTCAGAAACTCCCTAAGTGTTCTTTCTTTCTTATTCTATCATTCTTCTTATGTTCTTCAAAGACTTCTCTTGATCCTCTAAACTTCATCCAAACACTTAAATCCTAAGTCTAAACTTTCACTAGGCCTCACAAGAGTTACAATCTTTAACTCTAGTGAGAAATATTTTCTTAAGCACTCAAGTTCTAGAGCCAAGATTCAAGGAGGGTCATCTACTCCAAAGACTCTTATTCAAAGCTTAAGGAAGAAGAGAAGGACCCTTTTTAGACCCTACACAAGAGGTAGGAGTTTCTTCTTTATTTGTTCAAGTATTGTTGGCTTGTAACTTTGCTCATAGATAGAATGCCTCAAACTTGAGTTATTGTCAAAAGTTTTGAATAATTAAATTTTTAGAAAACACAACATGTTCTATTCTGCTATGAGTACTTTTATGATGTTATCAAACTCAAATATAACTTAAAAGATTGTATGTGAAACTTGAGTTAATAAAGATAACTTAAGACATGAACATGGCAGGTGCTGGAATTTCTAGTTATTTACGATAGTTACTTCGAAAATTAGTGTTCATAAAATATGAAAGATCTCGAAATGAAAATATTTTTATTATAAACTGGACTCATTGTAGAACACTCTCCAAAAAGAATCACTTAAAACGGAGTTTCCTACCCCCAAGATATAAATTTTTAAAGTAGAGCTTAAGACTAAAACTCTTAATCTGACCTTGTAGTAGTAAAATAGGTGTAACTCACTCTAGAAAAATGAAAATGGACTGATTTCAACTTTGTGGAAAAGCTAACACATCTACAAACACACTTATGTATGCTATGCATAAAGTTTTACACCACAAAAATACAGAATGAGAGATATATTTTCGGGACGATTGTCTTTGAGAAAGTCTTGAAGGTAGCGTGATACTGTGAGAGTGCAATTTGGAAAAGTTCTGGCTAAAGAAAGACTTGGTATTTAAGTGTGTCAATTGTAACCCACCTCTCTTTCCTGGGAATCCTACTATGCACAATTTATAGTTGATTTACACTAATCTAAGATGTTAGTGCTACAAATTTATTCTAAAAGATGTCAGAACTCTAAATAAAAGATTCAAGTCTTGTAAAGAGATAATTTTAAGGATTTAAGTAAAATAATAATCTTCAGGAGATATATATAAAAGTTATAATAAAAATATATAAAGAACCTCTAAAAATATCTTAAAGGGTATTAATTTATTAATGGAAATACTAAGAGTACAAAGAAGACTAAGAAAAAAAGATAATACCAAGATATCCATAACCTATTAGGAACACTAGAGACTTAACTTGATAACTTAGGTTGCTTAATATGAATTATCTATGAGAATGTTTACTATGAGATTTACATGATATTGTCTATGTTACATGAAGTGATATACAGAAATGTGAATGCATTGATGAGATATGAAATGATAATGATAAAATGATTGACTGTGCCATGATTTATTAATGTGCATACATTCATATTTCAAATGAAATAATAAATAGACCAACTCACTGCTTAATCCTCTTTGAGGATTAAGGTATTGATGATTTCACTCAGTAAGAATAAACGTAAAACCTGAAAAAGTAGCAATGATAGTCTGGAAAAGTGGACTTGAGCTAAACTCACGGCTTAACCCCCTAAACCGTTGAGATCATGGCAACGGAAAGAAAACCAAAAGGTTATGGCGACGGCCACGGTATGAGCTTATTATCCTTTTAGGGTGGTCTAAGGCATTGATGCATTCATCCCGTGAGTAATTAAGAAATATGTTGATGAAATAAATGAAACATGATGATCACTAAACAAGTGAATGTTGAGGATGAGCAATCATGAAATGCATGCAGCTCCTAAATGATTATTGCTTATTAGTGGTTTTACATGATATGCTTATATGTATGCTTGATGAAATACTGAACGGATATTTCTGCTAATGTTCAAGATTAGTTTAAAAGTAACTGCACTTCGGCTAATCACATTTGTGAAAGTTTGATAATTGAATCCTTACCTGTTCACCTTTTTATAATAAACCCGAAATGACTGGGACGACAACGATGACACTTTTAGTACAAGTAGGAACTCCTACTGAGAAATCATGTATTTCTCATTCCTATGTTTATTTTCCGTTGTCGTTACCAGAGACAGACGTGTCCACCTAAAGCAACAAAGTTGTAGCTGAGGAAAGAGGTAGCGCGTGAAGATTTCAAACCTTTCAAGTAGGAGCATTCCGAGCTTTAGTTACATTATAGTTTGTGAGAAACAATTAGTAATAGTAGAACTTATATTGTTATTTGTAATAACTTATCCGTATGATATATGCCCTGTTGTGACTTATGTATTAAGTGATTATATTCCAGTTTATGTGATAATAGTTCTACACTTAGTCTCTTATTCCGCTTATTTAATTAAGTGCGCAATGTAACTTGATTATTATCTATAAAAGTGCTATGTATTTCACTTCTCGTTACAGGCTTAAGTTTTCAAAAAATTAATTTATTTGAAGAAAAAAAAAACTTCCACTACTTTTCTAAGTTAATTTCAAAAGAAAATAAATTCAAGGCATAAGTGACAACTAATAGAATCCAAATGTGAACTTAAGCACAGTGGGGTTCTATTAGGGTGTTACAATAAGTGGATCCGCAACCATGGAGTTTATGCTAATATGCTCTATAAACACTTTTACCACTCTGTATTCCTCTTAATATATATGGCTACAACATTTTGTCAAAAATAACTAAGAGGTCTTTCAATTTCATCTATAATTTGTAGCCTCGTGATAAAATTTTACAGTCATATTGCATGATTGGATGCCTCATGATAAGCTTTAAACACAATTACTTTACTGGAAAAGTAACGAGTGCCTACTTAGCACTCTTTCAAAGATTGCTTTTCTAACAAATATATAATATTAGTTTAAAGTGGATCTATAATTACCCTTGCATCTAGCAAAGTCGAAGTCTGAATATCCAGTTATCTCTTATCTTATCTGACTTCCCACATGTGAACATGTGATGTTTTGTTCTTTAAAGATGACACAAGATCCATTTGCTTGCTATCAAATGATCCATTACCGTATTATTGAAATATCTGCTTAACATCTCAACAATGTACACGGTATCCAAGTATATACAAAATTGAGCATACATTATAATTCCCATTGTGAAAGCATAACAAATCTTCTATATTTCTTTAATTTCAAAAAATACTTTAAGGGCGTTGATTGAGACTGAACATGTCTCCTTTAATAACAAGGGTGTATCCTGATTTGCAATCCTGCATGCCAATTTTCTTAACTACTTTTTCAACACAGCTCTTCTGTGATGATCCAAGAATACATCAAGGGCAATCTCAATGCATCTAAATCCCTAATACAAAAGAGATAAAAAAATGTTTGTACTCCCACTAAACTTTGGCATATATAATAATCAACCTTATCTATCTTAAAACCAAACGAGATAACAATTGGATGAAATTTATAATACCATTGGTAAGAACTTGTTTAAGCTCATAGATTGATTACTTTAATTTGCAAACCAAATTCTTTGCATATCTCAATACAAAGTTTTCTGATAACACGATAAGAATTGTCTCACAATGTCACCATTGAGAAACATAATCTTAACATCCATCTGATGTAACTTGGATCAAAATAATTCACAAATGTCATTGTTGTCTTAAGAGAGTCTTTCTAGAAAATCAAAGAGAAAATCTCTTCTTAATTCATGCCTTCCTTTTGAGTGAAATCTTTTGCCACAAGGCATGCCTTATATTTCTCCACATTACCCTCAAATCTCTATTGATTTTAAATATTCATTTTCAACCAATGAGATTCAATCATTCAGGTAATGGGACAAGTTCTCAAATGTTATTGTCTTTCATGGACTAAATTTATTCCTTCATAACATCAATGCATAAATGATAATTAGTACTTTTCATGATATGATGGAAGTTAATTGGATCATCTTCCAACAATCCATGATCTTTTTTACATTCTTGGAGAAGTATGAAACAATAATCAGAAGCCACACTTCTCTTTTCTTTAGTCAATCTCCTTACTGGCCTTTGTTCAATTATTGAATTTATTTTCAGAAATACCTTATTGATCTTTATTGAGGAAATTTTTAATATTATTTCTAACCTTATTGCTCCCCCAAACTCAATATACTCAAAGAACTAACATTCCTATCTCAAATATTGATCTAATTGTGGGATCATAAAACTTATACCTATGAGACCATACAAACTATTCAAACTAAGTAGTCACTAACCATTTCCTGAGTCCAACTTCTTTTTAGTTGGCCTATAACGCCTTGCCACAATTTGACAACTCCAAATGTGTAAATTCTTTATACTGAAATTTTTTTCCTATCCATAATTCATAAGGAGTTTTGGTTACTACTTTAATGGAACTATATTAAGGATATTGGCTGCAACTGTTGACGCCTATTCCAAGATTGATATTGGTAGGATAGTATGATTGATCATACTTCTTACTATATCTTCTAATGTTATATTTCATCTTTAACCAACACCATTCATGCTAAAATAGCATTCAACATGGTATATTATAAGACGACACTTTATTCTTCCAAGGATTTGACAAATGATTTTGGACATTGTTCATATAATCTATCATATCAACCATAGCACTAATTACCATGATAAGATTTGATAACCTTAACACTTTCACCTTAATCCTCAATATAATCTTTAAATACCTTAAACATGTCCAATGATTCAAACTTCTTGCAAATGAGATAAAGGTATCTATAACTTAAAAATCGACTATGAGCAACAAAAATATTGTTGATCATTCCAGGAAACCATATGGAATGATCCGCAAATAACCATATAAGTTCAACAGCATCTGAAGATCTATAGATACCAAATCTCTTTGTGATTGGTTGTTTCTCTTTAATACACACTTATCTGGATAGTAAAACCATAATCTATCCATAAACGTGTCAAAAATTAACCTTAAAACAAACAAAAAAATAAGAAGTATACATTTCTTTACATGCCAAAAATTATATTTGGCACAATCATTATTCATAAGTCCAACAATCCAATGGAAGTTCAACTAAATTCCTTATTTATTCATGTTGTTGTTTCTTCCAATATGAACTATTTGCAGCTTTATTTTTTTTTTCTTTCATACTTTGTCTTTAAAAGTACTTGCCAACGAACACTTTTAATATTTTTCTTACCTTCACATTAATAGACTATTTGTCCTTTTGGCAGTTATAATTGACCCAAGACGAAAAAAATTGTGCCAAAAAAACAAAACTAAATACATGAAGATATCATAAAACAACTCTAACTTTAATGCGTTTAATTTTAAAGTATGATGAGACATCTCCATGATATACTACCATAAATTTTATATATATATATATATATTATACTTTATAAAAAAAATTCAATAAAGTCATACTTGTTCCAGCTTTATCGCTATTTACAAACCCTTTTTTTTAATTTAAAATAAAAGTAAAAGTAAAAAATTCCTTAAGAAATTCATTGGCACTGAATACCTTTTTAGACATATTGCCCTTGAATGTTTTTGGAACTTTATGCTACATGGTTATAAAACTCGTGCAATTTGAACAACCTCTTTCTCAAAATCATTTTTTTTATAGTCCTTATTAGAACTTTTATCCATTAGCGCATTAGGTTGTTCAATCCTTAGTGCACAGTCCAGATCCAAGTAGCCAAAAACAATCATTATGTTCTCTTTACATTCCGTAAAATTGTTCCCATTTAATATAGGAAAAATTTGATATTGGCATATATGACATAAGCAGATATAATATTAAAATTAGAACAAAACAACATATTCACATGAATTTAAATAAACTCAAATAATAGTAGGGCCCATCACAAGATACCTAGCACAACATTAATATTTAGTCTTTGGACAGAAATATAAACTTGTAAGTGGTACTCTCAATGCAGTCATGGGTATTGATGGTAAATCCTATCAAACAACAAGTCTATCTTTGGACTGACTTGTTGCCCATATGGAACCTAATAACCATCACATACTCATCACCACAATTGTATACATAATTCGGCCAGATATAGACATTCCTTTGGGCTGGTCAATATCCGCATGAATCATCTGTGTAGGAATCAAATGTTGATAATAAATCCTGTCCAACAATAAGCCTATCTATGGACCGGCTTATCATTCACATGGAACCTAACAATCACCACATACTAATTACCACAGGTGTGTACATGTAATTCGGCAAAATGCTAATTTTCCTTTGGGCTAATCAATATTCACAAGAACGACATGCTCACAATCATCCTTATGTTCTAAAATAAATTGACTTAGATAAGAGAGGCTACTTTGGTAGCATGTTGTTTCAGTCAATTTATTTAAAAACCTGTAGAACTGTCACCAAAATTCTCTATGTAACAAGAATTGAAACATACATATGTTCTTAATACAATTATAATAAAGAAAAAGGTAATGCCTCCATAAAAAGTATACATATGTAGTACTCCAAATATCAATAAGATAAATTCGTATTTATAAATAAATAAATAATTGAATCTTTTACTTCACTCATTACTATGCCAAAAGAAAAGCCAAACAAAAGTTATTTAGCTTTTACTTTTAAGCCTAGATTGAAATCCAAAGATCAACAAAAGGGAAATCAATTATTTCTCAATGATTCAATCATGGACCGCTCTTAGACCACTTGTTAAAAATCATGTTTTTTATAATCCTAAGATCATCCATGTTAAATCATCTAGAAAATTGGAAGACTATATGCGGAAGCATACTTGAACATCCATAGGAACTGACTGGTGTTTGGACATGTGGTTATTGATCTTCCAAGTTAATATGCATCCTTCAGAGACGACGGCTCTCCCTTTTTTTATTATGGGATGTCAGTAAAAAAAGCATGCGTATAACTTTGGGACTATAACCTTTTATAACTATGTAAACCCTAGTTTCTAATTCTGCCCATCATAAAATTAGTAACTAGGTAATCATGATATCTACACATAATAAGCCCATACTTAACGAGATTATTTAAGCCCATTAGCTTGTCCTTATCAGATCACTTTAATTTGGGTCAAACTTTATAATAGCATACAATATACAATTATATATACAAATCCACATACAGATTCTTACATGTGGAAGCTTCCCAGCTTTATTTCCCATCAAAAACCTTTAATAGAAATGATAGCTATGGATGAACAGGTATTCACCATGAATCGTTGTTTCATTCTTATCTGTACATTTTGAATATGTATTTTGATACTATTTATTTCTCAAATCTTAGGGTGATAGAATACAATGCATGCTCAAAAATATGTATGTACGCATATTTGAAGGCCTGATAATGAAGGAAATGTTTATATGTTATCAAACGTTTCTGTTGCATATAACTCTGTAAGATTCAAGCCTTCTAGGCATGAATATGTTGAATATTCTTCAAAAAAGACACTATTATTAAGTTAATTCTAGACTCGATCATTCCTTCAAATGGTTTTTGTTTTGTGCCACATAACCAAATTTTGAGTGAGACAAAGGAAGATGCATATTTAGTAGGTATGCTTCTAACTAATGAATATTTAATATAGATACATAACTCTTTCTATACTTCGTTATGATCATTTCTAAATTAAGGATAAATGTTTTCAGACATAATAGGTTTGATCACAGGAAAAGGGGATCTAAAAGATCACACCAAGGATAGGAAATCATCCAAAATTCCTAGAAATTGATCTTGATGACTTGCAGTAAGTAAATGTTATCTATAAGAATTTTATGTCATCTATCTGCCTACATTTTGTTGTTGTTAATCATCACCTAACATGTACTTGAAATCATTGCAGAGATGGAAGCGAATTAAGGGTTACCTTATGGGAGGATACTTGGAAATCATGTTATTAAGTGTATTGTACTAACTTGAAACAAAATTGGGGACATTGTCTTGATTTCAAGGATGACAATGATACTGAATAATGAAGTTTTACCAATTAAATTTCAAAGGAGACAGTTTCCTTTAATAGTATCATTTATTATGACAATCAACAAGTTCCAAGGCCAAACACTTTCTTGTGTAGGATTGTACTTGCCAAGGCCAGTCTTTACACATGCCCAATTATACATAGCACTTTTAAGAGTAAAGTCAAAGAGGGATTTAAGTATTTTATTTGCAAAGTCATGAAGTAGCTTTACAAAATTGCACAATCAATGTGGTATATAGAGAAGTATTTGACAAGTTAACATAAGGTTGGTTATTCATCTATTGCATTTAGTTTTATAAATTACTAAACCACTAATAGTTATTTATTTCTATAGTATCCCATGAGAATAATAGGGATGTTTTACCATTAAAAATTTTTACTATTTGATATAGGTTAACATCAACAGGCTTTATATTTATGAAGTCAAATATATTATTAATTATATTTATATATTGTTAATCTTTTTCTTTTGTTGCAAATGAGTGCTAATGTTGATATTGACAGATGGAGCAGTGAGTTTCATACCATATGATTGACAAACTTCTATAGTTTTTATTACAAACTATTATGTCAAATGTATGAAATCTTTGTATGCTCCATTGAACATTTGAAATGGACTACCCAAATTTTGTTGCACCTATTTATACTTATGTAAGTTTGGTTTGTCTTATGTTAGTTTGGTTTTTCTTAATTGTTAGGAAGATATTAGTTAGATGGTGACTATGAATATTTTTAACAATTATTTAGTTTGTAGAATAATTGCTAAACTAAAAACATTCACAATAATTAAAGTCAGTAATATATGTTTATTCTATGATATTTCAATGTAAATGTTTGTCTAATAGATGATTTAAAATATATACTCCATAAAATATATATTGTCATTTAACATCTCTTTCTTATATAGTATGAATTTGTCAATGTTATTCCTATGACATGTATTTATTATTGTTTCTGACCTTTAGATATTTGTTTTGCCGAATTGTGTATATAATAAAATTGTATAAAATTAATACATTCCAATTCAATTTTATAATAATATATTCACTATATCAAATTCTAAATCATTTTAATTATATAATTATTCATGCATCGCACATGTAAAAAACTAGTTCCCTCTATAGGTGGAAATTTAAATCCTTCATTTTAGGTAGACAAAATCCCTTTTTAAAATCTCTTGAATTTTGCAATTTTTTCTAAGTAAATATCAAAATAAGATATTTTATCATGATGAATTTTAAATCCTTCTAAAAATTACATTTTCTTCTATGATTGCTCTATCCAAATGCATATTTAGGGTTTCTAAAATTGTAATGTGTTTGTGAATAAGATCCTAGGGCCCTGTTTGGGGAAATAGTTTATTTAAGCTCTTATAGAAAAATAACTAGTGTGATACCTATGCTACACACGGCGGTATCAGTAACTGCTTGTTTAAAAATTAAAGTATTTTATATGTATAAAGTAATTTGTAAATCTAATATTAAAACTAACTTGGAAAATTACCTATAATGGTAGTTGATGGATCATTTGGTGATCTTTTTTTAGTAGCAAAAATCTTAGTAGTGAAAATTTTTTCTATGATCCATATTCTTATCATATGTTTATGATTTATGCAACATGAGAAATTAAACAATTTGAAAAAAATTAATATCCCACTCAAGATTATCGAATATGGATTGAGGTGTTAAAAGGATGATACAAATGGCAAGTAGATCGAATAACAATTATATCAAAATATTATAGCCGAGGAAGGTTAAATAGCAAACATAAATGCATAATTGTATCATACATGAAATGATCCGTTAACAAAGATAGTTGGCATTCTATCTAGAGTGTTTAAAAGATGATATAATTAGCACCAAAATTTCATATGTCTTTAACATAAACATCAGCCAATATATTTGAACCATCAGTAATGTAAATGGTTAATTCATCATTTGTTTGAAGATTATTTATTATGCATACTTCCTTCCATCTCTGGCCAAATTTTTCTTGATTATTTCTTGACTTTAAAATTTTGCAAACAAATTGGTGAGTATGCTCTCCTTTGTGAATTGTAAGGGTTCAACTTCCCATGGTTCCAAATTGGGATAATTCTCTAGACAAATCTACACCTAAATTCTAAAATGGAAAAAAGAAACAGATAAAGATTAGTATATCAAGTTATGAAATGATGTCATGGATAAAAGGATTTTATAGGGACAACCTTAACAAATGATCTTGTATCAATTATATTTTCCACTTGATTTTGAGTAGATTCATAATGAGTCAAACGTTTGATAAATTCCCTGTTAAGAAAGATGATGTTATTAATTTCTTGAAGTAGACAAAAAGTTGATAAATGAGTTGATGCTACATAATTAGAAAATGCATTTACCTAACATTTGACGAACTAAGTTGGTTCACAATTAGATTTAGAGGAGTTAAAGGTCTAAAAAATAAATGGGAAAGTTAGAACTCAAGTTTGACATCATTTATAAAATGATTGGTAATTGGTTCAAGTGTTATATTGCCTTTGGGGAGAATCATCACTGTGAGTTTCAGAAGTAGTCTCCTCATCATGATCAATAGATGAAGAATCATAATAGGGATTTATCGTTTGCATGAATGTCTTGTAATCTTATTTTATAGTATTATAAAGATTTTGTGGCAAAACATTCTTCATATTTTTTAGATGGTTCAACTCGAAAATTCAAATCATAACATCTATCATCACATATTTTAAGATAACAAATGACATGATAAACATAATATAACTCCAAACCATAGTTGTGTTAGAGATTGTAAAACTGCTTCAATTAGGATAAACCATAGCTCACACATGCCTTTGTTCCATGCTGTGCAATTTGTAATTGAAAGCAATTATCCTTGCGACTAATTGTGTACAGCGTGTCTTGAAACTCATGACCATGAGCTTCAACAAAGTTGGAAGGTAGTTGTACTACATTCTAAAATGAATTGAAAAGGAAATAATAAAATGTTAACTACAATCAAAAGTGATGAAGTAATGTAAATGGTCAATTAGTATTCTGATATGATCAATTATATGAGGAAAATGACTACTATATGGAGTTGACTGATAGAATATATTAATAATCAAATATGACACGAATTGGCAATAACATCACTTATTCAATATATCAAGGAGGTGTGGTTTGTGTGAACTAAGACATTGCAAAATAAGAGACTGCAAATTGAAGCACAACCAAGCAGTTGGTAAGCCCAATAGAAATATGATTAACCATACCAAATTCTAGCTATATTTTCTCCTAAACATCAAATGAGCTATATTTAGTTATTTACTCTACATGTATATTCACATACGGCATTTCCTTTATTTTCCAAGTCTTTGAGGCCAATGGAATATTTACATTGCCATGGCTTTCCAATTGCAAGAAGGCCTCAAGAAGCAATGATTTCATTAGTTCTATAGGTTGGCAAGTTTCGGGTGACAGGGAGGAAATGCATAGTTCTTGGTGTAATCGTTATGGGGCTGTCTCTAAACATATTCATGTGAAGAAAACAAGCTATCAAAGTTCAATAAAATTAACACTGTTAGAAATTTGGGGTGTAGTGTTGTGTTGTGAGAAAAATAGGCCTTAGTTTCATATAAAAAAAACCTCAATGGTATTAAAAATATGTGATTGAGTCTTAACAACAAAGGATGATGGAAGTATTAGAAATTAGATTTCATAGAAACAATATTAAAAATACCTTATCAAAATATATATGGATGTAGTGTCGCCTGTCCCCATCACGATTCCATGTACTTGAAAATGCCTTGAACATGTCTTGGGAAACCATGCGATTTTATAACATGTGTAGAAAATGAAAGCATGTAAGTTAACGCTGATTAAGATTCTAGAAAAGGAAGTACCCAACAGTACAAAAGATTAGAAAATGAGCCAATCATAAATGATTCAATGGGTGATGTTGTTTTTACCTGGGCAGAAAACCAAAATTTAATACAGAAGGGAAATTGAAAGCGATTTGAGTAGTGGGGACAATGATGTGCGAAAGTATTGTTGAAGGTTTTGGGTGTTTGCTTTGAAATAAGTTTCAGTTGCAAAATATGACTTTTGCGGTCCCTCCATTGCCTTTCTGTGTTTGAGGAAGAAAATAAGATTAGTCTTAAATGTGGTTGGCTAAGAGGATTGCATTGTCAGATGACTTTTGCGGTCCCTCCATTACCTTTTTGGTTTAATTTTTTTCCTTATTTTTTTTCGTGTGTGATGGTCCAAAACTGAGCATATATTTTGGGCTGTTAAGTTAATTCATATTTTTGGTAAGTTATAAGGATGCACATTTTTTTTCACTAATAACAGTGCTAAAAGGCCAACACGAATAGAAAACTAAGTGTGATGGGCCAAAACTGAGCAAATTTTTTGGGTTGTTAAGTTGATTCAAATTTATGGTAAGTTATATGGACGCACATATTTTTTTTACTGATAATAGGCCTAAAAGCCCAAGACAAATAGAAAACTAAGTACCCATAAATTGGGTAAATCTGCTTCTAGAAGAATCAGCAGAAAAATAAAGAGATAAGAAAGGGGGGACACTTCCAAATAACATTCCCATGAGTAGCAAGGACATGGCCATGAATACCCAACTATTCTACATACCTCTTGACTTTGCGAAAGACATGCAAGATGCAGATCTCTCAGTTGTGAGTAAACAAGCTTTGGATGGATTTAACTAAATGAGCACATTGGTGACTTGAGTAAAGCCCCTGGGCACATGCAAAATCTCAAGCATTTTTTTACTAAGAGTTGCGACCCAAAGCTCAGCAAATGTGATTGTGCAATTTCTCAGCCTCAAATTGAAAGGTTTGACATATGCATGTTTTAATTTCCATTTTGATTTTTTTTAATGTGAAAACAACGAATCCCAAGAAATACTGTTCGTCTAACACTGGAATTGTCTTGCCACGATGTATGTGTGATGTTAAAGGTACCAATTCGAACAGAATAGGCTGAATATGTAATGTTCACCTTTTTTTTGGTTGTTTAATTATTGTTAAGTTGTCAATAAATGGGTTGGTGACAGTTGTACTTCTATGAAGTTACCATGCAAGCGCAAAAGGAGTCTCCAACTGTTATGCAATGGAAGGATAAGTTTCTTCTTCAAAGCATAAGAGCACCTGATTATGGTTTCCATTATGCAACATTACATATTGATGCATATATTCTATTTAAATTTTGCTCTATTTTTATTTACTAATAAAGTATAATTAATTAAATTGCCAATGGCACAACCAGACTACTGTGTATGACTTGTGTATATTATTTTTATGTTGTCGTCAACTTTATAAGTATTGGAAATAATTTGTCAAGATCACAAAATAGGTACTTTTCACTTTTCTTTAAGATAAGATAATATTGCATAAAAAAAATGGATACCATTGGTTGATTACATTGCTCCCTTTCTTTAAGATAAGATAAGATTGCATAAAAAAGAAAGGATAGCATTGATTGATTACATTCCTACTTTTCTTGAAGATAAGATAAGATTGCATAAAAAAGAATGGATACCATTGGTTGACTACATTCTTCTATGAGTAGGTACATTTACAATGGGATAAACTATGAGCTGTGGCTCTCATAAAACGTATTCTTTTTGTGCAACGAGGTGTGAATAAAAGTTGGGGCTTTTTGCCTAACCAATCTAATAAGGGAAGACCACGAAAAATAAAAATAAAAATGGAAAACAGGTGCTAATTTCTTAAACAGCTGACGCGATTGGGCTTGGACAGCGAGTGTATTAGTTCCTAAATATAGGGGGAAAAAGTAAAAAAGAAACAAAAAAATAATTAAATAGTAATAATAAAATAATTTTAAACATTTGACCAACAAAAAGAACTTTAACAGTGGTATATTATACATAGTAACGTATATACAGTAATATATGTTATATATTAAAATAGTGTTGGTATAAAGATGATAAAATTCTTGATCAAACGATAATGAAAATATGTCTTGCTGTTATTATGAATAAGTTACTCACATAACATTATGAAAAATTTCTTTGTGCACTACATTCATGGTACATCCTTCAGTTATTTGGGTGTAATTTTTTAACAAAACTCTTAACCTTTGCTTACTTTTAACCCTTGAAAGAGCCACATAAAGCTGCCCATGTGTAAACACAGGTTTTAGTAGGTCTAGACCAACAGTACAAAAAGTTTGTCCCTATTACTTATTGATTGTCATTGCAAGTGAAACAATTATTAAGAATTGTCTTCTTTGAAATTTGAATGGAAGGGCTTGGTTATTCGGAATCAAATTCATCCTTGGGATTAGACCTATTAAACCAATTTTGCTGCCAGTCAATGCAACATATTTGATAACATGGTTTCCCATTCTTCTAACTTGAAGTCTAGTTCCATTGCATAGACCACTTGATTGATCTATATTCTTTAATAACATTATAGGAACGCCTTCTTTCAATATCAATTTAAGTGATGGTAGACCTGAAAAATTGATCCCATTTAGAACACTAGGAGAAAAAGCATTCAATTTACTTTCCATGTTCCCTTCTTTTATGCAAATTGAGTCAAAGCTCAGGTAAGTTTTTTCCTCTCCAGGAATTCTACACATGATATTGTTATTAACACGTGCAACATCTTCCAATGTCGGTGTGAGGATTGATCTTTCTTTAAAGTATGTAGCATTTGTCAAATTTGTAGCTATGCATGGGTAAACAAATTCTAACAACTCATCAAAAGCAATATGTGAATCTTGTATTAGTAGTTCAGCAGGAATTTCAACTTTAGATTCACCATCAGTTGAATCTCCAGCTAAGCCATCTCCTACCTGCAACATCCAGTCACTAAATTGTTTTATATGGTAATTCTCAACATCATTAGCACCTATTGATAGTCTCATATTCTTTGTCAATTGTAGAACCTTGCAATGATGCCATAAATATGAAGAGTTGATAGATGCCTGTATAATATTAGCCTAGTTCCCTTTGGGATGACAGGAAGAATTTGCCTAAAGTCACCACAAAAAACAACAACTTTTCCTCCACATGGCAATTATTGTCATAAACAGGTGAAAATCGGAGGATATCTCTTAAACATTTGTCCAATGCTTTGTAATAGCACTTACTTAGCATTGATGCCTCATCCCATGCTATTAATTTTGCTTGCACTAATAATTGAGCATGAAGAGTACCTTGTCTAATACTGCATGTAGAGTCCTCATCAACATTTAAGGGAATCTTGAATCTTGAGTGAGCCGTTCTTCCATTAGGCAATAATAATGAAGCCATCCCACTTGAAGCTACATTTAGCAAAATGTCTCCCATTAACCTTAAACATGCAGACAGTGTCTTCCAAAGGAATGTTTTTCTTGTACCACCATATCCATATACAAAAACAAATCCAGCTTGTTGATTATAAACAGGACTAACTTTTTCATCATATGTTTTTCTTTGTTCATTAGTAATGCTTTGCAAATATGTTGCTAATTCTACTTTTAGCCCGTCTTTGTCAAAGTTTAACTCATCAAACATAAGCCTATCATGGATACTGGACATGAATTCTTATGAAGGAAAAGGCATTTCTAGGAAATCTTTCAAGGATCGGCCATTTGATTGAAGAACGTCCTCTATGCTTGCAAGTATGATGTTTTTTATTTGTTCTACTTACAAGTGTAGATCTAAATACAAATGTAAGTTGATAAATTAAAAAGATAGATAAATATATTATATGATTACATATATTATTTGTCAATTACAAAACAAAAAAATAATAATCAAAGAATATCTACATGGTTGTGTATATACCTTCAGATTAAAGCAGTCTTCATTATCTAAACAACACATCATCTCCAAGTTGCTACCATCATTTATTCCAAACTATCTCAGGTCTATTAATGTTATTAGAAATTAGTAATATGACAAATAACCATCTTAGATATGTAGACGAAGCCCAGGTAACTGCTTCAAAAATTGCACCAATAACCTCTTTGTCATCTTGCAATAATCCTAGAGCATAGCATGCATATTTAAATATATTATGTACTACACCATCAACAGTTCTTAAATCTTTGAAATCCATGCATCCTTTTTGAATATTTAAAAGCAACCTGAGGTAGTAATCTTCTCCATTTGCTATGGGAATATGAGTCATTCGTCCTATAACAAAACCTTACTTTCTAGGCATCCATCTACAACAATTTTGTTTCCAGACAAATTTTGTAAGAAATTTAGCATATGCCAAACTTCTTGCATGTAGATAAAGTTTATTTGCTTCTATCCATCCAATAAACATTGTGGTCTTATAATTCACCTTGTCTATTACCTCTGTAATTGTGTCCTTATCTTTAAACACTATTGGTTGCTGGTCTGGCAAGTGAAATGGTAGTCTTATAACAACAGGTTCTTTTTGTTGGATATCGAAGCTAAATAGTCTCTATGTAGCTTCACAAGCTGAAATATACTTACAATCATAATAGTTTTTTATCTCATCTACCATTGACCTTTGTGAATTATCAACTTCAAATAAAGCTGCAGTCACCCTATAATTGCCCTTGTGCACATAGTTGAAAAGGTACTTAATTGCAACCGTTTGGTAAGTGTACTCGACATTAATTGGACAATCATATTTTAAAATAAGTGTTGGGTTGTGCGGGTCTATGTAACTATTTTTCAAACAGCAGTTGCATTTTGTAATTACCCTGTCATTATCACGTCGTCTATACATTAGAAACCCAACCTCATCAATGATTGTTCTTGATCTAAATGGCTTTGGGAAAAATTTTGAGCACCTCCTGTTCACCATGCAAGGACCATTTGCATTATGTAGGCGACACGGACCATGTACCATGAACTTTTGGACAGCTTCATATAGTTTTGGGTTTGTCTCTTTGTTTGGTATCTCTACAGAAATGTACTTGTCTAAATCTTCAACAGATCTAAGTCAGCAATCTTGGTGCACAAATAAGAGAATATGAGCATGGGGAAGACCTCTTTTTTGAAATTCAATCGTATAGACATCTGTATAAAAAATTGCATTAGCAAGCATAGGACATATTGGAAAGCAATTAGTTGGTCATAATGACACAATTAATTAGTTTAGGTGTTAGAATGAAAATATAACTTACATCCAATTAATTTTCCAAATATATGTCCTTTCTTAAAATCAGTTATCAACTCATCAAGCTTTAGTTTGAATATTCGGCATATGTCTGGCCTATCCTCGGGTCTTAGCCCCTTTTCTGCAACAAATCGCCTTATTTCTGGCTAATCTGGGTTACAAGTAATGGTGATGAAATAACTTGGATAATCAGCATATTTGCAAATAGCAAATGTATCTTTACAATTATTGAACATGTATCTTAGACCTCCAGTAAAATATATGGGCAATATTATTCTCTTTCCAATGCTTGTTGCATTAGTCTCACCTCTAACCATATGAAGACCTCTATATTGCTCAACTCTTAACTTTTGCTGGTTTTGCCTTATATAACCGAGGCGTTCTAACTTAACCATTGTATAGCTATAAACCAAATTTAAATAAACGCCCAGATTTCAAAATTACTGATAACTTATTCCTCCTATCTTGTATTCGATACGCAAAAAACTCTCTCATGCTAATCTAACCATTTTGTTACCAACTGCATGCCCTAGGTATTCAGCTATTGAAATGTTAGATCTATAACCATATTCTCCATAAGTAAATAATAATGAATATTGCAAACCAAGATACATCGAATGAAACACATCAATTCGTTGAAGTAATCTAGATTGAGTTTCAATTACCAGATCCCTATCTCCCATTGAGAGGTCTATATCACCGACTACTAACATAGCAACTTCAGAAACAGTTGGAAAATTTTAGCGTCTTCCATCAGTATAACGTTTTCTTATCAACCTAAGTTTTACTTCAAAAAAGTCCCCTTCTTTGTATCTGTCTCTGGCATATCGGAAAGTCTTTGCTAAAACATTAAATTCATCAAGCATACACGTTAGACTGGCAACAATATCTCTTTCTACTGGTTATACATCACTGCCTTGTCTGAAAATAGAATGCAAATATGAATATATATTTGATACCTAAAGCCATTATAAATGTAATATATAAAGAAGAAAGTATCTCAATGCATATATTCTATTTTCCACCTCGTTATGTGTGTCATATACATATATTTGATTAAATCTTGGTTTGCTATTCAAAGGAGGTATCAAGCTTCCAATTGAGTGGAAATTTTTGTCCACCAAGCAAGAATATAGGAGGTGCACTACCATTGTTAATATCGCGGTCAATTTTGCCGGCCATAGATGTAAAAGAAAACATTGAATTGAATGCTCTAATATTTTTTTGAAAATGTCTACCTTTTTCATCATCAAGTGCTAATAGATCTCTGAGAACTATTGGAAGTGATTGCAACAAAGTTAACTGAACCTTTCCTTCCATGCAACACAATGAGGATATTGGAGTAGTATTTTTTTTTTTTTTGCTTTTTGCAAGTCTCTCATTAGACCACAACAATGCGTTGCAAAATTGACATTCATAAATTGGATCTCCTACTTCCCAAGGGTCTACAAATATAGAAAAATGGTAGTGGAAAATACCCATATATATATAACAAAATCAATAAGAAAGATTAAAATGTTGATAGTAAAAGTTAACATACCTTCATAAATGGTGATTCCAGCAAAACAGATATCATCTATATTGTAATACATTAGAATAATAATCATTAGGTTATTATGAAGTAACATTGGATAATTTGAAAGTATGAATTTTGTTTTACGTTATGTGGCATTTATAGAAACATTACTATTTTCATGAAGATTTGTTTCAACCCTAATGTCATCAAAACCATTGACTTCTATGAAAAATAAAACAATAGTAATAAATTTTTATGATGATTAAAAGTAATGTAATAAATTTATTATTTACAATTATATTCAAATGAATAATAATTTCACATTAACCCATTAAGAAATAGTGAAAATTGATACCTTCATAGTCATCGAAAGGATCAAGAAATGCACTTTTACTTGTATTTTCATTATCATGGATTGAGTTTCGTTATCTATTTACAAATCATCAAATCGTGCCAACAATTCATGTCTTACATAATCCATAACTTCAACTTTTGTTTGGTCTGTTTGTTTGAAAAAATTCTCTCACTGCATTGGAAGGTGATAAGGAATGCATGAAATCAAATAAAATAACCTAAGTACATGGACGCAGAAAATTGGTGAAGTAAATCTCTGAAATACAGTGTACAAATAAAATATCAAAAGCTCACGTTAATGATGACGATCCTCCACTATGCGTATGCATAAGTTTCATAAGAATAGAAACTTCTTCATTATGTTGTGCTAAGGTTGTCATCAATGTAAGAATTTGGATTTGATTATAAATAGCAATAAGACATAATCAAGATCAATTTGTGTCGTTGTTATAATATTGTCTACAAATGATGAATTTATTCATCAAATAGTAACAGAACTGGGAATTCATGTTGAATTTGGGAAGAAAATATGAATAATACCTGAATTGATTTTTTGTGTATCCAATATTGTATGTTGATGTACGAGCATGTTTTTATTTTCCTTTCTAGTAGGGATTGTATTCCATTTTGATTGCACATTTAACTCACCTACCAAAGTCACTGTAGTCCAACAACAAATATAAGAAAACATGAATATTAGTCTTAGGAGATAAGAGACTTTGGAGTATTATACAGTATGTGCATGTATCATTCAGCTGACAAATAAAAGTCTTTATACTTACTGACCGTTAGAAACATCTGAAAGTGAAGTTTTTTCATTGTTTTGTGATGTCATGGATATTGGTTTGTCTCTGATGCAAATGTGTTTGGTCTTTGAATGTACACCATCATTAGATATGAGTACTCCTCGCGTTCTATGAATTTGATGGGGATTTGGTTTAGGTTTATTACTGTGATAAAATGTTTAGACGTTTGATGCTGTAGAAGAATTCTCTTAACAAAAGGACATCACTTTTCGTTTGATTGAAGGGGTTTATACTATTTAAATTTGAGAAATGAATACATGAATATTGAAGTTCATACTCTTTGATCATAATAATAACATAAAAAAAGGTAATAATGATAAGAATTACAGGTGAAAAGTAATACAGTGGGTGAATATTATAGAAATAGTTTAGAAGAATACATATAACATCTTACATTCCATATTGGATGAAGAAGTAGTTTTCCTTGTCCCTTTAATTTTGGTATTTTGTATAGTGAAGCTTCTTCTTAAATGCCCGACCTTAGGATTTGAAGCACTTTGTATAGTATCCATTAGTAATTCTGACTTTAGGCAGATGATGTGAAAACTAAATGATATAGGAAGGTGCAACACAAGTTGGAGGTGTAGAATAAAGACATAAATTAGAGGTTTATTGCTTACCATAGAAGTGGGAAAGTTCCATGTCATGTAAATGTACATAGCCTACAAAGGATTTACCAAAGGTTCGATCTTGAAATAGGTAAACAATATTATATTGTTAAGTTATAGTTTAATATTTTTTGTTGGCATTTATTTATTGCTATTCAGAAGTGATAGTTTGCTACTCTGTAGTGATAAGAAGTAGAAACATTAAAGAAGTTGGACTTCCTCTATTAAGTATTTGCTTTTAGGAAAATAGTAGTCACATATCATGTGGTTATTTATATGCTACGTTGGTATTAGGTCATAATAATAATAATAATAATAATAATAATAATAATAAATATGTAACAAATATTTGTTAATCAAAAGTTAATATAAAATAAGATGAAAACAAAAAAAAATGTAAATTTATTTTATTAAATTAATTAAATATCCTATTTTTATATAGTAACAAAAATGAGTTAGTCCAAGATTATATATATCTATATCATCATATAGTTCTAAACAACCATTGACACTTTACATGAGAATGCAACTACCAACTTGTTGAATAATTAGTTGTAGTGATTTTGGATATATACCTTTATCAAAGAGAATTTGAGGTTATGTACTAATTAATCTTAGAAGAACCATTTATAGTAGTTAATATTCTTATCCAGATACACAAATAAATACAAAAAATGATGGAAAATTAACATATTATTCATTCATTTGTCTCATTGAACACAATTTTGTGAAAGTTGGTATATCACTACTTTATTTGCAACTATGGATTAATCTAAACTAGCAATTTGATTTATGTAAATCCATTGGCTAATCAAACAGTTTATTTTTTTATAATGAATTTAATTGTATATTGTGAACACCATATTTTGTCCGAGTATTTTTATCTTTGTTTAACTAAAAAAAATAACAATAATATACCTCTCATCATTCACTAAAAAATAAAAAATAAAAAAAAATTCTAGCTTTCCGCAGCCCATGTCTTCTTGGTCGATCAGATTAAAAAAAAAAAGGGTGAAGAGTGCGTGTCTTAGCACCGATCTTACTCTTGATTTTGTCTAAGATGGCATGTTGCCTTTGATGCCTTTTGTGCACCGAGTTCAACATTGTTTTCTTTAACAATAAAAAAAGAAAGAAAAAAAATGAAGAACACTGGCACTATTTTCTCCCCTTAAACAAAGAACCAAAGAAAAATGGAAAGCATTGCCGAACAAAGAATGAAAATTCAGAAAAAAAAAATGGCAAAATCAAGTGAAGTCAGCACTAAATCCCCTAAAATTTGCGATGATTTGGGATAAAAGTCTCCCAATCAGATTCTCATATCTTGAAAAATATCAATCACAATTGGGTATAAAAAAAATATCAAAGTTCATGAAGAGGGGACTCTGAGATTTCCATTTTTTCATTTTCTAAAGATTGAGTGCAGAGGCTTTGAGTTCCATTTTTTTCATTTTCTAAAGAGAAAGAGCGAGCTCTTCATTTTCGAGAGTTCGAAGAAAGTTACAGAAGCTGGAAAAAGGAAAGACAGAAACACAAGTTAATGCTCACTTTAGTCCCTGACATTTTATGCATGAGTTATTTTAGTCCCTCACTTTTAATATGATTCAATTTAGTCCCTAACATTTACAAATGTCAATCAATTTAGTCCCTCTGTTAACATCCGTTAAATCACCATAAGATTGGAGCGCCTGGTGGGGACAAAGCACATCATCGTACCTCGTACCTTGGACCCCAGATCTTGGAAAATGGGACAAGGATATAGGAACTCGGAGCTCGCAACTTTAAGCCCTAGACGACCTCTATTTCATATTGGGTAAACTCGTTCCTCAATACCTTGGATCTTGGAAAATGGGAGAAGGATATAGGACCTTGAAGCTTGCAACTTTATGCCACGGATGACCTCTATTTCATGTTGGCCGAGCCCGTACCTTAGTGCCTCGGATCTCAAAAAATCGTAGAATGGGCTCTACTTCCTATGGGGCGAGCTCTAATTCCTCTCGGACGAGCTCTATTTCATATTGGCCGAGATCGTACCTCGGACCTCAGAGCACGGACCTCATACCACTAATGGTGATTTAACAGAATGATTAAATTAATTCACGTTTATAAATGTGCGGGACAAAATTGATTCATTTTAAAAGTAAGGGACTAAAATGACTTATGCATGAAATGTCAAGGACTAAAGTGAGCATTAACTCGATAAACATAGGTAAGCTATTTTGGCGTTCATTCATCTTGTATTTTTAAAGCTGTAGCTGTTATAAAGCCCCATACTGAAGTCCGAACTCCTAGCCATTTCCCCTCCCAAGCCAAGAAGCCCACATGCGAAGTCTAACCTCCTAGCCATTTCCCTTCCCAAGCCAAGAACCTGAACCAAACCAAATTCTGAACTCCGGCCACATCCAGATAGCCATGAAAACACCAGCCAAACTGAATTCTGAACTCTGATCTTTTCCCACAAGCCAAGAACCTCACAACATACCTAATTCCGACCTCCGACCATAACCAAACTGCCACGAACGTACTAGCCAAACCGAATTCCGAACTCTGATATTTTCCCACAAGCCAAGAACCTCACTACCTTACCCAATTCCGACCTCCGACCACATCCACACAACCACCAACCACACAACCCACATCCAAATTCCGATCTCCGTCCCATCCCTACAACCACCAATCACACAGAATAACCTGAATTTCGAACCCCGATCCTTTCCACATGGTACCTGAACCAAAACTCTCCTTACCGAACTCCGGCATCCGACCAACGATTCCTAATCTCCTATCTCTTTCTCCACCATTTAACCTTTTTTTTTATTACTAGTGTTATACCCGCACGATGCACGACGGGTCTATTAAAAAGATATTTAATTTAAAAATAATATATATTAAAAAAATTTCAATTTGATGCGATTTTTGTTATAACATCCTCTAGTTATAGAACTGTAACAAAAAATCCACAATCTCACCTAATAGCATTAGTCATGAAAAAAGTTGTGTAGATAAAACCATATATACATGAGAAAATTTAGTGGTAGCATTACATGAAACTTTAATGAAAAACAACTCATGGTAGTTTATATAAGACAACTTATAACTGTAAAAGTATATAAAAAACAACACTAACAATAGTAAACAAAATAGCACATACAAATCCTATAACACTTGTAGTCCAGACATGTTTGAAGTTAACCAGAACCACACAAGCAGTATATAATAGTATTTTTTTAATGTTGTTGACGAAAAATTAGCTGTTAATCATAATAAAATAAACTTTTTTTTATAACCCGTGCAATGCACAGGGATGATTAAACAACATTTATATGATAAATATATTAAATCAATTTGACATCATGTTATAATTAAAGAATATTTTATTAAAAAAAAGCTAGGAAAGGCTTTTGTTTATGGAAGAGATCTAGAAAAAGTTTACTAATGTAGGGAAAAGATCTAGAAAGATATATGGAAAAAATATATATGAGAAAAAGTAGAAGGAAAAAATGATAAGGGATAAAATAAAGTGAAAAGTATGAAGGAGTGGAAATAGTTTTTGTTTGTTTTTTGCAACAATGAGTGGTTTTCTGAAGGCCTTGATTTTGAAATATAAAATGGGAGAGAATTGCTTCTCACTTAAAATAATATGTCATTCTTTTTTTTTTTTAACAGAAAATTGGCATGATTTGCTCACTTTTGTCAAAGATCTAGCTCATTGACTTCATTAATGGCTTTATGGATAGGTGACATGCACCGATTGCTAAAATCTCTTTTTTAGGGACTAAGGAAGGATTTAATTTTCATATTTGTTTTAGACAAAACTACCAAATTCGTTCCTCTAAAATTTCGCGTCAACCAGATTGGTCCCTGTAAAAAATAAACTCTTAAATTCGTCCTTGCAAAATTAAATAGTCGGCCAAATTAGTCCTTACAAAAAAAACTCTCAAATTAGTCCCTGTAAAAGTGAATTATCGGAAAAGTTAGTCCTCCTTGGTTGACTTATCAGAGGGACTAATTTGCTCGATTCTTCAATTTTATAGGGACCAATTTGTCTGATTTTAAGTTTTCACATAGACCAATATGAGAGATTTATTTTTCAGGGACCAATTTATCCGACTATTCAATTTGTAGGGACCAATTTGAGAATTTTTTTTATAGGGACCAATTTGGTCGACGCAAAATTTTAGGGGACCAAAATGAGTGTTTTCCTTTTTTATAATATTTAATTTAATATAATAATATGAGGTTCGTAAAATTACACAACTCTACTTGATCTCGTGTTGCTTTATATTATAGCATGCTATAAAAGAAATAAAGTATGTGTTATTAAGATGTATTTGCTACTAAATTAGAGATAGAAATTTTGCAAGTAAAACTAGCAATATCAAAGGCAATAACAACATCATATTTTGATATGTTAGCCTAAATATTTTTAGGCATCAACCTACTTTGTATATTTATCTCAATAAACTTCTAATGTCAGTGAATGTTAAAAAAGCCACAACATGCATCTTCATGAAATTTCAAAATTCTATCTATGCTACTTGAAGAATATAAATCCCCTGAATGATAACCAAGTTCATTTTAATGCCAGTAAATACATTAAAAGGAACAATAAGTTAGTGATCTATTATACTATGGAAGAGTTATTTGGCTTCATTAACTTGTCCTAAACTATATTATAAAAAAAAAAGGGCCACAAAACTTCCTTTCAAGTGGAACTCCAATAGTCTTTCAACTAATCCATTTTGTTAGATTAAAGTCATAATAACATCAATGAAACAGAATATAGAATTCATTACATTAAAACTTACAGTGGTTCAATATTGTCAAGATAATCTATGAACGCCATGCAACAAAAAGTAGTTGCATCCCTCTAAGTCCGTGAAAAAAAATTCATAGTCCTAAAATGGTAACAACTAATAGAACCTAATTTGTCATTAATTATTGCTATAGAACTTCCTAGAAGGATCATATCTTTGATAAACACAATGGGATCAAAATTGGTGCAGAAGTTTGAAGAAGGTGAAACTCCAATGAACTGCTGACTTAATCTTACTCCATTACCTCCGCTCATGCTTTTTCTTTAGGACATGAAACATGCATTCTCTCAACAAAATCTATGACCATGTGAGGCCTTTCATCAAGTAATAGTTGTAGTGCATGATAATATATCAAGGCACAATTGGAGAACATTAACTTGGAAATTACACCTCCGTTCGACAACATTAGCTAAAACAAAGATCAATTCCGTTGATTTCAAGGATATTGCAACATCACCCTTTTCATTTCCACTTCCCATAAAAAATGTGGTGGTGTATAAGGTGCAAGTGGGCTCAACCAAATAACAAGGCGCTTCCATTTCCCTAATTCCCTGTCGCCCAAAATTTTAATGACAAAACATTTCACGCAGCATGGTTATCCTATATGAAGAATGCAACAATCACAAAGCATTCCCTTTGTTGCTTAGTCTATACTAATTTAGCTAATATGCATTAAACATTTTTAAGAAAATTGGCAAATACATTAACCATGCAAGGAAGAGCCTAATCAAATGAGATGTATCGAAAGTCAAAAGCTGTAACTAAACAATAATTATTATTTGAAATTCAATATTAGCTTGACATCATTCAACAACTCTTACCCTGCTATGGGTTTTCCAAAACTACCTCCATGTCTTATGTAAAACTGCAAGAGCAACATAATCTACTTGAAAACACCACAAACAAATAATAATTAATCATCAAACTACCTTGTAGTAGAAAAAATTCAAGGCCAGATGATTCAACTCCTCGCTCAATCTTTGTGTCCTTGCAAAAAAAAATTACATTGAAGAAAAATCAGCTAAAGTAACAATCTTCATGTCTAGAAGCCAAATGGGTAAATGGTTATATTAAAAAAGGGGCTATCACCAAGAAAATAAAAAAGGACCAAGGCAGACAATGCTGAGCAGGCAACAGAGAATGTAAATTGCCTTAATAATTGAAATTATTGCACACTGAGTTATCCATACTCACTTTCCTCAAAAGCAAGAACAAATATAGTGGGGTGTATATCATAATCACAATTAAGATCAATAACAAAAACATGAACGACCTTAACACCTAAACTGAAATCATAATTCTAATTGCTCTAAGATCTAAAATTAATCAAGATCCACCAAACAGCACAATCCATATAAGGAAATAGAAGTCAATGATATTGAATAAAAGTCATTAAATAAACCAGGACAAAAAATTAAAGCCAACATCAAGTTATAAAAGTCTATGATATTAATAAGTTTTTAGATATTAAACCACATTTGAGAGCTATAAATACCACTCATATCTACCTCTCCTACTCTAACTTTGAATCTGAACCCTATTGATCTCCTCTATCATCATGGTATGAGCTATTGCCAATAGCAGGCATCCGAAAATGCTCATATTCTGTGTCAGTGTTCTCAATGGAAGGCTTCCTAACTTCCTACTATTAAGACTAAAATAACGACAAAAACATGACAAAAGTTAAAAACAAGCAAATAAAAAAGAAAGCTTTAACCTTTAGTTTTAAAAATTGGAATACAAAAACGTATGTCCTTCTCTCATATGAAAGACATGGAAACAAAACAACATAAATTAGTGAACCCATAGGTGCATTACATTATAAAAATTAACTTCGAAAACCAAAATACCATTAGCAATAAGCCAAATGGGGAGAAGGATGAGAAATAAAAAAATAGGAAGATGAAAGGAGAAGAAGAAGAGGAAGAAGAGAAAGGAAAAAAAAAAAAAGCAGAACAAACCGTGAAGCCCCAACCATGAGACACCATGGGAACTATTTCCATGATGCCCTTCTCAGTCGCACGATATCCATGGAGCCACCCACAATCTCGAGCCACCATCGCTGATCTGTCACCTCCACTGCGTACTGCACCGTTGTCTGTACATAGACCTGCATCCCATCCACACCATCACGCCACTGCCACCTCGCCTAGACCAACAACAACAATCATCTTCACTTCTCACACCCTCTCCCTCTGTAATGACCCATCTATTTGTATTTTTTTGATAAAATAATTATTGTGGGTAATCGCTAAGGATTTTAAAAATTTAGATACACACAGTTAAGATCAAAACAATATAAACATTTTGTAAAAAAAAATTAATTAAATAATTAAATATTAATAAAATTTTAGAATAATAATATTTTAATCAGTAATATAGGATGAGATCTTATAAATGATATTAGGAAAAATTAAATAGGTAGGATAATGTTAAAAGAATAATTTACCCGAAAATGTTATTTTTATGTCAATCAAGTACTGAAATGATAAGAGTGAGCTCAGAAACCCGAGTTTCGGGGTCCTTAGTTTAGGAGTGAGCTCAGAGACTAGAGTTCTGAGGTCCTTAGTTTAGGAGTGAGCTCAGAGACCTGAGTTCCAAGGTCCTTAGTTTAGGAGTGAGCTCAGAGATCCAAGTTCCGAAGTACTTAGTTTAGGAAATGAGTCCCGAGATCTAAGATTCGAGGTCAAAACCACAGTTCTGGAATGGTTTTTGGGAGTAAGTCCCGAGGTCATTACTTTAGGATGTGACCCCCGAGATCCGAGATCCGAGGTCAGAAACATGGTTTTGGAATAGTTTAGGATCCAATGTCCAAGGTCCGAGACTAGCAATCAGGGGTTTGAGCCTTCCAATCCAAGGTCCCCTCATAACAATTGTTATAAAAGAATTAGAGAGAAGTTTTATAAGAAATTCAGGAGACTTAGCAAAGATAATCTCCAAGTCAAGTATGAAAGTAGAACTTTTAAAACATAAATCTTACCCAACAACTATGAGATTATTTTTATACAATTGATAACGATGCACGCAAAGAATGAAAGCTTAAGACCATAAACCTTATACAAAGTAAATGGCTTAGTGGTAAATGCATGGATTCACGGGTAGTAGTAGACGTGCTATGCCCTTAGAACTATATTAGGGTGTAAACGCGACGATGTTGCATCGTTTATGAGAAAATGGATGTACTGAGGATAATGAGGCTATCTAAATAAGATGTAGTAGATGTACTCCATCTAGTGAACTATATCAGAAGAGTCTTTTGAGTTTTACCATTAAGTTTTAAAGTTTTCTAATAACATTAAGTGATAAGATATAATGACACAAACTAACGCTACCCTTATATAAACAACTGGACATAAATTGCTTGTTTTGCATTGAGATGAGTATCATTAAGTAATAGACTAGTGTTTTTCCTATTGGGAATTGTTGATTCTCATTCCTGTTGTATGATGTATTTTATATAAATGGCCTCGATCGTGTTCTTTCTCGAGATGCTTGACTTGTAATGGCATTATGACCCGGAGTTAGGGTCACTGTACCTGGTCACTGAGTCTCGTATCCATATTTACGTACTATTTGCTCGCTTGTTTGTTACTACTATTATGAGTCCTACTTTTGAGCCAGAGTCCCCTTTTTCTACTTTTTCACTGTATATGACTCATCCACCACAACTTGCCGTTGATGCTGAACGTTTGCTATCATTGCAAAAAGCCAGGTCAGATGAGTGGAGAATGTCCAACTAGAGCTTTACCACCATCTTCTAGGTCACAACAATAGGGACGTGTTTATTCTATGAATACTAAAGAAGCTATGTTATCTGAGGACTCATGCAAGGTACATGCAGACTTAATCACGAGTCCCTAATAGTATTGTATGACTTAGGAGCCATCCACTCATTTATCTCTTTGAAATGTGCGCATTTTTTGAAAATGCCCATATCTGATTTACCCTATGATTTAGCTGTCCACACACCAACTAATAAACCCGTACATACGAGTCAGGTTTGTAAGAGCGTTCTTGTTTGAATTGAGGGTAAGGCGTTCATAATTGATTTAGTTCGTTTGCCATTAATTGGTCTTGATCTTATTCTTGGCATGCATTGGCTCTCTGCCGACCGTGTGATGTTAAGATGTTATGATAAGACAGTAGTATTCTCCTCAGATTTCCTCTCTGAACAAAAGGTCTCCATGTGATTTTACCTAAATTCCTTATAATTAGGATGTGGAAAGTCTGGTAGGCAGGGATACGTATTCTTGTTGACTAGTGCAGTAGAGGGTGAGCAGGAATTAGAAGAGATTCTGGTAGTTTGAGAATACTCTAATGTATTTCCAGAAGATATACCAGCATTTCCCCTACAAAAGGAGATAGAGTTCTATATTGACTTGGTACCAAGAACGGGTTCGATTTCCATAGCTCCTTATCGAATGTCTCCTTTGGAATTAGTAGAATTAAAGAAGCAGATTGAAGAGCTATTGAGTGAACACTTTATCCGACCTAGTGCATCACCATGGGGAGCTCCTGTACTCTTAGTGAAAAAGAAGGATGGAGGTATGCGGCTATGTTTTGACTTCTGATAACTGAATAAGGTAACGATCAAGAATAAGTATCCTCTCCCAAAGATTGATGATCTCATGGATCAATTAAAGGGAGCAACAGTATTCTCCAAAATTGATTTGAGATCGGGATATCACTAGATTTGAGTTCAGGAAGTAGATATTCCCAAGACTGCGTTTAGAACATGGTATGGGCATTATGAATATACAGTTATGTACTTTGGATTAACGAATGCCCTAACAATTTTCGTGGATTACATGAATTGAATCTTCCGGCCCTTCCTCAACAAGTTTGTAGTTGTCTTTTATAGATGATATTCTCATCTATTCAAGGACCAAGGAAGAACATGAAATGCACTTCTGAATAGTGCTACGGATTCTGGAAGAACGGAAACTGTATGCCAAGTTGTCAAAATGTTAGTTTTGGATGAAGGAAGTAAAATTTCTTGGCCATGTCATATCACGGGAAGGAATCGCAATTGATCCAAGAAAGATTGATGTAGTTTTAAAGTAGGAAAGGCCAACCATTGTTTCAGAGATTCGAAGTTTCTTAGGATTAGCTGGGTATTACAGAAGATTTATCAAAGGATTCTCCTAGATATCTTTGCCTTTGACAAAGCTAACTCATAAAAATACATTGTTGACTTGGACAATGGAGTATGAGAAGAGTTTTCAAGAACTCAAGCAGAAATTGACTACGACATCCATGTTGGTCTTGCCAAATCCACATGGTCCATTTGAGGTTTACTGTGTTGTGTCAAGAAAAGGGTTATGGTGTGTTTTGATGCAGAATAAAAATGTGGTGGCCTATGCTTCAAGGCAGCTGAAGTTGCATGAGGTGAACTACCCTACTCACGATCTTTAACTGGCAGCAGTAGTATTCGCTTTGAAAATTTGGAGATACCATCTTTATGGAGTAAAGTTTGAAGTCTTTTATGATCACAAGAGTCTCAAATGTCTTTTTTATCAAAAGGACTTGAACATGAGACAACGTAGATGGATGGAATTCTTGAACGATTATGGCTTTGATCTAAGCTCACATCCAAGAAAGGCAAATGTGGTAGTGGATGCTCTCGGCAGAAAGAACTTGAGTATTTCTTAGATGATGATTAAGGAGACAAAGTTAGAAGAGACTTTCCAGAACCTTAAGTTGGGAGTAGAAGAAAGGCCTAAAAGTGTTTATCTAGGTCAAATTAGAATCACAAGTGACATCAAGAAAGAGATTTCATAAGCTCAACAAGAAGATTTAGAATTTCAAGAAACCATGGCCTTAGTTCAATTTGGGAAGTAGAACATATTTTCCCGAGATGAAGATGGGATATGGAGATATCAAGATTGGATCTGTGTACTAACAATGGAAAATCTCTATACACCCAGGATTTACAAAAATGTATAGAGATCTTAAGAAGATGTTCTAGTGGCAAAAAATGAAGGTTGATGTAGCAGAAAAAGTATCTAAGTGTTTGACTTGCCAGAAGATAAAGATTGAACATAAGAAGCGACCAAGTACACTACAACCCCTTGAAGTTCCAGGATGGAAATGGGAAGGCATTTCCATGGGCTTTGTGATGGGATTACCCAAAACACCATCGGGATATGATGCTATCTAGGTTATAGTAGATAGACTAAGTCAGCACATTTTCTACCCATTAGAGTCTCATATTCTCTTGAGAAGTTAGCTAAGCTTCATATGGATGAAGTTGTGAGATTGCATGGTGTCCCTTCTACTATAATCTCAGACCGAGATCCACGATTCACTTCAAGATTTTGGGGAGCTTTTTAGAAAGCTTTCGGAAGTAAACTTTATCTGAGCACTGCCTATCATCCTCAGACTGATGGACAAATTGAAAGGACCATTTAAACACTAGAAGATATGTTGAGAGCATGCGTGCTAGAACATCGTGGAAGTTAGGATGGATCTTTACCACTGATCGAATTTTCCTACAACAGCAGCTATCACCCAAGTATCGGAATGACCCCTATGAAGCTCTATATGGAAGGAAGTGTCAATCACCTCTTTGTTGGTATGAATCAAGCAAGACTAGTCTTTTGGGACCAGACCTCATCCGACAGACTACCGAACAGATAAAGAGGATCCGAAGTAAAATTTTCACTGCTCAAAGCCGACAAAAAAGCTATGTTGATAAGAGGAGGAGACTTTTAGAATTTCAGGAATAGGATCACGTATTTTTGAAAGTTACCCCTACAACCGGGATAGGTAGAACTATTAAAGTCAAGAAGCTAATAGGTCCATTCCAAATCCTAGATCACGTAGGCTTAGTAGCATACTGGGTAGCTTTACCTCCATATCTTTCAAACCTCCATGGCGTATTCCATGTGTCACAACTTCAAAAATACAACCCTGATTCTAGTCATATATTGGAACATGAATCACTACAGCTAAGGGACGACTTAACTTTCAAGTTACCACTAGCACAAATAGTAGATAGAAGTGTGAAACAACTTCTAGGGAAATATGTCTCTCTTGTCAAGGTTGCGTAGGGAAAAGAAGGATCCAAGGAATGTACGTGGGTGTTAGAGTCTAGTATGGGAGAAGACTATCTTGCAATTTTTACAGGTACTAAATTTTGAGGGCAAATTTTTTTCAAGAGGGTAGAATGTAACGACCCGTCTATTTGTATTTTTCTGATAAAATAATTAATTGTGGGTAATTGGTAGGGATTTTAAAAATTTCAGCAAACATAATTAAGATCGAAACAATATAAAGATTTTATAAAAAAAACTAATTAATTAAATATTAATAAAAATTTTAGAATAATAATATTTTAATCAGTAATATAGGATGAGATCTTATAAATGATATTAGGAAAAATTAAATAGGTGGGATAATGTTAAAAGGATAATTTACCCAAAAAAGTTATTTTTATATCAATCGGGTACTGAAATTATAAGAAATGGTAAACTGAAATAATAATAACCGGTATACCAAAATATTGAGATTAGTCCAATCAATGGACATTATCATATCTTAAATAAATTTTTACTTAGAATAATTAAATAAATATAGATATTTTTAATATTGATACAAGGAAAATTGATCCGAGAGTATTAATTCCCTTACTTTCTCTCCAAGTAAACGTGATTTATCAAAATCAAAAAGGAAGAGAGAGCTTATTCTTCTCTTTCTGTTGCCGTCATGCTGTTTCCCCTTCATTTCTTAATTTTCTAAGTTTTCTCTTTGGAAAACTTCATCAAGGCACCATCTCTACCAAAGATATTCTTAGGTAAGCTTCTAAACTACTTCCACAACATCTTTTCTACATCAAGATCAATTGAAAACCTTGTTTTTCTCTACACTTTGGTCCTCACAATAGCACCACACAACGGGACTGAAACAAGGGGTTTTGAGGCTTGGTTAGAGAGGAAACTAGAGGAGAAGCTTGGAAGGAGGTAGGAAATCACTTTAGTCTTTTACTGCATGATACTTAGTTATCTTGCCAAGATAAGTGTTGGATGTTGTTGAGTTGTTGTTTCTGAAGATCTGAAATTTATGATTTATGATTTATGATTCCAATTTTTTTATGATTTAAGCTTGTTTGATTGTGAACTTGATAAAATGCATATGCAGGTTTACTGTTGTAGGATGAAAACGGTTCTGCCGTATGTAATGATCTGAGCTAAAACAAAATGGTTAGCAAGACTTGTTATTTTCGAATTCTGGGTGTCATTCATGGTAGAACTGTGAGCTTAGAGACCCGAGTTCTGAGGTCCTCAGTTTAGGAGTGAGCTTAGAGACCCGAGTTCCGAGGTCCTTAATTTAGGAGTGAGCTCCGAGACCCAAGATCCGAGGTCCTTAGTTTAGGAGTGAGCTAAGAGATCCGAGTTTTTTAGGAGGTGAGCCCCGAGATCTGAGATCCGAGGTCAAAACCACGGTTCTTGAGTGGTTTAAGGGAGTGAGTTCCGAGTTCATTAGTTTAGGATGTGAGCCCGAGATCCGAGGTCAGAACCACGCTTCTAGAATAGTTTAGGATCAGATGTTCGTGCTCCAAGACCAGAAATTAGCGGTCTGAGTGTAGCAATCCGAGGTCCCTTCATAACAATTGTTATAAAAGAATTAGAAGGAAGTTTTATAAGAAATTCAGGAGACTTAGCAGAGATAATCTCCAAGTCAAGTATGAAAGTAGAACTTTTAAAGTATAAATCTTACTCGGCAACTATGAGAATTTTTTTATACAATTGATAACGATGCACGCACAGAAAGGAAGCTTAAGACCATAAACCTTATACAAAGTAAATGGCTTAGTGGTAAACTCATGGATTCATCGGTAATAATAGACATGCTACGCCCTTAGAACTATATCAGGGTGTAAACACGACGACATTGCATCGTTTATGAGAAAAGGGATGTATTGAGGATAGAGAGGCTATCTAGATGAGAAGTAGTAGACATACTCCATCTAGTGAACTATATCAGAATGTAACGCGACGATGTTACATAGTTGATAGTACGATCCATGAAGAAGTATATCAGAAGAGTCCTATGAGTTTTACCATTAAGTGTTAAAGTTTTCTAATAAAATTAAGTGATAAGATATAATGACACAAACTAACGAAACCCTTATATAAACAACTGAACATACATTGCTTATTTTGCATTGAGATGAGTATCATTGAGTAATAGACTAGTGTTTTTTCTACTGGGAATCGTTGATTCTCATTCCTATTGTATGATGTATTTTATATAGATGGCCTCGATCGTGTTCTTTCTCGAGATGCATGACTTATAGTGGCATTATGACCCGAAGTTAAGGTCACTGTACCTGGTTGCTGAGTCTCATATCCGTATTTATGTACTATTTACTCGCCCATTTGCTACTACTGTTATGAGTCCTACTTTTGAGCCAAAGTCCCTTTTTTTTGCTTTTCCACTGTATATGAGTCATCCACCACAGCCATCACAGCCCACCGTTGGTGCTGAGCCTGATCCTTCAGTGGAGACATCTTCTGGTTCCTCTACCCCTCCCGGAGATAGTGGGGACTGGCAGGGTTACCTAGTTGATGTGTCTAATGGGCACTACTCTCCATTGGCTTGACATGACTACGGTGTATCCATCTTGTTGATAGATGCAGTATGACTTAGAGTCCCTCACATTAGCTGACTATCATAGGCTCTTATGTCTCACCTTTTTTATGAGCCGCTGACTGAGGGAATTAGGTTTATCTATTTATAGTTGGTTGTATTTTGTTAGGCTCTAACCCAGATTAGGTGGTCACTGTGAGGACTAAGGTAGGGTTGTTTGTAATGTATATGTAATTAGGTGTGAATTGTATATATTATAACTGTATGACTTAACTTCTTATGGAGGTGATAAAAAAATGTAAATTATTGTGTGAACAACTTTTTAAAATGCGCATTATTTTTTCACTATTTCTATATGTTGATTATTACGTTGAAAGGATTGCAAAATATGAAAAAATTAGTATGGCTGTTTACACAAGGCTCTTATTTATTACAACATATAGATATATAATTCATATGGTTAAGACAAATTACAATAAGTAACGTAAATTATGGGTAACGACTACTTACTGTAATGTTATGACTCCAACATAGCACTATGGTAGGAAGGGTGTTACACCCTCTATGTATAGCAAAGCATATATTCTTTTATGGGTGCACATGAATGGGAATAGAGTACAAAAATAAAAGGAAAAAAAGGTGATGAATGGAAAAAAAAAAAGGGAGAAAAAGTCAGGAAGAAGTGGGCATGTAGTTTGGGGTCGGGTTTGGAGAAGAGTGGGCATGGGTTAAGGAAGGGTGCATGCATGTGCTGTAGGAGTAAATATTTTGTAGTGATTAGCTGTTGGTTTTGAATTTCAAATTTTGCAAGCAGCACATCACTATAGGAAACCACCACAGAGCAACTGATTGACTTCCACAGCATTAAGCTTCCATGATAAACTTCCACATACAGCAAAGTCATAGCCTTGTATCATGGCATGAACACGTGTCATGCAATAACGACCTAAAACCCTCTTTTAGAGGTTTATAAAGGATAGAACAAATAGCTAATAATAAGGTTAAACTTGATTTTGTCAAATCCCAAATTTTTTCTCAGATTAGACACAAACATAGCATGGCATAAAAAGCAAGCTTTTAAAAAAAAAGGTCGAAGTATATAAGCCATCAATATACCTAATACCCCCTTAAAAAAATAATAAGTACGAAGAGAACCAAGTATAGGTGTCATACCTTAGCATGTGAAAGTATAGTACCAAAAGTAATGAATTCAATCTATTGAGGAATCTATTCAGAATTAGCAAGGAAATTGCATTGGAAGTCAGACTTCCGTTGATTTTCTTCTTCATATATCCTTCCCTTTATCCCATTTAATAGTGGAATGATTTCCTAATACCTGTATGGCTGTACCAAAGAAAATGTATTGAAAGTGAGACATCCTTCATTCTCATTCTTATGCGCCCTTTCAAAGCCACTTATAAATAGTGACAGTACATTGAACAAATTATCTCCACATGATAGGAGTATGCTAAATGCTCCCAAGTAGATGCTACATGCAACACAACTATAGAATGGTCTTAACATACAAATTATAATGCACCTATAGTCTTTTATTTGCATCAGAAAAGTAAATTATTAGTTTTTACTACAAAGACTTCAAAGGGCAAATAACTAAAGCCACAATAATAAGACTACAACATTGCAGGAGCATGCTTTTATTGATATTCGATCATTGAATAGGCAAATAATAAGACTATATGTAGATTTTATTTTAGGCATGTAGAACATTGTTATTTCCCAAAAATATATATTTTTAGACAGTTGAAAGATAAAACATACATTGTACCTCATCACACCTTCACCATGATCACAAAATCATGTAAGGAAGTTAGATACAAAAGCACAGATATTGAATTACCCCACAAAAAGCATTGAAGAAAAAAGTGAAAAATCCAAGAGACCCACCGTCGAATGAAGAAGAAAAGTCTCATATTGGCAAATGGGGTAGCTCGAAATCACGAGATTTTGCATAGAAACCAAGCAATGATGTTAGAGAGACAATTAAGGAATTGTGAACTAACTAACCCATTTTGATAAAGAGCAAAGAAACTGGTAGGACAACAACATAGACCGAATCACACGGTACCCAAACTAGAACTCTCTTTACTGACCTCCGGTCTCCAAGCCTTAACCACCTAACCGCGAACACAATCCTTCCTTACCGAACTCCGGCTTTCGACCTACGATTCCCGATCTCCGATCTCTTTATCCACCATTTAACCTTTTTTATTATTTCATTTTATTTTATCTTTTGTTTAGATCTTAGGACTTTCTTTTTAAAAAATTAAAAATATAAAAAGAATATATTTTCTTTATATGCACAACAGTCTAGATTGAGTAACCTAATGCTAACTTGAATCCCGTTCAAAACCTGATTTCTCATTTATTAAGTCGTCAGTCTAAAGTTCACTTTCAAAACTAAAATCAATCAATACATTTTTTTATTTATTATTTTCTTCCCTTTTAATTAAAAATTCATCGAATACACAACCATTTTCTACAGAACGATGTGGCTTTGAATTCCTTATTGCACCAGAGGATACGTCGATGTAGGCAACAACTATCAAGCCTAAATTTATTTTTCATTAAATTGTGTTCCTTTTTAATTTAAGATTCTTTTAGTTTATTTTGTTTTATTTTATTTTTACATAATTATGACTTTTTTTAGGGGAAAAAACTATTATTAAAATTATAATTAATTTGCATAATAAGGTCTAGGGTAACCGTATTTATACGGACGTATTAGGGGTGCAGTGGGAATAAGTTTTCACCCTTCCCTAATCATAATCAGCCTCCAAAACTAAAAACTCTTAAAAGACTAGTTTTATGAAATTAAAAGGTTTTCCAATTTTAACCAGAATTAAAATTGGTGGCAACTCCCGTTATTTTTTAAAACGTTGTCATTCTCAATGCGGCACTTTACGGGTACGTTGTGACATATATTTAATTAATTATGATTTTTTTTATGTCCTTATTTAATATTTCCATTGGGAAGAGTTGGTCAACAGCAAGGAAACATTGATAACATATATTGTAATTATAATAGAATATGTTAGAACAATGATTGAAGGTGTAGGTCTGCCACCCATAATTCTTATCCTTTAATTAGTAGGTGATAAATATAGTGTGAAAAAGCTTGTAGTAGTATGAATTGGTTACAACACAATGATTTTTTCCATTTACTCATTACATTTGTGCGATACAAACTTAGTTTTACATGGTATTAAAGGGTAAAACAAATTTATATATATTTGTGTTAAAATATAGTTTTAATTATTGATAATTATCTATCATGTATAATGATTTAAATCCAAAACTGGTTGCGTTGTAGTAACAGATAATAAAGAGGTCAAACAAATTTTTTTTTGTTTTTCTTGAAATTTTTTTCAGTTTAGATATTATTGTCGATTACATATATTAATTACATGCACAAGGATGTGACAATTGTGAATACTGGTAATGGTATAGGACTACCTATATATAGGGAAAGGAAGACTTAAAACAGTAGAAGTTCATGCATAGATCGTAGGCAAGAAAAGGAAGTTATAAACTTGGGAGGACATGAGGAACCAATGTACCACTTCGGAAGAACATTGTCATCTAGGTAACAAAAAGTTATATTTTATTTATGTTTTGTTCATGTAATTTATAATATTTAATATTTGCTATTTGGTATTTGCTATTATATATATTGCATAAAATATTTATTTATCTTGAGTTTGTAGAGGTCCAACAACCATAATTTTCATGATTATATTAGCTAGAAAACGTCTTGAGGTGCATGTTTTTTTCATTTTTTAAATTTATTAACATTTTATTAGTAATTTGACTTGGTCCTTTAGTTTTGGGTGGTGTCAATAATTGTTATAGCAATGCAGGTATGTATACATGTATATATACACTATTCTTGTTAAGGTTGAATGCATCCAAAAACTGCATCTAGTAAACTCGTTTATTAAATTTTTTTGAGTAATTTTGATTTGGTCTTTCATTTTGTCCAGTGGGATCCATAAGCTTGGATATAGTTGATGTCTATTATGTGATATATATATATATATATATATATATATGTATATATATATATACATAAGCAATAAATGTACAGGTTAAAAAAAATTTGAATAAAAAAATAAATATGTATATATATTACAATTAGAATGCTAAAATTTATTGCTTCTGATAGAAAGTAAGGTAGTAACATGCAGTAACCTACATCATCAAACATCTTACAACTCGTTGGTAATTTGTTATTTATATCAAAAGTTGCTACAACTTTACATTAGAATGGTAAGATTCATTGGTTCTGATAGAAAGTAGAAGTACTTTTCGTTGAAAGGTAGCAACATGTTGTAAGCTTCATCATGAAATATCTTACAACATGTTGGTTATTTATAATTTATATTAACAGGTGGCACTACTCCACATAACTTTGCCGCTTATTGCTAAACACTAGAGAAAAGTGATAATATATATTAATTGTCTCAGATTCATTGAATAAAAACTTACACAAGTGTGTATTACAGTCTGTGCATACCATACAATGATTAGTCGACTACTGTAAAAAATTCATGAATATATTCAGGTGTACTAACATATTCCCTTAAAACAAAAATTCCAACTACTACTTTCACAGATCATTAACAAAGTGAAAGTACATTAAAAGTATTGATAACATAGTTAGACCACAAATTGTTAGTCTAGTAGAACATGTAGATATAATGCACTAATGAATCCTGGTGAATTTATTATTATTTACCACCAACAAAGCATGTTTTCGTTTTGCGTAGTTTTGTTTTTTCATTTTCAAAATAAGTTAAAAATAAATTTCAAATTATAATTATGAAGACATTAATTTATAAAATTTGGTGACACTTTGGCATGAAAAATTTTTGACCTAAAAAGAGGCCAATGTGTTTGGATATTAATTGAATCACATTTTTTGTATTGGAAAGTTGTATACTTAATTGTTCACTGACGAATAATAGTAGTGATAATTTATTTTTTTACCTGACCCCAACTGTTTTCAATATTTTAATTGAGTAGTGCGTGCAAACAAAAAAAATTCCACATAAAAAAATCAGTGATTGCAATTTCAGTAAATATGAATAGTCCAAAAGAATTGAAATATCATGGAAAACAAAAATTTGATTAAATTTGACATTAATATGAAGAAAAAAAATCTAGCAAAATTTGTACAGGCTTTCAGAGTTTGATTAAATACGATAAATTTCATAAGTGATTACTAAGTTTGGGTATTTTAATTCAGCTATTCATTTAAAATAAAAACATAATTCGACTAACAAACAAAATTATTAGTACTTTACATTTTACGAAATTTTAATAACGCAAAAAAAATTAATATAATGGAAAAAAATAAGTCAAATTTAATTTTTTTTTTATCCATAATCAAACTTCCAAAACTTTTGATATACTCTGACAGAAAAAAAGAACGTACATAATATATATATATATACAATGGTTAAATTGATTACTTACTGGAAGAAAGTTGGTAGAAGTAGTTATTATTGAAGAGTACTGACATGTTGTAATGTTCATGATAAAGCTTCTTACAATATGTTGTTACTTTATAATTATTATTATAACCATCCACTAGTACTTACATATTTGTGCTTGTTACTGAAAAAAAAAAATGAACTAACACCACATTTTATACTAACTATGTCTGAGTAATTGATTATTAGACTATTAGAACATATTGTTTACTACTCGTGCATTGTTTAAAAAAAATCAATGAAATATTCAAGCCCACTAACATATGTTTTAAAAATTAAATGCAAGTCCCACTTTGATGAGCAATTAACATGTTTTACTTTTGTTTATTTATTTTGAACATAAGTACAAAATATGTATGAAATTAGATTTATGAATAAATTCATTTCAAAAAAATTGTAATACTTTTCAATGACAGAGTATGGAAATATTTTCACATGAAAAGAAGCAATGCGTTTGGAATTTGATAATTGATAAATCAGTTTTTATATTTAAATTTAGGGTAATAATAATTTAACATCCAAAAAGTAATTGTCTATTTTGACATTTATTTTATAATCATTGGATGAGATGGATGTCTCAACTTGTCCTTAACATCTGTCACATCCAATTGTTATAAAGTTTGTAGGAGTAGTTATCACTAAAGAGTACTAACATGCTGTAATGTTCATGATACAGCTTCTTACAACATGTTGATACTTTATTATTATTATTATTACCATCCGTTAGTACTCTACATATTTGTGATTGTCGCTGAAAAAAAAAATTGAACAAAGACCACATGTTATACTAACTGTGTCAAAGTAATTGATTATTAGACAATTAGCATAGATTGTTTACTACCCGTGCACTGTTGTAAAAAATTCAACGAAATTTTCAAGTCTACTAACATATATTTTAAAAAATAAATGCAAGTGCCACTTTGATGGGCCATTAACATGTTTTAATTTTGTTTATTTATTTTGAACATAGGTAAAAAATATGTATGAAATTAAATTTATGAAGAAATTCATTTGTAAAATTTTGTAATACTTTTCAATGACAGACTATCGAAATATATTTTACCTAAAAAGGGGTAATGCATTTGGAATTTGATAATTGATAAGTCAATTTTTGTATTTAAATTTAGGGTAATGATATTTTAACATTCAAAAAGTGGGTGTTTATTCTGACATTCACTTTATAAGCATTAGATGTAATGGATATACCTACTTATCCTTAACATTCATCACATCCAATTGATTATAAAGTTGGTATCTGAATACACACTGACTTTTTTAGTATTAAAATAGCATTACCCTTGAATTTAATACTTGATAGGAAAAACATAGTTCTACTAACACAAAAAGTAATCAGTGCTATCAAATTCATTAAATATGAATAGACAAAACAAACTTGTTGTTGCAATGTTGATAAAATATCTGAACAATCATAAAATCAACTAACTTAATTTTTTATTTTTTTAATGATATATGACACATTAATTTTGATATATATTTTAACTACATATGAGTTAACTAAAGATTAATTTGGTTTCTTTTACACTTGATTCTATATCAAATATGGATTTCTTCTTGAAATGTACAATCTATTTTATTTTATGGAACTAAGGGTTGACAACATAAATCCCTTGCCTTAAGTTTTATGAAAGTTGTTAAGCAGCAACTTATATTTTAGATTATTCGAAATAAACTCATTTTTAAAATTCGAATGTCCATTTTCCAATTGGAATATATTAGTTGTCGAATTACAAATTTATTATGAGTCTATTTTCATAATATGATTAGAATTGCAACTACATGTTATAGGTGGGTTCTATCCCACAAAGGAGGGATTAAACCATCTCTTCAATCATTCAAACTAAGTAAAGAAATATATTGTTTTAATTTGGTAGGATGTTTTTGCCATATATGGATTTGTATTTTTTTAAAAAAAAACTTTGATTTCCTATTTAATTTTAATATAGGATCAATATAACTAAATTGTATAAAGATATAATAATATTTTGATAGAATCGGGGCCATAGTAAAATTTATAGCATTTGTCGTTGACTAATAGTGAAACTGGCTGAGGTTAAAGATTAACTTGAAAGAAAATATTACATCTAGCACATTAATTGGCATACTCTTCTTGTCTAATGGTAAGTGAAGAAAGATGCCTTCGTGCAATATTTTAACAACTGTTAACATGTCATGTCTTTAATTTTTTACAATAATGACAAACTTAAAAGTGTCTATCAATAACATAGTGTAGGTATAATTGGGGTCTTATCCTTGCTAATTTTCCACTAATCTTTGTAAAAAATTTTAACATTTTACAAACTTTTTTGCATAATTTTTAATCCTTCGTCTGCATAAAAGAAACTAAATTCAAATAATTTGCCCTACTTAATTAGTATCAGTATATATCAAAAATCAAACTGAAATAAGTATTAGTTGTGAAATTTTTATTGATAACGTATATTTCGTTTATATCACACATTTAGAAACCATAGTTCAACATTTGCCTAGTTTGGATTATTTTTTTTGTAATTGATTATTCTATACTGAGTTGTTAGTATAAACAGAAAAGACATAATAATACTTTAATTGAGATAATCTTCTTATTTGATAGAAAGTGAACAAATACTAAATCTTCATGCAATATTTTAACAATCATTGACATGTCATGTCTTTAATTTTTTACAATAATGGCAGACTTAAGGGGGTCTATCAATAACATAGTGTAGGTATAATTTGGGGCCTTATCCTTGCTAATTTTCCACTAATCTTTGTAAAATTTGTAAACATTTTTCAAAATTTTCTGCATAATTTGTAATCCTTCGTCTACATAAAAGAAACTAAATTCAAATAATTTGTCCTACTTAATTAGTATTAGTATATATCAAAAGTCAAACTGAAATAAGTATTAGTGGTGAAATTTTTATTTATATCGTATATTTTGTTTATATCACACATTTAGAAACCATATGTCAACATTTGCCTGGTTGGGATTATTTTCTTTTTCGTAATTGATTATTCTATACTGAGTTGTTACTATAAACAAGAAAGACATAATAATTTTCATACGTTAAATATTACATACCACAAGTGCAAAAGATAAAACTATCATCACTGCTTTTAGTAAACTACACTAAAACACAAGTTCATACGATTGAAGATATAAGACCACACGTCCCATACTTTAAAACAAAATGTACTCCTTGAACTAACAACATGATAACACACTAATCTAAACAATTACATATACCAACATGAACTTGTCATTCGAAGAGGAAACACTCATTATCAAGATACTCCTTTGCCTAAGGTGGTGCTCAACAGCGAACTTCTTCAAACCTTTTGCAAGGAAGAGTTTGTTTTCTCTTATCGAACCCCATCGAACAGTCATATGATAGATGTTTCTATCAGCATCCATAACATGAAGTTCATTAATTCGATATGGAAAAGCCAATCGCATGAAAGCTGTGGGTATTAGCTGCATGGGAAGGAAAAACAAAACTTTGTTAGTACATATATGTAAAATCCTCATAACCAAAGTACATTAAAAAAAAAAAAGCTAATATCATCACCAAAGTATGAGAGTGAGTAGCTTGATGAGTAGTATTTTTTTTGGCACATAAAAACGTGAGGAGCATTGGGTTGAACATCAACCCCCACTATATCCTCGAAGAAATAATAGCCGCCAGTAACATCAAACTGCTCATGAACAACATTCTATTGCGGTCCCAAACAGGAAGACCAGGAATAGTGTGTAGTGCAATACCATGATGGACCTCATCTTTAAGTCCTAGCGCATGTATCACATCCACTTCACCTTCAGGTAAGATTGAATCATCAACTCCATCAACCTCAGGATTTGAATTAAGATGGACGTCATCATGTTCAGGTGAAATAGGAATTGATTCATCCAGGTTTTCTTGGTGGGTAACTTGGTTTTCAGGATTTTCTTAGTGGGTAACTTGCTCTTGAGGATAACTAACAGAAGGGTGGTCAGTGCCATGAAAAGGAATAGATGGAGACTTCAATATAGTTAAGGTATTAGCAAGTCTAGGATCACCATAGATATCTTTGTTGTATCTTTTACGTGCATAAAAAAGATGTTATTGCCCCCATACCAAGCATCTATCCATCCTCCATGTGGTATATTATAAAATGATATTATATTTGAAATCCCAGCCACTATATATCCAGTGGTGTTGGTCTTTTCAAAGACAATCTCAAATTGATTTCCACTTGAATCTATGAATATGAGGGGTGATGAAATTTCATTGCAAAACTGCTTGTAAAACATGGATGGTAGCTTTGGAAGGCTCTGCATGTGTAACATGAAAAACAAAAACCTCTTTTAGAATTATATTCTTGAAGCTAATAAATATATATATATATATATATATATCTTAGTTCCTTCTCTATGCCACATTCATAGACTAAATACTAAAATTTGTTTCCAATATATAGCTTGCCTAACAATTATGAACATTGGTGGTGAAGGCTCATTGTTTCATGATTTCACATTAGAGGTTGATCCTCATGCAGTGAGTAACGGTTATATAGTTGGTATATCATATATATAGATGATGATGATGATAATAATAATAATAATAATAAATCAGGTAAGCCTATCCAATACAGGAAAGGTAAGAAGAATGAGTAAATCTTCACAATTCAATGAATAGCAGAAGATTAAAAGAAGTTAGTTGGGACGTGACAGCAAGTTTAATAGTACGGTGAGATTTGTTGGTATGAAGGTACTATAGTTTTGAGTTTAAAGATTTGGCACATGTGTAAAATTTGATTGCATTTTTTATGTAGTACGCGCTGATAGATCAAAATGAAGAAAAGCAAAGAAGTGTTCAAGTCAACATCATGTAAGAGGCACACACGTGTAAATGCAACCAAAAAGAAAAATTAAATTAAATTAAATCAACCAATTGTGAATATCTATCATCAAACTGATTCCATATAAGTAAAAAATGAGTAATTGTGATTATTTTGAAGATATTGATATTTGAATTTCTTTAATTTATTTAATTGTTTAATGATAAAGACATCAAAATATCTCATGATAATTGGATAAATTGAAAAATATTATTTTATATCTTCTAATAACATACTAAAAAAGTCCAAATTTTATTTACTTTTGCACTTATGAATCATTGATGAGAACACAAGAAATTAGAAGAATATCTATTATCAACAATTTTTTGCTGCAAAGTTACCAATTTTTTAGTTTCAGCTTCATACATGTCCTAAAGAAAGCCGTTAACACTCTCATAGTTGTTCATATTTCACGAAATTTGATTCTTTATGTGTGTGTGTATGTGTGTGTGTGTGTATATATATATATATATATATATATAAGTGACTGCATATAGCGAATAGAAGAGCTGTCACCATTTTCAGTGTAATTTTGTCTATTTGTAAAGAATAATAAGGAGTTATGATAAGATATTTTAGAATTAATATGTTAGAAATAATAAACTCTTGACCATAATTTTTTTAGGATATTTGAATATAATAATTATTTTAATTGAATTCCTTTTTAAACAAGTGGATAAAATCTTCTGATATTTTGTTTATAAAAGCATTTTATCAAAAGAATTAGACTTTTCATCTTAACAAATATTCACTGATAACATACTATATATAAATGATTTTTTTTATAATTTTATTTGATTTTTGTGAAACATATATCATAGATATAACCACCAAAAAGAACAAAAAGAGGAAATCCAATATCATCTTAATTTATAAGACATAATAAAACAAAAATAAATCTTCATATTTACATGCTTTGAGAATTTTAGAAAATTTTCCCCTCCACAATGTATATCTAATAAGTTTGAATAAAATAAAAATATATTTAGACCTTGATGTTAATGGCTCATGGTTTATGACATTAGGTCTGCTGAAGTTTAATTATGGAAATTTTAAATAAGTACCGAAATATATATGCAAGGATTTTCTTTCCAATCAACATAATATTTAATTATAATTTATGGTTTATGAAACTAACATTTTGCATATGTATTTAGGAGGAAGATATTAGACAATGATTGTCAACATACATTTCTTAGTGCTCTATGATCAATTACTAGAAAATAAAAATGTGTTTCATGATTATCAAACACGACAAAAGTATTATTAAAAAAAATTATTCAGTTAACATTTAATCTTGGTTGATGAAAAGATCTACATTTAATTATATTGCCAAAAAAGACTTCACCAAAAAAACTAAAACATCATACAATTGACAAAAAAAATAAGAAATATATCAAGACTATACTAAAAATATAATGTATACAATGAACTTTGTCAATGTAATTTCTATTTATTGTTTTATTATACACAATAAATAAAGAAAAATTTAATATATCGTTATCATATATAATTTTTAATCATTCTAATAAATTACTTTCAAATTTTAATTTAGATTCAAAATCACAAAAAAAAAAATTTCCCCTTGCAACTAAAGGGGCTTAATTTCTAGTTTTTATGTATAATTGCATGGTTACAATTTTTATGAGAAAATAATAACAAAATAATTATTTAGGGAGTGATAAATTCATATAGGTCTAAAACATATATATTGAGCTATAAGTTATAATTTAATTTAAAGGTATATTAAATTATAATATAGTCAATTTTGTTTACTTCAAAATACGTCGACAATAATACTCAAAATTTCAATCTCTTTTGAATATTAAATTTGCATGAGAGTTATTTATATATTTGAAAATGGCTAGTGTGGCATTTGTTAAACCTTGCATGTGTTATATATAACTTTTTGGTCGTATGATACATAACTTTAGTTAATAGCACTTGAAGGAATGGAAAATGATGACATTTAGTATCAAAATCGCATCTGCATTTAATTATAAGTCCATGAAGTTGGTGCAACTATTCAAACAGTTGAGAATTAACCCAAAAAAAATATTAGTTGCTTATCAGAATTAGAAAGAGCAGGATTTGAAACTAAAATCAATTGAATGAAAGAGGTTGATAATAAATAGTTAAACACATGTACTTATATATGCTAACATAAAAATTAACATTGGTAAATATCTCACAACCAAACTCATGGCACAATGAGGGTGAACATGCTCATTAATGAGCGCATAAACATTCAACACCACTCCTTGAAACATAATGAAAAACCACTACAAATTGTCCTAAACCCACAAACACACACACAGACAACACTAAAAGGTTATAGCACAACATGAACCTAGGTATAAGTCCTCCTCGACATGAACATAATGCAGGTATCAATCAATCAAAACATTAGCAATGACAACTTGCTCCTTATCTGTAAAGATCCTAAAGACGATCACACTTCCATCTGTAAGATTGTGGTTCATAGCAAACTGCTTTCAACCCTTAGTCAAATATGCTTCTGTCAATCTCTTTATACCCCAACACAATTCCATATCGTATGTCTTTCCATTATCATCTCTTACTACCAAAGAGGTAGGTCTGCTACGAAATGCTTGAGCTATAATGCAGCAAAAAGAACCTAGGTTGCATGTAAAAAATACATTAAATAATTAACCTAAGTTAGACAACAACATACTACTAAAAACAAAAAACACACCAATAAGTCAACCAAAAACAAAAGCAAATAATCAAACTTATGCTACCAATGAATGACTCTGTGATTGGTAGGTAGTAATGTGTTTTTCACAGGCAACAGCAGCAACAGGTTTGTGGTCTATAAAAGCCTCACCACCACCATTTAGGCTATCACCATGCTGTGCAACCCCAATATCAAGTGCATCCACTTGTGCCTGATAATCAACAACAACATCCATAAGATCTTGGTTGGAAAGTTGCCCGTCTATACCAACATAATAAAAAAACATAGCAAATGAATTAACTTCTCCATCAATCTAAGAAGGATGACCACTGAAAAAAGGCTCATCACAAAAAACAACACCATCCATCTGAGTTAGATGTCCATAATGCACACCAAGATTAACATCATCCATGGGTTCATCCACAGGCTGGATGAAATTGTTTAATTCAAATTCAATACCAACTACACAACTATCGAAGCTTTCAATCACCTCATTAGGGATTGTATGACAAAAAATATCATCTTTATCAATAAAATCAACGAAATTAGTTCCAGATGGTTCAGAAGGATCAGAGATAAATTCAAAGAGAGCATTATTACATGGAAAACAATTACGAACTATGGACCGATCGCTTTCTTCATCAGGGCTCACGAAGGAACTTATAAAACATGGTAGCATCACGTGTCTAGGTATTTCAGTAGCACAATGAGAGAATCTGACTGGAGACATGTTTCCATTCTTCACCTTAATGTAAAACATGTTGCCACCTGCATACCAAAGTTTCAACCAACCACCAACTTCAATATTGTAACACTCCATTAACTCTTTCAAACCACCAACAATGTAACCAGTTCTCAGTCCCTTCTCCAATGTAATAACAAAAACATTGCCTTGATGGTCTATGAATCTCAGTTGTGTACCTAGCTCTTGTTGATATTTTCTGTATAATAGAGCCGGTAATGTTGAAATAACCTGCAAACAATACATGCAGCAAACATATATTAAAATTAAACAAATATCATAATCATTATGGTTTATTAAAATTATATTTGAACTAACATGTTGAGGATCTAACTCCATATGTAAAATACGAAAGTGGTATTTTGGGCAGGGAGACACAATCATTCTTTGAACTAATATGATGATAGCACAGAGAAGAGATCGTTTACAATGACAATATAATTTGAGGGAGAGAAAAATGTTTAGAGGAAACCAGTAGAAATTTTCATGAAATCGGTTAGAAAGAGGATAAACTAACTTGGCTGTCTGATGTGCACTGGAAGTGAAAGAAAAAGTTTTTATAGACCATGGTTGCAAACCAAGAATGGAAGATGAGATGGTTGCGCTACTATTAATGGTCGAGTCATTTCTCATTGTGTATGGCAGAGAGTTTTTGCCATTGACATGCTGGTTTTCAAATTTAGTTTTGATAAACAGCATGTACCTGCAGAAAACTAACATAGAGTTAATAATGGTAGTAGATAAGCAACAGCCACACGGCTCCCCTTCACCCTGCACTGGAAGAATGCTTTTAATCAATGAATCCATGATGCAAATAGTGTGGTCACACATATTGCGCATAGAAGACCTAAAACCCTCTTTTAGAGGTTTATAAAGGATATTTAAAAGGTAACTTATGAATAAGTTATGTTATATTTAAATATATAATAATAAAAGTGCTTACTTTTAGAGTTTTAGAAAATATTTCTTAAGAAACTCGATATTTTGATTTCTCAAAAAGCACTGAGAATAACTTTTAAAAGTAATAAGCTATTTAAACAAACAGGACAAAAGGTAAAAATATGATTTTTGACTTTTAGAAAGTTAAAAAATATCAAAAGTTGTAGTATCCAAATGGACCCTAAAAGTCTAGGGTAGCAAAATGTGTTTTGATTTATGAATACTAATTTTGAAATAATCTAATTAGTTTAGTTTTGAAAACTAATATAAATATATTGTGTAAGTTATATATTAGCAATCAAGTAAGTTAGTATAGTGGTTTGTACTCTTTATGGAATATCTAGTACCTGGGTTCAAATACTCCATACCCCGATTATAATTTTATATATAATGAAGTATATATGTAAATAGGCCAGGCGGCTTGCTAGGGGCCTTACCTCACAGGCTATAGAGCATAGGGGTGGCAAAGAGGATGAGCAAGTTGGTCCGTTTTGGTGGTTACTTTGGTTGAAGTGCCAACCTACCTGGTCAAAAAATGACGAGTTGGAGGGTCAACCCAATTTTAGTTATATTTTTAGCTATTTTGTCAACCCACCTGGCCTTTTAAAACGAGACGGAGTGGGTTGACCATCATAGTTATGTGGGTTGGAAATGCAAAGTCACCCCAACTAAAAATAGTGAGTTGACCGATCAACCTGGTCGATCCAACCTGTTTTGCCACCCATAATAACGCGAGTCTAGGCTTGGCCAATTAAAGTAAGCAAGCTTTTGAATAGGCATGAGCTTGGTCTTAATTTTTAACAGGCAAAGGCCTAGTTCCATCCCTAGGTCACGGAGATGATGTCACAGCTGACGCCTCATCATTAACGGTGTGGTCAAAGGACATCGAAAAAGATTAGTTGAACATAGTGCCATCGTTTGGTTGATCTTACTTGTTGCCTCATCACAATAGCAGTTTTTATTTTGTTTCTTTAGAGAGAGAAAAGTGAGGGGGAGATGGATTGGGGAAGTGTGTGGTGCATGTAAGTAAAGATTGGGTTAGGGCTATAAATGAGTATAGGTCATAGGCAATTAGTATATGGCAAAAGCCCACTTTTTAGTATGGTATAGGTCATGGGCTTCTCAAATGAAATCCATGTCGTTTTTCAATTACTATATGACATGTCTTACATTAAAACAAAAACATTTTTTCAAGGCAAATTACACCAATCTATCATGAAGTCAATTGATATTACACCTACCCCTCTTAGAATTTAAAATTACATTTACCTCTATTGATTCCAAAAAATTTATATATCCTCCTCCCACTTCTAGTGCTGCAATCAAATCTTGCTCTCTTGTGTCAATTCAACAAAACCAAATGTTGAGTATGTACCAAACTAATCAAAGTAAAAGCTTTTGAAAACATGAATCACATACAAACTGAAGATGGACGACAATAGACTCGACATTAGATCACAAATGTAATACCCTCCCAAGTACAACATCATCCTTAAGCCATAACATTAGATTTAGGAGTTGTTACTTATAAATTAACAAACCTTACTTAAGTATTTATAGTAAATTTGATTGATTTGTGCAATAACTAATTCATAATTCTACTAAAATATATAGAAAGATAACACAATATTTATTGAGTCAAATCCAAATACAAGGAAAAGCTCTTCTATGAGCTTTAATAGAGATATATCTCCTTATATTTTGACAAACACACACACACACACACACACACACACATACAAACATAAAAAAAGAAAGTTGACAAGGGACTTCAACTACTAAGCTTCCATAGTAGCAGCCTCATTGTTCTCTTGAGCAATCTGGAGATGACACAAGAACACAAACAAACACAAGGAGTGAGAATTGAAAAATTCTCAATAGGGCATCCCCAAATACATAATAATCAATGTCACTGTCATCGTCCTAACCATTTCGATTTATTAAGAAAAATATGATCATGCAACACATAATAGAGATTCATTTTAAAGTTCCAAAAATCATCATTCCGAAGTGGGTTTCTTTTAGTATTTAATCACTTTATATATATATATATATATATATATATATATGATCATAATACTCAAAATCATAGTAAATCATTTTAGATAAATAAATAATTCAATGTAATAATATGAGTATTGATATGAGTTTAGGAGGGCAAAATGGATATTTTAGCACTAGAAGAAAAGCAATCTTATTATTAGCTTTATTTGCATCAAGCATATGTTTCGGTCATGTTGGACGAAGTCTGATTCATTTAGTTTAGTAGTTTATATTTTAAAATATTTCAAGACTTATTTTATTTTTATGTTTGTTAAACCTAATTATTAGCATAGTGGTTTGGACTTATTCTAATAGGGTTAGAAAATAAGTTTAATCTAAATAAGAGGTACAAATACCTCCAAACTTGGCAGGCACTTTTGCTTAAGTTTTTGTTAAATGAAATATCTCTGGTTTCTTTTAAGAAACTTTGTGTATGCAAATGAGGTTGATTGATTCTCTTAACTTATTACATCAGGAAGCCGAATAGAAGATTACAAGGCAGAGTGATTCCTATGTGATAGTTTATTTGGTTTTCATTCATATCTTCCATATCAATTATGTTTTGTGGTTTTTGGGTTTTGATATTGATGGGGTTTCGCATCATTTGGTAGCAGTTTCAGGCATTAGATAAATTTCTATTTATTTATTTTCCCTTTCTTTTCTCAGTTCCGTCATCGTTCTTGAATTTTTTTTTCCTGATCAATAGTGCTTCGCTGTTTTTTTTTTTCATTTTCTCACGGTTTCAAAAAAAAAAAACCTTCCAGTTCGCCTCATGGTTCACGTCCACAATCTTCGTCACTTTCAATTCCATTGCTTTTCTTTCACTAAGTAGCATAAGCAATAGTGCTAAAAAAAAAGGCACCGCAATTAAAAAAAGTAAAAATAAAACTTGTGCTAAAAGAAAAAAGATTTTAGATTCATTTTTATTTTGAGTGCTTCACATTTTTTTTATTTTATCTCTTTAGGTCTTTTTTTTTCTCTTTTAGGTTGATCTCATTATTTCTTTCTAATTCTTTGGTTATTCCTTAAGCCATTTAAATATTACTTAGGACTTTATCTTGTTTGAGTTTATTTAGTTTCTGAAGTGCAACACTTATAAGGGTTTCAGAGTGATAAAAGGCAAGAGTGATGAGTACAAAAGAGGGAAAAACCATATTGAGTGCAAACACGAGTGTCTGAGCGAGTGCTTTGTGAGGTTGTCTATTTTATTACTTTACAGGTTATTCAAATGGCTATTAACACATCTATGAGTGATGAAGATGATGATACAGTGTATGACATAAAGCTCTTTTATAAGACAATTACCTGCCAATTTCAACAAATAAATAGCAGATTAGATAATATGGAAGTGTGACTATAGGCGGTGTCCCAACTAAGTCCAAGGGTAATGATAAGGTTATTCCATGAAATAGACACTGTCACAATTATTCTTTTCATGAGCAATTTGAGGAGGAGCTTGATGCAGCTAATTTTGTTTGGCACAAAAGAGTTGGAAATAACATGAAGAAGTATCCGAAATCATACCGTGACAAAGATACCTCTAATTCATCTTCTCCCACTACCACTTTAGGCCATATGTATATTATGTGCTCTAGATGTTTGGGATTTGGTCCTTATACATATGATTGCCTAATCAAAAGAACCTTGAATGTTCAGAAAGATGAAGTTGTGTATGATTCTGATGATGGTTATGAGTTTGCTAACAGTGATTATATGCCATCTTTGGAGGATTGCTCTGATAAAGAACACGCTAACAATGTTGTGCATATTGAGCCTTTTGCTACTAAGCCTGCATTGGATTTACAAGTTCATGTTGACAACCTAGAAGATGGTGAACATACTACTGTGCCATTATCTCCCAATGAGGTATATCTTGATCAAATCAAAATTCAACAATATTCTCATAGGAATTCAGGGCATGAAGTACTAGAAAAAGAAAAGCAAACAGAGGCCACAAGAGAAAAGCATGTAAAAAAAGGCTCATTGATGAGTGCAACGAAAGAAAAACATGTGAAAAATGAGCAGGGTGATAGAGTTGAGGGGATAGAATATTCAAATGCAAAGGAAAGAGATTTGCAAGCTATTTTGTTCGACACTTGAGCTCTTGTTCCGATTTGGTTAGGGGAAGTTTCACTCTCTGCTACTACAATTCCTCCAAATTTTCTATGTCCTTTAATTTTGTCTCTTTGTTGCAAGAATTTGAAAAAGCTATGTTTGAACTTGGCCCATGTTTGGTTCTAGCAAGGACAAATAGAAATGCCTACAAGATTCAAGGACAAATCTTTCTTGAGGAAGGAGGGAATGATATGAGCTTAGAAGGGCAAAATGGACATTTCAGCACTAGAAGAAAAAAAATCTTATTATTTGCTTAATTTACATCAAGCATATATTTCAGTCATGTTGGGCTAAGTTTGATTTATTTAGTTTATCATTTTATATTTTCAAATGTTTCAAGACTTATTTTATTTTTATGTTCGTTAAGCTCAATTATTAGCATAGTAATTTGGGCCTATTTGAGTAGGGTTAAGAAATAAGTTCAACCTAAATAAGAGGTATAAATACCTCCAAACTTGGCAGGTGCTTTTGGTTAAGTTTTTGTTAAATGAAATTTCTTTAGTTTTTTTTAAGAAACTTTGTGTGTACAAGTGAGGTTGAGTGATTCCCTTAACTTGTTGTATCAAGAAGATGGATAGAAGATTACAAGATAGAGTGATTCCCTTGTAGTATTTTATTTGCTTTTCAATTCTATCTTTCATGTCAATTGTGTGTTGGGTTTCTGAATTTTGATATCCACGGGGTTTCGCATCAAGTATACATATGATAAATGCAATTATTGTCTTTAGTGAAATTATCTTTATGTGCCCTTGATATGTCAAAAGGGATCTCATATGCATCTTTCTCATCTCTATGTGCCCTTGATATATCGAAGGGGATCTCATCTTACGTGCCCTTGACATAAGTGACCTCACCCACTCTAAGATAATAGACTACTTATCAAGACTAAGCTCATTCATATATATGATTGTCGGATTTACTTTCTCCAACTCTTACACTGTATTATTCTTAGTCAGGTTTACTTTTTCTGACTCAGTGTCAAAGGGAATCTCTTATTTAATATTTCATGCTCCATGTCACATATACAAGCATTACAATTATATATGCATAGCATCAACATTTGAGTTACATAGTGTACCATGCACATATATTACTCATGATCTCAATCTTCTTTTTATATAGGAGCAATTGTTATAAGCACTCACATTTATACTCAAACTCACATAGTATGCTAGACATCAAGTCATTAACATTTCATCATAAATTCAGCAAATTAGCATGTTGTCTAGAATTTTAGTTTTGAACAAAATTTTAGAAAAGCTACTAAACATTATCAAAACAAAGCTAAATCATTTTTCAGAGATAATTCAATATGTTTATAGACCCTGTAAAAATTTCACAGCAAAATAAGGTCTTTAGCTATATTAACAAAATTATACAATTTTGGAGATTAGAAACCACCTAATTTGAGTTTTTTTCTAAATTTTAACTTAACATTTCTCTTTTCTATTTTAACATTTCTAAATAATCCTCTAATGACATATGCATTTGTCTATGTATACCCGTATGGCCGTGTCAAAGCTTCTCATTTAGACTGAGTGTGGCCGCGTATGCATCACTTAGATGCGTCAAATTATCATTCTTGGATGGCAATTACAACCCTACTCGTAGGACACCTGCCTTACCTGCCCCACTCGGGTTGGGTTTAAAACTCGCCCCAATGCAGGGAGCGGGGCGGGTGTATGAAAGGCAGGTTTTACCTCCAGGTCAGGGTATGTGCGGATTTAGGGTGAACTTGCCTCTATCTACCTCGAACCCTATATATATTTAAAAAATATAATTATTAATGTATTGTGTATATTTATATTTTTAAAAGAAAATTACCTAACCTTAATATACTAATACAATAATGAGTATCAAATTATGTTAAACTTGTTTAGTTTTTTTTTTCTATTAAGGATATTCTATTTTTTTTATATATACTAATGATGATTGCTACTTCAGAATTTAAATATGGTTAAATGCATTTTACCTTCTAAAATTTAGGTCATGTGCAATTTTGTCACCACCAGATTTGGGAATGTGACCGACACGTGAAGAGTCTCATCCCCACATCAGTCTCGTGACCTTTGAGTTCTCTCTACATGCATATAATGAGAATAAATCTATTTTCAAGCAATATAAAAAATCTCTGATATAATTCTCTGGCTTTTTGAAATCAAATTTCAATTTCATAATTTCATAATTCAACTCTAAACATGTTTCTGTAACACAAAATATAATGAGTTGCTCTATACAACATAAACCATGAAAGCTTTAATAATGTGTCATGACCCGACTTGGAAATGTGACCAATACGTGAGGAATTCCATCCCTACATAAGCTTTCTGGTGTTGTATCTCTCTAAATGCATAATGTATAAAAAATATTCATCATTAAAACTTAGTTTCATTTAAATCTTTATTCAAATATTTATTCATGACCTGATCTCTAAAATAATATGCTTGAAATACTTTAGTATACAAGCTCCATAGTTCTCTTATTCAGTCTCTGAAAATCTATTTAATACTTGAAAACTAAATCGTTAATTCATCTCTAGCTATCTACATAAATCTTCATCTATAATTTACATTTCAATTTCATACTTAGACTATGAGAACATATACATAAATATTTAAATCTCTAAATTTAAATACATAGTCTGAAAATAATGTTCGGCTTGAATTCTGCTTGCATATCTACTGGAGCACTCTACTCTAACATGACTCTAAACTATGCCTTACTCCAAAGTAAGACTCACCACTGGAATAACGGCATCTGTGGAACTAGAATCTGAATCATTTTTGAACCTGCAACTATGGGAGGAAGGGAGAGGGGTGAGTTTTATCTAAAACTCAGTGAGCAGCCCTTACCCATAACCCTCTCATAGGACAACCACAAAGATAAATATATACATATATAATTATCAAAACTGGCTAATGCAATAACTTTGAAATCATATTCGTATTTATAACATAATGGCAATAAAGTTGGAAATCTCTGGTAAAACATAAATAAAAGTACTCTATTAGAGAAACATGGATCTCTAATGATACATTTCATAACAATATAAATATATATTCTCTAGTTATGCATGTTAACCATGGCATAACGAGTTCTCTGCTCTGTGATCCCTCTGAGACCTAAATAGGAAACCTAACAAGGTTTCGTTCTCAGCTCTGTGAGATTGTGCTCTCAGGACAACTTGGTACCAAGGTTAATGATTGAGATTCAGCTGTTAACTCACCGTTTGTTTCTCTGTAACGACTATCTAGTCTTTAAATAATAAAAATATATCATTTCTCTAAAACTCTACTCTGTGTTTTTCTCTGGGTATAATCTCTATAATACATAATTACTATACTCTTGAATATTATCATGAAATTTCATAAATTTCTAAATCAAGTCATAATCGTACTCTCGCTCTTAAATAAATTATTTTAGCAATAATGGCCCCATGAGTTTATATTAAAACAACTATTTTATGCTCTTATTGAAAATCATCTTTTTCATCATAAGTTTGGTAAACTAATTATAATATCTAATATCTTGAAATATTCTCTAAAATCATGTAATTATGCCACAATTTAAAGAAAATAGCTCTAATGACCAACATAAGGGTCATAGAATTTGAACCTACTCATCTGGAAGGGAGGTAGTGATGGTGTCAACACCAACAAAGCTCCGGGAAGGAAGAATGACACCAACGTCTACCATTGAAGCCACAAACTCAAGATCAGACTCTAACAACCCCTAGATAGCTCAAACATAACTCTAATAACATTAGGGAAGCACCCTCACTTAACAACCATGAGAGAAAATAATAACTCATACAAAGAATATGGAAGAATGGGAAGACGGAGACAAAATCTCATTAATATAAATATGCCTTGATGATTTAGGGGAGATAGATTTGAGTGAGATTGAGAGAACAGAGAAAATGGTGGTGGGGGAGGGTTTTGGTTCGAAGAAGAGGGATCTGCAAGTGGAATGACCCCGTTTTGGCACTGTTCATGCTCCAGGGGCATCGCGATAGCAGTCTTTAACCACTATAGCAGTCAGGGAGTCCAGGCGTCCCCAAGCTAGTCACCTATGACTGTTGAAATCCGCTATAGCAGTTATAGTAATTCCAACTTCTACATTTTTTTTGTCACCTGCATTTGAATTTTCTCAACACTCACTTATTTTAATTATTTATTTTAATGTCCCCATTTATTTTATTTTCCATTAACTTTAAAACATAAATGTAAATAAGGAAATATCCTCATTTTGGTTCAAATAAAATATAAAAAAAAAATCAAAATCCAAAATTTAAGTTTTAGTTCAAATTCAAGAATCTTCGAAATTTTCTAAACTTGTGGGTTGAAAATGAAATGTTTAAATGTTTCATAAAATTCATTAAAAATCACCTTTTAGCTTATTTTCCCATGGAGAGCAATTACTGGAATTTTTTGTCACAAGAATGTGGTTCTATCATATAACCTTCTAAGGAGGTGTAGGATCCAAACTGAGTTAAATTCATAACCAGACAATAAGGGATCTCAAGGGATTCTAGGGCCATATAGAACTTGTCTACTGATACGTGTACACCACATATTACAAATTTACATGCTGACTTTTCAAAATGTGCATTACGACATCCTGAACATTCTGAACTGTGCAAAAAAAGAAAAAAACCCATACTTTTCAAATAGTACAAAACTTCATGTCATAGTAGCGTGTCAGATTACATACAATAAAAAAACTAGAGGTTAATTGCATACAATATTCACAGATAAGGTGTCAGACTGCACAAATTAGAAATATCAGAAGAGTTAAATACACATAAATTTTACTTTCATTGGTTGTCAAGATTATACTGAGGATGTTTTGCACAGTTTGGAAAGTTCAGGGTTTCACAATATATATTATAAAAAGTCAGAAAATAAATTACACATGATCTAAAATTCAGAGAATAAAATACATTTATCCCATTTAAATATTAATATTAATTGTATTTTATATATTTATGTTTGATATTTTAGATTTTAAAATAATTTTATAGATCTTTCAAAAAATAGTAGAGTGGGGCGAGTGCCCGGTTGATTGTGGGTTTAAATTTATAAAATTTGCCAGCGAGGTAGATTGAGACTTATTGGTACGAGTCAGGATTTAGGTTGAGAAAAACCCACCCCAGCATGCCCCTTCGCCATCGCTGCTCATAAAGCTCGTGCTGCTGCTTGACTCTGTGCCATTTAATCTGACATTCTGAGTCGAATCCACTGAAAGGAGGAAAAAAAATGCAAGCTTTGTCGATGAGGCTGAGCAACAGGGCTTCTTCCACTTCAAAGCCTCTCTTGTTCAGATTACTCTCATCCTACTCCCTTTATCCTTCCTCTTTTTCCTCCAACTCTACTTCACCGTCACTGCCTTCTTCTTCTGCTCCCTCACCCAACTCCAAAATTTTCACCTCTCCATGGTCCATCATTCAATTCCGCGGAATCAAAGTCTCAGCTTCTGATGTATGCCATTTACAAATTATCTACTTCACCCATATTTCATTCTTATAATTCATCAATCATCTTTAATATTTAATATAAATAAATTAATGTCTGTTTTTTCCCCCCGTCTTCTTGCGGCTCAGGTTAGAGTCGGAAACATAATTGAGAAGCAAGGTTAGGTTGCCTTTTGAATCATACTGTGTCCGTATTTTACTCTCATTTAATTTACTGGTTCAATAATTAGAGTGCCAACATACAATATAATTCACTTTTTTTTTGCTTTGCTTTGCTTCCAGGGCGCTTTTTCGAGGTATTTACTAATTTCTACAATTAAAGAGTGTTGGATTCAACAATCACTTACCTCTCTTCGTTAAATCGTTGTGTGTTTGTGAACCTCTCGGATCAGGTTCTTAAAGCAGATCATAAAGCTCATAAAGCTCGTGCTGCTGCTTGACTCTGTGCCATTTAATCTGACATTCTGAGTCGAATCCACTGAAAGGAGGAAAAAAAATGCAAGCTTTGTCGATGAGGCTGAGCAACAGGGCTTCTTCCACTTCAAAGCCTCTCTTGTTCAGATTACTCTCATCCTACTCCCTTTATCCTTCCTCTTTTTCCTCCAACTCTACTTCACCGTCACTGCCTTCTTCTTCTGCTCCCTCACCCAACTCCAAAATTTTCACCTCTCCATGGTCCATCATTCAATTCCGCGGAATCAAAGTCTCAGCTTCTGATGTATGCCATTTACAAATTATCTACTTCACCCATATTTCATTCTTATAATTCATCAATCATCTTTAATATTTAATATAAATAAATTAATGTCTGTTTTTTCCCCCCGTCTTCTTGCGGCTCAGGTTAGAGTCGGAAACATAATTGAGAAGCAAGGTTAGGTTGCCTTTTGAATCATACTGTGTCCGTATTTTACTCTCATTTAATTTACTGGTTCAATAATTAGAGTGCCAACATACAATATAATTCACTTTTTTTTTGCTTTGCTTTGCTTCCAGGGCGCTTTTTCGAGGTATTTACTAATTTCTACAATTAAAGAGTGTTGGATTCAACAATCACTTACCTCTCTTCGTTAAATCGTTGTGTGTTTGTGAACCTCTCGGATCAGGTTCTTAAAGCAGATCACTCTCATGAAGGAAGAGGAAAAGCCACAATCAAGGTTTATTCTTACATTTCCTGTATTTTTTTTTTCTTTTTTTTTTGTTATATTTATTTATTTTGCCTTTCTCACTCAGCAAGACTCATCATATTTTTCAACATTACGCACAGAAGTAGGATTCACCAACTCCTTCTTTGCACAATATAGTTTGCCCTCGTTTTCTCAAGAGGGTGTTGATTTAGGTTTTATCACAGTCTGCTATTTCTTAATTTTACGTGATTGCGTTTAAAAGGTTGTCATATGGCTTCAATATATTTGAATCATGGTACTTGTCTGTCAGTTTTTATTAGTCAAGAGCATATGATTAAAAGGCATCTCATTTTGCTTGATTTTCCAATTGCGTTACTTCTTTGTGATATTGTTATCAGATATAGTTTTTAAATTGTAACTTCTGAACTCCTACTTTTATTCCATTCCTAACTGAATTTAGCTGTTTCTGATAATAGGTGGAACTTCGTGACATTGGCCAGGGGAACAAGGTAACGCAACGAATGAATACAGATGAGGATATTGAAAGTATGTCCGTCTATATGTAGTATGTCACTCAAAAGGAAAATTGCTAATAAAACCATTATATATTTTGTGTATTCTTTGTAGAATATCTGTTTAGTCATTGATCCAGATATTATTCTTGGTAACTGTTTGTTATGGCTAGGACAGCTCAGGCCTGCTGACATTTGACATGTAACCCTTTTCTGTGCTCACAAATCATAAATTATTGCAGGGGTCTATGTTCAGGAAAAGACTTTCATGTATATGTGCATGGATCGTGATGGAACTGTAGTACTGATGGAGTGAGTTCTGACATATTTCCTCCTTTTTTGCTTCCAGTATAATGCTATGGTGTAAGGTGCAAGCAATTCTTTATGAGCAAAGTTGATTAATATGGTTTCTCTATGTAACTGTGGTCAGCCCTGATACACTGGATCAAATAGAAGTTTCCAGAGATTTGTTTGGCAAGAATTCTTTATATCTACAAGGTGGATAAATGCTACCACTGTTCCATTATTTGTCATTGCTCTTTTTCTGTCAATTTATATCGAAAAATACAGCAGCTTTTCAGCTGTTTTTAATTCTTGTATAGTCACACTTCTAAAGATAGCATCCTTGTTTCAATAACCTACAAATGTGCCAACAATTATTTTCTTTGTCATCAATGCTAATTGCTATGGATTATTGCCAAATCCACTAGCCATTTTTTATGAAAAGAAAAAATTAGCATATCAAGCCCACTATTCTACTGCTGCTTAATCAATGTCATGAACCAAGTGTTTTCCTTGAACTTGTCCTACCAATTTTCAATTTTCTAGTTTACTTTGACTAGCACTTCTGATGTTAATGTTTATTGTTGTCTCTGAGTCATATAGCTTCTTAAGCATCTCCTCCATGGCTTTCTTTATCTGGTGCATCCTTAATGCATATAACACTACAAGGTTTGCACACTTTGATCACTACCATTAGTTTTATTCTTAGTTCACCCTTATTTGTTCTCTAGCATCTTTAAGTGGAGCCATAGGGTGTTCATGAACCTGGATGAATAATTTTGGTGTGGCAGTGTCTTTGATTCCAGAAGTGGTTGAGGCATGACCCAATTAATGATCCAGTCAGACTGCTCAATCTGATGTTAAGACAAAAATTTACAAATTTTGATGTTGTACATAGTTAAGTCATAAAATTTTGAAACTAAGAAGCAAATATTAAGTGATGCTTTATGATATATTTAATAACAAATCTTATCAATATAAAAATATTATCATGAAAATGTAGTAATTTGAGTCTAGATATCTGATAATTTATCACTAACTTTCAAGAAAGTACAAAATGTATATGTGAGATTGTGCTAGGACTGGTCCAGAGATAGAGATAAAATTGGGGGAAAAATTCCAGAATAATCATGTATTGCTTGGGGAACACTTGACAATGTCTCAAAGAACTCTAACCCTAGAAAACAGTAGAAACAGTATGGGGATGTGTACAACTCCTAAGGAAGAGTTAAAGCTCCTCAGCTCTCTCCACAATTCACCAAATGACCAGACAAGGAACCTTCTTAGCCTCGGACTCTTTTTTATTCCCCTAACTACGTTTCCTGCCTACTGTAAATCTGTAACTAACTTCCTATCCTTCTGTTGCTGTGTTATCTGCTACCACTTCTCTGCCCAACTCTTCCGGCATTCTACTCATTCTTCCATAAACCTGCGCCACAAATGGTTTTCTAACAAACTGGGCCATGCCAATCTGAAGAGTGACTAGAATTTGGCCCAAAAGTGCACTAGGAACATTTGTCATTGCCCAAAGCTGGCCCAGCTAGCTCTCATATGGCCTTGAACACCTGCCTATGCCCTCGTTTTCCAGGTTATCTTAGGTTGCCTACGCATCTGGGGCAAGTTTGCATTTGTAGCCTCGCTTGTTCTGCATTGACGGATTAAGCTTGCTTTATACTTTTTGAAGCCTTAAACTTCAAGGCTCTCCTCCCTCCAGGTGCCCCCTCCCTCCCTTACTTTTAGTGAATGTTTCAAAGGATCTTCTCTTTCCATCTCATGTTTTCTCCTCTGTTATCTCTAATAGAATTTCTTTTATCAAAATAATTATCAATCTTTAGCAGTCGTCTGATAGAAAATTTTAGTTCCATGGATGTAAGTAGGATTTGGTTCAACCTTTTTTTCTATTATTAGTTAATTATCATTTTGTTGCATGGTTAATAGATGAAATGAAAGTGAAGGTACAATTTTTTGATGACAAGCCCTTATCTGCATCTGTTCCTAAACGCGTAACATGTACAGTCAAGGAAGGAATTGCAGCTACTCCGAGGTATGTGCCACTATATTGTCACATTTAGAAATGCACTTGATCTGTACCTTATCAGAAACTGTTCTTTTTTTGTTCTTTTACTTTGTACGTCTTTGAGCTGGGGCACATGCCAAACACAACTCCAATATACTATGGACACAGCTTAAACACGCTGCGGACATGCCTGATTATGTTTTCTTGATTTTTTTTTGTGGGGGGAACTAACATAAGCCCATTATACCAATTCTAGTTTGACCCAAAAGAAAAACTGGTCTACATTCAAGAAAAGCAAATTAATTAGACCAATAAAACGGGACCAAAAAAAAAAAAATGAAAAAAGAAAAAGGAACCAAGAGTAAAGGGGTTTTTTGTTCTTAGTATTTGTACATGCTAATCTCCGTTTTATGTCAAGGAAAACTCTCCCAGTACAAGAAAGGAAAAACAATGATGTGGAATATTGCGAGAGATGAATTTTCACCAATTGATGAAGATTATGAAATCTTAGAAGTCACTAATCTCTCTGTCCATGAACCGGAGTTGGAAAGCGTACTCTTTGTTAATGAAGAAAATGATCTTTTGATGATCACTCCAAGGTTGTCAATGGCGGATGGCGGTTTATGGCGCTAAGGCCAAAAACCGCCATAAAAATATGGCGGATGGCGTTGCGGATTATGGCGGAAGCCATGGCGGACTAAAAAATATATAAATATCTATATATATAAAAAGAGATATAAAGACATAATGCATAATCAAAGCCCCAAAGGCATAATCAAAGCCACAAATACCCAATTAAAGTCACAAACAAGGATTAAAACATATAGCAATCCATGATCAAAGCCACAAAGACATAGTCATAATGTTAGTAGAATTCAAGACAAACATAAGAGTTCAAGACAAAGTGACAAACAAACATAAACTAAGATCAACTAATCTAATGACTAGTCCTCATCATCTTCCCCAAAGTAATTATCATCATCATTGTCCTTGTTCTCAACTGGGCCATATCCCTTTGCTTGTTCTCCTTCTGACTCAGAATCATCAAACATTATTTCCTCTTCCTCTTCTTCAGTTTCCACAATGTCCTCAAACTCAGGCTCTTTTTCAACCACCATTACTTGTTTTCCTTTCTTTGAAACTCTACTTGATTGTCCTTCACCACTTGCTGCCTTTCTTTTTTTGCTTTGCTGCCTAGTATTTGTTGTGGGCTCTCCAATCCCAGATGCCCTAAACACTGTCTCCCAATTCAAAGTTTCATCACCTTCAAAAACCAACTCATCTCCAGCATTCTCTTCATCCATCAACTCCCCAACCATCCACTCATTACACTCATCAATATCATTGAGTGAAATGGGATCAATTTCATCTTTAATATTATATCTTTGTTTGAGTGCTTGGTTGTACTTCACAAAAACCAAGTCCTCCATCCTTTTGTGCTCAAGTCTATTTCTCTTCTTAGTATGTATCTGCAACATCAATATAATTATCTAATTGTTAATTGGTACATGTTATACTTATAATAGTAACCATTAAAATAAAAAATTGCTTCTTACTTGCTCAAAAACACTCCAATTATGTTCACAACCCGAAGCACTACACGTCAAGCTCAAAATCTTGATAGCCAATTTTTGTAAATTTGGCGTAGAATGCCCATACATTCGCCACCATTGAGCTACAAATCCAAAGAAGGCAATGTGAAAAAAATAAAATCACCAACTTTAAGTTTAAACTTTAAAATTAATTTGATAACTAGTAGTAGTATTCTTTCTCACCAGGTGCAATGGTATATTGATTTGATCGGGCAAAATCTGATCCAAAAAGACCATCACCATTCTTGTAAAGTGGCACATCAATTAATATTTTTTGCTGCACATCCCGACTTGGCACCAATCTCCTAATGCATTCATACAACCCATTTGTAACTTCCAAATCAAACTCCAAATCTGAGTTGCCATAGTAGAACTCCGGATTCAAATAATGACCCTCTGCATGTAATGGGCGATGAAGCTGGCAATTCCATCTCTTATCAATGATTGCAAACACATCTTTGTATTTGCTTTCATCATTGTTGAAGGATTTCATAATGGCCTCTTTGGCCTTGTCCATTGCCTCATAAATGTAGCCCATGGCCGGCTTTCTTTCACCATCAACAAGCCTAAGCACATGAACAAGAGGCCTCATAACTTTGAGGGTGTATCTCACATGGTTCCAAAAAGAAGGCATGATTGCAATTTTGGTTGCTTCCTTTCCTTTAGCCTCCTTAGACACTTGTTTCTCACCCATTCATCAGCGGAAAACATTTTTGTAAGATTTTGTTTCTCTTCACGAAGCCTCTCCAATGTTAGAAAGGAAGTAGCAAATCGTGTATCGCATGCCTTACCAATTCCTTCTTGTTCGTGAATTGTCTCAATAAGCTTAAGGTGCTAGTATGGCTATAAATGAAACCAACAAGAAAAATAGCCCTCTTGATTGTTTTCTTTATCAGTGGAATCTTTCCAAAGATCTTCTAGCATCAAATCCAAACAATGAGCAAGACACGGAGTCCAATAGAGATGTGGTCTTTTTTCTTCTAACATCTTGCCAGCCAAAACATAGTTGCTCCCATTATCAGTTATAATCTGAACAACGTTCTCCTCTCCAATCTCCTCCACAAGAGAGTCAAGAAGCTCAAATAATTTTTCCCCAGTCTTTACAAAATCAGATCCATCAATAGACCTTATAAACATCGTTCCAGCAGGAGAGTTCACTAAGAAATTAATAATGCTCCTCTGCTTCCTATCAGTCCAAGCATCAGACATGATGGAGCAACCATGTTTTTTCCACTGCTCCTTATGATTCGTCATCATATTTTTTGTGTGCTCCAACTCTTTATTGAGGAGTGGAACCCTTATAGCATGATAAGAAGGAGGGGGCAAATTGGGACCAAAGCTTCCAATGGCTGCCAACATATCATGAAAACTCTTCAACTTGATACAATTGAATGGAATTCCGGCTTGATACCACCACCGAGCTATGTATTGATGGACCCTTTCAACTGCTTCTTTGTCACAAGCTTCTCTAATATTTTGCTGTCTTAACTTTTCCATATTCCTCTTCCCAATTGCAGTTTTAGGATTTCTAACAAATAAATCCATTGGGCCTTTCAAAGCACCTGCACCTCTTCTCATTCCAGGCCTTGGGTTAGGGATATCATCAATCCCTTCAGCATCTTCTTCAGATAGCCCGAACCCCAAGTTCTCAAGATCAAGCTCCCTTGCATTTGGAACTTCAACTTCCCCACTGCATTGGCTCTTTTTCTGTTTCATATACTTGATTAACTCCTCTTTAACTTCTTTTGGAACCTTGGTGCATTTAGAAACGTTGCCACTCTTACCTATAAGGTGTTCTTTGGCTCTTGTTATTCCACCTTTCATAAGTTTTGAGCAGAAATTACAGATAGTGTCATTTGTGTTGTTTTCTTCAACAGGGTGGACATACTTCCACCCAGTGCTCTGTTTTGCTCTTTGCTAGTGCTAGAAGAGGCTGGAACTGAGCCTTGTTCAGGTCCACTTGCCATTTCAACCTAAAATAAAATAAAAGAGACTGCTGGACAAAAATAAGACAAGGAAGAAGAAGAAAAAGGCAGAACAGAGGAGAAGAAGGCAGAACAGAGAAGAAGAAGGCAGAACAGAATGGAAGGAAAACTGGAAAAGAAGAAAAAAGAACCGAGATTCAGAGAAGCAAAAGAAGATGGACCTTGATTGGGGTGCTCCAAGCTGGCCGCCACTACTGGTGAGATCCGCCGCCGCCGGTGTGGTCGTCCGCCGCAGAGAGAGACTTTGAGAGACCGAGAGAGAGAAGGAAGCAGATAAGCACCACCCTGTTGAGAGACCGAGAGAGAGAAGGCCGCAACTTCTGGTAAGCCGCCGCTGCTGGTGAGCCGCCGTTGCCGGTGTGGTCCGCCGCCTGTGTCGTCCGCTACCGTCGCCGGCGTGGTGCACCGCTGTCGCTGGGAAGCACGCGAGAAGAGGACACAGCGAAGCAGAGAAGCACACAAAGCAGTGAGAAAAGGAAAATGGGTCGGGTCTTTAGGTTTTCATGAGGTAAAAGCAAAAACCCAAGAATACCCTCAAAAAAACCGGGAAAAAAAGGGGTTTTTGGTCAGGTTTCCGCCATGGCCGCCACAGATCCGCCATGCCGCCACCGCCATTTCGGCCGCCACGGCCGCCACGCCATACCGCAACGCCATCCACCTTTCCATAGCGGCGGGCTCGATTTCCGCCACGCCATGGCGCCATGGCGCCGCCATGGCCGATTTTTAATAACACTGGATCACTCTACTAGTTTTTGAGATGTGCATGAGTGCATGACTTAGAATTTAGTTTTATCAAGACAACTTCATTTAGGAATTTTTTGGAGATGTTAATGGAATTGATGCCCCATGCTTTTGGGAAGAGGTGTAGAAATAAGAAGTACAAATGGCATATACTAAGAATGCTCCATGTTTTTTGGGGGTTTAGAAAGTGATGAAAATTGATAGTTTGACTTCTATGAACATTTGAAAATATTCTAAATATTCTCTCATATATATATATATATATATATATATAATATGAGGGTTAAATGCTTTACCCCCTCTAAATTTTAGGTTATATGCAATTTACACCCTGACTTTTCAAAACATGCATCATGACACCCTAAATTTTCCAAATTGTGCAAAAAACCCTACTTTTCAAATAGTGCAAAACTTTAAGTCATAGCAGGGTGTCGGGTTATACACAATAAAAAAATTAGGGGGGTTAATTGCATATAGAATTCACTAACAAGGTGTTGAGTTCTACAAATTAGAAATACCAAGGGGTTAAGTGTATATAAATCCTATCTTCATTAGTTGCCAAAATTATGCTGAGGGGTGTTTTGCACAATTTAAAAAGTTTAGGATGTCGTGATGTACATTTTGAAAAATCAGAGTATAAATTATACATGATCTAAAGTTCAGGGAGGGGGGGGGGATTGTATTTAACCCTATATAAAATATTATGGATTGTGAATTTTTCATCTTAAATTTTTAATTTTATATATATAGCGTGTTCTTGTTTTGTAATTTTGAGTTTGGTGTATCTCCGTATCATGTCGTGTCCCGTGTCCATGTTAGTGTCTGCTTTATAGGTTGTCCTCCATCACCAATGGTTATGAACTTTGTGTAGCCATACCTTATGGTCTTCATATGATCATATGATGGATAAAAGTTTACAGAGTCAACTTTGGCTGCCTTCTTCACCAAATTCAAGAGTGGGCAGTTGCTGGGATAAGAGCGTACTATTTCCTTTCTTAATATCTACCTGATGTAGCCAATGAAAATTCAGATGAAAGAAAAATACCTGATCATAATCCTATCCCGAAGGATAAATTTCTTCTTTTATTAAAAAAAAAATCCTATCCCAAAGCAAAATTAAGGGAAAGGAAATGCCCCTAAAGGGTTATTTGAAGGAAATTAGCTGCTTGACAGTGCAAGAATAAGTGTCACTCTGTTATAAAGCTTGAGTTGTACGTAACACGCATGTTAAGGGAGAGAATAATGTGAAATCTACGAATAGTATCAAGTCATTTGTGTTTAACCTATTAAGTAGGCAAAAGAAAAAATCTACAAACAAAAGATTTTAGAGGGAGCTCTAGACTTCCGAAAGAATTGATTAGAGAGTAGTCCCTAAATTGTCCACTCTCTTAGCCCATGCAATGAAAAATAACTAGTTATAAATTGCAATTGAAGTCATACGTTTATGATATTTCTTGACTTGTTCAATACTAAATTTGTGGTAGGATGGTGATTGTTTGGCATAGTTTATACCTGATTAATTTTCTGTTTCTTTATCTACAGAAATTAACTTCCTAAGTCTTTGAATATAACACTTTGCATGATGACTTTAATATAAATATCTATCACGAAGTTAACTTCTGAGATGGAGCATTGAGATTCTCTATAACCTGCATCCTCTGGCTTGTAAAATGTCAAGTTCTTGAGTGCTTGTACTAATTTTCTTTTCCCGTTGTTTCAAGGAACAAAAAGGTGGTACTGACCAATGGCATTGTAGTCGAAGTAAGTCAAATCATTCTTTCGTTTTCCTTCTCCAGTTCTTTAATAGTATAAATAATTGGTATAAAATTACTCAAAAAAATTCGTGTAAAGTTTGTCACATGTGAAACTGACCTCAACAATCTAATTATTATATAATGCCAGATTTAAAAGTGATAGTTATTCAACAATTTTTTTTCAAAGTTAAAAACAATCTTTCTGTAGAAATTTCTTTTGTGAAGTATGATGCTTCCATAAAAAATGAGGCAGAAAAATTGAAGAGATGAGTTTTATATGAAAAATTGTATTAAAAAAAAAAACGGAAGAAAGAAGAAGGAAGAAGAAAACAAATGTCTAACATCTTAATCTCATTTAATATTCAGTGCTGATAATGCTAAATGCTTATGTATTGTTTATTTGTATGAACAATGACTGTCAGGTTCCACCGCATATTGTAGCTGGTGATGCTATAGTTGTTAATACGGAGGAGGACTCGTACATTGAAAGGTTAGTTGGTATACTTAAAGCATCTGATGATAAAATTAATTAATGATACTTCCATTCTCGTTAAGCATCATGTACTATTGTGTTTGTGACATTGTTTTCATTTTTTTTTTTAACCTTTGTTATAGGAAGGATATTTTGCTTCATCTTTTGTGCTCCTTTCTTCCCCCTTCTCTTAGAAAGGTCTTCCTGTCTTGTGAATTCCATGCAATCTCTGTTGCATCCTAACTTGTGTTCAATTATTTTCCCAATTACAACTTAACTTGCTTTCAGTTATTCAGCACTTTTCCTGATTATAACATGCATTCAGTTATTAATTATTACGACAGTTATCACAACCAATCTTCTGTTAACCATCTATGAAGCATTTATTAGCTGTTTCTCTTGTATTCCACCTAACACAGACTTTTGTAATTGAGGCCCTGCTAACAGCTTGAAGCCAATTGGTATTCTGGATTATCAGAAAACTTAAAAAGAGTTGTTTGGCATGTTTTCTATGTTTGTTATCAATTGGTATGTTCTCATTAGTAACTACAAAAGAGCTACTTGTTTTTATTTTGTTTCCTATTTTCAAGTTTTTCCTTCTATAAATCTTGAAAATAAGAAACTATAAAAACAATGCAGCACCTCTGGAATCATTAATAAAGACAAATAAACTACAATTGTAAACACAAAACAAACCAAGCACTCTTATTTTGCTCTTTATATTATGCAACTGGGAAATGAATGGAAAAATTTACTAAAAGGAAATTAAAAAAAAAATGGTACAATTAGTAAACAATAATATTAAGCAACTGTATCAATTTCTTTACTATAAAAAGCACATTGTTTCATCGTCGTCTTCTTTTTATTGTCCTTTGCTTTTTTATTGTTCTGTGTGTTGTGTGTACGTTCTGTGTGTATGTTAGCATGGTCCACGAATCAATCAGCGTGGTCACTACTGTAGGTTTTGATGATCATGTTGTTGGATTTTATTCTCCTTTTTTCCTTTTTATGAACGATAAAGATGATTGTGTGTACTCTAGTTTAATACTATATATCATGTGGCCACTAAAAATTGTATTATCTTTTCATTCTCAGGGCCAAGGCATAGTTGTGGCTCCAGTGAGGATTTGAGAAGAGTCCTGCGTAATACAAACATCCATTATAAGGTGGCCAAATTGGTGGTCACGAGTTTTGAATCAAATGTGATTTTTTCAAACTCCCCGCCCCCGCTCTCTTTTTTCCCCTACTGATAGTAAGTTGTTGTTTCTGTATGCAAAGGCAATTAGTTTTTATGCTTATCCTGATTGTTGGTTCAGTTTTTGCAGAAGGGGGTGTTATAAAATATCCCTAGCTCTTGAAAATTTAGATGATAGAAAAAATCATTTGACATAGATATGCCTTCCATTTTGTGTTTTTGTTTATGTTGATTAGATGCATAAGGAGCCCACTTAGCTACCAATTGTATTAGACTCTCTGATTATTTGTGTTGATTAAAACTTGCACTTCATAAATGATGTTTCTGTTATTCCCATTTATCTATCCATTGGTGACGAGGAAGGGAATGAAATAACGGAGAAGATAAAAATCAGAGATTATGGATTGGTTTAGACGGGCTTGAGTGAAAAACAAATTTAAATCCAGTTAATTTAATTGATTTGATTAGCCTCATCTAGTTGAAGTAAAAAAAGAAAAAACTAGAGGATTGTGTTTTTTTTTTTTTAAGGGAGTGATTGGTTAGGGGGTAAAACTAGGTAAATTTTTTATAAATGAGCCTTATGTGTAAAAAAGTATATGAAATTTATTAGTGAAAGTTGTCCTTTTATCCTCAAACTAAACACACTCTTAAATTTTGATGTATATACAATGTAAGTTTTTTATAAAATCATTTAATTACATATTCTCACATTGATAAAATATGCTTGATTTTTTACTATTTTAAAAGCCATGTATATAGAAGGATTTGATTGAAACATGATGTAAAAATATTTTATATGAGCAATATATCTTAATTGATTTCGTTAAAGGTTTTATTCTTATAACAACTAACAATAGTGTAAAGCTAAATTACAATATTATGATATACTTAATAGTGCAAATAGATTAATTTTGTAAACAAGTATAAAGATAAAATATCACTGTGTTATTAAAAACTTAAGTGGCTGTTGATTTACTAACAAAAGAACCATTTGATCTCGAGCCTCTCGATCATGTTATTGACAAAAAATTTGTAACATAAAATGCATTTTGGACGGTATTATCACAAATCTATTGATTTTACATGGCCTACTGCCACTCCTTTTGAGACATAGCTCGAAGGGTTTTTTTTTTTTTTTTCACTTTACAAAAGGACATGTTAATCATGCATCTTCTGTAACATATACAAATAGAAAAATTGACCGATAGATTCACCGAGTATCTTTGTTCCAATATCTTGTTGTCATTGATTTCCAAAATAATAAAAAGAAAAAGAGACAGGGTGTTCTGAAATAGAAATAAGGTTTTGTTCAAATAAAACATTCTCTTCCATCAAAGACTGGTAAGTCATTCATTTGTTTTATACTTACGTTTTATTTTCTTTTAAAATTTAATCAAAAGACCCTTCTTTACAGTCTCATCGGTTAATGACTCACGTGAGTATGATGATATTTGGCTATGAAGTTTTTTTATGTGGACTGTTATTATCAGTAGCAATTTAGGTTATTACATTTCAAAAAGTCATACAAATTTTCAATGACTTGTATTTTTTAAATCAATCATTTTCTTTTGTTGAGATCAAATACATGAATATGAATGAAAGAAATAATATTTTAAAAAAAAACTTATTTTTCTTCTACTAGAAATTATTACAACTCTTAGTTTATTCAAATTGACATTTTGTTCACAATTGTCAAAATTAAGTATTCTTTTGACAACATTATGAAATATGAGAATTCATAAGAAATGTTTCCACTTCCTAATTGAGAACTATGAAGCAAAAGCAAAAATTATTGATTATTTATTGTCGATAATAAAAGACAAAATCCCAATAAAATAGGGGGTATAGTGCATCTATCGTATCATATTTTTTGTTGTCAGGCTCTATCTTATCAAATGTGTGAAATATGCTCTTACAGTTTGCTTGGATAAGAAGAGAAAATGGAAAAAAATAAAATCATGCTTTCTATCTTATTGTTTGACTTGATAGAAGAGAAAAGAGAAAAAATGTGATTATATCTAAATAATTTTTTTATCCTTTCACTTATTAAAAATAACTGTATTCAAGGTTATAATTATAATTGAACATCTTTTCATCCATTTCTTCTATTTTTTTTATTTTTGTGAGGAAAAACTTTTTATGGATCCGACATTTTTTTTCCCTTCTCTTTTTTATTTTTTCTTCTCACCCAAATAAGAGAAAACTCTATGAATGAGGTGAAATCTTTCATACATGAGAGTTGTGGAGGGTTGAATGGAGTATAAAAATGATGGACCTCTATTTGTTCGCAGAGCATTTTCCGTTCCTTAGTTTATCCAAAAAAGGAAAAAAATTTCCTCTCCCTGATGCTTAAGTCGAGTGACACTGGAACTTGGAAGAGGGCACCACACCGTCCCAACTAATTTAGCCCCCAAAAATCATGTTACTACTAAAATAATTTTTAAAAAAATTATATTAATTTGTGATCCATTAAATATTTATCTCTTATGACAAATTCACCTAAACATTAATTAGTCTCTATTTTCATTAGCAAAACTAATTTTGTAAAGGGTTATTATATCAAAGATATGATATTTTAAGGACTAAAATCATCATTTTACAATGTCAACCTAATAAAAAAGGACTATTTTTTCAAATATTTGATATTTTGAAACCAAACTAATGGTTCCAGAGTGCGAACATAACATAAATCATTAACATAATCACTTATGTCAATAACAACCTTTAGGTGAAACTATCAAACAAGGTAAATCTTTTAATTATTTTAGAATTAATATTTACTTTAGTCCCTAACATTTTATTTATGAGTTATTTTAATCCTTCACTTTTAAATTAAATCAATTTGGTCCCTCATATACATTTATAACCGTGAATTAATTTAATCCTTTCATTAACATCTGTTAAACCAACATTAATTAAGTGATAATGTGTCACCGTTAAGTGATAAACTGTCCTCTGAAGTGTAATCTTAATTCAAATTGATCATTTTAGTCCTTCATAACATGCCAAACAAGTTTTTTTTAGTCCTTTTGCACCTGTGACTCTCCTACAAAACCCTAAAACGTTTGTACAATTCTTTAATTTGCTCCAAGATTTCTCCCATATCCATAGCAAATCTCCTAAGCAAGTGAAAATTTATTGCTTCTAACATAGTAGGTGGCTCCCCATTTTCTTCACGGTCAGATGAGAGCTTTATTGGGAACCTATAGTCTCCTTAATAAGACAATTTCACAATTTTTATCATAAATTTGAACGATGCTTTCAATGAAATATATAATAAGAATCTTTTTGTTTCAAAATCAAGTCAGGGATTAGGCAGCTGTGATTTAAAAAATATTGAACTTGGCTTTGAAAGGTTTAAAAAGGAGTGAAAACGATTAAAAATCACGAAAAACAACTTTATTCGACTTTGAAGTGAGCCATAGAGGATTTACAACTTGGGTTGCCAACCAAATATACGGTCGTGATTATAGAAAACGAAACAAAAAGAGCTGAATAATAAACAATAAAAAATAAAATGGATTAGATAAGGGTTTGAGAGTAGGTTACAATTGATGAATCATGATGATGAACGATGTATGATGGATGATCCAGTACATCTATTTAATCAAGGGAACATTGTAGAAAGATATAAAAAAGAATCCTCAACTGTGATTCCCATAGCTTTACTTGGAATCCAATGCGATTTAAGGGACAAGAAAGGAAACTATGCGATTGTGGGATGAGAATAGCATGAAGAGACTGGAGAACCACCCATCAAGTTAGAAGTAACAAATTTTCACTTGCTTGGGGTTATGCTATGGGTAGGTGAAAAATCTTGAAGCAGATTGAAAAATTACACAAATTAACATTTTAAAATTTTGTAAGAGAGTCACACATCTAAAAAGAATAAAAATGACTTGTTTCTCATGTTGAGGGATTAAAATTATCCACTTCAATTAAGTTACACTTCATATGACAATGTGTCACTTCATGGTGATACATAATCACTTCACTAATAGTGGTTTGATAGATATTAACAGAGTAATTAAATTGATTCACGATTGTAAATGTAAACAATTGACTCATACGTGAAATATCAAGGAGTAAAGTAAATATTAACTCTTTCTTTTATGACTTATTTTAATAGTGACATCATTTTTGGGTGCGAAACAAAATTAACGGTAATGACAGCCATGGAAGGCACCAAAAAATCATGGAAGAGAAAACCGAACAGGACCGGATGGTCCAACCGGATTAACCAGGAACTGGACCTCTGTCCAGTTCCGTCAAGGGTCAAAAATCGCTGTAATAGAAAATCGGTCAACAACCGAAAAAACCAGTCAAAACCTGCCGGACCACTCAAACCGGGGGCGGTTCAGCCACTCACCGGTTCGATTGAAAAAATAAAAGGCAACCATAGAAATGAAGAAAGAAGAGGTTGTTGTCTCACATTGAGGTGTTGCCTCACCTCATGTTTTAGCATCTCCATATATTCCTGCACAGCCAAGAAATCGTTCACACAAAACAGGTCCAAACAAAAGCTTAAAAGCAGCGATTTGCTTTTAATATGAAGGCTTTGCAAGAAGGAGCTTCCATTACACAAACGAGATATAACGCAGATAATACTTACTCTGGCAAGACTCTTATTACTCCATAACTCTTCTAGAAGATCACCAGAAGAACTTCCACCACCAGATGCCCGCACAACATTTTCAGCTACAGAGAGGAGGAGGCGGCTGTTTGAAGGAAGAAAGAAGCATGGTATGTTTAGTGCTAGGGTTTCTTTAGAAAGGATAATAATGAGTTAGTGAGGCAATTAGTGGGCTAGGTCCATTGGGCCAACTTTATCTCTTGACTCTCCCAAAAAATTAATCATTTTGAACCCTATGACAAAATGTCCAATACTTTTTAATTTTTGGCACCAAAAGGTTCCACTATTACAATATTAAAAAAACATTTTCTCTTTAATTTGTCAAAAAATTTAGAATTTTATAATAATTATATATTTATGTAAATGTACATTTAATTATATTCTGATTGAATCGATTAAATTTTGATTAAACCAGTGTCCTGACCAATTCGATGTCCATCCGATTTTCTCTACCTTGCAAAAAAAAATACACTCTTCTGCTCTTTTATCTCACTGCATGTCCTCTCTCTCTCTCTCTCTCTCTCTCTCTCTGACTGTCTGTAATCTCATCTGCACTGTGCAGCCACTTGTGTTCGTCCAAGAGCTCTACCCTGCAGCCTAAAACTGCTTTCATTCACCAAAAAACTTCCATTTCTTTGTCTTGCACCCCCACAAAGATGGAGTCATCATTATTGGACACCATCATAGAAGTTAGAGAAGATCTCATGGTTTCACCATCATCTGGCACAAACCCAACAAAGAGAATCGCCCATTTTCTCAAGCCGATTATGCATTAAATGATCAAAGAGCCAGCTTCTGACTTTCTTCTTCTTCGTTCCCTGGTCTCAGGAACAGTCACTTCTTGTGATGTTGGAGAGCCTCCATTTGAAGTAATATACAATGGATGGCTACACCCTAAAAAAGAATGGAAAACGGGTTGAGCTAATGCAAAACAGGTATGTACACGGATAAAAGCTGGGATAGACCAAGCAATGAAAGCTTCTACATGTGAAATCAACAGGAACAGTGAACTGGTTCTTGGCCATGCAGAGAGATGGTATTAGGTTTGTGGAGGTTTTTCTGTTATGGGGACCCTATTTCAGACCTCTTGAGACCGAAGAGCAGACGGATACAGAAGCAAAAGTGATTGCAGTGGGAAGAATGTTTTTCAGATCAAGAGCCAGGAGGGCAGACTATCACCCTTGGATGATGCACTTCATGAAAGGTGAAAGCCCAGTGGAGCATGAGGCATTCTTGTCTTTGTGGTTGTTAAGGTTTGTTTTCCCAGGTAAATCACATAAAACCATTTTGCAATCTTTCCTATCGCCATACATCTAGCTAGAGGGACTAGAATAGCTCTGGCACCTGCTGTTTTAGCAAGCATTTATGGGGACTTGAGTTTGCTGAATAAAACCATAAAAAACACTGCCACAAAGATGAAGCTGCTGGAAGGAGTTACTCTCTGGGCTCCTTTTCAGTTGGTCCTTGTGGGGGCTCTAGAGAGGTTTCCATCACTTCAGCCAGAGCCAGAGCCAGAACCAGAGCCAGCCAAATATAGTTGGTCAAAGCCAACCCAGAATAGCTAGGTGGCATAGAGTGAAAATGCTGCACAATAACAGGAAGTTGAAGTGGACTCTGGATTCTGCTGGAGCTAGAAACTGCTTTCTGTAGTGCCCTTATAAGAATTCTACATCCCTTAAGCTTTACAATGAAAAAGACATGTGGGTATGTGATAATCCTAATTTAGATGATGAATTGGATTCCAACATTCGCTGCTTGCTGGTTGGTTGGTATGGAGTGTGTAGAGAAGTACTTCCCAAATAGCATCGCTATGGAATTCAGGATGGATCAGGACATTCCTGGTGTCATGGCTCATTGGAACAAAGATCCTTGGATAAATTATAGCCAGCCAGTAATGGATACAAAGAATTTGTGCAAAATATTATGTTATAGCCAGCCAAATGTTACTCCTAGGCACTATGATAAGTGGAAGAAATCAGAACTAGGCAAGAAAAAAGACACAGAAAAAAAGGGTTTCGGATAACTGTGCAAGAATCATAAGAAGCTCAAAGTATTTGTCACAGAAAGAATCATCTCGGCAGGTGGAAGGTAATGGATCCTATGGTTCACATTCCAAGCGAAAGAGATGTCATGTAAGGGATTCTGATCAAGGGGATGAGTTAGCAGTTAAAGAACAAACGAGTTCTTCTGGGAAATATATAGATGTTTTGAGAAGGAAGTGGTTGGAAAGAAGAGCACTTTGTCTAGTCCTGAACCTGGTATTCTCCCGTCATTAGGCGTAGCTTACCAAACATCCGGATTAACAACTGGTGTAGTTCACAATTCTGGTATAAGTAAGGATACACTTGGAGTATCAACAAGTATGGAAGATGCTAAAATAGAAGATGTTGTTGGGGGAGAAAGAATTTTCAAAGATGTAAGTATAGCCAGAGTGAAGACTCAATTTTGTGATACAAATGGTGCCGAAAAGTAAGGAAACGGTGCCTGTCATGAAAACCAGATGCAGAAGCTTGAAAGTGTGTATGCTAAGCTTAAAGCAGAAAAACTTGGCCCCAAGAATGAAACAATTGGATCCAAGGCAATAGCTTCTGGATTAATAACTGGTGGAGTTTACAATTCTGGTGTAAGTAAGGACATACTTGGAGTATAAGAAAGAAGCAGGGAAGATGCTAAAATAAAAGATGTTGTTAGGGGAGAAAGAATTTTCAAAGATGTAAGTATAGCCAGACTGAAGACTCAATTTTGTGATACAAATGGTGTCAAAAAGGATAGAAAAGGTGCCTGTCATAGTCTTGAAGATAGAGTATCTTATCTTGAAAACCGGATCCAGAAGCTTGAAAGTGTGTATATTAAGCTTAAAGCAGAAAAACTTGGCCCCAAGAATGAAAATATTGGATCCAAGGCATATCTTTCAGTGCCATAGTATTTCAGTTGTCTGTAACAGGCTTGTCTACTTTTGTTTTTTCCTATGTAAAACCAAGAATCAACTCTTTCTACTTGTCATTGTATAAAATAGGGCTGTGTTAGGCCGACTACAGTCTGTAAATTTTGTTTTAACTCTTTTATGACATGAATAGCTGTTATATAAATGTGTTAATGGTTCTTGATAGAGAACAGTAATATCATTTGATTTATGGAATCAACTAGTATAGCATAATAAAACTTGGTAAAACCCAAAGAATCTCTTTTGCAGCAGCAAAACCAACTTATTAATTTCAGCTAGCATTTAAGAATACTTAGGGCCTTTTCAGTTTTCAAGATTTTATGAAGGAAATACTGAAAACTGAAAATAAAAATTAAAAATTAAATTTTGTAGTTTTCATAATTTTGAGTATTTCTTTTATGGCAAGTAACAGATCAGCATCTGACTAGGACAAGTTGCCTAGAAATGGCCATATCTGCTATGACAAGATAGTTACAAGTCATGGCCAGTTGTTGATGGAGTGGCAAGATAGAAATATGCATTTGACCTTTGAGCTAACAATCACAAATCAACCATTGCAGATGCAACAAAACTCCTATTAGCCTGGAGAAGGCAGCCGGACTTATTTTATGCCCCGTTGCACACCTTATGATTTCTCTCTCTGTCTTTTTTCATTTTTCCATTATTTCATAGCATTTCCAATACAAAGGATTAGCCAGCCAGATGTATCAATGTGCTTCAAAATTTGAGTTCAGAAAGGACTTTCTCCTTTCACACATCTAATCGATTCATCACTCTTGCTTTTTCTTTTTCTTAATCAAACCAAAAAAGAAACAGTAAAACACATACAAAGCAAAACACCAAACCAGTAAAAAAAAACTAACAAGGGTACAAAACATTTGATTTGATTTAAGTGTTTCCCACCTGCTAGCTGAGACATTAATTGGGAACCAGAGGGGCTGAGCTCCTCCCATTAGTTGAATCAAAGGGCCAAATGGCCAGAAGTCATTTGCCACAGAGATCAACACAATGAATAAAAGCAGCAGTTCCAAAGGTAAAAGGATCTATGCCTCATTAATAAATGAACCAGGTGGGAGGTAGGAGGTCCCAGAAGGAAAACCCTAATGGGAAAACCTCCATGGTTGGTAAGTTGATGTTGCACAGCTATGACTCAAAACGCTTCCATGATTCATAAGGAAGGCGATCTTAAGGGCGGTGCTTAAACAACCAATAATCAGAGCATGACACAAATGAACAAGAACCACTTGATTGAACCGCCTATGAACCAAAAACGTTTTACACAAATTGACAATACAGTCAGCAGAAAAATTACACGACCTCCGAATAGACACTTTCTGTTAGGATCTCAGAAAGGATAATACACGACACTAATTACAACAAAGCACAGAAAAGACCACCAACAATAAACTTTTTGGACAATGAATTGTAAAACACAGATTACATCATTTGAGGATCCCTCAGATTGTATCTCTCCTCAATGGAATTCAGTCCACTACTTTCAAAATTATAAAATCATCACAGGGAAGGTCATTCATTAAAAAAACGAAGTCATCCACGAAACTATCCATCTTTAACCCAAATGAGAAAATACCAAATTCCCCCACCCCCAATTGCAGAGAAAAAACAATTCATACAATCTGAAATAGAAATTAACCGGTGACCCTAACATGAATAATGCCAAAATGAAAGAGAAAAAAAAAATGGCTCAAGAAACAAATCATGAAAAATAAGTGATATTAAGCATGATTGACAGGCTCTGTGCTGGTATATTCCACTTATCAAAAGAAAAAAAAGCGATAAAAAAAATAAGGTGATTTTTCACTCCTCAGAGGCATCAACAAAAAGCATCCAACGACAAATAAAATCGTACTTGTTTGGAGTGCAATACACAATACAGGAAAATTGAAAGACCAACCGAATCGAACCTTTTAAAAAAACGGTTCTAGTTTCTACCGCACCACGGAAGCAATCTCAAAGAAAACTAATTAAGACATCTTCACCACAACCGAACGCACGCAGCCACAAAAGCGGCACAACAACAAAAACAAAGGGTTTCGCCGGTATTTAAAGATGATTACGTGGAAGTCAATTTACGGATTTACCCCTAATTACTTTATATTATGACGCTCAGTCCCTAGTAGCGTTCTTGCTGACTCGGGCGTTAGGCTCAGTAACTCAGCGGATGTCGGTGGAAAAGACAAACAGGTGCTGTGCCCCCACAGAAGCGTAGAAAACAAAACTACCTAACGAGTGCACTGAGAAGGTTACCATTTTTTTTTTCTTATTATTTTTTTGCTTTCTTGCTTCCTTTTTATTGTTGTTCCTCAACGATGGAAGCAGAAGGGAAGAAGATGGTGATGCGTCTGACTCTGTTGTTGTTGTTTGCTTTGGGTGCGAGTGCTTGGACTGGTGAAATTCACGGAAGAGTTGTTTGTGATGTGTGTGGGGATTCTTCTCTGGGACCTGAAGATCATGTTCTTGAAGGTCTCTCTCTCTCTCTCTTGAATTGGCATTATATTTCAGTTATTTGTCATTTTGAGCATGTTTTTGAAGTGGGGTTTTTGCTCTTTGTCATGATTTTCTTTTGTTTTTGTGTGTGCTGTTCATGATCTTAATATTTTCCACCAATTTGGCTTGGCACTTGGCTTGTGCAAGGTGTTATGGTACATCAGGAGCAAATTTCTAGCTTGATTTTGTATTTTTTGACCAATTTACCATACAACACTAGACCGAGGATGTTATCATAGTATGTTATCATAGTCATTACTCTGAGAATTCAGCCACATACGTCTGCTAACGGACATTTTAATCGGAATTTGTATACAAGTCTAACGAAAATTACTACCAGAAACATTAGGAAATGATGATTGAGATGATGATGACGACGAAGATGGCAGCCTATGCTGAATTGTTTGTCTGTTGCAATAATCAACAAAAGGTGGATGAATTGGCTTGGGTCGGTTTGTTTGGAGCAGTGGATTTTCAGATACTCAACATAAGATAAGAGTGCATAACCTCTGTTGAGAGTGGCTTTGCCCCGTAAAATATAGTTTGATTTCAAGAAAATTTTTGTTTTTAATTCATTATTATAATATTGATTTTTTTTTAATTCATTGTTGGTCGAAACAGATATGTTTCTTAATAGTCACTTCCATCCAGTCACTTTGCATTGCCAATGTTATCAAGGTTATTTATATGTATAAATGACTAGTGATCTCTAATTGTTCTGTAGATGACTCACTTTCCTTTCTTCCACATTTGCTTTTTCTGTAAGGAAACTGTTTTTATGTGCTGTGTCGGTTAATCTCATACACCCAGATCAGAATGTTGCTGATGATATAAGGGGTCAAAGGTTGAAATTGATTGTCACTAGCTGTCACAATGTAGAGAATTATAATTCAGTGTACATCTCGGATAACTGAATCATGCAATTGAACTTTCAGCCTTTCAATTTGCTCTTTTAGTTTTAGTTGACTTTCATATATAAAAAAAGGTCAATCCTATAGTGGTTACGGATTAACTTGTTCTAAATACATGAATAGAAACCAAACCTAGGATTATCTAGTGTTTAATATAGTTTTCTTTCAAGCCCCTAAGAAGTGTTTGATAGCCTAGTTAGCAAGGTAGCTAGGATCGCGATCTAGCTGGTGAGATCGCATGATCCTACACTCGCAGCCCCCACCCGCAATCCCGATTCCACATCTTGCTCGTCATCGACCCCTCGTTGTGGGATTGCTGGGGAAGCTTGTGGGATCGATGGAATCGCGAGTCCATCGTCGGAGCTTGGCCAAATGGCCCAAACAGCCCAACCTAACCCATTTCTCAAAGCCCCATAGAAACCCTATTGGGTCTGTCCTTCTTCACTCCCTTTCTCACTCTCGAGTTGTCCCTCTCTCACTCTTTGATCTTTCTCAACCACTTCGGCCTTCGCTCCACAACTCCGGTCTTCGCTCCGCTACTCCAGTCTCAACTCTGACTTCTGCTTTGGCCTCCATCTTCATTCTTTGGTCTCTGCTTCTTTTTCCTTGTCACGATCTCTGTCTACCTCTCTGTCGCAATCTCTGGTTGACGCAACCACACCAGCTCTTTGGTGCGGTTCGAGCTTGCCGACGCCACTCTTTCTCTCCCTTCTGGCCTTCTCAGTTCACTCAAGCACTCAGCTCTGCCTTTGAGCCAGTGAGCTCACAAACAAGGTGAGCTCTAAACTTTTTTTTTTCCTTGGTTTTTTTCTAGCATTATCCTTTTAGTTTACTCTAAAAAAATTTTAATTTTTAGATTGGGAGTAGTTTTGTGTTGGATTTTGTATTAGGTATTGTTTGGGTGGGGGGAAATGTCATTAAAACTCCTCTTTAATGTTTTTAATTTACATGATATCAAAAACTTGTAGGTTTATTGCACTTTATGCTATGATTTATGGATGATGAATGTATGACTTATGGCTCTTGGACTATTTGCATGTTAACTTGAAGTAGGTATGTGAGTTGTGGCTATTTTTGCTTATTTATGCTATGCTATATGAAATATATACATGTGTATGTTAGTTTTGGTAGGATCTTACGATCCGTGTTATGATTTCACATTTTACGATTTTATATCTCCCGTTTGATCCCAATTAAGATCTCGATCTTAGCTATCTTGTTGGTTAAAGCTTGCTGCATTGTACACCAACATAAAATTATTGTAACCATGCACATCATGCACCTTTCTAACAATTGCATAGAACACAACCATCCTTTTGGAAAAAATGACTTAGTGACTATCAATTATCTGATTCAATTTATCTTTATTTATTTATTTATTCATAGCACAAATCCACAAGGTGAGCCTCGATGCAACGTTAAGGTTGCTGCCTTGTGACTTGGAGGTCACAGGTTCAAATCCTGGAAACAGTTTCTCCACAAAGTGGGAATAAGGCTGCATATATCTACACTCCCCAGACCCTACCTGGGGGGAGCTTTGTACATTGGATCACCCTTTTTTGATGGAACAAATTCAATTTATCTCCAGCCTTGTGTTTTAGTAGGTGATATCCAAGGATGGCTTGCTTAGCAATAAAGTATCGAAAGCATAAGAATAGTCTTGGAAGCATAAGAATGGTCAACAAGTCTTCTTGTCAGTCAATAGGAGTGTTAGTATCTTGTGTGTATATATATGTGTGATGGCTGAATAGTAATAATAGAAGTTCAACATTTTATTTTTTCATTCCACTTGTGTTCTTCTACACTTTTAACATGGCATCATGAGCCTCAAGAAAGGCAACCCCATAATTTGACTTACCTGGTGGACCCAATGTTCTCTGGTTAAAAAATTTTCATGGTTGACTGTGTTTTCTTTCTAGTCTGTTGTTGCTTTATTAGTTTTCACGTCTCCACTGTCTTGTAGTGGGTTTTTCTTCTCTCCACCGCCATTGTTTATTGCCGTTAGCAGCTTTTCTGGTGACATCTCCAACTGTTGATCACCCCATTCAAGTTCTCTTGAGGTCCTCGCCCATAGCCTACAGTGGCCGTGCCAGAAGAGCCCCCATGTGCGTTTTTTCCTCTTTACGGATCAAGACACTCACCTTCATCTCTCTGATGTGTGGCGACACGTGATGATGACTCACCAGTGGCAACTTAAATTGTCACCTTTGCCAGGTCTTTTTTAGTGTCTTCCAAGTCTTTCGTCGTAGTTCCTCTCCTTGTCAGTGCTTCTGCTTGTTGCTCTTACTGTTGCTGTGATTTTTTATCTGTTGCTGCTTTTGTTGCTTCTTGAACATTTGAGGATGCCATGTCTCACTCATCCTCTGCTTCCCTAGTGTCAAGGGCTCTGTCTTTACCTTTGGGACTCCCAGCTTGCCTGCCATCACTACTAAGTCGCTCAACGATGCTAATTATATGCAATGGACAACATCGGTTGAGCTATGGTTTGAGGGTCATAAGTATTCTGTTCACTTGGAAGAGAAGGTTTTTGAAATTCCAATTATTGAGATAAAGCAGTAGGAGGCCATGGATGCTCAACTTTGTACACTTTTGTGGAATTCTATTGATTGTTCTAGTTTGGATCTATTTCGTACTTATCATACTTTGTATAATGTTTAGGAAAAGGCTAAGTTTCTTTGCACTATTGATATCTAGAGAATTTTATGATGTTATTTTTTACATTATTAATCTTAGAAAACTCGATCAGCCCATGTCCCCCTCCTCCAGGCAAAACCACTTGCGGAAATTAATGGTTTATGCTGTGAAGGTTGATGGGAATATAGATCAATTGAAGGCACGTTTGGTGGTCAAGAGATACACTCAGATCTATAGTTTGGAGTACACTGACACTTTCTCTCCTGTTGCTAAGATTGCTTCTGTTCGGCTTCTTCTCTTTATGGCCGCCATGCATCATTGGCCGCTCTATCAACTTGATACCAAAAATGCCTTTTTATGTGGCGAACTTACTAAGGAAGTTTATATGGAGTAACCTCCTGGTTTTGTTGTTCAAGGTGCGTTTGCATTAGTATGTTGCCTTCGATGATCACTTTATGGTTTAAAACAATCCCCAGGGGCATGGTTTGGACAATTCGACACTAGTTCAGCAGTTTGGCATGGTTTGTAGTGAGGCTAATTACTCCGTATTGTATCGTCGTTCTTCACAATATCTAAGTATTTATCTAGTGGTTTATGTAGATGATATTGTCATCACTGGCGACAATAAGGATGGTATTGGGAAGCAAAATGAACATCTTTCTAGCCATTTCCAAACCAAGGATTTAGGACACCTCAAGTATTTCCTTGGTATTGAAGGAGCTCAATCCTCTACTGTTATCGTCATATCTCAAAGGAAGTATGCCCTTGATATCTTAGAAGAGACAGGTCTGTCAGATTGTCGACCTGTTGACGCTCCAATGGATCCAAATGTTAAGTTGTTACCAGGACAAGGGGAGCACTAATTGGATCCAGATACATCTTGGAGGCTTGTTAGAAAATTGAACTACCTTACCATCACTCAACCCGACATTTCCTTTGTTGTCAGTGTTAGTAGCCAATTCCTACAATTCCCTTGTGATAGTCCCTGGGATGCAACAATCCGAATACATTAAGAGAGCACTCTATGAAGGACTCCTATATGAAGACAAGGGTCATTTTGAGATTGTTGGTTCTTCAAATGCAAATTGGGCATGTTCATCTTTAGATAGACGATCCACCTCATGTTATTGTGTAATGATTGGAGATAACCTGATGTCATGGAAAAGTACGAATTGCATACTAACATAATCGAAAAAGTTCTCTTTAATTTATTATTTCTGTTATTGTCCCCTCGCTTCATTAGATTGCTATCAGATTGTATTAATATAAAGCTCAAAATAATTTTCAACATCCTCTTTGCATACGTATACTATGATATCAATATGTTACTATCTAAATACTTGGTTCGCATCCTTGTACATAAGCATTAAATTAGTTTCCAGTTTTAAGCCTTCTTCACAGAAGCTGATTCTGGTCAAGAAAGATATGAGAGATGAGACTCTCCTAATGATCTGCAAGTGACTTCATGAGAAAGAATTGGAGCCATCAGGGTGCTTGATAGCAATGAAGACCAAACTTATTGGAATAACTTCTTGGTTGGAGTATCTTAATTGGAGAAGTGTACTCGTCATTGCTGGAGATAGGTGTCCCGTAAATTTATTCTCCCTAAAGTTCTGATACTTGTTGAGATTACATTTTCTTTTATGTTTCCTACTTTCCTTGTCATTTGAAGTAAGTTTTTGTTCTCGAAAAGTTCACCTCACACTTATTTGATTTATTTTCATTCCTTAATTGGTGAAAACCTAGGCGAAGGGTTTGAATTTTGATAATTTAAGGTTTTCAAGTGTTACTTATTTTTATCTCATTGTTCCATTTGTTTTCCTGTATGTCCTATGACTGTCCCTCCATTGTTCTTTTAGCAGCATTTAATTTGATTCTGTGACACTTTCAGTGTTTTCTCAAGCAGAAACATCATGAGGCTTCGTATCCTATTCATAGTTTCTGAACATTATTACAATTTTTCTGTTTGTTATTTTTGTTGGGGGTGGTGGGGAGGTTTGTTTTTGTTAGGGAGGGTTGCGGGGGTGGGGGGATGCTCTATTTTGGAATTAAACAATGATAAAACAAAGGACATGTTAATGTGATCAAATCATCATCCTCTGAAACGTTTCCCGAGTAAAACAGGAAAATGGAAGTTAAACTGCATTTCAAATTATTGTTGTAGCCAATGATGCATTTTCTATTAGAGTGACATGATTGCATCACAAAAACAAAAAATGTGATTCCAACTGTGTTGATGCAGGTGCTGAGGTTGCTGTTCTTTGCATCACCAAGTCTGGGGAAGTTCTAAATTACCAGGCATTCACAGATGGCAAGGGAATATACACAGTGGCAGAGACAATGCCTGAGAGTGATCGTTGGGACGCGTGTCTTGCTCGACCCATCAGTAGTTTCCATGAGCACTGCACTCATCTTAGCGAGGGCAGCTTGGGGGTGAAGTTCAGTTATAATCACCCATCAGGATATTCACACACTGTCAGAACCTTCGTTTATCGACCTGACAGTGTTCCAACTTACTGCATTTGATATATACTGGCCTGCTCGGGCTAGTGCTTGGTTGAACTACAATAAAAAAAACTAATGACTGTTTGGGCATTGTCTTTGTAATATGTGCATATATAGTATTGTCCGGTATCTATAATGAAAGTAGAGCATGAAATGTTCTACATATTTTTCATTACCAAAAAAAGTAAAAAAAGGTAGAGCATGAAATGTTGTTTAAATCACTGTAAATGACATTGTCATCGAGAGTAATGCAATGAATTGCAGTCTAAAAGCTTTTGATGAAAGTTAGCAGCTATGATGAAGTTATTAGGAATTTGATCTTTACCACCTCTATTCATCTGATAGAGTGTTTAAGTGCTATTGTATATCTATATTTATATCTATCCATATCTGTGTAATATAATATACTAGTTCAATAATATACATTATACAATGAAGCCTCTTTTTAGGATAATATACATTAGCCGCAAGAAATGTGAAAGTCCGGTAAAGTATAGAAAACTATGAAAAATATAGTATTCAATTTTCATTTTTCAGTTTGTAATTCTAGACTGTACCTATGCATTGCATAGTAAAATAATACTTAAAAGGTAAAATTAACTTTTACCCCTCATTTTTTAATGATATTTTAATTTCGTCTCTAATATTTTAATAATATCTCAATATTATCCTATTTGATAACAAAATCAATTTTTTTAATGAAGATTGTTGATGTGGCTTAAATGTGTCCATTTTTATCTCATGTGGATGCCATGTTGTATATACAAAAGTTTTGTTTTCATCCTTACTCTTTTAAATTTCTGTTTTTGTAGTTAAAAATTATCTACAAATAAGATCAAATTCATTTCAATAAAGATGATTAGATAAAAATAAAGCTTTAACTTGTATAATAAGGCACCTACATAAGACAATAATGAATATTTAAAATTGGTGGTGTTCGTAAATAGGACAACATGAAAACATTATCAAAACATTATGGATGAAATTGAAACATTACTAAAAGATGAGAGACGAAAATAGAGTTTTGCCTATTTAAAATTATTATTAATTTAAAGTTATTTAAATTGCACATAAAGAAAAGTTATTTGAATTTAATTAATGCTTCACTGTTTGAAATCTTAAATTAAAATTTTATCATTTTATTTCTAAACATATATTTATATATGTTATTAGTTATTATAGAATAAAAAAGAGTTAACATTGTTATTAGTTTTAAGCTATTTTACACAACAAAAATTTATTACAGTTTGAAAGTAAATTTTAATCCGAGTTGTGGACCACATGAAATGTTTATGGAGCTCAGACATGAAAAGTTATTCTTAGAAAATCTGTATTATTGTCTTCAAAAGACCACATGAAAAGATCATGAATGAGAAATATGTGTTTTATATTATTGTCTTCATAAGATCATATAAAAATTTAAAAAAAAAAAAACCTATTAATTAGAGGTAAAAATAAGGGAAAAATTTTATAAATGAATTTTATGTGTAATTTTTACACATGAAAGTCATTTGTAGAGAATTTTCTCCCAATTCACTTCTTAACTAAACACATCCGAGCAAAAAAAATTATTATCAAATTAGCTATATTAGTTAGCAAAAAGATTAGCTATGTTAGTTAACTCCAAGACCTACTACTTGAAAAATTATATAAATAGAAAAATTTTAATTGGATGATAATGCAAAATATTATTTTTTTCACAAGGAATTAATTAGGATACAATGACAAGAACAAAGCTAGGAACTCTTTCAATGGAACTTGTAGCAATAATCAATTTGGGAGAATTTGGGAGCTAAATAGAAGATTTCTTGAGCTCATTTGAGAATATTTGCAAAAAGTATTGTAATGGAAAATCTGTATCTGTCTCTACAGGGATCGGATTAAGAGAAATAATATGTCTTGGAAAGATTAAGAAGTCTTTTAAAATGTTCATGCTCAGCTCAAAACCCAGTTATAAGAGTATCTTGGTAAAAATTGAGTTGCAAGATTAAAGGTGGTTGATGTTTTGATGCTATCTAACTTGACCTCTAGTTAGTGTTTTCGTAATATCTGGATATACAGATGTCTGATTGAGGTGATTTTGATGGCGTTGGAAAGCTTTTTCAAAGGGCTACAATTACTATTTCTAGTACCAAGGACAAATTCAAATCTTTAAGGGTCCAAAATGACCAAATATACGAAGATATCAATTATGTCCAGTGCTACAGACAACATCGGAAAAGTGACTTTTAAGAGTGCAACTCATTGCTGAGCACCACAGTGTTCATTTAGCACTGCAACGCTCATGGAATTACATTTTAAAAGCTAATTCATATGTTTTTGGGCCCTACTTTGGCCTATTTTAGAGAGCACTATATAAAGAAATGACACAAACTTTTACTCGAGCTTTGCACTTAGTTTTAAATATCTAATTAGGTTGTTATTATTATCTCTTTACACCTCTCTCTATCACTTTCTTCTTTATTCTTCTCTCCCTTAGGGATTCCATTAGTAAATGCGCTTTGTCACGACCCACCTACGGAGTGTGACCGGCACGTGAGGATTTGGGTCCCCACGGAAGCCTCTGGTAACGTAACTGATTAATATGCATAAATAATCCCAATTTATTCAAAATATCTCAAGTTCAACTAAAACTTCAATAATATGAAATTGTTCTCAAAACATAAATTCTGAACATAAATTTGCATAAAATCCATATTCTAAGCCAAAGCCAAACATAACAAAACAATTAACAGAAATTCTGAAAATATATCATGCATATCCGGGTATCCTGCCTACACAATTTATTGGAGCACTACTAGACTGACATAATTGACAATAAGCTCCACCCCAAAGCGAAGCTCACCAAGGAAGCTGTAGCACTACTATGGAAGATCCTGTGGTACAACTGAAACTGTAGCTGTATCTGTAGGGAAAGGAAAAGATAGGGGTGAGTTCATCAAAACTCAGTGAGCGAGCCTCCACTCACAACCCACACGGGACAATAACAAAATACATAACATATACATGCAACTGATGTGAAATATATTACATATATAATTACATATAAATTAACTGAATCTATGGCAATAACTAGTAGAGAAACATGAATTATTCTATACATAATTATAAATTTGAATAGCTAAATCTGAGCCAATGGCTAATCTGATGGGCACCTAACTAGGTCCCATCAATGGACACCTCACTAGGTTCCTTATTGTGGGTGAGCTAGTCCTCTAGCGGACCACTTGGTACCAAGGTTAACGATCAATCCTGCAGCCGTTAACTCGCTGATCTGTTTTTCACTAATTAATATAAAATAATTTGTTCATAAACCAAATAAATATAAAAGTTCTGAATTCATATAATTCTAACAATTTGACTGTAGCATAACTAAGATTCTAAAATCATGCCCAAGGGATCACCAGCTTGTAGACATAGTGATTTCAGTAATCAATAGAATATGTATCTGACAATTGTTATGAATTATACATTATTCAATACTTTCAATAAATCATATCTAATATTCTAAAATCTTCATAGGAAATACATAGTCTGAAAACATGATAATTAATATATCTACTGTAAACATTAAACTAAGGTCTCACAATTTCATAAACTAGGAAAAAGATGTTCTATAACACGCAAGGTATCAATTATGGTCCCATGTGTTTTGCTAAAATGATTAATTTTCATGATAACTGTAAAAGTAATAATATTTCTAAAACAGGCATAATTATAACAATATATTCTCTTGATATAAATCATTCTAAAATTTCATAAATAATTTATATAATATGGAAAAATATTAATAATGACCAAAAGCATGATTATGAGTTTAAACCCACTCACCGTTGGTAGTCGTGAGTGTGCTTCTACTAATAACTTTACTCTGAAGTATTGGAATGGTACAAATAACCAATCTCACAGATTAAAAGAAAGGAGCGTCTGGCGTCCCAAGAGAGGATTAGCTAGGCTCACTGAAACTCGGCCATGAAGATCATGAGCTTGACAAGAGATGAGTTCGGCCAAGAAGATGTTTGGTTTAGAGGAGGTTTGACTTAGAGGAGGTGGAAGTAAAACTTAGCAAAGTGAAACTAAACATTTCTTACACATACACACTCCTACACTCATATATTTATACACAAATATAATAATCATGAATAATATTAGTGCTATTTGTCTACACTTAATAATAATAATAAATATTATTAATGCTTACTACACTTAGTAATTATAATGTTAAATAATAATAATGCTAACTACACTTAGTAATAATAATTATAATGTTGGCTACACTTTGTAATTATAATGTTAAATAATAATAATGCTAGGTACACTTAATAATAATTATTATAATGCTAGTTACACTTAGTAATTATAATGTTAAATAATAATAATGCTAGGTACACTTAATAGTAATAATGCTAATGCTAGCTACACTTAGTAATAATAATTATTATTAATATTAGTGGCATATATCTAGACTTAATAATAGTAATAACTAATATTAATGTTAACCACACTTAGAAATTATAATGTTAAATAATATTAGTGTTAGGTGCACTTGATAATAATAATAAATAATAATAATAATAATAATTCAAAATAATTATAATTTCTTTATTAGGGATATCACATACTACCCCCCTTAAAAGAGATTTGGTCCCCAAATCTAAACAACGTACCCTGAAATGGAAATAGATGGGGATATTTGATTTTCATAGCTTCCTCAGCTTCCCAAGTTGCTTATTCTCCAGAATGGTTCCTCCAGATAACTTTTACTGAGGCTATCTCCTTTGAGCGAAGTTTTTTAATTTGTCTATCTACGATGACAACTGGTTCCTCTTCATATGACAAGTTCTCATCAATTTGGACGATTTGTGAAGTGAGCACATGAGATTGGTCAGGCATATATTTTCTAAGCATACTAACATGAAACACTGGGTGTATGACTGATAATCTGGGAGGCAGTGCCAACTTATAAGCCACCGCTCCAACTCTTTCTAAGATTTCAAACGGACCAATAAAACGAGGGCTTAACTTTCCTTGCTTACCGAACCTCACTACTCCTTTCATGGGGGATATTCTCAAAAACACGTGGTCCCCAATTGCAAACTCCAAGTTACGTCGACAGTTATCAGCATATGACTTCTGCTTGGATTGTGCTGCTAAGAGACGTTCTCTAATCAATTGGACCTTCTCTAAGGTTTCCTGAACTAGGTCCGGGCCTAAAGACTTAGATTCGCCAAGTTCAAACCACCCAATGGGAGACCTGCACCGCCTCCCATACAAGGCTTCAAATGGTGCCATCTGGATACTAGCCTGGTAACTATTGTTGTATGAAAACTCTATCAAGGGTAGGTGATCACACCAGCTTCCTCCGAAATCTAGTATGCAGGCTCTGAGCATATTTTCTAATGTTTGTATTGTCCTTTCTGACTGACCATCTGTTTGGGGATGAAAAGCTGTGGTTAAATCCACACGTGTCCCAAGGGCCTCTTGAAATGCCTTCCAGAATCGTGAAGTGAACTGGGACCCTCTGTCGGATATAATAGATACTGGGACACCATGGAGTCTGACTATCTCTTCGATATATAACTAAGCATACTGTGCTGCACTAAAGGTAGTTTTTACTGGTAAAAAGTGTGTTAACTTGGTCATTCTATCTACTATTACCCATATGGAGTCAAACCCTTCGGTAGTTCGAGGTAACCCGACTACGAAGTCCATGGTTATCCTCTCCCACTTCCATTCTGGAATATCTATCTGCTGAAGTAACCCTACCGACCTCTGGTGTTCAGCCTTGACTTGTTGGCATACCAAGCATCTAGCCACAAAGTCACCGATATCGCTCTTCATCACATCCCACCAGAACAACTATTTTAGATCCTGATACATCTTAGCTGATCCTGGGTGTACTGAGTATGCTGCACCATGGGCTTCTTCCATTACTTTTCTTCTCAACTCATCTATAGTAGGTACGCATAATCGATTTCCAAGGTGCAATACACCCTCAGTATCAACTGAGAACTCTGTATTCTCACCTTTACGAACATCCTCAACTAACTTAGCTAGTTTCGGATCTTCACCTTGCTGTGCTTTGATCTGTCCTACCAAGGTTGACTGAGCCTTGATGTGAGCTAGAAAAGCCCCTGATTCACTAAGGCCGAACTGAACTCCTTCAGCTTCTAACTTGTGGATATCTTCTACTAACGGTTGTTTTACTAGCACTATGTGGGCCAAACTGCCTGCCGACTTCCTGCTTAAAGCATCTGCCACTACATTTGCCTTCCCTGGGTGGTACGAGATCGTACAATCATAACCTTTTAACAACTCAAGCCATCTACGCTGTCTCAGGTTCAGATCCTTCTGTTGAAAGATATACTTCAAGCTCTTGTGGTATGTGAAAATCTCACAAGTCTCTCCGTACAGGTAATGTCTCCAAATCTTCAAGGCAAAAATCACTGCTGCCATCTCCAAATCATGGGTAGGATAATTTTGCTCATGCTTCTTAAGTTACCGCGAGGCGTATGCTATAACTTGACCATGCTACATCAAGACACAGCCAAGTCCAATTCTAGAAGCGTCACAATACTGAAAAACCTCCTGAACCTGAAGGTAGTACAAGAACTGGTGTCGTGGTCAAGCATGTTTTGAGCCTCTGGAAACTTTCCTCACACTTTTCCGTCCATTGAAACTTGATATTCTTCTGTGTCAACTTGGTCATAGGTGCTGCAATCCTCGAGAAATCTTGAACGAATTGTCTGTAATATCCTGCCAAGCCCAAGAAACTATGAACTTTTGAAACTGTTGTAGGTCTAGGCCATTGCTGCACTGCTTCCACCTTCTTTGGATCTACCATGATGCCATCCTTCGACACTACGTGTCCAAGGAATGCCACTTGATCTAGCCAAAATTCACACTTGGAGAACTTGGCATACAACCGATTCTCCCTCAAGGTTTGTAAAACTATTCTCAGGTGTTGTTCATGTTCCTCTTTACTTCTGGAATGCACTAAGATGTCATCAATGAAGACAATCACAAAGTGATCCAGAAATGGTTTAAACACCCTATTCATTAAATCCATGAAGGCTGCTGGGGCATTGGTCAACCCAAAGGACATCACTAAGAACTCATAATGTCCATAGCGAGTCTTGAAAGCCGTCTTAGGTATATCTTCATCCTTAATCTTTAGCTGATGGTAACCAGATCGAAGATCGATCTTGGAAAAACATGTTGCCCCTTGAAGCTGGTCAAAAAGATCATCTATACGGGGCAAAGGGTATCGATTCTTAATCGTCACCTTATTTAGCTGCCTATAGTCTATACACATTCTCATCGAACCGTCTTTCTTCTTAACAAACAACACTGGAGCACCACATGGAGAGGTACTTGGCCGTATGAATCCCTTGTCCAACAACTCCTGTAATTGCTCTTTCAATTCTTTTAATTCTGCTAAAGCCATGCGATACGGGGGTATAGAGATGGGCCTAACTTCTGGTTCAAGCTCTATCCCAAACTCTATTTCTCTCTCTGGTGGCATACCCGGCAAATCATCTGGAAATACATCTGGAAACTCATTAGCCATCGGAATCGTTTCCAAACTTGGTATCTCTGCCTTTACATCCTTGACTGCAGCTAAAAACCCATAACCACCTCTATCTATCAACCGTAGCGCATTCATAGCTGATATTAAGCTCGTTGGTGTTGAGCATCTTGTGCCAAGAAACTCTCTTGGTTCATCACCTGGGATCTCGAATCTCACTACCTTTCTATAACAATCTATCAAGGCATGACATGGGGATAACCAATTTATGCCTAGAATAATGTCAAAGTCAGACATGTCCAACACTTTCAAATATGCTAGCGCTTCCATGTCACCAACTTTGACTGCGCATGATCTATATACCTTCTGAATAAGGATGGGCTTTCCCGAAGGTACCCCAACTAAAAACGTCTCGTCAAGATCCTTAGAGGATCTTCCAAACCATACAGCAAAGAATGGGGATACATAAGAGTGGGTAGACCCCGAGTCAAATAATGTCATAGCATTGAAGGAACATACTGTTGTCGTACCTGTTACTACTTCATTTGAAGCCTGTGCATCCTGACGGGTTATCGCAAATAGACGGGGTTGTCCTCCACTACCCTGACTTCTACTACCTGCTCCTCTTCCGCCTGTACCTCTGCCAACAGGACCTCTACTCACGACCCCACGGCCTGCCGTTGCGATGACACCGCCCTGGGTTGTAGACTGAAGGGATTAAATTGATGTGGAGGGGTTAGTTGACCTCTGGCTAGGAGCTCTTTGAAACATTGGGCATTCTGTGCACTTATGACCTGGCTGGCCACATCCATAACATAGTGAAAAGCCAAACCAACATTGATCCTGATGTTTCTTTTCACAAGTCGGGCATACTGGATATGACTGCCATGAACCCCGCTCCATCGCATCGACTATCCCCTCTACTCAGAGTCTGTGATATAGTTGAACGTGCCGAGATGGGCTCTGAGAAGGTGGCCCTACCTGACTGACTCAGCTGTTGTCCCTGCTGATGGTGACCCTTGCTCGAACCTGCTCCGCTCGAGAAAGAGGCATGAACCTTGGCCTTCTTGTTGGCCTTTGACATCGCTTTTCACTCTGCTAGACCATTCTCAAGACCAATTGCTGTGTCTACTACCTGAGCATAGTCCATGGTCCCGACGTGAGGCTGCAAGCTGAGGAATAAGTCTCTTGGCAGACCCTAAACGAAACGTCTTACCCTAGCTATCTCTGTCGGTATCATGCTAGAGGCTGCCTGTGCAAGATAAGTGAAACGCTCATCATACTCAGTTATTGTCATGCCTGGAGTTAAACGGAGCTTCAAAAACTCCTCAATCATTTGTTCTTGGCGGCTTTCTGATATGAATCTTCGCATGAAGGCTTCCTTGAATCGTTCCCAAGATGGAGAGCTAGCAGTTCCATACCTCTGTTGGAACTTATGATACCATAACTCTGCTTGGCCTCTGAGCTGGAAACCAACTAACTCCACCGCTCTTTCTGATGAACAATGGATGACACCAACTATCTTCTCTACCTGCCTAAGGAATTCTTGGGGATCCTCACTCGTCAGACGCCCGTTGAAAGTGGGTGGGTCCATTCTCTTGAAACACTCTAAGGCTGAGTCATCTATATCTCTTACTGGAGGCGGTTGTGTCGTCGCATCTAGCTGTCTAGCCATCACATCTGTCAAATTTGTTACCATCTGTTCAAAAGCTCTAAGGCGAGCACTAGTACCGGATGTGTCGCTCCTACGGCAACGGCGAAGGCGTGATGAGTGTACAGGTAGCATGGTTATACTGTGAAATCGAGGACATATGACAAGATCATGAGTGCCAAGAAAAGACAAACTCTTATTGAACCTAGACAAAACTGACTCTTTCCTAAAGGCCTCAAATAGCACCACATCAATGCAAATGGGCGCGCTTCCATTTACGTAGATGCCATGTTATTTGTGGACACTTGCTCCAATAATATGTAGGGAAACCTATTGCTCTGATACTACTTTGTCACGACCCACCTACGGAGTGCGACCCGCACGTGAGGATTTGGGTCCCCACGGAAGCCTCTGGTAACGTAATTGATTAATATGCATAAATAATCCCAATTTATTCAAAATATCTCAAGTTCAACTAAAACTTCAATAATATGAAATTATTCTCAAAACATAAATTCTGAACATAAATTTGCATAAAATCCATATTCTAAGCCAAAGCCAAACATAACAAAACAATTAATGTAAATTAAAATATATCATGCATGTCCGGGGATCCTGCCTACACAATTTATTGGAGCACTACTAGACTGACATAATTGACAATAAGCTCCACCCCAAAGCGAAGCTCACCAAGGAAGCTGTAGCACTACTATGGAAGATCCTGTGGTACAACCAAATCAGTAGTCAGATCTCAGTAGGGAAAGGAAAAGAGAGGGGTGAGTTCATCAAAACTCAATGAGCGAGCCTCCACTCACAACCCACACGGGACAATAACACAATGCATAACATATACATGCAACTGATGTGAAATATATTACATATATAATTACATATAAATTAACTGAATCTATGGCAATAACTAGTAGAGAAACATGAATTATTCTATACATAATTATCTGAGCTGAATAGCTAAATCTGAGCCAATGGCTAATCTGATGGGTACCTAACTAGGTCCCATAAATGGACACCTCACTAGGTTCCTTATTGTGGGTGAGCTAGTCCTCTAGCGGACCACTTGGTACCAAGGTTAACGATCAATCCTGCAGCCGTTAACTCGCTGATCTGTTTCTCACTAATTAATATAAAATAATTTGTTCATAAACCAAATAAATATAAAAGCTCAATTCATATAATTCTAACAATTTGATCAGTAGCATAACCGAGATTCTAAAATCATGCCCAAGGGATCACCAGCTTGTAGACATAGTGATTTCAGTAATCAATAGAATATGTATCTGACAATTGTTATGAATTATACATTATTCAATACTTTCAATAAATCATATCTAATATTCTAAAATCTTCATAGGAAATACATAGTCTGAAAACATGATAATTAATATATCTACTGTAAACATTAAACTAAGGTCTCACAATTTCATAAACTAGGAAAAAGATGTTCTATAACACGCAAGGTATCAATTATGGTCCCATGTGTTTTGCTAAAATGATTAATTTTCATGATAACTGTAAAAGTAATAATATTTCTAAAATAGGCATAATTATAACAATATATTCTCTTGATATAAATCATTCTAAAATTTCATAAATAATTTATATAATATGGAAAAATATTAATAATGACCAAAAGCATGATTATGAGTTTAAACCCACTCACCGTTGGTAGTCGTGAGTGTGCTTCTACTAATAACTTTACTCTGAAGTATTGGAATTGTACAAATAACCAATCTCACAGATTAAAAGAAAGGAGCGTCACAACGTCCCAAGAGAGGATTAGCTAGGCTCACTGAAACTCGGCCATGAAGATCATGAGCTTGACAAGAGATGAGTTCGGCCAAGAAGATGTTTGGTTTAGAGGAGGTTTGACTTAGAGGAGGTGGAAGCAAAACTTAGCAAAGTGAAACTAAACATTTCTTACACATACACACTCCTACACTCATATATTTATACACAAATATAATAATCATGAATAATATTAGTGCTATTTGTCTACACTTAATAATAATAATAAATATTATTAATGCTTACTACACTTAGTAATTATAATGTTAAATAATAATAATGCTAACTACACTTAGTAATAATAATTATAATGCTAGCTACATTTAGTAATTATAATGTTAAATAATAATAATGCTAGGTACACTTAATAATAATTATTATAATGCTAGTTACACTTAGTAATTATAATGTTAAATAATAATAATGCTAGGTACACTTAATAATAATAATGCTAATGCTAGCTACACTTAGTAATAATAATAATTATTAATATTAGTGGCATATATCTAGACTTAATAATAGTAATAACTAATATTAATGCTAACCACACTTAGTAATTATAATGTTAAATAATATTAGTGTTAGGTGCACTTGATAATAATAATAAATAATAATAATAATAATAATTCAAAATAATTATAATTTCTTTATTAGGGATATCACACGCTTTGTCTTAGAGATTATGATAAGGATTATTGCTATTATTTTCAAATTCTCTTTTATCTTCATTGTTGTAATCTTTCAAAAATGGAGGAGTATATTTATCTTACTAGTGTAGGGAGTCCTAGATGAATTGGGATGACTTTTGAAACCCTTTGTTTATATTGAATGCATTACTTTGCTCAATGCTCTTCAGATTCTTTTCTTATAATTATTATGGGCATAAATTGATAGATATATTGGTTTATGTTTGAGGAAGAACATTAGAATTGACTTTTCGATTAGCGGTTAGGTTATAGCAATTGGTACCTTAAACCACTATAATTTCCAATTAAATTGAAATCACGTTTATTGGTTATTTTTATTGGTCAAATTCTAGGGATCAATTGATCACTAGTAGAATTGCCAGTAATTAATTACTAATAGCCACTAATAGATTCAATGTTAGTCAACAATAATTAGTTCCAATTATAGAAATACCTTACACTAGTGTTCTTCATTGTTGCTATTACCTTGTTGCTATTATCTTATAATTTAAATTGCTTAACTTTGATTCTTTAAAACCCTCAATTTTCCCAACTAAGTGACAAGATCTCCTTGAGAAACGACCTAGGTTATGCCCTTTACTACATTTTTGGTACAACTTAGTATTTAAATAATTTCTAATTTGGGGAGGTAAGTGATAGCCTCCGTTCAGTCGTCACATGGACCAAGTGAGAGATTGTAAGATTATTTTACATTATTATGGTGTGATCCATGTAACTAATAGACTGACTCTAATAAAAAAGGATTAAGATGATGATCATTAATCCCTTAAAAGTAAGTAGTGTTAGAGGAGGATTTTTAAAATAATTATTTAAAAGTCCCTCCCATCTCCCTTTTTGAAAATGGTTGGTAGTTACTCCAGATAAAAAGGCAAGAGAGCCAAAGAAAAAAAATTCAGTAACTTCTTCACCATAAAAGGAAAACTAAAAGAGGGGGGAAGAGAAGGGAAGAGAAGGGAAAAGAAAGAACACTAAAAGGAACTCAAGAAGAAGAGATCAAGGATTTCAACAATGGATCCATGTATGTCATCATACTTCATTTTATATTCTATTATGTGATAATCATAAAATCTAAGATCCTTAAGGGATTTATAATTTTTTAGACTGCGTATTAAATAATGAAAATTATGGTTAACAGTTTGAGCCAATGGAACCTTTTGAGATTTTTCCTTTACATAGTAATTCAGAGATAGAAACCGTTTACTCTTCGACTGACCTTTCTAATCCTTTTGCTAGAGTTTCATGTGATTATGAGTTTTTAGGTACTGTAGACATCATGGCGAATAGAGAGCTCACACTTTGCGAGCATGCCGCTCCCAACATGATCTACCAACCATTGGGGATTATCTATTTTGACTTGGAAAATGACTTTGAGGTGAAAATGAACCTTATTCATTGGCTCCCCAAGTTCAAGGGTTTGACCAGGGAGGACCCCATCTTTACTTGAGGCACTTCCACATTGTCTGTAACACTATGAAGCCTCAAGGGGTGGAGGTAGACGAAGTCAAGCTGTGAGTCTTTCCCTTCTCCCTTAAGAGCTTTGCTAGCTAATAGCTTATCAACCTTCCCGATGGCACCGTGAGACATTGGGCCGACAAGATGCTGGTGTTCCTAGAGAAATACTTTCTCTCCTCCCTTGCCACATCTATTAGAAAGATTATTTGCGGGATCAAGTAAGACCAATAGGAAATCTTGTATGAATACTAGGAGAGATTCAAGCAATTGGTAGATTGTTTCCGTTCTCATCAGATTTTAGAACAACTTCTAATCTAGTATTTCTATAGGGTCTCTGTAATACCTTGTGTACACGTGTCAGTAGGCGAGTTTCATATGGTCCTTAGGTCCCCGGGGACCCACATTTGCTATCCACCGCTAGAGGTAGTGTTGTTAGACTTTGTTGTCCATGGCTGGAAACTTCATGGAGGTAGTGCTGTTGGACTTTGTTGTCCACTGCTAGGAATTGATTTGAGGTAGTGCTGCTGGATTTTGCTTCTACGGCTAGGAATTCCATAGAGGTAGTGTAAGTGTTTAATGACAGTCATAGAGGTAATGCTGTTAGACTTTGCTGTCAACCGTTGGGAATTTCATAGAGGTAGTGCTATTGGATTTTGCTGTCCATGGCTAGGAATTTCATAGAGGAAGTGCAAAGGTTCGATGACAGCAAAATGTTGCTGATGGCCCTTACTGTCCACGACTAGGGATGAGATTCCACGGCTGGGATGTAATTCCATGGCTAAGAATGAGATTCCACGGCTGGGGATATAATTCCATGGCTAGGGATGTAATTCCACGACTAGGGATGAGATTCCATGACTAGAGATGTAATTCCACGGCTGGGGATGAGTTTCAACAAAATGTTGCTGTTGGACCTTGCTGTCCACGGCTGGGGATGAGTTTTCACGGCTAGAGTCATAAGTGCACAGTATTGCCTAGCTAGGCTATGTGAAAGCTCCTGAGCGCTTTATGTCTTCAACCCCATTCCAAAAACCCTTCCTACTCCTTCCCCTTCCATTTCTTACGAACCAGAACCCTAAACCCATCTCCTAAAGCAGATTTCCCTTTTCCTCTCTCTATCCATCATCATTCATTCTTCCTCCAAGATTAAGGTAAGAGATTTTTATGGGTTTTTGGTCTCTTTTCTTCCATTCTTTCACATTCTTAGTATGGGCCATTGTTTTCTCTCATTGTTGCTAAGTGGAGGTGCTCCTCAAATATTGCTAGAGCTAGATTAGAAAAGTTATTTAGAGGTTATTAGAGATTAATCTGGAGTTTTATAATGGTTATAGTCGACGTTGGTGCCCTCCCAGCTCCCCAGAGCTCAGTTGGTATTAACGTCATCTTTCCCTCTCCCTCCAGGTGAGTGAGTTTGATCTCATAGCCTTCGTTTCCACATTATAATAATATGTTCTTGCGTTATGGTTGTTAAATATGAAGTTAGAGATAAGATTAAGTATATATTATGATTTTACATGCTTATATCAAGCTATAAAAATTATGTTTTATGATGATAGCATGAAAGAAATTAATTTTAGAAAACCATGGGACCACAATTGATAGATTGTATGCTGTAAAAATGTTTTATGTTCAACTCTAAGAGATTCATGCAAGAATATATGATTTAACAGTTATTATTTCATCAGATACGTTTTTAGAGTTTATGATTCAAGACTTGAGATTTATAAATATGATTTTAGAATATTCAGTTAAAGTATATACATATATTGGAAGAATGTGAGCAAGAGTGTGATTGAACCTTTGAATAACTATATTATGTAATTTCAGAACTATATGATTAAGTTTCATGAATTGAGAAATTATTATGATGTTAGAGATTTTCATAAGATTTAGAACCCCAATGTTTTGAACTATGATATTATATATATTAAGGATATTAAAAATATGTTTGTTAATAAATAGATTTAGATCTTTGGTTTATGGTACCAAGAGGTACGGAATTCAGTACGATTCACAGCAACTGCTACATACATATTCTGTGGGCAGTGGTGAATCCTTATGTTCGATTTTCACAGCCATAGTTATGCTAAAGTCAGATTGTTAGAGTTATATGAGTCCAGAACTCTTAGAGTACTAAGGATTTAGAGGCTCGCGTTCGCGAGGGACGGAGTGCCCACCCTTTACATTTAATATGATTTTATTTAAAAGAGCTAGAGTATAATTATGACTTGATTTAGAGATTTTATAAATTTTCCTAGTGATTTTAAGAGTAAAATAATTATGTATTACATGGTTTTAAACCCAGAGAATAGTCAGAACAAAGTTTTAGAGAAATAATTAGTTTTTTGATTTAGAAATTAGACGGTAGCTATAGAAAAACAAACAGTGAGTTAATGGCTGGGAGAAACGATCATTAACCTTGGTACTAAGTTGTCTTGAAAGGACAATCTCAAAGAGCAGAGAATGGAACCTAGTTAAGTGTCCAATTTGGAACCTAGAAGGATCCCAAAGATTAGAGAAATTGTTATGTCATGGTTGACATGCATTTCAGAGAATTTACTTTTGTTATGCAAGGCATAACCAAAGATCCCTATTTCTCTAGGTGATTACTATTCTTTACGCTTTGTTAGAGATAAGTATGTTTTCAGAGAATATTTGATTCAAGAGTTATTATGTTTATATATGGGAAATGATTTTCACGTTAGAGTAAGAATTAGAGATAGTTTTCTATAGATTTATAGTTACGGATATGCATACCAAATGGATTATGATTGCTGCATATATATTATATTATATTTCTTGGTTGTCCCATGTGGGTGATGGGTGAGAGCTCACTCACTGAGTTCGTGGACTCACCCCTTTCCTTTCCTCCTATAGTTGCAGGTTCAGAAGTGATTCAGATTTCGGTTCCATAGATGCCGTTATTCCAGTGGTGAGTCTTTTTTTGGAGTAAGGCTTAGTTTAGAGTTTTGTTAGAGTAGAGTGCTCCAGTAGATATGCAGGTAGGATCCAACCATGCATTTATTTTCAAACTATGTATTTAATTTCAGATATTGAAATATTTATATATATGTTCTCACAGTCCAAGTATGCAATTGAAATGTAAATAATGGATAAAGATTTATGTGATGAACTAGAGATGTAATTGTAATTTAGTTTTTAGAGATTAAAATTATTAAATACTTTCAGTTGTATGAAACTAAGTGATATTTTAATTAGAGAACATGCTAGAGATTTCAAAGAGATCATAATTTAATAATTATGTTTATTGATAAATTGAGCATTTAGAGAGACACGTCACCTAGTACGTTTATGTGGGGATGGGATTCCTCACGTGCTCGTCACGCTCTCAAGTCGGGTCGTGACAGTCTCTTGGATATGGACCAAAACATGATAGATACTGCTAGTGTAGAAGCATTTGTGAACAAAACTCCTACCACTGCAAAGGCCCTAATTGAAAACAAGACTGCCAACTCCTAACAATTCCGCACTAAGACCCAAAGTAATTTGAGAAGGATGAATGAAATGTCTCAAGGCAGTTCTCAAGGTGCTCCTTCAGGTGAAAATATGGTTTTTCAGAAATTGGATGAGATTCATGTGTTTTGAAGCAAATTTTGATCAACCAAAGTGCATTATCCCCCCAATCCTTAGCTTTAACCAATTTCAATGTGTGCTATTTGCTCATGCAATTCGCACCCTACAGAGTCATGCTCCATAAATCCCAACTTTACCCTTTCCTCCTGCTTCCAATGTCGAAAGCCCCATGTTGCAACAAATTTTTAAGATGTTGGTTGATTAACAATAGCTAAATAAGGCATTCCAACAATAGGTTCAAAGAAAATTTTAACAATTGGAGCAATCTCAAGCCATTTCCTCATTTCAACAAACCAACACTTCACAAATTTCCTCTCAAACCATTCCAAATTTGAGGGGAAATGTGAATGCCATAGCCTTGAGATCGGGGATAGTGTTACTCAAGAAGGAGAGGAAGCAAGACATTAGTGAAATGGTGAATGAGTAGAAAAATGTAGTAACAACCACCAAGGAGAAGCCTTCAAGCTCAAAGGGGAAAGATGTTGCGAAAGAGGTCTTTGGAGTTGACAACAACACTCATTCCTTTTCCATTCCCTCAAAGAGCAACCATTCCGAAGAAGCAAGCACCAAATGATTTGGACAAGGAGCTATGTGACACTTTCAAAAAATTGGAGGTCAATATACATCTACTTGACAAAAATCTATCATGTTCAACTGATTTATGAGAAAAATAAAGCAAAGACATCTATTTGTTTGCAACCGATTTGTTTAATAGTTAAAATACATAAGGGCTCTTGTTTGCTATAAATTGATTCCGGTGAGTATAATCATAGAGGGAAATCTACTTGTTACAACTAGTTCCTTTGTGTTTTGGTAATCTTAAATTTAGTTAAAGCTAACTATTTATGCGTGTATAAAAAAGAACAATGGACATGCGTATTTAATCTTCAAAATGTGATAGATATGTATATATTTTTTTAAAAAATATATATACATAAAAGACTCAACATTGTATAGAAATATTAAATATGTTAATAATACTACAATTTTTTAAATAAATTAATAACACTACAATATAACAATAAAGATAATTCATCTAAAAAAAGTATTTAAAATTGGATCTCATTCTATTTACATATCTAATTTTTCATGATTATCAAATACTATTTTAATTATTGAATACATGTTATCTAAATAAAATATGTTTTTATTGTAACTAATATTTAAAATTTGATTTTATACGGATCAATTTTGAAAATTTAAAAATTAGATGAATTATTAAAAAAATAATTAATAAATAATTTTATATCACGTGTTTCAATATATTTTATTTTTTAGTAAATTTTTTAAAATTTTAAATTCTAACATACTTTAAAAGTTGTCAAGTGATATAAGTTTTTCTTATTAATGGTTCTTAAATATTAATAGTATAGATGATATTTTGATGCAATATTGCATATAATTTAGAATAATTTTTTATAATTACGAAAAAAGAAGTTAGATTTATCATAAAAAGAAAAAGGCAAAAGAGAAGTACGATACGCTATCTTCTTGTTTTTTTTTTTTTTTTTATGTTTTGTCCGAATACTTGAGGTTCAATGGTACAAATTGAGTTCAGTCAAAGTCGTCAGTCAAAAAAATTTAAGAGTGGGGCCAAATTGATGACGTGGCGAAATCTGGTTCGACTCATATGCGTGTCAACTACACAGTGTTCAGTTTTCGAACAAAACTTGAAACGACCGAAATAACCTCCAATGCCGTGAAAGCCCTGAACTTCAAGGCAAAACACGATGGGGATAAAATCGTCAAGTAATAATAACTTCCGCATTGTCTAAAACCGTTGGGAGGGAAAACGGAAACTGTTGCCCCTGTCTCTCCCTCTTCCAAAAGCAACGACAATGGGAATCAGCAAAGCATCTTCGTAGTGAGAACTGTTACAGAGAGAGAGAGAGAGTGTGTTGTATCGACAATGATCAAATGGACGAAGCAGTTGAACGCTGCGTTTGGGGCTTCGTTTCTTTGGCTGATTTGCTTGATTTACTTCACCCAGGTTCCAATTCTTCACTTTCTTAATTTGTTTTTTTCTTTCAAACTTTGAGTCTCTGCGCATAGGATCTGAGGGTTTCTTATTGGTTTTGCGTGTTGGTCAATTCGTGTGTTTAGTTCTTATGTATAGATACAATTGCTCTAATGAATACTTTTTTTTTTTTTTCCTTTTTTGAATAGTCGGCTCATGTTGTTTATCAGCTGCTATTAGATTGTATTACACATTGTATTCATATATTTATGGCGGTAGTCATTGGTTGTTATTTTGTTAGTTACTGGCACTTCAAAAGACATAGTTGATTGACACTAATTAGTTACCGGTCTGATAATGATGTCAGCTGTATATAAGGGTATGTTTGTCAGTGTGGGTTTTGAAGGTGAAAGGAGGGGAGGGGAGGACTTGTAATATAATCCAAACTCACAAACATACCTTAAATGATTCTCTCGTCATCACTGAAACCAACTATCACCGTCTCTTGTAATCAATTGCTTTATGGTGGGTTTGTGAGCTTGGATTTTTAGTGGGGAAGGGAGGGGAAGGAAAAACTTATAGTGAAAATTTTTTAAATTTAAGGGAGGGGAAGGCAAGACTTGTAGTGTAAAATTATATTACAAGTCCTCCCCTCCCTTCCAAAATCCATATGAGTTTAGATTTTTGAGGGGAGGGAGGGTAGGGAGGACTTTTAGTGTAAGATTTTTTCTCCTCTAAAATCCAAACTCATTAACATACCCTTAGTGACATGCTGACATGACATTTATAACCGGAGTTGTTTACCTTACCCTTTTTCAAGTTTGTGATTTTGATTTAAGCTTTCACTTAAATAACTGTATAAATGCAGGGTTTTAGGTCTTTTGTCTGGACTGCAATTTCCTACCAGCTTAAAGATAATCTTAAGTTGTCACCCTCAGCTTCCCAATTTGTGTTTTCAATAGCATTTTTCCCATGGAGCATTAAACCATTATACGGGTACAGATTATTGGGTGTTTTATTTCTTTATTTATTTATATTGAGTATTCACAAATGAGAACATGTAACTCGCATAGAGATTTGTACATGTACACAAGCACTAATATCTTAAGGTAGATTTGCAAATTACATCAACAAGAATAATTTATTTGTGATTCTTTTCTGTGCTTTATGTTTCTTTGGAAGTTTGCCGCAGCCATGATGACATTGATTTTGTCATCTATTTTAACTTTCTTTGACATATAATGGTAGAAATCATGTTTAGATTTTGAATAAGAGGAATGGAAAAGGCCAAGGAAGCATCTGATTTAAATTGACTTATATATATAACAGTAGCTGTTTCTCATCAGCTACTAACTGTCAATAAAACATGCAGACTTGGCTTGTACTATGATATGCATGTTCCCATGAAATGGAAAAAGAAAAGAGCAACAATGCATAAAGGACAATAGATTAACTTTGTTGAATAAGCGACTCTTTTATTCAACGTGAATGTAGCTATGACAAAAGAAAATTTTCTACTCTTTTATTCAACATGAATGTAGCTATGACAAAAGAAATTTTTCTAATGCTTTTCAATATCTCCCTCAACCTACTAAACTTTGTTGACAATTGAAAGCTGCATCTTCATTTGTGTAAAATTTCTGTACCTGTGCATCTGTCTGTTTAATTCATCAATTTTATCTTGTGATCTGATTTAGTTATTGACGCACAGAATACTATCTGATTGTATCCCAATTAAAGGAAGAAAACGGATTCCCTATTTAGTGCTTGCAACTGTGCTCTCCCTTGTGCCATGGCTTATTCTAGGCCTAATTTCAACCTTGAGGGATTCAAGATGGCACCTGATGATATTCTTGACTGTGCAAAACTTGGGCTCAGCTATGGCCGATGTCGTTGTCGATGCAATGATAGCTGAGGCAGTAAGATATGAACGGTCTGTATACATATTGAGTTCCTTATTTTTATTACCGTCAAACAAACTTCAATATATTGAATATTATGCCTGCCTGCATATTGATATTGGTATTTGGCAATCAGGAAAAAATATGGGAGCATATTTTGAAATAGTAATCAAGAAAGTCTGATTATACATGACATTGGAAGTTGCTCTTGTTTTTGTGCCTATTGGCATTTTCTCTATCTTCAGAACAAGGTGGAGGATGAAGTCATATTCTGCCATGTTAATTCTTGATCACTAAAAAAAGTTTGGAAAGAAAAATTGAGATAGGATGAGTAGAGTTGGGTGAGAGTAGTATGACTGCTAAAATATCAACCAATGTTCCTTCCATTACTTTTTTTTTCTTCTTCCAGATTTTACATTTTGTGAGGCTTCTTTATGAATTCTATGCTACCGAATTTAAGTTTAAATTTACAGTACTTCATAGGACATTTTTTTTTTTTTCCGTTCTTGTTTAAGTTTGATATTAGCATGCAGTCTTTCAGACCAGATGAAAATTCATTTCAATTTATTCTTGCCGTAACATAAGACTCTCAATCTGTCAATATAATAGATCAATGAAGGATGTTGCCTAGACTGGATTGGTTAATTTGGCAACTTTTGCTAACCTCTTAAGTTAGCCTTATTTCAGTAATCGGATTCACATACAAGGTTTGACCTTGAGGGAATTTCCATTTTTTCAATCATCTAAGATGAATATCTTTCTTGGGCTTGCGTTGTAGGAGATGGATATACCTTTTATGTGTCTAAATCTTTTGGTCTGCAGTCCTGGACGATGTACCTAGATCATGTTATCTTTACTGAAAACACTTTTTTTTTTTCATTTTACTACTCTAATTAATTACTTGCTTTTATTTGTCAGGGCTTCATTTGCTGGAGACCTCCAGTCAATATCATGGTCAGCAATGGCTTTGGGAGGAATATGTGGGAGTTTGTTAGGAGGATATGCATTATCCAATTTTCAAATAGATACTATTTTTCTTCTTTTTTCTGTTCTACCGTGCATACAGTTATTGTCATGCTGTTTTGTGGAGGACAACTCTGTAGATAGAGCAGCTTTATTGGAGGATTCTATTCGAGATTCTGATACAAATGGTAGCACCATAGATGAAGATATTACTTTAACCAAAAAGTCCCACAGCACTACAAGAAGAAGAAAAAAGGGGAAAAGGAAGGGGAAAACTAGAGCAGTAAATACAAGCAAATCAAATATACTTGAAAAAAGAGACTCCTTGGGGTTCAAGTGGTTCCTTTCTTTGAAAAAAGCAATTTATGATTTGTGTCATGCGTTTAGACAGCCAATGATTTGGAGGTAACTAAAGTAATCTAGATGCTAACTACTCTGTAGTCTGTACATATCTTCAATTTAAGTAGTATACGTTTACTATGAATGTTTCCTTGTCATGACTCTTGGGCACATTTTGTATAGGTGTAGTAAATCTATCCATATAGTTGTAGTTAAGTCTGCATCCTGAAGCCTCCTCCATGTTCCTTAAAGCTTTGTTTTTGCTACCAAACACATCCACCGTGGTTCCTGCAACTCTTGGAACAACATATGCATGGAAGGTTACATGTCCTATATTCTGTCAGCAAAACTGCAGAAAATAAAGAGGATAATCTCCGTCTTTCTTCACATGACAGCCCTTAGATATTTGGAGGAAACTGCTGATGTGGAAAAAAAAATGATGCTATCCTTCCAAGTATGATAGTTTATATAGAAATATGTTAACTTAAAATCATTCTCTGCACTAGTTCAGAACTGATAGCAAGAAGTAATGTTCCTGGACAATTACAGTTGATCATATCATCTAAGATATTTTTCTTTTCCTCCTTTTCCTCCTGCTGCTGTCCTCTTCTCTGTTTGTTTGTGTGTGGCTTGGCAGAGTGAAGTAATTAATTTTATGGGTATGCTATAAAAAGTTCAGTAACAATCTTTGTTTTTGTTTGGGGACGGCAGACCTATGTCTTGGTTTTTCCTTGCCCACGTCACTGTTCCCAATCTTTCAACGGTCATCTTCTACTACCAAACAGAGATTTTGAAGCTTGAAGCATCTTTCCTGGGGACTGTACGGGTTGTTGGATGGTTAGGACTTATGCTGGGCACCTTCATTTATAATCGCCACCTAAAGTATATGACTCTACGAAGAATTCTCATGTAAGTAATAAAGGATTAATTTTACTGGTGAATAGTTAACTTTTGTATATTTAATTTATTGATATGTTTGTTCTCATTCTGACTACAGGTGTGCCCATATTGGTTTGGCATTTTTGAATCTTGTGGAGATTGTTGTAGTGTCTAGGACAAATATAGCCTTTGGAGTTTCAGATAGGATTATGGTGCTCTTTGGCTCAGCTCTTGCTGATGGAATCAATCAGTTCAAGTATGTCATTACTTCTCTTATTATTATTTTTCATTCTTTACTAAGAAGTTTTGGTAAAAGATGTGTATAGTAATTGGTAGGATAAGTAAAATTTGTGAGCATAACATGACAATAAGCTTGTAAAAGCATGCTATTTCATCAAATTTCACTCCATCTTCATCCCAAATTAAGATTAAAACATTTGGTATGCATGGCCTACAAATGTTGATCTCTTCATTTTACTATAAAGTTAGCATGTTTCATTCCTTATTGCATCTTAATAGGCATTGGAAGATGCAGAGGCCGGGGCACATAATACATAAGTTAGTACTTTGTGTTAGTAGTTTTTGATTGCATTTTGGTTTATCACTTGGGCATATGCAGTGTGGAATAATTAAGTATTTGAACCATTTATTTTTTGCATCTGAAGTTCCAATTCTTTAACCTTTTTTGGGATAATTTGCAGGTTCATGCCTTTCCTGATTTTATCTGGGCAACTATGTCCTCCAGGAATTGAAGGGACTTTATTTGCCCTTTTCATGTCAATAAACAATTTGGGAACAACAATTGGTTCTTTTGTGGGTGCTGGGTTGGCTTCTATGTTGAATATTGATTCAGGATCATTTGACAATCTTCTATTGGGCATCATGATTCATGCCTTGTGTAATTTCATTCCAGTTGCTTTTCTATTTCTGATACCAAAAGAAGCTACAGGTTTATCAGCATAGATTATGACTTCCAGGTCCAAATTAGGGTTGGGTTAGATTCCTTAGTTTTTTTTTTTTTTTTTCAAGATCTTTGGCAGTGAATATTTTACACTTGTAAAGGAGAAAATATTAGAGGAAGTGAGGAACAGACTAATCTGATATGTGCAATTCACTTTGAGAATAGCACTGATTATACTGATTGTGTATATACATACTCTTGTTTTGCTCAGCAAGCCTATTCTGCATGAAAAATGGGAAAGATGGTTGAAAAACATCATTAGTTATAACATAAAAACAAGAAAAAAACATAGCTTGGTTTAGATGAGTATAATTTTGGCTAATAAGCCCTAATGAAAATGCTTTTGCTCATCTGAATGCATTTAATATTTTATGAAAACCAGCTTATCATATATGTATATTAAGATATCACGTTTTTAAAACTCTAAAAAAAATGGAAAATAGTATTACCCATGAAATCGTTAGTGTATAGAAATATTTATTTAGTTTTTTGTTAGATGTATAGAAATATTTATAAAAAATATAAATATATTTTTAGCTCTTATGTTTGATAGTTATTAATAGTTGTCTCCATAAGTAAAAGAAGGTTATCATCTTAGTATATTCCCATAGACGTTTTCTCCGACTCTTATCGTTGTTATATAATACTATTCACTAGATTTTTAACATAATAAAGTACAAAACTGAATTAAAAAAGATTACATGGAAAAAATATATATGTCAAGTTCCAACATTTTACCTTAATTTTTGTGAACATTATAGTATTACTAGAAACTTACCAGGCACTAAAAGTCAAGTTGCTTTTTCTATTATTTATTGATATATAGGGAAAAATTAAGAACCTTGTACAAAGAATAGGCTTAGTTTGTTTCAACTAAACCATTTACACTGCTGTTACTCAAACCCCATATATTGGACATATAGGATATGCATCATTATGTTTGTGGTTCACCCATGTCCATGAGATTGTGATTGTTCTTTTGCATTAACATCCCCGCTTGGCTTTTGTATGTGATGCATGTTTTGAAAATATAATGAGAAAGCCAACAAAATTGTGGAAATTGAAATGGCTTGGTTAAGAATGACAAAATGATAGAAGAAAAGGATAAAAAAGTGAAATGCACACATGATTTGCAATTCGCATAGAGTTAAAAGAGAAATCCACAACCTAAACAAATATATTAACAAAAATAAAACCCAAGATATGTTTATAATTAAAACAAACCCAAATCATATGAAAACCCAAGATATGTTTATAATAGAAGCATGCAAGACACATTCTTTTTTTTTTTACTGTCATGGCCACCTTCTTATATGCTCTAGGGAAATTAAAACAATAGGCGAATATAAAACAATCCCTTCCACTTTAATTTTGGATTGAATTTCGGAATGCAATACATATAGTAGTGTGACAATATATTGATACTCTATTACAAAATGACTATCTAATTGTATTTTACCTTTGATTGATGCAAAGTTGGTTGGAGACGAAACTATTTGCTGTGAAAATAATGAAGCATTGTAGTTTGAAAAGTGAACATGACGTGAGATAAACACTAAAAGAAATTGGTGTTTGAGAAAGATATGGAGAGAGAGTGGAGTGGTGGCAACAATTTATCCATAATAATGAAAGAGATAGAGAGGATAGCAAGGACAATTTTTATTTTTTTAAAAATAAATAAAAGAAAAAGAGTTGGTTGTGTTAGGCAGATATATTATCTCTTTAGAACAGTTTAAATTTTGAAGAAATGAAATGTAGGTGATTGGGAGACGATGAGTGAGTGAGAAAGAATAAACATTTAGAAGAGTAAAATTAGAAATTAAAATTGGATACCAAAAATAACTACCTCAATATGTATCCCTTTTATATATTGTATAGAAGATATAGATAATGATGACAAGCGTCAAGATAATTTAGAACTAAAACAAAAATTAAAAGCGTTCTATTTAGACATTAAATTAAAAAATGAGCGTGGGCGGTTACAAAACAAGTGAAAAAAAAATATATTGTAAAGTTATAATAATAAAAAATGACAATGGAATGGTAAAAATACATTTATAAATGGTGTGAAACAAGTGAGGATGAGATAATAAAAACGATGTCTGAACGTTATAAATAAATTTGGAATGAGCAAACCAAAATCTAAAATTAAATTACAGAAGCCTCTCCTTTTTATCAGAGCCTGGTTTCGATCCAGGGACCTGTGGGTTATGGGCCCACCACGCTTCCGCTGCGCCACTCTGATTGTTGCTATCTTTGCTATAATGCTTTATATTAATTCAATATATGATCGCATCGCAAACGTTTGCAAGCACTAACATAGCATTGGGAGAATCCAATTTGCATCAAAGAAATCCCCACCCGGAAAACCCAATTTGCAGAAATCGATAATAGGAACAAAGAATTGGGAGAATCAGAAGGATGAGGAGGAGGCCTGGAATCGGAGGGTTGCAGACAGCTGCTGCTGCAAGGGATCAGTATCGTTTGCTTGGTGAGAATGTAGCCAAGATCAGAACCGATTTGATGAAGGAACAGCTTGCCACGTTTCGATCTCAGCTTGAAGATTTCGCCCGCAAGCACAAGGTTCTTCACAATCCTCTTTTTCCTGCCCCTGAAATGAATGCCAACGTTGTGAATAAAATTAATTATCGCACTTGTTTGGATTGATTCATTCATTCCCGTGCTTGTGTTTTATAAATTTTAGACACTTTACTGCCCAGAAACAGCTATAATTGCAACCATTGCATTAATTTTCAGTCAAAACCAGGCAAACCTAATTGCTAAAACTCATCAAAACTACTTCTTTGGTATTGAAAGCATCAAGTTTTAAAAAACCCAGTTTAAGTTTTTTTTTTTTTTTCCTATTTGATACCCCAGGATTAAAAACCAACTTTTTAGCCATAAACAGTATATTGTGCACTATACCTTCTAAAATACAAGAGATTCTTGCATGATCATGAAACACCAGGTGTGTTGTACTTTATCCAATAATAAAATGAAATTTTACATAAAAGTGAGTCATAGCACTAACGAAAGCTGAAATTCCACTCTATCAGTAGATAGAGCACAATCCACGTTGGTGCTTCTGCTCCACGACTATGCAAGAATTTCTGCTAAACTACGCCTGACACTTTAAAGGACTCAAATCCTCTACTAGAATATCAGAACAGGATGAATTTGATGTGTGGTGCTGATGGAATAAGAGGTTGTTATCAGTATTTTGCATGTCAGGACTCGAGAGTTCTGTTCAGGGGCAAGGTCGGCTAACAACTTAAATTGTTCATGTCTGATGATGTTAGCCTCACGAAGCAACCCGGTATAAATTGTAGAAGTTTACACAGTTAATTATTGGATTAAAATCGTGCTAATAATGGTTGCTATCACTGTCACAGAATGACATCCGCAAGAACCCTGCATTCAGATCACAGTTTCACGAGATGTGTGCTAAAGTTGGAGTAGATCCCTTGGCATCAAATAAGGGTTTCTGGGCAGAGCTGTTAGGAATTGGTGACTTCTATTATGAACTTGGTTTGTAGTTTCTTTCTTAACCTTGCTTTCTTGCTCAACAAATGAATCCCTTGTGCATATCTGGATTTGTTATGCACAAATATTGTTATGCTCTCTTAGGATAATCAATGTGGAATATCCAAGAATGAAATTTAAGTTTAAGCAAGTGATGCTAGAGCTTGCAGTGAGATCTGAGCTATAATGCTATATGTAATAGCCTATCAAGAATTTAAACAATAGGAATATGGGTTGGATTTAGTATTGCATATTTTATTGCAATACATAGGAATGGCTGCTCCAATATAGAGAGGAGGAGTAGAATTTTATCATTCTATTTCCTGAATTCACTTTTAGGGAGGAAAATCAGGAAGCTTTGTAAGAATTTTCAAAACCATAGGCATACATATTATGTTTATGGTAATTTACAAATCCAGTGTTCTTAAAATTATAAAGAAGAAAAGTAAGTGCATAATTGTCAAAGCTTGGGATTCATTAGTAACTATTCTTTTATTGATATGGTCTATCTTTATAGTTTCGTTCACATTACATCATAACTCAGTACGTTACAATTGTTGAACTTTTTATCCTTTTTGTACCTGTTTTTAATTAAATTCAAGCTGTCCAAGCTGTTTAGTTTCACTATTTTCTTAGCATGCATGCTAAGACAAGCTACTTCGCTAGGCAGGAGTTCAAATAGTGGATATTTGCTTGGTGACTAGACCCCTAAATGGAGGACTGATCAACCTGCAGGAACTCTGTAATCTCCTTCGTCAGAGACGAAAAAGTGATCGCGGAGTTGTTTCTGAGGATGATTGCCTGCGAGCTATCAGTAAGCTGAAGGTATTGTGCTTTAGGTTTCCCATAAACTAGATTATGACTGTTAATGTTTATAAATGTGATGTAGATACAATGTGATTGACAGCTTGACCCAGGTAATCTTATATAAAGAGGAAAGGCAGTCTCAAATAATTGTGCTTTAAGGCTTCTGTTACACGTCAGTGCATTGTTCAGTTTACTATTCCACAACTTTAACAGTTTGCCTTTTACTCTTTCTCATTAGCTAATCCTGCTATGTTGCTGACCTAAGTAAAGCAACAATTTCTCTTTCTTCAGAACCCCGTAATATTGAACATTCCCTCAAGTAATGTATGCTGTACTAGCATTTGAGATTAAGAATGGGAACGGTGATGCTTCCCTGGACTTGGTATGAACAAAAATCATGAATGGTAATGGCTAAACATGATTATCACAATACCAAAAAACATAATGAAATTAGCTGAAAGGGGAAAATTAGGATAAGATTGGGTTAATTGCAGGAGGAATTTTTTTCTTTGGATAATTTTTAAAATCTTGCCTTAAATTGTTTGGTCATGTGAAAAGAAGGCTTGTAAAGTTCCTAGTAATAAAAGCAGATCAGATCAAGAGTAGCTCAATAGTTTGAGGTTGAGGGAAACCAAGATAAACTATAGATGGCACTCGTCGGAACAATGTATATATTTAAAGGGCTTGTCTGCAGACATGGTGTAGGATAGGTCATGATGGCATTGTTGATCCATTAAGTCAGCCTAGTGGGAAAATATTTTGTTTTTTTGCTGTCATTTGAAATCTGCCATGTGGGAAATGATCTTTTGAGTGTTTGGAATGAGAAAAGATGGAAATAATTTGATTTATAAATCAAATCATTTGTTTGGAATTGAAAAAAAAAATTGAGAAATGAATTGATTTGCAATTCCATCAAATTTCAAATCCTTTGAGTTTTTATAGGATTTGGATGGAAATGAATTGATTTTAAAACTTACACACAAATCAAATTAATTTATTTTCTATTTTGATCACTCCAACCACAATCTATTGTATTTTGGACCGAAAAATGGATATTTAAATCAATTCATTTCCTATTTTATTTAATCATTCTAAACATAAGATTTAACTTAAAAATCAAATCAAATCAATTCATTTCCTAATTTTAATCATTCCAGACACTATCTTAGGTTTTTGGAAGTAAACCAGGGAATGTCAGAGAACAAAATTCTTGATTATTTTCTATCAACTACATAGAAGATTGAAAAACAAAAGTTTGTAGGTCCAATGTTGTTAAATTACGGCCATGGCACCGTGGTGTAGCGGAATTTAAAGAATCTGCCAGGGAGACTTGCATGGCGTGGTGGCCCATGGCAGCCGCAATTTGCATGGTGCCATGGCAGTCCATGGCGGAAATCGCGGAAAAGCAGCCATTTTTTTGAGGCAAAAAAAATAATGGGGTTATTGTAGGGATTTTGGGGTTTTTAAAGAGAACCCTAACCCCATCGAGCCCTATTTGGACAGCCCCCTTCTTTGTTTCACACATCTGCCTCCCTGTCCAAGGGTGATTCTTCAAAGTGACTCCGGCAAAGCAAACTGACCGGTGGCGGCGGCCTCCATCTTGCAGTGACCAGGTTGGGGCCACTTCCTCTTCTTTCCTCCTTCAATTCGATCTTCTTTCTGCCTTCTGCTTCTTCTTTTCTTTCCTTCTTCTTCTTCTTTCTGCCTTTTGCTTCTTTGTTTCTTCTTCTTTCGTGCGATGGGCATGAGCTTAAGAAATGAGCTCCAAGGCCCCAAACAAAACATCAATGATTGGTACAAGTAATAACTCTAAACTTTTTTGTTTAATCTCTGTAATATTCAAGGTTCTGAAAACCGGACCGGATATCGAATCGGTCAGGGCTAGGGTTTAGAGGTTCAACCGGGGGTCGAATCGGTATATAATAAAACTTGTATTTATATAAATATATAAAAATATAAAATAAAATATATGTCATAAATAACTAAAAATTAAATTAGGCATCAACAAAACCTATAGAATATAATATAATTCATCTCTTAATCAAAATAAATATTATCTATATAGATCAAATCTCTTAAATTACTAATTCTCATACCAGAAAATGAAAAGAATTAGGAAAGATGATATTTTAGACTTTTTTTTAAAACAAAAAACCTCCAAATGATGTTTTTTGCGTCTTTTTTGTATATATAAAAAAAAAAAAACCGGTTCGGCCGGCCGGGCCGGTTTGCCCGGTTTTCCCGGTTCCCGGCCGGTTCGAAGCGGGTCGCCGCCGGTTCTTTTCCAGCCGGTTATGGGGTCCAACCCGGACCGGAGACCGGTTCCTGCTCAACTGGTCCAACCGTAGTCCGGTCAGGTTCTCAGAACATGGGTAATATGTTTATATAGTAGTGTTTCTGTCTCCTCACATTATTCTCGTCTAGGATCTTTTTAGTTCCTGCTTTTGTTTATCTTTTTGGTTTTTTTTTTTCAATATTTTATTATAAAGTCTATAATAAAAACAAAAAATAAAAAAGGTATTTCTGTTTTTATTATTTATCTTACAAAACTCTTACAACCAAAATAAATTGAGAACAAAAAAAAAGAACATAGAAAATAAAAACAGAAACTAAATAAATTTGTAGATTTTTTTAATATCATTTGTAAAGTTTAATATAAGGCTAAGTTCAAGTAGAGATATTTCCATTCTATTTGGTCCCTCATAAAAGAGTATATTACAATATTATTCAATGTGGTGACAAAAATGAGAAAGATGAATGGAAGGATAATTTTTCCGCAAAATTAAACTATTGGATACCTTTTGGAAAAGAACATAATTGGCGAGGGGGGAAAAAGAAAGAAAGAAAGAAAAATCAATACTTATGTAATGAATTTAGAAAATGTTTTGTTTTCTAAATGAATTTAATGTTTGTCTTAATTTTGTATTAGAGTGTTGAGTTGACTTGGCTTTATTTTTTTGTTTTGAACTTTGGGATTTGGATTCTAAATTTTGTTTCTAGCTTCTAGTGCCCTACTATTATGACCTATTATGACATGACATTGTGCGTTTGAGGCTTTGATTTGCATTTGGTCATGATTGTTTTACATCTTTTTCTTGCTATTGTGATGCATTTGGTGAATTTATTTCAAAGAATATATTTGTTCTTCATATATGTTGTTAGTTTTATTATTTGTCATATTTGGAATATTTTTGTGTGTTTTTTGTGTGTGTATATATATATATATATATATTTCAGTCATCCATGGCGTTCGCCATATCCGCAACGCTATCCGCCATATTTCCATGGCAGATTTTTTGCTCACTACCATAAGCCGTCTTCCGCTATTGACAACTATGTGTAGGTCTTTATGGTTCTAGAACTGAATGGATTCTTAAGTGACTATGTTGATGATATTGGACTGTCTTAAAACATAGAAACAAGACCTTTAAATTTTTATATATATCAGAATATATTTTAAAATTACACTTCATTGAAGAATGCTAGCCTGCTCTACCACTAATTACCAAATATTAAATATTCTATCTTAGCATTTACTAAAAGTGTTGTGTTATTAATTAGAATCTATATTTATTGCATGTGTCTTTTGGAAGAGTATGTGGACTGCATGAGTTTTTGTGTGTAGAGTGCATTTCTTTTGTTTGTTTGGATCATGAATCTTCATTTCTCCCATGTCTTTGAGGCTTGTTACAAGCATCCTTGTTTACCCTGTGATGTTCTCATGCCAACATGTCACAAAAATTTCAGATGCTGGGCAGTGGTTTTGAAGTTATTTCTGTTGGAAAGAGAAAACTTGTCCGTTCAGTTCCAACTGAGTTGAACAAAGACCACAATGAAATCCTAGAACTTGCCCAGGTAATACTATTTCTCCCTTTTCTGGATATGTTAATATAGAGGCCTGCTCACATGAGAGTGCTGGCTTATAATGAGAGATGATAGGAGGCTATACTGACCCATGGATTAAAAAGAAAGGCCAGGAGTAAATCACTGCTTTAGTGACTCACATGAGCAATTCTGATTCCTTTGACTCGCGCCCATCTCCATCTCTCTCTCTCTCTCTCTCTCTCTCTGTTGTTCTACATCTCAATTGCATAAGCTAATTTGCTCTTTTACATTGGCCATGGCGCCTCTATTTTTTATTTTATCTATCGATTACTAGCAACAAATACTAAAGTTTGAGCCACTGGCCACTCTGACTGACACAGATCCTTTTGTGCTGTATTACATAAATTGAGTTTTTACTCTAGATTGGCATCATCAATATTATCGAACATTATATCTGCCAACCAAAAGATGCACACAAAGATATACAATCTCTTAGTCCTTATCATCCTTCTTAAAATTTTCCAAACCATCAACTTCAATAAGCAAAAACACAGAATCTCAGCTCAGTAGAAGTGATCTCAAATGGCATAATATTGTTTATTATTAAGAAAGAAATTTATTAATTAAAACGGAGAGAGTACAAAGATAAGGATGATATATACTCCCAACAAGGAAGAAAAAGAAAACATTGGCCTACGAGATTGATACATATAACAAGGCAGCCAATCTGTTTATAGCTCAAGCACCATTGGCCAATCTTTCTGCAGCACCGTTAGCCAATCTTTCATCATTATCTCTCCCCTCCTTAGCCTTCAGCACAACAACCATTAGCCACATCCACCACCTGTAGCACCATCGCCTCCTCTGCTGATGCTGCTGGGGGCAAAAAAATTCTGATTATTGATGAGTTTGTTTGAATGACATATAAAAAGAAGAAAAAAAAAGAAAAGAAACTAATCCATTTTACTTGCACAATTCAGCTATTCAGTTATCTCAACAAATTTTAACAGATAGAACTAGTAGTTCAAGCACACTGTTGTATGAAACACGTGCTAGAGAACAAAATTACCATTTGACGTTAAATTAGCAATGACACCGCCACATACTGATAGTGAGTGTAATCTCCATGCCACAAGCCATGTTGATTTGCATAGAATTTAAGAGCTGCAGCACTGTAATGAAATGAAATAAAATAAAATATACAATTGAAGGAAATTTCATTGTTTCTTATATGTTATATCATCAATTTTCAGCTGCTAGGTAGAGCAGAACAGAAACAATTAACGACAAAAAAAATCTCAATAAAAAACAAATATCATTGACCAGATTTTAAAAAAAAGAAGCAGAAGAACAACAGCAATTAAAAACGAATGAGCAAGCAAAACAAACGGACTGTTGATGGAGAATTTGGTAAGAATCTGATCAGAATTCAGACTTGGGATCATCATTTTCCATAGCAAAAGGATTGGCTACCTTTCCCCTTTGTCTATCTGGGAGACTGAGATCCTTGATGCGGTTCTGAGGAGAACCAGAAGCCATTGTTGAAGTGGTCGGTTTTGATGGTGGTGTGAATGGAGAGCCACAAGATTCAAGGCCTTTGACAAAGATATGTGATAGAGGGGCAGCACGTAGAGAGAGATGGGCACAAGTCAAAGGAATCATAAATGCTCAAAGGAGTCACTGTCAGTGTTTTAATCATGGCATTTCTTTTCAATCCAAGGGTTAGCATAGCCTCCTCTCATCTCTCATTTTAAGCCAGCACTCTCATGTGAGCAGGCCTCTGTTAATATACATGTGTTTTTCCTTTTTTTCCTTTTTATTTGACCCTGAATATTACCTAGCACTGAGATGTCTCTATTATTTACCTAGCCATTCCAATTTTCTGTTTACATAGATTTTTGGGCTTAGGAATTCACTTGAGCTCACCTTCTAATTGCTTGATAAGGATAATGGATTTTGAGAAACATGTTCAAATGGATGGTACAGACTTAGCTGGTAGATGTTCTCTAGTTGGCTTCAAGATTGGAAGTTGCTTAGTGACTTTATCTTCAGTCTACCAGTAATATGCATGTCTGTGACTTACCTTCTTGTGTATATTTATTGAGGAAAAGCTGTTGTTCACAGCTATAGGTTGGGTCCTTCATTGTTAATATATGATCTATTATTTCAAATTTCAAATCATCTTCTGCCTGATTTTTATCGCTCAAATGTTGTCTTTTTAACTGTGGCATGATTCAATTGCAAACACATAATAATTGGTGGTTGCAATTAAATTATTCAAATACTGAGGCTCTCACATTTCTTCCTAATAGCTCATTATCAAGGTCGGTGGTATTGTCACAAAGATGTGCTGTATGGGAGTGTATTTTCTTTACTGGAGACGCACTTCTGGGGTTTCAGGATATTTGTTTTTTATATTTTTATTAATTTTAACAGTCAACCTCACCTAATGAGACAAGGATTGATTATTGTTGTTGTTTTAGATTTTAATTTGAACTCTCTTGCTTTGGATTTTGTCAACTTGGTGAGATAATAATTGTACTTTTGCAAACTAGTGGTGCTAAGAAGCATGAAAATGTCAGTTAGAGCACAGTAAGCTTCATTGATGTGGCAGTTTAACTTGATTGATATTGGTTAGAACATGGATTTCATGTTGTGGAGCATTAGAAGATCTACTCTGCCCACTTATCCATAGTAGCAAAAGTTGGTTTAATGAGTTTGCTATTTGAGAAAGATTTTATGTCTCGTAACATTTCCATAATACTTTATGTATGATAGGCTCAAGGATTTGTGACTGTTGATGAAGTAGAGAGGCGGCTATCTTGGACTTCAGGTCGTGCCATTGATGCCCTTGATACATTACTCGATGTAAGATAACCGAGTATTATTTTCAAAAGTATCCCCACAGTTCTCCTTAACTGATTAATATATATCCAAAATCTCTTGGATTAATGAAACACTGTTGGCTTTTGCAGGAAGGACTTGCAATGATTGATGATGGCCATAGAGATGGTAAACGGCAGTATTGGTTTCCCTGTGTATCTCCCATCTCATCTTCAATAGGAGCTGATTCCTAATAAATTTATCCGGAAGAATACTTGGTTCAGAATTTTGAATACCTATATTTGGATTGTTGCAAATGCATGTTGTAATTCATTTTTCTTTCTTGTCTTCTTTGTCCTAAAATGTGTGATTCATTTTCTGTTTGTCTTGTGCACTCAAATGTATGGTGATTGTGAATTGGAAATGTATACTTCATTTTCTACAAGTGCAATGTAGGGTGGCTGCTGTTTTTCCATACAGGAATTTTATTTGAGCCTCAGTAATTTGATTATTTAGATCTTGTTCAGCTTTTTCCCTTTCTGTTCCTTTTTCCTCTTCACTCATTCAAAACAACATGGAACGGAAGCATTCATCATTTACAAAACTAGCTCTGGTTGACAAAGCAAGAGGATGCCATGCTAGTTATCTGAAACTACTTGAAATGATAGTTCCTTTTCGTTTTTCCTAGCCAACGCAGATTTGTCTATGCATTCTTATGATGAGCACTTGGTTTAATTTCAACAGTTCGCTTAAGATCTGTTTGAATGCACTGCCGAGTATATATATAGCTTTTGATCAATAATATTGGCTTGCTATGATGATGTACAGTTCAAGCTAAACTACACTGTGATACTGCATTGAAACTAGCCAAAATTTTACCGTATAACAACAATCAAGCTTCAAGTTACCGAAATTGACGGGATAAACTCACCATAATATATATGAAATTCAAAGTAATAATCCTTAATATTTATACCATATTTAACCTTTACTTACCGAAAAATAATATTATATTTGACCATTCAAACATAATTATCTTACTAATCCCATATAAATTGCATGTACTAAAAACTACTAACTTAGATACATCAATTGACATACGTACATGATAACAAACTTGAACTAAATGAAAAGCTACCATTTTTTTTTTAAATAATTTTGTTGATTACAAGTAACAATAGCCATAAACTTACATTTGTGTGCAATGAATCAAATTAAAAGCCAAGGAAAATAGAAAAATAAAGATAGTTGGTCTTAGATTTGAGAAGGCATCTCAACCTCCTCCATCCACTCAGGGTCAGGCTCACCCCAGGACCTTGGTTTGACCCCAAGTTTAAAATACAAGATCATCTCCATGGCTTCAAAAACCTTGTTCTCATCCATAAACTCATTCCAAACTCCACTCACTATGCAGTAATTATTGTTGTACGGCGGCCGGTGGTGAGCCGCATGTTGCGACCGCGACACTAGCACCCCGGCCTCCTGCAACGCCACCACGAGCGGTGGAAGCCGGCTCTTCGTCCCATGTGCCCATGCATGAAACTGTTGACTAAACATAATGCAGCCGGAGAACAAACCAACAAACCCTTGAAAAACAGGATCATGGCAAACAAGGTCTATAGGAAGCACTGAGAAGGTCACTGCACGTGCCAAGGCATGCAAGTTGTTTGCAAACTGGCGCCTAGTGATTGTCCATGGCCACTTATGGTGACCTTGGAAAGCCTCAATTTGAGATCCAACAAATGGGGTTGACCCATCCCCATAGTTATCAATGGCCCAATGGTAAACCCCAGAGCCAAGGTCAGCTAAAATGTAACCAACCCACCCTGCTAAAATGGGTTCAACCCACATGTGCAAATCAGCTGCACCTTTGATGGACTCTCCTAAAGAAATGAGCAGAGTTGTGCAGCCTGCTACCACCCATGCCCTGTGAGACCAAGTTGATTGCAAACTTTGGTCATTCTCTGAGGGACGGTTAGTGGTGGTTACAACCTTAGGCTGTGGTGGTGGTACGAGCCGGGGTTCAATGACCAATTGTCTAGCATTGGGCCTAGGCTTGGTGGTGGTGGTGGTGGGGGTGGAGGAGCAGTACACGCGAGCTCGGTGGAGTATTTGGTGGCTTGTGGAAACTTGTTGGTGGTGGAAACTTGGAAGATACTTGTGTTGCGCTAAGGAGGACATTGGAGGAGACGTTGAAGAGGAACCAAATGCTTGTATGTTAGAGAGCTATATATGTAAAAAGAGTTATGTTATCAATACTCACAATATATGGATACCATGCCAACTTACATCTTATCCATAGTTGGATGGAGTCTGGGCCTCATTTAAGTTGGATCTATATGTCATCTATTGATAAATGAGATATGACTATATGAGTCAATACCGTGTCATATGCCTTATAAGTACAAATAATATTTTTCGTGCAAATATTTGTAGCTGCTCAATAGTGGCTGTGAGAAGAAATGCTGTTTTTGTGGAAGTAGGAGGACGGCATATGGCGTGGTGGGCAAGAGGCATGCGTGGTGTTCTGGAAGTCTCAAAGAACCGTTGAGGTTTTGCATTAAATTTGTGTCACATATTTGATATGGATACTTTCTATTGTACGTGTCTTAATAGCATGAGGGTCCTCGAGGAATCTCGACGGCTTACTTGCACCAAAACAATTGCTATTTTGCATTTTGAGAAATTCTTAATTTTTCTAAGAAGAAAGGTTTACTTTATATTATTTATCATTTGACAGATTAGATATTATATATTAAAAATATAGATAAAATCGAAGGCAATAATAATTTACAAAATTGATATGCTATGTGATGAATAGTACATAACGATTTTCTTTTTTTTTTTTCCTCGAAGAACATTTAAGAATTTTTATTTCGGTGGTCCTTAAGTATGTTGTCGTGATTGGATGGTGTGGCACACTGAGTCATGAGCAACGAATGGAAACTGAGGATCATAGTTTTTACTATGCTTTTCCTGTCCACTTAACCATACTTTTTATGACATTGCTAAATGCCAACCAAAGATCAACGGATAGAGAGAAACGTAAGGACGTGTTTCTCCCACGCATAAGCATTAGTAGAAGCTTGAAGCTGCATTCAAGAAAGAAATGATAAAAGAAAAAGAATATAATTACATAAGAGGAATATTCCAATCCAAGATTGATCTACTAACAATAATGTTATGTGCATACCACATGACCAAACACCTACGGTTCCACCGTAGGTTATGTAGAAGAAGACAGAATAAAAGTATGGGTGTGCTTTATACATTAATGGAATTGAGGTAATTTTAATAAAATTTCAAAATAATTATTTCTCAAATACCAACTAAACAGCAAATTACGTTCTCCCTCCCTCCCTTAATTAACTCCTAGCTTGCTTGAACTCCGATCTCACACTTGCCAACTCCCTCTTTCATTGTGCCCAACTTCTACTTTGTCCTTTCTGTTCAAGAGCTCGGAAGCACCACCTTTGTTCTTTGTTTTCAAACTCACGAAACTCTATCATTTTCCTTCGCAAACCAGCGCAAATGCCCCTTGTTCCTCACCTCGAAGTATCCTCCTCTTGTGACGACTTTGGACTCCATTTCCCTAGTAAATTATGGAAAATTCCTTGCAAATGCATGTTAATGCTAGATTATACATCGTTATTTTCTTTGAGCAAATTGGTATAGGGGTTAGCATTGGTGATTTGAGTAGAGACTGAACTCATTTAAGGTTTATAGGTCTAAAATGCTTCTATTGTCAACTTACTTTTGTGCTCAAATGAGCATTTGATTGTTATTTTTGAGTTTGCAATGATAGAAAGGAGATATGTTTTGGCAGAGTATGTTAAGCCAATTTTGTGAGATTCTGTTATAGACAAAAATGTCTTTCCACTCTTGTTTTCTCTCTATTTTCTGCACTTTCATTTTTCTCTTAGTTTTATATGTTTTTTTTTTTTTTGTTAGAGAGAATAATAGTAAGTTTTAGACTTGCATCTGTTATAGAGTTATTATTGATCCCACTCTTAGTTATTGTACTATTAGAGTATTTTGAAATTTTGTGATCTTTAATGGAAATGTTTTGATAACTTGGATTAGTGGGAGAAGTGTGCACTATTCTTATCATTATATAATTATCTTGAGATTTATTTCGTATGCACGCTATGATAAGTCGTTCTCAAGTTCTTAGAGAACTTATTATTATTGATCCCCTAACCAAAGATTGGTCATTAGAGTCTTATTGTTGGATGTATAACCTGTATGGGCTGGTATATTGAGATCTCCTTGGTATTTTGGGTTAGTGAGAGCTTATTCTACAAATTTATTATGACCTCTTATGATTGGGATTGTCATTTAACTTTACGCAACAGAATTGTTGATATAATTGATATGACATATGTTGATATAATTGGTATGATTTCCATTTGAGATATTTTATTAAATCTTAGTGAGAATCTTCATTGGATGCTTATGTTGTCATATTATATTGTTGTTGTTGTCTCCGTTTTTGTTGTTGTTATTGTTTGTTGTTGTTGTTGTGTATACTTTTATGTTAATATGAAACATTTTGGACCCTTTTTGTGTCGAGAAATTGCTAAATCTTTTGGTATCTTAGGCGGATGCTAGGTCATTTGATTGAGAATTGGACTTTGATCACATTTATTATGCAAATTTTGTTGTGCATTCCATTTACCCATATATCACATTTTGTTGGGTAATCGAGAAACGAGTACCTTGCGTATATGATGTCACTCTTCTTTCAATTATGATTTTCTACAATATTGAGATGCTTGTTATCTCATTCTGGTGTAGGTAGAAAAATGCACAAGAAGGGGGGTTGAATTGTGCTTTACCTTTCTTTCCCTTTTACTTTCTGAAAAACTTAAAGTGCAATGGAAACCGTGTTAGATATATTAGAAAGTAAACTTTCTAAACTCATATATATAACAAAATGCATAAGAGCAAGCTTTCCAGAAAACACAAAATAATAAACATAGGGAAGTAAATAAATAAGAGATAAAGGAGAATAATATACTGCATAAGAGTTTTTATACTAGTTCGGTCAATCCTACCTATATTCAGTTCTCAACAACTATTGAGTTCCACTAAAACTCTTTCTCAACCCGAGAAGTTTGGATAGTTTTTGCAGTAACCTTTCCCAAGCTCTTATCTATGACCAGTAGCTAACTCTACTGTCATAAACTAAGTAGTCTTTGACCAACTTTTCCAAGTTAAACTAATGACTAGTAGTTAACCCCTACTGTCACAACCTTAGTAGTTTTTTTATTAGTCTCTCCAAGCTAAACCCGTTACCAGTAGTTTACTTTTACTATCACATTATACATAGTCTTTACTTAGTCTCTCTAAGCTATTTCACATTGATCATTAGTGGATTGAGGTTACAAAGGTTTGTGTTTGGGTTTATACATCAAACTAACCTACACTCAAGTTTTTGTTATGTGTATAATAATAAACCTGAGAAAAACTTGAATGACTTCTTTCTATGATTCTTCTTAGGAAGAACGTATGATCTACTAAGGATATAGAAAAAAGATTTTTACCGGCAAGAAACTGATTATAAGAAATAATAAACTTTATAAAAGGATAAGGAGAAATTTTCTCAGCATTTTAGCACTTGTGCAGCGTCAACATCCATTTCATTATAAGCACATCATCCCTATTTATAGATGGTCTACATTTATGATTGTTGCCATTGATCAATTGTCCAAGTGACATGTATTGATCATCTGTTTGTGTCTTGGAAATGCAGTCTAGAGGAGTAGCTTGCTGTCTGTCAAAGCTGTTGCAGAAGTCATTGTGAAATAGAGGTTTTTGATGTCACCTTCAGAAACTACTTTTTACTTTCTGAACGAGGTTTCTGAACTCTTCCTTCTAGAAGCTGGAGTTATTGACCAAGCTGGCAGAAGAGATGTCACATTAGTCTGTAACTGGGTTTGATTTTAAATTTAAATTTAAATTTCAAATTTCCCTCCTTTTCTTGTAAAGTGCACCATTTCACTATGAAGTGAATTTTCTGAAGTGCGCTATCAATTTCTTGATATTTCTTCGATCTTCTAGTTGTCAATCAGAGCTTGTAGATGATGAAATAATTGTGATTATGATGATTAAATGTTGTAGAACACATTAGCTTCATAAATGGATTGAATCTTCACTTGAAGCATACTTTCTAACTTTGCATGCTACTTTCTGAAGATCTGTGTCTTAGTTTCTTGTACACAACTATTTCTTGAATTGTTAAGCATGTATACATTCAATTCACGATATAATTTTCACTTGCACTAAGTTCTCATCTCTTTAAATGAGATAAATCATGTTTGCATATGTAAAGTGAAATTATTTTCGCTTTAGGAAACATGTTATGCTAACGAAAAGACATGTTTAATACTTCAAGAAACTCAAGGTAGACAGTAGTTGTTATTCAAAATATTTTCTCTAAATTGGTTGTGTTATCACTCAAAACATTTTACATTTTGCATTAATGCATTATGAAGGGTTCTAAAGCTAACATCTGGACCATTAATTTGATTGAGAGTTCTTGTTTGGTTTTGACGTCTTGTTACTCCTATATATTATAAATTAATTTGGGTATTGTTTTATAATGTTTTGATTTATGTTGTCCAAGTGGGAGATTGTTAGAATATTTTTTTGGACATGCATAAATCAATGTTGAATTTAATTTAGACACAAATTATCTGGATGTCTGTAACACCCTCCTAATTACCATTTTTTTACTCGAGTGTTAACACAGTAATTAGCAAAGTATTACTCATTCGCATAATCTATACTAGTCGGAAATAGCTGAAATAAAATACTATAGATGTATAAGTTATCAAACTAATATGTACATATATATACATTGTTGTTAAGTTCATATTAGGTACATCATACATAAAAAAACAAACTAGTTATCTCCTAACTAGTCAGGAACTCAGTGTACAAAAGAACACTTCCACTGTGTAGTCTAACCTGCTCAAAGTTGAGATCCAACAAAAATTTCATACATACAGAAATGGACCCTAAAGTATCTCACAAGATTCAGTCTACAGGCTGGAGGGTTCCTAATGCCAAACTACAATTATGTACATAACATGAGTCCTTGAATGTCATGTGCTCTCCTACAGAAAATCGTTCACCATCGGTGGAATGGCGTTGCCCTTAGCAGGGGCATCAGGACCAGCTGGTGGATCGGAGTCCAAGGAGGAGGACGAGGACAGATCATCCCTAGGAGGAGGACGAGGACGGATCATTTCAAGAGGCACATCGGCATATGGAAAACCTGGGTCGAATTCAGCAGAGAAAACGGAAGCACTAAACGAACTGCTAAAGAACATATATACTCTAATCCGGGAGTATGCTACAACATACAGGGAATCTAAAACTGGGTTATAGTGCCACTGCCACTGTGGCGAATCAAGGAAGGTGATCACCGACGGCATCCTTGGAATCTGAATACAATAGAAAATACATGCAGCATAAGGATGAGAATATTATAAAATTCTCAGTAGAGTACTCCTTCAAGTGTAAACAAGTATAATTAACAGTTTCCTATAATTACAATCGTGCAAGATCACATCCAAGAATAATTATAGATTCAATAATGAAATCAGCCATTTATCATCAAAGTAATAAATTCGATTAAGTGTCACATTCTCTTATTAATCAACGTAGGGAAGACTTAATTCTATATCAAGTAGTATCTGTAGTAGATCACTCCACAAAGGACTATAGACTGCTAGCACATGAGCTCATTCCTATTCGTGATCATCAGACTTCATTTTTTTTTCCATTTCCGAATCACACACAGTTCTATTCCTAGCAGATACATCTACCGACTCATAAACTTTCCTGGGAAGTCCTTCTTTTGCCTCCCCGATATAATCCACATAAGCCTTGTCTCTGTTTTCCCCATATGTTGGAATTTGTACAACTGAAAGTAACATTTTCTCTTTCATCATCATAATATTCATATGATGTAATTATCTTTTCAAAGGCCCACTTATATCACATATAGGCATATACTTATATCGGAGTCTCATCCATATCTCCTCAACATTTCTTTAGAGCAATTAGCATGTATTCATATGATATATGATTTAATTCAATACTATTCTAGCACTAGTTTAAGATATCTTTATCATTTCCAGTAACCAGGCAGATTTATTACTCTAGAATTCATAATTAGTTTCTGCATCAAATGATCAATGCAAGAGCCACAAAAATTCCCTGTGATACCTTCATATGTCTAAAATACCCTGTAAAATTTTCATGACAATCGGAATTCTATAATCATTTTACTAAATTTTACAAGTTTGGTGGTTAGATAACACTTTTTCACAGCCTAGGACAAAGTTCTCATAATTTTTAAATTTAGCAAATGATGGAATTGAACAAAAATAAAATTTACACTTATAGTTCAAGATGTCATTAACTCCCTGTAAACATTTGAAAGGGAAATTCGATCATCAACTATGATAATAAAATCATAAAATTTCTTGCTTGATTTTAAATCTAGGCAGCATGAACATCATTTCGGTCTCTGATTTTTTTTAGGCCTTATATCTCAAGTCTAGTACTCAGGAATTTGTATGTATCTCAAGATGTTAGGTACAACATATAATTTTTTCAAAGCATGATCATGACTACAAATATGTCTAAAAATTCATGAGATTCTATTGTCTTTAGCAAAACCGAAAATCCAGCACACTAACTAAAACTTCATTTAATAAAATGATTACTCTAACCTCACCCAAACCCCTCACCAAAATTTCTACATCAACAACCATATATCATTAACCAAACTAATCAAAAATTTCGAGCAGTACAAGCCAAAAATGAGACATATTAATTTGGCAAGAAAAGACTCAATTAAGCCTTACTCTTGGAAGCTAAAGGTGCCTTGGTCTCTAGGATGCTCCCAAGTGATGCTCTTCATTCCACAACTCTCAAGAGGCACCCAAACCCTCCTCTAATCAGTGATGAGTGGGGTAAATAAGATGAGGTTTGGGAATTTTAATCAGTTAGAATTGTGGAGGTTGATGTATAGAACAATTTTAGTGAAGGAAGTTTTTGGTTTTGGTGGCTCTAGCTAGTATATACATAATTTGAACACAAAAATGGAGCTCTTGGTTATGGAGGAATGGAAGTTGTCTCCTTTTCCTTGATGACCGTGAATGAGGCTTCATGAAGAAGCTTAGTATTTAAGCTTATCTTGTAATTAAATGATTTGATATTATATATTAAAGTAGATATTTTTCAACCTAATAAAGAAAAATGGATGGCTAGGATCAATCTTGTAATTCAAGATTGAATCTTAGCCATTCCTTTAATATAAAGAGATAAGGCTCATCATTTTGTAAAGATTAAAATAACTATCGGTGTTAGAAGTCGCACACCGAAATCTCACCGAACGGGTAAAACACCGTAACCGGGTAATCAAATATTGCTCGAAAATTAATTCTAAGTATAAAACCTTTACTCCTAACCATTTCTAATCTAAATCCCATGTTTTCCTAATTTCGAGCACCTCTGGGTCCGAAATCTAGGGTTTTGGCTGTCCCGATTGGTCTGTGGGGCCCACAAGTTACTATTCACATTTTTTTTTAGAGATCTGTTGTGTTGTTCTCATCATTTCTATGTACATTATAATTTTGAGATTCCCATTAATAAAGTCTCTATTAATTTCTGAATAAAATTTAGGGTGTTACATTACCACCCACCTTATTAAAAATTTTGTCCTCAAAATTTCATACCTGGAAACAATTCTGGATGATCTTTGTTCATGTTTGACTCTAATTCCCATGTGTATTCTTCATTTTGAAGTCCACCCCAAGCTACTTTTACAAGTTGCACAGATTTATTTCTAAGTTGCCTGACTTCTCTATCAATGATCTGAATAAGAGGGGCTTGAAACGTCAAGTCATCCCTTAACTGTATAGATTCGGGCTCAATAATATGGTTTGGATCTGGATGGTACATTCGGAGTTGAGATACATGGAAGACACTATAAAGGTTAGACAAATGTGGGGGTAAGGCTATCTAGTAAGCAGCTGACCCAATTCGTCGAAGAATTTGAAAAGGACCTATAAACCTAGGTGACAACTTTTTAACTCTAAGGGCCCTACCTATTCCAGTAGTGGGTGTGACCTTCAGGAATACATGTTCTCCCTCTTGAAATTCTAAAGGTTTCCTTCGAGTATCAGCATAGCTCTTCTGACGACTTTGTGAGGTGAGGATTTTACTCCTGATCTTTTGAATCTGCTTCGTTGTTTGATTAACAAGATCGGGTCCCAACAGTCTCGCTTCTCTCGAATCATACCAACACAATGGGGATTGACATTTTCTTCCATATAGAGCTTCATATGGGGCCATGCCAATACTAGCGTGATGGCTGTTATTATAAGCAAATTCAACCAACGGGAGCAACTTGTCCCAACTTCCCTTCTGCTCAATCACGCATGCCCTTAGCATATCTTCCAGGGTTTGTATGGTTCGTTCTGTTTGCCCATCAATTTAGGGGTGATAGGCAGTGCTCAAACAAAGCTTAGTCCCAAAGGCTTTTTGGAAAGCTCCCCAAAACCTAGAAGTAAATCTAGGGTTTCTATTAGAAACAATTGAGGAAGGAACACCATGTAGTCTCACTATCTCTTGAATGTATAGAGAAGCTAACCTATCCAAAGGAAAATTAGCCTTAATGGGTAAGAAATGAGCAGACTTGGTCAACCTATCTACTATAACCCATATAGCATCATGACCTGATGGTGTCCTTGGCAAACCCATTACAAAGTCCATAGAAATACTTTCCCACTTCCATTCCGGGATTTCTAAGGGTTGCAGGGTCCCAGCTGGTTTTTGATGTTCTATTTTAACTTTTTGGCAAGTTAAACATTTCCTAACACACTCTTCTATGTCTCTTTTCATCCCTGACCACCAAAATATTTTCTTAAGATGTACATACATTTTACTAGCACCCGGGGTGTATAGTAAGTTCGCCCCTATGAGCTTCCTCTAAGATCTTCTTTCTGAGATCACCACTTGCAGGTACGCACACCCTATCCTTGTATCTCCATATACCTTGTTGGTCTTGAGTGAATCTTGGCAACTTTTTTGCATGAATTGATCTTAATATCTCTTGAAACTCTGGGTTTTCACGTTGTGCAGCCAAAATTTGTCCTTTGAACTCACTTGTTACTTTTATTTGGCCTAACATAACACCTTGAGGGCTCACAGACATTTCTAAACTAAGCTTCTTGAAGCTCTCAACTAGCTCTGTCTCTTTAATCATCAGGCATGCTACACTTAGGGATTTCCTGCTCAGTGCATCAGCAACGGCATTTGCCTTGCCTGGATGGTAATTCAGACTAAACTCATAATCCTTGAGGAATTCCATCCACCTTCTTTGCCGCATATTCAACTCTTTTTGATCAAAAAGATACTTTAAACTTTTATGATCAGAGAAAACATTGAACTGCACACCATACAAATGATGTCGCCAGATCTTTAGAGCAAAAACCACAGCTGCAAGTTCAAGTTCATGGGTTGGATAGTTTACCTCATAGGGTTTCAACTGTCGAGAAGCATAGGCAACCACATTATGATTTTGCATCAACACACATCCTAAACCCTTACTAGAAGCATCACAATAAACCTCATAAGGTTCATGAGGATCGGGTAATACCAGTACTGGAGCTGTGGTCAACTTTTACTTCAACTCCTGGAAACTATTTTCACACTCCTGTGTCCAATTGAATGGAGCGTTCTTTCGGGTTAATTTAGTCAAAGGCAAGGCTATCTGAGAAAAACTCATGATAAAATGCCTATAATATCCAACCAAGCCTAAGAAACTTCGAATCTCAGTCACCGTTGTTGGTCGTTCCCAATGAAGGACTGCTTCCACCTTACTGGGATCTACTGAAATTCCCCCTCGTGATACTACATGCCCTAGGAATCTAACCTCTTCCATCCAGAATTCACATTTCGACAACTTAGCATACAACTTTCTCTCTCTTAGGATTTGTAACACAACCCTAAGATGCTCCATATGTTCTTCCTCAGTCCTTGAATATATAAGTATGTCATCTATGAAGACAACTATAAATTTATCCAAGTAAAATCGAAAGATTCGATTCATATAATCCATGAATACAGCCGGAGCATTAGTCAATCCAAAGGACATCACCCTATACTCATAATGCCCATATCGAGTTCTAAAAGCATTCTTAGGTATATCCTCATCCCGAACTCGAATTTGATGGTACCCTGATCTAAGATCAATCTTTGAGAATACAGTTGCACCTCGTAATTGATCCATGAGAATGTCAATTCTTAGCAAAGGGTACTTATTTTTTATTATTGCTTTGTTCAATTGCATATAGTCTACACAAAACCTCATACCCCCATCCTTTTTCTTCACCAGAAGAACAGGGGCTCCCCATGGAGAGGCACTTGGTCTAATAAAATGCTTCCCTAATAGTTCTTCAATTTGGGACTTTAATTCTCTCAACTCCAAAGGGGACATCCTATAAGGAGCAATTGAAATAGGACCCGTACCTGGAACCAACTCAATGGAGAATTCAATCTCTCTTTCAGGAGGGAATTCTAGAATATCCTCTGGGAAAACATCAGGATACTCTCTCACTACTGGAATCTTACTCAATTCATAATCGCACTCAGTTTCACTAGCTGAGAGGAGAACATATTCCTGACGAGCTGTCTTACTAGGGTTAGGTGTTACTAAGTTCAAATAAAAAGAAAAAGGAACCAAAGGGATGGAAGGTAGAGTGGAAAGAAATATGGCAGCTCGATCTGGACAGTGTAAGAGGACATAGTTACGTACCAACCAATCCATACCTAAAATTACATTTAAATCAGATAAAGGAAGACAAACTAAATTGGCAGTATAATCTCTAGTACCTATTTGAAGAGAAATATTCACACATGTATAACAAGTTCTAATAGGACCAGCAATAGGAGTGGATACAAGGAGATCATAAGGTAGTTTAGACACAACTAAGTGTAACATCTATACACAGTCATGGGATATAAAAGAATGAGTAGCACCCGTTTCATACAGTATATCTAGGGAAGTACCATTTGTTTCACACTTACCTCGGATCAGATCGGCAGATTGAGAAGCTTCTTTGGCACTTATAGTAAAAACACGCCCATGTTGTTGTGGCCTGGAAGCGGGCCGCTGACTTTTCTTTTTAGGGCACTCAAATATTTTATGTCTTGGTTCCCCACAGCCAAAGCAAACGATTTGTGTTGTCCAGCACGGTCGATTCCCATGGTTTTTCCCACATTTAGGGCAATCTCTCCCTGCCTCAGGTCTTGGAGGTAGAACTTGTTTCCCTTTGTTATTGTTGTTGTTATTGTTCGGTGGAAACCTTCTCCGAGGCTGGTTAACAGGCTTGAATCGGGGACCTTGGGGTGCTAATCCCCTTCTAGCATTGTTTTGGGAATACTTGAAATTTGTCAGCTTCTTGTTGGACTCCTCTGCACGTCGACATTTATTCACCAAAGTAGGATAGTCCCTAATCTCCAAGAGACTTACAGCTACTTCTATATCTTCTCGTAGACCTCCTTCATATTTCATGCATTTCCAGACTTCATCCGGGTCACGTTGATAAATTGTAGAAAACTTGCAGAGCTCTTCAAATTTGGCAGTATATTCTGCTACACTCATAGGTCCTTGTTTAAGAGCCATAAACTCTAACTCTTTCGCATTTCTTATCGAAATAAGGAAGTACTTACGGTAAAAAGCTTCCTTAAAAATAGTCCAGTAACTACAGTATGGGAAGATTCGAATAATCCCCTGGTGCCAAGCCACCAGAAATCTGCGTCTGCTTCTAGCATATAGGTGGCAAAGGCCACCTTCTGGATCTCTGCGCAAGGAAGAACGGAGAAAATCTTTTCCATGGCTTTTATCCATTCTTCTGCTTTACAAGGATTAAAAGCTCCCCGAAATGGAGGGGGATTTTCCTTCCTGAACTCGGCAAATTTTTGATATTCTACATCAACTTCGTTCACTGCAGGATTATCGGCTGGGTTTTCCCTTTCATTGCAGTTCAGCCGCTCCATCATTAGGGTAGCAGCTGTAGCTTGTTCCCTCATGGCAACCGCCATCTCACAGAAAGTATTCATTATGTCTGCATTGTTTCCAGCTCCACTCCTAGTTTGCCGATTCGAAGTCATTGGTTCCTATCACACAAAACAAAAATATTGAGTTGATCAGGCTCAATACTAAGCAAAGTGTAGCAGCAACCCACAACATTTCCCATCAGCAGTCATACACATATATGATATTATAATGCGTGACAACTACTACGGAAGCATAGCCGGTCCAATCCTCAGGCTTATAGGATAATCCAGCTCTGATACCATAATGTAACACCCTCCTAATTACCATTTTTTTACTCGAGTGTTAACACAGTAATTAGAAAAGTATTACTCACTCGCATAATCTATACTAGTCGAAAATAGCTGAAATAAAATACTGTAGATGTATAAGTTATCAAACTAATATGTACATATATATACATTGTTGTTAAGTTCATATTAGGTACATCATACATAAAAAAACAAACTAGTTATCTCCTAACTAGTCAGGAACTCAGTGTACAAAAGAACACTTCCACTGTGTAGTCTAACCTGCTCAAAGTTGAGATCCAACAAAAATTTCATACATACAGAAATGGACCCTAAAGTATCTCACAAGATTCAGTCTGCAGGCTGGAGGGTTCCTAATGCTAAACTACAACTATGTATATAACATGAGTCCCTGAATGTCACGTGCTCTCCTAAAGAAAACCGTTCGCCATCGGTGGAATGCCGTTGCCCTTAGCAGGGGCATCAAGACCAGCTGGTGGATCGGAGTCCGAGGAGGAGAACGAGGATGGATCATCTCTAGGATGGGACACAGGTGGTGCAGGCGACGCCACAAATTCGTCTGGGTGTGCCATTTCAAGAGGCACATCGGCATATGGAAAACCTGGGTCGAATTCAGCAGAGAAAACGGAAGCACTAAACGAACTGCTAAAGAACATATATACTCTAATCCGAGAGTATGCTACAACATATAGAGAATCTAAAACTGGGTTATAGTGCCATTGCCACAGTGGCGAATCAAGGAAGATGATCACCGACGGCATCCTTGGAATCTGAATACAATAGAAAATACATGCAGCATAGGGATGAGAATATTATAAAATTCTCAGTAGAGTACTCCCTCAAGTGTAAACAAGTATAATTAACAGTTTCCTATAATTACAATCATGCAAGATCACATCCAAGAATAATTATAGATTCAATAATGAAATCAGGCATTTATCATCAAAGTAATAAATTTGATTAAGTGTCACATTCTCTTATTAATCAACGTAGGGAAGGCTTAATTCCATATCAAGTGGTATCTGTAGTGGATCACTTCACAAAGGACTATAGACTACTGGGACACAAGCTCATTCCTATTCGTGATCATCGGACTTCATTTTTTTTCCATTTCCAAATCACACACAGTTCTATTCCTAGCAGATACATCTACTGACTCATAAAATTTCCTAGGAAGTCCTTTTTTTTGCCTCCCCGATATAATCCACATAAGCCTTGTCTCTGTTTTCCCCATATATTGGAATTTGTACAACTGAAAGTAACATTTTCTCTTTCATCATCATAATATTCATATGATGTAATTATCTTTTGAAAGACCCACTTATATCACATATAGGCATATACTTATATCGGAGTCTCATCCATATCTCCTCAACCTTCCTTTAGAGCAATTAGCATGCATTCATATGATATATGATTTAATTCAATGCTATTCTACCACTAGTTTAAGATATCTTTATCATTTCCAGCAACCAGGCAGATTTATTGCTCTGGAATTCATAATTAGTTTCTGCATCAAATGATCAATGAAAGAGCCAAAAAAATTCCCTGTGATACCTTCATATGTCTAAAATACCCTGTAAAATTTTCATGACAATCGGAATTCTATAATCATGTTACTAAATTCTACAAGTTTGGTGGTTAGATAACACTTTTTCACAGCCTAGGACAAAGTTCTCATAATTTTTAAATTTAGCAAATGATGGAATTGACCAAAAATAAAATTTAAGTTATAGTTCAAGATGTCATTAACTCCCTGTAAAAATTTGAGAGGGAAATTCGATCATCAACTATGATAACAAAATCATAAAATTTTACTACTTCAGTTTCAGAAATCTAGGCAGCATGAACATCATTTCGGTCTCTGATTTTTTTGAGGCCTTATATCTCAAGTCTAGTACTCAGGAATTTTCGTGTATGTAGCTCAAGATGTTAGGTACAACATATAATTTTTTCAGAGCATGATCATGACCACAAATATGTCTAAAAATTCATGAGATTTTACTGTCTTTAGCAAAATCGAAAATCCAACACACTAATTAAAACTTCATTTAATAAAATGATTACTCTAACCTCACCCAAACCCTCCACCAAAATTCTTACATCAACAACCATATATCATTAACCAAAATAATCAAAAATTTAGAGCAGCACAAGCCAGAAATGAGACATATTAATTTGGCAAGAAAAGACTTAATTAAGCCTTACTCTTGGAAGCTAAAGGTGCCTTGGTCTCTAGGATGCTCCCAAGTGATGCTCTTCACTCCACAACTCTCAAGAGGCACCCAAACCCTCCTCTAATCAGTGATGAGTGGGGTAAATAAGATGAGGTTTGGGAATTTTAATCAGTTAGAATTGTGGAGGTTGATGTATAGAACAATTTTAGTGAAGGAAGTTTTTGGTTTTGGTGGCTCTAGCTAGTATATAGGTAATTTGAACACAAAAATTGAGCTCTTGGTTATGGAGGAATGGAAGCTGTCTCCTTTTCCTTGATGACCGTGAATGAGGCTTCATGAAGAAACTTAGTATTTAAGCTTATCTTGTAATTAAATGATTTGAATATTATATATTAAAATAGATATTTTTCAACCTAATAAAGAAAAATGGATGGCTAGGATCAATCTTGTAATTCAAGATTGAATCTTAGCCATTCCTTTAATATAAAGAGATAAGGCTCATCATTTTGTAAAGATTAAAATAACTATCGGTGTTAGAAGTCGCACACCGAAATCTCACCGAACGGGTGAAACACCGTAACCGGGTAATCAAATATTGCTCGAAAATTAATTCTAAGTATAAAACATTTACTCCTAACCCTTTCTAATCTCAATCCCATGTTTTCCTAATTTCGAGCACCTCCGAGTCCGAAATCTAGGGTTTCGACTGTCTCGACGGGTCTGCGGGGCCCACAAGTTACTATTCACATTTTTTTTTAGAGATCCATTGTGTTGTTCTCATCATTCTATGTACATCAGAATTTTGAGATTCCTATTAATAAAGTCTCTATTAATTTCTGAATAAAATTTAGGATGTTACAATATCAAATAATTAGTGTTTATTATTTAAGCCCAATGATTTGTAGTCATTGGTGTTATTGGACAAATTATTGTTAGCCACTGCTCATTGTGTCCTTTTGTATATACTATGTTGTAATGGATGGCTTAACCCATTATTTTAGTGACCAGGATCACGATGGGATGGAAAGATATTGAAAATATTTTTCATAGTCACTACCAAGGTTTACTAAGGAAAACCATTGGGAAAACATCTTTAAAAAAAAAAATTTAAACTAGTTTGCAAAAATAGAATTAGATCTGGGAGTCTATTTATGCACAGGAAATAATGAAGACTAAACCATACAGCACCCCGGATACATTCATTCTAAAACAGTTATCTAAACTCCACAACATCTCTGATACATCCATTCTAAAATGGTTACCTAAAATTTAATTGTGTAATTTGAATAACTTAAAAACATATAAAATTTACCCCAAAAAGGTAAACAAAAATAATATTTACAAATAAGCAAAAAAGATAGCATCAAAGTAAAATATTTAGAAATTAAAAGTAAACTAGCAAATATCGAAGACAAAATCATAAAAATTTAGAGTTTAGCTTTATAGGGGATATCTGCCCCAATGTATTCTCCGGTACAATGAGGAGTTCAAAGCTACGTAGTTCTCTAAAAAATATTTGTGTATTGGTGGTTGATTTTAATTAATTAATAAAAACATTTTTTTTTTTGTAAAGAAGCATTCTCTTTGAAAACAAAATCCGCTCTTACATAGAATTTAAGTTATCACTTAACTACTCAATAAACCCTTGTGATTCAACAATAATGAAGATAACATTTACTACTCAATTACTATTATTGATCATTGCATTGGGAAAAAAAACTTATTAAAGAGAAAATATTTTTAAAATATATCTTTTTGACAAGAGGAAAGAACAAAAATAATGAAATAAAAAAAAAAGAGAACTAAAACCCACTTTTCTTTTATTTTAATCTTGCCCATTTTCTCCTTTTTAAGAAAAACAAAACCATGAAAATGGTATGCCTCATTCTTTTTTTTGAGAACCGGCCCAAAGATTTACAAAAACACAAAAAAAATTTTAGACAAAACTTGGAAAAGGAAATGAAGCCCCAAAAACCCAAACACTTTCATGTTTAAAATTTTTCAAAAAATAGCAGCAACAGATCACAAATCAAACAGGGGTAGCCTAACAAGAAGTTTTTTTCTTCTTTTAAAAAAACTTGTGACCAAAAAGAGGATGACACTCAGATAAATGAAAAACTAAAAGAAAGACCTAGATCAAAGATAAGAGGAACAAAGGGGATGGGTTCTGCAAGGTAGCATAGAGGGAAAAAGGGAACGATAGGGGGAGAGAGAGAGAGACGATGACAGCGATAGTGGAAGCTCACTGGCGCAAATGCTCAACTTGCACATTGAGTTCGCAGAGGTATAAAGCCAGCATTGAGATAGCCATGTAGCGAGTTCGAGATCTATGTTCTAGGTGGTGGCGATAGTGGCACGAGGGAAGGCAGAGGAAGAGGAGGAAGGAATTGGCCAACACGCGACGACAGCACGAACGGTGGCGCTCATAGGGAGGCTTGGTAGCTGAGAGAGAAGGGGTCCAGAGTGAAGGCCCAGGCAAAAGAAAAGCTGGTCAATGGTTTTGAGAGCATCTTGAATGTTGTCTATACCTTAATCCCACTTGTGGTCATACTTATTGTTGCATCATCGCCACATAATCAAGTGGTCATAAAAAGTAAAGGTGTCCCAGGAGTGTCCCTTTATGCTGCAATGGAAGTGATTAACTTTGGTCCCAACGTGATTTTTAAAATTAAAATTAAATCAACATATTTATTAAATAATTTATTCTAATATCTTGTATTATATAATTTATTTTCAATTTGGAGAAAAATATAAAAATATTTTTATAATTTTTTTGTTTAAATTTGAAGTTTAATAAATTAAATCATAGAGGAATATTTTGTAAATTTTTTAAAAGTTAGAATATATTAAAAAAACCAGATAAATATTTTTTAAACTAAAATGAGTATTCGATAGATTTTTAAAATATAATATAATTAGCAACAACAATGAATAATTTAAATATAACCAACAACATTGCATAATTGAAATATATATAACTAGAAACTATAATTGACAAGCATTATGAAATTCCAGATATGTTCCACCAAATCTGTTTGTAGTTACTAGTGCATGTAATCGATGCTGCCTATCATGCCTGGGAAATCGTGGTCCTCTGCCATTTGTAGCAAACATGGTACATCATTTGAGTTCGGTTTTCACAAGTATTCAGACTCGAATACAATATTATATCTTCAACGAACTTCTCTAGGCACTCAATTGCAATGTTTTCGCCTATCCACACATAATCATCAACAGCATCAACTGATACTCCATAAGCCAACATACACATAGCAGCCGTGCATTTTTGCAATGGAGATAAGCCTTTCGTTCTTGCCTATTGCATCGACTCGTTGTTGGAAATATAGATCAACATTTGAGAAGGCTTCCACTGTAAAAAGAAAGACATGCCTTCCCATACAAAACCTTTGCCGAAATGTCTCAGCAGGGTAATCAGATTATGTGCAAAATAGTAATTAAAAAGATGTTTGTGTCCTACTTCACGTTCTTTATCTATGGCCCTACGATGAGATCTAGAAGAGGATTTGCACATACTTTTCTAGAATTAGTTGTTCAAGTTGGTGCTTATGTGAATCATCAATTCATTCATCCAGAGACATGTTATCTGGTATATCTAAATCACCAAACAAACACATCGTCAAACAAGTCATCAAAAGACTTGTTTTCAGGTTGACTAGAGATTCTAACCATTTGTGATAATGAAATTTTAGTAGTGGTTATCGATGAAAGGATGTTTGAGAGGAGTTCTTGGATGCGAATGAGATTTAACATCTTGAACAAACAGAGGAAAGATGCTATGAGCAAATATGGATGAGTGGTGCTCCATGTTTATAAGTTGTTTCCCATAACAGTTAGTTTTGCAATGGCTACTTTTACAACAACTATTTTTGTAACAGCTACTTTTCCAACGGCTACTTTTGTAACAACTACTTTTGCAACATCTAGTTTTATAACAGCTAGATTTACAATTACTAGTTTTGCAACGGCTAGTTTTTCATAATAAACATATTACAAAACAAAAAATACATAATTGAAACATTACATATTTAATTAAAAGAAGTTACAAACTTAATTAAAGCCATTACATTTAAAAGACATTAGCACTTTCCTAGATATGCTCGACCAATACAATTGACACTTAAATTAAAAATACTTTGCCATAATTTTTTTCCACAAGCTTAGCATGAAAAGATCGTTGATTTTCAGTCATTATTAGAGGTGTCCGCATAAGGTATTCACATATCTGTTTCCCTTTCCTTCACATATAGCTCTATTTTTTTTCGTCATCCTTTGTTTTTCCATTTCCTCTAGATCCTTTTGTTTCACAATCATTATCTTTTCCTTGAATGCCCTATCTTTTTCCTTGTCCGCTAACTTCATTCCCTTGACTTTCTTAATATCCTCCCACAGAGCTAACTTGCTAGCTGTAATAGATTTAAGTGCGTCAATGTCTTCATCATAACCAATAGGCACTTTCAATTGTCCTTACTTTTCCATTTTGATGATTTGGTGACTTGAGGACGAACTGGAGACTCCACACTAACATCCTAACCTATAAGTGTTTCTAGACTCGATGAAGATAAGTTTCACAATTGTTTATCTTTGTTCTCTTACCCCCACTTGGAGTTGATTTAGTTATTCATTTTTGTTCCCGTCATCCTAGTGTATGTGAAAAGTACATTTCTTTTTATACCTTGTAAAATAGAGTTCATAAGCCAACTCCATGATATCGTTACTATTTGAACCACTTCCTATTTTTCAAGATGCTTAATCATGACAACCACTGAATTGTTGAGCCCCTATGTTGATCATATGCCATCATTTCTTTATTGCACCAACCCCTCTTTTGACCAAGCCACGATTGTTTTCCTTGCAATACGTATGTATTCTATTCCAAAATGAATCACCTTTTGATTAGTATCGACCAAATGATCCATTGACACATTTAGCTATGTGCTTATTAGGAACTCATCCTCTTCCCATCACCATTGACTATTGTCTTGCATGCGATCTTCCAATTGCTCATCAGTAAGGTTGATATCATCTAACCTATCATAGTTAGAAAATTGTGAAAGTTGTGAACTTGGAGTTGAATTTTTAGGTGTTTAAGGAGATGGATCAGATGACCCACCAACACCGAATGATCCTAATCTTGACCCTCCAACTTGGGCTTGGAATGGTAGTGAAAATGGAAATTGAAATGTTGATGAATTTTAACTATTTGGAAAAAATGAACTTGAAAATTTGAAGGAATTTGAAAATTAGAAGAGACTTAAAAATTATAATTTTGAAGGTTTGAGATATTTTGATTTGGGAAGAAGTTTGATATTTGAAAATTAAAATTTGTGTTTGGATTTTGTGGTGGCTTTTTTTGCTTTTTGGATTTTGGGAGATGAATGATAAGGGATTACTAGTATGCAATCTGGAAATGGTGATGGATTTGGTCTTATGGAGGTTCAAAAAGGGGCATCATTTTTTTTTTGACTTTCAAAGGAATATGTGAATGGTCTGTGTGTATTATGAATGTGTTAAAAATGGTGATCCCTCTCTCCTTCCTTGTGCAACACTCCTTGTTTAATAAACACTCCCTGACCTTTCCTTTTCACTACTACACCTTGAGCTGCAGGAGGACAAGGTAGCCTTGTACCCCACCTACCCTCTACATTGCTTGCATACTAGTGTGTCTTTTTTGTTTTAATATGTGCTGGCTATGTTGCATTAGTTTAAAAAGGAAAAAGGAGATCTGTAACATGAAAGCAGAAGTTGGCTTATATTGGATGTGAGGAGAGACGGAAAGCAACACATGCACCCTCTGTTCCTTTCTTCTTTTCTTTTTTATTTCATTTTTTTATTATAAAATTGTTTTGGGGAAAGAAATTAAAAAAGGAAATAGACATGGCCTGCAATGGGTAGGACAACTTTTTTGTTATGGACAAAAACACAAATAAGATGAACAAAAAAAAAAGTTTCAAATAAATTTGGGTGAAACACGTAAAAAATGAGTCAAGAAGTGGGTGGATGAGGGAGCAAAGAAAAGAAACTTGATTTTTATTTTTATTTTTATTTTTTTATTAATATGCAAAAGAAAAATCAAAGATAAAATAAAACAAAGTACCCAAAAAGAAAGATATGAAATTACAAAACATAATGTTGACAATGATTAAATATAACATTTAAAATTGAATTAAAAGATAAAATAAAGTTAAATTAATTATTATTTTTAAAAAACTTAATATAAAATTTGGGTGCTAACAATAGGGTTCTTGGTTGCCCTACTGATACGAAGACATAATACCTATTATGAAATATGAGAGCACTAAATCTCCTAATTTCTTGTGTTTATGGTTTATTTGTCAGGTTGGTGGATGACTACTAATCGATTGTTCTTATCTTCAGCCCCTCCAAGTAACTCTAATTCAATCTTGTAATTGTTATTGCATATATCATATTCAGTTAATTTTTGAAACGTAGGTATTTGATTTGTTGTCTATATCATTTGATATGTAAAATCCCTACTCTTTTTCCATATAAATGGCAAGAACCATTGATGTAGATGAAATTTGGAATCACATTTCTTCTATGATATTAATATCACAATCAGGCCAACGGTCCGCAAGTCTCTTGATAAAAATAATGGTAGAGATCGATAATACTAGAAGTTCAAACTAGTTGATTTAATCGTGTTTTACTTGGACAATTAAATTTGATTAACATCGAAACCATTCAAAAGGACTTGTTTTGTTTTACTTCAAATGGATTTAATTTGAAACATTAATGTGAAAATTGGACTCAATTACGTGCAGGAAACTAATTTTTGCATTGAAGGATGACAACCAATGAACGATGTTTGTTGTATACATAGCATTTGAGAAAAAAAAGATCAAACAATATATGTTATTTAAACTACTGGATTGTTAAAAAGCTAGTGCCGATGCTTTTTAATTTATTGAGCATAATAAGATAAACCAATATTATTGGTTTATACCCTGTGCATCTGGTCTTAGAAAACTAGAAATTAAAAAGGTAGCACTTGAAATGACAGCTAAGAAAGTTTCCTTGGCCAAATCTGAATAGGTAGCCCTCCAATGGGTTCTAAAGTTGGAGTCCTCCTAAATAGATTGTCACCACATAGCTTCCAAGTGAAGCCGGTTACCAGATAATGGATTACCACCAGAGTTTCAATCCTAGCGAGCTCATATCCTGGACAAATTCTTGCTCCTGCTCCAAATGGGATGAATGTGTAGGGTTGAATAGATGCTTGGTTCTCAAATCTGCTTGGCTCAAATTTTGATGGTTCTGGGAACAGGCTATTGTCCATGTGAGTGATTGCTGTAACCCAGAAGATCTACACATACATAGTAAAAAAGAATAATAATCAGTGACATGTTTCAAGGGGAGAATTTAAGAGATTGCTACCATGAGGATTGCACTTACTTGCCACCCTTTGGGAATAAGGTATCCACCAAATTCAATATCTTCCATAGCCTTTCTAAAGCCACCAAAGATTGGGGGAAACATCCTAAGAGTTTCCTGTGCTACTCTCCATGTGTACTTCATCTTGGCTAGGTCTTCCCATGTCAAAGACTCTGCTGAGGCCTTGGATTTCGCTATCTCTTCTTGTTCTGCCAAAACAGAAACCCAAATATAACATATGACTTGGCTTCTGTTTCTAAACAAAAAGAAGAATCAATAGCTACAAATATCCTAAAGAACCAAGAAATAAGCTAAACTTTGTTTAAAAATCATAATGAGAAGAGGGGGTTCATGCATACCTTGAAGAACTGCTTCACAAACAGTAGGATCATTAGCTAAGAGGCGGATGATGAAAGTGATTAGAATAGATGAGGTGTCATGACCGGCAACCATGACAAGCAAAGCATTGTCTATGATTTCTTTCTCGGTGACCACTTGTTTGCCATCTTCATCAACCATGGAGAGCAAGCAGGTGATTAAGTCTTGCTGAGGAGACGCCTCATTTTTCATGAGTTGAATCCTCCTCTTGTGTATCACCTCTTTCAGCAAGCCCTGAACCCTTGCACTTTCTCTGAGGCTGCGGCCGAAGCGCGTGAAGGGTATATTAAGAGGAACTGACCACACTCCTTCTATGATTGCTTCGAAGGATGTCATGAATTGATCTTTCACCTTTCCTTCCTCCTCAAGTCCAAACAGAAGAGAGCAAATTATGTTGAATGTGAGTGTCTTCATCGCAGGCAACACCTACCAGAAAAACAAAATAACTGAAATTAACTCATTCCACTCTGATTTCCCTTTTTGTTAGGACTTGCAACCGCAGTTTTCTTCCTGTCCTTCCAAGTGACAGATTTAGATATTTAGGTTCTGCCAAGGAGTCAAGGAGTGTGTGCATGATACATTCACCAATCCTCTAAAATTGAATATAAAGTTCTATCACAATAACATTCCACTTACAACAAATAAAACTCTGCCAGATTGCCCTTCTTGTTGTATGGAAAAATCACATCAATTCTTTATGCTTGCGCAACTGTTTGTCATGCTCCATTAGATTATAGCATATATTTTCTGACATTTGGGGTTCAGCACTGTGACCTATACTAATGGCGCAAAATATTTTATCAATTTCATAGATGCACCACAAACTAGATTCACTCACACCTATCTCTTTATCAAATAGAATACATGCTTTCCGCGCCTTCCTTAACTTCAAAGTCAAAATGAAACCCCAAACAAGGAAGAAAAATCAAGACACCACAAACTAACAATAGTCTTAATATAATGCAATGACAATTGTTCAACCAATCTAACGAATAAGTAACACACCTTGATCTGCTGTTTTCCATGCCAGTGCGTCTCAATGTTCCTCCTAACTTCTCCATCCATTTTCTTCACATACTGCCTCAAGGACTCAGGCTTCAAGAACAAGACAAGGGAGCTTCTGACCCGCTTGTGATCATGGCCACTCAGTTCCAGCAAGTTCTGGGGCCCCAAAATCATTTTGAGTGACTTGGGTTGCTGGTTACCAATGGTGCCGCCAGCACCGCTGAATATGAACTTGTTTGCAGCTTGTCCATAGATGAAAACTGTTGGCTTGCCAAAGAGGCTTAGCTTTGAAACTGGACCATACCTGCTGACCCTTTCTTCAATCCATTTCTCTGCAGTGTTGGCGCGCATCGCTCTCAGAAGGCCAAGGCTTTGACCAACAAGGGGCATTCCGAGGGAACCAGGAGGGACCCTTCTGGAGGATAATCTGCTTCTTCCGAGCAGAAGAAGGATCGGGATGAGGAAGAGGAAACTGGCAAAGAGTAGGCTCATGGTTCTCAATTATGGGGGAGCAACTCTGTCTGGTTCTCAAAGTGTCATGTTGAGAGTGTTCATTTATTTATAGCTTTTGAAAGAGACGACTTGGTTACTTGTCTTTTGCACCGAACGGATACATGATATGGACATAAGGAATTAGAATCTTAATATGGGAAACTACACTCCTCATTATTTAATGAGAAGTGGAGAGGAGTGCGAGGGTTGCCGTCCGTTGAAAATTAAATGAAGTCTGCCAAGAAATCATTTCTGAGCACATAGAACATTTGATAGTATTATCATCTGTGACAATTTCCCTTTCTTTATATAATTACTTTTGGTGAAATACTTAGATGTTATGACAATAAAAAGAAACATTTGTTTTGATTCATTTATTGATTGATATATAAGTTTTATATGATATTATTGTCTTTCACTTCTTCTATATTTTTAATATAATAACTAATTTATCAAGTAATAAATAGAGTAGAATAAGTATTTTATCTTGTATTTGTATCATCTAAGAATTTCTCTTAGATTTGTGACAATTTCCTTGTACCTACGCTATTGTGCTAATCAAGACTGTTTTTAGTTTTCATGAATTTATATAATATATATGAAAATACCATAACTGCCCTTTTTAATCTGATGGATGATTTTGTAACTTTAATTTATTTATATTAATTGTTGCCTTTGACTCTCTGTCTTACCTAATTAATATTTTCTTTTTATTTTTCTGGGTTGAGGATACAGCAAAACTTTAACAATACTGTCTAAACATATTAGACAATACTGTATATTTTTCTTTATTGGATCCTACTCAAATAATCAACTTTTTGCAACTGATTAAAACTAATTATAAAGGGAATCATGCTTACTTTTGTGCAAATTTTTTTATTTCCGAAACACTGTCTTCAATGTAATAATAGTTTACCAAAAGAAACCTGCAACGTAATAGTCATATTCAATAATTAAAAAACGTAATAATCATGTATTATTGTGATATTTTTCTTTTACATTTTAAATTTTAGACAATAAATAAAATTTTAGAATATTTATTTTTCAATTTACTTGTACAATAATTGATCGTAAGAGAGAGTGTGTGTGTTGTTTTTAATACAGACCATAAAGAGTGTAGATTTTTTTATTCAATTTTATGTTACAATATAAAAATGACAGGAGAGCGAATATTAGGTGAGAGAAAAAATCGAATTTATAATTAATGTCGATGAGACAAAATTACAAGTTTATACTAAATTATAAGCTACTTTTAGAGAAGAGGAGAGTGGTTTTTTTATCTACAAGAAAATATGAAACTTACTAATCTCTATATGAAGATACAGACATTAGCATTCCCCTACATGATAAGTATCATGACATCATTTAATCAATACTATCTACTTCACTGACTGCGTTTTTGGTTATGCAATACTTTCACGTTGAGGTGGAAATAGTCAAGTTGAGAAAAATTAAATGTGTTTGTTTTGTGATTTTACTTTCAATAAAACTGACTCACTTTTATAAAAATTGATTCTAGTATAAGTGAAAAAGATTAATTTTTAGTTTTCCACCTCACATTAATTCTTTTAAATCCATTTATTTAATATTTTTCCTAAACACAATCAATTCTTTCAAAATCAATTCCTTCAATATCAATTATTTCAAAAACAATTCTATCAAAATCCAGATGTACTCTTAATAGGACAAAACTTAATCAATGATAGCTGAGTTGATGTTTTTGTGGTACAGCATTATGTCAAAATTGATTTGAATTAGAAGTGATTTTGAAGTAAAATGGTTTTTTATTTGATACTTCCATTTATTTGAAGAGTGATTTTTTGAAAAACATGAAATGTTTTTTGGTTAGTATTGATCAAAATCACTGTTGGCTGGATACCCCGAATGCTGATTCGATGCAGACCCAGACACACTATCAAAAGTGCGGTTGGCAGCAAAGAACGGAAGATAGTGTTGATGTAAAGAAGTCATTTACCACTAATTACATGTAAGCAACCACTTTAGTTCTTTTCCAATTCAGAAACCAATTTCACAAGACCAATCACTAACACACTACAATACCATCATTTTGCACAGAGACTACGAGAAAACCAGCCTTGCACTTAGAGAATAGGTACTCATTAAATACAGGAACAACCGTGCAGCAAAGTACCGAAATATATCAATTACCCACACAAGCTGTTGCCAGTGCTATACTGCTATATATACTAATCCGAGGAATTGTTCAATGATCTGCATAATCAAACTCTTGCTAATCTGGTTGTTGCTAAATCGAAAACGAGCAGGGGATTTTACGGTGTCAGTGTATTCCTGAATTCATTTCTCTTCCGATCAACACATCCAGAGCTAACCAAAGAGGTTATCCAGATATCATCTGATTTAACAGGCTCATCATCATCATTCCTGTGCCAACTCCAGAAGGCATGTGTCGTGTTTACGATCTTGAGCTCACCATGACCGAAACTGGCTTCGCGGAATGCTGACCATTTTGGCTGTGGATTTATATACCTGTAAACAGAAAAAATGATGTAATCATACATATGACAAGAATGAGACTATGAATTTTTTCAAAAAATGGCCTCAATATAGCTTTCTTTGCATAACAAATGATTCGGAGAGCAACTTTGCTTGGCATGTCTACGGCAGATTCAAACTTACTTAGCAGCTAAGCCTTCTCTGTTTCCTCCATCACCAATAGTTATATGAACAGCGCCACAAGGATCCAATCTTCCATTATACACGCGGTTCTGTCATTCAGATTTACAACTATTTAAGACACAAATACCATTAAACCACTCTTGAAAAGAGGGAGGAAAAAAAAAAAAAACAACCACATAGGCATACGGTGCGTTCATAAGCGTGCACGCGACCAGCAAGAACTAAATCGACGCTAGCAGCATAAAGTAATGGCTCCATTGCTGCCATCATATCACCCCCTTCACCTTGATGAGCGTCGTTACTATTATACCATGGCACATGAAATAACACAAGCAGCCACGGTGTCCTTTTCCTGTCCACCTTTGACAGATCTGCCTGTACATCACAAGCAAGAGCATTAACTTAGCCAAATAAAAAGAAGAAAAGAGACACAGGAAAACCATGGAACAAACTATGTATAGTAGAACTGTAGAAGATACTTTATGTACTCTGAGTAACCACCTGATTCCAGTGATAGCTGCATTAACCTTTCTCATTTTTTAAGTGTCGTGGTTCCCCCTAGGCACCATATGCAAATGTGATGCTTGCATCTATTGCCAAGGATTTTGCACTTCAATATATGCTATTAGGGCCATCACGAATAAGTGTTTCACCATTTGAAAGGAAGGAACAACAATGCTTTCTTGTTTCATCGGAATTTCTAAATGTGCATGTTATTTTATTTGTAATAGATTTGAAAGGAATCTAGATGAAAGACACTACGGATGTTAATCATGGCTTCTTAAATGAATGCAATTCATTGCAACCTATAACTATAAGTCTATACAGCTATGGAGTTGACTACATGGAACAATGGACTTCAATGCGAAAATCTATAACAATTGAAGAAAAATGGAAACTGGGACATTATGGAAATAGAGAGGAAAGCTAATGTTGATATAAAGCCATCTAGAATACGGGATAACGACTTTGACTTGTTTTCCCCCTCTAGTTACGACTTAGAATCACAGCAATTTAAACTACTGGATTGTTAAAAAGCTAATGCTGATGCTTCTTAATTTATTGAGCATAATAAGATAAACCAATATTATTGGTTTATACCCTGTGCATCTGGTCTTAGAAAACTAGCAATTAAAAAGGTAGCACTTGAAATGACAGCTAAGAAAGTTTCCTTGGCCAAATCTGAATAGGTAGCCCTCCAATGGGTTCTAAAGTTGGGGTCCTCCTAAATTGATTGTCACCGCATAGCTTCCAAGTGAAGCCGGTTACCAGATAATGGATTACCACCAGAGTTTCAATCCTAGCTAGATCATATCCTGGACAAATTCTTGCTCCTGCTCCAAATGGGATGAATGTGTAGGGTTGAATAGATGCTTGGTTCTCAAATCTGCTTGGCTCAAATTTTGATGGTTCTGGGAATAGGCTATTGTCCATGTGAGTCATTGCTGTAACCCAGAAGATCTACACATACATAGTAAGAAAGAGTAATAATCAGTGACATGTTTCAAGGGGAGAATTTAAGAGGTTGCTACCATGAGGACTGCACTTACTTGCCACCCTCTGGGAATAAGGTATCCACCAAATTCAATATCTGCCATAGCCTTTCTAAAGCCACCAAAGACTGGGGGAAACATCCTAAGAGTTTCCTGTGCTACTCTCCATGTATACTTCATCTTGGCTAGGTCTTCCCATGTCAAAGACTCTGCTGAGGCCTTGGATTTCGCTATCTCTTCTTGTTCTGCCAAAACAGAAACCCAAATATAACACACAACTTGGCTTCGGTTTCTAAACAAAAAGAAGAATCAATAGCTAAAAAAATCATAAAGAACCAAGAAATAAGCTAAACTTTGTTTAAAAATCATAATGAGAAAAAAAAAGAAGGGGGGGGGGGGGGGTTCATGCATACCTTGAAGAACTGCTTCACAAACAGCAGGATCATTAGCTAAGAGGCGGATGATGAAAGTGATTACAATAGATGAGGTGCCATGATCGGCAACCATGACAAGCAAAGCATTGTCTATGATTTCTTTCTCGGTGACCACTTGTTTGCCATCCTCATCAACCATGGAGAGCAAGCAGGTGATCAAGTCTTGCTGAGGAGGCGCCTCATTTTTCATGAGTTGAATCCTCCTCTTGTGCATCACCTCTTTCAACAAGCCCTGAACCCTTGCACTTTCTCTGAGGCTGCGGCCGAAGCGCGTGAAGGGTATATTAAGAGGAACTGACCACAATCCTTCTATGATTGCTTCGAAGGATGCCATGAATTGATCTTTCACCTTTCCTTCCTCCTCAAGTCCAAACAGAAGAGAGCAAATTATGTTGAATGTGAGTGTCTTCATCGCAGGCAACACCTACCAGAAAAACAAAATAACTGAAATTAACTCATTCCACTCTGATTTCCCTTTTTGTTAGGACTTGCAACCGCAGTTTTCTTCCTGTCCTTCCAAGTGACAGATTTAGATATTTAGGTTCTGCCAAGGAGTCAAGGAGTGTGTGCATGATACATTCACCAATCCTCTAAAATTGAATATGAAGTTCTATCACAATAACATTCCACTTGCAACAAATAAAACTGTGCCAGATTGCCCTTCTTGTTGTAATGGCGCAAAATATTATATCAATTTATTAATAGATGCACCACAAACTAGATTCACTCGGACCTATCTCTTTATCAAATAGAACACAGGCTTTCCACACCTTCCTTAACTTCAAAGTCAAAATCAAACCCCCAACAAGGCAGAAAAACCAAGACACTACACTACAAACGAACAATAGTCTTAATATAACCAATCGACAAGGCATCGTTCATGGACAATTGTTCAACCAATCTAACGAATAAGTAACATATATACCTTGATCTGCTGTTTTCCATGCCAGTGCGTCTCAACGTTCCTCCTAACTTCTCCATCCATTTTCTTCACATACTGCTTCAAGGACTCAGGCTTCAAGAACGAGACAAGGGCGCTTCTGACCCGCTTGTGATCATGGCCACTCAGTTCCAGCAAGTTCTGGGACCCCAAAATCATTTTGAGTGACTTGGGTTGCTGGTTGGCAACGGTGCTGCCAGCATTGCTGAATATGAACTCGTTTGCAGCTTGTCCATAGATGAAAACTGTTGGCTTACCAAAGAGGCTTAGCTTTGAGACTGGACCATACCTGCTGACCCTTTCTTCAATCCATTTCTCTGCATTGTTGGCACGCATCGCTCTCAGAAGGCCAAGGCTTTGACCAACAAGGGGCACTCCGAGGGAACCAGGAGGGACCCTTCTGGAGGATAATCTGCTTCTTCCGAGCAGAAGAAGGATCGGGATGAGGAAGAGGAAACTGCCAAAGAGTAGGCTCATGGTTCTTAATTTGTGGGGAGCAACTCTGTCTGGTTGTGTGTCATGTTGAGAGTGTATATTTATTTATAGCTTTTGAAAGAGACGACTTAGTTACTTGTCTTTTGCAACGAATGGATACATGACATGTACGTAGGAAATTAGAGTCTTAATATTAATAATATGGGAAACTGCTCTCTTCATTATTTAATGAAAAGTGGAGAGGAGTGCGAGGGTTGCCGTCCGTTGAAAATGAAAGTCTGCCAAGATATCATTTCTGAGGATATAGAACATTTGATAGTATTATCATCTGTGACAATTTCCCTTTCTTTATATAATTACTTTTGGTGAAATACTTAGCATTCCCCTACATGATAAGTATCATGACAGCATTCAATCAATACAATCCACTCCACTTGCTGCTTTTTGGGTTATGCAGTGCTTTCCCGTTGCGGTCAAAATAATCAAGTTAAATTAAATGTGTTCGTTTTGTATTTTCACTTTAATAAAATTGACTCACTTTCGTAAAAATTGATTTTAGTATAAGTAAAAAATATTAATTTTTACTTTTTCATCTCACATTAATTCTTTTATACCCACTTTTTTAACATCTTTCTCAAACACAAATCAATTCTTTCAAAATCAATTTTTTAGAATCAATTTCTTCATCATCAATTATTTCAAAACTAATTCTATCAAAATCTAAACTAAAGGTATCCTTAATAGGACAATACTTAACCGATGATAACTGAGTTGATGTTTTTGTGGTACAGCATTATGCCAAAATTGATTTGAATTAAAAGTGATTTTGGAGTAAAATGGTTTTTCATTCGATACTTCCGCTTATTTGAAAAGTGATTTTTTGATAAACATGAATGTTTTTTGGCTAGAATTTATCAAAATCACTGTTGGCTGGATACCCCCTAATGATGATTCAATGCAGACCCAAACACACTACCAAAAGTCCGGGTGGTAGCAAAGAACGGAAGATAATGTTGATGTAAAGAAGTCATTTACCACTGATTACATGTAAGCAACCACTTTAGTCCTTTTCCAATTCAGAAACCAATTTCACAAGACCAGCCACTAACTCGCTACAATACCATCATTTTGCAGAGAGACTACGAGAAAACCAGCCTTGCACTTAGAGAATAGGTGCTCATTAAATACAGGAACAACCGTGCAGCAAAGTACCGAAATATATCAATCACCCACACAAGCTGTTACTAGCGCTATACTGCTATATGTACTAATACGAGGAACTGTTCAATGATCTGCATAATCAAACTCTTGCTAGTGTTGCTAAATCGAAAACGAGCAGGGGATTTTAGGGTGTCAGTGTATTCCTGAATTCATTTCTCTTCGGATCAACACATCCAGAGCTAACCAAAGAGGTTATCCAGATATCATCTGATTTAACAGGCTCATCATCATCATTCCTGTGCCAACTCCAGAAGGCATGTGTCGTGTTTACGATCTTGAGCTCACCATGACCGAAACTGGCTTCGCGGAATGCTGACCATTTTGGCTGTGGATTTATATACCTGTAAACAGAAAAAATGATGTAATCATACATGACAAGAATGATACTATGAATTTTTCAAAAATTTGGCCTCAATATAGCTTTCTTTGCATAACAAATGATTCGGAGAGCAACTTTGTGTGGCATGTCTATGGCAGATTCAAACTTACTCAGCAGCTAAGCCTTCTCTGTTCCCTCCATCACCAATAGTTATATGAACAGCGCCACAAGGATCCAATCTTCCATTATACACGCGGTTCTGTAATTCAGATTTAAAACTATTTAAGACACAAATACCATTAAACCACTCTTAAAAAGAGGGGAAAAAAAAGAAGAAGCAACCACATAGGCATACAGTCCGTTCATAAGCGTGCACGTGACCAGCAAGAACTAAATCGACGCTAGCAGCATAAAGTAATGGCTCCATTGTTGCCATCATATCACCCCCTTCACCTTGATGAGCGTCGTTACTATTATACCATGGCACATGAAATAACACAAGCAGCCACGGTGTCCTTTTCCTGTCCACCTTTGACAGATCTGCCTGTACATCACAAACAAGAGCATTAACTTAGCCAAATAAAAAGTAAAAAAGGAGACAGAGGAAAACAATGGAACAAACTATGTATAGTAGAACCGTAGAAGATATTTTATGTACTGTCGGAGTAACCACCTGATTCCAGTGATAGCTGCATTAACCTTTCTCATTTTTTAAGTGTCGTGGTTCCCCCTAGGCACCATATGCAAATGTGATGCTTGCATCTATTGCCAAGGATTTTGCACTAAAATATATGCTATTAGGGGCATCATGATTAAGTGTTTCACCAAATCAAAGGAAGGAACAACAATGTTTTCTTGTTTCATCGGAATTTCTAAATGTGCATGTTCTTTTATTTGTAACAGATTTGAAAGGAATCTAGATGAAGGACACTACGGATGTTAATCATGGCTTCTTAAATGAATGCAATTCATTGCAACCTATAACTATAAGTCTATACAGCTATGGAGTTTACTACATGGAACAATGGACTTCAATGGGAAAATCTATAACAATTGAAGAAAAATGGAAACTGGGACATTATGGAAATAGAGAGGAAAGCTAATGTTGATATAAAGCCATCTAGAATACGGGATAAACATTAACAACTTTGATTTTTTTTCCCCCTCTAGTTACGACTTAGAATCACAGCAATTTATGACCAACAACAATCTCTGCATACAATATAAATTAGAATTTCCAGTGCAAGATATCCATGAATCTTCAGGATAACACTGTGTAACATTGAGTTATGTAAACCAAAATCTATCGGTCAAGCAATCTAATGCACAGATGTTTGCAGATAGTCTATAATGAGGCAAGTGCCAGTACTACATGGCCAGATATTTCAACTTGAGACAACAAGGATCCGATGAATCATGAATTAGTCCCAAGACAGCCATAGAGATCCAATTAACTTTTTCCCTATAAGGATGTGATGACTGTTATTCCTAATGCTGAAAACCACTTTTTGTTTCTAACCATTACCAGAATGCTTTTCTCTTAAAAAGATCAAGTGCAGAGTGTAAGGCAAAACAAAACAAAACAAAAAATGAAAACCATGGGAGAAGAAGCTTTTTCTTTGGCAGCGGATCCAATTACACTTATGTCAATGTAGTAACTCTTGATCAATTGGAACAACCAACTAACCTTCAGCCATGTATATTGTTCTGAGTACTCATCATAATCTGCATAGGAGCCAAGCATGATAATGTGAACACCTGCAACTTGAAAAGAATAATAGAGATTTGAACTTGATCCACTTTCCACAAATGGCATTTTCCATCTGGAATTATAAGACATAAATCCATCCTTTAACAAGGGTATGTTCTCCTCTTCATGGTTTCCTTGTGTTACCATCCACGGTCTTGCACTAGCAAGTGGCTGCACTAGCCTACCAAAAGTGTCCCAGCGACGTTGGATATAATCCGCATAGGAAAGGTCTCCAGGAAGCAGGTGAACATCATATTTACATTGGTCAATGTGGTTTAATGTTGATTTGGTCCAACCAGTTTGACCGAGATCCCCAGCCACGGCAAAAGTAACCGGAAATTGACCTGGAGGAGTTTTGAGCTGGAACTCGGGACCCTGTCCACCGCATCGGTAAAAGTACACAGAATTATCTTCTAAAGGCCCTATTACAGCATGGTGTATCTTCCCTGAGCTATAGAATAGATAACTATAAGAGGTGGACTCTCCTTCAGCTACAGAGTCATATCTCCCAGGTGATTTTCCATATTCTACAGTTGATGGTGCAGAGTTATCATCAGTAATCCAGGTGATTCTCATGTGTTTGTCTCCTGCCAAAGAAATGTGTACCTGTAATAGACAATTCCGCATCTAAGAATCTGAAACTAAATGGGTGCCACAAAGTTAATATACTTAGATATGTTTGGTCGAGGAGCAAAAATAGAAGGAAAATTTTCATGAATTTGCTCGATGATCCATGTGTAATTTTACATATATGAAATTTTTAGCCTCATATTAACTCCCTAACCAAACACGAAAAGGGTTGATATGGTTGCTTAAGAAAAAAAGCATGATTCACACTCCACAGAATAATTGTCCTAGAAAATACATTATAGATTTTTTTTATTTTTTTTTATAAAAAAGAACATTATAGATATTACAGTATTGTAACCAATTAGTCAAGTGTAATGCTAATCAATCGAATACTCGCAGTATACGAGTGATTTTTGCCGAATTTGGCAAATCCCTATGAATCACGATTTCTATTAGCCAAGAATCCATCTTCGAAAAAGAAAGAATGAGAGAAAACATTAATGTAGCAGGGAGTTTTCGAAACCCGAGAACAACAAAGAATTACAGTCGATGGGGAAAAACTTACCTTCCACTCCATCACTGTCACATGACAACATAATTCAGAATCGAAGTTTGCAAAATTAAGAAAGAAAAGTCTTCTAAATTAAGACATGCCAGAAACACAAACAGTAGTATCTTTTCTTTTCTTCTTCTTTTTTTTAACTGGAAAAACAAAGAACCCAGATTCAGAACCAAAAAGCAAATGCCAAAAAAAAAAAAATAGAAATTGTGACATTAATCAAGCAGTGAAACAAAAGGGTATAGAAAAAATAGACCAAAAAAAAAAACACAGAAACTGATTCTGCAGGTAACTGTTATGAGACCTGCTGAGGCAAGGAGGAGGATTTGGAATCCCATGGGAGGTGTAAGGCTTTTCGAGGCTGAGGTCGAACATAATCGGCTGTCACGGTTGCTGACACCATCAACAAAACCGTTAAAACCAGTTTGAGTTCCATTTAATGTGGGCAAACAAAAACACCTCTGCAGATGCTGGAAATACACGACAAGAATGTACTTCAGGGATCTATAATCAACACAGCATGATTGAAGTCGGTGGATTGTGTCCGCAGCATCACCTTTTGAAAAAGAAAAAGAAAAAAGAAAAAACAACATCACCTTTTTGTCACTGTGTGAACGTGACTAATTTGTTGAATGATTTCGTAAAAGACAATGCACAAATGGCAAAAAAAATGATGCAATTTAATTTCCATGCACAGAAAATTTTAAATAAATGATGTAAATCATTAAATTTCACATGAACTGCTTAAAAATTCATAGAAATGAATTATATGATTGAATAATAGTATATAAAATTTTTATAGCATGTGTATAAAAATTAAACACAAATTATTTTGTTTTATAATACCACGTAATTATATCATTTTATATTAACCAACTAATGAGTTGTCATAAATAATTGATGTGATGACGAAGTAAACAAATGTGCATTTGAATAAAATGATGAAGGCACCCTGAAATGCATACGGTTATTAAATTGATATACAGTCCTAATTTTAGATCTAATTTTTAGTTTTTAGTGTTTTTTGCCCCTTGGTGAATGATTTATAAATGCTTTTGAAAGCACCCTTCATATATCTCTGACGTTAGTTTTTGAATCTTTTTGGTGTACCCATCAACCTAATCTTACCGAATAATTGCTACAGAGCCGTACAAAGTTTTTTTTTTAATTTAAAAACCAAATAAATGACATAAATTTGTCTTTGGATAAAACAATGTTTAGGGATGAAAAAAAAAAAAAACTTTTAAAGTACAGGATCAATGGGTGTTAGAAATAAGTGTGTATGCCGAGATCCAATTTGACACAATCAAATGATTTATTGTTATTTTATTTTGAGAAATAAAGAATCATTCACGTTTTTAGTACCATATCTAGATTATCTAGTATTTTTTTGGGTGTATTCTAGATTATCTAGTATGATATTATCCTTGATTAAAAATTAGAAACTTATTATTGTGATAGAGTCATGATAACAAAAATATTAGAAAAAATAATTTGTATATGGTGTTGTTATAGGTAATTTACACTAATATGACACAACAACTAAATTTATTTGTATATGGTGTTTTGGAAATCGCTAATGGTGGATTCTGTGTTATTTTTATTTTACACTGAATCTACCTTTGATGAATTCTGAGTCTGACTTTAACAGCGGATTTTGTGTTAATATTATTTTATTGAATCCGTTAATAGTAGATTCAATAAAATAATATTTTTTACACTGAATTTGCTATGGATTCAGTACAAGAATATTTTTTTATTGAATCTACCTTTAGCGGATTCTATAATGAAAACACCATATTGTGCAAATTCTTTCCAAAACACCATATTAATGTAAATGCATCACCCAAATCCCATATGAAAAAAAAAAAGAGCCAAAATATTATTCCATACACACTCCATCACCTAGTGGTCCATATTATCTCCATCCATCTATCAGATCCAATAGTGATACAGTGGGTGTTACATTTAGACATCTACTTTTGGATGTTGAAATAGCATTACTCTCATGATAATGAGAGATAGGGTTTGGAAATTATTTTGATCCAAATTGTTCTTAATCATAGGATCACTGAAGTTGAGATATTAATGATCTAGGTAGATTAATATATATGTAATCATCCACGTAGGGATAACACTACTAGAAACTCGAGGAACACAGATGGATATTTTCCTGTCTATATTATAGACGAATTTACAGACGTGAAAATGGAAAATTGGGAAGAAATTTTTTTTTAAAAAAAGTAGCAAATCCGTATGTAAATATTGGCGAAAACACCAACCACATGGCACGTGTGTGATACCCCAGGTACACATGTTAGTAGACAAGTTCCGTACAACCCTTAAATCCCTCGAGACTCACCCATGTTGTCAGGTCCTGAATTTCACTAAGTCCAATTTCACTAAGTCCGGATCTTACACCTCCTTTGAGGGCTATATGATAGAGCCACATTATTGGGATCAAAAGTCTTGGTAATTGTTTTCCAAATGAAAATAAGTTAAAGAATGATTTTTAATTAATTTTATGAAATCTTTAAATGTTTTTTTTTTATCCCACAAGTTTAGAAAATCTTGAAGATTCTTGAATTTGAACTAAAACTCAAAATTTGGATTTTGATTGTTGGGAATTTGATTTTTTTTTCTTAATTTTATTTGAATCCAAATGGGAGGTATTGTCTTATTTACATTTATGTTTTAAAGTTAATGAAAAGTAAAATAAATGAGGACATTAACTTATAAATGTAAATAAGTGAGTATTGAGATAACCCAGATGCATGAAAGACCTTCTTATCAGTAGTTTTGGTTCACATGTATGGGAAAGGGGGTCTGAATGGTCTGAGGATTGCAATAGCAGTTCAAGACCGCAGACCGTTATAGCTGTCACGACTCGATCTGGGAACGTGACCGGCACTTGAGGAATCTCATCCCCACGTAAGCCTCATGACCTTTGAGTCTTCTCTATATGCATATAATAATGATAAATTCATTTATAAAACATCATTTCATCTCTAATAAATCTTTAGATCTTTTGAAATCAGCTCATCATCAATAACATTTTATAATTAAACTCTAAATCTACCTCTGTAATACAAAATATATGAGTTGATCTCTATGAAAAATATCCATGAAGGCTATAATCATGTAAATACAAAATAATCATCATAAATCAATGCAAATCTATCTCTATGGTCCAGGACCCTGCCCACATATTGGAACACTCTATCACTATACAAAAAGCAAAAGGAATCTTTCACTCCAAAGTGAAGCTTACCAATAAGAATATCTCTACTATGGGGATGGAGGATGAAGAGACGAACCCGCAGCAATTACTATACCTATAATAGAAAAGGGAGAGGGGTGAGTTTCATCTAAAACTCAATGAGTGAATTCTCACCCGTAACTCCTTTCATGGGACAAAAACCAAATTGTATAAAAATCATAATAATAACACTAGTAAAATGAATTCTAAAATTATTTCTAGCAATTCCATATATAAACATATAAAACAAGGCTCTAAACTCTTGAGTCATGGTTAATAATATTTTGAACTTGATAAACATACATAAGAATAATAGTAGTAGTAGTAGTAATAATAATAATAATAATAATAATAATAACTATCTATAAATATCTCTGTTCTCTATTGGCATTGCACTAGGTCCCATTTTATTGTGTTCTCTAGAAGTTATGCCTCCATGGCTCTATATTTAATATTGCCTCTATGGCTGTTTAATATATTGCCTCCATGACTGTTATTAATGCTATTGCCTCCATGGCCATTTAACACTATTAAAATTAGTAATAAGTTCATAATACTCTTAAGAGCTCTAATATCACGACCCACCTACGGAGTGTGACCGGCACGTAAGGATTTGGGTCCCCACGGAAGCCTCTGGTAACGTAACTGACTAATATAAATAATCCAAATTTATTCAAAATATCTCAAGTTCAACTAAAACTTCAATAATATGAAATTGTTCTCAAAACATAAATTCTGAACATAAATTTGCGTAAAATCCATATTCTAGGCCAAAGCCAAACATAACAAAACAATTAACAGAAATTCTGAAAATATATCATGCATGTCCGGGGATCCTGCCTACACAATTTATTGGAGCACTACTAGACTGACATAATTGACAATAAGCTCCATTCCAAAGCGAAGCTCACCAAGGAAGCTGTAGCACAACTACTGAGGATCCTGTGGTACAACTAAAACTCTAGCTGTATCTGTAGGGAAAGGAAAAGAGAGGGGTGAGTTCATCAAAACTCAATGAGCGAGCCTCCACTCACAACTCACACGGGACAATAACAAAATACATAACATATACATGCAACTGATGTGAAATATATTACATATAAATTAACTGAATCTATGGCAATAACTAGTAGAGAAACATGAATTATTCTGTACATAATTATCTGAGCTGAATAGCTAAATCTGAGCCAATGGCTAATCTGATGGGCACCTAACTAGGTCCCATAAATGGACACCTCACTAGGTTCCTTATTGTGGGTGAGTTAGTCCTCTAGCAGACCACTTGGTACCAAGGTTAACGATCAATCCTATAGCCGTTAACTTGCTGATCTGTTGCTCACTAATTAATATAAAATTATTTGTTCATAAACCAAATAAACATAAAAGCTCTAAATTCATATAATTCTAACAATTTGACTGTAGCATAACTGAGATTCTAAAATCATGCCCAAGGGATCACCAGCTTGTAGACATAGTGATTTCAGTAATCAATAGAATATGTATCTGACAATTGTTATGAATTATACTTTATTCAATACTTTCAATAAATCATATCTAATATTCTAAAATCTTCATAGGAAATACATAGTCTGAAAACATGATAATCAATATTTCTACTGTAAACATTAAACTACGGTCTAACAATTTCATAAACTAGGAAAAAGATATTCTATAACATGCAAGGTATCAATTATGGTCCCATGAGTTTTGCTACAATGATTAATTTTCATGATAATTGTAAAAGTAATAATATTTCTAAAACAGGAATAATTATAACAATATATTCTCTTGACATAAATCATTTTAAAATTTCATAAATAATTTATATAATATGGAAAAATATTAATAATGACCAAAAGTATGATTATGAGCTTAATCCCACTCACCGTTGGTAGTCGTGAGTGTGCTTCTACTAATAACTTTACTCTGAAGTATTGGAATGGTACAAATAACCAATCTTACAGATTAAAAGAAAGGAGCATCATAACATCCCAAGAGAGGATTAGCTAGGCTCACTGAAGCTCGGCCATGAAGATCATGAGCTTGACAAGAGATGAGTTCGGCCAAGAAGAGGTTTGGTTTAGAGGAGGTTTGACTCAGAGGAGGTGGAAACAAAACTTAGCAAAATGAAACTAAACATTTCTTACACATACACACTCCTACACTCCTATATTTATACACAAATATAATAATCATGAATAATATTAGTGCTATTTGTCTACACTTAATAATAATAATAAATATTATTAATGCTTACTACACCTAGTAATTATAATGTTAAATAATAATAATGCTAACTACACTTAGTAATAATAATTATAATGCTAGCTACACTTAGTAATTATAATGTTAAATAATAATAATGTTAGGTACACTTAATAATAATAATGCTAATGCTAGCTACATTTAGTATTATTAATATTAGTGGCATATATCTAGACTTAATAATAGTAATAACTAGTATTAATGCTAACCACACTTAGTAATTATAATGTTAAATAATAATAATGCTAGGTACACTTAATAATAATAATTAATAATAATAATAATTCATAATAATTATAATTTCTTTATTTGGGATATAGCATCTAAATCCATGAAACTATAACATTCTGACCTTAGCATAATGGTGGCTGTGAAATCATGTCCAAAGGATCACCCTTCATGGACCTTGTGATTTCAAGCCTCCACAGATTATGAAGCCACCAACTGTTAGGAGTCCTATGAAGATTCTTGCTCTAAAATCTTTTGGTTAAACTTTTAATTCACATCTCAACCACCATGTTTTTCATAAACTAGAAAACTCAATATCACACTTCAAAGTAACAGGGTTTAAATCATAAGAACTCTGAAATCATAAATACATAGGCTTTTAAAAGCTGGATCATACTTCGCTATATAAATTTATTTTCCACAAAACACTGTGTTAAGCTCTTCTTTGTGTTTAAAGCTCTATCATACATGTAAGTTGTACTCTTGCAATGATTATAGTATTTCATAATTCTCTAAATAAGTTCACATTCATAGTCTAGCTCTTTATTGAAAATCATTTTAGCTACAAATGGTCCCATGAGTCTCTTAAAACAGATAGTTCATGCTTCTTTGAAAATCAAAATCTCATAACTTAACAAAATTAATAATAATTTATAATCTATTTAGGATCGTCTCTAAAATCATGCAATAATATTACGATTGTGAAGAAAATAGCTCTAATGACTAAAATAAAGGTCACAGGATAGAATCCACTCACTTGGAGAAAGAGAACAAGAGGCGGCAACACCAAAGGAGCTTCGTGGAGCGGTGGTAGCACCAACGTCTGCCATAACGACCTAAAACTTAAGATCAATCTCTAAATAACTCTAAAACAACCCTAAGGGGAGTACTCCCACTTGACAACAATGGAGAACAATAACAATCCAAACCTAAGAGCAGGGAATGGGGAAGAAGGAGATCACAAAAACCTATAAAATCTCTTTCCTTGATCTTGGAGGAAGAAGGAATGATGATGGATTGAGAGAGAAAGGGAGGAAATGTGTTTGGGAGGGTGAGGGTTTAAGTTTTCTGGCTGGGAACCCAAGCTTGGAGTATTTAAAAAGGGGTGAAAGGGTTCACTAAGTGAAATGGCATCATTTTGTACTATTTCGCCAAACTGACACTGCTATAGTAGTCTAGCCCATTTCCTGTGTCTGCTCGAGTCACTTATGATTGCTATAACAATCTAGCCGCTTCCTAAATGATACACTTATGACCACTACAACGGTGTATAGACCACCCAAAACGTGAGTTTTACCCACTGTGATCGAGATCACAATAGGGGTGACAGTTCACCAGTTTCTGAAATCTTTTTGTCTTTCTAGCATCTGGGTTGTCTTAATACTCACTTATTTACATTTATTAATTTTAAGTTAATGTCGATTAACTTTAAAACATAAATGTAAATAAGGAAATACCCCTCCATTTGAATTCAAATAAAATATCTAAAAAATCAAAACCCCAACCAATCAAAATCCAATTTTTGAGTTTTAGTTCAAATTCTGGAATTCTTACGATTTTCTAAACTCATGTGCTTAAAACGAAACGTCTAGGGGTTTTCTAAAATTCATTAAAAATCACTCTTAAATTTATTTTCCTTTAGAGAGCAATTACAAGGACTTTTGATCCCAAGAACCTAGCTCTATCATATAGCCCTCCAAGGAGGTGTAGGCTCCAGACTTAGCAAAATCCTGGACTCGGCAACATGGGTAGATCCCGGGGGACCTTGACGCCATACAAAACTTATATACTGACACTTGTACACCAAGTATTACAATAGCGATTGTAAGTGACATGGTAGTAGGCACGAGGACGCCTTGACCACTATAGTGGTCATAGAAATGACTGCTACAACGGTCCCCCTAGTGCAAAAATAGTGCTAAACGACGCAATTTTTATTAAATAAAACCCCACCCTTATATATACCGACCCCTTCTACTTCGATTTCACCCCCAAAATTCAAACCCTAACATTTCCTTGGAGCTCTTCCCCCCCTGTACTCTCATCCTCCATCAAATCCACTTCCTGCAAGCTTTAAGGTAAGTTTGGTTGTTAGTTTATGCGTCCTTCCTTTGTCTCCTTTCCTTCATGTTCTATGATTTGGGTTGTCATTTTCTCCCAATGCTATCAAGTAGGGGTGTTCCCTAATATTGTTAGAGTTGTTTTAGTGTTATCTAGAGGTGATTGGAGTTTGATCACGAGTCAATGTTGCTCTATGGCAGTTGTTGATACTATTCCAAGCTTTTAAGGTTAAGTTGGTAGTGCCCGTATAATTCTGGCTCTAAATGATGAGTGGGTTCAAACTCATGACCTTATTTTAGCCATTATGATTATGTTTGATGCATTATAATTGTTAAAAATGTAGTTAGAGATGAAAGTATGATTATATATATGATTTTACAAGTTATGGCAAGCTAGCCAAAGATTATGATTTTGCTTTAAGCATGAAAGAATGAGTTTTTAAAAACTATGGGACCATGATTGCTATGCTGTGTGTTATGGAAAATGTTTTATATGCTAATAAAATGATTTTTGGAATAATGTATGATTTAGCAAGATGCTATTTTATCAAATATGTTTTTAAGAAGCTATGATATTATTACATATGCTCCAAATTTTTGGATTTTGGAAAGCTTTGAAATGTTAAGTTGAATTAAATATATAGAGTAGAGTATGCTTCACTTTCAAAATATAATTTTAGAGTATCAGTTAAGATATTTTGGCAAGAATGTCAAATAGAATATACTTAGTTTCATGAACTGAGATGTTACTATAATGTTAAAGATTTCATGATTTTGAACCTTTCCGTTTCAAGTATGATATTAGAGTTATTAGGTTATGAAAAGATGTTAGCTTGAGAAATGAAGATTTATAAATTCAATTTTTATAATATTCATAAGTATGGATTTCAATATGATTCATAGCAATTGCCAGATACATATTTTGTGAGCTTAAAATTAGAATGCCTGCAAGTGGGTGATCCCTTGGGCATGATTTCACAGTCACTATTATACTAAAGTCAGATTGTTAGAGTTATATAAATCCAAAGCTTTCAAAGTTTCAAGAGTTTTCATATATATATATATATTACAGATTTTGTGATTTCAAGAGTAGAGTATTTATATATGATAGAATTTTAACTCCAGAGCAAAGCCTAACATAGAGTGTTAGAGAAATAATTAGATTTTATGATTTAGAGACTAGACAGTAGCTATAGATAAATAAACAGTGAGTTACAGTTAGGGAAAATGATCGTTAACTATAGTACCAAGTTGTCCTTAGAGATCACAGTGTCTAATTTGAATCCTAGAGATCACAGATTTGTTATGCCATGGTTGACATGCACAGTCAGAGAATGTATATCGTTATGCAATGCATAACTAGAGATTCGTGTTTCTCTATTAGAGTACTGTTATTTACATTTTCAGAGATTATTGATGCTTTTCAGTGAATATTTGATTTAAGATCTATTATGTATATGTATGGAAATTATTTCTTGTTAAAGTAAGAATTTAGAGGTGCTTTTCTATGAATTTATAAATGCAACCTTTTCTATATAGCTATTCCTATAAATATCAAATAGTTTATGTTTATTGTATGTATGTTGTATCATGTATATCCTTGGTTATCTCATGTAGGTGATGGATATTATTAAGTTATATGGAATGTTATACATATAAAGGACGTTGGATATAGTCCCCACTAATAAAATATGAATGTGATATGAAAATACATTAAATATGGTCCCTACTAATAAAGTATTAATATGATATAAAAAGACATTAGACATTGTCTCAACTAATAAAGTATTAATGTGATATGAAATGTTAAAGATATTAGTCTTAGACCCCACTAATTTGGAAATAATCCTTAATAGAAAAAGGTGATATCCACTATTCTAACTCCCTATTTATCCTTATTGTATTTGTCAATGATGATTGACTTTTTATATGAGTTCGTTACCCCCTGATTGGCTAAACTAGGTGCATAAAGAAAGATGTGTATAAAGAAATTAAAGAGACGTACAAAGAAAAAGAAAGAAACTGAAAAGACTAAACTACATACTTCATGTGAATGAATGTAATTATATATGTGTGTGTGTGTGTGTGTGTGTGTGTATGTCTGTTCATTTATATTGTCATGCATACATGAAGTATAGTATTGCATCCATGATAAGAAAGACTGTGTGTGTGTGTGTGTGTGTGTGTTTTTATTCATTTATATTGTCATGCATACATGAAGCATAGTATTGCATCCATGCTAAGAAAGACCATGTTAAAAGATATGTCTTCCTTGGACAAAGATTTTTTAATATGTTTGTTAGCTTCTACGAAATAAATATTGTATATGATTTATCTACACGTAAGGCTTCTAGTTTTATTTTTAAAGTTATAGAATTATTACCGCTATTTTCCTTATATCTTAGTTATGATAGAAAAAAAATTATGAGACTAGAATACAAGGTTATCAAACTCTTAAGTTAACTCATAAACTCTTATGAGTTTACGAATTATGCCCCTTAATCTAGTTTACGATGTTACAAGTTGAAGAGTTTACCTAAACTCCATGACTTTAGATAAACTCCCGAGTACTTTAGGTAAACTCTCGAGTTTGATAGCCTTGCCATAATGTAATAACTAAAGATTAACCTTAATATGACTTGAGCATTAAAGGATTAAAATTTAGGATATTACACCATTGATCAAGGGTTGATAGCAAAGTATAGTCTCAGTGTGGATACGCATAGAGTCCTTGTGTTATTGAAGAATGAATCGAATTTTTGAGACAACAAGTATGCTTTAAGAGGTATTGTCGCAACCGGGATCGCGACGGGACGACGAAAAATGATTTTTTTTTTAAAATTGGAGTCGCCACCAAGTTTTATTTAAATTGGTAAAAACGAGGAAAAACCATTTTTATTTACAAAGAGATGGTCTTTAAAACCAGATTTGAATTCGGGAGTCGGTTATGCTTAGGGAAAGGTAGGAACTTAATCCTACAGCACCCCAAGACACCCGTCATTAGACGGTACCTTTAACTGATTTGTGCAAATTATTAATACTCTTTCAAAATATTTATTTACATTTTTTTTATTTCAAGCAAATTATAAAAAGAAATCTTTCTTAAAAGAATGAAATTTCAGAGTACCAAACTGTCACAACTCAGGTATCCAAAATACTGAGTTAACAAGCCGTCACGGCTAATTAACTTCTTTATTTGAAATAAAATATTTACATTTCATTGATTAACTCTAATTAATATATTAAAGAAAAAGAATAATAAGAATAAGAATAATAATAGTAATTTAAAAATAAATAAATATTTATAATAATAATAATAATATTTACATAAAAATAATACCATAATATAAATTTTGATTTGAAAATTTGAAAAACATCAAGTTGTCACAACTCAGATGTTCAAGGTACTGAGTTAATAAGCCGTCTCGGCTAAATTAACATCTTATTCAAAATAAAATAAAATATTTAATAGGTAGATAACTGACTTGAATTTTTGAAGAATAAAAATATATTAGAAAGAAAGATATTTACAAGTAATACATATTATGAAAATTTAATTTTTTAGTTTGAAAATTTTAAACATCAAGCTGTCACAGCTCAGGTGTTTAATTGTGTTAATAAACCGTCACGGCTAAATTAACATCCTTATTTAAAACAACTTGATTATTAGCCGAAGTTAAAAATAATACTAATAATAATAGAAGACAACAAATATTTACAAATAGTAATAATAATAAATATTTACAGGCTAAAACAAAATAAAGTAATATAATAAAATTTAATTTTGAACTTGACAGGGATCACCTGCTCCTACGTATCCTCTGGTGCAATGAGGAATTCAAAGTCACGTAGTTCTATATAAAAAATAATTGTGTGCTGACTTATTTTAATTATTTAAAAGAGTTTCAGAATATCAAGCCGTCACAGCTAAAATATCCCTCAACTTAAAATTAACAAAGCGTCACGGCTAAGTTAATCCCCAAAGGCCCAAATAGAAATAAAAGAACAGCAATAATTCAAATGTTCCTACATCTATTCTTTTTATTTTGAAACAGCCTAATTATTTCATCATTTTACTCCTTTTCTTTGGAAATAATCCCAAACATCCTCACCATTTAGCTCCTTTTCTTTCTTTCTTTTTCGGACCTGAAGCAGTCCAAAAGAGTTTCTAAGAACATACAAACATAATGCCTTCAGTCCAAACCAAACAAAAAACTTAACAGGAGAGACACATCATGGTTTCGGAATAGGAATGTTAGGGGCTCCCCTTTTTTATTTAGGCCAAATAGTCCAATGAGGCCAAACGCATTCCATATTATGACACAGACCAAGAGAAGGCTTCTAAAGCATTAAAACAATATACATAATCCAAGTAAAGGAAATGAGGTCCCACACAGTCCATATAAAATAATACAAAACAAAACATAGACTCACCCCACATAAACAAAAAGAAATCCCACCCCACATAAAATATTATATATGGTCCACAAAAAAAACAAAATGGAGTCCTACCCAACAAGAAACCAACGTGACAACATGAATCAAATCATAATGCGATAAAAATAATGTAAAATATCAATGTGCAATGCAATAAAATAATGTAAAACACCAAAGCACAATTTAATGAAAATAATATAAAACTAACAAGAATCCTATGAGTAACATTCTGGAACCAAAATGCTATCACGAAGGTATGGGTTTCATTTCTTTTGGAGAATAACATAACAGAGGGTATGGGCTTCACAAAAGTGCATTTCCACAAAATAAGAAGAGCAAGCATGCAAGGGATGATGGAGAAAAAGGGATCTGCGAGCTGAGAGGGAAGGGGAAGGCCATGAACGCGCGCCATGAACTGGTTTGGGAGGAAGCTGCGGGAGAAAGGAGGTCGTGAAGTGTTGCAGTCAGGCGAAGATCTCAATGCTGGTGGCGACTGGGCTCAAGGTCACGCTATGGCAGCGATGATGATGAGGGGGAGGCCGCGCCACGGTTTCTATTATCCCCCCCTCCTTCATTTTTTTTTTTTTTTTTTGCTAATCCATTTTGATCTTGTACTGTTGTAAAAGGGTATGAAGGCTTGTGATTGGGTTTAGGAATTGATTTTCTCCCCTTTTTGGTTTGCTGATGGTGATGATAATTGTAATTGTTGATATTAGATAAGTAGTTTTACCTGTTCCTCTCTGATTGTTGCAAAAGGGATAGAGAGCAAAGATGTGTTTAGCTCTCCAAAGGACCAAAAATAGCAGCAAGGATTGGAGAATTGGTGATCGTCGCAGCTTGGGAGGAATGGTTTTTTTTTTTTGGTAGCTATGGTCAAGAGGAGTTGGTTTTGAAATGGCGCTGATGAATCCTCGTGTATATTGCTCCCCGAAAAAAAACTAAAAAAAAAAGCCCCCCTTTGGTATTGTTGCTGATGGGCTTTTAAACGGTTTAAGCAATGAAAATTTTTATTATCTTCTGCTTTACAAGTTGCACGGCATGATTAAAAGCAGGGCACCCATTCCGTTCCTCATCTGATGCAGAAGATGGAGATGACAGGCCAGCGACGCATCGCACTTATTGCTACTTTGGAGCCTCCTTTTTAATTTTTTTATTTTATTTTATTTCTTTCTCAATGGAAACTGACATGCCACTGGTTGCCTGTTGCATTGTGCTGCGGATCATTGAATTTATAGTGCCATGACTTCTTTCTGTATCCTTTTTTTATTTTTTTATTTTTATTTTCTTTAGAGAAAACAAAAATGGGCTAACTTGAAAAGGACGGGCTGCCATAAAACTTTGGAAATGGGCTGAAATTTTTTTTATTTATTTATTTGTTATTATTATTTTTTTGAATGGGCTGAACACACATTTTTTTTCTTAATTTTTCATTTAATCCAAAGCAAATGCAGAAATGATGCAAAAATTGTGGGATAAACATGATAATGTACATTCCTCACAAATTATAATAGTATCAATTTTTGGGTTTTCGTTTTTATGGACCGGACAAAATCGAGTGTTCACAGTTGCCCCTCTTTACTCATTTCTTATAAGAGAATATAAAAACATGAGTTTTGCATATTGTCTTCATAAGGAATGAGTAAAGACATGAACATTGATTTTGTTCGGCAATGCATGAAATTGAAAATAACAAGAGAAACTGAATTCAAATGGCGAAAGAAACTAAATACTCATGAAAGGCATATGCAATGCAATGACGCAATTCAGAAACTAAGGTGAACTAACAGGAATTCAAAAGCCAATGGGGGCTAACAGGAATAAATAAAAAACAAAACAAAACAACGAGGGCTGACAAACAATGAAAAGTCGACAGGGGTTGAAGGAAAATTTAAAAGCTAACAAAGGTGACAGAAATCGAAAAGCAGACAGGGCTAACAGAAATTGAAAAGCCGATAAGGGCTTACAAGAAATTAAATGGCAACCTGAGGCCGACAAGAAATGTAATTTGCAATCTGAGGCCGATTAGAAAGTAAATGGTGGCAATCTGAGGCCAACATGAAAAGTAAAGTGAATTGGCAATCTGAGGTCGACTGGAAATGTAAATGGTGGCAATCTGAGGCCGACAGGAAAATTAAATTGGCAATCTGAGGTTGACTGAAAATGTAAATGGTGGCAATCTGAGGCAGACTGAAATGTAAAATGGCAATCTGAGGCCAGCTAAAATGTAAATTGGCAATCTGAGGCCGACTGAGAAATAAATTGGCAATCTGAGGCCGACTGGAAATGTAAATGGTGGCAATCTAAGGCCGACAGGAAAATTAAATTGGCAATCTGAGGCCGACTAGAAAGTAAATGGTGGCAATCTGAGGCCGACTGGAAAGTAAATTGGCAATCTGAGGTCGACTGAAAATTAAATTGGCAATTTGCAAAGGTCATGAAATTATCATCCACTTTCAATTTATCTCAGACACATTCCTGAAAAACTAACCGTAACCAAATCAAGCAAGTTTCAAGGAAGACTTTAACCGATCAAACTCATAGTTCATGCACTGAACCTTCTGACATAAACTTTCTTTTCTTCTAGACCTTTGCTCACTTCTTTCCCATTTTTCCTTTTTCCCCCTTTCCTTTTTAGGATGATGATTGCTTTTCTGTCAAGCTTGACTGAGACTTTTAAATTTTCTTGGTGTGATGCTAGCCATGGATGTATTGCTGTAAGAATTATTAGGTTGTATAACTTTAAACTTAAATTTATGCTTACTCGAGACATCATAAATAAATATGCAATTAAAGAGGAAACGAAAAGATTGGCTGAATAGACATCTTTATTACTTGGTGTATTGGATGACAAGATGTTTGAAAAAAAGGTAACAACACAAAACTAAAAGACAAGATTGTGAAAGACATGAAATTTTGCCCCAGTTTCGGTTCTTTGTGGCTCATTCAATCGATTTCTTACAGCAAGTTGAACACCATAGCCATGATCTCCGAAAATGTCTTCAACCCTTTTTTTTCGAAAAATTGCCCCCCAGTTTTAGTCTTGGGCTATTTGATTCATTGGACAAATTCAACACTAAAAATTGCCCCAGTATAGGTTGCTTGAGATATGCTTATCTTTTTGCTCTAATTTTTGCCTAGGTTGTTCTTTCGAGTTTTCAACCTAACGAGCTTTTTTTATTTTCTTTTTCTTTTCATTTTACCCTAACTTTTGCTTAGGTCGCTCTTTCGAGTTTTCAACCTAACAGGCTTTTTCAACATCTTTTCAAGCATAAAACCTTTTGACTGCATCGGTATTGATTGGTTTAGGCAATTCTTGTTCATCAATCTTTTGCAAAATCAACGCCCCGCCTGAGAACGCTTGCTTGACAATGTAAGGACCTTTATAGCTTGGGGCCCATTTTCACCATGCATCTTCTTGATTAGGGAGAATTTTCTTCAGAACCAAATCTCCTGGATAAAAATCTCTAGGACAGACTTTCTTATTAAAAGCCTTAGCCATTCTGCTTTGGTACAACTGGCCATGACAAATAGCTGCCAGTCTTTTCTCTTCTATCATGTTCAATTGTTCATATCGAACCTTCACCCGTTCAGATTCTTCCAAGTTAGATTCCATTAGAACCCTTAAGGATGGGATTTCCACTTCTATGGGAGATACAGCTTCCATTCCATATACCAATGAGAAAGGAGTTGTTCCTGTGCTTGACCGTATATTGGTTCGATATGCGTACAAAGCATATGGCAGCATTTCATGCCAGTCTTTGTAATTCACCACCATCTTGGCGATGATTTTCTTGATATTCTTATTTGCAGCTTCAACTGCACCATTCATTTGAGGCCTATAAGGAGCTGAGTTGTGATGCTTGATCTTGAAAGTCTCAAAGAACTTTTGAACTTCGGCACCATTGAGGTTAGGAGCATTATCTGTGATAATTCTTTCTGGAATCCTATATCTGCCTATGATGTCTTTTTTGATAAATCTGAGAAACACCTTTTGTGTGATGTTGGCATATGAAGTGGCCTCTACCCACTTTGTGAAATAGTCAATTGCAACTAAAATGAAACGATGGCCATTGGATGCTTTGGGATTAATCGGGCCGATGACATCCATGCCCCACATTGAGAAAAGCCAAGGAGATACCATGTTGTGTAATGGAACCGGAGGAGCATTGACTCGGTCTGCATATGTTTGACATTTATGACACTTTCGAACATAACTGATGCAGTCATTCTCCATGGTAGACCAATAATATCCACTTCTTAGTATCTTGCGTGTCATCATATGCCCATTAGCGTGGGTTCCACAGATTCCTTCGTGGATCTCAGTCATAATCATTCGAGCTTCATGAGCATCTACACATCTAAGGAGAGTAGTGTCATGATTCCGCTTGTAAAGGACTTCACCATTTAGGAAAAAGGTCATGCCCAATCGTCGAATTGTTTTTCTTTGCACTTCATTTGCTCCAGTTGGATATTCTCCTTTTTGAATGTACTGTTTGATGTCATGATACCATGGTCGGCCATCTGGCTCAATCTCCACGCTGTCACAGTACACCAGTTCATCTTGCTCCTCTACATGAATAGGTTGTACATTTGCGTGGACCTCCAACTTAGTCATCACAGCCAAAGTAGCCAAAGCGTCCGCAAATTGATTTTTGTCTCGAGTTAAGTGAGAAAATGATATATCATCAAAGTGCTCAATTAGTCGAGATAAATACTTCTGATAAGGTATCAATTTTGGATCTCTTATACGCCATTCTCCATTAACTTGGTAGATTATGAGTGTAGAGTCTCCAAAGACTTTTAATTCTTTGATTCCCAAGTCAATTACCACTTGCAAACCATTTGCACATGCTTCATATTCTGCAATGTTGTTGGTGCATTCAAAGTCTAGTTTGATGGAGACCGGGTACTGCTTCCCAGCTGGTGATACCACTACAGCTCCTATTCCACATCCATTCATATTGACAGCCCCATCAAAATACATTTTCCATACATTCTCCTCTTCTATCTCATCTTTTTCCACTATTAACACCTCACAATCGGGGAATTCAAGCATGATAGGCTGTATATCCTCAAGAGGATTTTCAGCTAAATGATCGGCAGTTGCACTTCCCTTAATGGACTTCTGAGTCACATATTTGATATCAAATTCAGACAGCATCACTTGCCATTTTGACATTCTCAACGACACACGAGAACTATCAAATATGTATTTCAATGGATCCATTCGAGAGATTAACCAGGTAGTGTAGTATAACATGTACTGCCTCAACCTCTTGGTTGCCCACACTAACGCACAACAAGTTTTTTCAATCGCTAGATAACGGGATTCACAGTCATTAAACTTCTTGCTCAGATACTAAATTGCCCGTTCCTTCTTACCAGACTCATTATATTGACCCAACATTGCCCCAAGTGACGTGGGCAACACTGTGAGGTACAATATTAAAGGACGGTCCGGTACAGGTGGGGCTAGAATTGAAGGCTTCATCAAATAGGTTTTTATTTTATCAAAAGCTTCTTGGCATTCTTCATTCCACTCCCCAGGTTGATGTTTTTGCAGCAACTTGAATATAGGCTCACAAGTACTAGTCAAATTGGCAATAAATCTAGCAATGTAATTGAGCCTTCCAAGAAAACTTCTTACTTTTCGTTCAGTTCAGGAAGTAAACATTTCTTGTATCGCCTTCACCTTGTCAGGGTCCATTTTTAGCCCTTCTTTGCTAACAATGAATCCCAGTAACTTCCCTGTAGAAGCTCCAAAAATGCATTTATTCGGGTTCAACCGCAACTTATATTTTCTGAGCCTTTCAAACAGCTTTCGTAGAGCTGTCACATCACTTTCTCCCTCATTAGATTTGGTGACCATATCATCTACATACACTTCAATCTCTTTATGCATCATGTCATGGAATAATGTGACCATAGCACGTTGGTAGGTGGCACCGGCATTTTTCAATCCGAATGGCATGATAGTATAGCAAAATGTTCCCCACGGAGTTATGAAAGTAGTTTTTCCTTTATCATGATTATCCATGGGAATCTGATTATACCCAAAATATCCATCCATAAACGACAATCGGTGATTTCCAGCTGTATTATCAACAAGGACATCAATGTGTAGGAGAGGAAAATCATCTTTTGGGCTAGCCTTATTTAAATCTCAATAATCAACACACATTCTGACTTTTCCATCCTTCTTAGGCACAGGCACAATGTTGGCCACCTAATCAGTGTGTCTTGATACCTCTAAAAACCCAGCCTCCAGCTATTTAGTTACTTCCTCTTTAATCTTTAATGACATGTCAGGTTGCATTCTTCTCAACTTTTACTTTTTCGGCTCAGCTTCAGGATACAAAGGGATCTTGTGTGAAGTAATCTCTGGGTCTAATCCTAGCATATCACGATAGGACCATGCAAACACATCCAGGAATTCTTTAAACAATGCAATCATTTTTGAGCATTCAGGATTTTCCACTATTTTCAGCTCCTTCTTTTCTTCTTCAATGCCCATGTTAATCACCTCGATCACCTCATTGTCTAAGCCAAATCCTTTTTCTGAGTATTCCAATAGGTTTGCAAACTGCTCAATAACTTCTTCATCATCCTCGGACTCATGGTTATCGCAGTAGATTGCCGCAAGAGAATCAATTGATAAGCTCCCAAATTCCTTTTCATGTGGCAAAATTTCTATGACATTCAAATTCCTGGAAAGTAATTGTGGTGGATTGGAATGCTAAACCAAATGGTGGATTATAAAACAGCATGGAAAACGCAAATTAACGAGCTGAGAGTGGTAAGGGAAAAACATAACAGAAAAGAGAAAGCAAAAAGAATAGAAACAGAAACGAGGCAAATGGAAAACATATAGAAAGATTATTGAAAATCATGCAAATTCATTCAAATGATGTCTCTGAGTATGATAAACAAAAGCATAAATAATTCTTGAATAATACAACCCAACTAATTACTTTTCAACAATAACATCAAGCATTGGTTCGGCTGTCCAGTTCATCAGCATTTCATCATTGCTGGCAGCATGAATCTTGTTGTTTTCCTCAATTTTTTCAGCATCCAAGGTGTTGATGGTGGAGAAATAACAAGGGGAGCGAACTTCACCGGCCATAATCACTTCAGCTGGACCAGGGAATGTCTCTTTCAAGTGAGGAATCAGCTTTATTTTCCCTTTTTGTTTATTCTGTTCCAGAGCCAAGGCACTCATCTTATCATCCAAAGAGGTCTCATATCCTAGACCAAATCGGTTAGACTTCTCTGGCACCGATACGGGAGTTTGGGTGCCTTGCAACTGTGGTCCTAGTCCTTTTCCTTCCAGATATCCATTCTTGGCCATGATGTGAGCCACTACTTGATTTTGCATTGGGGCCTTATCCTGCTCTTGTCTCAACCCTACCACCTCTAGGTTGTGCCATAAACTGCTCTCCACTAGCTCTACATTTTCAACATATGGCAATGCCACTGGCTTGGATACTATGATCTCTTTCTCTCCATGGATTTTGATGACCGAACCATTCTCAACGTATTTAACCTTTTGATGCAAGGTTGAAGGGACGGCACCAACATTGTTAATCCATGGTCTTCCTAGCAGCATATTATAGTCAGACTCAATTTTCATTACCTGGAATAACACTTCAAATTTGCGCGGGCCGATCTCTAGTAACAACACCATCTCCCATAGGATGCTTTTCTTTGCTCCATCAAAAGCTTTCACTACCATCATTTGTGGCAGTATATCATCCTTACTCATCGACTTAAAGTGGACACAGGTAAGACATTCAATCCCGACCCTCCATCAATGAGAACTCTGGGCACTATGTATCCTTTACATTTGAGGGTTATGTATAGTGCTCGTGGGTTGACCTGTGAAACAACTTCTTCATCTGAAAACGTGATCATGTTAACACGTTTCACTGGATCCACCATATTCACCACATTTTCCGATGAGACATCAGGCTTGACATAAGCTTCCTTCAAAACTTTTATTACTGCCTTTCGATGAGGTTCAGACGACATGATTAATGATAAAAGAGATATTCTAGCAGGAGTCTTTTTTAATTGCTCTAGAATATCATACTCGCTTTGCTTCATTATCTTTAGGAACTCTTCTTCCTCATCTTCCTTTTCCTTTCTTTCTGAATCTTAACTTTTTCCAACATACCCTTCATTGATAAACTTCCCTTTTTCCAGCTCTCCGGGCCCATAAACTCTCCCACTTCTTGTTATTCCTTTTACCTCCATGACACCAATCACTTCTTCATTTTCTCGAGCCTTCGAGGTTTCCCCTATGTCTCCACTTGTCTTGACCTGGGTCTCATAATTCCAAGGCACAGCATGTGTATTCTTATACTCAAATGGTGTAGGTTTCTTGATAGTAATCACCACCTTTTCTGGCTTGGGAGCTGGATTGAGTAGTGGTACTCGAAGAACAAAAGGTTCGATTACATTCACATCATCAGGTATATTTAGACTCTTTTTTGCTTGTATTACTCCTAAGTTGAGTAATCCTTGTACCCGAGCCTTGAAATCCCAACAATTCTCAATATCATGTCCAAGACTTCCACAATGGTATGCACATCTTGATTCCATATCATATTTCTCCTCTTCTTTCATCATAGAAGCAGGTTCCGTGATGTTATAATTAGCCTCCTTCAAAGCACTAAACACTTTCTCCATTGGTGTACGGAGACTCAAAACCTTCTTGACCCACAGTTCCTCCATTTCCACAGCTTTCACACGACTTCCTCCTTCATGATTTGGGATTGGATTTTTAACAATATCTGCCTTCGGATCTTCTTGAAGATCTAACCTTCCACAGGCTATTAGTCTTCTTACTGCTGTTTTAAAGCCTTCACAATCCTCAATCGAATGCCCCGCAACATCCATGTGGTATTTGCAAGTCAGATTTGGATTGTACCAAGTCGGAAACGGTGGTTGTAATGGGTGCACAGGATATGGTGAAATCAAATGAGCATCAAACAACCGTTGATAAAGGTCAACATTTGAAATGGCTAACTTTGGAAAAGGTGGTAGATTTGGGAATCGGGTGTGGTTTTGATTTTGGGTGTTTGGACGTGATGGTGTGGTGTTTGGGTAGCTTTGCATGGTTGGATATGTTGGACGAATTGGTTGATATGGTCGTATATGGACATTATTTACTTGCGGCTGGGGATACGGAGTGGTGTTTGTGGCTTGGTGATATGAGTAAGGAGAGACAAATGACATTTGGGGTCTTGGATAAGCCGATGCATATTTTGGGGTAGAAGGTTGCTGACTTTGCACATAATTTACATCCGTTCCCTTTTTCCTAGGTGGGAATCCTTTTCTAGTGTCTTCACTACTCATTGGAAGCTTGCCTGCTTTGGCCAAATTCTCAATCCTTTCTCCAGCAGTTATCAGATCAGAAAAATCTTTGTAAGCTACTCCAACCATTGCCCCAATGTAAGGAGACCCTAAAGTTCCTAAGAAATATGAACACATTTCAGTCGGAATGAGTGGTGGTTGAACTTGAGCTGCCAAAGCTCTCCACCTTTGAGCGTATTGCGTGAATGACTCATCCTTCTTTTTCTGCATAGCACTCAACTGTTCTCTAGTTGGTGCTATTTCCATGTTAAACTTGCACTGATTCATAAATTGATCAACTAACTCCCTCCAACTGGAAATTTTCGAATGGTCTAATTGGATGTACCATTCCAAAGCAGGTCCAGTTAAACTTTCATGGAAAAAACTGATGAGAAACTTTTCATCTTTGGACCAGATTGACATTTTAGTGGAGTAACTCTTTAAATGAAAGAGTGGATTGCCAGTTCCATCATACTTCGAGAAGTCAGGGATTTTGAAGTCCTTCGGAACCATTACGTCGACAGGAGGGAAAAGCTGCTCGATCTCCATATAGCCATAAGTGCTAGGTTTCTGGATAGCCTTGATTTGCTCTTAAATTTTCTCCATCCACTCCTCTCTTAGCTTATCCTTCTCCAAATCTGCATGATTATTCCCAGCTGAAGAAAATTGTCTTTGGACAACAACACGAGGCTGCTCCTAAGTATGGGTAGCATGCCCATGTCCTCCAGCATGTACATTTTCTATGGCATGATAGCCCTCTCCGATAGGGATAGTAATCGGCATTGTAGGTGGTGGTTGTTCATGGGGATTACCCAATGTCCCTCCCATGCCATTCATCCATTGTGTAACATTTAGAGGTGCATCTGATACCACAGGAATGGATACCGTTGTGACACTTGGTTGTACACTTATTGGCATATCCAGTCCATCTCGGTTTTGGTTAGCTCCCAATAAATCGAGTGATTCCTTCATGGCCCTTATCATTTCTTCCAATCTTATTTGATTATTTGACATTTCATTTAGCTTTCCTCTTACTGCATCAACTTCCAGGCTCAAATTTATTCCCGATTCGGAAGTAGTAGCAGCTGTGACGGTCTTTCCTGGTTCAGCGTTACCTCCAGTCATCTTGGTTTGAGCTCTAGTGTTACGAACATGAGTTAGATCGGTATCTTCTTTCCTTGGACGCCCAATGGTTGTGAAGTTTTACCTGAAAATTAGTTTGAGTAAAAAAAAAATATAAAATAAACATTGCTATTTGTTAGAGATTGTCAATCCTTTTCAGTCTTGATGTGAGCATCTTCAATTATAACTGTTCCCTAGAACGTCTCGTTCAAAGGTACTATGTTATGGGTATGGACATGAGATCAACTCAACGCAAAGGAACAACCAATCTTTTATTTACTGGTATTACAATCATCATTTTGTTCCAGAAAGAAATACATCATAAAGCCATAGATCATAATATTTCAATGTCTTCACACAATTATTTGCTTCATTCTCCCAATCAAGTCTTTGCAATACTCGACAAAGCAGCTAATCTCAGTTGGGGTCTCAAAAGGGATGATTTCTTGCTCAGCCATCTTCAAGTACCTCGGAACATCTTCTATTGCTGCATTAGCCAACCCTGCCAGGTTTGAAAAGCGAATCTTCAACTCATGGATGATGTGATTTTGGTATTGCATCTCAAGACCCAAACTTGCAATTTTTTCTTTTTCTTCTTTTATAGCAGTTTGATATTTCATGGTCTCATCTTTCATATATTGTTTTAATTCATTAATCTTCCTCTGGTATTCTTTGATCACCTTCTTCATTTCTTGCTTCATTTGTTCTTCTCTTGCTAGCACGGCTTTCTCAGTGATTTTGGCATTTTGAAGTAGCTTCTTTAATTGTTGATTTTCAGCTAATGCCCTATCACGCTCTTGCCTTCGAAGCCTTAGCTCTTTATTAGCAGCTTGGAGGCAATCCTTGGTCTTCATCATGTGGTCTTGCCCAATCTTCAACTTCTTACTTGTTCCTTCCAGAATCTGATCTCTTTCAGTACTTTCTCGCTTCAAAGCTGCAAAATCATGGTGGGCATTTTTCAACTCCGCTTCTACTTGCATTTTTTCTTCTTTAATCATGTCTAACTTTTCTTTCATTTCTTTGATCTCTACACTTTCATTAGAGTGCCAAGTTGATGCCTTGTCAAGAGGAGTACTTGTTAAAACCTTGAATGGCAGCTTAACCTCCTAAGCCCTATTTTTCACCCATTGATGGTAGCTTTCTTTCACTGCACAACTCCTAACTCCTAGTTCCTTTCCTTTTCTGTCAACCTTATTCCAAGCAGATTGGACTTTTTGTAGTAAGTCAAGATCATCAGAGTCGAGGTAATATAGGACAAATGGAGTGATTGCATCTTCGGAAGGTGGTCCCATCATGGGGTAACCAAGTTGACGCAATACCAATACTGGATTGTAATTTATGCATCCTCGGGTACCCATGAGGGGTACATTTGGGAAGCCTCCACACTGATAAATCAAAGTTTGTTCATCTTCCCACCAAGGGTACCATCGGATCACCTTTTCATTTAATTTGGCCAGGTCTTGAGCCCATTGTCGTCCATTCTTCTTCTTAATATGATGTATTTTTAGATCTTCAATCGGACAGGGTGCTTTGTAATTTCTTTGGAATATGTGTGCAGTAGCCCACACATACAACATTGGTAGACAGCATAAAATTCTTTTGCCATTCCTCTCATAGCAAAAATTTAGGGTATAATAAACATCTGCCAAGAGGGCTGGAACAGGATTACGACCATGAAATTTGTGAGCAAGGAATACATCAATAGTTGCAGAGTCTACAAAGCCTTTAATATTTGGAAACAAAATAGTGCCATAAACAGTGAGGGCCAGTACATCTGAGAAAGTGCCCCAATCCTCAGCTTCAGCCAAGCGGTGCATATGTCCTTCCAAGTAATCTTTTGTGAACCCCTTGGTCCCATTTCTACATTTTTCTGCCTCATATAAATCCCTTACATTTAACTTTAGGACAGTTGCTATGGTATGCAAAGAAGCATAATGTCCTTGGTAATGGTAAGGTTTTTCTCCTTCTAGTGGCAGCCCCAAGATTCGTTCAAATTCTTCAAGTGTGGGCGCCAATTGAAAGTCTTGAAAGGTAAAGCATCGGAGTTGAGGGTCATAGTACTGTGCCAATGCTGTGATTGCCTCTACCTGCCACCTCTAATAGATTCAAAATTTTTCCATACTTTCTTGCAAGAGAAAGACGTTGTGGCATACTCAACATTTGACCTAGAGATTTCAGACCTTCTGTGTCAGCTTTCTTGGCTTTAAGATGTAAAGTCTTTTTCAATTTTTCTCCCTCATGATTGTTTGATCTCATGTTTGTTTCCATTTTCCAAAGATACTCACAACAAGATTTTGATATGATTCTCTAACAAACCTGGTAAAACAAAGGAAAACATGTGATGATTTTTTATTTAAAAGGAAGAGAAAAAAAATACTTTGAACATGTTAAAGAAATTATGTACAAAGAAATGAGTTAAAGAAAGAGTATGCTCTCTTTGTGTCCTATTTAAGGTGAGCTCTGGAGATCAATCCTATAGTTCTATGGTTGTTCTACTTTGTTAACACTTTCACCAGGTGAATCTATATTCTCAGGATTCTATGGCCTCTAGAGTTAAGGCTCATTTCGGAATATTATCCACAACAGCAGGTAAACCGCTAGTAGTAGAATATTCACAAAAGAGTCACACTCTAGATGAGATTTTCGCGATAACCAAACAGGATGAACATCCAAAATGGCTACCACTACACAATCTCTTACCTATCTCAAGCTGCACTCAGACCCGGGTATAGGGCCCCACTCGTGTGTGATTAAGGTGTGAGCGTTGTGTGTGAAGAGAGCATACAAACCTGGAATCCTAAAACTACCCATGACAACACATGCCAAATAGACAATATAGAACAAAAGTCTTCTATCCTAGAATGCAAAAAAACAAAAATAAATATATACAAACAGAATGAAAGTCTTCTATTCTATGGTAGTCACAAAGAATTAAATATAAATAAGTATATACGAACAGAGCAAAATCTTCTATCCTAGGGTGGTCACAAAGAATTAAATATGAAAATATATACAAATACAATGGTAACAAAATTTCAAAGCAAGAGAATAATAAACAACTAACAATAAAATAAAATGAAAAGAAAAAAATGAGGTTATAATAATAAGCACAATCAATTATTATAGGCCTGACTCTCACATTCCCCAGTGAAGTCGCCATCTGTCGCAACCGGGATCGCGACGGGACAGCGAAAAATGATTTTTTTTTTAAATTGGAGTCGCCACCAAGTATTATTTAAATTGGTAAAAACGAGGAAAAACCATTTTTACTTACAAAGAGATGGTCTTTGAAACCAGGTTTAAATTCGGGAGTCGGTTATGCTTAGGGAAGGGTATGAACTTAATCCTACAGCACCCCAAGACACCCGTCATTAGACGGTACCTTTAACTGATTTGTGCAAATTATTAATACTCTTTCAAAATATTTATTTACATTTTTTTTATTTAAAGCAAATTATAAAAAGAAATCTTTCTTAAAAGAACGAAATTTCGAAGTACCAAACTGTCACAACTCAGGTATCCAAAATACTGAGTTAACAAGCCGTCACGGCTAATTAACTTCTTTATTTGAAATAAAACATTTATATTTCATTGATTAACTCTAATTAATATATTAAAGAAAAAGAATAATAAGAATAAGAATAATAATAGTAATCAGAAAAAATAAATAAATATTTATAATAATAATAATAATATTTACATAAAAATAATACCATAATATAAATTTTGATTTGAAAATTTGAAAAACATCAAGTTGTCACAACTCAGATGTTCAAGGTACTGAGTTAATAAGTCGTCTCGGCTAAATTAACATCTTATTCAAAATAAAATAAAATATTTAATAGGTAGATAACTGACTTGAATTTTTGAAGAATAAAAATATATTAGAAAGAAAGATATTTACAAGTAATACATATTATGAAAATTTAATTTTTTAGTTTGAAAATTTTAAACATCAAGCTGTCACAGCTCAGGTGTTTAATTGTGTTAATAAACCATCACGGCTAAATTAACATCCTTATTGAAAACAAGTTGATTATTAGCCGAAGTTAAAAATAATACTAATAATAATAGAAGACAACAAATATTTACAAATAGTAATAATAATAAATATTTACAGGATAAAACAAAATAAAGTAATATAATAAAATTTAATTTTGAACTTGACAGGGATCACCTGCTCCTACGTATCCTCTGGTGCAATGAGGAATTCAAAGTCACATAGTTCTATATAAAAAATAATTGTGTGCTGACTTATTTTAATTATTTAAAAGAGTTTCAGAATATCAAGCCGTCACAGCTAAAATATCCATCAACTTAAAATTAACAAACCGTCACGGCTAAGTTAATCCCCAAAGGCCCAAATAGAAATAAAAGAACAGCAATAATTCAAATGTTCCTACATCTATTCTTTTTATTTTGAAACAGCCTAATTATTTCATCATTTTACTCATTTTCTTTGGAAATAATCCCAAACATCCTCACCATTTAGCTCCTTTTCTTTCTTTTTTTTTTCGAACTTGAAGCAGTCCAAAAGAGTTTCTAAGAACATACAAACATAATGCCTTCAGTCCAAACCAAACAAAAAACTTAACAGGAGAGACACATCATGGTTTCGGAATAGGAATGTTAGGGACTCCCCTCTTTTATTTAGGCCAAATAGTCCAATGAGCCCAAACGCATTCCATATTATGACACAGACCAAGAGAAGGCTTCTAAAGCATTAAAACAATATACATAATCCAAGTAAAGGAAATGAGGTCCCACACAGTCCATATAAAATAATACAAAACAAAACATAGACTCACCCCACATAAACAAAAAGAAATCCCACCCCACATAAAATATTATATATGGTCCACAAAAAAAACAAAATGGAGTCCTACCCAACAAGAAACCAACGTGACAACATGAATCAAATCATAATGCGATAAAAATAATGTAAAATATCAATGTGCAATGCAATAAAATAATGTAAAACACCAAAGCACAATGTAATGAAAATAATATAAAACTAACAAGAATCCTATGAGTAACATTCTGGAACCAAAATGCTATCACGGAGGTATGGGTTTCATTTCTTTTGGAGACTAACATAACAGAGGGTATGGGCTTCACAAAAGTGCGTTTCCACAAAATAAGAAGAGCAAGCATGCAAGGGATGATGGAGAAAAAAGGGATCTGCGAGCTGAGAGGGAAGGGGAAGGCCATGAACGCGCGACCATGAACTAGTTTGGGAGGAAGTTGCGGGAGAGAGGAGGTCGTGAAGTGTTGCAGTCAGGCGGAGATCTCAGTGCTGGTGGCGACTGGGCTCAAGGTCACGCTATGGCAGGGGTGATGATGAGGGAGAGGCCGCGCCACGGTTTCTATTATCCCCCCCTCCTTCATTTTTTTTTTTTTTTTGCTAATCCATTTTGATCTTGTACTGTTGTAAAAGGGTATGAAGGCTTGTGATTGGGTTTAGGAATTGATTTTCTCCCCTTTTTGGTTTGCTGATGGTGATGATAATTGTAATTGTTGATATTAGATAAGTAGTTTTACCTGTTCCTCTCTGATTGTTGCAAAAGGGATGGAGAGCAAAGATGTGTTTAGCTCTCCAAAGGACCAAAAATAGCAGCAAGGATTGGAGAATTGGTGATCGTCGCAGCTTGGGAGGAATGGTTTTTTTTTTTTGTAGCTATGGTCAGGAGGAGTTGGTTTTGAAATGGCGCTGATGAATCCTCGTGTATATTGCTCCCCGAAAAAAAACTAAAAAAAAAAAGCCCCCATTTGGTATTGTTCCTGATGGGTTTTTAAATGGTTTAAGCAATGAAAACTTTTTATTATCTTCTGCTTTACAGGTTGCACGGTATGATCAAAAGCAGGGCACCCATTCCGTTCCTTATCTGATGCAGAAGATGGAGATGACAGGCTAGCGACGCATCGCACTTATTGCTACTTTGGAGCCTCCTTTTTTATTTTTTTATTTTTATTTTTTTCTTTCTCAATGGAAACTGACATGCCACTGGTTGGCTGTTGCATTGTGCTGCAGATCATTGAATGTATAGTGCCATGACTTCTTTCTGTTTCTTTTTTTTTTATTCTTTTTTATTTTTATTTTTTTTTAGAGAAAACAAAAATGGGCTAACTTGAAAAGAACGGGCCACCATAAAACTTTGGAAATGGGCTTAACACACATTTTTTTTCTTAATTTTTCATTTAATCCAAAGCAAATGCAGAAATGATGCAAAAATTGTGGGATAAACATGATAATGTACATTCCTCACAAATTATAATAGTATCAATTTTTGGGTTTTTGTTTTTATGGACCGGACAAAATCGAGTGTTCACAGGTGTTTATCCAATATTTATATTATTTGAATAAATTTTAGACTTAAAATTGATCATCTTGGATTACTTTGATGCTTCCACTATGTGTTATGAACATCGGTAATCCTACAATGGATAAGTTTAGTCTCCAAGAGAGTAGGGGTGCAGTCTTCATTTATTAAACAGAAAGGGGTTGAGATTGAGATTCCCAGCCCATAGAGATCTTTCAATTGCCTATTTATATGAATATATATTAAGAAAGCCTTAGCACACATTCCTTTTTTAGTTATCTTTATTGGGTTTGCATTATGTATGAATTTTTTTTTATTTAAATTATGTTGTATTAGTAGTATTTGTTATTTTGAATATTTATGTTTAGTATTTCAAAGTACTTTTGTGATTTTTCTCGATTTTATATGTTTTAAATCTTTTAACAAATTCACCAGCACTTGTGGTGATTCAAATCACTGCAAGTAATGGATGTTCAAACTATTATTAGTTAGCTACAGCCATCGGTCCTTAACAGCCTTGAATTACTCATTGACATGTGCCTTTAAACTGTTAATGAGATTTGTTTTGATATATCCAACCATAACTGAATTTATTAATAGGTCTGTTGATGGTGCTCAAAAACTTAATTGTACACATGCATTGTGAAAGATGTCAATTACTTTATGGAGCATGGAAGATAAACAGTGATATTTTTAAATAGAGCATAGATTTCAATTTCTTAACATTATATGAATGTATTAAGAGGTTACAAATGGAATATTTCTATTTGTGTAGAGCTTTAATATTCAAAGAACCTTAATTACCCGCCGTATGATGTCTATGCCATTTCAAGAGAAAAATGTATGTTCGTACATGCCCATTATCTGATGAGGTTTTTTAATTTTTATATGGATATCAGACACTGTTAATATGTAAATATGTTACTTCTGGCATAATTTAAGAGGTATGGGTAAGGAAACATAATCCGCTAGTAGCAGATTATGTCCAGGTGAACCCAAAAAAAAATCCTGCGGCACACAATTCGCTGGCAGCGAATTAGTTTTGGCTGGTTCAGTATTCGCTGATAGCGAACTTCGAACCATGGCCCACCAAGCTGGCCCCACATGCCCCCACTTCATCTTCGTTCTAGTCATGGCAACCACTCCAAATTGAAGAAAGCATCCTTAACTTTTTTATTATTTATTCTTTTGCTTTTCAATTCACTTCAGAATACCATCCCATCATTCAAATAAACATTCAAAAATTTTTACCATTGAAGTGGTTTTCCACGTGTTGAACTCATTTCTACTGGTGTGTGGTCCATGAGTCAATTGCTATTTGTTCTATAACTCATTTTGGCTGGTTCAGTATTCGCTGATAGCGAACTCTGAACCCTTGGCCCACCAAGCTGTGCGTAGATGCTTGCCGCGTGATGTGCGTGGACACCTGGCATGCTGAGATGCTTGCATGCTTTAGTTCGTCAGTGAGGCTGCTCCCTGGTCTGACACGTGCTCTTCTTCTTCAGTCCATTAGCGAGGCCTAGTCCCTTGTCCAACACACGTTCTTCATGCTTCAGTCCATTAGCCTGCAATGCTTAATCAGCCTACTGCGCGAGAGGAAAATAATTGTGACTGAACCAGACAAAATTTTTCCCTCCCCAACCTACACTGTCCTGCCTACAAGGGTGTCTAGCGTGATTATGTGCGGAGTTATGGCCTGCTTCAGCGCTCCAACACACGTCTTCATGCTCCTCTCCATTAGAAAAAAATGGCCAAGGAATCACATCACGAAGCAGTCCGTGAACAAATAGAGCAATCCATGATATTATTGCTCTTCATTGCTAATAGTATAAAAGGGAGAGTTTGGTGAGAGTTTTTTACACTTTGTTGAGTCGTGAGAGTGCTCATAGCATAGCATATCAGAATTAGTTGGGAGATTGTAAGTATAGTTTCAGTAGGAAGAGCAGGCAAAGTTTTTTTTTTTTTTTTGGAAAAAAGGGAGAAATATTTTAAAAAATGCCCAGATGACAACATGATGGAACAATGAATCCTAATGAGCATATTGCAGTTCATAGTTTTAATGGATATGTAAATTTAGTCTTTCACATTTTATTATTAATTTAGTTTATTATGTTAATATTTTGTTCTTTATGTATATTATTTTAGTTATTATTCTTCATTTCATTTTACATACTCATTTATTATTCTTTCTACTTTTATTATTAATTTAGTTTATTAAGTTAATATTTGTTCTTTATGTATATTATTTTAGTTATTATTCTTCATTTCATTTTACATACTCATTTATTAATTAATCTTTCTACTTTTATTATTAAATTTAGTTTATTAAGTTAATATTTTGTTCTTTACTATATTATTTTAGTTATTATTCTTCAATTCATTTTACATACTCATTTATTAATCTTTCTACTTTTATTATTAATTTAGTTTATTAAGTTAATATTTTGTTCTTTATGTATATTATTTTAGTTATTATTCTTTAGTTATTATTTATTCTTCATTTATAATTATTTTTTGTGATTAAATTTTTTCATAATTATATAGATTTTTAATTCTTCATTTTATATAAATCTTTATAATTAAATTTTTTGTGATTAATAATTATTTATTTATTACTTGAAATAGGAAGAAAGAAAGTTCGAGTCCCGTCATATTTTTTTTAATCATCCACCGAAAAATGCAAGTATTGAGCACCTATAGCGTGCTAGTTTTTATCATGTTGCACAAATAGGTCGAGTGGAACTGAATGGAGCTGTAATAAAAGCTTTGGTAGAGTAGTGGTGGACAGAGACTCACACTTTCCATTTTCCACAAGGAGAAATGATGGTGACATAAAAAAATGTTGCCATACAATTTGGACTCCCGATTAATAGCTCACCAGTCAGTGGATTTACATCTAGTAGTATTGAACAACTGCAAGTGAAATGTTTTAGTTTGCTTAATGTTGTGCCTCATCCACACATATTTAATAGAGGTGCAATCAATTTAAATTGGTTGCAACATCATATAAGAGATCTTGATACTAGAAATGACCCAGTATCAATAAAAACAAGTGCACACGGTTATATGTTGGCCCTCATAAGCACTTCTTTAATGCTCGATAAGACCACCAATGAGGTCCATGGAAAATACTTACAGTTGTTGGAGGATCTTACTAGTGTTGGGACTTTTAGCTTGGGTTCTGCATGCTTCGCTTGTCTCTATCACAATTTAGATCGAGCGACATGCATCACTACGAAGCAAATTGGTGGTCCTCTAGTTTTGTTACAAGCATGGGCATGGAGTAGGTTGCCTTATTTGGCTCCTTTGCTAGTAACCCCTTGAGTACCCTACAAAAGAAAATACGACTAATTAAAATAATTGAAAATTACTTCTGAAACAAGAATAAACAAAAATATAAATTGCCTATGCTCACAACAAGTCGGTGCAAGTTGGGTGCCTTGAATCTCCGTAAGAAATTGGCAGAGATGTGCCTGACGCAATACATATGGAATGTCTTTGGAGGTTCCCATTGACCATTGCTTTGGGCTATTGCAGCTTTAATGGACTCATGACGATTGGAAATTAGTCCAACTCCATCTCGAGTCACTACATGTCTGCGCACATTGTTAAGGAAAAAAGACCACGCATCTACAGTCTCACCCTCAACAATGGCAAAAGCAAAAGCAATTGGCAATATGTTCTGATCGCCATCTTGTGCAACTGCAACCAATAGAACTCCTCTATATTTACCATACAAATGTGTCCCATCTACCTGAACAAGTGGTTTGTAGTATCTGAATGCTTTAATGCAAGGATCAAAAGTCCAAAACAACCTATGAAATATTCGAGTGTTCGGCACTAGCTCACCCCCAAGCTCGCCTCTATAGAATCCAATTGAACAATTGCTCCTTAATCAGCAGCACACATTGCCATACACCATTATGGGAGATCTTCAAATGAGCTTTCCCAACCACCGAAAACTTTTTCAATTGTCTTGTGCTTCGCTGCCCATGCTTTTTGGTATGTTGTCATGTACCCGAATCGAGAATGAACCTCTGCAATGATACACTTTATTTTAATAGATGGATTGGAATTTACCAATGGCTTTATTAATTGTGCAATCATATCAGAATCCAACTTTGAGTGGTCCTGTGATTGCCTCGATCTCGTGCAAGTGTGCGATCCATTATACTTCCTGATTTCCTAATAATCCTTATTCTTCCTTAAACTGGCCCTTAGAAGCCATAGATAGTCTTGCCTATATTGTACACATTTACAATAAAATGTCTTCAGTTCTAATTCTTCAACTTTGTAATCTACTCCTCTATCTATGCTATATTTTTTAACTGCCTTAATTACAACCTCCCTATTATTAAATTCCATTCCAATAAAGAATTTAGCATTGATAACAGGAGCCCCTACCAAGCACCAATATTAAACAATAATAAGAATAAGAATAATAAAAAAAATGAAGAAACTAAATCTATAGCATTTTTTCACACCTTAGATAAAAAATTTTAAAATAATTCTAGAATTAGTAATACATACGCATGTTTTGAAACTATGGAAACTCAGGAGCATTCATATCTTCAAGATCTAATGCACACATGCAAGCTGGCTCATTGTTTAAATATTGCTTAGCCACTATGTTTGGCAAGTCCTCTTCACCTGTAGCAGCATTCACATCATCATCATCATCATCGTTGTCGTCGTCATTGTCGTCGCTTTTATATTCTTCTTCATCACTTTTTTCCCATACTACTTCTCTTTCTTCAAATGTGCTCAACTCATAAGCAACATTTTGAGCAACAACTTCTTCGAATTCAACATACAATTCAATGGCATGATTGTTTGGCTAGTGTTGTTGATGTATACAAAACATCTGCTGAATGCTATCATCATTAGTGATTGGAATTGCTTGATAGTTTATGAAATCGCCAAAAATCGAAGATGGACATCTGTATTTTATAGATGTCACTTTCTTTTGAGTGTTTAGATTTATAGATTGACAAAGAGCATTCTCTAGCTCCGCAAATGAGAACGTGTATGGAATGAAAATATTTACTGGACTTTCACATGTAAAAAATATGCCATCATTTGGATTTATAAATACATGACCATTATAATAGACAATTATCATAACAATACTCATTTTTTCCTCGCTCAATTTTTTTTCTTTCTGTTACAAGAGGGGAACGAGAAGAGAGAATGTTATCAAGTGGGAATGGGAAGACAAAATGAGAGACTAGAAGGTGGGAATGCGAAGACAAAATGAGAGACTAGAAGGAGAAACAAAATTTTGATGAAAGTTACATAGTGCAAAAGAATAAAAGAAAGGATAGTGAGTCGGCCAAATGAGAGGATGTTACTGAATTTATATACGCAGATCAAATAATTTTTAATCATCCACAAATTGCTCGTGGAGATCAATTTCCCATCCCTCTGAAATGACAATTCAGATATAGCTTCCTGTTAAAAATTGAGTTGTTCTGTGTATGACAATTTATGAGAAGCTTAAAGTGTGCAAACATAATTCATTGGCCACGATTCATTTCCTTTAATTTTTTTTTTTTTGGATTTTGTCTTCTCCTAATTTGCTGCTTGCGAATTATTTACCTTAATTTTTTTTTATTTTATGTTTCATCATCTGCAACCAGCAGATTGTTTGCTCCATACCCCCCATTGCAATTTTGCAAGAAACTCAATATCAGTGTATTTTGGTGAGTCGAACTTCATAACAAAGAGATTGACCCGATATGATGAACCAATTAGTGGCAATATTATTTAATTTTGAAAAGCAAGTGTGCCAGAATATTTGTAATTTATGAGTGACTTATAAAGGAAAATAAATTCCCATATATTGATGAGAAGAAGGGGAAACAGCAAAAAGTCAGCAAGCTAGAACATCTTCTGCAGGAAATAAGGATTATGAAAAAAAAAAAAACTTTAGGCTAGAAGCGGAAGTTGCTGGGGGGATCATTTTTCAACCCTTGAGTATTTAGTTATCACAAAACCTATCATTTGTTATTAAGTAGTAAACTAATTTAGTTAGGTAACACGTAATATTAATAAATGTAGTTATGGTTGGATATAGATGGAATATATAGATGTGGGTTATCTAGGATAAGAGTTACCACTAAACTATTTATTAATACAGGTATATACCAATGGGGTGAGGATTTGAATATATAACCTGTAACGCCCCGATTTTTCTGTTAGAGTGAAAATGACCAAAATGCCCCTGAGGTCATTTTTCACTGACTGAGGAAAGCCAAGGCAGACTCGAAGGGCAAACTCAATGTTGGAAGGGGATTAGAAAACTTATGTACCTTCAGGGATCGAAAATCTCGTTTTGAAGTTTTAGTCAAAATGACCAAAACACCCCTGTGGTGTTTTACCCGTTTGCAAGTGCCGGATGAACCCGAAACTTCTCCAGATGGTTTTAAAAGGCGTTTTTATGTATTCTATGACCTCAGTTTTAATTTGTGAAGTCCCGGGCAAAATTAGTGCAAAATTACGGTTTTGCCCCTAGTTTCGTACTTTTACGCTTAATCACGCGATTAAGCAAACCTAAGCAATATTAGGCTCTAATCGAAGGTTAATTAATTTCCTTAATTAATCTTGAGTCAAAATAATTTATTAAAGTTGATTAGAACCAAAAAGTACTTAATTACAACCTAAAATCATATTTTAATTTTATGACACCTAGTCATAGAATCTTGAATAGTGTTTTCTCTTTCCAATTCCTTAAATCATGGAATTGTGTTACACATTGTTTATTCATAAATGAGTTTTAAATTCTTTAATGATGTATGAGCACTCCTAAACTTGTCATAAACTCCCTAAATCACATTCTTAGTTACCTAAACTTAAGCTTAATCATTCCTAACCTTGTACCTAAGCTAATACACATCTAAACCTACCATTAACACACAATTAAATGGTCAAACTCACCTCCTCCCTTGCTGTCCCAAGCTGGCCGTGAACCTCCTTCCCCATTATGCATCACATGTTCAATTTTTCAACACTCCAAAGCCATACCTCAAGTCACATACACTATACCTTGTCATAACTTTCAATCAAGCTTGAATTTCCACATGAATAAATAATTAAAACAACCCATTTTCCCCATTTATTTGTGGCTGGAAAAGTTCCAGCCATGTTAAGGTTCTAGAAGCCTAATTTCATAAAAATGTGATAGGAAATTAACTCACATCAAGCCATACTTTGTAGCATAGCTTCCATACTTCAAACCATGCTTGAATGACCTTGTGTAAGAGATATTTTTCTCTCCCTTTGCCCTTCAAAGCTACGGCCAGCACCCTCCCCATTCACTCCTCCATGGTTTTGATTTTCTATAAATAGGATGCTTGTGTTAGCCTTGTTACACTTTGAAGCATTTGCAAAGTTTAGAGTTTTAGAGTTGTCTTGCTAGTCTTTCCTTTTTCTCTCAAAGTTCCAAGAGTGTTCTTCCTTTCTTTTCATCTTTATCTTCTTCATCTCTTCATCTCATCATCACCTCTCAACCATCAAACACCACCCCAAAACCTTGAACCATCATCAAACCTCTCAAAAACCACACCTCAAACACAACTCCACTTGAAACACATTCTCTTTCTTTTTCTCTCATCAAGGCCGAATCATCATCACCATCCTAGGAGGTGTTGCTCATCTCATTTCCATCTTCAAGTTCAAGCTTTTATCTTCATCAAAAGGTAGGGATTTGTTTTCAAACTTTATTTTGTTCAAGAAAGTGTGTTTCTCTAGTTTTCTCTTGGATTCTTTTTGAACTTTCCTTTGTCTTTCCTTTCCTTTTCATTTTCGGCCATGAGGCCTTGATTTGAGCATGATAGCTTGATGATGAGAGTTTCTAGATGATGACATTGTGTTCATCTCAAAGAAACCTCTAAAGCTTGAGTTTTCCTTTTCTTACAACTTCATCTATATGTTATCTAGCTCACATGGTTTTCCAACTTAAGAAAATTAATCTAAGGATTTCTAAAAGCCCAAGCCTACCCTTGTCAACCTTAAAGTTGGCCGGCACGTTCTAGAGACCTGTCTCTAGATAGGGGTTTTGGGTACTTAATAAAGAACTTGATATAGTTTCACTTTCTTTCTCTTTTATGTGACTTTCGGTTTTTGTATTGTGATCTTTGAGATATTGTAATGGGTTTCTATCTTGTTAAAGTCTTGAATGAGCTCTAGTTAACTATAAAATGAATCTTGCATCATGTTTATTTTATGCTATGCATATCATGTTTACTTCCTTGCTATCACTAAATCCCAAGATAATGAATGAACTTGCATTATCATGTTTATGTTTCAAGCTTTGCATTATCATATTTATATTTCAAGTCCTCACCTAAATATCTAAGATAATAATATGTTGCACCACATATTTATTTTATGCTCTCACTTTACTTTCTAGCAATAACTAAAATAAGTGCATGAGCATGTTTATTTTTATGTCATCACTTTAATGATTCTAGAGCTCAAAGACTTGCCCAATGATATCTCAAACAAAGGTCTAAAACATTTATTTCCTATGGTCCATATTTCGGCCCTATGAGGCCTTAATGTCTTCAAGTATTGAAAACTATGTTTTATACTTTTTCTAAACTTATATGAGTATAAGGAATGTGTAGAACTAAGTATTATGAATTTAGGACCTCTTGAGATGAAAATAATATAGCCACTGCCCTATTAAGTATTTTCATGAGTTTAGATGATGAAAGTGTTCATAAAAGAGTTTTGAAGGTTTTAATAAAGTTCCAAGAGAAACTAGTATTTTATGTGCTTTAGAAACTATGACTCAATGCCTTTAAATGGAGTTTCTGTTTCGGTTCTGCCTTGCTATGTTTGGCCACTGCATGAGCTGTGTTAATGATGTTAATATGCTTATGTTTGGGTAATAATTATGTTAAGACTCATATGTGAAAGATAGGATAAGTTAGGAACTAGAAAAGAATTAATTTGAGAGTTCTAGATCCCTTAAAGATTTATTTTTCTGGATTCTGTCCAGCAAGGTTTAGATTCAATAATCATGGTTTTAAATTAGTTTATATGTGTAGGAATGACTCATAATTGGTTTAGGACTTAATCTTGAAACCTTAGGAGCAAACCAAACTTAGAAAGGGTCAATATTGTGACTTCTAGGTACCCGTAAAGTTAGTATTTTGATTTCTGCACTCTTGAGGTTTAGAGATGTTCTTGACCATATGGTGAGGTGAGAAATACTTAGTTATAACCTTATAGGTTCCCAAGAGACTAGGTGTTGATGATCAATAACTTAGAATGTGAGATAAAGATCTAAACCGTAATTTCTAGAACTCCGTAATCACATAAACATAAAGCTGTCCAAATTCTACTTAGTGCTATTTGGATTAGTTCTTGAGCATAAAACTTGTATAAACTCATTAATTGTCAAACTATAGGTGTATAAAGAAGTTAAGGATAATTAATTTGCAAGTTTAAGACTCATAAGAATCAAGTTTAAGACACTATGAGTTATAACATAACATGTCTATGAGCTTATGGGGATGATTGTTAAATATGACTATGTGATGATGTTTGTGTGAAAGTTTTATGTGACGAATGTTATGAGAAAGTTTCATGTGATGATATATATGTTATGAAAAAGCTACATGAGAATGCATGATAAAAATGAATATGATAAATGATGAGGTAATTGTGATTTAATACTTATGAGAATATAAATGTGACGCAACACCGAGACGCGCTTCTCTGGGTGACACCGGTTCGGCCGAGCACCCCAGGAGGAGACAAATCCGTGAGGGTATGTGTAGATGCAGCCTGCCAAAGCGGACAAATTGCGAGGCCCACGTGGCTAGCAAAGCGTTTCAAAGAGGAAATGATCCTAGAAAGGAGATCCTTAATTTGCCCCCTAGCCCGTACTTTAAGTCGGGATTATGTTACGCTTATCATAGGATAAGTAAGAGCTAGTGACGACTAGTTAAGGTATGAGCTCATAACCTAGAGAAGTTTTAGGGCGGCCCCATGAGATGAAAGTTAAGGTTGACAATGTCACATAAACTATACTTATGCCAATGTTATAATGTTTCCTAGTGATTCTATTGTTTGGTTTACCTTATGATGCATTCATATCATTAGTATATTTCTCTTAAGTTATAAAGACGCATTATAAAATATGATGGACCTTGGATAAAATACCTCTTTGGGAAACCCACTTAAAAGGAACTTATATGCATGCACACCTTTTAGAAATAAACCCAAGGTTCCTGAGGATGTGACGATGACACCTAGGTAGGGATAACCCTCCTGAGAATTCTTTTAGAAAGATTCTCATTCCCTCTCTCTTTTCTTCCGTCATATCTTGAGATGGCGGCGTTTGTACTCTTCATCGACACCCGGTATGGGAGCTGCACCATGACCGGCACTTTCGGGTCATACCATTTTGAGGGTCGCTGCCGTCGGAGTATACATGTTCATGGGGCGACCCTTCGTGCCCGTCCCGAGCTACCGCTTCACCCCGACTGCTCCTTACCGCCATAACGGGATTTTTGAGCGTGCGAGACCACGCGATGAGCAGATCCTCCGCATGGAGCCCGAGACATCGGCGACGCGAGTACCCCGAGTATGTGCCGCGTCCCCAGTACTCGGAGACGGACCCATCCGAGGACCCGCCATCCCACATGTACAGTTGGAGCTCCAGTCCCGCTCCTCCACCGATGAGGGCTGGGAGTGAGGAGACGGTGGTCCAGCCGAGGTTGGCTCGACGGCCATCTATGCGCCCTCGCCGCGGTGGACATGCCCCGATGATGCACTCGACCACTCCCGCCGAGATTCGCCAGTGGATCGACTCGACCCCGCAGTACTCGGACCCACAGGAGTAGTCATAGGAGGGGTAGTAGTTAGTGCACACACACGCCACATAGTAGAGGACAAACCTTCTTTTGTATATGAGGTTGTCTCCTTTAGGTGCACATGGGTATGGGGGTAGTTTCTCTTGTTTTCGCTTTTTATGATTTCCTTGTATTGCATTTCAGTTGTATTTCGCTTCATGATGTATCAAATAGTCCTGCCTCTTTGGGTAGGCACGTTATATATATATATATATCTATGATTCAGTTGATGCTTCCATGACATGATGTGTTTCTTATGCTTTGCTTATATGTTTCGCTATGTTGCCCCTTAAAGTTTCGCGCGTGGCTCTCACTTTGATTTTAAATTCCATAAAGAAAAATTTTACCCATATTTCCGCTAAGTATTTTCTAAAAGACGAGACCAAGAGGTAATATTCTAAAGATTAACCTAAGTACATACTAGTAGTCTTGGGTTAAGATTTAGGGTGTTACATTATGGTATCGAGCGATTCGATTCTCATGGAGCCTGAGGATTGGGTGACTATGCTTTGTAAGCATAATACGATAGTTATGTCATGTATAGTGCTTGATAGAGATAAGTCAGAGGACTAGAGATGCATGACTTACATTGGTTGCAAGTGCCATGGTAACTAGCTCATTTTGCATGGATATTGAGCCTGATCAACTTGATGTTCATTGTTTCATGTGTATAGGGACCAATGGCACCGCGACGACGGCCTAGGACTACACCCGATGTTGAACAAGATGATACAACTGCTGCTGCTGTCCGTCGCATGGCGCAAGCCATGGAACGAATGTTCGACCGAATGGATCAACAAGCGAATGCTGCTCCTGTTCCCCCTCCTCCCCCTGCTGCAGAGATGGTGGAACAAGTCCGCTTCGGCGAGTTCCGCAAGGCGAACCCGCCAGTGTTCCGAGGGGTAATGGACCCGAGCAAGGCGATGAGTGGATCAAAGACATGGAGAAGATCTACTCTGTTGTTACACCTCGGAGGAGCGAAGGTCACATTCTTTGCTTTCATCTTTGAAGTCGAAGTTACGGTGGAGCGGCACGAGGCATCTGCTAGAAGCCTCTGGAACTCCCATCGACCGAGCTGTTCAAGACTTACTTCTATGAGAAGTACTTTCCGGAGTCCGTAAGGAACGCGAAGGACGTTGAGTTCATGCAGTTAACCCAAGGGGGGTCTACTGTAGCCCAATACACTGCAAAGTTTGAGGAGCTAATCAAGTTCTCTCGAGTATTCCAGCGGAACCCCGATGAAGTTTGGAAGTGCGTGAAGTATGAGGCCGGTCTCAAGGCGTAGATGAACTACGCTGTGGCCCATATGGAGATCGAGACTTCCGACCCTGGTCAACAAGTGCTTGGATACTTGAAGAAGGACAGAGAAAGATTCAAATCACAAGGGCGGAGCGAGCTAAGGGGCTCGGACCTCAAGCCCCGAAGTTCAAACCGCAGTACCCATCGAGGAATCACTACAACCCCTACCAATCCAACCAGTTCCGACAACAACAACAACAACCGCCAAGAGCTCCTGCTCACCAACAATCCAAACAACACCAAAGGCCGCCATTTCAACATCAAGGCCCGAGGAATTTCAATAATCAACCCCGTGGACCGGGTGGACCCCGAAACCACAATGGAGGACCAAGTGGAGCCAAGAACAAGGCGCCACAAACCCCTGCTGCTTACCCCGGAGCAACGATCATTTGCGGATGTTTGCCCACAATGCGGAAAGAACCACTGAATCGCCCATGCTTAGCCGGTCGAATCGTGCTTCAAGTGTGGCAAGCCTGGTCACTATGCAAAGGACTGCAGGACAAGGGACATCGAACCAACACCACCGACCACAATACCGAGGAGGGGTCTTTACCCTTAACGCGTAAGACGCCAAGAAGTCCAAAGATCTCATCGAAGGTATGTGCGAAGTAAACGGTAAAGCCTTAACTGTACTATATGACTCTGGTGCTACTCATTCTTTCATTTCACTTGCTAGTGTCGAGTCCTTAAATCTAAAAGTCTCCAAACTCCCCTTTGATCTCATTGTTTCTACTCCTACAAATCGCCCTGTTAATACTTGCCGTTGTTGTTTAAATTGTCATCTTGTTGTAGAAAATAGGTCTTTTATCATAGATTTAATTTGTTTACCCTTGAAAGACATAGGCATTATCTTAGGCATGAACTGGCTTCACCCCAATCGTGTGATGTTAGATTGTGGAACCCAAACCGTAGTTTTCCCTTCTCCTCCGAAAACATCACTCAACCCATTAGGTCAGTACCTAAATTCCGTAGAGGTCTTACGTAGTGGGAAGAAAACTAAGGGATATGTTCTCCTAGCGCTTTGTGATGTAGACTTGGAGCAAACCCTAGGTGAGATACATGGTGAGAGACTATCCCGAGGTGTTTCCAGATGAAATACCCGAGTTCCCTCCCGAAAGAGAAGTGGAGTTCTCCATAGAGTTGGTTCTGGGGCGGGACCAATCTCTATAGCCCGTATAGGATGTCACCCTCGGAGTTAGCGAGTTGAAAACCCGATTAGAGGAGCTGTTAGAAAAGAGTTTTATAAGGCCGAGTGCTTCACCTTGGGGCGCTCAGGTCTTATTTGTGAAGAAAAAGGGCGGAAGCATGAGGATGTGTATAGACTATAGGCAGTTGAACCAAGTAACCATAAAGAATAAATACCCATTGCCTAGGATTGATGATCTTATGGACCAATTGAAAGGAGCAAGAGTGTTTTCTAAGATTGATTTAAGGTCCGGTTACCATCAGATTAGGGTGAGAGATTCGGATATTCCTAAAACCGCCTTTCGAACTCGGTATGGACACTTTGAGTTCAATGTAATGTCGTGTGGTTTGACGAATGCTCCCGCAGTATTTATGGATTACATGAATAGGATCTTTAGACCCTATTTAGATCGATTAAGTGGTTGTGTTCATAGATGATATTCTCATCTATTCGAAAACCCACGAGGAGCATGAGCGTCATTTAAGGTTGGTTTTAGAGGTATTAAAGGAGAAGAAGTTATACGCTAAGTTGTCTAAGTGTGAATTTTGGTTAGAGGAGGTAAAGTTCTTAGGACATGTTGTGTCAAAAGGTGGCATAGCTGTCGACCCAAGTAAGATAGAGGCTGTGATGAATTGGGATAGACCAACCTCTCTCAGAATCGAGATTAGAAGCTTTTTGGGTTTAGCTGGATATTACCGTAGGTTCATTAAAGGATTTTCCCAGTTAGCCCTACCCTTAACCAAGCTCACTAGGAAGAATGCCCCGTTTGAGTGGAGCCCCGAATGTGAAAAGAGTTTCCTAGAGCTTAAGGAAAAGCTCACCTCAACCCAGCTTTAGTTTTACACGACCCCAATGTACCCTTCGAGGTATATTGCGATGCTTCAGCAAGGGTTTAGGTTGTGTGTTGATGCAAAATAGGCAAGTGGTAGCCTATGCGTCCGGACAACTCAAGCCTCATGAGGTAACCTACCCCACACATGACCTAGAACTAGCGGCCATCGTGTTCGCTCTAAAGATGTGGAGACACCATTTGTATGGTGTGAGGTTTGAAGTTTTCTCCGATCATAAGAGTCTCAAGCATCTCTTTGATCAAAAGGAGTTGAATATGAGGCAAAGAAGATGGATGGAATTCCTCAAGGACTACGATTTTGGTTTAAGTTACCACCGGCAAGGCTAATGTAGTAGCCGACGCCTTGAGCCGAAACTCGTTACGTCATCAAGTATGATGGTTAATGAAGTTGGGTTAATAGAGCAATTTAGGAATATGAATCTTGGAATGTCTATAACGGAGAATGGCATCGTGATGAGTCATCTCACGGTGACCGGTGGGTTTAAGCAAAGGATTATGCTTGCCCAAAGAGAAAATGAGGACTTTATGGAGACAATCGAGGCGATTAAAATTTGGGAAGTTGAAAGGTTTTGTACGAGGCCCGACCTGGTTATGGAGGTTCGAGGGGCTTAATCTGTGTGCCACATGATGGTGACCTCCGAGAGTAGATCTTGGAGGAGGCTCACATGAGCCATTTTGCCATCCTACCTGTTACTACGAAGATGTATCGAGGACTTGAAGAGGATGTTTTGGTGGCGGATTAAAGAAGGATGTGGTCGCTGGGTTAGTAAGTGTTTGGTCCGCCAAAAGGTCAAGATCGAACACCAAAAACCTTCTGGCATGCTGCAACCTGTCGATCCCTCGAGTGGAAGTGGGAAGGTATATCAATGGACTTCGTGACAGATTGCCAAAGACCCAAGTCGCCACGATGCCGTATGGGTAATCGTGGATCGACTGACTAAGTCGGGTCACTTTCTACCTATTCGAGTCACGTACTCGTTGGATAAGTTGGCCCAGCTTTACATCCAAGAAATAGTAAGGTTGCATGGAGTACCATCGATGATAATCTCGGATCGAGATCCGCGGTTTACGTCACGTTTTTGGGGAGCCTTTCAAAGGCGTTTGGTTCCAAGTTGTGCCTAAGCACCGCTACCACCCACAAACGGATGGTCAGTCCGAGAGGACAATCCAAACCCTAGAGGATATGCTGAGAGCTTGTGTCTTAGACCAAAAAGGAAGTTGGGATAAGTACATGCCTTTGATCGAGTTTGCGATAACAACAGCTTATCACGCAAGCATCGGTATGGCACCGCATTTGAGGCATTATACGGAAGGAAGTGCCAATCACTCTTGTGTTGGTACGAGCCCGGAGAGCAAAGTGTCTTAGGACCAGAGGTAGTGAGGGAAACGACGGAACAAATCAAGAAGATCAAGGATAGAATCTTAACCGCTCAAAGTCGATGCAAAGCTACGCGGACAAAGGCGCAAGCCCTTGGAGTTCCAAGAGGGAGAGCATGTATTTCTAAGAATCACCCCACTACAGGAATAGGGAGAGCCATGAAAGTTAAAAAGTTGAGTCCCCGATTTCTCGGTCCTTTTGAAATTCTTCAAAGAGTCGGATCCGTAGCTTACAAAATAGCCTTACCACCCAATCTGTCAAACCTTCATGATGTCTTTCACGCCTCCCGATTCGTAAATATGAGTCCGACCCTAGCCATGTCCTAGAACCGTGAGCATGTACAGTTAAGGGAGGACCTCACTTTCAATGTACCGCCTACGAGAATAGTGGATCACTGAGTCAAGCGGTTAAGGAGCAAGTCTGTTCCTTTGGTAAAAGTGGCGTGGGGACAAGGCAAGTCGGAAGAATACACGTGGGAACTAGAGTCAGAGATGATGTCCAAATATCCAGTAGCTTTTCTAAGGTACGAATTTGAGGGCGAAATTCTTTTAAGGAGGGGAGTAATGTAACGCCCGATTTTTCTCGTTAGAGTGAAAATGACCAAAATGCCCTGAGGTCATTTTCACCGGACCGAGGAAAGCGGTCTGGCAAGACTCGAAGGGCAAACTCAATGTTGGAAGGGATTAGAAAACTTATGTACCTTCCCGGATCGAAAATCTCGTTTTTAGAGTTTTGAGTCAAAATGACCAAAACGCCTGTGGTGTTTTACCCGCTTGCAAGTGCCTCTATGAACCCGAAACTTCTCCAGATGGTTTTAAAAGGCGTTTTTATGTATTCTATGACCTCAGTTTTAATTTGTGAAGTCCGGCAAAATTAGTGCAAAATTACGGTTTTGCCCTAGTTTCAGATTTTTACGCTTAATCACGCGATTAAGCAAACCTAAGCAATATTAGGCTCTAATCGAAGGTTAATTAATTTCCTTAATTAATCTTGAGTCAAAATAATTTATTAAAGTTGATTAGAACCAAAAAGTACTTAATTACAACCTAAAATCATATTTTAATTTTATGACACCTAGTCATAGAATCTTGAATAGTGTTTTCTCTTTCCAATTCCTTAAATCATGGAATTGTGTTACACATTGTTTATTCATAAATGAGTTTTAAATTCTTTAATGATGTATGAGCACTCCTAAACTTGTCATAAACTCCTAAATCACATTCTTAGTTACCTAAACTTAAGCTTAATCATTCCTAACCTTGTACCTAAGCTAATACACATCTAAACCTACCATTAACACACAATTAAATGGTCAAACTCACCTCCTCCCTTGCTGTCCCAAGCTGGCCGTGAACCTCCTTCCCCCATTATGCATCACATGTTCAATTTTTCAACACTCCAAAGCCATACCTCAAGTCACATACACTATACCTTGTCATAACTTTCAATCAAGCTTGAATTTCCACATGAATAAATAATTAAAACAACCCATTTTCCCCATTTATTTGTGGCTGGAAAAGTTCCAGCCATGTTAAGGTTCTAGAAGCCTAATTTCATAAAAATGTGATAGGAAATTAACTCACATCAAGCCATACTTTGTAGCATAGCTTCCATACTTCAAACCATGCTTGAATGACCTTGTGTAAGAGATATTTTTCTCTCCTTTGCCCTTCAAAGCTACGGCCAGCACCCTCCCCATTCACTCCTCCATGGTTTTGATTTTCTATAAATAGGATGCTTGTGTTAGCCTTGTTACACTTTGAAGCATTTGCAAAGTTTAGAGTTTTAGAGTTGTCTTGCTAGTCTTTCCTTTTTCTCTCAAAGTTCCAAGAGTGTTCTTCCTTTCTTTTCATCTTTATCTTCTTCATCTCTTCATCTCATCATCACCTCTCAACCATCAAACACCACCCCAAAACCTTGAACCATCATCAAACCTCTCAAAAACCACACCTCAAACACAACTCCACTTGAAACACATTCTCTTTCTTTTTCTCTCATCAAGGCCGAATCATCATCACCATCCTAGGAGGTGTTGCTCATCTCATTTCCATCTTCAAGTTCAAGCTTTTATCTTCATCAAAAGGTAGGGATTTGTTTTCAAACTTTATTTTGTTCAAGAAAGTGTTTTTCTCTAGTTTTCTCTTGGATTCTTTTTGAACTTTCCTTTGTCTTTCCTTTCCTTTTCATTTTCGGCCATGAGGCCTTGATTTGAGCATGATAGCTTGATGATGAGAGTTTCTAGATGATGACATTGTGTTCATCTCAAAGAAACCTCTAAAGCTTGAGTTTTCCTTTTCTTACAACTTCATCTATATGTTATCTAGCTCACATGGTTTTCCAACTTAAGAAAATTAATCTAAGGATTTCTAAAAGCCCAAGCCTACCCTTGTCAACCTTAAAGTTGGCGTACGTTCTAGAGACCTGTCTCTAGATACGGGTTTTGGGTACTTAATAAAGAACTTGATATAGTTTCACTTTCTTTCTCTTTTATGTGACTTTCGGTTTTTGTATTGTGATCTTTGAGATATTGTAATGGGTTTCTATCTTGTTAAAGTCTTGAATGAGCTCTAGTTAACTATAAAATGAATCTTGCATCATGTTTATTTTATGCTATGCATATCATGTTTACTTCCTTGCTATCACTAAATCCCAAGATAATGAATGAACTTGCATTATCATGTTTATGTTTCAAGCTTTGCATTATCATATTTATATTTCAAGTCCTCACCTAAATATCTAAGATAATAATATGTTGCACCACATATTTATTTTATGCTCTCACTTTACTTTCTAGCAATAACTAAAATAAGTGCATGAGCATGTTTATTTTTATGTCATCACTTTAATGATTCTAGAGCTCAAAGACTTGCCCAATGATATCTCAAACAAAGGTCTAAAACATTTATTTCCTATGGTCCATATTTCGGCCCTATGAGGCCTTAATGTCTTCAAGTATTGAAAACTATGTTTTATACTTTTTCTAAACTTATATGAGTATAAGGAATGTGTAGAACTAAGTATTATGAATTTAGGACCTCTTGAGATGAAAATAATATAGCCACTGCCCTATTAAGTATTTTCATGAGTTTAGATGATGAAAGTGTTCATAAAAGAGTTTTGAAGGTTTTAATAAAGTTCCAAGAGAAACTAGTATTTTATGTGCTTTAGAAACTATGACTCAATGCCTTTAAATGGAGTTTCTGTTTCGGTTCTGCCTTGCTATGTTTGGCCACTGCATGAGCTGTGTTAATGATGTTAATATGCTTATGTTTGGGTAATAATTATGTTAAGACTCATATGTGAAAGATAGGATAAGTTAGGAACTAGAAAAGAATTAATTTGAGAGTTCTAGATCCCTTTAAAGATTTATTTTTCTGGATTCTGTCCAGCAAGGTTTAGATTCAATAATCATGGTTTTAAATTAGTTTATATGTGTAGGAATGACTCATAATTGGTTTAGGACTTAATCTTGAAACCTTAGGAGCAAACCGAACTTAGAAAGGGTCAATATTGTGACTTCTAGGTACCCGTAAAGTTAGTATTTTGATTTCTGCACTCTTGAGGTTTAGAGATGTTCTTGACCATATGGTGAGGTGAGAAATACTTAGTTATAACCTTATAGGTTCCCAAGAGACTAGGTGTTGATGATCAATAACTTAGAATGTGAGATAAAGATCTAAACCGTAATTTCTAGAACTCCGTAATCACATAAACATAAAGCTGTCCAAATTCTACTTAGTGCTATTTGGATTAGTTCTTGAGCATAAAACTTGTATAAACTCATTAATTGTCAAACTATAGGTGTATAAAGAAGTTAAGGATAATTAATTTGCAAGTTTAAGACTCATAAGAATCGAAGTTTAAAACACTATGAGTTATAACATAACATGTCTATGAGCTTATGGGGATGATTGTTAAATATGACTATGTGATGATGTTTGTGTGAAAGTTTTATGTGACGAATGTTATGAGAAAGTTTCATGTGATGATATATATGTTATGAAAAAGCTACATGAGAATGCATGATAAAAATGAATATGATAAATGATGAGGTAATTGTGATTTAATACTTATGAGAATATAAATGTGACGCAACACCGAGACGCGCTTCTCTGGGTGACACCGTTCGCCGAGCACCCCAGGAGGAGACAAATCCGTGAGGGTATGTGTAGATGCAGCCTGCCAAAGCGGACAAATTGCGAGGCCCACGTGGCTAGCAAAGCGTTTCAAAGAGGAAATGATCCTAGAAAGGAGATCCTTAATTTGCCCCCTAGCCCGTACTTTAAGTCGGGATTATGTTACGCTTATCATAGGATAAGTAAGAGCTAGTGACGACTAGTTAAGGTATGAGCTCATAACCTAGAGAAGTTTTAGAGCGGCCCCATGAGATGAAAGTTAAGGTTGACAATGTCACATAAACTATACTTATGCCAATGTTATAATGTTTCCTAGTGATTCTATTGTTTGGTTTACCTTATGATGCATTCATATCATTAGTATATTTCGCTTAAGTTATAAAGACGATTATAAAATATGATGGACCTTGGATAAAATACCTCTTTGGGAAACCCACTTAAAAGGAACTTATATGCATGCACACCTTTTAGAAATAAACCCAAGGTTCCTGAGGATGTGACGATGACACCTAGGTAGGGATAACCCCTCGAGAATTCTTTTAGAAAGATTCTCATTCCCTCTCTCTTTTCTTCCGTCATATCTTCAGATGGCGGCGTTTGTACTCTTCATCGACACCCGGTATGGGAGCTGCACCATGACCGGCACTCGGGTCATACCATTTTGAGGGTCGCTACCGTCAGAGTATACATGTTCATGGGATCTACCCTTCGCACTTCGTCCCCGAAGCTACCGCTTCACCCCGACTGCTCCTTACCGCCATAACGGGATTTTTGAGCGAGCGAGACCACGCGATGAGCAGATCCTCCGCATGGAGCCCGAGACATCAGCAGTACGCGAGTACCCCGAGTATGTGCCGCGTCCCGATGCTGAGACGGACCCATCCGAGGACCCGCCATCCCACATGTATGCGGTTGGAGCTCGGTCCGCTCCTCCACCGATGAGGGCTGGGAGTGAGGAGACAGTGGTCGGCCGAGGTTGGCTCGACGGCCATCTATGCGCCCTCGCGCGGTGGACATGCCCGATGATGCACTCGACCACTCCGCCGAGATTCGCCGGTGGATCGACTAACCCCGCATGCTCGGACCCACAGGAGTAGTCATAGGAGGGGTAGTAGTTAGTGCACACACACGCCACATAGTAGAGGACAAACCTTCTTTTGTATATGAGGTTGTCTCCTTTAGGTGCACATGGGTATGGGGGTAGTTTCTCTTGTTTTCGCTTTTTATGATTTCCTTGTATTGCATTTCAGTTGTATTTCGCTTCATGATGTATCAAATAGTCCTGCCTCTTTGGGTAGGCACGTTATATATATATATATATCTATGATTCAGTTGATGCTTCCATGACATGATGTGTTTCTTATGCTTTGCTTATATGTTTCGCTATGTTGCCCCTTAAAGTTTCGCGCGTGGCTCTCACTTTGATTTTAAATTCCAAAAAGAAAAATTTTACCCATATTTCCGCTAAGTATTTTCTAAAAGACGAGACCAAGAGGTAATATTCTAAAGATTAACCTAAGTACATACTAGTAGTCTTGGGTTAAGATTTAGGGTGTTACATAACCAATAAAAAAAATAAAAGAAAAAAGGATCTGAACACATATGTGTAACTCGACGTAATTATGCCAAGACAAGATATAAATGATAACCAGGTAATGGTTACACCGATATACACAGACCTAGCCAAAACTAAACGATAAATTTTACATATCTATCACAGAAAGATAATAAAAAATAGTTTGTTGATTATTATCAAGAATAAATGATAATTTATTTAAATATATCTTATAAAAATTAAGTATATAAATTTATCTTAAAAATAAGTTAATAGTTAAATAATTAAATAAGCTGACAAAATATAAATGTGTCATTCTATCACCTTGTCTTTTTTTTTTTTTTGGGTCAAGAATATCCCTTTGCCTATCCTCCATAGTCAACATTTTTCTTAGTAAGTAATAACATAGAAGTCTATATCAAAGCACAAGCTTCCAAGTGCAGTATTTGCAATCAAGAGATGGATTCTACATCATTGAGTATTGATAATAAAATTTCTCCTCTTTATAATCTAGTTCATGTAAAGTAAAAATTTGATTATCATTGTCTTCATTTAATATTAGCCCTAGAAACATGCTTGCCTAATTCAACATAGCTTTAATAGAATATCATTGAAACAACCTTCAATCATCATAACTTAACAACAACAAATAACTTCAACACTTGTAGTGAAAATAATTAAAATGGTGATCCTATGCACGATTCACTTTTTTCAATGTGTTTGATAAAAAGAGCTCAACTCATGACATTATAAGTAGTACAAAAGTATAAAAGATTATCCCAAGGGAGCTATGATAAATATGCCCCACTAACATATATCTCAAAAGTACAATTAGTTCATGGAGATCAACTATACACCATCCAAATTGTTCCAATCTTTATTACAAATTGACAATATTTAAATTTTCAATAACATAGCTCAAATACATTGTTACAAATGTAGCAAATCATCTGCATGTATTTAGCATACATAAAATGTGAATACAACTTGACTTCTTCTGCTATAGGTTGGGATTCCTGGCATTGGTATGTTTCACTATTAAAAATTTGGGTTTTTCTTGCATGTTTACAATATAGTCATGTGTTTTGTTAAGCATGATTATAAATCTCCAATTACATTTTACAGTAAGTAGTAAAGTAATTCCTTATTGTTACTAACCTTAATTGAAATAAGAAGGATATGAACATTATTCTTTGAGATAAGACATTATCTGGTTATTGCCTGTAACTGTTGAATATTGATACAATTGGTTATCTACACATAATAAGTCAAATGATGGAGCTCATTATTAGGGCAGGCAAGAAGACCTATGATTTAGTTATGGGGAGAGCAAACTATGCTAAACTTGCTAACTTTCATGAGGTGAAGTTCAATGCAATCTCAGTACATATTACAGCCAGCCTATATGGCTAATAACTTGCTAGTAGAGTTTGAGTTTCAGCATGTAGTGAATAGATATTAGAACAAATATCAAAATCAATTAGTGACTAAAATAAAGACATCATAAAGGAGAATAATCAAAATATAGTTTAACAGTATTTTTAGAGATTTCGTTAACAACTTGGAGTTATTAGCTACATAACGAAATATCAAAAGAATAAGAAGCTCAAAATCATATATTCAGTTAGCCATTTCATATTCATAGCCACCACTTCAGCATCTAGAAATAAATCCATATTACACATCATCAAATGTTCTCTTATATAATAAATCTATGAAAGGAACTTTTAGATATTTTTTTTAATAGCATTCTAAAGTTATTATTGACATAAGATTACATAGTAGAATGTTTGAATAGACATCCTCCCCTTGTCACAATTCACCACAGATTGATGTAGCACCCTCTTGTACATATCATTGATTATAACCTTATTCCCATTCCAATCAAAACACAACAATATATATATATATATATATATATATATATATATATATATATATATATATATATATATATATCACATGCCTTACTAATATATATGGATATAACATTAATAATCATCATATTTTTTTAAAACAATATAAAAAAGGGCATGATGATCATAATCTGAAATGTAATGATACTTTTGTAAAGCTAAATTCCCTATTGATGACATCATATTCGTTACGAAAAATGAAGAGATTTTAAGCAATGGAAACAAAACAATCCACAGTTCTTGTGATGTCACGTTCATTATATATTAGAGACTAAAAAATTAAAAAAAAAAAACAAACTCATAAGCTAAAATCACAATCTTCAGAAATCACAATATGCAAGAACAATATATGATTTATGGAGAAACAAAAAAATATAAGGTTATATGACAAAGAAAAACCTTTTATGAAATAAACTAGCATTTCAAACTTCAAATAAATAAAATATTAAAATGAGAAGATTGAACAAAGTCTTAAAGAATTCCCTAGACATGCAAAGAAAAAGCATTAAAACATAGACCCATAAGAAGATAATTAGACCAAGGATGAAGATTCAATAATGGAAATTCTTGAAAAATAGAATGGATGATCATATCAATTGGTTTAAAAGATGTGGCCTTTCAAGAGATATTCACCGAGCCTTCTTTCTTTTTCACCGGAAAAAAATGCATGTGGGTTGAAAACATCCTTCCCGTATATAATTCCTTTATCTTTCAACTTCTAAATTGATGAAGACATCGCAGGCCATTGAAAACAAAATGAAACTCCAAAACTAAGCAATTAACTTCCTACAGTTTTTTAATCTTTTCCCGGCATTCTTCAAATATATGCAAAAGAAACCATAATTACAAATAACATTGAATATGCATATGAGAGTCCTAACAGAGAAAGAACAAAGAAGGAATGTAGATTTTTTTTCCTTACCCTTATTGACAGATATTGATCTTGGCCAGAGATTTTCATGGGCCTAGATAATGCTTTTCTCAATGCCATCAATGATAACACCAAATGATTGGCGCACAAATTCAAATTAAGTTAGAATCAACACTAATCACCATTTAACACTGATCAATTCAAATAAAGGAAGGTTTTAGGTTGAGCAAAAAAATCTTTAAAGAAAAAAATCAAATACCGATAGGTGCAAATCGTGAATAGGTTCCTAGGGTGTGCTTTGTGCAAACTAAAACCCAAAATCAGTATTCCAGTGTAAGAAATATCAAACGAACCCTAGCTTTTTTAGCACAAAATCCACCATAGGTAAATCTAATAAAAATCTAGGTCAGAAATAGCATAAAAATGGAAAATCATCAGCAAATTAGAATAAAGTCACAAAGAGCAAATGTGGAGGAGCTTTAGTCAGAACCAAAAAACCCACCTGAAAAAATCACCGGCGTTATGGTTCCTTTACTTCAGGGAGAGAGAGAAGCAACGGCAAGGGAGAGAGATGTGGGGTGTGGTGGCTGCTCCATGGTGGTGTGTGCACAGGATCTCCATCCTTGTTGCATCACGGCGTAGGAATCGAGCCTCGATTTCCAGCGCCGCTCATCGCAAAATCACTGGTGTTACTGTTCTTATACTTCACTCTGGCACCGAGGTAGAGCTACAACACCACTTGGTTTCCTGAGTAACAACCCTTCTGTCAGATGTGGCGGAGTGCAGCGACAGTGACAGCGAAACACGAAATAAGCATGATTTGGAAAAGGCAACCGGTTTCCAGATTCCGATGAGTCGTGACTTGGAAATCGCCGTTGTCAACGGGGAGGGTACGGTGGCGAATGACGGTGGTTTTGGGGAGAGAGGGTCAGTGTTGATGGTGGTTTTTCATTGAAAGAGGGAGGAAGCCTACACATTTGATAGCATTTGGTTTTTGGTTTTGGTGTTAGTATCACGTGAAAGAGAGATGGTCAGTGTAAGAGAGTGGGGTAGTAGGTGAGACACGTGGCGAACTCTTCATTCATGGACTTGGAGATTGAAGAAATTTCATTTTGCATGTATGTAGGTGCGCTCAGGAGGCCAACTTTTAAGATGCAGAATATTAAAAGCCAAAAAATCCACAACTCTAGATTGAGTTACGGAGAGTAAATGACGTAGCCACGTGGAGAGAGAGACATTTGTAGTCTTTCCCCAAGTGTAGCCTTCGGAGATTTGGGGGATCACTAATACTCATTTTGCAATGGCTTGGAGGAGGATTGAAAACCCTTGCTATCCTTGCCCTATCTTGCTTTAAACCATTTCCAAATACCAACTATCAGCCATCATGTCCCTTCCCTTTGATTCTATCCCTCTCTGTCGAAATTTTACACTTCCAATCATAGTTTGACTAGAGATTGAAGCACATGGGTGTGGATGGAAAATGGAGAATCAAGTTTTTATTTAAGGCTATAACACCTTTTCACATGTTTTCAACAATTAAATGTTTTTGTTATTATTATTATTAATGGTTTGTTATTAGAAAGGGATGTCATTTAAATAACTTTTATATAATTAGGGGAATTAGGTGTAATTTTAAAATTTAAGAGAAAATAAGTATAATATCAATTGAGTTCAAGGGATGTCGTTGTTATTTACCAATTTCATTAATTTCAACTCAACAAGTATTTTACATTAAAAAATTATTAAAATTCAAATAATAAATTTCATATCTTCAAATCTATAGTTGACTAAAAACAAAAATTAAATTAGTTGAGTTGCTGTATAAGAATAATATGTGAGTCTTGTGATTAAAATATAGGACAAGTCAATCCATCTTTCAATACTTTTGAAGGATTTGATGATAAATTGATCCCTAAATATTTATAAAATCGTTTAAATGGTTCTAAAAAAATATAAATATAACAAGTAAATTGACTAAAATAATAAATAATAATTAATTTGTTCAATGTTTTTAATTGTGAGTTATCAGAAATGTATTTTTGTCTTGAGGGACCAATTTATTTGCCCTATTTTTTTTATCAGGGGTTAACTTATTAGTTTACTATTTTTTAAATATATTTACGTTGTCCTTACACAACAACTCAAATAAATAAATAATTTAATTTTGTTTTAAGCTAGATATAGATTTGATGATATGTTAGTAAAAAAAAAAGGAATTTGATGATATGAATTTTAGGATTTGAATTTTAGGAACTAAGAAACTTTTTGAATTAAAGTTATATGTATAAAATTTATTCTCTTTCACTAGTTTTTATTTTATATTTTATTTGTTTGTTCTCTATTTATTTATTTTTTATTTTTTAAGAATGAGATGGAGCGTTAATTTTTTTAAAAATGAAATAATGTGTTATCTGAGTATATTTTAAGGGTAATCTTTGTCATTTGTCCAAAATAATATATATAAGTATTAATAAAGGGCATTTTGTTTTAAAAATAATAAGTGGTACTTATATTTTATCATTTTTATAATAATAAAAATTACTTAATAAGATTATTAGCAGAATATCGATCACACAATTGGACTAGAGTGTTATATTAGAATAAAAATGGGATGAAGTAACTTTTCTTTGAACCTAAGGTTTTTTTTTAAGTTTTTGTTATTTATCAGGAAAAAAAAAACACAAAAACACTAAGAGCCAAAATTTTCCTCCACTTTAGCAACAAACCCGCCAATAACCTTCGAACCCTTCAACCTCCATTGATCACTCCTCGTACCCTTGAACGGAAGGGACTCCTCTTCAGGCCAATCCACGTGGCGCACGGCAGCAAGATCACCCCCACCACCACCTTCCATTGGTACCTCCCTCCGCCGCAAATCCACCATCCTCACCCGCTCCACCGCCGTGGACCCTCTCCTCGCCCTCTTCTTGGAATCCATTCTGTTCCAAAACCTGAAGAGAGAAAATCGCGGGTTGCAGAACTGAAACCTCATCCTCGATGGAGTTGGAGCAAGCTAAGCGAGAACGATCGCAGCTTCATGAACCCAACACAAAAACAACAACAACAATAACAACAATTTCCTCCACCACGAGGCCAAAACCCACGCCGAAGCGCTTCGTGAAGAGCCAGATCCCCGATTCCATCCTCAACGACCCAGCACTCAACGCCGCCATCTCCGTCCTCCCTAAGAACTACAACTTCGAGGTCCACAAGTGCGTCTGGCGCGTCCTCTCCACGGGCGCCAAGCGCGTCGCCCTCCAGTTCCCTGAGGGCCTCCTCATGTACTCCCTCCCTCTCTCCGACATCCTCACAACCTTCGCCGCCGTCGACCGCTGCTTCGTCCTCGCCGACGTCACCTACGGCGCCTGCTGCGTCGACGACTTCTCCGCCGCCGCCCTCTCCGCCGACCTCCTCATCCACTTCGGCCACAGCTGCCTCGTCCCCATCGACTCCACCACCCTCCCCTGCCTCTACGTCTTCGTCGACATCAAAATCGATGTCCAGCACTTGGTAGACACCGTCAAATTGAATCTCGAATCGAAGAACAAGCTCGTCCTCGCCGGCACCATACAGTTCGCGTCCGCAATTAGGGCCGCGAAGCCTGAATTGGAGAGTTTGGGGTTTAGGGTTCTGGTGCCACAGTCGAAGCCTCTGTCGGCTGGCGAGGTTCTTGGCTGCACGGCGCCGAAGGTTCCATTGGATTCGTCTGGTGATGAGAGTGTTTTGGTGTTTGTGGCGGATGGAAGGTTTCACCTTGAGGCGTTCATGATAGCGAACCCTGGGATTAAGGCCTTCAGGTATGACCCTTATATGGGGAAGTTGTTTCTTGAGGAGTATGATCATAAAGGAATGAAGGAGTCGAGGAAAGGCGCGATTTTGAGAGCGAGGGAAGAGGCTCGGAATTGGGGTGTTGTTTTGGGGACTCTTGGAAGGCAAGGGAACCCTAGGATTCTGGAGAGGTTGGAGAAGAAGATGAGGGAGAAAGGGTTTTGTTATACTGTGTTCTTGATGTCTGAGATAAGCCCTGGGAGGATTGCTTTGTTTGAGGACTCTCTGGATGCGTGGATTCAGATTGCTTGTCCTAGGTTATCAATTGATTGGGGGGATGCTTTTGAGAAACCGGTGCTTAATCCTTTCGAGGCGGAGATTGCGCTGGGACTAATACCTGGTTGGTGGGAGAAGAAGGAGAAGAGAACTGTGGTGCCAAATCAGGGTTGTGAAGATGGTTTGTGTTGCAAGAAGAGTGAGGAATCTTGCTGTGAGGGTAGCTGTGGAGGTGCAAAGGAAAGGAGTGATTTTGGTGGAGATTATCCAATGGACTACTATGCTCAAGATGGTGGGGAGTGGAATTCATCCTATTTGAAGAAGCTGTCTCGTCCCCCGAGAAGAATTTCTGTATCTTCGGTTGCTAACGGTGCCATTCCCCAAGAGTCTTGATTTTGTTTAGGAGAATTTTTGTATACTAGGTGCTGATAGTGCCATTTCCCGAGAGTCTTAATTTTGTTTTAGTTGTAGTTATACTCCTTTGCTCCAAGAGGATGGATTCCAAATTTCCAATAGTTTATTGTTTTGCTATGGGCTTTTGCCTCTCTCAAGTTTTGTTCTTTTGGTAGTGCAATGAATATTTAGGGGGAAAACATGTTGAATGCCGTGACTTAGTTAACTTGATTGTGATACCCACGTTGTTAAATTTTGTGTCTTATTCCCTTATTTTCAATCATCTATTGGGATCTTGTTCCATATTTCAAAGCTTGGTCTGACGTACTTAGGGTGAAGAGTGTTGCTTACTTAAGGATCATTGATTTGCAAACGAACATTATGGTAAAATTCTTACAAAATCTGGCACTGTTCATCACCTCATTTGATAAAGTAGGGTTTCTTATCTCAATTTTCATCTATTTATGATTTTATATTTTGAGTATATAAACATAAAGCATAATGGAACCAGGTGAAAATATTTGGCATTAGTGTCTTTTTTTTCCTTAAATTTTTTATTTTGATGCATTGTGGGCTACAATCATGCAGGAGGCATACTTTAAGAATAGACTTTTCTGTCCTTTTTATCTTGAATTGTGGTGTCTGGTATTCCTATTCTATCTGTGCCTCATCCTTCCCCTCCTCTCCTTTTCTCCGTTAATTTTTTTTTGGTTGCTTGGTGGGTGTTTGGCCCTGTATTGAGAGACTACGGGTATGTTGGCACCTTTTAGTCTGCAGGTTCACTTACGAATTCTGGAATTGCCTCAAGAGAATATATCTGCTTTGCTATTGGGTCTAGAATATCTCATCAAAATCTCGGATGTGGATGAGACTGAGGTTTTAAAGGTATGATGATGATGGTGTTGACAATGACATATGTTCATTCTTAAATAAAACGCCTGCTCTCTAATAATCTGTCTGTTAGCCTGCATGTGTATGTGTGTCTCTTCCTTCTATTTTCAATGTACAAGATTCATAAATGATTTGTTAAAAATAACAAGTCTGTCTGGACTACTGGAATGCCTTGGTTTCAGAACTCTTTGAGCCACACCGTATCTTGCAGAACCATGCAGCAAAACCTGCAAACATGATAGGACTTCAGAAGCTTTCTAATTATATTTTGATATAATAGCTCCGTGATTGTTAAAATCACGCAACAACATTTATCTTTTCCCTTGTTTAGCAGAATAAGATTCTCTTCGTGTTCTTGGTATCATTATAGCGTTGAGAGTTAGAACTCAAGATACTGTTGTTTCTGGGGCTCTTATAGCATTGATTTCTAGCAACGTTGTTCATAGTTCTGCAATTAATAATAGAATTTTTAAACTTTGATATGTCATACATGTGTTTGTGACTCTGTGTTGTATCCTATGTCCATGTCTGTGCTTATCTTCCCATTTTCTAGTTTCTTAAGTTTGTGCCTTAATCCCTTTTATGCCAAATGTGCAGATGGAAAGATTAAGCTGTGGCTTTTTCTTTCGGGGCGTCATTCATCAGTTGTTGAAATTGCACGATCAGCAGGATCTGGATTGAGCGGTGTCATATGCTAGAGAAGTTTGTTATGGTTATTGGTTGTGTATTTGATAGACACAAGCAAGAGAGATACAGAAATGGAGTATATTGATTTATTAATGGAAAGGAAAACTGATAGAATATGCAAAAACAGAGGGAATTCTTAGCACTAGGCAGCTGAGTTTCTCCAAGCCTTGGTCCTAATCCTTGCCTACCACGTTCTACTCCTGCCCAACAATTATACTCTTCTCTCCAACATAATTCCTCACACACACACTCTGCATATTCCCTGCCAGCACACATGGACAATAGGTGCCAAATTGCCGATATGCAATTTAGTTAGGCAAGGAGGCTCCACATGATTCACTCACGGACCTTGACCTGTATTACCATAATACCCTTGTATTTGTTTTATTCTATGCACTCTAACTCCCTTGGGAACTTGGTCCCTATCAATACCCTCCCCTTGAACAATCACCTTGTCTTCAAGGTAAAGGTTTGGAAAACAAAGACTTCCTCCTCGGTTAAATATCTTGAAAAAGATGGAGTGTAGTAAGCTTGCATGGTAGCAATGTCCTCTTGGGTCCCATGACCCTGTTTCAGGTTCCCTTGCTATGTCCAGTAAGTAATTGATACACTTGGAAAAGAAACTTGAAGAAAGGCTAGGAATTATAGAAGTGAAGTAATTCTATCTCTCATTGTTTTAGTATAGAGAAAGGTATAATTTATAGATACATTGCAAGAACTACATAATAAATGTTTACCTAATCTTATCTACTATAATAAATGCCATACCTAACATAATAAATGATAAAGACAAAAAAAAGAAACATAAATGTATGATATATTTCAACATTCCCCTTCAAGCTGGTGAATGGATATCTATCATTCCCAACTTACATATAAGCTCTTGAAACCGCTATGTGGGTAGGGCCTTAGTTAACACATTTGCCAACTGTAATCCGGAAGGAACATGTATCGTGGCTATAAGTCCACTATCCAACTTCTCCTTGATGAAGTGTCGGTCAATTTCAATATGCTTCGTCCTATCATGTTGCACAGGATTATGAGCGATGCTAATAGCTGATTTATTATCATTTAACATCTCCTTGTGACATGGCACGAAATTCTGCCTTTACACTTGATCTTGCAATAACATTTTGCTTTTTACTTCTCCAAGTCACCAAATTTCCTCCTAAAAACATACAATATCCAGATGTTGATCTTTTGTCACTAATAGAGCTTGCATAATCAGTATTAGTATAGACTTCTATAGAGAGCTTGTCATCACTTTTGAATAGTAGTCTCCTACCAGGTGTGACCTTAAGATATCGTAATATTCTTTTACTGCTTCCATGTGTCTCACTATAGGATCATGCATGAATTGTCTAACCACACTCATAGCATAAGTCAAGTCAAGCCTAGTATGGGCCAAGTATATGAGTTTTCTCACTAATTTTTGGTATTGTGCTTTATCAACACTGCAATTCTCCTCTTCACTTCCCATTCGATGGTTTTGTTCAATAGGAACACTAGCAGCTTTGCTCCCAAGCTTCCCAGTTTCTTTAAGTAGATCTAGTATATATTTCCTTTGAGAGATAAAAATGCCTTGCTTAGAGTATGTCACCTCTATTCCAAGGAAGTATCTTAATTTTCCTAGATTTTTCATTTTGAATTCAACAACTAACTTCTTCTCCATGAGTTTCTTCTCAACTGGATCATTACCTAATACAATGATGTCATCCACCTATACTAGGAGAACCATAAGTTTTCCTCTAATTGTATGTTTAAGGAAAAGAGTATGGTCCCCTTGACTCTGCCTGTATCCAAGCGACCTCATGGTTTTTGCAAATCTCCTAAACCATGCACAAGGGGACTGTTTCAAAGCATACAAAGCATTTTTTAGCCTGCATACCTTGTTTTTGCCATTGGTGACATCGTATCTAGGAGGAATTTCCATGTAAACTTTTTCCTCTAAGTCTCCATGTAAGAATGCATTCTTTACATCGAATTGATGTAAATCCCATAAAAAAAATAAGCTATAAGAGAAAGCAAGACTCTGACTGTATTTATCTTTGCTACATGAGCAAATGTTTTCTCATAGTTAATTCCATACGTCTGTGTGTACCATTTTGCAACTAGTCTTGCTTTATATCGATCTAACTCACCAACTAACCGATACTTTACAGTGTATATCCACCTGGATCCCACCGGATTTTTGTCTCTTGGCCTTTCAACAATCTCCCACGTTCCATTCTTTTCTAATGTCCTCATTTCCTCATTCATGGATTGAACCCAATTCATATCTTTGAATGCCTTTTGTATTGAGTTTAGGATTTGTATGGAATCAATAGCTGCAATGAAACATTGATGCTTCAAGGAAGGGTGTTTAGAGGAGACAAAAAGAGAAATAGGATGTTTAGTGGAAGTCTTTTTTTCTTTTCTCAAGCAATCGGTAAGTCATCTAGGTTAGGTTCACAAATATTGGAAGAGTCATTTTCTTCAGTACTTAGCACAGGTTTAGACTCTTGAATTTGTTGCTGGATCATATCGGGTTTCTTTCTCCTTTCATATACCAAAAGTGGTTTTTTTTAGCTTTCTCAAGTGGTATGGTGGAAGACACTAACTCTTGGGAACCGGATGGAGTAGTAGAGGACATTGACTCTTGTGATGATGGGAGAGGGAGAAAGGATTGAGGAAGAAAGGTCTCAGTTTCTACTAGACTCTCCCTTGAAGCGGATGACTAAAAAATGAATCAATTTCACAAAATGTAACATCCAAAGAGACAAAGAAATGATAATTGGATGGGTGAAAACATTTGTATTCTTTCTTATTAGGAGCATAACCTATGAAAACATATTGATGGCCCTAGGATCAAGTTTAGTATGATGTTGACGGTGAACATGGACAAAGGCTACACATCCAAAAACACGAGGCTGTAAACTTTGCATAATTGGAATAGAGGGAAAGTGAGACAACATAGATTAAACATGATTGACATTACGAAGGACCCGAGAAGGAGCCCTATTAATCAGGTAGGCAGCTGTTAAAACCATTTCACCCCAATAAGAGTTAAGGATAGACATTTGAAAAAGAAGAGCGCGGGTAACGTCTAGTAAATGCCTATTCTTGTGCTCTACCACACCATTTTGTTGAGGAGTATCAATACATGTAGGTTCATGTTACAAAACTATTGATTCACATGTTCTTTACCATTATCTTAATGTAATCGTTTAATGGATTTTCCAAACTGTTTTAATCATAAGATAAAATTGAACAAAGAGTTGAAAAACTTCAAATTATCATTCATAAGAAAAAGCCAAGTGACACGTGTGTAATAATCAATAAAAGAAACAAACCATTTTGTGCCAGTGATGTTAGGAATAAATGTAGGACCCCAGACATCAGAATGAATAAATGCAAAAGGTTCATCACTTTTATTAAAATTAGATGGAAATGACACTTGGTGATATTTAGCAAACTGACAAATTTCACAAGAAAAAGACTCAACTGACTCCTTTGAAAAAAGAGACAGTTACATAGAATTTATTACTTGAAAATGAGGATATCCTAGGTACGTATGGTGTAACCAAATTTGTGATGCCTGAGATTATGAATTTGCAATATGAGACGAGGCTGGTATCTTCTATCTACTATTATCTTTAGCTAGTGTATTAAGGAGATAATATAACCTTCTCTGTTCCTTAGCAACTCCAATCGTCCTCCCTATGCCAAGATCCTGAACAACACAATGTGAATGGGAAAAGGTTATAGCATAGTTAAGATCTTTGGTAAGCTTATGAACATAGATAACGTAACTGGCGAGTTGGGGAACATGAAGGACATTATTTAAGTGTAAAGAAGGGTGAAAAGAAATGATACTAGATTCTACAACTGAGGTTTGGGGGCCATCAACTACAGTGATATGGAGTTTTTCAAAAATGGGAAGTAGGAAGAAAAAAGATGGGTTTTAGAGGTCATATGATCAGTTGCACCAGAGTCAATGATCCATAGATCCTTACTTTCAATAATAGATGCATGAAAAGATGGAGAACAAGGAACCTTAGCAAACAAGGTTAGAGAGCAAGAGCCAGAAGGCTTACTAATAGAGTTATGAGAGATCATAAGTGTGTAAGTTCATCCTTACTAAGGGCAAGGACTTCATCATCCACTTAAGAAGAAGGGGCATTGTCTGATGTAGCCATAGAAGCTTGACTACTTGGCAGGCTGTGAAATCCTCCTGTGCAGCTAAGAACTTGTCTTTATCGTGAAATTTAAAGCAAGTCTCTTTAGTATGCATAGACTTCTTGCAATAGGGGCACCAACGACTATCTCGGGGAGGCATTGAAAAGGCAGAATGGGGTCCTATTTTGACTATCTTGCCAGTGACCAAAACCACTACTAGGTTTGTCATCAAGCATAACTGCCCTATGACTTTCCTCTCCCCACACAGTGTAGAACACCTCGAATATAGATGGGAGTTGCTCTTTTCTCAAAATATGAACTCGAATAGGGTCATATTCTGGATTTAAGCCAAAGAGAAACTCAAAAATCCTGTCCCTGTTAACAAAGTTTGCCAAAGTAGAAGTATCCTTGTTACATTTCTGCAAGTTTTGGTATTGCTCCAACTTAGTCCATAGACCAGTGAGAACACCATAGTAATCTGTTACAGACATTACTCCTTTCTTGGTGGAGAATATTTTCGTCTTCAACTCATAACAAGTAGCAATATCCTGCTTCTTGGAGAAAGTCTTGCTAAGTACATCCTAAACTGCACGGGATGAAGTAAGAAACATACAATTTCGACTGATTTCAGGAGTCATAGAGTTCCATAGCCATGTCATAATAAGAGAATCCTCATTATCCTAATCCTCAAGAGTAGGATCGTCCTTTTTAGGAGGACTTCCCTTAATTTAGGATGACCTTTGAGAGTATGGCAGATAACTTGAGTCCACTGCAAGTAATTTTTTTCATTCAAGTGGTACGTTGGGTGTAAAACAGGAAGGTCATTATCATTTAAAGGTGTAGGTGTCATAGCAGTAGCGGTTTTAGGTTCTGCCATGGTGATATGGTGGCTAGAGGGTGGTCAAAGTGGGTCGAAAGGGGTCAGAAAAAGAAAGGTGGCTAGAGGTGTGTAACAATGACGAGGATGAACAAAAAAAAGGGAAAAATTTGGGAAAAAAAGGAAAACAAAAATGGATAAATAACTATAGCAATTAAGGCTGTAAATATCCAGCAATGAGGGCTAAAATGTAGCAGAAAAGTGATCAGGCTCCCAGATTGGGAGCTCTGATACCAACTTGAAAAAGAAGGTTGAAGAAAGGCTAGGAATTATAGAAGTGAAGTAATTCTATCTTTTATAGTTTTAGTATGGAGAAAGGTACAATTTATAGGTACATTGCAAGAGCTATATAATAAATGTTTACCTAACCTTATCTACCATAATAAATGCCATACCTAACATAATAAATGATAAAGAAAAAAAAAACATAAATGTATGATATAATTCTACATATGATATATTTCAACAGATACCAAAAGCATCACCATATGTCTCAGCACCCTTGATGCCAAAAGTTGTAAAATCCTTTATATTCGGAATCTCTAACATCACTAACAAGCCTATACCTCATACCAATTTTGTGCTCAACTCTCATAGCCATGACAACAGCATCTTTAACCAGTTCCTTATATCCAATAAGCTTTTTAACTTGTGAGTTCCTGGACTACTCCAAGGTCTGCATAACTTGCTTCTTCTAGTTAAAATTCTGTTTAGTATTGAGGTTGCTAGTTTCTAACACCTTTCCCTGGAATTTGAATCTTCTAGTTACTTTCAAAAGCCAAGGCCACAGATCCAAAGGGTGAGTATAAACCAAGTTGAAGAGTTCAAGCCTACCCGCTTGTGTTTTTATTTCTACTTCATTAATAGTAAATGGAATGACTCTTGGTGCATTAAACTTATCCCATTCAATGTGAAATGCATTGAAATAGGATGTTTGAACCTTCATATACAAAACAAGAAATGTGGTCGAAGTGGAATAGACAATAATGCATTCAAGTGGGTTTGTGTTACCTCCTCTTGAAAGTTCTCCCCCTCTATTTAGTATCCCAAATTGAAGTAGTGTATGATGGTATCGATGCATGCAGTTCTTAAGGCCAAAATTCCGAAATTCCCATCTATATTTGTTTCTTCCTTCATTGCCTCTAGGACTATAAAAGCACTCCTAGTCCCTCAAATTTCTTTATCCACCAAAAATCTAGCCCAAATGCATGAGCCAAAAACAACCATTTTGGGGATAGCTCATTATTTTCAATAAAAAAACACAGTTTCTAAAATGCCATCTCTACCCATTTTTCCTTCTTTGTTTCTTCATGCCCTGCAGCTTCAAAGTCCTCTCTATAATCTCTGAAGTCATCGCTCTTATGGCCTTTATGCTTGTCTTCCTTAGTGGGGAAATGATTATTTGGCTGCCTAATGTACTTTGAAGAGTACCATGCACCCATGAATCTTTTAGGAGAGTTATTCACATACAAGGAATTGATCATATCAATGGTCTGAATACATCTAGTTGTCGAGTCATCAAGCACAAAAATAACATGGAAAAGTTTGTTACCGAGGTGATGCAACTGCCCAGGGAAAATTATTAGCAAAGCCTCATTTAGGTTGTTGTGCCTCCATTTAAACTTAGCATTATTTCCCCTTGTGAAGAATTATAAGTTGTCATCATTTTGGGCTTGGTCCAACAATTCCAAAACATGCTGACCTTCTTGAATTGTTAGCTTCTCAACTGACCATCCTCTGTTGCCCCAGGCTTTGCCCTTACCTCCACTCCCAACACATTTTTGAAGCTTCTAAGGAATAGAGATGGTGCTTCTGCTTCCTTTTTCCATGCGTTTGTTCGAGTAGCCAACGGAGGTGGCTCGCCGGCCACCATATACGGGTTTGGGTTGGGTGATTTTGGGGGTGTGGGTGGAGCGACATTCACCTAAACTCAAACGTCTTGCAACGTCTCTCTCAACCTTGTTCTCCTCTACAAGTGGCTCACCAGTCATCCTTCTTGATGGTCGAAGCTCTTCTGCAACTGCGATCTCTCCTCCATTCTACCTATTTCTTTTGATGTGAACCTTGATGTCGTGTGAGCCCTTCTGCATTTCAACTTTGACCTCCTCCGATGATGGTTCACTGCCTGTTGCACAAGGCCCTGAGTTTGGTGGTGCACGATCAAGTTTTATACAGCCACTGGCATGAGTATACTTGAATGCTTCTAATTTCAACACTCCTTTGTCGAGATTGTCTCTGCTTCCCCTTGATTCTCTTTTGATTTGTTTGTTCTAGGTTGAATCTGAGGTTGCATTTCCTCTGCTCGATCACAAGTATAATACTTTCACCATTGTCCTCCCATGCCTTTGACTTTTATCCTCTTTCAATCCCTTTTTCAATACCTGACTTCGCTCTCGCTGACACTACCCCCCCTGCTCCTCTTGTCGTTCGTGGCGTTGTTCATCGCTCCAGTCATAGCCCTGGCGACATCAATGATCGTCGCGGTGCTTGTTTCCATCCCTAGGAAAACTGGGAGGTTGACTTTGCCACGGGCTTACATCCTAGTGATGTGAAGAACCATCTCGTGAATAGGGGGAGCGGTATGACTCTCGGCATCAATACTGGGAATCATTCCTCTCTTTGCGAAGGGTAGAATGCTGCGAGTGTTGCACGCCCTCATGCCTCCCTAGACGCCCATTCTTTTGGTCCTCTACAACCACCAGAAGAGCCTCTCTCCGTGCTGGTGAAGAACATCTCCTCTGTTGGTCTTGATTGTCTTCCCTTAGAAGTCACATTATGCCATCCATCTTCCTCACCAAGTTCTCCGATTTAGCTTCCATCGCAGCATTCGTAATCGGCTCACACAGCTCCTTGGAAAGGAGTTCTAATGCCATTTATAAACATAAGAAAGAGAGATATAGAAATGGAGTATAATGGAAAGGAAAACTGATAGAATATGCAGAAATGGAGGGAATTCTTAGCACTAAGCAACTAAGTCTCTCCAAGCCCAGGTCCTAATGCTTGCCTACCTCATTCTACTCCTACCCAACAATTATACCTGTCTCTTTAACAGAATTCCTCACACACACACTCTTCACATTCCCTACTAGCATCCATGCACATCAAATGCCAATATGTAAGTTAGTTAGGCAAGGGGACTCCACAAGATTCACCCCCGGACCTTGACCATAATACTCTTGTATTCTTTTTATTTTATACACTCTAATTCCCTTGGGTATTTGGTCTTTATCAGTATCCTTTCTAGAGGTAATGGAATTGGAGTTGTCCCAACTTTGTGTTTTCTAATTATACTTTTACTTGGTAAAAATGTTTAGTGAAGTTATTGCATCTGGAGTCTGGTTGGCTTCGACGATTCAGAAGAGCTTGCAGCTATACTCTCTCAGGCTTTAAGGAACTGTATAGAAAGGTTTATTTCCTATCCCTTCAAATTGAAATCATTCTTGACCTTTTCTTGGAATTTTATCTTACTGAATTTGGCAGAGTGCTTAATGGGCTTTATTACATGAAATTCGAAGATGTATTTTCAAAGTTTCATCAGTTTCATAGTGAAGAGCTATTCAGGTATGGTTTAACCATATTTATTCTTTTGTACTATTGTGTGGAATGATAACTTTTGGTGATACACCGAATAAATTATGTACTTTAGGTGAAGAGTTTATAAAATCTATAGTATCCTTCTCATTGTAGGACTTGGACCATACATATGCTGGATATAATTGTAAAGTTCTTTTTTTTACCAAGTTGTGTTCAAATGCATAAAATTTGACCTTTAGCTATGATTATGTCCTAAATCCTGCAATTACAAGCATGGCTAAAGTTATCTTAATGGATTTGAATTGGAAGCATAGAAAAAAAAAATGAATGGCTCTCATAGTAGCAATTTGTTTCTGGTGTGGACTGACTTTAGATTGTGGGGAATCCACCAAAAAGAAAAGTCAAAAGTAACTAGTAACTCATGATGAAGTCATTTAGGATCTAGTTTCATTGTTTCCTTATTATCGTGCCATGCCAATTTCTCCTCTATATACTTCTAACTCTCTTGCTGGCCAAAAAAAATTGTTGAACTTGTATTTGTTACTTGTCTTGTTTGGCCTGCATCTAGAACAAAGACAAGCAGCTGTATATGAAACTTAAAGCTTTTTTGCTTTATTGCAATATCTTTATTGTCATGAAATATGACTCCTTATCCAGTTAAAAGTATAAAAAATGACAGTCTTGTACACAATAAGAAAGATACACTGAAAAGTGCCTAAGGAGCATTTGCCATGTACATAGATAAATTAGGCCCACACTGGCAAATAAGTAACATTAGAAAGGAAACTACCAGGAAAAAGGGAAACAAGTTTTTTGAATTATACCCAAAGAAGTAAATTACCCTATTTAGAGTGGCATGAACAAAACAAGCTATTTTCTAGTGGTCCTTGAGTTTGTGACATCATTAAACCAACCTCCCCTAAGTTTGTAAAATCATTGCACCACCATATCTTCCATTGCATGTTGAATAGTATGTTCGGGGGAGGATAGTGTCACTTGGATCAATGGAGAGGAGCCAAGGTGAAATTCATAAAATCTCAGGAGAGCGGATATCGATATAATTTGACCAAAAAGAAAAATTTATTTAGCATGAAGGATCTAGGCAGAAGCCCCCTTTTTTTGCGTGAATATGTTCTTTCATTATGTTTCTGTGATGTACTCTAAAGTGTAAAAAATGAGGTTTGCCCAGCAGACAGTTCACTATACTTTTCTTTTTAGTAGTTGCCTATTGAAAATAACTTTGTATAGTTAACTGAGCAGATCAACATAATCTTTGTTGGAACAGTTTCCCAATGGTAAACTATGCCATGACAACCTTCTTTACCAGCAAACCTCAAGGTTCTTTCAGATTTTGGCATGTTTGCACTGACCTTGATATTGCAAAAACCAAATCCCACCAAACTGATTGAATGGAACTATGGAATTTGTATGCACTGTGTTTAATCTAGTATTTTCACTTATTTCTAACTGTGACCCTGTTATCTAATTGTAACATTTCGTAATTTGAATTTGCTATTGCATGTTTCTGATACATACAAGGGAAGACAACTTGCAGTTGAGTTTGTCTTTGCTGCAACTAAGGAGGAAATAAATAGGAACAAAAAATAATAGGAACAGTAAAGATGAATAAAGTAACAATAAGAGAACAATGATATATGTATTTTAGAAAAAGGAATAGACAAAAGTAGTATGCAATTACAGAGTATTGATCCTGAGCAACTCAGACTCTCCAATTTGCCTAAAACAGAAAACAAGCCTAAAAGGAATATCCTCACTCACTAGGATACAAATACCCTCTTTCCCATAGCTACATACACGTGACAGCTCTCCCAGCATAACAAACTTCTCTCTCTCCCTAAACGGTTAACCCATAGCCCTCTCAATGGGCCCCCCCTAAATCAGCAATATTCCCTGCTGAATCAGCCAACAATCCTTTTCCCAAACTACCCCTAGAATTCTTCTTTTTATACACTTTGGGACCATTAGGAAGTTTGTCTCCAACAACACTCCCCTGCTGAATAACTAACTTGTCCTCAAGTTGGAATTGAGGAAAACTCGGTTTAATATCTTTAGCTAGCTCCCAGGTACTTTCAAAATCTAGCATGTCCTTCCATTGCATAAGCACCTCATTTTCCCTTCGGTCATTCACTCGTGTTGCTAGGACTGCAGCTAGCTGTACCTTCAATTCCCATTCTTCGGTGAGGCTTGCCGGGAACGGTTGGCATAGAGTCTTTGAAGCCAAACATCTTTTCAGCAGCAACACATGAAAGATTGGATGTACCAATGAGTCAGGTGGAAGAAGCAATTTGCGAGCTACCTGTCCCACCTTCTCAATTACTTCAAATGGCCCATAATACCTTGGGCTATACTTCTAGTTTATCCTTTTGGCTGATGTCTTTAGCCTTTATGGCCAGGTCTTCAAGTACACTTTATCTCCTACATCATATTCCACTTCCCTTCTTTTCTCATCAGCTTGTGCCTTCATTCTTGCATGTGCCTTTTGTAGGAACCACTTAAGTTCATCTAGCATTGGATTCCTTTTCGCTAACAACTGATTAACATCCTCAATAGCCGAGGGAAGGTTATCTCCTCTGATTAATGCTGGTGGGTCTTGATAGGGACCCCATGTATAGGAAAGTTTATGTTAGGAAGAATAAAGTAGTTGGTGGGCCACATGTAAGGCCCACCAAGAGAGTTTAGTTAAAATAATAATAGCTGTTAGATGAGTCATTCTACTATGAAAGGCAATTAGAAGCTGATTAGGCTATAAATAGAAAAGAAAAGGTAGTTTAGGAGCAGTTATTCATTCAGTTTATTGTTTTCTACAGAGTTGAAGGCCTAATATCCTCCACCTCTTGTATTCCATTCCTAGGGTTCTTGAGCAATTGCCAAGGTCCCTGTAATCAATAAAATTAGTTGATTTCCCCTATACCAGTTCTAACAATTAGTATCAGTTGCTTTGTTGTCCTGGGAGATCGCTTCAACGGCTGCCAAAGTTGAGAAGAAGCTAAAGGCAATGGAAGCATCCATGAGTATGATGTAATCGTAAATGGAGGAACAGAGAGAAACGAACGTTTCCTTGATAGCAGCTCTCACAAATCTCTCCTGATCCATGAAGAAGCTAGGTGAAAGGTTGGATTCCATGGAGAAAATGCCATATCGCGAACCACTGTTGCACCAACACCAAAGGCACAACACAGATCGCAATGATCGGGATCGAGTTGATCCATCACGTGATGAATCGTTGGGTTCGCAGTCACACTGCGAACGGCGGCTAGATGAGAACCTAGGCGGCGCCGGCAATGGTGAAGGTTTTTGGGCAAGAAACCTATGATGGCAAAGCTCAGACCAGTCGAGGAAGCTTAATGTTCCACTATTTCACAGCGAGGATGCTTATGCGTGGATGGATAGCATCGAAAGGTACTTGCAGATCTATGATGTTCCCCCATTGCAATGGCTTTTGCTTGCAAAAATCACGATCGAGAGCAAGGCATTGATCTGGTTCCGATGGTGGAAAGACACAGCTCTAGATCCAACCCGAGAAGCATTTACGAAAGCGGTGGTGAAATGATTTTAGCCAGAGTTGGCTCAAAATCCGTTTGAAGTGCCACTAGGCCTCAAACACATCAACTCTATACGAGAATGCGGGGATCTATTCGAGCTTTATGCCAATCCTCTGAAGATTTCAGATAAAAGATACCTCATTAGTCTATTCCTCAACGGCTTAAAAGATGAGGTAAAGCCGAACTTAAACTTCATTGATATTATACTTTGGATGAATTAATGAACTTGTCTGAGCTTATAGAAAGTAGAAATAAATTGCTGCAAAGATGTGCTGGTAAATTGTTCCTAAAAGTGGGGGCAAGGTGGGGAAACACCAATAGGGGCACTGGTAAAGGGTATCTCTAACAGAACTCAGGGGCAGGCATGGAGGATAAAAGTGGAATCAATAGTGGAAAGAAAGGTTTCAGACAATTAAGTGATGAAGAGTATAGAGAGAAGAGAGCCAAGGGGTTATGTTCCTCTTGTGATAAGAGATTTACCCCTGATCACAATTGTAAAAACAAGAGTATTAGAGTCATGTTACTAGAAAAAGAAACTGAAGAAAAAGAAGCCGTATGGCATGATGCAGTGCAAGAGATAGGTGATGTTACACCTAAGATGTCTGTTGATTGCAGAAGCATGGTAAGGGGCCAAAACCAGAGATCTATTAGGGCATAGGGGAAGGTTGCTGATTGTTGTGTAAGGGTTCTCATAGACCCAAGTGCCTCCTATAATTTCGTTTGCCCTGCTTTAGTAAAAAAGGCCAAATTAATAGTGGATAATGAAGCTGATTTTATAGTAACAGTGGCTAATGGGCAGCAATCCAAAGGGAGAGGTAAATGCTCAGAGGTGACCATTACATTCCCCAATATGGAGGTTATGGACACCTTCTATGTGTTTCCTTTAGATAACTCAGAACTGGTTTTAGGGTTGGCATGGCTAGACAAGTTAAGGGAAACGCGAACCAACTTTGGAAAATCAAGACTCTCATTTGAGAAAAGGGAAAAATGGGTGGATTTACAAGGAGACCCTGATTTGTGTTATAGAGGGACTGTATTGGGAACAGCTATCTAAGAAATGCCAAACCAAGGTGAAGGATATGTAGTACAGTTGTGGCCTATTTGTCACCATATGGCAGCAGGATTGCCATTTCGGCTCAAGTTCAGCAAATTTTGAACTGTTAAGTAGTTGTGTTTGAACCCTTGCTAGGGCTTTCACCTTCTCGAAGTCATGACCATGCCATCACTCTCCGGGAGGGATCTGAAATTCCTAACCTTCGCCTATACTGCTCCCTACATTATCAAAAAATAGAGATTGAGAAGCTAGTAAATGAGATGCTTACAGCAGGAATAATTCGTCCTAGTATTAGCCTATTTGCTAGCCCTATCATTTTAGTCAAGAAGAAAGACGGGAGTTGGAGGTTTTGTGTAGATTACCGGGCTCTTAACAGGATAACTATACCTGATAAATTCCCTATTCCCATCATTGATAAGCTGCTAGATGAATTAGCCAGAGCCATAATTTTTTCCAAATTGGATCTCAAATCGAGGTACCATCAAATACTCATGGTGGAGGGTGATATTGGCAAAACAACATTTCATACTCATGAAAGCCACTATGAATTCCTCGTCATGCCATTTGGCCTCACAAACATACCTTCAACCTTCCAACCACTCATGAATGACATCCTTCGGCCACATCTCTGCAAGTTTGCCTTGGTATTCTTTGATGATATACTTGTGTATAGCAAGGATGTTGATTCACATGCTGTCCATTTATCCACAATATTTGATTTGCTCATTAAAAACAAACTGGTTCATAATAAAAAGAAGTGTGATTTTGGAGTAACCAAGGTTGAGTACTTGGGCCATATTGTATCTGCTGAAGGAGTGGCCGCTGACCCTCAAAAAACTGAGGTGATAAGGGAATGGCCTACACCTAAGGACCAGAAAGCTTTAAGGGGTTTCTTAGGTTTAACTGGGTATGATCTCCATTTTGTGAAAGACTATGGCATAATTGGTAAACCACTAATGGAGTTAACCAAGAAGGACAACTTCCTTTGGTCCAAGGAAGCCCAAGCAGCCTTCAATTCCTTGAAAGAAGCAATGGTAGCACTCCCTGTCTTGGCTATCCCAGACTTCAATTGGCCCTTTGTTTTTGAAACAAATGCATCTAGCCAGGGACTAGGAGCATTATTGTCCCAACAAGGGCGCTCGATAGCTTTCTTAAGCCAAGCACTCTCACCCCGTGCCCAACACAAGTTAGCCTACGAGTGAGAGTTTATAGCCATTGTATTAGCCATACAAAAGTGGCGTCATTACTTTCTGGGAGACACTTTGTAATACTCACAGACCATCCCAGCCTTAAATTCCTAACAGACCAGCGGTTGTGGGGGGAAGACCAACTGAAATGGACGTCCAAACTATTAGGATTTGACTTCGAAATCCAATTTAGACCTGGATTGCACAACAAGGCTGCGGATGCCCTATCACATCAAATGCTTTACAAGTCAATTTCAGTGGTAAACACAAATTTATGGGATACAGTGGCAGCTGAAGTAGAAGCAGACCATCAGCGACAAAAAATTATTCAAGACCTGCAACAAGGGGGAAACTTCTACCTAGGTTACACACTAAAATAGGGCAGAGTAATCTATCAAGGGCGAGTAGTTATTCCAAAGCAATCTTCCTAAATTCCTTCAATATTGGCCGAATTCCATGATCCACCCACAGGAGGACATTCAGGATTTTTCAGAACTTATAAAAGACTTGCAGTTGCTGTATATTGGAGAGGTATGAAGCAGCAGGTAAAAAATTATCTGGTTGAATGCCAAACTTGTCGGACAAGCAAGTATGAAGCCTTATCTCTAGCAGGACTATTGCAGCCCCTGCATACACCTGACCAGGCATGGTCTGAAATATCAATGGACTTTATTTCTGGACTCCCCAAATCGAAGGCCAAAGATACTATAATAGTGGTAGTTGATCGCCTCACCAAATATGAACATTTCCTTCCTCTAGCCCACCCATTTTCAGCTAAAGACGTAGCACATATGTTTATCAAAGAGATAGTGAGACTCCATGGCTTTTCTAATGTCATTATCTCCGACAGGGACTCACTGTTTCTTAGTCGCTTTTGGTCAGAGTTATTCCTTGCTGTAGGAACCAAGCTAAGATATTCAACATAACAGACGGACAAACAGAAGTCACCAACCGTTGCTTGGAAATGTACCTCCGTTGCTTTGTCAGCACTAAACCAAGGTAGTGGGCTAAATGGTTACCTTGGGGATAATATTGGTTCAATACATCCTTTAATGTATCAACCAATACTTCTCCTTTTCAAGCCCTCTATGGCCCGCCAACCCCTATTTTGTTCAAAGAGGCAACATACTCCTCAAAAGTACCTGAAGTTCAATCCCTATTGGCTGCCAAAGATGAGGTTCTAGGAGAACTAAAGCACCAGCTGCAACTGGCTCAGTAAAGAATGAAGCAGCAAGCAGGCAAGCATCATAGAGAAGTGACGTATGAGGTGGGTGATTGGGTCTTCGTAAAATTTCAGCCATTTAGGATGAAATCACTAGCTAGAAGGCCCAATGAGAACTTATGCCCTCGGTTTTATAGACCATATCAGGTGCTAGAAAAGGATAGTCCTGTGGCTTATAAATTGGCCCTTCCACCTACAAGTCGTTTACACTCAGTTTTTCATATAAGCAAATTGAAAAAGGATGCACCCCCTTGAGCCCAGCCATATGATTTGTCGCTCAGACTGACTGAGGAGGGCATTTTGCAAGCCACACCGGAAGACATACTGTAGGTGCGGTATATTGCAGAATGGGCAGCAGAGGTTCTAGTCAAATGGCAAGTGCCAGACCATGGCACATCATGGGAACAACTTCAGTGTTTGCAAGAACAATTTCCAGCAGGTCACCTTGAGGACAAGGTGGGTTTCCAGGGGGAGTAGTGATAGGGACCCCATGTATGGGAAATTTTTTGTTAGGAAAAATAAAGTAGTTGGTGGGCCACATGTAGGACCCACCAAGAGAGTTTAGTTAGAACAATAATAGCTATTAGATGAGTTATTCTGCTAAGAAAGGCAATGAGAAGCTGATTAGGTTATAAATAGAAAAGAAAATGTAGTTTAGGAGCGGTTATTCATTTAATTTATTATTTTCTGCAGAGTTGAGAGCTCTAATCTCCTCCACCTCCTATATTCCATTCCTAGGGTTCTTGAGCAATTGCCAAGGTCCATATAATCAATAAAATTAGCTAATTTCACCCTATACCAGTTCTAAGAGGTCTATCCCATATAGCACCTAAAAAGGACAGGTATTGGTAGAAGAATGATAGGTAGTGTTGAACCGGAGTTCAACCCAGCAAATCCATCTACACCATTGCTTGGGTCTAGCAATTGAAAATCATCTAAGATAGGTTTCTAAAAACCTATTCACCACCTTGGTCTGCCCATCCATTTGGGGATGGTAGGTAGAATTGAACCTCAGCTTTGTACCCGCTTGCTTGAAAATTTCAGCCTAAAAAGTACTTAAAAAAACCCTGTCCCTATCTGAGACAAAAGACAAGGGAAACCCGTGCGTCGCTACCTCTTTAATGAAAAAATGGGCCACATCCTTGGTAGTAAAAGGATAGCATAGCCCTAGGAAATGCACTTACTTGGAAAGTCTATCAACCACAACAAATATAGTATCCATACCTTTGGATTTAGGAAGGCCTCCTATGAAATCCACAGAAATGTCTTCCCATATACGAGAAAGGATTAGCAGTGGTTGTAGAAGCCCAGCAAGGGATAAAGCTTGATATTTGTTTCTGCAACAGATTTCACAAGTCTACACATACTTTTGAATTGTTTGCTTCATACCTTCCCACCATACAAAACCAGCCAAGCGATTGTAGGTGCGAAAGAATCTCGAATGTCCCCCCAAAACTGAATCATGGAGTTCTTGCAACAATAAAAGGATTCCTAAGGAGCTCTTTGGACTAACCAACAACTTTCTTATAAGCATAAAGATTGTTACAATCTGTGAATATTTGTAATTAGGGAAAATATATATCTGTAATTATTGTGTACTTATTGCACATTGCCTATATATACTATCTCTGTTGTATAGTTTAGACACATGGATTCATCCTATGATTTTCTTTCTTTCTCTGTTTCTCGACATGGTATCCATAGCCTAAGAAAGAAAGAAAACCTTACTCCGTGTCGTCAGGAAGGCCCACTGTCCTTTGGAGATTTTTTTTTTTGGCACCAATAGCCTTAGTTCGCCACCCTTTCTCACCGCCGGTGGGTTTTCCAGCGCCGTTCCAGCATTCGACCCCACCTGGCTTCACCGTTCCCTGCTCAACCTACCCTCTATGGTTTAGTTGCGATCACATCCACGCGCCTTCACGTGTCGCTGCTATCTCGCGCGGCACTGTTCATTGATAGCCATCTCTACCGCAAGTGTGGGCGCGTCCGATGAGCTTTTCGGCCACTTCCGTCGTCGCCGAACTTTCCCCACTCTCCCCTTTTTGGATTTGCCTGCCTTTTTGCCATTCGTGCACTTCGCAGCCATCGTATTTTTAAAAATACCACTTTTGCCCCTATCCTCTTTTGAGCCATGGATACTGGCAACTTTTCCTTTGATGATAAGAGTGCTCCAAAGGCTAAGCCTCCAACATTCACTAGCTATGTCAGTGTGCCTCTTTCCACTAACAAACTTGATAACAACAAATATGATACTTAGGCATCGGACATCAAACTTTGGTTGACAGGATAGGACTATGCTGACCACCTCACCATGAAGGCTATAGACATCCCGATGGATGGATGCCCCCGTTGGGTTAAGATTGATGCCAAGCTACGTAGCATTCTCAAATCCACCATTGCTCCTTCCATCAAACAGATCTTTTGGGCTCATGTCACTTGTGAATCTGTTTGGGCGCAGGTGAAGGCCTTCTTTACCAATGACACTCAACGTCTCTATCGTGTTTATCAGGATCTCATGGATATCATTGCTCCTCGCCAGCTTGATGATTCTATGTCCTCTTATTTGGGTAAGATTCACGGTGCTTTCCATGAATTCAATGAACTCTTGCCCTCTACTGATACCCCGGAGAAGGAGTTGGAGCAACGTAGCTCTTTCTTTATGCTCTTGGCCCTTTTATGGATTACCTCCTGAATACTCTGCTACTCGTGATCAGCTTTTGGGATCATCGACTGTGCCTACTCTCTCCATGGTGTCTGCTTCTCTCCTTCGGGTTCTCGGCAAATCACTTATTGAGTTGCTCCTTCCTCCAGTTTCGATTGATACCTCTACTCTTATCACGCAAAGTACCATTCGTGGCCGTGCTCAAAAGTCTCGCCCTAAGTGTGATTACTGTCATAAGCCAAGCCACACCATTGATCGCTGTTACTCTCTGCATCCTTATCTATGCCCTACTGTGAATGTTGCCCAGGCTGGTGTTCCTGCTCCCTTGGACCCATCTGCTCCACATCCATCATCTCCAATTGACTATGCCGATTTCCTAAAGTGGTTTGAGCAACGTCAAAACTCTGGTTCTATTTCCTCTGTTGCATACTCTGGTATTTATTTGCTTGTCTCTCTCAGTCGGCCTCATTAGGTCCTTGGGTTCTTGATTCCATTGCCACTGATCATATCTCCAATAGTAAAGCTTTATTTTCTATGCTTTCTACTTCTAGATATTTACCTATTGTCACTTTGGCTAATGGAACTCACACACAGTCTCATAGGGTCGGCACTGTCCATCCCCTTCCTTCCATGTCAGTTGATTTCGTCCTTTATGTTCCTGGTTCTCCATTCAACCTACTATCTATTTCTAGGTTAACTGAAACCCTTAACTGTATTATTTCATTCATTGAAGATTCTGTTTACTTACAGGACCGGAGCATGGGACGGATGATTGGCACCGGATGTGGGTCTAGTGGCCTCTATTGGCTCCACCCCCCATCAAGTGTTTGCTCTCTCACCACTGATCCTCTCACCCTCCATGCCTAGTTAGGTCATCCCAGCTTTGCCAACTTGTAGTGCATGATGCCTAGCCTATCCAAACTATCCAGTTTGCCTTGTGAGTCGTGTCAACATGGGAAACACACGCGGAGTCATTTTCCAGAAAATGTTAGTAGTCGAGCTGCATTTTCCTTTACTTTAGTTCATTAAGATATTTGGGGTCCTAGTCGCATGGTGTCTAGTTTAGGATTTCGTTATGTTGTTACGTTTATTGATGACTATTCTTATTGTACTTGGTTATTTTTATTAAAACACAGGTCTGAGTTATTTTCTGTTTTTAGTAAATTTTATCAAAAAATAAAAACTCGTTTTGGTGTTCCTATTCACACTTTACATAGTGATAATGCAAAAGAATATTTGTCTCATAATTTTCAACAATTTTTAGCTTCTCATGGTATTCTTCACCAGACATCCTGTGCTCATACACCTCAACAAAATGGGGTTGCTAAGCGTAAGAACCGTCATCTCATTGAAACCACATGTACTCTTCCTCTTCATAATCATGTACCTTTCATTTTTGGGAGGATGCAGTTTTAACTGCATGTTATTTAATTAATTGTGTGCCCTCTACTGTTTTGAACTACTAAGTTTCGCATTCCATCTTATTTCCCTATGACCCATTGCATTCCTTTCCCCACATGTTTTTGGGTCTTGACCCCTTGCTTTGTTCCCCACCGATTTGAACAAAGCAAGTTGGTTACACTCAGTCTTAAAAGGGTTTTCGGTGTTTTTCTCCCACTCTGCATCATTATCTCGTTTCCACGAATGTTACCTTTTTTGACACTATTCCTTTCTTTGACCTATCTAACCATTCCACCCCTTATGTTTAAGAGGAACTCCTACTTCCTATGATCTATGTGCCTTTGCCACCCCTTCTACCTACACCTCCACGTCGCCCTCTTCAAGTCTACCATCGTCGAGCCCGTCTACTAGCTGAGCCTTTCCTACCTCCAACACCCATTGCACCTAACCAGCAGCCATTGCATGCTCCTGCTCCTTCCTTTGAGCCTGTCTGAGCTGATGTGGAATCTCCTCCGATGCCTGATCCTCCACCACCTTCGGTCTTGCCAATTGCACCTGATCTTCCCATTGCCCTTCATAAATGTACTTGTTCTACTCGTAACCCATCTCCTTACTATACTGCCTTGAGTTATCACCATCTATCTTCTTTACATTATGCTTGTTTGTCTTCTTTGTCTTTTGTGTCTATTCCTAAGACTACAGGTGAGGCACTCTCTCATCCTGGTTAGAGACAAGCTATGATTACTGAGATGTGTGCACTTCAGGATAGTGGTACTTGGGAACCGGTGTCTCTCCCTCCGGGTAAATTTGTGGTTGGTTGTCGATGGATTTTTACTGTTATGGTGGGGCCTGATGGCTAAATTGATTGTCCTAAGGCTCGTCTTGTAGCCAAAAGGTACACTCAGATCTTTGGTTTGGATTATGGTGATACATTCTCCCTTGGTGCCAAGATGGTTTCTGTTCGTCTGTTTCTCTCTATGGCTACTATGCATCGTTGTCCTCTTTATCAGTTGGATATTAAGAATGCCTTCCTCCGTGGTGATCTTGAGGAAGATGTTTATATGGAGCAACCTCCTAGTTTTGTTGCTCAAGGGGAGTCTTCTGGCCTTGTTTGTTGTCTTCGAAAATCATTGTATGGTCTTAAGCAGTCTCCTCAGGCTTGTTTTAGAAGGTTCTCTACTGTGGTTCAGCAACTTGGTATGACTCGGAGTAAAGCTAATCATTCTGTGTTTTATCGTCATACTTAGAGAGGTTGCACTTACCTAGTTGTGTATATTGATGACATTGTCATTACAGGGAGCGACACTCAGGGTATAACACAGATCAAATAGCACTTATGCAAGCATTTCCAGACTAAAGACCTTGGCAAACTCATATACTTCTTAGGTGTTGAAGTAGCACAGTCCAAAGATAGCATAGTTCTCTTTCAGAGAAAATATGCTATTCTAGAGGAAACAAGTTTACTTGCTGCAAAACCTGTTGATACTCCTATGGATCCTAATGTCAAGCTCCTACCAAATCAGGGGGAGCCACTATCTGACCCTGGGAGATATAGAAGATTGGTTAGGAAATTGAACTATCTCACAGTTACTCATCCAGATATTTCTTTTGCAGTAAGTGTGGTTAGTCAATTCCTAAACTCACCATGTGAAGCTCATTGGGATGCTGTTATATGTATTTTGAAGTATGTCAAAGCTTCACCAGGAAAATGACCTATTTATGAAGATAAAGGGCATTATAATATAGTTGGGTATTTTGATGCAGATTGGGCAGGATCCCCTTCTAATAGCCATTCCACTTTTGGGTATTGTATACTTATTAGCAGCAATCTTATATCCTCGAAGAGTAAGAAGCAAACTGTAGTGGCACGGTCTAGTGCTGAGGTAGAGTACCATGCCATGGCCTCAACAACATGTGAGCTTATCTGGCTTAAGCAACTCCTCAAAGAACTTCAATTTGGGGAAACCAAGCACATGACACTTGTTTGTGACAATCAAGCCGCTTTACATATTGCACCAAATCTAGTTTTTTATGTGAAGACCAAACACATTGAAATTGATTGTCACTTTATCAGAGAAAAGATTCTATCTGGAGATATCACCACAAGCTTCGTCAATTCTAATCACTTAACTGGTAGATGTTCTCACCAAATCATTGAGAGGTCCTATAATAAGTTACTTATGTGACAAGCTATGTGCATATGATCTATATGCTCTAGCTTGAGGGGGAGCGTTAGAATCTGTGAATATCTATAATTATCTGTAATTAGGGAAAATATATCTTTGTAATTATTGTGTATTTATTGCACATTGCCTATATACACTATCTCCGTTGCGTAGTTTAGACACACAGATTCATCCTATGATTTTCTCTTTTTCTCTGTTTCTCAATAGAGATAAAATCTCCATCTTCTTCTTGTAACTCTTCATATGAGTCTTCATCATTAGAAACTTTAGCAACTTTCATTGCCTTTCCCTTGTTTTGTTTTTTGTGTGAAGACCTCAAAGCCACAGATTTAGTTTTCTCAATGGCTTCACCATGAACCTCAGAAAGCATAACCTCATAGGTTTTGATGGATCCAATGAGAGCATTTAACCTAAGGGTTTGAAGACAATAGATTGTGTAAGGATTGTAACATTTGCTTCTATAATGATTGTAACCTTGGGAAGCCATTTAGAAGGAAGGCTTCTTAGAATATTCCTTACCATTTCAGGCTTTGAGTACCTCTTACCCAGGCCTTTAAAGTTAGTTCACGATGTGCATGAACCTGTTAGTCATTTCATCAATATTTTCTTGATCTATAATTTTAAACATCTCATATTGGTAGGTTGACATGTATATTTTGGTTTCCTTGACCATCCCTGGCAATAGGGGTCTTGAGGAGAGTCACCTAAAATTTTCTGTCCCTTGTTCAATGAGAACAACTAATGTTTTAGTCATTTGGCCTATGCAATAGGTGGGTTGCACCATCAACAAATTCTCGGATCACCCTGGAATTTGAAGAGGAAAAGAAACTCTTCAAGGAAGGAAAATAAAGAGAATGCAGAAATGGTATAACCATTGTGGCAGCATCAGAATCAACCACCATAGGGTTCAATCATGATCAACATACATCCTAGGAATTTGAGAGAAACAAAAACATGAAATTAAAGTAGCAAAGTACTTATTGGATTTGGAAAGAACGATAAGAGCGAATAAAAATAGTGCTGGTTCAAGTCGAAGTCCCCTAGTTTGAGAAGAAAAGTATTATTTTGTGTGAATGTTTTGTTATTAGTAGAAATGGTCAAATGAGATCAAGAAGAAAGATTTATAACCATTAAAGAGGTCGAACGACTTGGATTGATCCTTATTTTAGTTCCTAAATTGCAATTGTGAATCTTATCAACGACCTAGGACTATACTGAGGCAATCCAGTGAGTATAATTCGATAAGAGAAATACATTTATTGCCATGGAAAAAGAAAAACATGGGACCAATGAATTCGACCACTTGCCTAAGCACTATTCCTAAGAACCCCCAAAATTGATAGGAAGAAAGTTCAAATATTCTCAGAACCAATAAAGCTCATATCACAAGAGGTTGTGTACTGGATAAACATCTCGACTTAGGTTCTTAGTTCAAGGGGTCATAACCCTAGACACCGACCAATCTCCTCAAGCAAATCTTCATTAATCGAAAATTTGAACTCTCGATTGCTTTCGTAATAGTGAGCGATTCCTCTATTATTGGCACACTCCCATATAAATCCCAAGCAAGTTGGTCGGGACAAAAATCGTGGGCTTTTTTACCCCAAAAAAATTTTTTTTTTTTATCTCTATTCATTATGATATTATTTAACTATATACATCGTTTTTGTAAATAAAGCAAAACAGCTCACACATAAACGAATTATAAAGCATTAAACATTGACTATCGAGTGTTTTATGTGATTGCATGTTTAGCAGTGCAATGGATCCAAGCAACATGTGGCCAGTGTGTCAATAGTAAATCGGCTAGTTGTTGGTTGAATTATGATCTGTTATACTTTTTCCAGTTAAACGATTTACACATCACATTTGGCAGCCCAACGTATTAGCTTTCACAGGCTACCTATAAAACCAATCTCAAATGAATACCAGGTGAGAAGCAGGTGAGAAGAATTGTTTTGAATTTTTTTTTTTTTTTGTAGAGTGAGTGGTTGAAAAAAAAATGGTAGGGAGGTTTTTTATGCTTGTTCATTATAATTGAGATAATTCAAAGCTCACAAGATGGAGTGCAATTTTGCTATCAAAATCCACCACTTATTAGTGTTTGTTCATCTGTGACGTTTTCTGAGCTTCATGCCAAAATTCTTCACAAGTTTCGCGCAAGAAATAAGGAAATAATTCAAATGGTGTATTCGCTACCTATATTGATTGGTCAAGATCCAGTTCGGTATAGGAGTTGCAGTATTGAAAGTAACAATGACTTAAAGATGATGTTTGATTGTGATAATCAATCTTCTGAACTTTATGTTATAAAGGTATTCATAGCTTTAGGAGAGTTGCAGATACCCTTTGATGGGAGCACTCCCATTCAAACATTTGATGGATTGTCTTTAACTCAACATTCTTGGATTATTTCGATGCCAAGTACAATGGTTAATGAAAACTATGTAGAAGTAAATGCAAATAATGTGATGAATGGGCCAACTTTAAGAGAACTGGTAGTCGAGGTTGGTAGGGAGGTTCCATTTGACGGTCCAGTTGCCGAGTATGAGCCTTACAATGAGTTGAGTTCTGAAAAGGAGCCGAACGATGATAAAATTTTATTTACAGTGTTATTTGTTTTTCTTTTTGTAACTTTTGTGATTTAATTTTTAGTATTGTCTAAAATTTTTGTTTCTGTGGTTAGTGAAATCATTTAAATTCTTGTTCATCCTTTTACTGTTATTAATTTTTTTTATGAGGTATGTGATTAGTTTATTATTTAGTACAATTCATTGATTATTTACATTGAATCTTATGATATTTTGACTATACTTGAAACTTGTCTATGCCGCAATATGATGATGATGAGATAATACCTGCTACCCAGAGTCAGTATTTGACACAATCTCTTGTGCGATCCGAAAGTCAATGGATTGGCTATTATTCAAGGTTGAATATGGAAGCAACACATGTGACAATGGATGCAAGGTTTAGTGGCATTTTTGGTAGTAGGGATATTGTGCAATTATTTAGAGAACACCCTTTGTAGGAAGGGCAGCAGTTCCCAAACAAACAAAGAGGTTGTACTACTTGCAATTAAAAATCGTAGCATCTGAATGGGAGTTGAGTACAAGGTTCACGAGACAGATCAAACAAAAGAAATAAATAATCTTTAATTTATTGTACCATAGACTATACTATAAACAAACCAAATTTCTAAATTCATCGAAACCTTATTGTTTGTCAGAAAATAAGTTATTATAAAATCTCTAACCTTAAACTAAACTTACAAACTATTTTAAACTTCTGTAATAATCTATATAAAGTTAGCTTAACCAAACTATGGCCACATTACTAAATTGTTATAAAGATTAATTATTCACAAGTACAACATATCAAAATCTCAAAACTTAACAAATTCTTATAAACTTTATTTATCCGTGAACAAAATGTAAATAAATTCTCAAAAACAAACAAAATTACTTAAGCAACAACAAACCTAAATTAAACTAAACTTACATATTGAAAATAAATATGAATATATATAACTAAATAAACCAAACATTATTAATCTCTTAGCAATCTTAAACATTTAAATAAATGTCATATATTAAAATCCATAAACTAAACAAATTTAATTAAACATGCATATTTATAGGCTGCAAAAAAAAAAAAAATAGTTCATTCCTAAAATTCTTTCAAGCAACTAGTTTCATGCATATTATTAACTAAATTAAATTTATAGACTACAACAAAAACTAGTTTATTCCTAAAATTATTTCAAGCAATTTGTTTCATGCATATTATAAACTAAATTAAATTTATAGACTACCAAAAAAATTAGTTTACTCCTAAAATTATTTCAAGTAATTAGTTTCATGCATATTATAAACTAAATTAAATTTATAGCCTAAAAAACAATTAGTTTATTCCTAAAATTATTTCAAGTAATTAGTTCTTACAAGTACATAAATTAAAATAAATGCATTACACTATTGAAATAAAAAATATACTATTTCAAGTCATTAGTTCCTATAACTTCATAAACTAAAAAAATTCATTAAACTATTTCAAGTAATTAGTTCCTACAAGTACAAAAATTAAAATAGATGCACTACACTATTCAAATAAATGAATACAGTATTTCAAGTAACTAGTTTCTACAACTACATAAATTAAATAAATGCACTACACTATTCAAATAAAAAAAATACACTACTCAAATGAATACACTACACAGCCTAAACCCAAAAAAAAAACACTCCTTAAATAAATGCACTATACCATATAAAAGAAATAAAATTATAATATTTAGCTAAAACAAATTACTTGCGCATCTAGATTTGCGGAGATATGCTCGCACTGATCCTAACAGTAATAGATTGTTTTCCCCCATGCCTTTTACACTACTTTTCTTCCACTCCCCACTCCAACTCTCTTACAAGATTAAAAAAGAGTTAATGCTCACTTTAGTCCTTGACATTTTATGGATGAGTCATTTTAGTCCATCACTTTTAAAATGAATCAATTTGGTGTCTCATATTTACAATCGTAAATCAATTTAGTCTCTTTGTTAACATCCGTTAAACCACCATAAGACCAGAGTACCTGGTGGGGATAAAGCTCGTCATGAAGGAGACGAAGCTAATGACGAGCACTTTTGAGAGGAAATAGAGCTCATCCAATAGGAATTAGATCTCAGCTGATAAAACATAGAGCTCGGAAAATGGGAGAAGGATTTAGGACGAGCTCTATTTCCTATTCGGCGAGCTCTAATTCCTCTTGGACGAGCTCTATTTCATATTGGCTGAGCTCGTACCTCATACCTCAGAGCTCGCAACTTTACGCCTCGAATGAGTTCTATTTCATGTTGGCTAAGGTCGTACCACTCTGTCTCCCTCAAGATGAACACTATCCCCACCAGGCACTTCGCTAGCGGTGATTTAACATAATGATTAAATTGATTCATTTTTATAAATGTGAGGAACCAAATTGATTCATTTCAAAAGTGATGGACTAAAATGACTTGTGCATGAAATGTCAGGGACTAAAATAAGTATAAACTCATTAAAAAAAATAAAACAACAAAGATCATAAACGGTAAGGTCCACCACAAAAAGGATCTCGCTTTTATAGTGGTCCTACATCAATAATATGTTGGGCTGCTGGCCGATTTAATCAATTCGTTTGGCTTAGAGCCATAAATGCAATTTGGATGAGTGTTGGTCGTATTCTTCTCTGCAATCCCTACACCGCCTACAACATCTGCGACAACCAATTTGACCACATGTATTTTGTTGCACAACTGGCCGTTTTTTAAACTGACAGATACCATATTTCGTTTGGCAGTCAAATGTTTTATGTTGGTTTTTCATTTTACTGTTAGTTGTTTTGCTATAATTCAAAAAACAATGCATATACATAAATAATATCAGAACGGATGGAGATTCGTAAATAAGCTTTTTTTTTTTTTTTTTAGTTAAAAGCCATGCAATTATATTGCACTATGAAGACAAAGGCAAGTAACTAATTCCAAGTATTCTACTTCCACTTAGTGAAATCGAAACTAACTTGAGTGTTAGAGTTCCTTGCAAATTCACACTGCCAAAATCACACCCTCAAGGCTAGAGTCACACATTCAATATTAAACTAGTAGAAAAAAACTCAACGAAGTTCAAGGCATGAACAAATATAAATTAAGCAAATATAACATCCATTATAATATTATCAATAGTTAGTTTTTGACTTTTTTTTGTCGTGAGTCACTTTAGTTCCTAACTTTTAAAATGAGTCAAATTAGTTCCCAATATTACAAAATGTGAGTTAAATAAGTCTCTTATTTTATTTTTATTTAACATTTTATCAATTAAATGATAATGTATAATGTTAAGTGATACCTTATCAGATCATATATCATATGAAATATAATAAAGTTTAAAATAACTTATTTTAATATCGAAAATTATATAAAATGAGTCATTTTATAATTTAGAATGAATATTTAAATGGCTCATTTTATATATTTTTAGATATCAAAATAAATCATTTTAAATTTTATTCTATATCAGATATCATATGGTATGTCAATGTATCATTTAAGGTTATCTATCATAATTTAATTACTAGAATATTAAATAAGAGTGGGTTGAGGGACTAACATAATTCACATTTTATAATGTTGATAATTAATTTGACTTATTTTAAAAGTCATAAATTAAAATAACTCATAAATATAAAATGAGAGATTAAAATGAATATAAACTCATAATTTAACGCACCGGAGTCTCACCCCTATCCCATTCAGTAAATCGAGAATTAGTCTCCACCCTTTTCTCTATAAAGACCATAATTGTCCTTAAAACAAATGCTATCGCGGCCGCGGGTGGGGAATTCTTGCCGGCACCCGAAGAAACAGAGCTTTTCTTTGCAATCTCTCCTCAAATCTAGTCTAGACCATAAAAATGGGACTAACGGTGAACAATTAAAACTGTTCCAAACCTGGTGCCCATCTTAGCAAAACCGAATCCTCGTAATTTAGGTTGGAGAAAGAATTAGAAAACACCGCATCGCATGACAAATATAATATAAGAGAAATAATAATTATATTCGTAGAATATAGAATATCATATTAACTCATACGTCCTTTATGGTTAAATGAGGAGCGGAAAATATTTGAATGAAATCCATAATATATCTATTTAATAATAGACGAGGTGTGAGTTGACACGTGTCGCACATCCTACGAATCCAAATATCTCGGCTCACAATATATACAAGAAACCAGCTACAAAACAATAACGTAGTCTATTGTACTCATTCCCTGAACACAATACTCCTTTTTCCTTCGCAATTGCAAGATCCCTTGCATTCACATTCAGTCATTTACAGCAGCCAGCAGCAGAAGCTTCTACACAGAGAGAGAGAGAGAGGGAGAGAGGGAAATTGGAGATGGGTCGCAGAAAAAACTGGGTGGACTCGTTACCAGAGGATCACCACACCCCGTGTTCACCTGCTGCATCACCGTCATCATCGTCGTCAGTGAGCGAGGCCTTGCTGTTCACCACCTTGTGCATCATTGGCCTCCCCGTTGATGTTCACGTCAAAGATGGCTCCGTCTATTCTGGAATCTTCCACACTGCTTCTGTCGATGGGGATTATGGTCCGCTTCTTCTCTTCCTTCCTTCCTTTCTTTTTTTTCAATAATTATTTCTCAACTTTTATTTTTTTTTAATGGTAAAATCGTTTCCCGTATTGATTTCCTCAGAAGCTGAAATGATGTAACTCTTGTTGAATAATCATGTCTGGTTTTCATCTGGGTTGGGTTTACTTCGTCCTTGGTTTTGTTTTCACCTTATTTCTCTTTCTAGCGATAGCAACCTTTTTTGTGAAACATGAATTCTAGATCCTAAGACGGTCGATGGTGTTTGGTTTCACTGGGCTTGTGTGACCTCATATTAGCTGAGGAGATATGAGGGATTGAATTGGTGATTGAATCTTCAAAAAATCCTTTCTTCTAGTTGTGTTTGTTTTACTATTGGATTGGATCTGTGGGGTTACTGAATAGACTTATGATGAGTTTCTTTGACTGTTGTAAATCACTGAAGCGTAGCATTGATCTTGACTGTTGTATCACAGGTGAATTAAAATGGATGATTACCAAAGTCAGACCTGAGTTTTTATCTCTCTTTTCTTTTAATAATTTGGCCTTGGCTTCAACCCTCATTTTAAATTTTGTTGGCCTGTTGCATTTAGATTTTAATGGTTTAATTGTAAACATGATTTATGACAAATCACTATGGCATCAATTGTCTTCTGATCAGACAAGATTTAGTTGTTGTTGTTGTTGTCATCGTCATCGTTGTTGTTGTTGTATTGTATAATTAGAAACTTATTGGCATTTTCTTGCTTTGTGCAATGTTCAGGTATTGTTTTGAAGAAGGCAAGGATGACCAAGAAGGGAAAGGGAAAAACCAATGTGGAAAAGGATGGTTTGGTAGATACATTGGTGATTCTGTCGGCTGATCTTGTACAAGTTGTTGCTAAGGTAGGTCGCTCATACCATGCAATGTATCTTTTTTGAGGCCAAGCATATCTCAATTAGAATATAACTATATGCTTAATGTGCATGTGGTTTTGTATGTAGGAAGTAATGCTTCCTGCTGATGGTGTTGGTGGAAATATAATTGGTGATGATGAGGAAGCAGTTGTGAACAATGTTTCTTGTTCTGAGAGTCCAACATGTGAGGTAGAGAATCAGACAGGGTCTTTGATGGATGCAAAGCTGGTTAATCAATCAAGGTACTGTCTTCTATCAAATTCATTCACATGGATGGAAAGATTTGTGTTTAGCGTTATCAAGTTAGTTTGTTATTGTTTTATAGCCAACTCCCAAGAAAATAATTGGTTGTTTCTTCCTTGTTTGCCACTTACCATCTTAGCTTTTGGTTTATGCTTTTTAACTGAAGAAAAAAGAAATCCCCTTCCACACACATCCTGAGATGTTGGTAAATATAAATGCAGATTTTGATTTGAACAGTTTGGATGTATGTTTCTGCCATCTACATTTAGTCATTTACATTCAGAATCAACACTTGTGATCTTTGGAACCCAAGTTAATTTTTTTCAAACACTGTTACAACTTGAGTTTGTTGATTGTACAAGGATGATTCACTGGCTTATTAAGCCAGCGAATTATGTACAACCTTCTTGAAACTTGGTTTTAAATATATCTCACTAGACTCCTTTGGGCTTTGTCCATTGTTATATGCCTCAAGTAACTGCTTCACTTTAAAAATATCTCGAAGCCATTTACAAATTCAGGTTAACTGTCTTTTATTTTTTATTGGATAGAAATTATAGATTTTAACTTATTACAGGGATTCCAATAACTTCTTTTTTTCCCTTTATGTTGTAGTTGTAAAAACTTAGGGTTCATAGCTTATCCAGATAAGAGTAAAGAAATTTAGTAGATGGCCACACGAGGAATAAAACTGTCAAGTGGCATTGTAGTGTGTCACAGGCTTCCATGTGATGACTTTTCTGTGTAACAGCCTTTCTCCCTGGTCCTTAGATAATAATGATTGTAAGTTTTAAATGAAAAATTATAATAAAATACATGGCAAGTGGATACATTTGTAATGTGAAATTGTGTTTCAAGTTCCAGTTATTTCAATAACAAAGGCAGTATATTTTAAAAGCTTTTGGTTAAACTTAAAAATCAATTTGAAGTCGGAAACTAGCTGTTGTTTTCTACTCTAGATCAATAAAATTGAAGGTACATGATTTACTTATAAATTATGAAACTCAAATAAGGATGTTGAAGTGGCACATTCTATATCCTTTGTATTTATTTATTATTATTTTTGGTCGAAATTTAATTTTGTTTTTGACTAACATAGTCATCTGGTACGCCTATCTTTAGTAGTCTTTACTATACATACAGTAAGATTTATTTTACTGACATATGTATAGGCAGTAAGTTTCCAATAATGTACACAAAAATAATCTAAAAACCCATCTCATTTTCACCATACAAATTTTCAATAAACCGTTGTACTCATATGGGGACTCTCATTTTTACTAGTTTCATCTCAACCATTGAATTCAAGAAGTGGTTTTCAAAACTAACGGCACGATACTTGAATCACTATATTTATTGTTTTCGTAGGTAGATGGCATTCCCACATTGTGTACTAATTTGGAGTATCAAGGTTTACTGTTTTGACTTAAAAATGGATATTCAAGTAGTTGAAAATTGTTAGAATCTTACAATTCATGATTCAAATTGCATGATTCAATGCGATTTAATATGCTAGCGATTTGTATCATGTATTGTAGATGAGCTTGAATCTTACAAAACATGTGTGATTTGGTGCAGTTTCATATCACCGGTACATTTTGGACGATTCAACCATTCAGTAATTTCATTTTGTTTTTGATTATTTATTGCCTAGTTTTCATTCTTTTAAAGTTGTGGTATCACACAATCGCTCACTCACTCTATACACCTTATTTGGCTGTTCTACTGTTCTATTTTCGTTCTTTTGAAATATGGGTTGTACAGTTACTCATTCACTCTATATGCACCCTATTTGGTTGTTCCATTGTGCTATTTCCATTCTTCTAAAACCAAAAGACTTAGTAATTCACACAGTTACTTTATATGGCTCCTGAAGATTAGGAAGAAGAGAAAGAAGGGTGTCACACGAGAACATTTTTTTTTTTTTTTTTGTTTCTTTACAAGTGAAATATTGCTATGCTATTTAATTATGAATCTTACGATTTACGATACAATTCGATTCATGATTTGGAAAATAATCTTTCCAATTCACGGATTGTATCATGATTTGACGACCATTTTAGATGTACTTTTTGTGAATATGATTTGATTAGCTATTCAGGTTCTTTACTAGAATTCCTCTTTACAATGCCCCTTCATTCCTCCCTCTTCTAACTGAATGCCAATTTAAGGAGAAGAATAAACAAAAAGAGAATGGACTCTTTTACTATATAAAAAAGGGGATAATTTTATTTTCAATCCAAAAAACTTAAGTTGTTATGGAATTTTGTTATATTTTTATTAAGTATGTTTGGGAAAGCTATAAGATTACACAATAATCACTTATTTGTATAATCGTTTTTTTATATAATTGGTTATGTGAGAATCAATTTGTGTTTGGATATTTCAGCTAAAAGTGGTTTTAAATTAATATGTTTTCTTGGATTGTATGAAAAAGATTGTTTTTGCATGATAAATTACTAAAAAGGGTATCAACTTATTTGCTTATATTGTACAATATTTTATACTTTGGGTTAATTTGGTAAAAGTATCATGATTCCAAAATAATCAGCTTCTGTTTGTAATCACAAGCTTCAAAAAGTTGCTTATGATTATAAAGTGCTTTTCAGCTTAAAATTATCAACTTTTGATTATAATTTACTTTCTTTCTTACCAAACAAGATTGCTTTGGAAAAAGCTTTTCTTTTTTTTTTTCCCTTTTTGTTGGAAATTTGGGGAGGTTCCCAAACATGCACTTAACTCACCAGATTTTCCTTGCTGGAGCACAGTTAATTTGTGAACATGTAGATAAACAATTGCAGATTGTTGATGGCATGATTCTAATTTGTTAACAATCATAATATGATAATTCTCAGTGGCTACCATACCAAACAATTTGGTCTCACTAGATAGAAGATTCGCAAAAATACAGATTTGTGACATTATTTTATTTCATCCTTTGGCACTTGGCAACTATTTTATTGACAGACAGGCTGGAGATGACAATTCAAAAGGGAATGCTGATGACTGCAGACAGACATCTGAGTTTGTTAGAGGCAAAACTGTATGTTTGAGTTGTTGCCATGTGAAAAGCTAGTAATTCTAAGTTGGATTTCTGCACATTTGGGTGGCTTGTATTTCCATTTTTTCCCCCTAATACTGTGGTTTTCTACAGGATGAAAAGATTCAAAGCCATCATTCAACCGATGAAAGTAAGTTAGATTTCTCCAATCTGTACTGCAAGTTAGATTTCACCATTAACAGAAGTGGCAATAACTTGTAAGGATAGTGAATATTTGTTAGTTTGTACACTTAGCAATTTTTGTATTGTAAACAATCTGCTGTATCATGCATGGGCATCTTTTCATCCTTCAGTAAACCCTGTTCCAAAGCTTTAATTACAGAAAAAAGATGACATTTTATGTTTTCATTCTTCCTTTCAAATTTTTTACGTAATATGACCTCTTTTGTTTTCCTTTTTGGTTAACCGACCCCTGCTCCTCTCAAACCTAATTTGAGCCATTGTCTATCTTCTTGTAATACTTAAATCCCTCCTTCCTAAGGATTAGAATAATTCTTCCATAACTCTGTTCTCTTCATATTTAATTCCATTGTGCTTACATTGCAGCTGATACATTTCTTGTCCAAGTGGAAGCTGTTGAGCATATAAGCTCATGTACGACATCTAATCCATCTGATGATGGGTTACACTGCAATAATGCTCCTGCATCTGTTAAGGCCGATGATCAGTGTAGTGACAAGTCTTCTTCTGCGAACTCTGCTTCTCTGAGTTCCACCCAAGGTGTAGATCCCAACTCTGAGTCGCACAATTTGCCGGCAAAATCTGTTGAAATATCTGCTACTAGGGGTACTGATTCCACCAGAAATGCTAAGGTAAAAAAATCAGTATAACTTCTACCAACTGCTGCTCTCTAAAAGGCTTCTGATAGAAAGAAAAATTGTGTAGGTAGAAAGTCTATTTGTGACTGCAAAGCACATGAGAAGCATTTGTGTTTCCTACTGGATGCATTTTATTAACTGGAACTCTGAAAGTCATTTTGTAAACTTCTATTTTGTCATGGATTATCCATTAAGTCTTCAATAGCTTTAGCTTCTGATAGAAAGGAAAATTGTGTAGGTAGAAGGTCTATTTGTGACTGCAAAGCACATGAGAAGCATTTGTGTTTCCTACTGGATGCATTTTATTAACTGGAACTCTGAAAGTCATTTTGTAAACTTCTATTTTGTCATGGATTATCCATTAAGTCTTCAATAGCCGTATCAATCATCTGCCAAATGTTCTGTTCGGTATAGTGTTATACTATCCCTATACATTTCGAATTACTGATCCATTATCTTTTCATTTTTGTTCCATAGATATATCATCCGTCATTTTTGAAATCTTTAGGGTATTGGTTTAGGTTTCACAGATTTTAGTTTGGCTTATCAAGCCGCATAATAGGATAGCTACATTGTGATAATATGATTTTTTTAAAATTTTTTATTGTATCCTTGTTGATATATTTTTCTTTAACCTTGTGTCATTCATTTAGGAGTTTAAGCTCAACCCTGCTGCCAAAGTTTTCTCTCCATCTTCCATAAATCCTGTTTCTGGAACTGCTGCTGTGCCAACTGCTGCAAACATGGTTTACATACCAAATAGTTCTCCTGCAGCACCTGTTGCTACTGTTCAACCTGAAACTGTTTTCAGTACTTTTGCTTCTCGGCCTTCTGCACCTGTTAAGGTTGCACAGTATAGTAATTTGACAGTAGGAAATGGTGGCAGTGGTTCCCAATTTTTGCAGCCTGTACGTATGAATAAATATACTGATCTTTCTGTTATGTGCTTGCATGCTGCCTCTCTGTTTGATATCAAATGTCACAAATGCAGTGTCAGAAACCATATATTTCTTTGGTACTCATTCTAGTTATCTTTCCCATTTCCTTATGCAGCAGATTGTAGGACAACTGGCACATAGGGCACAGCCTGTACGATATGGTGCACATTATGCTCCTGTTTTGTCTGAACCCTCATATTTGCAAACAAGCTCTCCTGCTGTAAGTGTAAAAGGATTTCATGTACCATCTAAATTCAGTTTTTTGCTTGTAACTTCCCATACATTGATCAGCAGATAATGTGTATTTACATGCTAAAGAGTCAGCCACAAACACGATACTTGTCTTTCTTTCTGAGTGCAGGTTATGGTTGGACGTTCGGGGCAGTTAGTCTATGTTCATCCAGTTTCCCATGTATGATAGCATGCCTATAACCCTTTAAAGCTGAGGATTATCTTCTATTTATCTTAACAAAAGTAATTAAGCCAAAACTGGAAAAAAAAATAAATTAAGGAATTCCCTCTGGGTAACAAGCATGGTCCTGCTTCACATGTATACTACACATTCATAAAGGGGATGTGACTTGTGAGGAAATGGATGGATATATCTAATTTTTTGTTAATTCAATTAATAAGCAACACATAATTGATACGTGTTGCTACATCTTACATTACTATACTTATATTGTCAGCTAAATTGAATTCAAATAATTTTTTTCTCAGAAATGAGATTCTCCAATATTTGACCATTATTAGCTTAGTCTTTTTATCATCTGTGATTTAAGGATTTGGTTCATGGTGCAACGGCTATGTCCCCAGTATCAGCTCGGCCTCTGTTGAATCATGTACAATTTCCAAAGCAGCAAGGTAAATATGTGATAACTTTGTTCAAAGGAATGCTATTGCTATCTTATTAGTTATTACATTATCTTGGTTGCTGCTATTTTCATAAATGCTTTCGTTACATTGCCAATGAATTAGGAGCCAATTTTCCTTTGAGAGTATAATGCTTTTGACTTTATATCATGTCTTTGCGGGAGGAGAAATTTGAATATTTGTTTGTTTGCTTGACCTACTAACTCAGCCTGTGGTATGATGCTGAATAAGTTTTATTTTTGTGCAAAAGCTTCTAAATGGCTAAAATCTACTGAGGTTGAGATGTCAGGCTTATGTTTATAATTTGCTGTGGTAAAATTTTGTCATCATCAACTAAGTCTTGTTCCACTAGATGGATCAATTATATAGATCAAATGACGCTACAATACTCTATCATACATCATGTTTATGTTTAAACCATTAACATTTAAATCTCTTTTAATTGTTTCACCTATAGTTCTCCTAGGTGAATCTACCTCTAGTTACAGGACTACCAACTACTCTCCATCTTCTTCACTCTCCTCACTGGATTTTTCCTAATAATAGGTGCTACTCCAACTCTCTCTCTAATGCACTCATCACTCATTCTATCATGTTTGGACTGTCCACTTATCCATTGTAACATCCTCATCTCTGCAAGATTTAGCTTATTCTCTTATTGATTTTTTACTGTTCAACATTCAATCCCATACAACAATGTCAATTGTATAACTATGCAGCATTTCTTTCATACCAATAAAAAACAATGCTAGTCGTATAACCGGCATCTTTTATAGCTGGAGGAAAAAAAAATGCATTGTAAAGTTAGCAGTTAAATTTGTTCTTGTTTTATAATGCATTCTAGTTTAAGAGATTGCAGGAGTATTTGCATCTTGCCGTGCACCCTTTTATTGCAAATGAGAATGAACTGGTTCATATCTTTCTGTACCATTTTCCAGCATGCATATGAAAACAGTTACTACAGTTCAGAATCACCTCGTTATAATATGTCATAAAAGATGTAATTCAAGCAATGATAGAACTATATTTTGACAAGACAAATTTGGCATCCACATTGAAAAATCTGAATCTGCATTTCATTTGTGCTAATGGTTCTATTTTCCAAAAGCAGGGGGCACAGTAGGTCAAGCAATGCCAATTTGTGTGCCGCTACCTGTCATAACAGGCGCGCAGCAACCCTTTGCACTTCAAAGCCACATTCCACTGTTACAACCTGGCTTTGCGGTAACCAGCCCTATTTCAGTGCCAGGACCAAATGGTTTCTATGGCACTAAGTTTTCATGAAAGATTGGTCTTTCCATCCAGATTTCTTTAGTGAGCATGTCAATTTGAGTTGAAGCTCATTTTTTCTTTTCTTTTCTTCTTTTTTGCTAATTAAATTATTAAAATTTTGTCTTTTCTCGTTTTGAGAACTGTACAGTTGCTTTGTGCCGGCAACATTGTTTGATCTTTTAGGGGTATACTTTTTGTTAGAGGACCAGTTTTTCTTTGAGGCCTCATTTGAAGGTGAAGTTCATTGCAAGTATAATTGGAGTTGAGGAAAATTTTCTTGTTTTTGGCAATTATAGTCGTTAATGTGCAGTAATCTCATAATTGATTATTCATAAATGATGCTCCTCTGACAAGCTGATGTTAACATTCAATGTGGATTCTTGACATGAGAATTTTTTTTGGGCAAGTTTGCAGCAACTACCCCCGAGATTAGACGATACTATATTTGTCTCCTAAATTTTAAAATTATATTTATCACCCTTAAAATAAAAATTGTTAATATCTATTTAAATATTTTTTTGAAATCTCCAAATTACCCCAACAAATAAAATCCTATACCCCGAAAACTGCTTGCTCTCTTTTACCCATATCGAGATTTTACATTGGGAGCAATGGGTCTGTGATCACATAGTCATTAAATCTCAACCATCAATAATTAAATATAATGGAGAGGATTAATTATAATTAAAATTTATTTTTATATTTTAATATTTATAAAAATTAGTTTATTAGTGATTTATCTATTCTATCCCATTTCTCCTTCTCTTCCTCTTAAGACAAAGCCACATCACCACCAAATTTTACCAGTGTACCATCGCCGTCCAACACCATTGTCTTTGCTACCCACTACTGCTCGCCCCCCCCCCCCCCCCCCCCCCCCACAACCCACTCCATCGCTTGCCCTTTCACCATCTCCCAAACCCAAACTTAGATTGCATCCCTTCCTGTAACCACCGAAATAATCCAACATTGAGATAGAGGCTCACATTATAGATCTTGACATCAATCAACGATGTCAAATTGGCAAGGGTAAGTAGTGGTAATACGTGGTGGCGCTGGGACACTAGATGTTGCTGACCAGAAGAGCTAGTGTGGCGGGGTGGACAAGATGGTACTCCCCCACCACTAAGAACTCCACCACCACCTTCTAGACTTTCCACACCCCAAAAAGTTTGTTCCTGAAATTTTGTCTTCACCCCTTTTCAATCTGACATTGGAGACTCCATGCCAACATCCAAGAACCGTTGTAGCGGCAATGTCGAGGCTCATCAGCGAGGAAGGTTGGTGGAGAAATTGTTGTCCTTACATGGAGTGACAATAAGGAGAACAATGTCCAAAGGCCAGATTCAACGTCAAAGACGATGCCGAACTTGGCGTAAAAAATGAAGCATGCAATGGCGATGATGGTGGAAATAGAGCATGATGGGGCAGAGAGAGTCACCGAAGGTGTTGGTGAAGGTGATTTTGATGGGGAGCCTTGGCCCCATGCAGGTGTTGATGCAGTTGGAATCTATGGTGGTGGATCTGGTCGTGGCGGTGGTCCAACAATACGTTAAGGTGGACAAGACGGAGTACCATGGGAGAGGGAGAAAGGGCAAGGAGGAGGAAGTGATTAGGCTTAAAATATAATTTTAATATTTATTTTTATTTCAATAATATCCATAACCACATGGTCACAAACTCCATCTTCTCTACCTAAGAACTTGCCCAGTTTCATCTTCTCTATCATGTATCATACTTCTACAAACACCAACCTCACCTTCGCCAGCTCCACCCACTCCAAAATGACAACAACCGAAGGTACTATATGACGTACTTCCAACCTGAGAACATCATTTGGCTATCTTTCCCTTTTTCCAATTTCTCTCAGCATCTCAACTCCCCTTCCTCTTTTTCTTCCTCTCTTCTTTTCCTTCTCTCTAATGACCCACAAGAAAGGGCGCCAACAATCCGACAATACAACAACAATTTTCTCCATCTATTTTTTGGGTAACACAAGCTACCAAATGAAACATAGAGCTGGGTATTTTGCTTTTCACGAGATGATGGTATTTCTTTTGGTGGATAATGTTATGGAAAGAGTGGAGTGGATGAACTTGGGAGGAATCTTGATTTTCAACTCTAAATAGTTGCATTATTGTACCAATCAATTATACGTAGAATTCGCTAGAATCTTGTAATATTACTCTTTTTGTGCTAATCTTTCCATGTTTATCCTTCTGAATAATGAAAGGTTATCTTGACTTTATGGGTATATTTCTTTTCTCTTGAAATTTTGTCTTCTTCCTCTTTTTTTAAAATTATTGAGTATCAAATTGATTCGATGATGAACAAGGCAGATTCTCTGCAATCTTCAACAACATATAAACATGTTAAATGAAGAAATAAAATATAAAAGAATTGAAGAACAGATCAATAATGAAAATATTCACAATAAGATGAAAACTCTCCATAAGAAATTTGAGAAAGATATATTTGCAGAACATGCTAATGCTTTTTGGAATAAAAAACAATGCATAATAAGTTTAGCATATAACGGTAGATTTAATGAAAAAGATATTCCAAAAAAAGCTAGACTCATTCAAATGAATTAAGAATATTTAGATTACTGTAAAAAAGAGATTCAATAATATCTTGATAAAGGATTAATAAGACCCCCGTAAGTCTCCTTAGAGTTATTCAGGCATATATGTCATGAATGTTTTAGAACTCAAAGAGGAGCTCTGAGATTAGTAATAAATTATAAGCTGTTAAACAATTTTAAAAAGGATAAGTCATCTTATTTCTAATTAAGGGATTTAATTGGAAGAATAAATAAGACCACAATCTTTTCAAATTTGATATAAAATCAAGATATTACCACGTGCAGGTCTTTAAAGTTGTGCAAGTGTTCCCCATAACTATGAGAACACGTGCCGGGAACACCTAAGCTCACCAACTATCTTAAAGGCTTATCAATGTAGCTAAATGAAGGCTTACCAACATTAGATATCTAGAAAATTGTCTAGGTTAATAAAACTTAACAAGGTAATGTAAAAAAAAAAAGAGTAAAAACTTAGGGCCTATTTGGTAACTATTTTTGGTTTTTAAAAATTAAAAAGTAAAAGAACTTGTTTGGAAAGAAGTATTTTTTACATTTATTTTGAAAACTTTAAATCACAATATAAGTTTTAAAAACAAAAATTACAAAACAGTTGTAAGATGTTTTCGAGAATTTCTTCAGAAAAACAACAGAATAAGACGATGGCAATATTGTGAATATAATGGGAAGGCACTATTTGACTCCCGTGACAACTCATCAACAAGCATTTTATTCATCTTCTACATGTAACTCACAGGCATATAACCTAAGAGCGGCACCACATTCGACCAATTCCCACTGGTTTCAACCACCATTGCCTTCAACCACTTGCCACGACGCTACCATCGCCATCAACTATCACGGGTGTTAGCTCTAGAATTCTTTAGAAAGCTATTGTATCTTGTGTTTTAAATGACAGTAAAAAAAAAATTGCTAAAATGTTTTGAAGATAAGACCAATGCCTTGGTTGGGTTTCTATAGCCATTAACAAGTTTAATCTCGTAATATATAATTTCAACTCTCGATATATTTTTCACAATATCATGTTTTAACATTATTAAAATCTCATTCAAAGAGTGATGGTACTAGGTCATTTGAGAAGGGGGTTGAATCAAGTGTCATTTTTTTTAAAAAAAAGTTTTTGCACACTCAACAAACAATTTAAAAGCTTCAAATAATGTCTCCTGTCAACACAGGAGATTTTCAGACAAACGTCTCCTAAAACTTCCATAAACTAAGTTCACAGAACATATTTTAAAATAAAGCCCTTTTAATGCTGATGTAAAACAGATTTTAAGGAAATGCTTTAGATGGCTATATAAAAATAGATTTTAACAAATAAATGAAGAAAATAAATAACAGAGAATATATGATATCAAAAGAGAAAGGAAGAGAGGATTGCCCAAGGTATTTATACTAGTTTGGTTCCCCAACATTGAACCTACATCCAGTCCCCACCTTCCAGGTGAGTGTATCCACTATCAATTTGCACGGCCAGTACAAACAATGAGTATTCTCTTACCAAGCCTCTCCAAGCTCTTATTCAAGTAGTCTTTTCAATGAGCCTCTCCAAGCTCAACCCAAGTAGTATTTTCAATGAGTCTCTCCAAGTTCAATTCAAGAGTAGTCTTTTACAATAGTCTCTCTAAGCTCACAAAAAAGTAGTCTTTACAAGAGTCTCTTCAAGCTCACCCAAGATTCATTCAAGAACAAAGAAACCAAGTTCTCTAACAAAGGTTCTCACAAAATATGGCTTTTATCACTCACAAAAGCCACACAATTAGAACAACCTTTTAAATATTTTCTGACTCCCACAAAAAATATGATTACTCACATGCTGCAGAAAACGAGATTCACACATAAGGCTTTTTATCAAATGATTCTTCATGAAATAACTCAGTTTTTTTCTAAATATGATACTGATTCACATAACTCTCAAAAACCACAAATGATAGCACATGAAGTGCTCTATGAATATGAGTAGAACTTGAGAGGAGAGAAAGAGTGCCAACAATATCCTTCAATGAAAGCTCTATTTTTCTCTCAATTTTACAGCAGCTGAAAATGCCCTTATATGGAGGAGTTTTTTTGGACCGTTGTGGGGGATGATTGGTAATGTTTCTAGACCCCCCTTTTTTGGTGAGTTGTAAAGTGGGTACACCTTTTTTGAATTTGTGCTCACTTTTCTAGTTTTTACAGCAGCTGCAAAAACCCTTTGTATATAGAAATTTCATACCGTTGCAAGGGTGAAGGATGACAGCTAGTAGGGTTGCTTTCTCTCTCCAATTTCATGAGCTGTCACAAGGTCTGATAAATTTGAATTTTTTTCTTTTTGCTCTTGTCATTTCTTCTTATGATTTTCTCTTTCTTCCAATAGCCAATGAATATTTTAATGATGCCTTATGCTTTTATTTAGAGAATACAGCTCCTTTGCAATCCCAAATTCGTGCTTCCATTAAAGGCATTTATGCCACATCAGATTTATGCATTTCAGAAGATCCTTCAATACTGTCAGGCGAATATCTCCCATTTAAACAGGAGATTTTTAGCATCAGTATATTGTTTCACAAATGTTCTATTTGAGACCTGAAATAGTAACACACACATCAAAATATCCAATAACAAATGTTTGTCATCTTTCAAGGTTACATAAGCTAACAATCTCCCCCTTGATGACAAACATGCATAAATGTTGATGAAGGAGCTTTAAGATAAGAAAACTTAATTTCCTTTAAGTTTACTCCCCCTCAATGTGTGCTCCCCCTTTATATGAGCTTCCCCTAAATGTTTCCATATATTTCCCAATATACAGATTTGTATATCATAGTAGGAGATTTTGATGTGAATAGAAATCCAATTCTTTTCACCAGCTTTCAAGATAGATCAATGTGTACAGTGGCAAGCTTTTTGCTATTACATTACATCTTACATCATCAACATTTCATGTGCTCTTTTACTTCTCCCGCTTTTGTCATCAAAGGGACTCAGTAAATCTAAAATATTAGCACAATATGCAAAAGAAAGACAAGCTATAATATGCAGAAAGTATCAAGATATACAAAAAGGTTTCAAAAATATTTGAGAGAATATCATATTGGTAAGTGCAAGCAGCATGAGTATATTTGAAAAAATATATATATAAGTAAGTGCTGCGCATATACTTCATTATTGGACAAGTATAAATATCCCAATTGCTAATTGTAGCAATATATCATGAAATATCTGTATATGCTTCTTCCACTTTGAATAGATCTCATCATATGTGTATCACCATATTATTTCTCCTCCTTAGTGTTAGTAAGGTGAGGATAAACCTGCAAAATGGTGGTGATAACAGAATATATAGAAACAAATAATGACTACAATGTAGATTAGGATCATGATGTATATGTTCTATAGTCATTCCAACATATTTAGGCAGCAAGAATGATATAGTACAAAGCTCAGTGACAAATTCATTCTAGGTGTTATGAGTAGTGTTATATTCATGGACAAGTATAAGAGAAAATGAAACTAGAATACATGATTACGAAGCCAGAAATAATAGATTCTGACAATATGAAAAAAAGTTTCAGAAATGTCTTCAAATCCTGCAGGAGACATTTAAAATGCAAAAACAAAACTTGTACAAGAAAGGTCATCATAGAGAGCTCAACAATTTATATCTAGAGAATCGTGTTCCTCCAGCAATTTTCCTCACAAATTCATCAACATGATTCTCTAGATTTGAAATGAACTCAGATATGGATTAGAAGAGATATTCTTGAGCTCATTTCTCATTTTCACAAGAACTAGGAATGCTAAAGATTAATATATATTTGAAATATCATCCTCGAATCCTAGTTTCCACTTTTTTAAGAAATTCAAAGAGAAGATTTTTCAAGAGACTCAGTTACGCATATCTTAACTCGCTGCATAAGATGTTTCAGTAATCTTAATCAACTAATGAGTCAATTGTCACATCACTTCAAAATATGTGCTAGTATCATATATAGAGTCCTTTGTTAGCACACATCAAATGGACAATATATTTGCATGTTTTCAAAATAGCAGCAATGTCAAACACTAAACATGATGGGATAGCATATCAAAGCTTATGCAATGTTCATCACAATTTTTTTTTTCTTTTAACCTTTACATTAAAAAGAGAAATTGTATACATTTGACAACACATCATAATAAATAAGCATCATAACATAGCACATACCATTTTATCAAGTGTGACATTAAGAACAATGAAATGTGCAAAAGGGAAGCCAAACATAATCAAATAATCTCAAGTGTGAAAATGTTAATGAGAAGGAGTAGATAGGTTGTCTATATATAGGGATTAAATAACATGAACCCAAACCCAAAGATGATAACATTAGAAACAATAATAGCTATTCGAGCCAAGAAAACAAGCAACTTATTCAAAGAGTGATACCAGAAAAGTCCAAACTTATTTTCATCTCATAAAGAGAATAAACAAACCAATCAATGGAAGCATAAACTTTAGATTACATCATTTTATAAGAAAATATTCAGGATGTTCACTAAAGCATAAAGCGATCATTAAAAACACATTAACAACAAGGTTATGCTGTTAAGCTAGCGGAGTAATTCCAGAAATTTCAAGCTAAGAAAATTAACCCTCAATGGGTTACATGTAAATTCTTTCAACTGTGTCTAATGTGAAAATATTCAACACTTGGGTCACGAAAAGTTTGTTGTTAACAACTTAGATCACAAATATCAGTACTAGTTTAGCATAATGGCATTGAGCAAACTAAAAATCTGTAAAGGATCCATTTCAAGCATGTTGAGCAAATCATCAATATTTTTGTATAGTCATGTAGGAGCTTTTCTTCCAATAAGATTTTGAATAGCATATCAACAGTGTAATTTTCAGAACCCATAAAGTGAACATCAATATTCTAGTTCTGAAAATGTACAAATAAAATCATATCTCACATATCTCTATGTGCTCAATGCTAGGTTGTTATATTGGATTTTCAAACAATTGAGCATATTATCATAGGGTAAAGCAATATAATCATAACATGCTTTGAATATACCATTGACGCTTCATCTAAAGAGGTTGAAAGTGACAAACTTTATGTAGCCATGTATCTTGTTTTAGCAATGAATAATGCAGCAATGCTTTATCTCTTGCTAGTCCATGACACCAAAGGTTGTTCAAGGTAAATAGCTATTGTTGCTTAACTTTATCACCTGCATGGTCTACAAAATCCTACTAGATCAAGTATATTAGTTTGGGATCTCATAATATAAGTATTTGACTTCGAAGCAAGTATTTGAGAATCCTTTGCTTATTTCAAATGAAAGTCTTTTGCATTTGAACATAAACCAATAATTTGATATCTGTTAGCAACTTGATCATTCCTTTGTACCTTTCTCATTTATACTCTTACCATTCTTTTCTATTTTGATAGAAAGGTGCATAGGTGTAACCATTGATTTTTTTCGAATTCATTCCACATGTTTAAGATAACTCCTTGATGTATATTTCTTGCCCAATGTCGATCCCTTTAGGAGATTGCTTAACTTGTAGCACAAATAGGATGATAACTCACTCACCATACCGGTGCTATAATTTCAAATATCCCATGATAGCACACCTTATACAGCCCACATCATATTTGAATAAGCTAACCGATTTATGGGATTAAGAGCCACAAGGATGATTTTGTATGATCATTGAGAGTATGAAATTGCACACTTCGACAAATATATTGCAGCAAACAACTATATCATCATTTATGACATGCATTGGGTATCTTGATCACATGAGTTTTAACATTGTTCATTTTAAACTTTTTCAACAACTCTTTAGTGTGTTTCTCTTGATTGAGAAATATTCCTTTTAGTGTTTGCTTTATTTGTAGACCAAAAAAAAAAATTAGCTCACCCATCATATTCATATCGAATTCATTTTCCATGAACTTTGAAAATTCTTGACAATTGTTAGGAGAACCAAAATTGATATCATCCACATAAATTTGAACAAGTAAAATATCATTATTTTGACTTTTAATAAAGAGAGTTGTGTCAACTTTTCCCTTTTGAAATTTGTTATCCTCAAGCAACTTGCTTAGTCTCTCACACTAAGCTCTATGGGCTTGTTTTAAGCTGTATAAGCACATGAGTGATTGTTATGCAATAGGCATTTTCTTAGACTTTCTTTGTTATTCAAAACATAACACTTGCATCCAAAAATATGAAAATAATGTAGAGATAGTCGGATTCCATTCCATAACTCAAGCGACAAATGTGCTGAGCATACATGAATCAAGCACAAAAAAGGAGGTTTTGAATACTCATATTTGGACAACAAATTTGATCTATTTTAAACTAGTTTGGATAATTAAAAAACACTTAAAATAGACTTGCTTAGATACTCCAACCATGAATATAAGCACATGAGTGATTGTTATGCAATAGGCATTTTGAGCAATCTTCTGTTATGCAAATGATGATGCCTTTATGACTCAAACTTGAATACGTGATGGATTTCAATTTAAATTACTCCAAAATATCAAACATTTATATGAGAAACCTTTTTTTTTAGACCATTTGCATATGCATATAAATGAAATCATGCAGTAGACAAGTGAAGTTCACACAAGTTCATACAATCACAAGTACACCATATAATTAAATCTCTGGCACATTACAATTCTTTACTGCAGATTCAAAGTATTAAAAATATTCAAGATTGACTTGTCTGAATATCTTGGACAAGGGTGGACACACAATACATGTGTTTATGTAGCAATCCAAACTTTATGCTCAATACTGTTCACAAAATGGTGTGTTTAAAGGGTAAATTCTGCATAATTTCTTTATATCATTTTAAATAAGTAAACCAAACTTGTTTGGCAACACATATGCATAGTTTTTAGGTTTCACAATGAGGTTTGCAGGGTATACGCATCATGATATTTTATTAACTAAAATTGTGGTTTGCACCATTCAAGTGTTATAGCCCATTCAATTTTATCTCCAACAAGTGTAGAGTCTTAGACCATTCAAGAACTTTTTTTTTTAAGCAAGGTAAATCATGAAGAAATAGATTATGCAAAGAATAATACAAAAATTTTTCGTGCCACCATACAAAGCACACTATGTGTCAATAGGTTATGAAAAATTGGAACTTTGATGATATAATCCTTTTTTTTTAAACACATTTTCAACATGTCAAAATGATTTACAATGTAAAAGAGAGTCAAAACAAACTTCTGTACGCAGTCAAAGTATGAACAAAGATCATATAGACATTTTGGGCATCAAATACATTTTATCATGCTAGAGAATTAGGTATAAAAAATACTGAAAAGATATGTACGTGTACCAACTAATTTAAGCAAATTTCAAATTTAATTTTGTGTTAAATGCTCAATGAGGAGGATCAAACTGAGTCCAAACATATTTATGGGAAGACAGCACTCAAACCAGCAAGAAATGAAGGGTTTGGAATACTTGAATATTTTCCAAGTAAGTGAATGCACTTCATTTTGTTTCGAACATCAACAACACTTACAAAGAATATGTTCGAAAAGGTTTCAAATGATGAGTGACAACATTTATGCAGAAGAAGAGGAATATGTTAAAAAAAAAAAAATCTTTTGAGCGCTCAAGAATAGCACATAACATATTTAGCATTTTAAACCGTTCAAAACATAATAGTGTGATAAAATGTGTTTGTTATGAGAATAGAACAAGACTTTACAATGTGTAGAGATTTATATATCAAACATATAAATGAATTTGATATGATACAACCTGGTGATCATGAGTTCACATATGTAGCATCAAGCATTTTGATTACATCCCTTAATCACATATAACAAATGGAGGCTCAAGCAAGTTTCTTTGACCAACTAGACATTAATTTAGCATCACTACAACTTCAAGAAGGTCAAAAGTAAACAAGACCAAATCTATTGAACAAAACACTTTATAGTCAGGAAGGTCAAAAGCAAATAAGACCATATTTATTGAAGAAAACACTTTATAATCTTTTCTCAAAATGCAAAAAAAAAAAATGTTTTTAGAAAGAATATAAGATGCAGAAACTTCACTTAATAAGCTCAAATGATTTCTTATCATTTCGAAACATAGGAGCATGATGAAATAGATATGTGTATCATATAGATCAAGAAAAAATGCATATAAATTGTATCCAATAGGACAAGATGTCACAAAGAATACACAGAGATAATTAATCAAGAAGCACATATTTTTACACAAACAATAAATGTTAGTTACCAAACAGTGAAAAAAAAATTAATTAAATGAGGCAATAGAAACTCCCTTTTTGTGGCAAGATCCATAGTAGGTCCTTGGATCTTTTTCTCCAAGCTGTTAAGCTTGACCCCTAGAGACCATAGCTCTGATACCAATTGATGGTACTAGGTCACTTGAGAAGGGGGGTTGAATCAAGTGTCATTTTTTTAAAAAGTTTCTGCACGCTCAACAAACAATTCAAAAGCTTCAAATAATGTCTTCTGTCAACACAGGAGATTTTCAAACAAACGTGTCCTAAAACATCCAAAAGCTGAGTTCACAGAACATATTTTAAAACAAAGCCCTTTTAATGCTAATGTAAAACAGATTTTAAGGAAATGCTTTAGATGGCTATATAAAAACATATTTGAACAAATAAATGAAGAAAATAAATAACAGAGAATATATGATATCAAAAGAGAAAGGAAGAGAGGCTTGCACAAGGTATCTATACTAGTTCGATTCCCCAACATTGAACTTACATCCAGTCCCAACCTTCTAGATGAGTGTATCCACTATCAATTTGCACAACCAGTACAAACAATGAGTGTTCTTTTACCAAGCTTCTCCAAGTTCTTACCGAAGTAGTCTTTTGAATGAGCCTCTCCAAGCTCAACCCAAATAGTATTTTCAATGTGCCTCTTCAAAGGGCCTCTTCAAGCTCACCCAAGATTCATTCAAGAACAAAGAAACCAAGTTCTCTAACAAAGGCTCTTATAAAATATGGCTTTTATCACTCACAAAAGCCACACAATTAGAACAACCTTTTAAATATTTTCTACCTCTCTCAAAAGAATATGATTACTCACATGCTGCAGAAAACAAGATTCACACATAAGGCTTTTTATCCAATGATTCTTCATGAAATAACTCAGCCTTTTTCTAAATACGATATTGATTCACAGAACTCTCAAGAACCATAAATGATAGCACATGAAGTGCTTTTTGAATATGAGTAGAACTTGAAAGGAGAGAAAGAGTGTCAACGGTATCATTCAATGAAAGCTCCATTTTTCTCTCAATTTTACAGCAGCTGAAAATGCCCTTATATGGAGGAGTTTTTTTGGACCGTTGTGGGGATGATTGGTAATATTTCTAGACCCCCCCCCCTTTAAAGTGGGTACACCTTTTTTGAATTTGTGCTCACTTTTCTGGTTTTTACAGCAGTTGCAAAAACCCCTTGTATGTAGAAATTTTATACCGTTGCAAGGGTGAAGGATGATAGCTAGTGGGGCTACTTTCTCTCTCCAATTTCATGAGTTGTCACAAGGTTGGACAGATTTGAATTTTGTCTTTTTGCTCTTGTCCTTTTCTTCTTATGATTTTCTCTTTCTTCCAATAGCCAATGAGCTGTCAAGATATTTTGGTAATGCCTTATACTTTTGCTTAGAGAATACAGGTTCTTTGCAATCCCAAATTCATGCTTTCATTAAAGCTATTTATGCTACATCATATTTATGCATTTCAGAAATCCTTTAATACTGTTTGGCAAATATCTCCCATTTAAATATGAGATTTTCGGCATCAGTGTGTTGTTTCACATATGTTCTATTTGAAACTTGAAACACTAGCACACACATCAAATATCTAATAACAAATGTTTGTCATCATTCAAGGTTACATAAGCTAACAATTCAAAGAGATTCATATTTCTAATGATGTGAAAAATAGTTCAAAAAGTGAACTGAGATATGTCAAGGATACGAGAAAGCAATATGTAGCATCAGAAACCAAGTATGGATTTCCATAAAGTGATTCACGCATTCAGAAAGTGACATCCATTGATGAAATCAATTTCTCATGAGTATATCATCATCATAATCTTCAATCACTTTGGCAATCATCCTTATAGAGTTCCTACATGTTGAGAAGATCATTATCAAGCTCAGAAGAGCAACACAAAGCTCAGAAAGTGTGTAATCACATCAGAAAGTGCGTTAACATTAGAAATTGCATTTAGTCAACAAAAACTGAAAGAAAATTTGAATTTCAAATTTAGTCAACGCTCAAAAAAGTATTGACAGTGACACATCATTTTATACTTGGACAAATTCCTCGTATTCTAAAAGAAAAGTTCAGATACCACAATTGAGAAAGTAAAAGTTATTTCTAAAGCTTGTCTAGAAACCACATTGTCAATGTCTCTGCAATGACAACTCTGACATAGTTCAGCTACTCTTTTAGAAGACAGTTCCTAAGATACAAAAAGAAGATCTACAAGTGTCCAGGGGAGGTAAAATCAAGGGAAATTTGTCCAATTCAAAATCCAAGTATAAAATGATAAAGCCTTCGTACAAGAACAAACGTTTTCACCTTAAGTGCTAAATCATTCTTTTCTTAAGTTCATCTTTTGTGAAATCAGTTTCTATATAGAAATCTTCTTTCTTGTACTTATTAAATAATATCTTCTAAGGAAGAATTTATAAAGAAGTCTCTCGATTTTCATCCAAACACTATTTTATCTTTAGAAAGACTTCAGTGCTTTTTGTTGGAGTGTACCAACCCAAATTATATTTTTGTACCCTGATCAAGTGAGTTTAGCTTGAAGAGGTTAGGACAAAGACTACTTGTAAATGAGAGTAAATTGAAACTACTGCTCACCAGAGATAGTTTGAAAAGACTATTCAAAGAATATTTTACTTTCTCTAGGTTGAGAAAGTGTTTGGTTAGTGGAACTCAACAAGTTTGTTGAGAATTGGATGTAGGCATTATTTGGCCGAAACAGAATAAAATCCTTGAGTAACACCTCTCTCTCTTTATCACTTTATCTTTCAACATGTATTATGTTTCTGTTGTGTGTTTTTTGAAAACATTTTAAAATAATTTCCAAAGTTTCTTTGGTTATTGCGTATTCATAAAGTAACAAACTAACTCTTGTTTCTGCTACCTTCCATGATAAACTTGATAGCTTTTGTTTAGCTTTTTAAAATCCAAAAAGAAGTTAAAAGCACGATTCAACCCCCTTCTTCTTGTGCTATTTTCTACTTACAAGGTCGTGGCTGCCCATGCACAACTTTGTGAATCTTCCCAACAACCAGGGCCTGAGCCCCTCCATGACAGCTACCATCAAACCAATTACAAACCTCCACACCCACCAATCACACTATCTGTTGCCTCAGCCGCATTGTTGCTCAAATCAACCAAAGGAAAGCAAGCCACACAACAGTGGAGCACAAAGAGAGCAAGAGGCATATACATTACTATATTCATGGGGTTGTCATGGTCAGGTCACAGACTTAGTAGAGTTGCGATTGGAAGCCATACACTGTCAGATTGTATTAAAATGAAAATCTTGTTGAGTTTCAGATGAGTGTTGTGATCTGGAGAGAGTGGGATGTCATGCAACATTGGAATGGAGTTAGTTTGATGGACCGTGTTATGCAGTATTTGGTACAAAAAACATTTCTTTCAAAAACAGGGTTTTAAAAATAATCATCCAAACAAGTTTTTTGGTTTTCTGTCGTTATAAATGTTTTGAGAATTAGTTTGTCAAACAATTTTTTTGCTTTTTAATTTTTTAAAACTGGTTTTAAAATTAGTTTCCAAAAAAAATTGTGAACACACTGTTAACCTATAAGAAGAGTACTGTTACAAGATTCTACCAAATACTATACATAGTTGACTAGTACAATAATGCAGGCTATACAGAGTTGAAAATCAAGATTCCTCCTAAGATCTATATGGAAGACCTATGTGCTATATATCGTATTCAATAAACTATAGGGCTTTCACAATTTCAAAAAAGTTTGTAAAATGGAGGCAATACTAAAAAGATGGAAGACATCAAAAGTTTTAATCTGCATTAGTAAGCCTTTAAAACCGTTGGTAAGCCTAGGTGTAATGCCAACAATAACTCATTGTTGATCAAAATTTTGTAAAATCAAATTAATGCAACCTTCAATCCACACACTAATTCCAAACCCCATTTGTACTCTCATCAAAGGCCTGCGTCAACAATAAAATGTGCCTAATGAATGTTATTCGGACAATATTTCTTTACAACAATCTTACACCTCTAATATATAAAAGTGCATAAATCATACACTTTTACTTTCATATGCCTCTATGCACTAGAGATATAAAATTATTATATAAAAAAATATTGACTAAATATCCAAATTAATTCCTCAAAGATATATCAGAACAAATTAATTTCTCAGATTTTAAAAGCCTCAAATTAGTCTTCATACAGTTTCGTAAAGTTAAAAAGGGGACAAATCGATCTCTTCATACATTATACAGAAAACCAATTTGTTACGTTTTTTTGAAACGTGAAGGATCAATGTGAAATTTTTAAAATCTGAGACTAATTTATCCCCCAATAGATTTATCAGAGATCAAATTAGGTATTTTGTCAAAACTATTATACTCTAAACATTCCTTCGAAGAAAAAAATGAAAAAAAATGGTAAACAATTGTTGATCGATAATGTGTATAAATTGAAAATAATAATTTATTACTACAGTATGCTCAGTGACTGATTTTTCGGCTGGTAAAACCATGTAATCTCATTAACTAAAATCAAAACATTATTTAACAAAGATGGTAAAACTGTGATGTTCAAAAATCATTTTTCATCCTATAAAAACCACCTGTAAACTGATACTCATAACACCGGTCTCATGGACCTCGAGGGACAAGCTCTCAGAAAATACAGAGTATTGTTTCAAAGAAGTAATCAGATAAATAATGTACTAACAAATATAACTATGAAACCACGAAGAACACAGTGCAACTGCCTGCATAAAGAGTGATAACCGTTTTTGATAACTCTAGCATCCGACTTGAAGGCGGCGTCTCTAATTTAAAATAATAAATAGCAATGTAACAAGCTACCTCTTCTCCACAAACCCAATATGGCATGCAAGTTTCAAATTATTTCGGATCCTTGAGATTAGAATTTGGACCCTTGAAACCGAAGTATTTCAATATGCCAGAAATTGTGCCTACTTTATGATAAATATTAAATAACCCTGATGGCACAAATAGCTACTGATGAATAAATTCACAAATCGGAAATCACTGCTCAGCAAGGTTTTGCTGGTTGAATGGTTCCTCCATTGCAGTTCCTACTTTCCTCACATCATCCAACTGGGGTCCAGATCCTAGCTCTGCTGCTTTGGATGCCTGGTTCTCCGGTTTGTTTTCCTGCAAAATCTTATCACATGACAACATATCAGTATATGTGTGTCTCAATTTAGGCACATAGTTTTATACATTCAAGGGTAACAGACTATTGGGACAATTGTTTGGGATTTTCTTTTTTTGATTGAAAATCACTTTTTTCACCCAAAAAAAATACCTTTTGTATATTTCGATAATTTTTTAAATATAATCAGAATATAAAAAAAAAATCAGTTTTCAGGTTTTTTTTTTTTTTTTTTATAAAAGCTAGAGAGAGTAGACTCAGGAAAAAAAAATCAATTTTCAAATTTTTCAATTAGATATAAACTTTTAGTTTAATGATCACTTTTTTTTCAAATATGACACAAACGCACCCTATAAATCAATCTTACATGCCTCATAATTACAAGTCAACTCTCTGTTTTACCTGCAATAACTCAGTCAGTTTGCCAGTCTTGGCATAGTCTGGAGGTATGGGAGCGGTTGCAGAGTTTTCCTGAGGATGAGATTGCACAGCTTGCAGAGGCTTAATCAAGATGGGTTGATCCATGTCATTGGCTTTGTCGTCTGGTATAGAGCTAGGATCCTTCAGTTGCATTTTGTCACCCGACTTGCTGTTGTCAGTCTCAGTATCCATGGCATCTGACTGAGTTTGCATCCTCTTCACAACTTCAGTAACCAGATGCTCAAAAGGCGCACCTGTCGCTCCTGCTGGTTTGGCCTCTTCATTCCGCAAATTAGTTGACGATTGATACTGTGGAATACCTTCACTTTGCACGCTGCTCGACAGCATATTCTGGCTAGTTTGAGTATGAGAGGCAAGTGCTTGGTTCCCATCCACTGGAAGTTCTTTGGCGACACTTGCTGTGTTCATGACTTGTGATTGTTGATTAGGAACTGGCACCCCATTTGAAAACTTATCAGGTTGGAGCAGAACAGGCACTATATTACCCCTGGCTAGTTGAGGAGTGGTTTGAGCTGCCACAGAAGGTGCATTCTTTCCTAAACTGGCAACCAAATTACTAGAACCGACTGCAGCTCTAGGAACCAGAGGGACTGATGGGGACCCATTCATTGTGTGTGTTTCAATTCTATTAGCACTCACATGCTGTTCATTCCTTTCCTTTGGGAGAGGTGTCTGAAACTTACCAGGGAAGGGGACCTCATTTCTTCGTATCATTGGAACACCTGGAGCCACATCATTTTCAGATGAAATAGGAACGTAACGTCCAGGCTTAAAGACTAGCCCCCTCAAAGTAGTATCAGAATCACCAACTCTAACACTGAGCAAATATCCAGCATCAAATACTGCTTCAATTACACCAGAAACTGCCTGGCCAACCATGGCATCATTTGAATCATTTTCTTGGTTCCTTTGAAGGTGCTGAGCTCCATTAACCCCTTGAAATCCAGGAGGTACTGGTGCTTGCCCACCACTTGCAGAATTCTGCTTTTTATTGTAACTATGTACGATATAGGAACTATCCTCCAAATCTGGCCGTGGGTACTTCCGTGGACGACCACGTTTACGCTTCAAAGGCACATCTCCTGAACCATCCGGAGTGTTGTTATTTTGGTTTTGTTGGTCCATCTTGGTACTTCTGTTAATCCAGTGCCTATCACCCAAAAATAAATAGAAGATATCAATAAGCTTCCAGAGTAGATTAAGTGGGTGTTTGCATAACCTTAAGTTCAAAACTTCTTTTTCTTTTCCTGATAAAATATATTCGAAACAACTTATAAACAAACAGCTCTCTGAGAGAGCTTTTAAAAAAAAAAGTGATTATTTCCCCAATATTAATAGAAAATAAATATTCACAACACCTCAGCATGATAGGATCATAATTTTTTCAAAAATTAAAACAAGTGTTAGTCTGCAATCTACACTATGATAATGATCAGCCTACCTCGCCAAAACCGAGATCAAACACTGAACGACTGTACTAGCTCATTGCCTCCTGTTATTCAAAATAACAATTAACATGGCATCCTGAAATAACATGCAGGCTTGAGATCATGTAAATCACAATATAACAAAGGCAGTACATGCCCAGTTGGTGCTTTACATCGGGTGGTTTACCATTTTCCATATTCTACGGCATCATCACTTATTGAGTTAATATATGCAGTTTTCCTAACTTCTATAACCATTGTCACAAACTATTTCTTCCAAATGCTTAAGTTGTTTAGTAGAGGCACATGATTGATTTTATACCAAACAACCATGAATCTAAAGCTGTTTCTATATGATGAATAAACAGTAAATGAGGCAAGATTTCAAAATTATATCACCATCAGAATAACTACTAGTGTCCAATTTTGAAATATTAAATTTAAAGTTTGCAGCATAGGTAAAGCACAAACAAATTCAACAAATTACTAAAGAGATTTACCCTAAGCTTGTGCCACACAGGATAGAAAGAGTAGTAATACACATACACACACACACACACACAGACAAAAGTTCTGCCTTTTGCATCTAGAGTTGCGAGGGGGGGCAACAGCAAGCAAAAATTATGTTGGTTTTATCCTCTTACTGTTGGGAATTGAAAGAAAAAGGGGGCAAACCAAGCATGAGGACAGTTCCATCACAAGCTAAGTAACAATTCAAAACAAAAAGCAAGTGCAAGAAGTAGAATAAAGAAACAAATATCTGAATAGGATGTAGGGAAAATAAACAGATATAACAAAATATGCACAGCAAAAACAACAGGTCTTAACGTAAAACACCTCATGAAATCAAAATAAACAATATAAAATACAAAAGGAATAAAATAGAGTATATGACATTGTTAAGAATGGTTTTGATGAAAAAGCATTCAATTCAAATGGCTTGTCTATAGATGGTTTATTATAGGACACAATCATGTTATTTCATCCATGTATCCGACCCCACATAATGGGAATAAGGGTTTTCGCTGCTATTGTTAAGAATGGTTTGGAAAAGATTATGTACGACAAAGACAGGCACAGATAATAAGAAAGAGAAACAGTATAAAAAGGCTGTAGGATGAAGCATACATCTCCTCTAGCCCAATCTGTATTTATACTAGATGGAAGGGTACAAATTGTATGGTTGTCACTTTGTCGATAACTTATAATCAATCCTCAAAGGCAGTTATCACCATGTTTTAAGGGTGAACACTTTCTAATTCACAAGACTTTGCTCACTAATGTATCTATACTGTTGACATTCTCAAACAAAAGTTTGTTGTTACAATGAAATGCATACAGACACTTCAAACAGAAACCACAAATTGTTCTGGAAAACAACCAGCAATGAGGACTCGTAGTCTACCCAATGGTTTCAAAAGGAAAATATAGAATGCCAACCAGCCACCCCCCCCCCCCCTTTTTCTCTTTCTCTCCTCCCAACTTGAAAAAAATACTAAGAACAACAACTAACAATAATAAAGTAAACAGATTATATCTTCCTAAAAAATTTTGAAACGACAAGCAATGAAATCGTAGTGGTCAATCCCAGATACCAAGGTATGAACAACCCCAAAAATGCCATTGTAGAATAGTGGATATTAGGCAGCCACCATACCAAAGAAAGATAATAGATAAATGCAAACAATTTAGAATGCAGACAAACAAATCCTGAAAAAATTATTAAAAAAAAAAATCAAAATTAAAAACATGTTCATCGATAATCTAAAGTCATTGTTTAAAGTTAAACCAAAAACCATTATTGATGTAAGGCACAATTTATCAAGTCAGTAGCAAGATTCAAGGAGTGAAACACAGCTGTGAAGAGATAGTGCAATATAGCTGTGAAGAGCCAACCATAGTGGGCAAACAAATGGGGTAGGCCAGAACAACACTAGGTTCAACACTTGGCTCCTGGAAAATGGCTGGGTTTGGCCAGGAAAAAAAATGTTGGGCTTCCAGTTCCAGATACCTGGAAGTACAGAGTGTTCTCTGTGAAACTTATAACACAGGGTGTTTTCACAGAAATTTGAAATTTGTAAGGTGGGTTTCAAAAGCTCAAACCCTAAAAGGATTCTGATGCCAAAATAATGAACAATCACATAATCACAATTTACCCTAAAAATTGGTTTCAAGCAGACAATATTCAAGTTAACACATGGGAAGAGTTCAAACCCTAAAAGGCTAACCTATTGATGTTAAAACAATATTCAAGTTAACACAAGGCGTTTTCATCTCCATTGTTATTATTCCTAGTCCATAAAGTATGCACTCTAACCAATTTATTATTGGCAGCAATGTTTAACAGAAATACACAAGCACCCAGGATACAGAAAAAGAAAATGGAAGTCTTGAACAACAGATGAATGATAGTTATCAAAACTGGTTTCTTCTTTCACAGATATCATTGCAAAGTATATGAAGTGCTTCCTTAGCTCAAGAATGCTGACAAAAAATTATACAAGAATAAAAGGCAGAAATCTTTTAAAGATAGGCTGGCATGTAAAATAGAGGTGAAGGAAGGTAGCCTATGTTGCAGATATAAAACAGCTGTTATTATGAACAAATTCATTTCAGAAGCATTAACAAAGACCAATTTTTTTTGGAAGTCCACTCTACAGAAAATTATGAAGCCCTAATCTATTAATCATTCACAACATCCAATAAACATATTCTACCTGCAATTGTGATGACAATATATAAGAAGAATATAGAAAAAGTAAAAATTCATATAACCATCTCAATGGTTTGAAAAGATCTGACTCCTAAGAAAGGCAACTTGAGTAACTAGATTGCTGAACAAAAGCCAGTAGTATTATACAATTGTACATCTTGAAACAACCAGAAGAAACTCAAGAATTTTCAACTCCATATTTGAATTTGAACATCAAAACTCATATTGCAAACAAAAATACATATTGTAGTAGTCTTGTACGAGAAAACCAAAAAAGATTCAATTATCATACCACACATATCAAGAGTAGTTTATTTCAGCTATCTTACTTGGTTTCAATTCATTGCATTATCAGTGTCAAACCGGATGTTAATCACAGGAAAACATCAAGAAAGGGAACTTAACAGGGAATAATGCCAATCATAATATTCTACTAAAATTCTTTGATAGATAATGGCTAAGGCCTCATGTGGAAGGGATTTGTTATCCCAAAACTCACTTTTTTAACCAAAAAAAAAAACAATTTTTCTATATCTGGATAATTTTTAAAAAAATAATTAGAATGTTAAAAAAAAATCAGTTTTCAACTTTTTCATTTATGTATAAAATTTAAGAAAATCACTTTTTTCAAAATCTAAAACAAATGCACTCTAAGCCACATCAAAGCACAGCAAAAAGTCCAGATCTTTTCTCATGGAAACCAATTCCATTAACATAATGTTAAAAGGAGACAAGAAGCCCAACTAATTATATTACCTTCAATTCAATACAGAAAACTTTAGTTCTTAGATCCTACTGGGATCCACTAAACTACTTGTACCAATTTAAGTGAACAAAAATTGAAGGTTGATATCAACATAGACTCACAGAAGCCGCAAAAAGCACACAAATGGTCACTCACTACAGAATAAATTAAATAATAAAGGAAGAAATTTTAGCCATTACACCTCTTCAAGTGCTGTAACCTTTGCAGCAAAACCAGCACCTGCAACGGATACCAAAAAAAAAAAGCCAAAAAAAAAAGCTTAAATTCCAGAAAATCATAACCCACATGTCAATAAACCCTAACATATACACACAAAAAAAACTAAATTAAAAAAAACTCACACACACACATCCCCCACATCGAAGGAAGGAATATTCCTAACAATAATCCGTACACCCAAAAATCCAAGGGTTTAACCTAGGAAAAAGAATATCAAGTTTTCGATTTTCTGCTTTCATTATTCCTTTGTAAAACCGATCAAAACTTCAACCCCAGAGAAATCCCTGATATGGGTTTGATCATAAACACAAAAACCTAAATAAATAAATTAATAAATAAATATATCCTCATCGACAATCCGTACACCAAAACACAGTCCAAGGGTTTAACCTCCCCATAAAAAAATCCTATTTTTTTCCTTTCCCATGCAATTTCCTTTAAAAAACATTAAAACAATAAAATAAAATAAAAAACTTCACCTCCAACAAAATCCGTGACAGGGGTTTGATCCAAAACGCAAGAAAAAACATATACAAAAGCTAAAGAAGTTATTTTCATAGATACGGAGAGAAGGGGTGACGAGAGAGAGAGAGAGAGAGATATTACAGTGTCGAGAACAGCAAACAGAACAATATAGGATATGTGTTGAGGTTGTGAGATTCAGAGTCTTGAGATTCGATTTTCCAGAAGAGAATGAAAACGAGGAAGAGGAAGCTATTTAGGCGGAAAGAGAGAAAAGAGGTGGAGTGCAGTGTAAGAGTGTGCACAGAAACACACAGGCGCGCACACACTGAATCCGAGTATTGATAATGAGATATTCCTTGGATTTGATCGCTTAATAATTTTATTTTTTCTTTCCAAAGAGGTTGTTTTGATATTCATAGATTGTTTTTCAGGGTTATAATATCTGTAATCTATCTATTACTAATAAGTGATTATTATTTAACTATTATGACTCATTATTTTGAAATGTATTCTTTTATATTTTAATTAATATCTTTCATAAAAATCTCATATGTAATATAATATTAGGTACTAATTCTTATAATGTACTGGTCTCTCGAAAAAATTGAGGGTATGTAAGCTTTTTTAAGAAATAGAATAAATGACCTTATTAAAGGAATTATTCATAACTTTTTAAAAAATTTTAAAACTTATTTATATTCACTTTTTTTAAAAAATAGAGAATTTAAATCAAACAAAATTATTTTAATGAAAGAATATAACAAATTGCTATATATATATATATATATATATATTCAAACATAAGTTATTAATATTGAGTAAACATTTAAATTTGTCTATAAGATTTTAAGTATCAGTTAAGATCGCTTTTCAATTACTATCCTTTTTATTTTTTGATTAAATCCCAATTTGGTCCTCAATGAAAATAACATCAGAAAATTTAGTTCCCTAAAAAAATGAAATGTCCATTTGGGTCAATCACAATTAAAATATGACAAATTCATTAATAATGATTTATAATATTAGATCATGTTGGTCCCAATAAAAATATAAATAGAATAAATAAATCTATTAAAATATCAAAAAGTAATTAGTTTAACTTGTATTTTTTATCACGAGAGATTAAAAATGATATTTCTTTTCTGAGGGACTAATTTGTTTTGCATTATTTTTATCAAAAACTAAATTGAAAATTTACTCTTTTATTTATTTATTTATTTTTTACAATTTACCTTTCATAGTAGTACCGATTGTTATGTTTCAATTTAATTATTTTCAGAAGAATGTTATTTTTTAATCGTTGTAGAAACTTTTTAATATATAGTTTTTTAAATATAAAATAAACAAAATCCAAACACATACATATTTTATATGATAAAATTTGATAATATAAAACCTAATAGAATAAAATTTGAGAGTATAAGAATTGATAAACTTTAATAGTATATATGGCATTTGATATAATATTGTATAAGATACTATATTTTACACTTTTATATTTTATTATCTATTTTAAGAATTTATAATTATTTACTATTTCAATAAATGATAGAAATACTACTTCCTTTATATAATTTAATATTTTTGAGTATTTTTATCATGATTATTTAAATTTTAATTTAATAAAAAAATTAAATTAAATTATTTTTATTATTAATCCTTACTTTAAATATATCACATTATTTTTATTTATTTTTCTATTTTACTAGTACGTAAGTTATAGTTTTATTTTTATATTAAATATTATTTATTATTTGTTTACATATTTATTTGTTATTGAATATTTTATTCTTTTATTTGTTATTATTTCTATAATTTAATTATTTATTATTTTAAATATTTATTATTTCATTTATATTTATTTATTTATAATTATTTTATTTATTATATTATTTAATTAAATAAGAAAATAACTCTTATACATATCTTTATCTTACCTCCCTAGACTTGATAAAGTTATACATCATTTTAATATATAAAAGAGATTTAATACATAAGCTTTCATAGTATATTACTTGCACTTGCACTAAACATGTTATCTACTATATTAATATTTTAGAGTCATTTCATAGAAATTATTACACATGTCATTCATACAATAATTTAGGTTTCATGTGTCATTCATACAGTGATTTAAGCCCCACATTTCTCAATCTTTATGTCTAAAGATTTTTTAAAGCTTAATTTCTAATTTACTTATTAATTATTTTTATATGAAATCAAATTAAATATTATAATCATTAAATAATAAAATATTACAATTATTAAAGATTATAATTTCCACTAAGAGATAACTCATGTAAATATAATTACGATCTACAATTAAATTAAGAACCATCAATAGCCTCATATTATCTACTATTTTAATATTTCAAATCGAGTTATTTATGGAAGCTATTATACGTGTCATTCATATAGTGATTTAAGCTTCATGTGTAACTTATACAGTGATTTAGGCCCCCACTTTTTTTAATCTTTATGTCTAAAATTTTTTTAAGTTTAATTTACAATTTACTTATTAATTTTTTTCATATGAAATAAAATCAAATATTGCAATTATTAGATATTACAATTTGCACTAAGAGAGGACCCATGTCAATATAATTATGATCTACAATTAAATTAAGAATCAGTAATAGCCTCACATTATAAAGGTGATATAAAAAATTATAAAGGAAGTATTTCCAAAATAAATAAGCTTTAAAATCAACATATTGTTTTCTAATTAAAGAAAATGGATGGATCATATTGTTAACGAATTGATAATTGATTGATTTTGATATGATAATAATTCAAAATTCAATTTCTACCAAATTTATTCTTAATCAAATATTTAAGACTCATTATAATACTAATATATTAATATATTCTTAATTGAATATGATAAGAATTAATATAATACTAATATTTCATACTCATTAAATAAAAAAGTCTTCCACGTGGAATGAGAAATAGGGACTTGTGACAGGGATGTGGATGAAAATGGAGGCAAAATTCTAAATGAGGATGGAATTAGGGGAAAATTTTCTAACTTCAAATCTAGAACTTTCGAAAATGATAATAAAAAAAATTAAGTTTTTACAGCTTGAACATTCCAATATATCAATTCCATACTTATTTCATGCTAATTTTTTTGGAAAAAATATCTTCAATTTTTCAGCACTAAAATATTTTTAAAAAATCAATACCTTCAATTTTTCAACACTGAAATATTTTAAAAAAATCAATTCCATAATTTACGCTTATTTGATAATAATGTATTTTTAAAATTTTTCATTTTTGATTTTTTTAATGAACCCATAAATGTCGATAGAGATTCAAATCTCCACATGGAATAAGGAATGCGATCCGTGACGGGAATGTAGATGAGAATAGAGGCAAAATTCTAAATGAGGATGGGATTAGGAAAAAAAAATTTAACTTCAAATCTAGAACATTTGAAAATCATAATAAAAAAAATCTATATACCCATATCAATATATCCTATTTAATTTTTTACAACTTGAACATTTCAATCTATCAATTCTATAATTTTTTCATACTAATTTTTTTTGAAAAAAATACCTTCAATTTTTCAACACTAAAATATTTAAAAAAATCAATTCCACAATTTACACTTCTTTGATAATGATACTAAATAATTATTAATTTTAAAAAATTAAATAAATATATTAATTTTTTTTATTGAAAATAATATTATAATTGATATACTACTCTAATAATTGATATTATATAAATTAGAATTATATATGATTTTTTACTAATCATGACGCATTAATTATAACATATATTTTAAAATTAATATTTTAATTTATTAAAAGGATGTACAAGGAAAGGACGTGTTATTGAAATCATATAAATTAAATTTATTTATTATTTTTATGAATTAGAAAATATATTTTTATAAATTAAATATTTTAATTTACTAAAAAAATATAAACGGCTAGAGATGATAAAAAAAAATTAAAAATGAGTATAAGCAAGAATTACCCACAATGGAAAAAGGAGTTGGGACATATTTTATTTTCACAAGGACAATCGATAGGGACTAAGTTCCTGTTTATTAAACAGAATAGGGACAGTGATAGTACACCTTTATTTTTATAATTATTTTTATTATATTTGCTTTATGTATGCATTTTTAATTTGGATTATATTGCATTAATAGTATTTGTTATTATGGATATTTATGTTTCAAATTGTAAAATATTTTTAAAGTTTTTCTCTTTTTGAAATTTGTTAATAAACCACTGAATATTATAGGGATTCAAAATTTCCACTATAGATGGAAATGAAAAGGACCCATAAAAGGATGGGGATAGGGATGAGAGGTAAAATTCTAAACAGAGATAGGAAGTGTGGGACATGTCCTATTTCTTATGGATACTCATTGTCATATTTATAAATGACTCATGATATAGTAAAATTATCCATTTATTCTCTTTTTTTATTCAACAATTTCATCTTTCAAAATGTGTAAAATTTTTATAACATAGGCTCTTTATTGTAAGTTATGAGTCATTTATTAAGATTTTTTTCAACTTTATAAACATAATATTCAAAATAAAATACATAATAAAATGTCACATTTATATTTTATCCTCTTATTTAATTATTTAACTGTTAACCTACTTTTAAGATAAATTTATATACTCAATTTTCTATTAGATATATTTAAATAAATTATCATTTATTTTCTATAATAATCAACAAGTTATTTTTTATTATCTCCCCGTGCATTGCACGGGTCAAACAACTAGTATTGTTTATATTATCATGTCTTATATGGTCTACTCTTAACTAGAAAATCATGCTTTTTAATGAGGGAAATCACGTTATCATAGGCATAGGTGAATTAGCAGAAAAGAATTCGAGTCGTCAGTAGATGCTTAATGTCTAAATTTCGGTGGTACTAATAATTTGAGTTGATGCCCCAAAGAAAAGGAAAAGCATTAAGCAAAAAATTATATGAAAGGTCACTTAATATTCACTAAAGAATATGTAGCGGGACATAAAAATCATGTTTTTGTTATTGTAGCACCAGTGAACTGAAGATACACTAGCGAGCTAAGGTGATCTTGGTTGCATTGCATGTTAAATTCAGTGGGCTCAGGTTGGAGTTGATTAGATAAATGTTGCACACTATACAGGAATCATCAAATGCTATATTGACAACATAACATTATCAATGAAGTCTAGAGCAATTAATTTACAATATATCAAGGAAGCCTAAGAAAGGTTGGATCATGATCAAGCATCCTAGCTAAGATTGCAAGGGCATTGGCTGTGCAGTGAGGGAGAACTGAACTGGCTTGTGTATATTGCAGCAGTTAAATTTGCTTTAAAGCCTGATTTCAAGAGGAACCTCACTCTACAAGGAATAGATACCTAAGAATTGGAACCAAAACATATAAACCTTTTAGTGTAGAGGTCTCTGAGACTCGGGAAGGTTTTCAGCATACAAGTTTTGTGCCATTTTGACATAGGCATCAATCTTGTCAGCTGTCCAATTTTCAGTACTTAAAGGAGGAAGGTACTTGACAATTAGTGGTGAAGGTCGAACATGTAAGCTGCCTTTTCTCCATGCTAGATGTGTACCTCTCAGGACAATTGGAACAATTGGAAGGCGTGATTGCAGAGCCAAATGAACAAAACCCCGCATGGAAAAACAAAAAACAAAAAATTCATAGATTAGTTCCAGGTGAGAGAACAAAATATTTTATGAGTAATATCTCTAGACTATGTGGATACTATACATTATCATGAAAATGCATCTCTATCTCTTATTACATAAACATATAAAAAGTACGGCCTAATACGCGAGGCTCCCACCTAATGGAGTCTGGGAATAATAGATATATACAGCCTTGCTCTTATCACATAAACATATAAATAAGGAAAATGCATTTTACTCCTGAATTATAGGTAATTTCCCCTTTACTCCTAGAATTTAAAATGCATGCAACTCGAACCCTAATGTTCTTTTAATATATCTTAGATTGATTTAGATTTATTTAGGTTGATTTCATCATTATGTCTAGTTTTATCTTTGCTTTATAAACAGGATTATCTAAGTGTATCACAACAACACATAATATCAATATATTTTCATATTACCATAAATCTCTGTTTTCTCTCTTTTCTTCTTCCACTATATAAAACCCTTAATTTCAATATGGTAGTAGAGCGGTACCATCCACCATGAACTGTGTCCATTGTTCTACTATAGAGATTCTAGTAATTTGGAACTCACCTATATTATGTCCCATACTATCATTTTACTTTTTATTTTGTCCGACCATTGCTCTGCCTGTCAAGCTCTTCAATTCTATTTTAGGTTTGACAGTATTCTTGCTTTCAAGAAAATTTCAAACATCAAACCATTGCTGGTTCTACTTCTGGCCATTTTTCTGACCTCCTTTCTACCATCTCAACCATTTTAGCAGTGTATCACTCCTTTTTTTCCTGCTGTGTCAACACTTCCAGTAGTCTCCAACACCTTCCGCCACTCTTCACTGCCGACAAGTTTTCTGGCAACAATTCTGGCATCCGACCCCACCCTCGATATTGCCTCTCCTTGTGTGGCCAACCCCCGGTGGTCTGGTCCCAATCGGACACGCCGCCATGCACCATCGTTGCTTTTCGCGATACTGTTCACCCACATATGCTTTCGCAGTGAATGGAGGAGCGTTCGACGAAGGCCAACTCTGCCACCACTGTACTTGTGACACCTTGCCCTTTCCGAGTCTACCCACCATTTCGCCAACCGTGCACTTTGCAGACATCGTGTTTTGGAAAATATTGCTTCTGCCCTTGTCCTTTTGTGAGCCATGGTTGTGAGTAATGAATATTTGGTTGTGCTTCCTACCATCCTCCCATTGTGAATCATATCAATGGTGATATTTGTCTTCATTGATGATATGCCTTTTTGGCTTAGGATCTGCAATCTTTTAACTATTCAAGGTGTCCACATGTTGTTCTTGCGATCTATTGTTGCATGTCTAGAGAATTTCTTGTAATACCCCAATTTTAAATAAAAGAGGTTAGAAAATATTTTTAGGCTAAGATAGGTGCCAGTTACCCTTATCTGTCATTTCGGATCTTGAATTTCACTAAGTCTGGACCCTATGCTCCCTTGGAAGGCTATATATTATAGAGTCATATTCTTGTGATCAAAAGTCTCGGTAATTGTTTCCTATAGAAAAATAAGTTAAAGAGTGATTTTTAATGAATTTTTAGCGTACACGTTTATAATACCTTGAAAATGTCCATATTTGAACTAAAATCCAAAATTTAGATTTTGATTTGTTGGAATTTTGATTTTTCTAATATTTTATTTGAATCCAAATGGGGGGTATTCCCTTTACATTTATGTTTTAAAGTTAAAGAAAAGTAATATAAATGAGGACATTAACTAATAAGTGAGACCACCCCAGCAATCATATGACCGCCCAGGCAGTCAACAAAAAGTAAGGCGGTGTAATAGCTGGGGAGGGGACCACCCAGGCGGTCAACAAAGCGTTAAAAACCCCTCATTTTAGGATTTTTCCAGACAAAACATGACCCCAAACACCCTTTCACCCCTAAACTCGGTTCCTCCACCATTTTACACCTTCCAAGCTCCATTTTTACTCAGTCTAACTCCAATCTTTCATTCCTAAGGCTTTAAGATGCAAGCCACCTGCTTTTCAGAGTCTTGTTGGTGTTATTCTAGTATATTCTACCACTCCAAGTGAGTGGGTTCATATTTATTATCTCTATGTTTTACATTAGAGTTATTTTCATAAAAATATGAATTACTGCTTGATTTTAGAGAAATATTATTCAAGGATTCCAAGTTTACTGTTGAATATATGTTTTGAACTATCAATTTTAAAGCATGAAACTTGTTTTTGAGAAAACTTATGGGACCATATTTGTTATACTAATTTTATATAGAGTTGATGATATGCGTAATTGTTAGAGGCTTTTATGATTATTTCAATAGATTCTGGAACTGATTTATATATAGAGAGTAGTTTTATACCACATGCAATTTAGAGAAGAAAACATAATTGTAATTGCAAACCATGCTATTTTGAAATATGATATTGAGAGTTATAGTTATGAAAAGCTTGATGGTTTGAATTATGTTTTAGAGAATGAATAAAAAGGTTTTAGAGCATGAATCTTCATGAGATTCAGAATAGCTGGCGGATACATATTTTGTGAGTTTATGCAATCACAAATGTCTACAAAGAGTGATCCCTTGGGCATGATTTCATAACCACAGTTATGCTAAGGTCAGACTGTTAGAGCTAGACAGATTCAGAGCTCTCAGAGAATTAAAAAGGTTTAAAGGTTTTAGCTCTAATGGATTTATTTGGTTAGTTTAGAAGGTAGCTATAGAGAAACAGGCTATGTGTTAATGGCAGTAAATCCATTAACCTTGGTACCAAGTGGCCCGGGCTAGAGATATTCAGAGAATTTATATTCAAAGTTTATATTCAGATATTCATATGTAGAGTTTTGTTACGTCACAAACATTGTGTGTAATCAGAGCAAAGATTACTGTTTCTCTAGGAGCTACTATATTCTGTTTCTTGTATGATTTCAGGTATGAAAGTAAATTCAGAAGGTTGTTTTTGAGTTATAATATGATGATTGTGAAGGACATTTAGAAACATGTATACTTGATTATGTGAGATTTATTTTTTTTACTATAAATATTATTATGATTTTTGTGCATTATTTCCTTAACATCCCATGAAAGGGGGTTTCAAATAAGGACTCACTCACTGAGTTTTGGTAACAAAACTCACCCCTCTATTTTCCTCTTTATTGCAAATAATATAGCTGTTGTAGATTTATCTCCTAGCCACCAGTGTCCCAGCAGCCGTAGAGTATAGCCTGTAAGCTTCACTTATGTGGAGCATTCTCATTCTGTTTAGAGTGCTCCAGTACAATGCAGGCAGGATCTTAGACCTAGAGCATATTTTAAGTTGCATTTGATATATTATAATTACATTTGATTTGTATACAATAACTTGGACATTTGGATAAGTGTATGTTAATTTATATATATAAATGATTCGAGGAGTTGGAACTTGAAAGATTTATTTCAAGTTTCCATATTTAATTATTTTGATTTTAGAGAAAATGTGGTTGGTCTGCAGGAAATATAATGAATTAAACAGACTTTATGAACAGAGCAAGCATTTAGATACAACCAACAAGCCACGAGACTTACGTGGGAACAGAACTTCTCACGTGCCAGTCACGTGCCCAGGTCGGGTCATGACATTTCGACTGCCTTCATTGCGTCTCTTCCAACATTGATAGACGTATGTGTCTCTGTATGTGTCTCTTCTTTTCCTAGTCATGCAATTATCCAACAAGTTGTTCAAGCTTATGTTCATTTCAGCTACCTTGTTGTGTTATCTTTTTCGAGTGTATCCAGCGTTCCTGAGTTACCTTGCTAGTCTTCAATGGAGATCATTTTTATATTTTAAAGCTTTAATTGTAAGCTTAAAGCTTAGTAAGCTTTAGCCTGAGGGGGAGTGTTAGAAATAAGAAAATATTTAGTAATATCTCCATTATATCTTAGAATATTTCACATCATATCTTAGATTGATTTAGATTTATTTAGGTTGATTCTATCATTATGTTTAAATTTTATCTTTGCTTTATAAAGAGGATTATCTTAGTCTATCACAACAACACATAATATCAATATATTTTTAGATTGCCATAAATCTTTGTTCTCTCTCTTTTCTTCCCCCACTATATAAAACCCTCAATTTCAACAAAAACTCAATGCAAGTGCTTGTTTAATGGATACATACACACACACCCACCTCTTTCATGGGCTCAATAGCTGCAGTTGGGTTGGACCAGTGTATTCAAAAATGGTTGGCCAAAACACAAAGCTGCTCAAATAGGGGATACCATATTATCTGCATAGAAATGGTTGTCAATAAGATTCTGAATCCTTTCAACCCTTTTTTTACCCATTGATTCTTATCATGTGAAAAAATTTTCATAAAGCATTGCAAGACACCAATTGTCCTAGCCACGACACATATAATTTTCAGTTATGAACCATAAAAATCTGTTATTGTGCTAAACGTTAAAAGGCATCATGACTTACTTCCTTCTTTGCAATGCCAACAGTGCTGGTAGAAGTCAACCACATGATCAGAAATATGTCAATTGGTGATGCATGATTACTGATGTAAATCGCCCTCTTGTTAGAGTACTCAGCACCTTCAATCTTTATGGGATTGCCAAGAATCCATATCTGCAATCAGTATTTTGAAATATCAGTCATTCATAAGTCATAACTTGCAAAGTAATCCTAGAAGTTTTGTCATAAGTAATTGTGCTACACAAATGAAGATTGAAAGTCAAACTTTAGAGACATTTCTTCTTAAATTGGTAATAACATTAATAAAACTATTCTCTTTGAATCCCTTCCCTCCCTTCTCCTCGAAAGTGAAACTCACTAGCACATCTTAAGAAAGCTAAGCAAACTAAACACTGCATCTTGACCTAAAACTTTAAGGTGATAGGTCTATGAATCCCACTTTATATTACTTTCCACCAAGTCCATTTTTAACTAACGTGAGATTTTACTACTCACTTGAAATTCCAACAAATACCACCATAGCAGTTTGACTAAGGCAAGACAGAATCTTCTTGTGTAGTTCCACATAACACAAAAATAATCCCACAACCCCCAACTTATGATTTCCTTACCCTATCTTGTGGCAATCTCTATGACCTTGATTTATAGCCTTAATTGTATGACATTCTCTCTAATTAATCACCACTGAATTTTTCAAGTTTGCCTCATTAGAATGATCACATTTCAAACATTTGCTACTTTACATCTAATCAGTTCAGAGGTATCCGGTGGATATCAACTCGCCAACCAGTTGATCCTTGATTACTGATTACAGCATGGTATTGTGATGTAATCAAGAAGTTATTACTGAAACAACATTTTCAAACTGCCCCAGATCAAATTTGCAATGCTTTCCATAAATTCCTAATCAACCAAATACATTATTCAACATGACTTAGCCATTTTATCTAGTGACCCCCCAAATATAGCAATCAATAAAATAAAGTAATAAACAAAAATAGCATATAGAAATTCCTAACAGCTGCTTATCCAAAAGTGTGCATCAACAACAAGTATATTGAACATAAATTTACTAAAGTAAAAGGTAGCTCACTAGTATTCTACCAGTCACATGCCCATAAATGTTTCCTTTCCTAATCCTTTCATAAGGCCAAGGTATAAGCACAAGCATGACCAATGCCCATATGAATGTGGTGACCATCACAAAAACAAAACAAGTCACAATTCTGATCCAAGATATGATCACTGAAACCCACCTATCATCAGCTGCATAAGTATGCATCATCTATGCCATTGTACTTCTAATTCATCATCTACTGAAACTTTTGGAGCTTCTACCACCCTATGGTCAGAGCCTTGTTTCATGAAGCTCTCCAACTTTCTGTTCCTTACACAGGCATCACCCTCATTATTCTCCATGAATCTTTTCTAACAGTCAAAACCTCTGAAGAGTGTTTGATAAGTAACTGTGCAGGATACATGAACAGGACAAAAGCAGAGTCTGATGCTAATTCACTTCAAACAATACATATTGCATTCTATTTGGCTGCTGAGAAGATCTGATCAACAAAAACCACCGAGAAAAATGAAAACTCATCCATTTTTGCCCACTTTAAAAGAAAAAAAGAAAAGAAAATAATAACTACATTATACTTTATAGAATAAAATCTGTTTCTTTACTCCATCACAAGGTAAACATTCGAAATTCGAATAACTTTTGAGTGAAACGATGCTTATCTTATTTGTACTGTAATTTTTGAGGAAAATATAAACATGGTTCGATCAAAAAGCCTTTGTTCAACTCAACAAACTCAATACGAAGCAAAACAAACAGCTCCATAACCAAACAGAGATAATTAGAGAGAGAAAGAAAGTCAAAAGAACAAAGACACATTGTAACGTCCCGAATTTTTCTGCTATGTAAAATTACCAAAATGCCCCTAGGTAAATTTTGCATGAGATTCGAGGCTAAGCAATCTTTAATAAGGAATTTTAACATTAGAACAACATTATATGAGGCTTGAATAGCAATCTCTGCAAAAAATCACAAATCCCGATTTTTCTATGTACAAATGACCAAAATGCCCCTGAGGTTGTTTTGCACCGAAAATCAAAGATAACAAATCCCGGTTATCCTCAAGGGGTTAATTTTATGTTTGAAGGGGATTATTTGTGTTATGTTGATGTCGTGGTAAAAATCTCAACTCCCGATTTTTTACTATACTTAAAATTACCAAATTACCCCTGCGGTAACTTAGTATGAAATTAAGCAATCCTCGAACCCAGTTATCACTCGAGAAGTTCAAAAAGGTTTATTTCAAGTATGACTTGATATCTAGAAATGTTCGGGTAATTTTAGAAAGCTTTTACATGAAATTACCTTTTTACCCCTAGTTGTGCTAAATAAGTTCACTTGTGTAATTAAGGTAATGTTAAAGCTCTAATTGAACTCAAAATTAACCTTGAGTTAAAAATTAATTATCTAAGGTTAAAAATAATTACTTGAGGTTAAAAAAATAATTACCCAGGATAATTAGAGTTTAAGAAATTTTTAGGGAAGTTAATTTCCTTTCTTGATTTCTAGAGCTCATAAAATTAGTGATACTAAGATCAAAGTTAAAAATTACGGTTTAGGTAAAATTTAGTATAGAACTTATGTTACAAACTGATTTTTAACTCATTTGAAACTAACTTCATTTACTAGTGTATGATTATTCTTTTACTTCATTTTAATTTGTCCTAAACACTTAACCTTTTACCATTTTTACTAATCTATGAATTCCAAATCTTTTACCTAAGTAATTACACATCTAATACATGTTTTCCCACTCATAAAAGAACACAAATCTGACCATATAGAGACCAGAAACCAGCGGCCATGATGTTCCATGTGCATCATATTTTATTGCTTTTCCAACATAAAAACATATACAACAAAGACACCACACCTTAAGCTTTCTTTTGCATTGTTTTTGGTTATGTTTAATCAAAAGAAAACCTGCACATTCAGTCATGATATGATCAGCCATAATGTCTCTCACAAGCATCATATTTTAGCATTTCCATCCATTATACATGAGTAAAATTATTACAACACCATATGCTTTCTTTTTCTAAAGTTTTCTTTAACAAAAAAAAAATGAAATAAAACCCTCCATTTCCAGCCCATATGTCATGGCCAAACAGCCTCCATGGGGCTATAAATACATGCTCTTCCATTGCTAAAATGTTCACACAAACACTCTTAGCCTTAGCATTTTCTTACTTGATAGTTTTCTTACTCAAAGTTCGCTCAAAGTTCTCTAATTTTCTCAAGAATTCCAGCTTTCTTTTTCTTCCTCATTCTCACTCAAGAGACTCCATTTCCAACCTCTAACCAAGCTCTAAACCTCAAGCATACATATTCCAATCATAAACCAACTCATAAACACCTAAACTTTCCATTTTCCAAGCTTTAGAACACAAGAAAAATCCTTTCTCAACTCTAACCTTCTTGGCCGAAAAATCACAAGTATTAGGACCATATTTTTGGTTCTTGATTAATCTTAGAAGATCAAGAAATAAGAAACAACTTTGTAGGGATTTTATTTCATATTCTTTCTTATGTTCTTCTTCTTCCTTCTTTTCAAATTTATATGGTAACCATGGCTTGATGAAGAATTTAAGAAATTAGGCTCTTGGAATCTTGGTAATAAGGGACTCTAAATTTCACTTCCTTTTGTTAAGATTAATTGGAGTTAAAGAGTTTCATCCTTTAAAAATCTTGAGTTTTGAGCTTAGCAAGACATAAGAATGAACTTGCATCATGTTTATATTCCAAGTTTTGCATCTCATGTTTATGTTTCAATGCCTTGCATATCATGTTTATTTTCAAGTCATCACCTTAAATTTTGAAGACTAAAGAAATGGACTTGCATTCTCATGTTTAAATTTCAAGTCTTGCATTCCATGTTTATATTTCAAGTTATCACTTAATATTAAATATTTAAAAAAAAATGAACTTGCATCTCATGTTTATTTTCAAGTTTTGCATATCATATTTATGTTTCCAAGCCATCGCCTTATAATGATAAAGATTAAAAATGAGATTGTATAGCATGTTTATGATTCTTGCCATCACTTAAATCTCTAAAGCTCAAGATATGCTCCTCTCATCTTAAATAAGAATTTTGATTATGGATACACCTCAATATAGTTTTACTATTATTTTAGCTTTTATATTTAAGTTATCAAAGAGATAAAATCATTTCAAGCGTGTTTTGTGTCTTAGAATAATTTTCAAGAAAAATCTAGTAACTAGGAATGATCAAAATTGTAATTTTATGAAGCTTTAGAAAATAAATTTTCTAGTACTATTCATTACTGTTTCGACATTGTTCATCACTGTAGGTTACTGTTCATATGAAAAATAATAATTAATAATTATTGTAAAAATTATTTTTAGCGTCTTAGATGTATAAGAGAATAATTACAAGTGTTAGTTTAGGCCGTTTTGCAAATTACCAAAAGTTGTGTTTTGAATTATCAATTATGTGATTTAAGCTAAATGACTTTAATTCGATTTAATAATGATGTTAAATGTGTCCATGTATTCAAAATATCATTTATGATGTTTAGAAAAAGTTTTAGAAGTTTCGGTAATTGTTAAGGGTGAAAAATGAGTGATTTTGCACTTTGACCCCTAAAGTATAGGAAAATTTGGTTTATGACCATAGATAGTTTTTACAATGAACTGAAATGTGTTCTAGTTGTTATGGATCTCTTAAAAGAGTAGAGGAATTTTGAGGATCATTGGTTTGAGGAAATGTGTTAAAAAGGAAAAATTACGTTTTGACCCATAATCTTTGAGAAAATTGCAGTTTAGACCCTCTTTTGGGCTTAAGCGAAAATATTGGTAACTTGAGGAGATTATTGTTAATGATATCTTATGGAAGTCATATTCATGTGAATTAGTTGAAATTTATATGACTTATAATATTTGTGCAAAGATACCAATTAAGGATTATGCATGCTTAATTCTTGTTTTATGCAATTGGCGATCATTAATATATGGCATCTATTCCGTTAAGTATGTTCACTTTCATGAGATATTTGATAATAGCATGCTTATATAAATGTATATATGCATACTTATGTGATCAATTATTTGATGAATTGTAGCATGCTATGTGTATGATTGATTAATAGAGATGCATATTTAAGAGTTCTATAAGCATGATATATTAAAGGATAAGATATGATTATATGTTCGTTCTTGCTTCTATGAATAACATACTAAGATGAAAGGTGACATAAGACATATGGAAATGATCCTCTAGACTTCCCGAATTAAAAGTTATGAGAGGTGATCCAATGGGGTAATCCTCTAGACTCCCCGAATTAAAGGTTATAAGAGGAGATCCAATAAGGACCCTTTAGACTCCAAGAATTAATGGTTATGAAAGGTGTTCCTAAACCCCCTAACCCGCACTGTAGGAGTCGGGAATTAACATATCAAGAGGATAAGTGTATACTAGTGACGACTAGTGAGGTATGAGCTCATAACCTAGAAACTCTCAAGAGCAGAGAAATTATAGGGTGGTTTCCCCAAGGAAAACGATTGAGAAATTTAAGTCACCTAAAAGCATATTAAGGTAAAGTTATATCAAGGGAATTTATGTTCTTTATGTCATAATGTATTTATATATGAACTCTTATGTTATAATGTATATGGCTTTGACATGCATTCATGATAATAGTATGATGCATACATGACATCAAGACTCATGTTAAAAGATACGGGCATCGGCTAATGGTATTTGGAACTTAATAAATAAAACTTATATATGCCCACATTTTTATAATGAAACCCGAGGTTCCTGGGGACGATGATGATGACACACATTAGTTAGTACAAATAAGTTATTCTATTATTTTGGTGGTTAATACAAAGTAGTTATTCTTTTATTTTGGTGGTTAATACAAATTAGTTAGTATGCGAGGCTCACGTTTTGTATAAAAAAAAAAAAAAATTATACTATATTTTTACTAAAGTATTTTCAAAGGTTTAAGTTAAAGACTAGAACAAAAGAGTAATAATTAATAATTAACTCAAATGCATCCTAGGAGTGTTGAGTTAAATATTAGGGTGTTACACACATCGATATCTGTCTCATAAAAAATGTATGAATAAGTGATAAGGACACGGCTAGCGACAAGGATAACAAGGCACTTAGAGGACTTGGGGGACCTATGACCAGAGGAAGGGCTAGGAAGGCAAAGGAAGCATTGCAACAAGTTGTAGCAACAATTCTTGAGGCTGTCCTTAATTTGGAAGACTTGAAGCGCAAAATGGTGCATTGCATAATCCCACTTGAAGACCCTTGATGTTATATGGACTGCCACCATCTTTTAAGCCTTTTATGTTACTAAATAAAATTTGTGATTATGTAATTGGGCTTGTGAATTTTATACAGCCCATCACTTGTTAATTTCATATTTTATTTAGTTTAGATTTTAATTATGGGCTAAGTTACAGCCCACTTGCTGAGTTTTACTCCAGTTTATAAACCTTGTAAACATCTTTTGGAAGGGGTTTTTGCAAAGTTCATATCAAAATACCTTTTTGGTAAAAGAGTCTCTTTGGTTCTTGCTTGGAACCCTAGGTCTTATCAAGAGTATCCAATTACTCTTGTGGCAATCTCCCTTGACTTATCAATCATTCTTGATTATGGCGCCTCCAACCAATTTCATTCCTCATCTTTCTATTCTAGAACATATTATTTGGTAATCAGAGCGAGGTTCAAATTCTGCAAAATTAGTCAGTTTTTCTTAGTTCATATATGGAGTTATACGTATCAAATTTCAGTGTTTCTTGGTTCATTTCTGAATTTTGGAGTGCCAGTTTTCACCTCATTTTGGAATCATTGCAATCTAAATTTTCTAGCTTGAGATACAACAAGTTTTTTGTTACGAGCTCAGATTGGAGCAATCCTGCAAATTTGTTTTTGAGTCCTTGTTTGATTCATCTTTTTGCTTAATTTTGTGATGTTCTTCTAGTTTCCATTTTGGTCTTTGTTTGATGTTACATTAGATCAGTGGGTAAAAAAAAAAACACAAAAGGGTGCGGAATGTTCATCATGTGTTCTTGATGTTCTTGAGAATTAATTCATTTTAATTTTTCTAGGCTTTGTTCATTTGATATTTAGTTGTTAGATATGTGCTTGTTTTGATGTGATTTCATTTATTATGTTAATCTACAATCATCAAGAACAGATTAAAAAAAAAAGAATTGAAAAAAAAGAATTAAAAAAAAAAGAATTTGACAAAAAAAAGGGGGGTTAGAACAGTGGCTTGTTTCTTTCGTTCTTCAAACCTTTACCTTGTTCTTATCTTTTTTGGCCTCTGATTTGAGTTTGCTTATCCTTGTGTAGTTTTTTCTTGCTTGTCTTAGAGTTCTCTTTTTGTTTAACCTCTTGTTGTTTTGTGATTTAACATTGGGGTTGTTGGAGTTTCTCTTTGAGTTGACCTATGATTCCATTTAAGAACCTACAAGAGTCACTTGAGTGGTAAAAGGCAAGAGAGAACTTCACACAAAAGCCTATTAAAGAGCAACAATACATGAGTGATACATCTCTAAGAGTGCAAACACATGAGAGGTGTGGTGAGGTCCTATTGCTTTTATTTCTTTTTCTTGTACTTGAATTATGGCAGGAACAGGTGGTGATGGTACCCTCCTCCTCAAGGAAATAATAGATTGTTAGTGGAGGCTATTATAGCTCAAATGCAAAGGATGATGAGGGAGCATACAGAGGAGTTATATGAGAGAATTGAGCGGTTAGAAAATTAAGAACCTCATGATGATTATGGAGGTAGAAGGAGGATTAATGGAAGGAGGAGAAGAGACAATGAGGGTGATGCTAGAGAGGATCGAATTGAGGGAGTGAAGCTTAACATTCCACCTTTCAAAGGGAAAAATGATCCAGAGGCTTATCTTGAGTGGGAGATGAAAATTGAGCAGTTGTTCTCATGCCACAATTACACTGAAGAAAAGAAAGTAAAGGCGGCAGCCATGGAATTCACAGACTATGCTTTTTTTTTTTTTTGAAACCAACTGCAAAAGGAGCGACTTAGATATGAAGAATCTTTGGTGGATACCTGGGTTGAAATGAAGAGGTTGATGAGACGAAGATTTGTCCCTTCCTATTATCATAGGTATCTTCATAACAAGCTCCAAAGATTCACACAAGGTAGTAGGAGTGTTGATGAATATTACAAGGAGATGGAGGTGTCTTTGATTAGAGCCAATGTGAATGAAGATATGGAGGCTACTATGGCACGCTTTCTAAATGGGCTAAATAATGACATTAGAGATGTGGTTGAGCTACAAAATTATGTGGAGTTGGAAGACTTGGTACATTAAGCTACCAAAGTAGAGCAGCAACTTAAGAGAAAAGATACCATGAGAAGGAGTTCTTCTAATTTCAATTCTTCAAATTGGAAGGAAAGAAATAAGAAAGAGGGAGGTATTTCTTCTAACAATACCACAGTTGCATCTCAAAGGACTCAATTCAAATCCAATGAGACCCCCAAAAAGACAAGGAGTAGTGAGATAAAATGCTTCAAATGTTTAGGGAGAGGTCACATAGCTTCAGCATGTCCAACCAAGAAGATTATGTTACTTAAGGAGAATGGAGAAATTACCAGTGAGTCTTCAACTAGTGAAGCCGAGGAAGAGGAAGAGGTAGAGGTGGATGAGGAGATCATTGTGGAGGCCAAAGAAGGAGATCTGTTGATGATCAGGAGGATGCTTGGAAGTCAGATGCAAGCTCTTGATGATTCCCAAAGAGAGAACATTTTTCACTCTAGGTGTTCAATCAATGGGAAACTATGTTCTTTGATTGTGGATGGAGGGAGTTGCACCAATGTGACCAACTCTAGATTAGTGTCCAAATTAAATTTGGAGACCAAGCCATATCCTAGGCCATACAAACTCCAATGGCTTAGTGAAGATGGAGAGATGATCGTGAGCAAGCAAGTGGAACTGCACATGTCTATGGGACAATACAATGATAAAGTGATATGTGATGTGGTTCCAATGGAGGCAAGCCATATTTTCTTGGGGAGGCCGTGGCAATATGACACCAAAGATGTTCATGATGGGTTCACAAACAAGATTTCTTTCATGCATAATGGGAGGAAAATTATACTCAAACCTTTATCTCCTAGAGAGGTGTGTGATGATCAAATAAAATTGAGAGAAAAGAGAGTGCAAGAGAGAAAAGAGATGAGTGACACACAAAAGAGTGAAACACTTGATAAAAAAAATAATGGAAAGAAAAAGAGTGAAACACTTGAGAGAAAACAGAGTTGTTTAGTAAAAGAAAGTGAGGTGAAGAAGCTGCTGCTTGGCAACAAGCAATTTTATTTGCTTTATTGCAAAAAAAATGTTTTAATTGTTGATAACTCTAATAAAAGTGTTTTCCTTGCTAGTGTTGAGTTTCTTTTGTAGGAATACAAGGACGTATTTCCAAAGGAGGTTCCAATCGGATTGCCACCTTTGAGAGGGATTGAGCATCATATTGATCTCATCCCTGGTGCATCTTTACCCAATCGGCCAGCTTATAGGAGCAATCCTCAAGAAACCAAAGAAATACAAAAGCAAGTTGAGGAGTTGATGGCAAAAGGATGGGTACAAGAAAGCTTGAGTCTGTGTGCTGTTCCAGTGATTCTGGTGCCTAAAAAGAATGGAATTTAGAGGATGTGCAGTGACTGTAGAGTAATCAACAACATCACAATTAAGTACCGACACCCTATTCCTAGGTTAGATGACCTTCTTGATGAACTGTATGGTGCCTGTTATTTTTCTAAAATTGATTTAAAAAGTGGGTATCATTAGATTAGGATAAGGGAAGGGGATGAATGGAAAACTGCCTTTAAAATTAAGTATGGTTTGTATGAGTGGCTGGTTATGCCTTTTGAGCTAACTAATGCCCCAAGCACTTTTATGAGATTAATGAACCATGTCTTAAGAGATTTTATTGGCAAGTTTGTTGTTGTTTACTTTGATGACATTTTGATTTATAGCACTAGTTTTGACTTGCATATTGAACATTTGAGGGCTGTCATGCATGTGCTTAGAACAGAAAAATTGTATGCTAATCTTGAGAAATGCACTTTTTGCACCAATCATGTAGTGTTCTTAGGCTTTGTTATGAGTGCAAAAGGAGTGCAAGTCGATGAGGAAAATGTTAAGGCTATTCAAGAATGGCCTACACCTAAAAATGTCAGTGAAGTGAGAAGTTTCCATGAATTAGCTAGTTTTTATAGGAGGTTTGTTAGGGACTTTAGCAACTTGGTTGTGCCTTTTAATGAGATAGTTAATAAGCATGTGGGTTTCAAATGGGGAGAGAAACAAGAGCAAGCCTTTGCTATCTTTAAGCATAGGCTAACTAATGCACCCATTCTTGCTTTGCCCAATTTTGCTAAATCTTTTGAACTTGAATGTGATGCATCAAATGTGGGCATTAGGGCTATTTTGATGCAAGAAGGTCATCCAATTGCTTATTTTAGTGAGAAGTTAAATGCGGTTGCCCTAAACTATCCCACTTATGATAATGAATTGTATGCCTTAGTGCGTGCTTTGAAAACTTGGTAGCATTATTTGTTCCGTAAAGAATTTGTAATTCATAGCGATCATGAGTCCCTAAAATGCTTGAAAGGGCAAGGCAAGCTAAATAAAAGGCATGCTAAATGGGTTGAGTTTTTGGAACAATTTCCATATGTCATTAAGCATAAAACTTTGGAAGGGGAACATAATGGCTAATGCTTTATCTAGGAGGCATGCATTACATTCTACTGTTGAAACCAAAATTTTTGGGCTTGAGACTTTGAGAGAAATGTATTTGCATGATGCTGAATTTTCTGAGATATATGCTGTTTGTGATAATGTGTCTCAAAATGGTTACTATAGGCATAATGGATATTTGTTTAAAGAAAAAAGATTGTGTATGCCTTAGTGTTCCATAAGAAATTTGCTTGTGAAAGAGGCGCATGAGGGAAGATTAATGGGACATTTTGGGGTGTATAAAACTTTGGACATATTGCATGAACATTTTTATTGACCCCATATGAAACATGATTTGCATAAATATTGTGAGCATTGCATTGTTTGTAAAAAAGCAACATCAAAAGTGATGCCACATGGTTTAGATACTCCTCTGCCTGTTCCTAATTTTCCTTGGATTGATATATTTATGGACTTTGTTTTGGGGTTGCTTAGAACAAAGAATGGCAAGGATTCTATTTTTGTTGTTGTGGATAGGTCATTGTTGTTGTTAGTATTATTATTATTATTATTGTTCATCATGTAAATTATTATTATTATTATTATTATTGTTATTGTTGTTGTTGTCGTTGTTGTTATGATTATTATTTCAAAAAAGAAACAAATACATAATGTGAATACACCAAGATATATGTTATTTGTGTTTTGAAAAAAAAACTCATTAGATTTTTTTTTTAATATATCAGTGATACCAAAAGATAATTAAGAGATATGTTAGAGTAGTTTGAATTTGAATTATCCAAGTAGATGTTGGGTTTTTACTCTTTCACTAAAGCCCAATAGGGCCTAGTGTGTAAGAAGAGCCCAAGAAACCTAGAGTCCGTTACATCTAAGGGTTAGGTTTTCTAGGAACCTATATATATACTACACTTAACCCTCTCCATATGTAGAGAGTAGTCATAGAGGTAGAGGCAAGGTCATATCTTGATAGAGAGAAAGTGCCCACACACTGTCTCCTTCCCCTTGAGAGATAGTCTGGAAGGTCTGCCATCAACCGACTACAAGGAAATCAATCGTGCGGTACCACAAGGATTCTCAGGCGAGGGAGATCATCAAAGATCGACACTCCGAGAGGTAATATTCCTTGTGTGTTTATGAAACAATGATGATTCGATAAGCATACCGATGTACTAGGTCCTTAAATCGCTTCCGCATAAATCCAATAGTGCCTACAATTGGTATCAGAGACTGACTGTACATTGGTATGTGAATCTAGTTTCATTATTCATGTAATTAGTTTGCTTTGTGAAATATGGCACCTAGGATTCTATATTTGTTGATCATATGTGTTGTATGTTTATTTTTATAATTCTTTTCATAAAAAAAAAAATCAATGCTTTATTTGGTTTTTAACTTTAATCCATGGTAGAGATTTGAATGTATTTACTTGGGTTGTAACAAGGAGGCTAATCCCATATGATTAGGTTTCCTCCTTGATTTTTTTATTTTATTTTCAATTCTTGTATATATTATTTTGATGTTATACAAAAGTTGTAATAAAAGAAGATCAAGAAGATGCAAAAAGAAGGACGTTCGTCACTGTTTGGACATGTTCGTGGACCTCTGGATCTCGGAATTGGACGTATCATATATCGTTGGAAAGAGGACAGAAAGATGAACAAAATGGTGGGTGGAACGCAGCCAGGCGAGACTCCACGCGTTGCCATGTGCCTCCAGAAGTTTCTGACAATGGTTTCCATGCGCCTGTGAAGATGGAGAGAGTGAGGGCTCGTGGGACATCCAAATTGGGTGATTCTAGTGGCGTTGGCTTCGTCTCTTCATGGCGGTCCTAACCCTAAAATTTCGTGCTGATCCGAGTTCGGGTGACGGCGCAGTGGACGAAACGGTTAGGGTTCCTTGAAGTTGTCTTAGGTTTTCTTGCCAAAAATTTGGTATTTTGGGCTTATGGACCCATGGTTACCATAAAAGGGCTTGAGATAAATACCTATGGGCTAAAAGGAAGGACAAGAAGGACTAGAACATTTTTGGTTATTTTATTTTATTTTATTATTATTCTTTTCCCTAGGAAACCATGGATTAAAGTCTATTTTATTTAAATTGCTTTATTTTATGAATGGATGAATTATATGATTGATAACATGTTTATTGTGATAACATGTCATATAGAATAGGTGGTGCCATATTGCTGCATAACTTGAAAATTACATGAGCATAATAGCTATTTTGTCATTCCGCGACTAGTATGATAGTTATTATAGGATTATTTTGATTCAAAATTATTCTCGAAAATTAATTAAAATTATTATGATTTTTTGTTAAAAATCTAGATTAATGATTGAATTAATTAATTTTGAATAATTAAAATCAAGATAAATAATCCAAATTATTTCCTAAGAGAACTATTTACATTGCGAGTAATTTGTGGGTCTTCTAAAATGGTCATGTGTTAACACACGCTGCATACCACAATCATGTATCATGATTGTATGGAGCACATGCTGCCTATCATGACCGGATTTTAGAACCTTAATGATTTTAAAATTCCGATAAGCTAAGCTTGCACGTTCATCGACTTGCGGGTGCTTACATAGTTTTTGAAATCAAACAAAGAATACTCGAATTTAAACAATTCTTGGAAATTGGAAAATTCTAAATTTTAAAATATTGAATGGGTGAAGGTTTTTTATTAAGTAATTAATTTAAAAACCTACGGGCTCCAATTGTGGGTTTATTAGTGAAAAGGTTATCGCTGAAGCCCCATCGGATAAGGATAATCGGATTTCACTAGATTAAACCTTAATATTTTCAAAATTTTAGTAAAGTTTTGTACGGCCTATCGTCGGCAACACTTAGACACTAAAGAAAATTTTGAAAGTAAACAATGGTTAAATACATTCAACTTTGGTAAAGTTGTTAACCCTCCTATCGAGGCTCTGGTAATGGAACTGAAGGCACAAAATAACAATATTAGTTTTACAAGTATCTTGCCCATCGTAAGCCTTGTAAAGATAACTAATAGATTGTTAAACTATAAACGAGTAGTAGTTATCAGAATCTATTAGCCAAAGATTCTGCTTATAGTTATTCTAGTTTGTAATTAGTGTGTTTTTTCCTTGTTTTCAGAAAAATGTCTTCATTCAATCCTTTAGCTACTATCTTGAGTCAAAAACCTATGGATGATACAAACTACAAACAATGGAAAACTAATTTGGATATTGTTCTTCAATATGAAAAGCTCAACTTTGTTCTGACTACCCCTATGCCAGCGCAGCCTGCTGAAGATGCGCCTGAGGCAACAAAGACACGTCTTCAACAGGAGAAGGAAAGATGGGAGAAGGCAAATGTGGCGGTCCGCTGCTATATTTTAGCCATTCTCGCTAGTCACCTTCAGGAGCAAGTGAGCATGATTGAGAGTGGAGCAAAGATGCTCCAGACTCTTGATGGCATGTTTGCTACGTCTAGCAGCTCTGCTAGGCAGCATGCGCTGAATACAGTCACCAAGACAGTGATGTCTGGAGGAAGTGTGCGAGATCATTGTCTGACAATGATAGCAAACTTCAAGAAGGCTGAAGACCATGGGGTCAAATTTGAACAAGAAGTAAAAGTTGACCTTCTCTTGCAATCACTGCCTGAATACTTCAATTAGTTCAAGATGAATTATAATATGAATAACATGAATCTTGACCTTACTCAGCTGATGCACGAGCTTGAGAGTGCTGAACAGTCTCTAGTCAAGTAGGGCAGTGCATTTTTGCTGGTGAGAGTTCTGTGAAACCTAAGGGGAAACCCAAGGGAAGGAACAAGAACAAAAAAAAGAAGAAATCAGGTGTTCCAGTTGCCAAATCAGTTGCAATGAAGCAGCCAAAAGGCAAGTGCTTCAAGTGCGGACAAAAGGGGCATTGGAAGAAAAATTGCCCACGTATGAATAAACCAAGTATGGGTAATTTACATGTGATTGAGGCTTGTTTAGTGGAGAATTACAATGATAAATGGATCATTGATTCATGAGCCACTAACCATGTTTGTTTCTCTTTGTAGTGGTTCAAACATAGCTTGCCTTTAAGTGAAGGACAAAGTTTTGAAGCTTGGAAATGGGGAGCTTGTTTCTGCACTAGCAGTTGGACAAGTTGTTTTATCTTTTGATAATTACAGAACTTTGGTTTTAGAAGACTGCTTATTTATTCCGGATTTTAAGAGGAATTTAATTTCTGTTAGTTGTTTAGTTAAACATGGTTTGATAGTTCAGTTTAATTCCTCAGTTTCAATAAGAAGTTCATCTTCTTTTATTTGTTTCGGTGTAATATTTAATGGTCTTTATTTCCTTAGTCCTGTGCCCTGTGAAGTTAATCATGTTGAATTAGGAGATGTTGAGCATGTTCATTCATCAAAGAAAAGAAAAGTTTCCAATGAAACTTATCTTTGGCATTTAAGATTGGGTCATATTAACTCTAATAGGATACAAGGTTTGGTCAATAGTGGGATTTTAAAATCCTTGAACTTTGAACCGATACCAGTTTGTGAATCTTGTTTAGAGGGTAAAATAACTAAGAGATCTTTCAAGGCCAAAGGAAATCGTGCCACACTTCAGTTGGAATTGGTACATACTGATGTATGTGGACCAATGAATGTCCAGGCCAGAGGCGGGTATGAGTATTTTATCACATTTACTGATGATTACTCTAGATTTGGACATGTGTACCTGATGCGTCACAAGTCTGAAGCTTTTGGAAAATTCCAAGAGTTCAAGGCTGAGGTAGAAAAGCATCTTGGTGTTCAAATTAAGACTCTTCGGTCTGACCGAGGAGGTGAATACCTATCTGGAGAGTTCAGGTCTTACCTTACCAAAGAGGGGATAGCTTCACAATTATCTTCTCCAGGGACACCCCAGCAGAATGGAGTTGCTGAAAGGAGAAATAGAACCCTTTTAGAAATGGCAAGATCTATGCTCAGTTATTCATCTCTTTCTGATTCATTCTGGGGATATGCCATAGAAACTGCTATGTACCTATTGAACTTAGCTCCGTCCAAGATGGTTTCAAAGACACCAATAGAATTATGGAAAGGGTGTAAGCCCTCCTTGAATCATATTCGGATTTGAGGTGCTCCGGCACATGTCTTACAACAGAAGCCAAATAAGATGGACTCGCGTACAGAAGTATGCATGTTTATAGGCTATCCTAAAGGAACCAAAGGTTGGTTGTTTTATAGTCCGAAAGAAAAGAAGGTCATAGTGAGCACACACGCGACTTTCTTAGAGGAGGACTATATGGCAAATTATAAGCCAAGGAGTAAGGTTATTCTTGATGAGCTAGTCTCAGATCAAGTTACACCTCAACCTCAAAGTGTTCCAGCTTTTGTTCTGTGGTTGTTCAAAGAGGGGAAAATATACCATTGTTGAACACACACAGAACCGTAAATAGAACCAAGTTCAAAGATGATGATAAAAAAGTGGAACCTGTAGAGATGCAGTTACCGCTTGTGGGAGAACAACAAAATCATGAATTGGTTAATCCACTTAATGAGGGTCCTCACCTAGAAATTGTTAACCCACCAAACTTGGATCCCCCTGTAGATGCACAACAACAAGTGTGGCAAAGTCGTAGTGGGAGATTGATTCGTAAACCCGCAAGATTTCTCTTGTTGGGTGAATCGCCTCAGGATGTCATCATTGAAGAAGATGATGATCCCACGAGTTATGACGAGGCACTAGGAGATGTTGATGCTCAGGAATGGCTTGAGGCTATGAATCGTGAAATGGATTCTTTGTATTCCAACTCAATTTGGTCTCTTATAGATGCACCCAAAAGGGGTCAGACCTATTGGGTGTAAATGGATCTACAAGAGAAAGAGAGGATCGGACGGGAAGGTTGAAACCTTTAAAGCTAGATTGGTGGCGAAATGGTACACCCAAATAGAAGGTGTGGATTATGAAGAAACCTTTTCGCCGGTTGCCATGCTTAAGTCCATCCGGATTCTCTTAGTTGTTGCAGCAAATCTTGATTATGAGATTTGGCAAATGGATGTCAAAACTGCTTTTCTAAATGGAAATTTGGAAGAGGATATCTATATGCAGCAACCAAAAGGGTTCATAGCCAAATGGCAAGAAAACATGGTATGCAAGTTGCAAAGGTCCATTTATGGACTTAAGCAAGCATCCAGATCATGGAGCATCAGGTTTGATCTAGCCATTAAGTCTTATGGTTTTGAGAAAAGTCTTGATGAGCCATGTGTGTATAAAAGGATCCAAGGTAATGCAGTATCTTTTCTGGTACTTTATGTGGATGATATACTCCTTATCGAAAATGATACAGAGGTATTGTTAGGTATAAAGACTTGGCTAAGCAAGCATTTTGATATGAAGGACCTGGGGGAAGCCAATTATATTCTTGGTATTAAGCTCTTGTGAGACCATAAGAATAGGGTATTGGCATTATCTCAGGCTAATTACATCGACAAAACACTTGCCAGGTCCATCATGGAGAATTCCAAGAAGGGAATTTTACCCTTCAAGCATGGGATTCATCTCTCTAGGGAGCATTCTCCTAAAACTCCTGAGCAGAGAGAACGCATGAGTAAGATACCTTACGCTTCAGTAGTAGGTAGCTTTATGTATGCTATACTGTGCACCAGACTAGATATCTGCTATGCAGTGGGAGTAGTAAGTCGATACCAATCTAATCCTGGAGAGGAACACTGGATAGCGGTTAAACATATACTCAAGTACCTTAGGAGAACGAGAGATTATATGTTGGTCTATTCTAGTGGGAGTCTTGAAACCATTGGTTACACAGACTCAGATTTCCAAGGAGACATTGACTCAAGAAAATCCACCTCTGGGTATATGTTCACTCTTAATGGCGGGGCCATTTGTTGGAGGAGTGTCAAACAATCATGTGTGGTTGACTCTACCACAGAGGCTGAGTATGTAGCTGCTTTTGAGGCTGTAAAGGAACCCACATGGTTAAAGAAGTTCCTAACGGATCTTCAAGTGATACCAGGTGTTAGTCATGCCATCACACTTTACTGTGACAATAGTGGGGCAGTAGCACAGTCCAAGGAACCAAGGTGTCACAAAAGACAAAAGCACATAGAGAGGAAGTACCACTTGATCTGAGATATAATTAAAAGAGGAGATACAGTGGTAGTCAAGATAGCATCGGACGAGAACCTTGCTGACCCTTTTACTAAGAGTTTGCCTGAACGTGTGTTCGAGAGGCATATAACATCTATGGGTCTTAGGAGGATTCCTGATTTGCTATAGCTTTAGGAAGTTGTTGTTTCACTTTGTTGTTTTGTGCTTTTTGAGCAAGACATTATGACATTGTAATTTTTCTGAATGTTATAAATGAGGTATTATTCATTTATTCCGCACACTATTTACAAACACTAAGGTCCGGATCAATTATGAAGTATATGATCATATGGATACGTTCATGGAGGACATGATCATAGGTTCTCATAATTGATGAACAGGTTCATAGCTGTTAAATAAAGTTGGGCACTTCATTTAGGCTGCAATATTTTATGAAATGGTTTTGTTTGAATCATTGTAAAATATTAGTGTGAATTAACATTCACATTGAAAGGATCAAGGAGAGATTTGATTAAGGGTGTTTTTTCTGTCATAAGGTATCAAATCTCCAGATAATTATAGTTATAAGATTGCTCTTAATTCTAAGTTTATTATAAATAGGTAATCAAATAGTTTTCATTCTTTGATTTACCAATGGGTGAGGTGCGATCTATTGACGGCCAATAACTCGGTATTTTGGGAGTGATATTGTTTGATTATCGGTATTTATGAGATAAACAATATGAAATTTATAGGAAATGTCCCCTTGATATGTTTCGGTACTTGGATATTGAAGACATTGGCCAGTGCATGTAATCCATTAGAGAAACTATCATAGTCAAGGGAATAAATAATTGATTGGGTAACAGAAAACTGGTCAATCAATTATAGACGTTCTACAAAGGGGTGATGCATATACATGTTATATATGTTATTAATCTTGGAGTTCAAGTTCAGGCTTTTAGTGGAGTAGCACCAAATTAGATAATCATTTGTTGATTATCATGAGCCTTGATTAATAACAGCTGGTAGATCCCTAGGCTAGCTCAAGATAAGGGATGGAGAAATTTCAGTTGATGATGACTAGTGAGTTACATGGTCTTGGGCTTTAAGCTCAAGTTTGTACTCAAGAGCAAGTGGGAGATTGTTGGGTTTTTGCTCTTTCACTAAAGCCTAATAGGGCCTAGTGTGTAAAAAGAGCCCAAGAAACCTAGAGCCCGTTACATCTAAGGGTTAGGTTTTCTAGGAACCCATATATATACTACACTTAAACCCTCTCCATATGTAGAGAGTAGTCACAGAGGTAGAGGCAAGGTCATCTCCTGATAGAGAGAAAGTGCCCACACACTGTCTCCTTCCCCTTGAGAGATAGTCTGGAAGGCCTGCCATCAACCGACTACAAGGAAATCAATCGTGCGGTAACACAAGGATTCTCAGGCGAGGGAGATCATCAAAGATCGACAACCCGAGAGGTAATATTCCTTGTGTGTTTATGAAACAATGATGATTCGATAAGCATACCGATGTACTAGGTCCTTAAATCGCTTCCGCATAAATCCAATAGTGCCTACAGTAAATACAAAAGAGATGATTATATTTAGTTTAACTATTATCTTTATCTCATTGTTGCTAATATCACACAATTAGTTAAGATATATCTATAGAAGATCTTTAATATAGCTTTGTTCTTATGTTGTCAATCATAACACCTGTTTAGTATTTTACAAATACATTGAGTTATAGATATTCAATTGATGCTATTTTTGTGGCATTAGAAAGCTAACTCAATTATCTACAAGTGTTATTTCTAGCCTTGGGGTCAAATTCTAACCACAGTGGATATTAAAGTCTTAAAAAAGGTTAAAACAAAAAATAAAAAGAGAAAAATGAAAAATAAAAAAATAAAGAAAATAAAATTTGTTAATGATATCTTTCATCTTTTGTTATATATTTCGCATATTATAGTCCTCCTAAATATTTTTTTAAAAACCTTAGCCACCTAAGGATTTTTCCTTAGAGAGAAAGATGAAATTTCTTTCAATTCTCTTTGATTAATCTTTTCCGGTAGGTACTCTCATCCTTACCCTTATATGGTTATGAGTTTAGTAAATGTTTAGATAATTGTAGTATAGTTTTTTCTTCTCATTCAATCCCAAGTCATTACAATTTTTGTCTATAATTTCATGGCAGTTTGAGAGTATCATTCCAATTCCCTAATATCATGTAGACAGTGGTCAGACACTTCTAACAATGAACAATTATTGGTTTTAAGCTCACGACCATACTTTTGGTCATTATTAGTATTTTTTCAGCATTATATAAACTATTTATGAAATTTTAGAATGATTTATGACAAGAAAACAAGCTTTCTATGATTTACAATCCATTGACTAAAAACTCCTACAAATAGTAGACATGATTGACTTTGACATTTTAACCTTTTTTTTACGCTATTATGCATCAACACTAAACTCAAAATTTAATGAGATTAATTTTGATGTACTAACTGTGAAAAATAATTTTATATTGTCATCCAATCAAAACTTTCATTTTGTATGACTTTTCAAGTAGTGGGGCAAAAAATAACTATATTTGCTGATATAACATTACGTAATAAGATGAATATATAAAACTTTTTTATATTGTTAGTGCATTCTAATTAAATATAAATTTATTTTATAAACTAAATTAATGTAAATCATTTAAAATTAAATCTTTAATTTAATCAATTTAGTTTTGAATTTTAATTATTTCGAATGTTATGATAGTATAAGGAAAAATCATTAGTTATTTTGCTTACAAATTAGTACTAATAATTTCTTGAGATTATTTTTCATGTCATGAGTAATATTGTCATTCAATTGAATCTCTTCTTTTATATGATTTTTCAAGTAATTGGTGTGAAAATTAATTAAATTAATTATTTTTGTTATGGCACCCTAAGGGCATCGGTATCTTTTTGAATTTAAGAGTTGTAATTTAATCATGACCATTTAAAATATTAATAAATTTAATTAGTGAGATACGTAGTATATTTTCAGTCACAAGTTATTTAAAAAATACTAATATCATAAATTTCATAGAATATCAGAGAAATCCTCTATATTTATTTATATGATATTATATGATTGAATTAATGTATAAAATATTTTTACACCATCTAATATATCTATACCATAAAGGGAATTTGAATTGATAATTATATTTTGATGTCTTCTTTTTGTTTTTTTTTTTCAGGTGCACGCTATACTATCCTAATTTCTCAATGAAAAATCACATTTTACAAAACTTGCCGCATTTATTTCCATTATTATCATTATTATCACGTTTGCCCGTCTTCAACTCTTCGCTGCCTTTCGAAAAGGCCCATGGTCTTTGCTTTGTGCCATTGAAGCCAAGATTTTTCTTTCGCTCTCTGCATCAATATTGTCACTGCCATCATCGTTACCAGTACTACATGTAATCACGCAAACCCAAATGCTTCTTCAATCGTCTATTCACGAGTTTTATTCCATTCTTTATCGCTGTTCAATTCAGATTCCGCTGTTTTTTTTTCTCTCTTTATATATTTTTCTAAGTTTCTGTGACATTCTAGTTTCATTGAAAGCATCCCTTAGTTGTCTTCATCTTTAATTTTTACTTTTGGGAAATGAAGGAAAATTCAACAGAAAAATAGGATTTTTATTTTTTAGTCATGGGGTTGGCTTAAATAATTGATTTTTCACCCTTCCTTTCACATTTCCTCTTCCCCATTTTTTGGTTTTTTGTTTTTTTCTTCTTTCTTGCACCACATGGGCAATCGAAGAAATTATTAACTAGAGTTAGAAAGAGTTCGTCTTAGAACTGTTTTTTTCTTTTTTTATGATAAAGCTTTCTCAATTTGATGTTTCTTTTCAATCCCTTTGTGTTTACTTTGTAGTGACTGCGGTGTTGAAGCTTGGTTTCTTGGCTAATTTTGTGGAATCTGGTGAAGTTTTGGAATTTTTGAGGGTGTTGGTCAAGAAGATTTGTTGAGAAATTTTGGAATTAGTTGCTTGTAGTTTGGTTAGAGATACAGTGTGTTGAGATGAGTGTTGTGGGTTTTGACATTGGTAATGAGAACTGTGTCATTGCTGTTGTAAAGCAACGTGGGATTGATGTTTTGTTGAACGATGAATCCAAACGTGAAACCCCCGCTGTGGTCTGCTTCGGTGAGAAGCAAAGGTTTTTGGGGTCTGCCGGCGCTTCTTCCGCTATGATGCACCCGAAATCAACGATATCTCAAGTGAAGAGACTGATCGGGAGGAAATTCACAGACCCTGATGTCAAAAGGGATCTGAAAATGCTCCCTGTTGGAACTTCTGAAGGCCCAGATGGTGGCATTTTGATCCACTTGGAATACTTGAAGGAGACTCATATTTTTACGCCGGTTCAAATCATGTCCATGCTTTTTGCTCACTTGAAGACTATGACAGAAAAAGACATGGGGATGCCTGTTTCGGATTGTGTTATTGGGATCCCATCATACTTTACGGACTTGCAAAGGCGGGCATATCTTGATGCAGCGGAAATTGCTGGGTTGAAGCCATTGAGATTGATGCATGATTGTTCTGCAACTGCTCTTAGTTATGGAATTTACAAAACAGATTTTCACAGTGAAGGTCCAATTCATGTTGCATTTATTGACATTGGTCACTGTGATACTCAGGTCTCAATTGCAGCTTTTGAGTTTGGGCAAATGAGGATCCTATCACATGCTTTTGACAGGAGCTTAGGAGGGAGGGATTTTGATGAAGTTCTGTTTAATCATTTTGCAGCGCTATTTAAGGAGCAGTACAGCATTGACGTGTATTCAAATGCCAAGGCATGTATTAGGCTCCGTGCAGCATGCGAGAAGTTGAAGAAGGTTTTGAGTGCAAATCCAGAGGCACCTCTAAATATTGAGTGCTTGATGGATGAGAAAGATGTTAAGGGCTTTGTCACAAGGGAAGAATTTGAGAAGCTGGCATCAGAACTATTGGAGAGAATTTCTATTCCTTGCAACAATGCCTTAATTGATGCAGGCTTGACTGCAGATAACATCTTTTCTGTAGAGCTTGTTGGTTCAGGTTCTAGGATTCCTGCTGTGACTAGGTTATTAACTTCTCTTTTCAAGAGAGAGCCCAGCCGAAAGCTGAATGCAAGTGAGTGTGTAGCTCGTGGATGTGCTTTACAGTGTGCAATGCTTAGTCCCATTTTCCGTGTGAGAGAGTTTGAGGTTCGTATATATTAACCTATCTTTGTGAATTTCGAGTTTGTAGATTCGTAGTAATGTAGTAATAGTCAAAGTATGAGGTTGTTGCCTAGATGTATATATTCATTTGAAGTTTATTTTCATTTTTTAAGTTGTCTTACTTGCTATCTGTTTCCAAATGTGTTAGAGACCGTTTTCACGAAGGAATGCAAGTGTACAAAAGAAAGAAGTTTAGGGGTATAAGGGGTAATTCAGAAAGAGAATCAGGAAATGATGATTGCATGGGGCCCATGGGCCCTAACTAAATTGTGAAAAAGTGTCTGTTGTGCGTGAGTGTGTGCTGGCAGTGTTTGCAGCAGTGTGGGGTGAGGAAATTGTTGGGGAAAAAGGGTATAATTGTAGGTTAGTGGAGAGAGGAGTCAGATATTGTTTTTTTCCTTTTGGCTAAAGGCTAGGCATAGGAGAGTAGAGCTGCGATAGTGCTCATTTTCTCTCTTATACTGCATTTTCGTTACTAAGGCATTTCTATCATAGTTATTTCTATTTGTTCCCCTCTATTTTCCTAGTTTCTATCATTTGGTAATCAGAGCACTTTCCTGGTGTGTGGAGCCAATTTACATAGGAGCTAAGAATGGAGAACGTGGAGAAGGCGTTGGAATAGATGATGCAGAACATGAGGGCACGTCGTTGTCATAGGTCTCAAGCAAGATCGCCACCAAGGAGGAACTGTGATCGTGTGAGCTCTGGTGACCGTTGGAACTGGGTTTCCAGAGGTGGTCGTGAGTCCCAGGACTCATCCTCTCCTCACAACAAGACACGACCTTTGAGGTCTTGGAACTGAGAAGGAATTGACTCCCCCCATTCCCCTGGTAGGTCATCGCGTCACCAAGATGGGAACTCGTGGCGGAGCAGACCACCCAACTCATAGTGGTGAAGCCTTCCACTAGCCTGATGCTACCACGATAGAAAAATGGAAATCCCCGTGTTTTCCAGAGAAGACCCGCTTGGGTGGTTGGTGAAGATTGAGCGGTACTTCACGATCAACGAGATGCAGGGAGAGGAGAAGATGGATGTTGTTGTGCTAGCACTGGAAGACAAGGCCCTAAACTGGTTCCAGACATGGGAGGACCAGATTCCAGCGCCGTCATTGCGACAGTTCAGAAGTGCCATCCTTCAAAGGTTCTAGGCCAGCGTTGTGAAGGACCCCTATGGGCCCCTACTAAGGATCAGACAATCGGGGACAGTGATGGAGTATATTGAAGACTTTGAGAAAATCTCTGGGCCCATGAAGTCATTGGACTGTGAGGTGCTAATTGGGCTATTCATTAATAGGCTACAAAAGGAGATTGGGGTTGAATTAAGGAGCTTGGATTTGGGCTCATTGTCTGAAATTAAGGGCAGGGCCTTGTTATTAGAAGAGGGGAACCGTGAATGGAGTGGGGGTGGAGTGAACCCATTTGAGGAAAAAGGGGGATCTAGCAAGATGCCAACTCCATACCGTGCTGGGCCTATCATAAATCGAGTCTAGCCCAATAAAGCCCCAAGGGAGAATGGTGGTCCTAAGAGGGAGGAATCAACTTTGGTGGAAAAAGATAATGGAGGGAGGCAACTTTCTCAGGTAGAGATTCAAGAACGAAGTCGTCGTGGGCTCTGTTTTAAGTGTGGGGAATGTTGGGGTCGTGACCATGTTTGCAAGATGAACCATTATCACTTGCTCCTAGGCGAAGAATCTGATGGAGAGACCTTGAAGGAGCTTGAAGAGGACGAGGATGGTGGGATACTGGAGATAGAGTTTAAAGCAATCCACTTATCCTTGCATAGCATGCGGGGATTCACAACTTGGAAATCCTTCAAGGTTTGTGGGTAATTAATGGGGGCTAAGATAACCATTCTCATAGATTGTGGGGCCACTAGTAATTTTCTGTCCAAGGATCTGATCCAGAAGCTGGAGATGGAGGTTGACACCCCTCAATATGTTGTGGAGGTTGGCATAGGTCAGAAAATCCAGAGTCGAGGTATTTGTCGAGGGTACTCTTGGAGGTACAAGGGGTCAAAATTATGCAATCATTTTATCTCTTGACTTTAGGGGGAGCTGATGCTGTTTTGGGCATGGAGTGGTTGGAGAGTTTAGGGACCATTGCTGTGAACTTTCAGAAATTAGTCATAAAGTGGAAGGAGAAGGGTGAAATTAAAAGGATTCAAGGCGACCCCGGGTTGTCAAAAACCAAGGCCTCTTGGAAAACCACCTTGAAGGCACGTAGAGATGATGGAGAAGGGTGCTTCGTCACCCCCCTATGAGCAGGCTGAAGGGATGGCCATGATCGAGAGTTACCCAAAAGATTCAAGGAGCTGCTGAGAAAGTTTGAAGATGTTTGCCAGCTACCAATCGGGTTGCCTCCACCAAGAGAGCTCGACCATGCTATCATGTTGAAGGAAGGAGCCTCAATTCCTCATGTGAGGCCCTACAGGTACCCGTACTTCCAAAAGAATGAAATTGAGAAAATTGTAAATGAAATGTTACTTGCTGAAATTATCAGGCCAAGTGTTAGCCCTTCTTCAAGCCCAGTTCTGTTAGTTGAAAACAAAAAAAGGTGGGGGTTAGAGGTTTTGTGTGGATTATAGGGCTTTGAACAAGATTACAGTACCTGATAAATTCCCTATTCCTGTCGTAGATGAACTATTAGATGAGTTTTTTTTTTGGGGGGGGGGGTGGGCTAAAGTATTTCCAAAACTGGATTTAAAATCAGGATATCATCAAATAAGAATGAGGGAGGAAGATGTTGAGAAGACAGCTTTTAGGACACACGAAGGGCATTATGAGTTCTTGGTAATGCCATTTGGGTTATCTAATGCTCCTTCAATGTTCCAAGCTTTAATGAATCAAATACTCAAACCGTATTTGAGAAAGTTTGTATTGGTGTTTTTTGTTTCGATGATATTCTAATATTCAACAAGTAATTCAGCAAGTTAGTGGAAGAGCACTTGAAGTATGTTAGGAAAGTCCTTGAGCTGTAAACAAGCTTTTTGTCAATATGAACTGTGAAGAAATGCAATTTTGGGCAATCCCAAGTGGAATATTTGGGCCATATCATATCCAGTAAGGGTGTGGCAGTAGATCCTAAAAAAAATTGAAGCAGTGCTCTCTTGGCCTGTCCCCACTGAACTTAAAGGGCTGAGGGTTTCCTTGGGTTGACAGGCTATTACAGGAGCTTCGTGAAAGGGTATGGGAAGATTGCGTGGCCCCTAACTTAGCTCTTAAAAAAGGATGGGGTTCGATGGGGTTTGGAGGCTCAACTAGCCTTTGATGAATTGAAGAAGGCTATGACTACCCTACCCGTGCTTGCTGTCCCAAATTTTGAAAAGGAGTTTGTAGTTGAGACGGATGCTTCTGGAAAAGGGTTAGGGGCAATTCTGATGCAGGAAGGAAAACCGGTGGCATATTGGAGTCATACTTTATTAGAGAGAGCACAGCAAAGATCAGTTTATGAGAGGGAGTTAATGGCCATTGTGTTGGCTGTCAAAAAGTTGAGGCACTATTTACTAAGAAGAAAATTCATAGTTCACATAGATCAGAAGAGGTTAAAATTCCTTGTTAGATCAAAGGATGATGGGGGAGGAGCAACAAAAGTGGGTTGCTAAGCTTATGGGGTTTGATTTTGAAATTAGATATAAGGTGGGTAAAGAGAATTGGGTGGCTGATGCCCTTTCGAGAAGACACTGTTTTGCTGCCATTTCAGCAGTAACCTTCCAAGATTGGGAAGGGTTAGAGGAGGAAGTTCAACAAGACAACAAGCTACTGAAGGTGCAATAGGACTTATTGAGGGGTGATAATACCCAGCATGGTTATGAAATTAAGGGGGGAAAATTGTATTTCAAGGGGCAATTGGTAATTCCTAAAAACTCTCCATGAATCCCTATCATCTTACAAGACTTTCATGATTCTGCAATAGGGGGACATTCTGGATTTTACAGGACCTACAAAAGGATTTCAGGATTACTATGGTGGGAGGGTATGAAGACCACTATTCAGCAATATATTTGGGCTTGTGACACTTGCAACGGAAATAAATATCAAGCTCTCTCCCCAGCTGAGTTGCTGCAGCCACTACCCATTCCCTCTCAGGTATGGGAAGAATTGACAATGGATTTCATAGGTGGCCTCCCCAAGTCACAAGGGTTGGACACAATTTTAGTGGTGGTGGATAGGCTGACAAAGTACTGTCATTTTAATGGATTAGCCCACCCTTATAGTGTGAAAGATGTGGCCGGGTTGTTTGTTAAGGAAGTAGTTCGCTTGCATGGATTCCCGTCCTCCATCATTACTGACAGAGATTGGTTATTCATGAGTAACCTTTGGTCTGAACTTTTCAAGTCTGCTGGGACTAAGCTGAAATACAGTTCAGCTTACCATCCACAAATGGATGGTCAGACCGAAGTGGTTAATAGATGCTTAGAGACCTACTTGAGGTGTTTTTCAAGCTGCAAACCTAGGCAGTGGGCTAAGTGGCTGTGTTGGGCTAAGTTATGGTTCAATACAACCTACAACACATCCACCAATACTATCCCATTTCGAGCTCTTTATGGGAGAGACCCCCCTATGCTTTTTAAAGGAGAAGTGCACTCCTCTGCAGTGGAAGAGGTTAATGAATTGCTGGCGGAAAGGGATGCTGTCCTAGATGATCTAAAATGGCACCTCACTAGAGCTCATGCTCATATGAAGAGTCAAGCTGATAAAAGAAGAAGAGAAGTGGAGCTGGAGGTTGGTGACATGGTTTGAAGTTGCAGCCATGTAGGCTGAAGACTTTGGCAACTAGAATAAATCAGAAGCTTAGCCCGTGATTTTATGGGCCTTATAAGGTGACAGAAAAAATTGGCCAAGTTGCTTACAAGCTGGAGCTACCCCAGCAGTCACTTGTCCATCCCATCTTTCATGTCCCCCTGCTACAGAAATGTATTACTCCTCAAGCTTTGAGTCAGCCTTTCCCTGCTGGTTTAACAGAAGAATTGGACCTGAAAATGCAACCTGAAGAGGTGTTAGTTGTCAGAACTTCACGGTAGGGCAGCAAGGAGGTGCTGATCAAATGGAAGGACATGTCATCCTTTGAGAGCTCTTGGGAGCTTGCTAAAGACATCCAACTGAGCTTTCCGGAGTTCCACCTTGAGGACAAGGTGGTTGTCCAAGCGGGGTGTTGTTAGAGACCGTTTTCCTGAAGGAATGCAGGTGTACAAAAGAAAGAAGTTTAGGGGAACAAGGGGTAATTCAGAAAGAGAATCAAGAAATGATGATTGCATGGGGCCCATTTGCCCTAACTAAATTGTGAAAAGGTGTCTGTTGTGCATGAGTGTGTGCTGGCAGTGTTTGCAGCAGTGTGGGGTGAGTAAATTGTTGGGGAAAAAGGGTATAATTATAGGTTAGTGGAGGGAGGAGTCAGGTCTTGTTTTTTCCTTTTGGCTAAAGGCTAGGCATAGGAGAGTAGAGCTGCTATAGTACTCATTTTCTCTCTTGTACTGCATTTTCGTTACTAAGGCATTTCTATCACAGTTATTTCTATTTGTTCCCCTCTATTTTTCTGGTTTCTATCAAAATGTAAATTGGAATTTTTAGTACTTTAATTTTATTTCTTATAGATGCAGACTCATGTGCCTCTTTCTGTTGTATTGCCCTCTATAAAATTAATTAATGTAATATTTGATATTTGTTCAGGTCCAGGATTCTCTTCCTTTTTCAATTGGATTTTCATCAGATGAAGGTCCAATCAGTGCAGAAGCAAATGGTGTACTTTTCCGAAAAGGCCAACCCATTCCAAGTGTTAAATGCCTAACATTACAGCGATCTAATTTGTTCCATTTGGAAGCCTTTTATGCTAATCAAAATGAACTACCACCTGGGACATTTCCTAAAATCAGTTGTTTCACGGTATGCCTAATTTGGAACATTCGGCTAACGTGAAGCAGTTTTAATTATCTTATGCACTTGTCTATATGTCTGATTAATTCATTGCTGCCTCTTCCCCCTTCATTATTAGTTATTACTCTCTCTCTCTCTCTTCTATTGGTTATCTTGTGTGTTTGATGCAAGGAATGCAGTATAGCTTCTATGTGAGCTTTTTTATATTCTCAATTTTTTCTTTTTGGGTGCTTTATTATTCATTTGCAGTAATGTTCCGATTCCGCAGAAAATTTTGTATTTGATAAATATTAGATATTAATCATTATCACAATCAACATGTTTACCATTTTTAGCTGTAAGTTTCTAGTAGTCTGTTATCTAGAAGCTTTATACATTCATATGTGTAAGCATCTCCAAACGTTTTGTCTGATTCCTGTTAGAGATGGACATCATTAGCAAATGGCCTGTGACTATTGCTTGTTCTGGATCAAGGGAAGCCATTGTTGTAAAACTAATTAGGCATAACAATTACAATACAACTGTCAGCTTTAGCTTTCTATGGATGTGCATGTACCTGAATAAATCATTATGTTAGGAGAAAAAATGAAGTATGTATGGTAGATATAACACCATTGCTTGTGTCACTCGTTCAGCATCATTGTTGTTCTGCATGCCTATCTTTTCCTTGTTGTTTGATTATGCATTTCTTCACTACTTTTCAGATTGGTCCTTTCCATGTATCCCATGGTAGTAAGACGAAAGTTAAAGTTAGAGTTCAACTAGATTTGCATGGCATTGTCAGTATTGAATCAGCTACGGTAAGTGAAAAGTTTTATTTTATTTTTCCATTGTTTTATTAGTTTCTTGACAGAAATTGCTATGCATGGAAACCTTTTTATGGCTTTAATTGATCATGGATCAGGTGGATGATTCAGTTACAACGGGTAATTATCATTTAAATTCTGATCCAATGGATGTTGATACTGTTCCGGAGACACTTGCCAATGGAGATGAAGATAGCACCAATAAGAAACGTGAATCTCCACGTAGTTCTGTAAGTACTCTCATGGTTTACCCCTTGCAGTGCCTCGTGTGTTTTTGGTTTTTCTTCCTGCAAGATCTTAGTTGTTAGATAGTACTAGTTCTAGCAAATTTATCCATTTTGGATGGAAAATTTTATATCTATACTTTAGGATGCAATCATTTCTGAGTTCTGATAATGAATTCTGTTTCATAATTCATTTTCAAAATCTCCATCATATATATCCTTTTTCCCCCCCTTGTACTTTGTGGGGATTGTTTAGACTGCAGATGTAATTCCTGTAGATGTTTGGAGGAATTAAAGTTTTACTATCATGCCTTTTTACAGGATGATGGTACAAGGAAAGATAAAGCTAACAGAAGGCTTCATGTGCCAGTTAGTGAGAATATCTATGGCGCAATGACCCAAGCTGAGATCTTGGAAGCTCAGGAAAAAGAACTCCAGTTGGCCAAACAGGACAGAACTGTAGAGCTAACCAAAGACAAGAAGAATACATTGGAGTCTTATGTCTATGAGATGAGGAGTAAGGTACAGATACGATATCTCAATGAGATGTAGGCATGACTGGTTTCTGTGATTCAGGATACTTGGTTAATGCATTCACACACCAAACTTGCTACAATATATAGTTTTATCAGGTGGATGATCTTTTTATTTTTCCTTTTTTTTTCTTGTTATTTTTAACTCTGAGAATGGGTACTCCATTTTAGCAAAAGTATCCGTACCACATACGTTTTGGGTATAGGTACGGCTGGGTATGCCTATTCATATCCAGTCACTTTTCTTTTTTCTAAGAAAAAAAAGGGTACGGTGGGGACGGCATGTGTATACCTGGCGTGGGTACGCCAAAATACATATTTATTACTAAGACCTTGTTGTTTTGAGAGTTGTTTTCAGTTTTGTTTAATATCGAATTCTAACTCACCTATCCCCAAATTTATTTTCTTGACCCTCTTACGAAAGACCAAAACACAGCTGCCACCTAACCTTAGTCATCTCCCCTCTGGTATTAGATTTAGACCGATAATTATGTTTGAATGATTGTTCTGTGCTTGTTTTGGACAAAGTTAAGTATTGTAACATTTTATTTTGAAATGTCAGATTGAACAATTAGGTTTGTTTTATGTTGAAGTTGATGTGTTTTCTTATTTATCATGTGGATTTTAGTTTTTATCATATGAAATTTGAGAAATTTTAATATTTTTATACATATATGTTGACGTACTGATATCCCACTGTCTGAAAATTTTCATACCCGTACCCGTAACTGTGCAACATAAGATGCTCCGATGCTCCATTTTAAAGAATGAGCTTCTACTTTTTTAATATGATACGAACGCCTTGAGAGAGTATGAAAATGAGACACTCTATTCTATAGTTACTGAAGTCTTGGTTTTAATGATTTACTGACTTTCTGTCATGACTCATTAATTAAGGTAAAGCTGAAATTCACAAAGCTGGTTATGTGCTGCTGTTATAGTTTGCACTCTTATCTGCACAGGATCTGAAATTTTAATTTTTTTCAACTAAAGAAACTACAGATAAAACCATTAAAAAGGACTTGAACGATTTACCAACAAATATCGTATGTGATAAGACGCAGTAATATCATTTGGTTCATATAACCAACCCCACTTAGTTGGAAAAGGTTTTGTTGTTACATATCATTTCATGTCATTGATTCATTTGAAGTTTATTTTCTAGGCATTATATTTTTCTTCTTGGGCTGGCATTTAAATTAATTTGCTTTTTTGAATAGCTCTTTAATACATATCGGAGCTTTGCAAGTGAGCAAGAGAGGGATGACATATCTAGGAGACTGCAAGAGACTGAGGAGTGGCTTTATGAGGATGGTGATGATGAAACTGAACTTGCTTATTATTCAAAACTAGAAGATCTGAAAAAGGTTAGTTTTGCTCTCATAATATAAATGTTTCCCTTGCGATGCTTCTTGTTTACATTCTGTGTATTACTGTAGCTGGTGGATCCAATAGAGAATCGGTATAAAGATGAGGAAGAAAGGGCTCAAGCTACAAAAGATTTCATAGCTTGCATTTTAGAGTGTCGCAAATATGCAGATTCCCTTCAGCAACACCAAAAAAAAGAACTGGTAGGATAATAACTAGGCCAATAAGTATTATTGTGTTGCTGCTCTTTTGATTGATTTTCAAGTGATGACTTGCTCCTTTGATCGATTTTCAAGTGATGACTTTCTTGTTTCAGATCATCAATGAGTGTAATAAAGCAGAGCAATGGCTAACTGAGAAGATGCAGCAACAAGAGTCTTTTCCAAAGAATGTTGACCCAATATTATGGTCAAGTGATATTAAGAGCAAGACACAGGATTTTAGCTTGTATGATGTTCTCCCATTCTGTGATTTTTGTTTTCCATGAGTTGATGGGACCCATTGAAAATCGAAAGGGTGTGAGGAAGAGCTATTCATAGAATAGTGATGTTAATATAGACTCGGGTTCACGGTGAACCCTCTATGCAGCTATAGATCAACTGTTCAAAATATAATTAATAAAAATCAAAGATTAATATCCTGCTACGTGTTAGGGAACACATGAACCTGAGTCTATATTATCATATGCCGTCATGGAATCATAGTAGTGTTGGGCAATTAAATCTATTGCTTCATGTGTCATAAAGATCAACATATGATATCAATTAGATTTGATTGGGAAAAATTTTCACGTGATCATTCAGCTGGGTCTGAATTATATACCTGCTTGTTGAAAACATTTTTTGTATGGCCTAATGAATTTCTGTCATTATCCATTGATTTTATGTATACATCAATAAATGTCCTATTTTGATGGGTTTCAGAACGTGTAGACGGATATTGGAATTGAGGAGTTCTCCAATTGCAGAAGACAATGGCGAAGACAAGCAGGATGATTCCAATGAACCATGAATATATTGATGTGGTAATGATACCTCATGAATTAAAGACAAGTTTTTATTAGTGATACCTTCTGACAAGTATAGAAATGTTCTTTTTTCTTTCCATTTCTCTCTTTTCTCACTTTCCCACCCTGGCTGGGGATTTGAAAGAGGCATATTTAAGGAGATGAGGTCATTAACAATCATCAGTTCAATCATTTTGTTCTTCCAAGGTTTCCACTGTCCAGTGTTCTGTATTTTGATATTTTTATCCAATCTTTTCCGATGTGAAATTCCGGTGAATCAAATAGTTTCTGCTCTTTGGGCGAAATCTTGTAGATTTATGTATATGTAGTACCAATGTCACTTGTTTATGCATTGTGCTTGAGGAAATCACTACTGAAATAATTGGTCAGCCTCTGATAGTCTTGTGAGTCCGTATTGAAGCTTTCAGCATATAAATTCTTGTTCGGCTTTATGACATTGAATACTTATCCTTCTTGGCTGCAACATTTATTATGTATTCAGTTCAAGTCTTTTAAAATTATTCACTTTAGTTTATGATTTTTTGTTTGCGTCAAATGATGCACTTTGGTGATCTTCTATCCAAATTATTCTGTTATATAGGTGGGTGTAGTGATCTTCTATGCAAACTATGGTGAATTCTTAAATGGGGAAATGCTCATGATAAAATTACTTTTTTACCCTTAACTAATTCTTTCCTTTCTTCCTCCTCCCACCACTTTGGCTCAAGACACACAAAAAAAAAAAAAAAAAAGAAGTCGCAGATGTACTTTAACCCATTCATCAACAGAGATCCAATTTTAAAAAATGGACATGTGGTAATCAAGAACATTTGCAACCATTCTGTCAAGATCACTATAGCTTAGGCTAATGTCTGCGAATTTGAATTTGGGAAGGAAGGAATTCTAATGTAAGATTTTAATATTTTACACTATAATAAGTCTTTCCTTTTCTTTGTGTTTTTTTCGTTTTCAAAATCCAAACACTCAAGCATGTCTTAAGCATTTGGATTTATAATAATCTACAAGTTTTTATTTGGCAGTAGGGGGTAAATACATACCCCGTATCAATCCCATTAGAAACATGCATGTAAAAGCAATATCTAAGGAGGTGAGTGATGAAAGGTATAACTACCCCTCGGGTCATCACCACTATACTAATCTCAACACATGCTTGGCCATAACTGTAGAAGGCATTAGCCCATGACCATTAGCAACATGCTTGGTGGAATAAATCACGTTGCCATATATTTTTTTTTGCCTTGAATCTGGGCAGCGGCAAAGGGGAGAAGCAGGGGGTGGAGCAGATTTGCAGAGAAAGGAAGGCAAGGGTGGGATGGTGAGAAGGGTTCAGTAGAAAAATAAAAGTTAATATTAAGATTTAAGTATTTATTCTGTTATTTTATGAACATCAAATTCAATATTCAGCGGCTTAGACTTAGTCACCATTTGACGATAAATTCATTTGTCTTCTCCATATTGGAATTAGAATTTGTCTCCAAACTATTCTGTTATACAGGCGGGTGTAATGTAAGAGAATTAGAGAACTTTTCCTAGTTAGGCTGTGACATCAATAAGCAATTGACCTGTTTATTTTTTCTTGTTTGGCCAGCATTTACCGCAACCATGCTCCTTATGTTTAGCTGAATGTTTTTTGTATCCTTGTTAAAGGAAATTTCTTTGTTACCTTTGTTCATAAAAGAGTATCCATACTTGTTTATTAGAGAAATTTATACTAATCTCTCCTGAAATATAATGAAATTAAACTCAACACCCTCTATTGTGCAAAACTTACAATAGCCTGCTCTAAACTTTATGAATATTTACATTGACCATCCCTAGAGTTAAGACTCCCATTGCTATGGTGATGGAAAGTGTAGCATGTGCTTGGTGCATGATATTTAATGGCAAAAATGTAAGTTCAATTGGCATGTATTACACTGTCAATGCATGCCGATGAAACTCAAAATGTAATAAAGTTGGAAAATTTTAACATATGAAATTGCTGGTCCTCCCTTGTTATTATCATGGAGTTAAAGTATGATGAGATTGAATTAGATGCTCACCCCTTACAGATTTGGTTAAAAGTGGAAAGGCTATTTCGATTGGAGCTTTCGATTCGAAACTAATAATGGGGCTAGGTTGGCAAAAGATGTTCTAAATTGAGTGGAATATTTGTCTTCAAATAATTTAGCCAATGAGACAGCTATGGTCAAAGTAGCAGGGTATTGTGCAACTACATCCTACTTTATATCAGTCTTCAAACCACTGACAAAGCAATCTAGGAGGGCCTCAACTGGTTCAACATGGACTCTATTGGCTGAGGTTGTAAATTTAGGGTAATACCCACTAACCAATCCCTTCTGAACCAATTTGAACAATGAAGCACGAAGGCAGTCAAATAAAGAGTGTCCAAATTTAATTTGAATAGCTCTTTTCAATTCATGCTTCGAAAGGGTAATGTGGGCTGCATCATTTGAAACCAGGGGGTTGCACCCTTATCCATGTGCATAGTTGCCTTGTTACTTCTTTCTAGATCCGGAATGTTGTAGTGCTCAGTGCGTTCAACAACACTAAAGATCCACTTTAAGGCATTTGATCCATCAAAACAAGGCATGTTGAAGTTCATTTTCCTGACCCGTAATTGTGGGCATGCAAGTGATTGATTGTCATTATTTAAGTTCGATCCTTGGCCAACGCCATTGTGATGTTGATGGGTTCACATGAAGTTGTCCCATGGTGGAATGAAAGTACCAATGTAACAATGAGCTAGCTAGAGAATGCATAAAATATACCTAAAGTAATTATATTTTAATCAATGGAACATTAATTTGAACACAAGTTTAAGAAGTAATGCAACCACTGTAATGTGAAGTTGTTATATGGTTTTCTTAACTAAGCATGGAAGAAGGAATTATAACAAGAAGATAATATGAACTAGAGTATAATATGTGTTGGATGATGGAAGAGATTCTTCTGTCCACTCCAAGATGAGCTTTGACATATGTAGCAAGAAGTTGAATGAATTAGAGAGGACTAAGAAGAAGAAATGCAAAAGGTATAGAGTAGAGAGAGCCAGAAGAGAGAATACCACTCAAGTCTGCATCACAAAGTGATCACAATTTGCAGTCCTTATTCTGTTACTCTTCTCGGTGCCCAAATTCTCGGATTGGTTGTCAACCGTGCATGACTAGCAACTAACTCCTCTTTTGTCTTCACGTCCAACCCATTAACATTGTCTAGCCTATCAATTATTACGAACATTGACAAAATTTGAAAGGCTCCCGCAAAGAAAAGAAATGAACACAACTTTGGGCATTAATTTCTCCTTTATGATCACCAGAAAAATCGAAAAAAAGAAGGGGAAAATTGAACTTTGTCTTTCTAAACTACAAATCATGAGTATTTTAAATCATAATCTTTAACAACCTGGAGTTTGAATCTTGAATATTTTTTAACGTGTAAATTAATTCCTTAATCCCTAAAATTATATTTCGTAGGTCACTTCAGTCTATAATCAAACAATCGTTAGTCAACCGCACGTGGTATGCAACGTGTTACTTAATGCGTCGCGTCAGTAACATATAATGATTGACTGATAATTATTTGACTAGAGATTAAAGTGATATACAAAATGTAATTTTAGAAACTAAAGAATTAATTTTAAAATTTAAGAAATTAAAGCGAAACATATTTATAATTACACTTCCTCGTATAGTTTGGGGTAAAGTGGAATTTTCCTTAAAAATAATTTCCTCGCTATCGACTATGTGGCTTCAAACTTATTCCCAATAATAGCTAGTAAAATAACATACGGTCCCAATCATAGCTAGTAAAATAACATATGGTCAATGGCCACGTTAGCCATTGCTGTTCTCACTCTCAGTCGTTTCTCAACACCATCTCCCAAGTTCCTCTTCACTCACACTCACAGGCACAGCTTCAACCATCTTCTTCTTCTGCCAGCGCTCTCAGTCAAAACCCTTCATCAACAACAACAACACCGCCCTTTCTGTTGCAAGGCAATGGCTTCTTCAACCGCCACCTCTGACTCCGACAGAATCACCGCTCCCTACGGCTCCTGGAAGTCACCCATCACCGCCGATGTCGTCTCCGGCGCCTCCAAGAGGCTCGGCGGCACCGCCGTCGATGGCCGTGGCCGCCTCATTTGGTTGGAATCACGTCCCACCGAAGGAGGGTAAGCTTTACTGCCCCTTTCGATTATTACCTTTTCTATTTTTTGGAAAACAAAAGAGAGAAAAAAAATGGGGGAAAAACTCCCTTTTGTAGATTAGTAGTACTTACGATATAACTCATGGTCATTAAAGAATCACTTTTTCTTTTTTTCCATTTTTCGAGAAGCTGGTAGTAGAAAAAATAAGGTCAAAGTTTGAAACCTTTTGGATTTTGCAAGTTGACTTTTTTTTTTTGGTTTCTGGCTACTGACTGCGTTTCAGACGGGCGGTTCTTGTTCTTGAGCCGGAAAAGGCAGGAGGTGAACCTGTGGATATTACTCCTAAGGAGTTTGGAGTGAGGACATTGGCGCAGGAGTATGGAGGTGGTGCTTTCACCGTTGCAGGGGACGTTGTCTTCTTCGCAAATTACAAGGATCAGAGACTGTACAAGCAATCCATTAGTTCTTTGGGTGAGCAGTGATCAATCATCTGCTGTTGATCCTATTCCCCAATACCTTTTTTTTTATTCTTTTTTCAAGACAGTATCGCACTTTATACACGAGTAGTGTTATTTGGACATAGGACACCGTGCTGACACGCTATTATCCACCATTGAATGGGGTGTGAGACCCATACTGAGTGGGGTCCACACCTGCTGGATGATAGTGTGCGACATGGTATCCCACAATTTGTATGTCAAAAAATCATTTCTATTTACAATTTTGCATGAAGGACACTTTTGTTTGTGCTCATTTTGACATGATTTGTAGTGAAAAAATGATACTTGTACGGAGTCAATTAGGGTATCCAATTAAGATGTTCATCAACATTAGGGAGTCACCCTTAAATAGTGGGGAGTTCATGTGAATGCTGGGGAATTGGGGGACTGGGTAGTAAGTGATAATACTGTCACCTGACTGCGGATTCATGTGAAAAGGATTGAGAATTTTATTTGTATGACTAGGGGATCAGGTGACAACATTATCACTTTACTACCGAAGTCCTCTCGATTCCCCAGTTGTCAATATAAATTCACCACTAGTTACGCATGACTCTCCAATGTTTATGGAAACCCGAAATGACTTATAAATTTATCTCGTGATCAACTACAGTTCACCTTTATATTGAGATTGATTGAATGGAATGGTATCAATCTGGGAATATTGGTTTGGCGCTATTCTCAGAAGTGTGTGTGAAGCAATTTTCCTTTTACTGACTTTTTGTTGTTTGGGTTGGTGGCTGAGCAGATTTGGCTCCTGTACCTCTGACTCCAGACTATGGTGGACCGGTAGTAAGCTATGCTGATGGGATATTGGATGAACGCTTCAACCGCTATATCAGTGTAAGGGAAGGTAAGTTGTCCAGGAACAGTTTAACTTTGAGGCTTATGTTAGAAAGTTCCCACAGCCTTTTTATTGTTTAATCATTCATTTATTTAGTTATAATTGTATAACCATGTTGGCAGATCGTCGCGAGAGCAGTCTAAATCCCCCTACAACAATTGTGTCTATAGCACTTGGTAGCAACGATGATCAGGGTAAGAATTTCCATTTTATTAATGAGTTTAATCTGTGGAGTTTCTGGTTGAATGAATACTGCAAATGAGTACTTCATTGTTGCTAGTAAAAGATTTTCAAAAGTTGTGCTATTGTGTCTGATTGGATTGGGCGATATTCAGAGCCGGAAGTGCTAGTTGACGGGAGTGACTTCTATGCTTTCCCACGTCTAGATCCTAAAAGTGAAAGAATAGCATGGATTCAGTGGAGTCACCCTAACATGCCATGGGATAGATCAGAACTTTGGGTTGGCTATATTTCTGAAAATGGGTGCGTAGAGCTCTTCATTCTAGTTCTAACCTGTAATAATTTAGTTTTCTTGTCATGTAGGTCTCCCGTGTCCCTAGAGGTGGTGATGAAATGTTCGTTTGTTTCATTTCTTAATTATGCTTTGGTTTTTCATCATTGTTATAAGTTTTATTTATGAACAGTTGGGACTTCTGTAGATATTCAGTTCTTGTTTGAATAACACAACACAGGTCTTATTGTTGATTATATTACATCATGTGGTACTTCCCCTTTTCATAACCTTAAAATGGGAAAAGTGATTAATTCATTTATACCTATGAAGCACAGACACTAACACGGAGACATACCAAACTTAAAAAAAATTACAAGACACGGACACGGCATATATATATATATAATTTTTTTTTTTTTACTTTTTTTGTGTGATTTTTTTGTCATTTTGTGATTAACCGAAGAATTTTCAAAATAAAATGACCTAACAGCATAGGTTCAACCAAATAACTCGCGTTGATTTTGGGCTCATGGTGAATTAGAGTAGTATCTAGCCGTGTTCGATACGTTTCTGAGCTAAAAAAAAATTATTTTTTAATTGGATGCATACCGACACGTGTCTTGTGGGTGTCGGACACTGACATGTGTCTGACACACGGACACGCCACTAAGTCAGTGTGTCCGTGCTTCTTAGATTTATACCCACTACGTAAATCTCAACTACTATCACTACTTCAAAGTTCTTGGTATACTCTTCCTGATAATATTCATTCACTGTTTTCAGACAGGTCATGCAAAGATTTTAGTCCCTCTATAAGGTTTTTAGTTGTTTACTATCCATTTGTGCTCTTATTTAGTTGATCTAGTTTTCAAGTTACATGAGAAGTGTTTGTATATGTCTTGTTTCAACGTGGAGTTTAATCATCATATGGTTCCATGCAGAGAGATCTACAAACGCATCTGTGTTGCTGGGGGTGATCCTTCACTTGTGGAGTCTCCAACTGAGCCTAAGTGGTCCCCTAATGGTACATCAACTTGGCATTTTGTGTGTCCCAGAGAAAGGACTTGGCATTTTTATAAAACCGAAACTTAACTATTGTGATCAAGATGTAGTTTTGTGGCTATATGTGACATGTTTGCTTAACATCATCAAGTAATGATCTGCTCAGACACTAGCACATGATCCTTGATCTAGGTTAATTTATGATCCCTGAATGTTTTCTGATGTGAAACTTCTACAATTTTACATTTTACTTCCATGAATTTAGAGCATACCATTTGTTCCCGAGCTGTTGTTCTCATTTGGTTTGGATTGATTTAAAGTGTACAAGTTACAATTGACTCCAACAGGAAAATTATTTTTGACCTTTGTTGCCTCCTGGTTTTAATTATTCTTTGAAAATTTTAATATGCAGGCGAGCTTTATTTCATCACAGATAGGAAAAGTGGTTTTTGGAATATCCATAGATGGGTAATTTTCTTTATCTTATTATTGCTGCAAGCCACTAACTATATGCAGTAGCTTACATTAACTTTGGATTCTCTATATTGATAAATGCTCGTTAATACTCTGCATAGTTGATAGGAACCACAAGAAAGATCAAAGAAATGGAGAAGTATGATGTATTATTCACATCTTTGAGTTGAGATCAGTGTGATTTCGGCCAAGGAAGAAGAGAAAAACAGTTTAGGAAAAGCAAGAAATGAGAACAGCCTCTGGACACTATAGTAGTCCAACTCACCCAGTGCCTAAGCCAATATTCAGCCTACTCTCTCCTTTCCTCCCTTGCATATAACCCCCTCATAACAAAATCACACGTTATTTCCCTTCCCTACTATCCTATTGTTGACTTAGTAGGTAGTTACACAAGAGTGTGCCTCTCATCCTCTCTTTTCTTACACGCCCAACTATTAGAATTTACCCGACAATGACAATTTTGACCCAATACAATTTGGGTATCTAACAATAGTTTTAAAATTTAAATTCATGTGGAAGGTCATGTTCTCGATTTTTTATGTATATAGAGGTTTGGTGGGTAAACATTACTATTGTATTACTTTCAAACAGTCATTGAACCGCATCATACTTTTAACATAAAGGTTCTGCTGCCAACTTAGTGTTTTCCCATTTTGAATTTGCTTGTTTCAACAAAATAGACTTTATGAGATGTTTACTCTTTTGAATTTTATTTTAAATAATTAATCCAATCTTGAACTTTCCAAATTAAGATGTCATAGAATATCAAGATGCTGCTGTGGATAATCAGAGTTGACACAAGGTTATATGAACTTAATATGACTTGTGTCCTGGAAAAAGTCAGATGTCTAATATCTTTTCAGCTATGTCACATTTAATATCTCTATCTCTGTTTTAATAATAAAAACTCATTCTGTTGATATTCCACTCTATATATCATCATCTGCTTTGTTTATCTTTGATTCTGTTGTGCACAAAATGATTGTGAGTGATGATTCGATGGCATGCATGCCTGAATACGTGTTCTGGTTGGACATGCAATAGACCACTAAAAGATTGATTATTTCTCCATGTTTTATTTTTCTCTTCGAATTTCTTTGATTGGTTACAGATTGAATCTGAGAATAAGGTCGTACCTGTTTATTCTTTGGATGCTGAGTTTGCAAGGCCATTATGGATTTTTGGTATGAATTCATATGTTATTCAGAGTCATAAACAAAGAAACTTAATTGTTTGCAGTTACAGGTGATTCTGACTCTGATACCTGCAAATCGTTCTCATTCATCTTTTCCTTTATCCTATTTGATACATTCAATCAAAGGTTTTGACTTTTGATTGTGTTTTCAGGCAGCAGGGGAAGTCATATCTTGGGGTTATTGATGATGTGCAGGGCTCAACACCAACACTTCTTGATATTCCTTTCACTGATATAGATAACATTGTAATTTTCAAAATTGGTTTCTTGCTTCTCTCTATTACTTTTCTGTCTGAATCAATTGTTGAGTTGGTAACATATTAACATCTGACTTGTGCAATCATGCAATTGTAGACTTCTGGTACTGATTGCCTATATGTGGAGGGAGCTTCTGCAGTTCATCCATTGTCAGTGGCCAAGGTGCTTACCACACCCCCCCCCCCTCTTTCCCCCAAACACAAGGGGGAAAAGAAATGATCAATTTTATATATCAATGCACCCTTTGATAGATCCTTTCTTTTCAGGTGACTCTAGATGATGCTAAATCAAAAGCAGTTGACTTCAATATTATTTGGTCCTCCTCTCCTGATAGTTTAAAGTACAGTTCATATATCAGTAAGCCAGAGTTAATTGAATTCCCAACTGAGGTTCCTGGTCAAAATGCTTATGCATACTTTTATCCACCAACCAATCCTATGTACCAAGCTAGGCAAGGAGAAAAGCCTCCTCTATTATTGAAGAGCCATGGTAAATCTTAGTCTTGTATAAATAATCACTTTTTATTTCGCATTCTGAGTCGTTTGGCCACTTGCATACCTAAAACCTGTGGAGTGAGGTCCCTTTGCAACTAGAATTCATATATCTCATGATCTAGATACTTGATGATTGAGAAGAAATGGCCTTTATTTGTAAAAGAAAAATCCGCTATGGTTTAATACAATACAACTGTATGCCTGTGCTCCTAAACATTATGGATCTCATGAGTGCATGGTAAATGAAAGTAACAGCAGCATGTCACTGGTTTTTGATTTTATATTTGTTGAATACATACTCACTTTTGGTTTATTTCTATCTCATCCCACTTGCCGTCATGCCCTCTCATGTCAACATCAATGATTTTTACAGTTTGTGAATTGATAGTGTTTATAGTGTAGTTTCTCATTTTGAACATTATACCATTGGTCTTCTCAGTCGCTGAGGAACCAGTATCAGATCTATACAAGATCCCTTTTGACCAATGTTATTTAGTGAAATTTTAATGTTTCATAATCAGAGATGATACAATCATGTTACACTCTCTGATAGAGTATCAAGTTTATAGAAGTTGATGCTGAATTAGAATTTCAATTTGTTTTGAAACAAGTTTGTCAAAATTTCTAAATTGAGACAATCTCAATCGAGAAATAGTGGTGTGGCAACCACTTTTGTATCTGCATTGTTTTTGTTGGAAAAAATACAGAGAGACTTGAAAAAGGAATTTGAAGAAAGGCTAGGAATTATAGAAGTGAAGTAATTCTATCTAACATTTTTTTTTTTTTAATAGAGAAAGATACAATTTATAGGTACATTGCAAGAACTACCTAATAAATGTGTAAGATAATAACTTACCTAACCATATCCATCATAATAAATGCTTAACTAACCATATCTATCATAATAAACAATAAAAACAAAAAACATAAATGTGTGATATAATTCAACATTTGATATATTTCAACACTCCCCCTCAAGCTGGTGAATGGATATCTATCATTTCCAGCTTGTGTGTAAGCTCCTGACACCGCTTGTGGGTAGGCCCTTAGTCAACACATCCACTACCTGTAATCCGGAAGGAACATGTATTGTAGCTATAAGTCCACTATCCAACTTTTCCTTGATGAAATGTCAGTCAATTTCAATGTGCTTCGTCCTATCATGTTGGACAGGGTTATGAGCGATGCTAATAGCTTATTTATTGTCACCTCACATCTTCATAGGACCTCATATTTTATCTTCAAGTCATCCAAGATAATTTTCAACCATAGTAGCTCGCAAATTTCTTGTGATATGACACGAAATTTGGCCTATGCACTTGATCTTGCAACAATATTTTGCCTTTTGCTTCTCCAAGTCACCAAATTTCCTCATAAAAACATACAATATCCAGATGTTGATCTTCTGTCACTAATAGAGCTTGCATAATCAGCATCAGTTTAGACTTCTATAAAGAGCTTGTCACCACTTTTTAACAGCACTCCCCTACCAGGTGTGGCCTTAAGATACCATAATATTCTTTCTACTGCTTGCATGTATCTCACTTTAGGATCATGCATGAATTGGCTAACCACACTCATAGCATAAGCCAAGTCTGGCCTAGTATGGGCCAAGTATATGAGTTTTCCCACCAATCTTTGGTATTGTGCCTTATCAAGATTGGAATTCTCCTCTTCACTTCCCATTCGATGGTTTTGGTCAATGGGAACACTAGCAGCTTTGCTCCCAAGATTACCAGTCTCTTTAAGTAGATCTAGGATATATTTCCTTTGAGAGATAAAGATGCCTTGCTTAGAGTATGCCACCTCTATTCCAAGGAAGTATCTTAATTTTCCTAGATTTTTGATTTCAAATTCAGCAACTAACTTCTCCTCCAAGAGTTTCTTCTCAACTGGATCATTACCTGATGCAATGATGTCGTTCACACAAAGTTATCAATGGCGGATGGCGGCTCATGGCGGTAGACCAAAAATCCGCCATTTATGCCCGCCATAAGACCGCCATGGCGCCGCCATGGCCGCCATAATGTACAAATCTTCTCATGGCGGAGGGGCCAAAATCCGCCACGCCATGGCGCCATGGCGCCGCCATGGCCGCCATTTGATAACACTGCGTTCACATATACCAAGAGAACCGTAAGTTTTTCTCCAATGATATGTTTAAGGAAAAAAGTATGGTCCCCTTGACTCTGCCTGTATCCAAGTGACATCATGATTTTTGCAAATCTCCCAAACCATGCACAAAGGGACTATTTCAACCCATACAAAACCTTTTTTAGCCTGCATACCTTGTTTCTTCCATTGATGACATCATATCCAGGAGGAATTTCCATATAAAATTCTTCCTCTAAGTCTCTATGTAAGAATGCATTCCTTACATCGAATTGATGTAAATCCCATCCAAAATAAATTGCAAGAGAAAGCAAGAATCTGACTATATTCATCTTTGCTACAGAAGCAAACATCTCTTCATAGTCAATTCCATACGTCTGTGTGTATCCTTTTGCAACTAGTCTTTCTTTATATTGATCTAACTCACCATCTGATCGATACTTCATAGTGTATATCCACCTACATCCTACCGGCCTTTTATCTTTTGGCCTCTCAACAATCTCCACGTTCCATTCTTCTTTAATGCCCTCATTTCCTCATTCATGGCTTGAACCTAGTTCACATCTTTTAATGCCTCTTGTACCGAGTTTGGGATTTGTATGGAATCAATAGCTACAAGGAAATTTTGATGCTGCAAGGAAAGGTGTTTAGAGGAGACAAAAAGAGAAATAAGATGTTTAGTGGAAGTCTTTTTTTTTTTTTTTTTCTTTTCTCAAGGCAATTGGTAAGTCATCTAGGTTGGGTTCACAAATATTGGAAGAGTCAGTTTCTTCAGTACTTACCACAGGTTCAGACTCTTGAAATTGCTGCTGGATCATATCGGGTTTCTTGCTCCTTTCGCACACAAAAAATGGTTTCTTTTGAGCTTCCTCAAGTGGTGTAGTGGAAGACACTAACTCTTGGGAACCAGATGGAGTAGTAGAGGACACTAACTCTTGGGAACTAGAGGGACCCAACTCTTGTGATGATGGGAGAAGGAGAAAGGATCGAGGAAGAAAGGTCTCAGCTTCTACTAGACTCTCCACCTGAAGGGGAGGACTAAAAAATGACTCAGTTTCACAAAATGTAACATCCAGAGAGATAAAGAAATGATGAATGGACGGGTGAAAACATTTGTATCCTTTCTTGGTAGGAGCATAACCTATGAAAACACATTTGATGACCCTAGGATTAAGTTTAGTACGATGGTGGCGATTCACATGGACAAAGGCTACACATCCAAAAACCCGAGGCTATATACTTTTCATAATTGGAATAGAGGGAAAGTGAGATAACATAGATTGAACAGGATTGACATTACCCAGGACCTGAGAAGGCACCCTATTAATTAGGTAGGTAGCTGTTAAAACCGCTTTACTCCAATAAGATCTAGGGACAGACATTTGGAAAAGAAGAGCGTGTGTAACATCTAGTAAATGCCTATTCTTCCACTCTGCCACACCATTTTGTTGAGGAGTATCAACACATGTAAGTTCATGAATAATGCCATGTTCTTTCATAAAATTACAAAATTGTTGATTCACATATTCCCTACGATTATCTGAATGTAATCGTTTAATAGATTTTCCAAATTGTGTTTTAATCATATGATAAAACTGAACAAAGAGTTGAAAAACTTCAGATTTATCCTTCATAAGAAAAAGCCAAGTGACACGTGTGCAATCATCAATAAAAGAAACAAACCATTTTGTGCTAGTGATATTAGGAATAGATGCAGGAACTCTGATGTCAAAATGAATAAGTGCAAAAGGTTAATCACTTTTATTAAAATTAGATGGAAATGACAGTCGGTGGTGTTTAGCAAACTGACAAACTTCACAAGAAAAAACTCAACTGACTCCTTTAAAGAAAGAGACGGATGCATAGACTTTATTAATTGAAAAGGAGGATGTCCTAGGTGTCTATGGTGTAACCAAATTTGTGATGCTTGAGATTTTGAATTTGCAGTATAACATGAGGCTGGTATCTTCTGTCTACTATTATCTTCAGCTAGTGCATTAAGAAGATAATATAACCCTCTTTGTTCCTTAGTAACTCCAATCGTCCTCCCTATGGCAAGATCTTGAACAACACAATGTGAATGGAATAGAGCACAGTTAAGATCTTTGGTAAGCTTATGAATAGAGATAAGGTTATTGGAGAAGTGAGGAACGTGAAGGACATTATTTAAGTGTAAGGAAGGGTGAAGAGAAATGCTACCATATCCTACAACTGAGGTTTGGGAGCCATAAGCTACAGTGATATGTCGTTTTTCAAAAATGGGGAGGTGGGAAGAAAAATGAGGGGTTTTAGAGGTCATATAATTAGTTGCATCAAAGTCAACAATTTCCCTCAGGAGGATTTCCCTCAATGTGGGACAATTTCCGATGACCTTTAAGAGTATGCCGGATAACTTGAGCCCATTGCAAGTATTTTTTTCTGTTTAAGTGGTAGGTTTGGTGCAAAACAGGAAGGTCATTAGGATTTAAAGGTGTAGGTGTCATAGCAGTGGAGGTTTTAGGTTCTGCCATGGTGATAGGGTGGATGGAGGATGGTCGGAGTGGGTCGGAAAAAGAAGGGTGGCTAGAGGTTTGTAACAGTGACATAGGAACAAAAAAAGGGAAAAAATTGGGAAAATGGAAAACAAAAATGGATAAATAACTACAACAACTAAGGCTATAAATGTCCAGCAATGAAGGTTGAAAGGCAATGGAAAAGTGATCAGGCTCCCAGATCGGGAGCTCTGATACCAAGTTGAAAAAGAAACTTGAAGAAAGGCTAGGAATTATAGAAGTGAAGTAATTCTATCTCACATTTTTTTTGTATAGAGAAAGATACAATTTATAGGTACATTGCAAGAACTACCTAATAAATGTGTAAGATACTAACTTACCTAACCATATCCATCATAATAAATGCTTACCTAACCATATCTACTATAATAAATACTTACTTAACCATATCTATCATAATAAATGATAAAGACAAGAAAAACATAAACATGTGATATGATTCAACATTTGATATATTTCAACATAAAGAATAATACTAATATTTCCAATATATCTTTGAATATCGTATAATATTCACATCTCTTAGGATTAATTTCTATATTTCTTATATTTTATGATTTGTTTCTTTATTTAATTAGGATTAGGATTCTAGTGTTAAAAATAGGGTTGGTAATTTGTATTTTGTATCACACCACATAATGTTAGAGGATATCCTATCAATATAGTCATAGTCAATATTCTCTCTGGTTTCCCGTTCCTACCCTAAACTCGCAATCTCAACATGGTATTAGAGCGGTTCCATCCTTGATGAATTGTGTTAACAATTCCACTGCAGAGTTTCCTATGATTTGGAGCTCTCTTTATTTTCCTTTGATGCTTATATTTCTTTGATGCTTCTCGTGTTTACCTACCCAAGTCTCCTCTTGTAGTTAGTCTTCTTTTACGCTCTTCCTTTGGTGTCTCTTGTGACACTCTTCCTATTGCTTGCCTTCTTTGGCCCCATATGGTCAATGACTATCATTGTCTAGCCCTGTTTGGTTTGTGGTTGCCCCAGTCTTTCCCTGTTTCGTCCGCAGTTGTCCTCATCTGGCCTCATTTGTCCGTGGATGTCCCTATTTGGCTCTGTTTTGTCTGTGGCAATCCCAGATTGGCCTTGTTTTCTCTACACAATCCCAGTTGACTAATTTTGTCTATGGCAATCTCGGATTGGCCCTATTTCATCTATGTTAGTCCCAATCTAACTCCATTTTGTCTACAGTAACCTAGTCTAACCTTGTTTTGTCTATGGCAACAGCAGTTTGGCATCGTTTCACCTGCACCAATCCTAGTCCAACCCATTATATTTTCTCATTAAGGATTTAATTGTAATAATTTTAAAGCTTAGTAAGCTTTAGCTTAATGGTTAAGGATGGCAATGGGGCATGGCAAGGGTGGGGAGGGGTGTCTTACATCTCTAGACATCCGCGGTTCCACCCCCTCTCACTCAAGTGCAAGGCGCTGGTGAATCCATGGGGAATGAAATTGAAAGAGTCCAACACTAAACATCAATTAAATATTTTCATGATTGAGCTTGAGTTCCACTTTCACTTGCATATAAAAAGAAATGCATAAACTAACTACAGGCCATAAATTGCAGCTATAATAATTCTAGTACAAGAATAAACTCTTATCTCAACATTATCAACATCAATATCCTTAAATATTATGAAAAATTAAGCATTTTCTTTTGAAATTACCAATATACTCTCAGAGCAGATATCCTCATGGGTGGGAGGCTTAATCGTTATCCTCAAAGTTATTGCAGGGGAAAGTTTTACCCTCATCCCCATCCCTACAAGAAAAAATCCCCACATTTGGATCCCTAGTTATAGTTTGTAAGGACTGGTATTAGTGAAATCAAATAAAAGGCAGAAACTGAATTAATAACTCACAGAAGGAATAATACCAGATTAGTATTGCTTCCCCCTTGCTGTAATTTGTGTTATTGTAGCAGAAAAACCAAAGGATAGTATGTAACAGCCAAGTATTTGAGAGACTTGACACTCTCCTAGTTCTATTCCTCTCCAACAAGTCTGAATGCTCCCTCAACATTCTCCCCCTCCCCATATATTTCCCACTAGCCTTTCCCATAACAGAATGATAATATCTCCATCCCCACCCCACTAACAGTGCCAGCTAGGCAAGTTAGTTACAAACCCCTCCTCTCTCTTCTCAGTCACAAGCTGCCCTCCTGTCATATTTTTCCTTTTTACTCCTTTTACTATAAACCTTAGGCCCAGGGACTATGTCATTTTTGTTAACCTTATTTGGGGTCCTAACAACACTCCCCCCCTAAAAGAATCACCTTGTCCTCAAGGTGATGTGTAGAAAGGAAAAACCATAGTGGTGAAGGAAGACTTCCCCCTGGATCCCATATCTTGAAAAATAAGGAAAGTGAGCTTGCATTGTTGAGTTGTCCCCCTGGGTCCCACGGATCTGACCCCAGTCTGATCCCTAGGCTTCCTTGGTTTTCAGAAATTAGCAGCAAATAATTTTCCTTTTCACAAAGCATATTAGCCTCATCTCCCCCAATCTGTCGTGCTTGAATATTAGAAGTCTCCAAATATATCATCTGTTGAAGTCTTTGTGTAAGCTGACTATAAGCAGAACCACCCTTGATTGTAGTCCCCATTTTATCCCCAACCACAGCCCAAATCAGAATTCCTGCTTGGGTGAGCTTCTCAATGCAGTCAGGAACCCCATTTTGGAATTTGCAGTATACAGCAGTTGTATCTCCCATATTCCTGACACCCTTCTGTTCAGCAAAAACATAACTAGTTTCTGAACCCTTTCCCTGAGACTTGATTCTTTCAGTTTCTTTCAAAAGCCCAAACAGCAAGGGGCCCAAGGAGTACTTGCAAATGAAGTTGAAATGTTCAAGATCATGCTTAAGGAATTCTAATTCTACTTCCATAACAGTAAACGAAATGGCTGTTGGGGAATAAAACCTTACCCCCTGCACATCTTGCTTGTCCCTCTCACCATAATGTTCAATATCTGCGTTTTTAGTTTCTTGACATCTTCCCAGCAGCCTAATTTTTCCTGTTTCGTCAGTAGCATCGCCGAAAGACCTTTCAAGTGAAGGTGACATCCAACCTACACTATTGCTCGACCTTGACTCTGTCTTCACCTTTTTTTGAAAAGTCAATAAGTGTCCTTGGCAAGCTTCCAGCAATGTCTCTAGTTGTAAGCATGACATTGTCATTTTACTGACACCCCTTTGCTGTTCTGCTGTCCCAGCAATAGCACCTCGAACCATCCCAGTATTTTCTTTTTGAGCACCTTCAATTCTCTCACCGTCAGGATTTGATGGAGTCAAGTGGAGGAATTCTTTCACGCTGCTGGACCCGTACATGACACTAACTCCTAATGGTTGGGCTGAGAATGGCTTCAATTGTTCGAGCCCAATTCTGAATATGCACACAACTTGTGCCTCTCCATCCTTTTGGGCCTTGCATATTGATGTCACGAGTAAGTTTCCTTCTCCAGCACTCCAATCCTCACTTTGGGCTCTGCCTAATAACTTTATGTCACAGACCCTTTCACCATGACTCCAATCATTACCTCCACCGATTTGGGCCTGGCCCATTAGGTGGCCTATTAAGCTTAAATAAAATTTTAACCAAGTATTTTCTGCGTTCCCAATTAAGATCAACCTGTTTTTATCCTGTTGGGCCATTATACCAAAAATTAGACCCCATACCTCAGTTGTCCAACCCGATGCCAACCTCCCCTCTCCTTTCTTTTGCATTATCACGAAGCTTCTGACGGAGGGAGGTGGTGCCGTCATCTCCTTCTGCTGCGTTTCATACGGGTTCGCCCCCGGCGACGGCACACCAGTCATCGCCCCTGCCGCCGCTGCAACCCCGCGATCTGGTGGTTGGGGCCTAGGACGAGCTCTTCGCACACAGTAGTTCAAGGAAGTCTCCTCTGTCGCTTCCTTCTTCGCCCAGTTCTCCGCCGCGATTGTTCTAGCGTCCTCGCAGTTCGGTGGCTCCGGCGGAGGTCGTGGGTTGACCGGAAATTTCATGACCCGAAACCCCTCCACCGTCACATGCTTCTCTCCCTTCTTTGATGAACTCGATTCTAGTGGTTTTGGTGGCAATCGCGCCACAGCCACTCCGACTATTACTGCCGCCTCTAGATCTGGAGTTTCTGGTGGCTGAGGTGGCGGTCGAACTGCCTTCACGCGGCAGCTAGGGGAAGTTTCTTCAGATGACTCATTCTTCACCGCGGCTGTCATGGCCTCGGGATCCTGTAGCTTCGGTGGCTTCAGTGTTGCCGGCGGTGGTTGGGTGGCTGAGTTCTGAACTCGGATGACTCCATTACACTTTCCCCCCATCTCCTTCTGTTCGACCCACCCCACACGATTCACGGAGAGGGCGTCCTCCCCCTGGTGCTCTTATTCCGTTCGCTGCTTCATGGGATTCCCTTCTGAGTGAGAGTTTGTCCACTTCGTCTCAATGGGTTCCGGAGAAAAGGGACCATAAATCACGTCTCCCATTTCTTCTTCTTCTACTGAATCCTCCATCTCACTCGAACCTGATCTTAGAAATTGTTCATCAATCACCACTTGCTCTTGTTCAACATCGTCTGGTTTGCCTTCTTTCTCTTCCTCAACGACTTCATCATGTTCCTCCCCTTCATCTGGCTGGCTCAGAAAGAAAGCACGAATGTTAGGAGGCCAATCTTCTATGGAGGATCTCCTTCTTCGCTTCCACCACCGATCTTCATCATCATCCCAAACCGGTCGTCGATGACGCTGGATGTACCTTTTTCGCACTTGTTTTTTTGTGTTCTGTAGATTTTGCTTCACCTTCTTCATTTGCTTCATCTTCATCACCTGTTTCATCTGACGAGTCAGATTCGCCGTCAACTTCGCCCAAGCTCTCTCACTCTCCTCCTGCATCTCAGCCAATCTTTGCTCCATTTCGCCTAATCTAGCCTCCATTGCAGCTCGCGTGGTCACCATGCACAGAGCTCCCAAGATCGAGAGCTCTGATACCAGTTGTAAGGTCTGGTATCAGTGAAATCAAATAAAAGGCAGAAACTGAATTAATAACTCACAGAAGGAATAATACCAGATTAGTATTGCTTCCCCCTTGCTGTAATTTGTGTTATTGTAGCAGAAAAACCAAAGGATAGTATGTAACAGCCAAGTATTTGAGAGACTTGACACTCTCCTAGTTCTATTCCTCTCCAACAAGTCTGAATGCTCCCTCAACATTCTCCCCCTCCCCATATATTTCCCACTAGCCTTTCCCATAACAGAATGATAATATCTCCATCCCCACCCCACTAACAGTGCCAGCTAGGCAAGTTAGTTACAAACCCCTCCTCTCTCTTCTCAGTCACAAGCTGCCCTCCTGTCATATTTTTCCTTTTTACTCCTTTTACTATAAACCTTAGGCCCAGGGACTATGTCATTTTTGTTAACCTTATTTGGGGTCCTAACATAGTTATCCTCGCAAATATCTCCACCTACAGGTCCCCATCCCTATTGATGGGGAGTGTTAAAAATAACGAAAGAATATAACAATATTTTCAATGTCTTTCTATCCAAAAAACTATATATATTTCCAATATGTCTTAGAATATCATATAATATTCACATCTCTTGGGATTGATTTGTATATTTTCTTATATTTTATGGATTGTTTATTTAATTAGGATTAGTATTATTATAAATAGGAATTGGTACTCTATATTTTGTATCACACTACAAAACATTAAATATATGATATCTCAATATATTTAAAGTCTTTTGTTCTCTCTTTTTTCCCTTTTCTACCTAAAATCCATAATCTCAACAGTTTTATTTGAACTTTTCAGGAGGACCAACAGCTGAAACGCATGGAATTTTAAATTTAAGCATTCAGTACTGGACTAGTCGAGGTTGGGCATTGGCTGATGTTAATTATGGTGGAAGCACTGGTATGTTTCACACTTTGGCTACAATTCTTTCGTTTTGTCAGAACTACGTTATCTTCTGTTTTATCATTTTTTTTCCCATGGCTATTGCCAGGTAATTCTTTCCAGTTTGGTGGTTCATTTATTCTTTTTGCTATCCAATAAAGGTTTTATTGTAGATGAGTTACTATTTGAATTGGTATTTCTTACAGCATCTTGTAGTCAGTTTCAGTTGTTAAAAGAATATAACTAAATTTGTCTGACTATAGTATTATTTGGAAGGTTATGGCAGGGAGTACCGCGATCGGCTGTTGGGACGCTGGGGAATAGTTGACGTCAATGACTGTTGCAGTTGTGCTAAATATTTGGTAATTATTATTATTATTATTATTGTAAATTTTGTTTCCTATGTTTGTGGATGATGGATCTCTTAGAAGAATGATTATATAATTTCCAATCTAGGTGGACAGCGGAAAGGTAGATGGGGAGCGTCTTTGTATAACAGGGGGCTCAGCTGGTGGGTATACCACCTTAGCTGCTCTTGCTTTTAGAGACACTTTTAAGGCCGGGGCTTCTTTGTACGGCGTGAGTGTGCTTCTGCGACTTTATTTTCACTTCTATTAACCATGATAGTTTCATTTTCCTACAGATCATAGTAATCTACCTTAGCTAGTTACCATGAAACAGGGTTCATGGAATTTCTGACTTATCATCAATTCATATTTGGTTGTTTCAACATGTCACTTGTTTTACCTTTGTCAAGTGAAGAATGTCATGGGCAATTATTTTTTTTTTTTGGGTTCCTTTATTATCCTTCTAAGTGATTAATTCTAATGGTTCATTTAGGGTGCATATATTTGAGCTTTAAAAAAAAAGCTTAAATAGTCTAATTATGTAGCTTTTTTTCTTATCTTTTTTCAGAAACTACCAACTCCAGCTTCTGAAAAAAAGTCTAGTACAGCTTTTCTTGGGTTTTAGTTTTCCCCCCAAAAAGTTTAATTTTTTTTAAAAATTTTGTATACATGTTTGTTAATTACAAAAGCATTAAACAAAGGAGCCTTTAATTGCTACAAATTCAGCTACTGTTCTCAGTATTTTGGCCAATATTAAGTGTAGCATAGCATATGTTCTTAGCACTTAAACAAAGAATTTTAAGTTAAATTATTGTCCTCACAATGGATGAAAATAATGAATGTATCTGCCACTTGATCTCTTTCAACAGGTTGGCGATTTGAGTTTGTTGAGTGCAGAAACTCATAAATTCGAATCCCATTACATTGATAACCTTGTTGGTAAGTCAGTGAACACCATTTAACAGTTACTTGGTTTGTTTGTTTTCATTTGGTATTCAGTCTATATCTTGACCGATTTCAGGAGGTAAGAAGGCGTGCTTTGAAAGATCCCCGATCAACCATGTTGACAAATTTTCCTGTCCCACAATTTTATTCCAAGGATTGGAGGACAAGGTTAGTAACACTGCGATTATTATTACCCCTTCCCATATATAATAAAGGGCATTGGAATGTAATTATCAACCTGTTTCTGAATAACTGAATATACTTTGAAAAATCTACGTAGTTTCAGTTTGATGAATATAATCTCATGTTGCAGGTCGTGCCACCTGATCAAGCTCGGAAAATTTACAAGGCACTGAAGGGAAAAGGTTTGCCAGTTGCTCTTGTTGAGTATGAAGGAGAACAACATGGTTTCAGGAAGGTACATGCCGGCTTAGTTATTTTTCTTGTGAAAATTAAACTTATGTAGGAAACAGTGACTGTATGCAGTAATGGGTTTGATGCAGGCTGAGAACATTAAATTTACACTTGAACAAGAAATGGTCTTCTTTGCGCGATTGATTGGACACTTCGATGTTGCTGACGATATTACTCCCATCAAAATTGACAACTTTGATGAGTGAGAGTGGCTTTTGATAGGTACTGGTTTTGGCTTTCTTTATATGTACTACCTCTGTCCACTTTTACTTGTCTTCTAGGAAATCAGCAAAAATATTTGGTATATTTGTGTCCAGATACATTGAGTTTCTAATGTATCAAACTTTTGCTGATTCTCTAGAAGACAGTTAAAATTGGATGGAGGGAGTATAATAAAAAACAAGTTCCAACTTCTAAACAATTGCAATCTTAATCTCAAATGCAAATGCTGCTTTGCCGTACTCCAGGATATCTTTGCTGGAAATAATTGCCCTATTGAGCTTCTGTTGCCACTGCACCAAACACCTCATAGCCATAGTGGCCCTCTGTAGAAGGTCCATGCATGTTAATGCTCATTGCCAAGTGTGTGCAGAGTTTCTGTGACGTCTTCTTGAATTTTGACTGGTGTTTAATTTAGAGTTGTATTTACTCTACAGTTTTACTTGAATCTTGTTTTACAGTTACATATTTATGTTTTGGACCCATGCTGGTGATATGGCTTATGTTTTCTAGAATATATGTCCTCAGTAGATAAAGTGGATAATCATTTCTGATCTATAATCAACCTTATACATAAAGCTGTGACAGTATCAACTTATTTACAACAATATTCTCTTGTGAATTTGTTTTCTGTAATACATCTATTTATCTTTGACTGATAATTGGTACCGACTAGTTTAAAACGCAAATCCGTAATTTTAGCTGCATTCCGTTGAAATCGTAAATGCTGTATGTGTTGTCTTTTGTTGCGAGCCTCTACCTATTAGGTCCCTAGCGTAGATTGAAAATGAAAGTTGTTAGATGTATGATGATTGGAGTAAAACTCTGCCAAATCTTCATCTAATAACAATGATTGTATTGCAACAGGATACAGGGTGCGTTTGAATTTTTTCTGGTTTTTTTTTTTTTTTTCAAAAGAAATTGACAAAAATGACAAGCTAAATCGATCTCTATTTTTACCCAAAAATAGATGGAAAAAAAATTGATACTTGTAGTTTTAGTATCGTTAAAAAAAATAATGCTTGCCATTGTTTCTAGAGATTAGTCTGGATTGAAACAATATTCTTAAAATTTATATAAAAAATTAAAACTAAATGCTCCATTGTCCTTGGATCAATGTTGCCTACTCATATTTTGCCCATTCTATTGTTAAAAATCATAGTCACTCCCTTTTAATCATTGTCACTTCAATTCAAATTTATTTTAGTTTAATTTTACAAAAGTACCCTCTCTCTCTCTCTCTCTCTCTCTCTCTCTATATATATATATATATATATATATATATATATAAGAGTAATGTTTAACACTTTAAAAGTGAGTGTTCAATGAAACATTAATTTTATAACCATAAAATATGATGGATGTGATGTGTGAGAGCTACTATCATATTTAATGGTTACTAAGTGGGTATTTAATTTAGGGTATTGAAATAACATTTTGCTTTTATAATTATATCATCAGTATATTAATTGTCACTTCTATTTTTATTTAAACTCAATATTATTAATTTTTTCTTAAAAAACTTTATTCTGATACTTATTAATTGTATTTTTGTGATATTTTATTTTATTTTTTATTTTTGGATATTTTTCTTATGTAATATATTAAATTTCATTTTCTCATAAAAATGAAAAATAAAATATTGTCACAAATTGGTTCTCTTAATCTTAAAGATAGTTTATTGATTGAGTTTGATTTTTTTTTCCACGTAATTTTTTTTAAACGTAATCGTATTTTATACTTTTATTTTAATATTCTGTAAATATTATAAATTAAAATAACTTAAGTAAATTATTGTTAACATAATAAATTTTTGAATTAAAAATAGTCATTGATTAAAAATTTAATTGATATTCACAGTCAATGTTAAAAAAGTTAAATTATCATTAGACTATATATTTGGTCACATTATTTAATGTGTTTGATATCACACATGTTGTCAAAATACTTTGAATGATTTGATAGTATAATAACCAGACAACTGTTAGCAAAAAGATTGTATTCTAATAGTACATAATATATAATTAAATAAACAATTTGATACATATTTTGTTAATTTTTAAGAATGAAAATATAATTAAAAACTTTAATAAAAATTAAGGAATGGTATACACATTAAACACATAAATTATAAATACTTATAATATTAAGTGGGAACATAAAAGTATAATCAATGTAAAAAATTTTATGATTGAATTAATTATCCATTGGTCTAATAATAAATTTGTCCAAGTTATTATGGAAAATTTTTCAAAAAGAATTATAAATATAAAATAACTTAATATTATTTTTTAGCACAAACTGCGAACAAATGGACTCGTGGTACAAATATTAACAATAATGATTTTAAATAATACTATTTTCCTTTTAGAATATTTATTCACTTTCAAATAAAATCATCTTTTAAATTATTTGTTAATATCAAATTCCAATAAAGTATATTTTTTTGTTTCCAATAGTATCCCCGAGTAATTAATGATCATTAGTATAACTTTTCATTTCCAACCATTTGATATGTTCCATAATTAATGATTATTAGGATCTATTAGTCTATATTCCATAATTTTACATAAGAATACTCTATTACTATATTATTTTTCACCTTTCTTAATATATATACTTATTCATTTGACAAATATTTTACAATAGAGGGAGCATTGAAGTACCAACAAATTTTCAAGAAGGAGGGTAATTTAGGATATTAAAAAGAAGTAAGTTTAAGTGAGAGTGACATTAAATAATAAAGAGTGGCTATAAAAATAATGAGTTTTGTTATATTCTCTTACCAATCTTCTTATAAATCCTCCTAATACTAAAACAAATAAGAGAATAAACGTAATCAATGTCTTGAAAACTTAAAAAGTGACTAATAATTACTTCATTTAGTATGTATGAAGATTTTTAGGCATATTTAGTAGATGGATTTAAAATTATTCAAAAAAAAATAATTATTATGTTGTTGGCATCTATGTCTCATCTTAGACCAAGTAGTTCATTTCCAAGATGGCTATCAATTCCAAGGCATCATAATGAATGCAAAGAAAATATGGTGAATTAATATCTGAAGTTTCAGTCTCATGGTTGTATTAGAATCAGCTCATTGAAGACTTTGTTCAACTGGAGATGGAATACTACTCTGCTAGTAAATATGAAAATAATTTAAGCACCCATCATAACAAGGACTACTCACGAGAAATTTTGCTTTAAGCAACAAGAGCCTTCTATAGTTTTTTTCTTTCAGGTGTAGTTTGATTGCTAGCTTTCTTGCACTCGCCCTCTACACATGAGATGAAGCGAGAAGTTTGTGAGAACTAAATCCCATTTATTTCACTGCTGTTCTAACTAATTTTAACAATCAAGGTGTAACTGAAAATGAAACACCCCAAAACTTGAGCAGATGTATCTGAAACATCGTTGTCGAATACGGAGTAAATCTAAAGGGACGAGAGGCATCGAAGTACTCGCTTCATTTCATCTCAACTGTCCACTCTTTTTTTATCCGTCTATGTATTACATTAAGAAAACATTAATGTTTATTGAGAAATACTTAAGTGCACTGAGGGTAAGAGAAATCATTTGCTCTGATCTATTTATTTATTGATACATAAGTTTTACGGGTCATTATTATCTCTCACGTTCTCTATATTTTTACTACAATAGCTGATTTGTCATCAATCAATAAATAGAGCAGAGTAAATATTTTGTCTTGCTTTAAGAGTATCTAAAAATTTCTCATTTTTGTCTACAGTTATACCCTTATTATAATTAATTGTATCTTATCTACTTTTATTTTTTTAAGAGTATAAACATATTAAATAGGGACAATCTTATCAATTAATATACTTTTATGCTATTATTAATATTTATTTATTATTTTTTTAATACATGCTTTTTTGGTTTTGGACAGTGAAATGCAATGGAGGGGGCATCATATTGTTTAGGAAAGTTAGACACCTTATATGATTCTACTTCGTTTAATGTAGACTGTAGAGACCCATCATCTATGCTTATGTAATCTTAAAAACCAATCACCTAGAGCCTAATTTTTTCCTCTTTTTTTTTTTAATCTTTTTTGCCTTGTTTTACTTTACTAGTTAGACCCTTCACGTTATAGTTTATTTGTTCATCTAGTCATATCATTTTGAAAGAGCGCTGGTTCTTTCAATCATGTGGAGCTTGTTTATGCTGATTAGGATCTCTTGATGCTACAAGTCTCACATCTAGCAAATAAATAAACTCATTGTGTTAATTTAATAAAAAGAAATTCCCACGTAATAGTGTATTCTTTAGTTTGAAGTCTCTTCATAGGCTTGAGTTGAATTGGGGAAAGGACTACCTATAGGATAGATTAGGGTATAGTTGTTAGAATATTTGTATAGACAAGTAAAGTCTCCGAAAAGAAAAGGGCTACTATGGGGTTTGTGTTGATAGAATGAAGCCTGAAGCTCTCCAACCTAATAGGATAATCTTTTGGATTGGACTCTCTTTAATAGATTGAGTCATAACAATTGATGTAAATCTCACACGTTAGTAATAAAAATTGGCATTTTCTAACTAGCTCTTGGTGTAAAGTGTTTTTATCTTATAGTGATTTAGTGTACACTGACTTTAACTTAGTCTAAGGTGTCAATAACTTAACAGCAGTCAAGCAAATTCTCTCCCTTGCATCAGCCTGGTTACTTCTAAACGGTTATTATAGTTTCTCTAACTAATAGTTCATACAAATCCTGGTTGATTGAAGCGTCAAACCCTTAGTTGATTGATGCAAAAACAAACGAATAAAATTTTGTCTAAATCTGTATAGGGGTGTTTATTGAGTTTGGTCAACCCATGAATCTACGAGTTTTAACCCAACCCAACTCATAAAATTGGTGCTAAGTTGGGTCGACACATTGAATTACGTTGAAAAATCATCGATGCATAAGGTATGACGGTTGGAAGTCAAATTGAAGCACAAAATATCTTTAGTAATTTTTGGAGGGGACTTGTGCCTCCTAGCATGGAATTGATGGCTTGGTTTGCTTTCCTTGGTCGATTGAAGACCAAGGACTACCTTCACAAAATTGGTATTTTGTAGGGAGATTTGTTGATCTGTGTGTTGTGTGGCTCTGAAGTTGAAACCACCTCTCATCTTTTCCTTCATTGCAATGTCACATGGGCAATTTGTTGTTTCTTTCTTTGTAGAAGTGGTATTTCCTGGATAATCTCCTCCAACATCAAAACTTTTTTTGATTGTTAGAGTGAATTGCCAGTAAAAGGGAGTCATAAAAAGGGGTGGATTAGACTACTTTCTCTATAATTTGGTGCATTTGGGGCTGCAGAAATAAAGGTGTATTTGAGAATGAATCTGTCAACAAGGAGGTGTTGATTCAGAAAATTCGTTTCCATTGGTCTAGTTGGTCTAAGGCATCATTCCAGGTAAAGCAAAATGAAACCTATCAAAAAGGTGATCTCCAGTCTAATAACATTTCAGCAACAAGACCAGGTCCCTTGAGGGAATACTATTGGTGGCTGTATGTGAGTTATTGTCCAGATAGAGATGTGTATGCGGTAGGAGGAGTGTTGTTGTCCATTGCAAATATTTGTTGTTGCTGCTCCTCTGATTATATTGCAGCCAACACAAAATCTGAAGCTGAAGTTAAGGCTCTAAATTTGGTCCTGGATTTTATTCTGTTTGATCTAGGGTATGCAGTTTCTCAAGTGGAAATTAAGACTAATTCCTTGTTACTAAATGCTTGGTTTAAAGGTGAATAAAGGGTTCTCTGGGATCAACGTTTCTTGCGCAACTCTTTTTTGAGGTTATTGAAAAAGTTGCAAAATTTTTCTTTCGTGTTCTGCCCGAAAATTAACCACAGAATTTTTCAAGGATGGTTTGATCAAGCACAATCTAATTCAGGGAGGAAAGTGTCATGGAGCTGATTTTGAATATTTACTGGGAGATTTTCCAACTCTTTCCTATTTATAATAGTTGCTTTTGCTGTTTCTGCATTTGTAGCACCTCAAGATATGGTCACTGCCTCAAGGCTGTCTTAGTTGCTGCAGAACTTGTTCCATGGTGTTTGCCCCTAGATTTAATCCATTAGCTTCCCATGTTATGTGTGGTCTTTGCAGGTGGCGCGTAATCAATGGGAAAGGTGGCTTGTTTGTGACAAGGTACTGGTGCTAGTGCCTTCTTTAGTTAGGCTGCACCATTTGATGACTTTTGGTTGTGGAGTTCGGTTTGTCTTTTTTTTTTTGCAACTTTGCCTTTTTACAAGGCATTTGAGGCCTTTCTAGGGGTTGTTGTATATGGGGCAGCTCATGCATCTTCTTTTCTTTTCTTATTGTATCTTTTGCTCCTCTCCATTTTGGGGGTTCAGCAGTATTAAATTATTAAAAAAAAACAAGAGGTATTCTCTTAGGCTACACTTTGTAAGAGACCCAATACTCTCTCTTCTATGCTCACACAGTATCCATCACTATAGCATATATCTTTTTTTTTTTGGCTGATTTTTCATTTTCTTAAATAATTTGGGCTTAGATTAGCCCAAACACCCTATCTACAATAAACTTATTTTGGAGATTTCACTATTCATGGATATTTCATTCTCAAAGGGCCACGTAGCTTATCATCCAATGATACAAAGCCCAAGACTACCGTCCCCACTCACCCACTTAGTTGCTATCCTTCACTGTCTGCACCGCTTCAGCTCTTTTATAAACTCCAGTTTCCCAAATGGAGTAATGGAACCCTAGCCTCCATAGGGTGTCACTAAGCCTCACTTTGTTCATCCCTGTTGTGTTGTTTTTCACCATCACTGACTCACCGCTTTCACAATCTAAGAGCAATGCATGTCATCACCACTTGATCTCTTATTCCCATATCATTTCCATTTTATGGATTTCAATCTTACCAAAGCATTTTCTTTGCTGTTTTTATCCAATTTTGGTATGGATATGCGATAGTAAATATTTTTTATTTTCTTTTACCAGATCTTTTCTGGTTTCAATCTGGATATGACAATCTCGCTCAAATACCTAGCAAAACCTAGGCTCCTTATTACTTTTCTCATGTTTACCTAGGTTAGTAGCAGATGCAGAGAGAGTGAGGGCTGCCAATTAAAAACTCATTTTCCCTAACATAAAAAATATTTTCTTTTAAAAATCTTGTTTGAAAGGTTAACCGTATTTGATCGATTCTCCCATGTTCATACTTACTGTTTTAGATTCAGTATTGACTTTCGTCATTAATTGTTTATTTCCTGTTACTAAATTGTTAGTCATGTTGTTTTACATTAATTACAATTAATAATTCTTTTTTTGGTGCTCAAAGGTTCAGTGATGGATCTATTCAAAATTTTTCCATGAATATTCAATAATTTATCTATTACACATTTTAAAAATAGTTCAGCGATTATGACTTTTATAACATCAAAAATTTATTTGGTTATTAGAAATTTTTTTATAGTTTAATTATGTGGTTTTTCATTTAGCGGAACGAGTTAATTCATTTAATGTTAAGAATAAAATTTTGATTGAGATGTGCTTTGTTAATCATATTTGTTATTAAATTTTTAAACCATATTAGACTTTTTCTTGAGTTTGTTTTAAAATTTATGAATATGGTAGCAAATTAAAAAATGTTAATATAGGAAAATATACTGTTAGTTTCATGTTGTAGTAATGTAATAAGTATTATTATTAGAATTAGTAATCCAGATATATGTGTTGCAAATATCTGGTAATGATTGTGAATTCTGTGTAAAAAAATATGAACTCTATATGATAGTGCTGGGCGTGAAGTTAAAACTCGCCCGGGGTGTGAGCTTTGAGATGCCAGTTCACTTACCACGACATGAGTTAAAAGTTCCCCAAGGTCCCAAAATGGCCACCCTAGGCATAAAGTTAAAATTGCCTTAGGGTGCAAGTTCCAAGATTCCAGCTTGCTAACCCCAGCTTGAGTTAAAAGTTTCCCAAGGTCCCAAAATGATCACCCTGGGCATAAAGTTAAAATTCCTTTGGATGCTTGCTCTGAGATGCCAGCTCGCTAACTGAGCGTGAGTTAAAAGTTTCCTAAGGTCCCAAAATGGCCACCCTGTGTGTAAAGTTAAAATTTCCTTGGGGTACGAGCTCCGAGATTCCAGCTCGCTAACCTAGACATAAGTTAAAAGTACCCCAGGGTCCCAAAATGGCCACCCGGGCATAAAGTTAAAATTCTCCTAGGGTTTCAGCTTTGAGATTCCAGTTCGCTACCCGAGCGTGAGTTAAAAAGTCCTCAGGGTCCCAATATGGCCACCCTGGACATAAAGTTAAAATTCCTTTGGGGTGCGAGGTCCAAGGTGCGAGCTTCCTAGGGTCCTAAGACGGCCACCCTAGGCGTAAAGTTAAAATTCCCCTAGGGTGCGAGCTCTGAAGATGGCCACCGTGGGAGTCAAGTTAAAATTCCCCTAGGGCTCGAGCTCCGAACTACGAGCTCGTAAACCTGGGCATGAGTTAAAAATTCCCCAGTGTCCCAAGATGGCCATAATAGGCATAAAGTTAAAACTCCCCCAGGGTGCAAGCTAGCCAACCTGGGCATGAGTTAAAAATTCCTCAGGGTCCCAATATGGTCATGCTAGACATGATGTTAAAATTCCTCTAGGGTGCAAGGGTCGAGGTGTGAGCTTCCCAGGGTCCTAAGATGGCCACCTTAGGTGTAAAGTTAAAATTCTCCTTTGGTGTGAGCTCCGTAATACGAGCTCGCCAACCTGGGCATGAGTTAAAAATTTCCGAGGGTCCCAAGATGGCCACCCTGGGCATAAAGTTATAACTCCCATAGGGTGCCAACTCGCGAACCCAGGCATGAGTTAAAAATTTCCAAGGGTCCTAATATGGCTACCTTGGGCGTAAAGTTAAAATTCCCCCGAAATGCTAGTTCTGAGGTGCAAGCTCACCAACCTGGGTGTGAGTTAAAAATTCCTTAAGGTGCCAAGATAGCATCCTTGGGCATAAAGTTAAAATCCCCCGTGGTGCGAGATCCGAAATATGAGCTCGCCAATCTAGGCATGAGTTAAAAATTCCCCATGGTCCCAAGATGGCCACCTTGGAAGTAAAGTTAAAATTCTGCCGGGGTATGGGTTCCGAAGTGCGAGCTCACCAACCTGGCATACTTTAAAAATTTCCCAGGGTCCCAAGATGGCCACCTTGGGCATAAAGTTAAAACTCCCCTAGGGTGTGAGCTCACCAACCCAAGCACAAGTTAAAAATTCCCTAAGGTCCCAATATTGCCACCCTGGGCAAAAGGTTAAAATTTCCCCAGGGTACGAGTTCTGAGGTGCAAGCTCACCAACTTGGGCATGAGTTTAAAATTCCCCAGGGTCCCAAGATGGCCACCCTAAGCGTAAAGTTAAAATTCCCTGGGGTGCAATCTTCGAAATACGAGTTTGCAACCTGGGTATGAGTTAAAAATTCCCCATGGTCCAAAGACAGCCATTCTGGAGTAAAGTTAAAATTCCCCCAGGGTATGAGCTCCGAACTACAAGCTCGCTAACCTATGCATGAGTTAAAAATTCCCTCGGGTCCTAAGATGGCCACCCTGGGCATAAAGTTAAAATTCTCCCAGTGTGCAGGCTTCGAAGTGCGAGCTCATCAACCTGGCTTGAGTTAAAAATTCCCCAGGGTCCCAAGATGGCCACGCTGGGTATATAGTTAAAACTCTCCTAGGGTGCGTGGTCACTAACCTGAGCATGAGTTAAACATTCCCCAGGGTCCCAATATTGTCACCATGGGCATAAAGTTAAAATTTCCTAGTGGTGCGAGTTATAAGGTGTAAACTCACCAACCTTGGCATGAGTTTAAAATTCCCCAGGGTCCTAAGATGGCCACCTTGGGTGTAAAGTTAAAATCCCCCATGGGTACGATCTCCGAAATACGAGTTCGCCAACCTGGGTATGAGTTAAAAATTCCCTAGGGTCCCAAGATGGCCACCTTGGGAGCAAATTAAAATTCCCCTGGGGTGCGAGCTCCGAACTGCAAGCTCGCCAACTTGGGCATGAGTTGAAAATTTCCCAAGGTCTTATGATGGCCACAATGGGCATAAAGTTAAAACTCCCCCAAGGTGCGAGCTCGCTAACCCGGGCAAGAGTTAAAAATTCCTCAGGGTCCCAATTTGGCCACTTTGGGCGTAAAGTTAAAATTCCCCCTGTGTGTGAGGTCTGAGGTGCGAGCTTCCCAGGGCCCCAAGATGGCGACATTGGGCAAAAAGTTAAAATTCTCGTTGGGTGTGAGCTTTGTAGTGTGAGCTTGCCAACCTGGGCATGAGTTAGAAATACCCGAGTCCCAATATAGCCACCTTGGTTGTAAAGGTAAAATTCCCTCTGAGTGCATGATATGAGGTGCGAGCTTGTCAACTCGGGCATAAGTTTGAAAATTTCCTAAGGTCCCAAGATGGCCACCCTGGGCATAAAGTTAAAATTCACCCAGGGTGTGAGCTCCAAAATGCAAGCTCACCAATATGAGTTAAAAATACCCTAAGGTCCCAATATGGCCACCCTGGGCATAAAGTTGAAATTCCCCCTGGGTGCGAGTTTTGGGGTACAAGCTCGCCAACCTGGGCGTGAGTTCAAAATTCCTTATGGTCCCAAAATGGCCACCCTAGGTGTGAAGTTAAAATTCCCTTGGGATTCGAGTTCTGAGGTGCACGCTTGCCAACCTGAGTGTGAGTTGAAAATACCACAGGGTCCCAAGATGGCCACCTTGGATATTAAGTTAAAATTCCCCAGGGTCCCAAGATGGCACCATTGGTATAAAGTTAAAACTCCCCCAGGATGCGAGCTCTCCAACCCTGGCATGAGTTAAAAATTTCCCAAGGTCCCAATATTGTCACCCTGCGAGTAAAGTTAAAATTCCCCTGGGGTGCGAGTTCTGAGATGTAAGCTCGCCAACCTTGGTGTGAGTTTAAAATTCCATAGGGGTCCCAAGATGGCCACTTTGGGGTGTAAAGTTAAAATTCCCCTGGGGTGCGATCTCCAAAATATGAGCTCACCAACCTAGGTATAAGTTAAAAATTCCCCAGGGTCCCAAGATGGCCACCTTGGGAGTAAAGTTAAAATTCCCTCGAGGTACGAGCTCCGAACTGCGAGCTTGCCAACCTTGGCATAGGTTAAAAATTCCTCAAGGTCCCAAGATGGCCACAATGGGCATAAAGTTAAAACTCCCCCAGGCTGCAAGCTCACCAATCCAAGTGTTAGTTAAAAATTCCTCAAGTTCCCAATTTGGCCACCCTAGGCATAAAGTTAAAATTCCCCCATGGTGAGGTCTGAGATCCAAGGTACGAGCTTCCCAAGGTCCTAAGATGGCCACATTGGGCATAAAGTTAAAATTGCCCCTGGGTGCGAGCTCTGTAGTGCGAGCTTGCCAACCTGGGTATGAGTTAAAAATACCCCAGAGTTCCAATATGGCCACCTTGGGCGTAAAGTTAAAATTCTCCAGGGGTGTGAGGTCTAAAAAATGAGTTCGCTAACCTGGGCATGAGTTAAAAATTACCCAGAGTCCTTAGATGGCCACCTTAGGTGTAAAGTTAAAATTCCCCCGTGGTACGAGTTCTTATGTGCACGCTTGCCAACCTAGGCGTGAGTTAAAAATTCCTCGGGATCCCAAGATGGCCACCTTGGGTGTAAAGTTAAAATTCTCCCGGGGTGTGAGTTCTGAACTGCAAGCTCGCTAACCTGGGCATGAGTTAAAAATTTCCCAGGGTCCTAAGATGGTGTTGGTAAAAGAGTGCACGAGAAGAGGGGTTGAATTGTGTTTTCTGAAATCTTCTTTCTGACTTGAAACAAATTTGAATAAATAAATCTATGAAGCTCGAGGCTTGAAATGCAGCATAATGATGGTTAGTAGTTTTAGAAAGTAAGTTTCTGATGCATATTTAATCCGTCCTTGGTTTATTAAAATAATCAGTGCATTATCTAAAGTGCTTGACAATAGAAATAAAAGTTTAGGGAAGAGAGAAATGAACACGAGTTTTTATACCGGTTCGGCCAAACCTGCCTGCATCCAGTACTCAACACATGTTGAGATTTCACTAACAACAACTTTCTCAACCTGAGAAAGTAAACGAATAGACTTTACAATAGCCTTCCCAAGCTCTAACTTGCATAGTGGCCAACCCCAACTGCGACTTAACCAAGTAGTTCTGTACTAGCCTTTCCAAGCTGAACCATGACCTGCAGACATCTTCTACTGCAACGTTGTAAGTAGTCTTTCAAACAGCCTCTCCGAGCTAAATCGTGAAGAACAAATACCTTTTCACTCACGTTGTAAGTAGTCTTTCAACAACCTCTCCAAGCTGAACCGTGATAAGCAAATACCTTTGCTAACATGTTGCAAGTAATTTTACCTTAGCCTCTCCAAGCTATGTCTCATATTGATCACTAACGGATCAAGGTTACAAAGCTTATGTGTTTGTGTTTGGGTTGTCACTCAAACTAACATACACTTAAGTTTCCTTAAATATGCTAGCTAATACAGACTGAGAAACTTAGAGTGACTTCTTTCTCCTATCTCCTCACATGAATAATATACAAATACAAATACATTTAAAACCGAGAAAGAAGATTTTTACACTTCATGATTGATTACATAAATTGATGAACATCACAGGAAGTGTAGAGAGATTTTTCCAGAGATTCTGCACTAATGCTTTCAATTCTCATCAGCTTTCAAGCTTGGCATCTCCATTTATACAGGCCTATCTTTATGACCATTGCCTCTTTGATCTGATCTCCAAGTGACATGTGTATTTCGTTAGATGTGCCTTGGAACGTTAGTCCAGAGAGGTAGGCTGACAACTTGTCCCATCGTTGCAAAAGCCGTTGTAATGTAGAGGTTTCTAAAGTCCTTATTTTTCTTTTTACTTTTGGCCTGTGGTTTCTGAACTCCACCTCCTAGGATCTTAAATCATTTAGGCAGAAGAGATGATGTACCAGTTATAACGCTAGATCTGATTTGAGATTTGAAATTTGAAATTCGAATCTCCCTCCATTTTTCCTCAGTGTTCTTTTCTCCACTCTTTAGTAAGCTTTCTGACGTTGTAGTCAATCACGTTGATTTTTCTCTGATCTTCCAGCCTTCAATCTTGATTGCTTGATGCTGATTTCTCTATGATTGTAGTGATTGATGATTGAGTAACACGTTGCTCTTAGACATGAATTGATTTCTTCATCATGAGTGTTCTTTTTGATGTCCCGTGCTACTTTCTAAAGATCCTTTACTTGGTTTCTTGATTTCTAACTTGATCAACTTGAGTCCTCCAGCATTTATGCTTTCTATCCTTGAGATCATATTCACCTTTTAAGCTTGATCTCTTCTCATGTGTAGTGGGATTCAAGTTTGCTTCAATACCTTTGGTCTGTGAATATGAATATGTTATTTGCTTGAAATAACATCCACTTTCTAATTATTTTATTCTCTTCCCATGAGATATATATCATGTTTGTGCATGCATAGTGAAACATTATTCTTGCATTGAGTCCATATCATACCTTAATCTGTATACACTTACTTTGCTCGACTTCATATTCACTTTCTTATTAATTTAATCTCTTTCCACGAGATATAACATACTTACACATGCAGAGTGAAATATTAATATTGCTTAGGTTCATGTAATATAGACTGGATCTACCTGTTAAACTTTGTCAAGAAACTCAAGGTAGCCATTAGTCATTCTTCAAAACATTTTCTCTAAATTGGCTTTGTTGTCATTCAAAACCTTTTAAGCTTCGTACTTTCTGAGTACATTCTGAAGCGTTCTGGAATATACAAATGGCTACCCTGGGCATAAAGTTAAAACTCCCTCAAGGTACAAGCTTGCTAACCCAAGCGTGAGTTAAAAATTCCCAAGGGTTCTGATATGGCCACCCTGGGCGTAAAGTTAAAATTTCCTTGGGTACAAGGTCCAAGATGTGAGCTTCACAGGGTCCCAAGATGGCCACATTGGGCATAAAATTAAAATTTCCCTGTTATGCGAAATTCGAAGTGCGAGCTTGCCAACCTGGGCATAAGTTAAAAATACTCCAGGGTCCCAATATTGCCACCCTGGGCGTAAAGTTAAAATTCTCCCTGGGTGTGGGATCCAAGATGTGAGCTCGCTAACCCGGGCATGAGTTAGAAAATTTCCCAGGGTCCCAAGATGGCTACCTTGGGCATAAGTTAAAATTTGTTACATCAACATCGCCGCCAAACTAAATATCATGATAATGATCATGAATTCTATGTAAAAAAATATGAAATCTATATGATAAACCTCTAAATAATTTTATTGACTTTTCTCATCATAACTTTTAATATCTCAATAAGAGTTACATAAACAAAGTAAGTTTATATTTTTAAGTAACTTGCTATAAATATGAATTATTGAGCAATGTCATGTATGCGATCCATACGTAGCATGAGTTACCAACTAGAAAAGTGAATCTATTAGGAAATTAAAACACAGGTAAATCTAAAACCTTAATAAAATGTGCAGTACAACCAAAACATAGGTAAGAGAAAATTGTTAACTATTCTTAAGGTAAAATTTTGATTATAAAAATTAACTTATTTAATGAAATGTGATATCCCTCTAGGTATATATACTACATAATATTATTATCCGAATAGTATCATATAATTCGAAATACGAGGAAAACACATGATTGTATTCTTTATGACCATTTAATTATTATATTTGCACTCTCTGAATAGTTATTACTTCGACAAAATAATAAACTTTAATCTATTTTATTTTGTTTTTACATATATTACAACTAATATTAGTAAAGTAATTGACAAAAAAAAAAAGTAAGTGATGTGAGTTGCGCTTACTCAGGACTTCAAAGGTGTTTAGTATTACTTTCCCATATATGATATATAAATATATATGTTTAATATTTATTATTCAAATTAATATAATTGTCTACACTATCATGACATGACTATTGCTTCTTCCCTGTCTTTCCAACTTATTATCTTCTGAAAGAGTCTATACTGATACTCTCACTCAAGTTAGTGGCATAATCACTTAGCTTTATTACACGGTCCTTTTGCAATGTGTACTTGGATTAATTCCTTTTTAGTTTTTTTCAATAACCCTTTCCAACACTCTGCCCCAACCGAGCCACATCCCTGGTAGCGCCTCCTCCATCCTTAAAAATGGTTTTTTTTAAAGATGGACAACCACATTTGATAGTCACAGACAACCATAGTAAACAAGAGTATAAATGGGAACTTATATGGTCTGGTGACTGCAATCAGCAGTGTCATATAGGGAGAGGATGGTATCAATATTGTGAACATAATAGATTGCATGCAGGTGACTCAATAAACTTCTACTTCCATAAAGATCGCAAAATGTGTTGCAATGTGTTCATTACCAAACGGAATCCTTGATGGTAATTCACTTATGCCTTTATATTTGATTAGTTTATTGCGGTTATTTTTGGTTTGGTATATGGTGCTTTGTTTTTTTAGAATTTGGGCTTCTAAAGTATTTACTTTGATGTTGAGAAGGGGAATACATGTGGTTAGATGATGATGGTCCATCGATATTGCTGTTAGTTTTATACTATTAGGGGTGACATTATTAACTTTAATTATGCTGAAATGTTATATATATAAATTTCATATTACTTAATTTTTGTCTTTTTGCATTTATATTGTTTAATAATTTTATTTTTACAGGATAATGTGAACTTTACAGGGAAGGGAATCACAGTGAACTTCAAGTGTTCTACCTGTTTTAGTTACAACACTGCTAACCTTTTTGGAACTTAAGTCATGTGTCAAGTGTTGTTTTGGAATTGCTAATGAACTTGTGTTCATCTTATATGTATATATCAACATTAAAGTGTGTGTTTATTTGTATGGTTGGTTGGTGGTATTTAGAAATATTTCTTATGTTCTGGTCATTTGTGACGTGGTCCTATGGAATACTTGTTTGTAAGTTGCTTTAATCCGTTATAAAGTGTGAATCATATATTATGAATTCTAGTATGTTCATATACATTTTTGTATTTGATTCTGCCCCCACCCCAACCTATAAAGTATTGTATAAATTCAATTCCTTTTAAAATGATAAAAATTGATGCATTCTATATTCTGATATCTCTCCTTCATTAATAATATATATCCATATTATTTCTAATCAATCAAGCAAGACATATATAATTGAGTATAATTTTTTTTTCTTCTTAGTTGGTAGAAGTAGGTGATTCTTAATACATATATTTAATTCATTAACAATATATGTGCATACTTTTTCTAATAAGATAGTCAGCACATATATAAGTGAATGATTACAATATAAGAATCGTGCTATGCACGGGTTTAGTACTAGTTTAACACAGACTTGTTTGCTGCTATTATAACTATCACACACCGCTAGTCTAGTGCATTGGCAATTCGTTATTAAAACAATGTTGAAGGCCATAGTCGCTAGCACCCATTGTACATCAATCATTTATATAAGAGTGATGTTATGTGAACAATAAAAATACATGACAAATGCACACTACGTACACACTTCATCATCATTAAATGTGATAAGTGAGTGGGTTGAATGAAGATCACTCATCATATCTAATGGTGGTAAGATGTGTGGAGTATATTTATTGTACAATTTTATTATACACCAAATATTTTTCATTATATAAATGGGAATGGCTATTGCCACTCCCTTTTATCTATTGCCACTCCCACGTAACCACTCTTTAATATAGTTGTTCTAAAATACCTTTTTCCTCTTTCACAATTAAACTAATTATATATTGATAGTTCAATGTTATTCAAACTCATTTGGTGAAAAGCTTTACATAAAAATAGAATCACAAATAATATAATATTAAAATAATATTTTAAAAGTATTAATAATAATGAGCTTGAATAATATTGAACGAGCCATATACAATTAATTTAATTATTATTTTTAGAGTTAATTTTGATATATTGGCTCACCTAATTAAGTAGTTTTATTTTGCATTACCTTCTAAGTAGGTGGTTTAAATTTTTTTATACTATCAATAAGTTAAAATTAAACCATTCTATTACCTAGCATATTTATTATTATATTATTAGATATTTATTGTACTATGAAAAATTTAAATTGTAACATAATATATACATCTAAATATATAATCTGTAACACCCTAAATCTTAACCTAATACTACTAGTATGTATTTAGGTTAATCCTTAGAATATTACCTCTTGGTCTCATTCTTTACTTGAAAATACTTAACGAAAATATGGGTAAAATTTTTCTTTTTGGAATTAAAACCAAAGTGAGAGCCACGCATGATTCTTTGAACGAGAATTCATACAAGTCATATGAGCAAATCATAATAAAATACATAGATAACATGGATACACCAACTGTTTATGTATATAGATAATGTGCCTACCAAAAGGCAGGACTATTCGGTACATAGAAGAACGAAATACAACTGAAAAGCAAATACAAGGAAATCATAAAAGCAAGTACAAGGAAACCATGAAAGCAACACCCATACCCATGTGCACCTAGAGTAGACAACCTCATATACAAAAGAAGTTTTGTCCTCAACTATGTGGCGTGTGTGCACTAGCTACTACCCATCCTATGCACTTACTCCTGCTGGTCCGAGTACTGCAGGGTGGAATCGATCCACTGGTGGATCTCGGCGGGAGTGGTCGTGTGGATCATCGGAGCGTGTCCACCGCGGCGAGGGCGCATGGATGGCCTACGAGCCAACCTCGGCTAAACCACCGTCTCCTCACTCCCAGCTCTCATCGGTGGGGGAGTGGGGCTGGAGCTCCAACTGTACATGTGTGAGGGCGGGTCCTCTGATGGATCCGTCTCCTAATACTGAGTCCAGGGCACGTACTCCGGGTAGTCACGTACGGCTAACGCCTCGGGCTGCATGCGGAGGATCTGCTCATTGCGTGGTCTAGCTCGCTCGAAAATCGTGTTATGATGGTAGGGGGCAGTCGGGGTGAAGCGGTAGCTCCGTACTAGGTGCGCGAAGGGTCATCCCATAAACATAAATACTCTGACAGTGCAGTGACCCTCAAAATGGTATGACCCGAGTGCTGGGTCATGGTGCAGCTCCCATGTCGGGGTGTCGATGAAGAGTACGAAAGTCGCCATCTGAAGATGTGACGGAAGAAAAAAGAGAGGGAATGAGAATCTTCTAAAAAAATTCTCAGTAGGGTAATCCCTAACTAAGTGACATCATCACATCCTCAGGAACCTTGGGTTTTATTTATAAAAAGGTGTGCATGCAAGTAAACTTCTTTTAAGTTAGTTTTCTAAAGTATTAATTATCCAAGGTTCGTCATATTTTACAATGCGTCTTATGACTAAGCAGGGAATACACTAATGACATGAATGCATCATAAAGGTAAGCCAATCAATGGAATAGCTAAGAAACATTATAAAATTAGCATAAGGTGACAGGTATAATTTTTCTTGGTTTTTCATAGCACATGTGACATTTTAAACTTTAACTTTTATCTCATGGGGCCACCCTAAAACATCTCTAGGTTATGAGCTCATACCTTAACTAGTCGTCACTAGTTCTTACTTATCCTATGATAAGCATAACATACATAATCCCGACTTAAAGTACGGGCTAGGGGGCAAATTAAGGATCACCTCTTAGGGTCATTTCCTCTTTGAAACGCTCTACTAGCAACTAGTGCATAGTAGCATTGTCTGCTTTGGCAAGCTCTATGTCAATACCCTCACGGATTTGTTTTCTTGGGGGTGCTCGGCTAAACTGGTGTCACCCAAGAAGGCGTCTCAGTGTTGTGTCACATTTAAGTTCTCATGATTTTCAAAAAGATCTTTTTCTAAGTTCCCCAAATTTGATGGAAATTCGGCAGCATGATGGCTGTAGACCGAATTTCCTCAAATTTACTTATGCCATGAAAACATATAGGTCATACAAACATATCTTATGAGGTATAGCATATCATCATATAAAACTTCTTCATAGTATATATCAAACTTATCATAGATAAAGCTCATGCATCATATATCATATTTACATAAATTAAGCATCATAAAACTCAAGACTTTTTAATGTCTTATGCATTGACCCTTAAGGTCCTTAACTCACATTCTAAGTTATTAATCATCAAACCTAATCTCTTGGGTACCTATGAGGTTATAACTAAGTATTTCTCACCTCACACTATGATCAAGAACATCTCTAAACCTCAAGGATGCAGAATTTATAATCCTAACTTTACGGGTACCTAGGAGTCACAACAGTGACCCTTTCTAAGTCCGGTTTGTTTCTAAGGCTTCAAGATCAAGTCCTAAACCATTTATGAGGCATTCCTACACATTTAAAATAATTTAAATCCATGATTAGCATTACTAAACCTTGCTGGACAGAACCCATAAAATTCAAACATTAAAGGATCTAGAACTCTCAAATTAATTCTTTTCTAATTTCTAACTTCTCTTATCTTTCACATATGAGCTTTACCATTAATTATACTCAAACTCAAGTATATTATTATCATTAACACAGCTCATATAGTGGCAAAATAATGGCAAGGTAGAACCGAAACAAACACTCTCCATAAAGGCATAAAACACAATTTCTAAAGCACATAAAATACTAGTTTCTCTTGGAACCTTTTCAAAACTTTCAAAACTCATTTATAAACATTTTTAACATCTAAAATCATAAGAATATTCAAGAAGGCAGTGACCAATTCATCTTTGTCTCAAGAGGTGCTAAATTTATAAAACTTAGTTCTACATATTCCTTGTACTCATAAAAGCTTAGAAAAAGTATGAAACACAGTTTTCAATATTTAGAAACATTAAATCTCTTAGGGCCGAAATATGAACCAAAGGAAATAAATATTTTTAAACCTTTGTTTGAGACAACCATGGGCAAGTCTTTGAGCTCTAGGTTCATTAAAGTGACGTCATAAAAATAAATATGCTTATGCACTTGTTTTAGCTTTTATTAGAAAGTAAAGTGAGAGCATAAAATAAATATGAGATGCATCATATTATTATCTTTGATATTTAGGTGAGAACTTGAAATGTAAACATGATAATGCATAGCTTGAAATATAAACATGATAATGCAAGTTCCTTTATTATCTTGGTACTTAGTGATAGCAAGGAAAATAAACATGATGTGCAAGGCATAGAAGTAAACATGATGCAAGGTTCATTTTATGATTAGCTAAAGCTCATTCAAGACTTTAACAAGATAACAACCTAACACATATCTCATTACAAAGAGAGCTTTAGAGTTCTTGAACCAAGTTCTCAAAGGAACTATGAGGTTCTTGAACAACATCATTAAGCTCAAGTAAACAACTTCCAAAACAAAACCAAACAAAATCTCAAGGATCAAAATACCAAAACCAAAAACCTTACAAAAGAAAAAGAAAGTGAAACTAAGTCAAGTTCTTTATTAAATACCCAAAACCCCTATCTAGAGAAAGATCTCTAGAACGTGCCGGCCAACTTTAAGGTTGACAATGGTAGGCTTGGGCTTTTAGAAATCCTTAGATTAATTTTCTTAAGTTGAAAAACCATATGAACTAGATATCATATAGATGAAGTTATAAGAAAAGGAAAAACTCAAGCTTTAGAGGTTTCTTTGAGATGAACACAAGGTCATCATCTAGAAACTCTCATCATCAAGCTATCATACTCATAATCAAGGCCAAGAGGTTGAAATGAAAAAGAAAAGGAAAACAAAAGAAAGTTAAAAAAGAATCCAAGAAGAAAGTAGAGAAAAACACATTCTTGAGCAAAACAAGTTTGAAAAGCAAATCCCTACCAAGTGATGAAGATGAAAGCTTGAACTTGAAAAGGGAAATGAGAAGAGCAACTCCTCCTAAGGTGGTGTGATGGCTTCGGCCAAAGAGAAAGAAAAGGAAAGGAGATGTGTTTTGAGGAAGCTTGTGTTTGAGGTTTAGTGTTTAAGGGATTTGATGATGATCTAAGGTTATGATATGATGGATTGAAGTGGTGAGGTGATAATGTGAAGAGAGGATGAAGATGAAGAGAAAGAACTCTTGGAATTTTGAGAGAAAGAAAAGAACTATCAAGATAACTCTAGAATTCTAAACTTAGCAAATGCTTCAAGATGCAACTAAGCTATCACAAACATCTTATTTATAGAAAAACAAAACAATGAGGCTCACCAAGGGGGCAGTGGCCATGGCTTTTGAGGGGAAAAAGGGAGAGAAAAAATCTCTTACACAAGGTCATTCAAGCATGGTTTGAAGTATGGAAGCTATGCTACAAAGTATGGCTTGATGTGAGTTAATTTCCTATCAATTTTTGATGAAATTAGGCTTCTAGAAACTTGACATGGCTGGAAATTTTCCAGCCACAAATAAATGGGAAAAATGGGTTGTTTTAATTATTTATTCATGTGGAAATTCAAGCTTGATTGAAAGTTATGATAAGGTATAGTGTATGTGACTTGAGGTATGGCCTTGGAGTGTTGAAAAATTGAACATGTGATGCATATGGGAGAGGGAAGGCTTCGGCCAGACCTGGCAGCAGAGAGGGAGGGAGATTTGATCATCTAATTGGGTGCTAATAGTGGGTTTAAGTGTAGGTTAGCTTAGGTACAAGGTTAGGAGTAATTAAGCTTAAGTTTAGGTAACTAAGGATGAGGTTTAGGGGTTTTTTGACAAGATTAGGAGTGCTCATACATCACTAAAGAATTTTAAACTCATTTATGAATAAACAATGTGTAACACAATTCCATGATTTAAGGAATTGGAGAGAGGAAACACTATTCAAGATTCCATGACTAGGAATCTTGAAATTAAAATAAGATTTCAAGGTGTAATCAAGCATTATTAGGTTCTAATCAACTTTAATAAATTATTTGACCCTAGATTAATTTTGAAAATTAATTAATCTTCGATTAGAGCCTAATATTGCTTAGGTTTGCTTAATCACGCAATTAAGCGTAAAAACACGAATCTAGGGGTAAATTTTGCACTAATTTTGCCCGAGACCTCTATAATTAAAACTGAGGTCATAGAATACATAAAAACGCCTTTTAAAACCATCTAGAGAAGTTTCGGGTTCATCTGGCACTTGCAAACAGGTAAAACACCGCAGGAGCATTTTGGTTATTTTGACCCGAAAACTCGAAAAATGAGATTTTCGATCTCGGAAAGGTACACAGGTCATCTAATCCCCTTTCAACATTGAGTTTGCTCTTCGAGCACTTCCAGATCGGCTTTCCTCGAATTCCGGGCTGAAAATGACCTTAGGGGTATTTTAGTCATTTTCACTCTGGCAGAAAAATCGGGGCGTTACATAATCAAGATTAAATATTGTTAAATTACGTTAAGTAAACTAATATAACAATAAATTTATACAAAATTATTATGAAAAGCTTTTCACCAAATGAGTTTGATTAACATTGAACTATCAATATATAATTAATTTTATTGTGAAAGAGGAATAAAGGTATTTCAGGACAACTATGTTAAAGAGTGATTTGGTGGGAGTAGCAATAGACAAAAGTGGGTGGCAATAAATAAATAAGCATACACAAAGGCAACAAAAACTAATCTCATTTTCATTGTTCTTTAGTAAAGCATTCAAGTATGTTGTTCTATCGGTGGAATCATTATGTTGAAAAATCCTAGGATGAACAGAGGCTAATTTACCTAAATAAAATATAAAAAATGATTTATCACCTATTTACATTGGTTGGAAATTAAATACCGATATACACTCTTTACTATATTAAAAGCAATATGTGAGGATGTGTAGCGTATTAATAAACATAATACGTAACAATATGTCATGTATTCTTTGCACTCAGATCATTGAATACGTTACAGGGTACCACATATTCTGTGTATAATATGTAACAGGTTCCACGTATTTAAAGAAAATACATGACAGGGTCTCACATATTGTGTTTTCTCACCCTCTAGCCTCTTTAAAAACTATCCATCCCAAAGCTTTCTCAACTCAAAATACACACAATCTATGTATAAGTGAGTAAGCTATATTTTTCTCATTTAAAAAAAATGTTTGGGAGATATTATTTACTTATTCATTATAATTGTGAAATCACTCAAAATTCACAATATGAGGTCAAGTTTTGTGGTAAGAATCCAATGCTTATAAATGTACATTCATTTATGAGTCTTTTTGAGGTTCACAGCAAAATTCTTCACAAATTACGAGAAGGAAACAAGAAAATTACTCAAATGATGTATCGGCTACCTATATTGATCATTCAAGGTGCGATGCAGTATGGAAGTTGAGGCATTGATACTGATGATGATTTGATGATGATGTTTGATTGTCATAGTTGGTTTCCTAACCTTCATGTATGGAGGTATTTGTAGCTGTGGAAAAGTTGTAATTGAGTTCTGAAGGATCAAATCCCATTCAAGCTTTTGATGGGATATCACTAGCTCAACCTCGTTCAGGGCAAAGTTCAGCGCAAAATGAAAATGTTAGACACTAAATTTGGAAGAAAGGAGCAGTGGCTCGATCTTGAGAGAACCTGTTGTCAAGGGTGGTAGAGAACTTCAATTGGATGGTCCAATTGCAGGATATGAGTCTTATAATGAAGTGATTTCTAAATAGGAACCGAATGATGGTAAGAATTAATTCCAGTGTTTAGAGTTTTTGTATGTTTTAGGATTTGTTGTTAACATTATTTTTAATATTTTCGCATCTTATTCATGAATTGGGGAATTATTTTTTAATTTAACTAGAGCTACTTGTTAAATATTTTTGTTGAGCACACATATTCTTATCCATGGATAATTGTGTTATATCTTTTCTAAGAATATTGTTAACTTATTTTTTAGTATTGCTTAATCAGGAATTCATGTTTTATGTTATTTATTATTACTAAGATGTTTGCGGTTAATTTGTTATTGGTTTATTTATTGTGCAAGTTCCTATTAGGTAATGCAATTTTCAACTAAGTCCTACTAACTAACAGTTTTTAATTAGGCTGCTATAGTATGTCAGATTTTTTCAATAAAGGATTAATTAGTAAGAAAATTGGAATATTGCAATATGAGGACCAAGTTATGAACTTTTAAAATATAGTGACATAGTGGAAGCCGAGTGAAATTATTTAGACCTACAGAATAAGTAATCTCTATCATTTATTATAATTGATTATTTAAAATTATTGATTAATGTTACCATATTTTCATATTACTTGAAACTTTCTAGTGCCACAAGATGATAACAATGAGATAGTGCCCCCATCCAAACCCAAGCATTTACAGAAACTCTCATGCGTTCTGAAAGTCAACGACTTGGTCACTATTCAAGTTTGAATATGGTAGAAGTGCTGGTGACCATAGAGGGTAGTATGGGTAGTGGATAACTTGTGCAATTATTTGGAGAGTCCCATTTGCAAGAAGGCCAACAATTTCCCAATAAAGAATCCGTGCTACTTGCAGTTAAAAATTATAGCATCTGAAGGGGTGTTGAGTACAAGGTCCATGAGTCATATCAAACAAAATATCAAGGCAAATATAAGCACTTTGGGAATGGGTATGATTGGAGCATTTGTGTCACATATAGATGGGAGAAGGGAGTATGAGAGGTTCGAAAGTACAACGGAGAGCATACTTGCTTGGCTAGAGGAGTTTCACAGCACAATTCCCACTTGGATGTTGATGTCATCACTTCTTGCACATTTTCTTTGGAGGAAGCCGACTTGACGACTCCTATTAGAGTGTTGCAAGTCTTAGTGCATGAAAAGTATAGATTTTCAGTTTCATGTAGGAAGACATGGCTTGCAAAACAAAAAGGCATTGCTCAGATTTATGGACATTGGGAAGATTCTCACAATGAGCTTCTGAAATGGCTACTTGGTTTGCAGTTTTTTATGCCAGGTACATTTGAATTTTTTATTTTTATTTTATTGTTTAGATTATTCGATTAACTAATAATTTTCCTTTATTTTTTAATTCATTTAAGGTACAGTGTTTAAAATTACAACTCTCTCTTACTATGAGGGAAATTTGGTTGACCCCACATGTCAGATGTTCCATCGTGTATTTTGGACATTTCCGCCTTGTGTTAAGGCATTTAAATACTGCAAGCGTTTTGTTTCAGTCGATGGGACACATTTGTATGGCAAGTATGGGGGTACATTATTTACGGCAATTGCATAAGATGATAATTCAAATATTCTGCCAATTGCATTTGCTGTGGTTGAAGGATAGACGACAATTGCTTGATCATTTTTTTCTAAATAATCTTTGACAACACGTGGCACCACAACAAGGGGTTCTTATAATCTTTGATAGGCATGCTTCCATCAAAGCTGTTTTAGATGCGAAAGGCAGTGGATGACATCCTCTATAGGCCTACTATGTTTATTGTATTCACCACATTGCTTCTAACTTTGCACTAAAATTCAAGGACAAAGAAGCTAAGTGAGCTCTGGTAAATGCAGCATATTCAAAGACTCAGGTAGAGTTTGACCACTATTATGGGTTGGTGGAGAGCTTCAAACCCTAATATGATGCATGGCTGAAAAGAATCCCTCTGGCAAAGTGGACACAACGTCATGATGAGGGGCGTAGGTATGGTCATATGACAACTAATCTATTGAGTGTATTAATGTTGTTTTGAAAAGAGTCCACAATCTTCCTATAACTGCCATAGTTAAAGCAACATACTACCGTCTTGCTGTACTATTTGTCAAAAAAGGCCAATAAGCCGGGGCACAACTTCCATCCGGTGCAAGGTTTTCACAAGCCCTTTTGCAAGCAATTAAAATCAACAAGTAGTCGACAAGTGATATGTTTGTTACTATTTTCTCACGATTGAATGAGTCCTTTATTGTCCAAGAGACCCAACACATGGGCAGTTTGGGTGTTGGAACTTATAGAGTGAGACTCAGGGAGTGTTGGTGTACAAAGAAATATTACTTTTTTTTGTTCAAGTTAATCCATAACAAAAATTTCTATCCTAAGCTTTCAATGTACAAAGCTAGAGTCTATAACCTAATTAGAATAAAATCATAAACTTAAAAAAAAATAGAGACACTAAATAGATCTTTAATTATTAAACTCTTCACAACATTATTTGTTTAACTTTATGATTTTTTTTTTAATAAAACTAACTATTAATAAACAATTTTTATTGCCAATTATACTATTAATTATAAAGAATAAATAACAAAAATTTCTATCCTAACCTTTTTATTGTACAAAGCTAGAGTCTCTAACGTATTAATTACAAAGCTAGAGTCTCTAACCTAATCTATTATACTAATATTCCATACTCATTCTAGAGAAAGTTTTACAAGTGCCACTTGTAGAGCAACTTATGACCCATGATTTTTATAACCTTGATAATTAATTATTTTGTTATAAAAATTACCTTCATATCTATTTCATTAATACAACATAAATATTTCACATTAAATATTGGATTTCAAATTATTACAATTCTTAATTTAAATGATATACCTTATCAAAATATGTCAATCTAAATTATTTAACATTAAAAATGGATATTCACATGGTACATATCTTTTTCTATTTTCTTTATAACATTTTTTTATTTTTTTAAATTAAGCACGTGTTTTTTCCATATTAATTACAAAATTTTAAATTTTGAATTCACTTTGATGTTTTGAATTTTGGATTCAATAGACTACTTAATTTTTATTCAACAACAAACCGAAATTCAATCAGATTAGTGCAAAAACAAAAATAGGAACAAAAACCCAATAAAGGTATAGTATAATCGAAGTATAAACCCCTTAAATTACTTTTAGAATCTGTAACATATTCATTATTGCTATAAAAGATGGCCACTTATACTAATCGAAATTAAAACCTTTAACTTCTCTTAGAATTTACAGTATCAGTTTGTTCCTAAAATCTCTACTGCTTAAAATTTTAGTGTGAAATGCTAACACCTCATTTCATTTCTCCTCTCTATTTCACAATCTTTTTTGTTCTTCCATTCTTCCTCTTATATTTTCATATTTTTCATTTCTCTTCATTTATTATCTATTAGTTCTCTCAAAATACATTAATTTACTTCATTTTTTAATTTTCTTCTTTGTGGTTTATATTAAGGAATAAGAATTTATAGGTTAGAAAATTCAAATATTCCACTGTTCTTCTTTGAAACTATTTTCTTCTTTGTGAGATTTCTTTTTTTTTTTTTACAACATTTTTTTATGTTTGTTTAGTATTTTTAATTTTATATATATATATATAATACATTTAAAGGTTTCCTAAATGAAATAAAGATTTGATTTTTTTAATTTCTCTTAAAATATACCAACTTTTCATTTTCATTGTTTATATCCAATTTATTTCTACCTTTCTTCTTTGTATTTTTTTTTAGTTTTGTATAGAGATTTATGTTTATTTAGTCATTTGCTTTGTGTATATATCTTAATGGTCTTTTTCTATAGTTTGTGTAGGAGATAACCATTAGACTGTATGCTCAACCATATATTATTCAAACCTTTGTGTCAAAGGTAATTGTATTATTTATAAATAATTTAATAAACATTTTATTGAATTTGAGATTAATTTTATTATTGCATAAATGAGTATTAATGATTTTATAATTTTTTATCTTCAAAATTCGAAATCACAATTAAGTAAAGGAGATGCTATTGATGAACTATCTGAACTAGTCATTTCACTAAACTTAAGGTAGTAAAGATTAAGGACTAAGAATAATTGAAAATTGTGTTTAGTTTTACCTTTGGTTTTATTCTGTTTTTACCTTTGATTTTCTCATGCTAAAACTTTTAATTACTTGATAAAATTTAAAATATTATTTTGTATCTATATAAATCCATATTTTTTGTGTTTTCTTTTTTAAGGTACTATCATTATCAATATATTATTTTATTTAGAAAAATATAATTATTGAAACATTGCTGATTTTATTTTCCAATCTCCACCTAACTATTAAAGTGACAAATTTCATTTTCTAATTCATAAAAGCTAATATTACACACACAACAAAAAAAATAGAAACATAGCAATAATTAATAATAAATAATATTATTTCCTTTTTTTATAAGTCTAATATTATAACATTTAATTAATACTGATATCTATATCAATCAATAACATATACATACTAATAGTATTACTATCCTTTCTGTTACCATTTTAAAAATTTTTATTTTTAAATTAATCTATGAATACATGTAAGGATTCAAATCTCCACAAAAAGTAAGGAATGAGAACCCATGACATGGATGAGAGTGGAGATGAAAGGAAAATTCTAAATGAGGACGGGGTTCAGAGAAAAGTTTCTAACTTCAAATTTGGAGCTTTTGAAAATCATATATATATATATATATATATATATATATATCATTATGCCATATTTAGTTTTTCGAAACTTAAACATGTCAATTTATCAATTCCACAAGTGTTTCATATTATTATTTTTTTAAAAAAAAAACTTCAATTTTTCAAAATTAAAATATTTTTAAAAACTCAATTCCAAAATTTACACTTCTTTGATAATGATACTAATTATTTATTAATTTTTTAAAAAACAAATAAATGTGATACTTTTTTAGTTAAAAATAATTATGTAATTGATACACTACTTCAGTAATTGACATGACATATTAAGATTATATATGATTTTTTTACTAATTATAACATATTAATTGTAATATATATTTTAAAATTGATATTTTAATTTATTAAAATGATGTGCAAGGAGAGGATGTGTAATTGAAATCACATAAATTAAATTTATTCATTAATTTTTTATTAATTAGAAAATAGATTTTTATGTGTTTGTAAATTAAATACTTTAATTTACTAAAAAGTTGTAAATGACTAGGGATGACAAGAAAAAAAAAACAAATAAAAGTAGATACACACTAGAATTATCCACAATAATGGGATGAGAATAAGGACATATTTTGTCTTCTTGAGGATAGCTAATGGGAAAGAGGTTCCTATTTGTTAAACAGAGTAGAGACGATAATAACACACTCATTTTTTTTCAATTATATTTGTCAGATTTGCATTATGTGTGCATCTTTAATTTAAATTTGGATTATACTGTATTAGTCGCATTTGTTACTATAGATATTTATGTTTTGAATTTCAAAATATTTTAAATTTTTCTCTTTTTGAAAATTTTTAATAAACTCATGAATACCTATAGAGATTCAAATCCCTATGGCGATGAGGAATTGGGATCATGACAGGAATGGAAATTGGGATGAGGATCGAAGCAAAATTCCAAATCGGGATGTACGGGAGCGTGAGACATGTCCCCTTTCTTATGGATATCTATTATCATTCCTATAAATGATTTATGATATAAGTAAATTATCCAATTACTCTTTTTTATTTTTTAACAATTTTAACTTTTGAAATGTGTAAAATATTCATAAAATAAGCTCTTTATTATTAGCTATAGGTCATCTACTAAGATTTTTCTACCTTATAAACATGATATTCGAAATAAGATATAAAATAAAATGACAAATTTATATCTTTTTTCATTTGTTTAATTATTTAATTATTAACTTATTTTCAAAATAAATTTATATATTCAATTTTCTATAAAATATATTTAAATAAATTATTATTTGTTTTCCTTAATAGTCAACAAACTATTTTTTATCATCATTCCGTGCAACCCATGAGTTAAATGACTAGTTAGAATAAAATCATAAACTTAAAAAGAAATGGAGACACTAAATAGAACTTTAATTCTTAAACTCTTCACAACCTTATTTATTTAATTTTCAGATTTTCTTATTAAACTAAATATTAATATACATTTTTTATTGCTAATTATATTATTACTTATAAAGAGTAAATAACAAAAATTTCTATCCTAAGCTTTCAATGTACAAAGCTAGAGTCTCTAATCTAGTTGCAATAAAATCATAAACTTAAAAAAAATAGCGACACTAAATAGATCTTAATTATTTATTTAGCTTAAACTTAATCACCTTAAAATTAATTAAATAATTTTTTCAACAAATAAAAATTCTATGTTTAAACAGACCAATTAAGATTAAAATTATACATAAGTCTAAACCCAACTATTCTAACTAATTACTATATAATTCCCAAAATTAAATTATTTAACAATAACAATGTAAAGAAATAAAATTACTTTTTTAACTTACATGTGTCTGTAGATTTCCTGCGATGTGTCCGCATTGATATCTCTGGTAGATATTATTGTTCTCTGCCATATTCAAACTCTTCCCTGTTACTAGAAATATCTTTTGCTCTTTCTCTAAACTTTTTCTCACTTTCTACAATTTCTCTTAAACGTTTCTCTCATTGTATTCATATAATGTGTGGGACATGTGGTCTCCCAGTGGCTTTTATAGTGGACGGACGCAGAATATGTGAAACACACTCACGTATTCCTTTCAATCTCGCCACACGTAATGTATACAATACGTGGTATAGCCTCACGTATTCTTCTTATCAATACGTGAAACTCAGCCACATAAAATGTGACTTTGTTTCACGTATTATCCAGTGGGATTGCACACAATATGTGAGTGATTGTAACGTATTATGTCTATGTTACATGATAATTAATTTTTCAACGGGTGTAAATGGATAACAAATCATTTTTTATATTTTATTTAGGTAAATTAGCCATGAACAAGAGTTTAATACTTTATTATTATATATTCAAAACAAAATTAGTGAAATCTATAAACTAGTAGTGAGCGTATCTTTCAAAAGTCTAATAAGACTTATTTTCTACTTGTTCTTTACTGTGAGCATGAGATGTTAAACTTATATGTCTTTCAAGAAAAAAAAGAAGGAAAAACTATTATGTTGACCTCTAAAAAATTATATTATTGACAAAAAAACACTCAAAAAATTATATTTGCCTATTACTGTTTAAAGATTCATCTCATTTGATAAATTTATCCAAATGTTAACTAACCTTCATTTTTATTAACAAAATATTCGAATTAATTGCTTACATATATATTGAGGGACAAATTAATTCTTCAAAATTTAAAAGTCTCAAATTGGTCCGTCACATTTAAAAAATAATAATAAATTGATCTGTTTGTTAGTTCCATATTATGTTTTTTCAATTGTACAAACCTGTATAAAAGACCAATTTGTAGCATTTTTAAAAATGTAAGAAACTAATTTAGAACTTTTAAATTTTGAGAGGCTAAGATCTACCAATTTAGGTATTTAGTTAAAAAATTATTACATGTCATTTTATGACAAATTGGCACAATAAAATCATTACTTTAACCTCAAAATATCATATCTTTAGCAAAATAGATCATGAAAAAATCACATTTATTAGCAAAAATGGAGAATAATTGACATTTGGTGAATTTGTTAAAAAGAATAAATCTCTTAAATGTCACAAAAAATATGGTTTTTTTCTATGTCAATGATATATGCTGTTCTAAAATAATAATAATACTAATAATAATAGTAATAGTAAATGTATCTCTCTAACGATCTCTAGTTTTTCGGTCCTGGGACGGGAAATCATGCTGGTTATCTATCCTGTAATCTATGACAAATTCCAACCATCTGTAATAGAAAATCAAATTGCGGAGAAGATAATGCTGCCATCTACTATTTATGATGATCAAGTTTCCCTGCATGCTCAGATTAAATTATACAGTACAAGCAATGTGCTTCTCACAGTTTTTCTAAGATCCTACACAAAATGAAGCAATGCCTGACCACTTAATGCAGGCTATTTCCTAAGATGATCATTTGAGGTAATGTGAAGGGGATGGAAAAAAAAAAAAAATCATCTGCCTCAATGCTGAATATGAGTGATAATGAAGAACTGAGACATGGCCAAAGTCTTGAGACAGCCAAAGTGCGTCTATTTGTGGCCTCACCTCTGAGCAGTTTTTCTAGAAGCAGCTGATTTGTATTTCCACAATCCAAAATAGCTGCTTCATGTGGGTCAGGCCTTGGATACATATACAAACACAGGTGTGGAATCTCTGCCTACGTTCACATCAAACTTTCTGTTTAAGAACATGGCGCAACTGAACCTTCTGGCTTTCCATCCTGGCCTCCAAAAGTCTGGCTTTCAAACTATTCTTCTGTGCACTGCAAGGAATGCAACCGTTCATGCCTCGATTATGCGAATTTCCTGACTCAGGTGAACTCAAATGGCATAGAACTTCTTGGGGGCTTAGTCCACCTTTACCTGATCCCCAATCTGGAGACATGATGCCCCCATTAGATCCTTTCCCATTTGAAAGGCTCCCATTCATTCCCTCCACAGAGATTATCTTGTCATTATCGCCATTGTTTGGACCTGACCTCCAAAGCCTTGCTATGGAGGATACCTTCTTTGATTGCTTAGTTGGTACTGAACAAACTTCACTAACTTCAGTTGTTGGGGTCTCTGCACCTGCATTTCCTTCCCATTCAAGCACACTGCTCCCTGACACATTACTCTCTCTTTCATTCTTGGTCACAGATGGGACGATCCCTTCTTGTGAGCAACTTGAATCTTGATCATCAACATGGCTCACAGTTTCCCATCCACTTTCATCTTCTATATCACCATTATCATCCGTAAATACATCCAAATGTCTCTGAAATTTCTCCATAGTTATCATGTCAGCTTCAGGACTCACAGTGTGAATCTTAGAGGCATGAGTCACTGAAGAATATGAAACACATGGTTCAATCTCCCTCTGCTTGGGTTCACCGAAATTTACATCTTCAAAAATGGCAAAAATATCAGCTGGATTGGAAGGCTCGTAAGAAAATCCCTTGATGTCTTGAATGTTCACAGTGGCTGCAACCTGCTTAAGTGACTGTGCCTCTTTCATCTTAACATTTGGGTTCAAATTTTTTGACTTAAGAAAGCTTTCCAAATCTGCTACAAGTTTATTCATCTGTGAGTACTTCTGGTCAAGTGCAACTTTTGCATCTATCAACTTCATTTGAACACGTTCTTCACGCCAGACTTCAGCCATCTGTAACATCCTTCTCTCCTCCTCCACTTCTTCCCTGATTTTCATAGATTCCCTCTTCAACACTTCAACTTCAGCCTTGTCGTCTCCAATTTCCTTAGCAAGCTCATCACACACTTCCTCAATCAAAACTCTGGCCTTCCTTTCTTTCTCATATTCCTGCATGTAGTGCTTCACCAATAACTTAGCATCTGTCAACTCATCAACTAACCTGGAATTGACAATTTCAAACGTTTGGCGACTTTTCCTTTCTCGATTCAACTCTGCTTTAATGTCATCAATGTATGCACGAATTTTTCCATGCTCTCTGCTTCGCCACAAGGCCTTTTCCTCACTAACTTTCTTCAACAAATGCTCAAGCTTCTTTTTCGAGGAGTGGCACTCAGTCTCAAGCTCCTGAATCCTCACACGAGCCTGCTCTAGCTCAGCTTCAAGAACAGATACAGCACTTACCTTTTGGTCAAGAAGTTTCACCTGGTTGGACATACGCTGCGCCTCATCAGATGTTTTCAAACAAATAGGATCCCACTTTGTTGTCCCCTCCATTGCAGCGCTGGAAAACTGGAAAGAGAGCTTGAGCTGAAAAGGAACACAATAGGTTTAGGACTTCACTCAATAATCTTCAATCATCCAGAGCTGTCAACACTTGATGGTTACATCAAGGTAACAAATAAGAAACATAATACCTCACAGAAATGTCCATCCTTTGTGCCAGATAAGGAATGTAGACTTTGAGAAGGATTCTTCAAATCATCACTTATCATGCTATTTTGATGACTGAGAAATGGGAGGCCTAGGTGCCCAATTCCATGCTGCAGACAAGTGATTACCAGTTAAAACTGGTAAGTGAAAAGCCATTGAATTTACAATGCAAACAAAGCTACCAAGATCTGAAAATGTTGGCAATGAATGACACAGGAACAACATCCATTGAAGTGTGTGGGTGTACATATATGTATAACAGAATCTAGTAAATAAGGAATACAGATCAGCAGATCTCATTGTTTGCTAAAGACCAAGCATTGAAAAAATGTGTTCCCCAATCCTAGTGCAAATATTTACACTACAGATGATCAATACCATGAATAATAAATATTCCATCATCTCCACAGACAAAACCTACTCATCTCATTTCTCCAATTATTACAAATAACAATAATGAGTTTTTCAGTCGACCTAAGTCAATGTTGAGTACACCAAACAACAGTTTTTGACTGGAAAAGATGGATGGTTTTGCTTCCTTTCATTGAAAGTGGAGTTCACTCCAGTGCCATCTTTATATTTTATATTTTTTTTCTCAATGGTATATCAATAATTCGTTAGCCTTTTACAGATTATACTTAATGGACCTTTAACATTTACTGCAACAAACAACAACCAACAGCCAATTAAAACTTGAAAGGGACCAAGGGTACCATAGCAAGTCCCTTCAAAGCCTAATCCAGAACTCTCCCGTCTCCACACATAATATATAACATGCAGAATGATATGAGACACAAAAAGAGGATAAAAAGAAATAGAAAAGAACAGAAAAGAAAGAAAAAGGAAAAGAAACATCAAATCTCTCAATCCTCAAACACAAACTTCGAAACCAAGCAACAGCAAAATCAGCACAAAAGATGAAACACCCACACCAGCATAAACATTTATCCTTTTCCAACGGTGGGCCTACAACACAGTAAACACTAGAAAGTAGAAACTAGAAATCGCATTACTAAGCGAAAAATTCAAATTTCAAAAGGGAATGAACTTTTGAAAAATTAAAAACAAAAAGGAATAAAAAAAAAATCCATGATCTTTTTTGAAACAAAAGAAAAGAAAACCAAAAGAGGGTTTACCTGAAGTCCCAACCGACCCTCATTGATCCTTTTTCCATGGTCACCCGCCTCCGGCAGCTGCAACCGCCACAGCCCGGCGGCGAGCTTCCGCGTCGACACGGCCGCCGTAGCCTTAATTTTCCGGCCGAAATCCTCCGCCGGCTTTTCGTCCTCCTCGCGCGGATCGCAGCCGCCGCCGCCGTTCCAGTCATGAATCTTCCACTTCGACAGAGGGGTTTCGGGCCTGCTCCGTCTACCATTCGGAGCCCCGTTTCGCCTCAGGCGGGTGGCCGGAGTCCTGGGCCGCCGGCGTGCGGGTCTCCGGGAAGTCCTTGGTGACGGTCGGAGATCCGAGCCCGGCGAGGGGTTTCGGGTGTTGGGAACATTGCTCTCCAAAAATGGCGGCGGTGGCGGTGGACGGTGAGAGTCACCGGGATACTTCATAGTCGGCGGCGAGAGTTGGCCATATAGGAATTACCGCTCAAAGTAAAGCGAGAGAATGAGAGAGAGAGAATCTGGGAGAGTGGGTGTTGTGGTTGACTGGTTGTAGTGAAGTTTGTGGTGTGGTTTTCTGACTCTGTGAGAGAATGTGCTTGGTTGTGACTCTGTGAGTGAGAAAGAGGAGCTTCTTCTTCTTCTTCTTCTTCTTTCTTGTGGGACTAGTTTCGTGTGCTAGTTTCTATTGCTGTTACTGCCGAGAAAGTAGAGGCAGTTCATTAAAGAGAAAGATAGAGATACGTGTGGATATGTCATGTCGTCTTCACGTATACTACAACGGTCGACATATCTCACTCCATTTTGTTCCATTTTATCAAAACTAATGAAAATTGTGATTTTATCCCTTTTAAATTAAGTAAAACCTAAATTGGTTCTTAATCTTAGTTTTCAAAACTGAATGAGTGATCAACTCTCAATGTATTGGATTATTAGTTCAACCAATTGGTCACGGTTTGAACTGCTTAAACCATATTTAATTAAATAAAGAGAAAGTTGGCCTTAATGAACGTGTGGATATATATATATATAGACACACACACACACTTATACTTAATGAACAAAGAGAAAGTTGGTCAGACGGTATGTGCATTGCCATTTATCCCATTGGCACTTGGTTCAATCCTTGAGGGGAAGTTTGTAATTCATTTACATATAAAAATAGGATTTAAAAAATTGTTCACAGATATTCAATCATATATTACCATATAAGTCATGATAATTGACTTTTACATCTATGACTTAAACAATTATCTAAACAAAATATTTTGATTGATGGTGGTGTAAAATATTTTTATACTATCAGTATATCAAAATTAAACTCATAAAAATATATTAGGCATAAAATATATATAATTATTGACACATTATATAATAAGAAGCAAGCTAGTCTAGTGGTGTGTACATGTACCTTGTTCCTCTTGGTGCAGGGTTCAAACTCACTACACAATTTTTGTAGAAAGCCTGACACTAAGTGGTCTCTGATATTAGGCTTAACAGAGTGGTGATGTGACATGTTAGTAAATAAGCAAACCCCCTCGGGCAAAAATTAACCCCCATCGTTGCCACTATACTTGCATGAAACCTCCGCCCTAACCCTCAACCGTAAGTAACTTCTCCTGACCTAGACCTTACAGGCACTTTCTAGGCTCATGAAGCAGTTGAATATTGGATGCAATCAAACAGATCCCAAGGTATGCAAATTTTTTTAAAGATTTGTGTTCCATTAGGAGGAGAATAAAGGGCAATGAGAAGGAGAAGGTAACTATGGGAGTAAATGTTTCCTCCATTATCAAGCCAAACAATTTAGCGCTCAAGTGCAACGACCTAGGCACATTCTATGTTCCTTGTGTTGGTGAGAAAATGCACGATAAGGGGGGTTGAATCGTGCTTTCTTTTTCAAACTTTCAAAATCAAGTGTTGAGCTTGAAGTGCAGCGGAAGATAGGTTGGATTATTCAGAAAGTAACTTTTTGAATTGAGCAATTTGAGTAAATAGATTCACAGTAAGAATAAATATCAAAATATTTATCCAAAATCAAATGCTGAAAATAAATAAGAGAAGGATCAGAAGATACTGAATCATGAGTTTTATACTGATTTAGCCAATACTTATCTACATCCAATTCTCAGTGACCACTGAGTTCCACTAGTCTTTCTTGATCCGAGGAGAAAAAAATTACAGGATAGTCTTTACCGTAACCTTCCTAAGCTCTTACCAATGTTAGCAAACCACATTTACTAACACAAATAACAACAAGTAGTTTTGCAGTAGCCTCTTCAAGCTATTCAACTTCCAATCACTATTGGATCAATGATACAATAGATTCAAGATTGATGTTTAGCTTGAACAATCTTGCACTCAAGCTTCTCTTCTAATGAATATGAAGTGACGAATCTAAAATGACTTGAGTGACTTCTTTTTACTAATTCTTCCTTAAAAGAACGTGTGAACAATCAGGGACTTAGAAAGAAGATTTTGATGTACAAAGGAATTTAGTAGATTTTTTCATAGAGGGATTTGGAAAGATTTTTCCAGCGTTTTTGCTCTATTTCTCTCTTGTTTATCTTTGGAAGTTCAGTCATCTCTATTTATAAATGATTTCCCTTTGTTACCGTTGCCCCTAATCTTTTATCCAACCAGCACGTGTCGAGCTTCAAATTGAGTATTGGAAACATAATCTAGAGGAGTAGCTCCTCTGGTGTCAGAGTTCTTTTTCAGAAGCCATTGATGAGTTGAGATTTCTGAAGTCTATTAGAAACTGTTTTTCTATTTTCTGAATATGGTTTTCTGAACTCTTTAATAAGTCTTTCTTTGTTGATCGAGGGTGCTGAAGTGATAATATTTCGACTAAAAGAGACTGGTCTGACTTTTGATTTTGAATTTTAAATCTAACTGTTTTCCCTCCCTTTTTATGAAGCAAACTTTCTGAAGAGCACTACTAGTTTCTTGTTGATTCATTTATTTTCTGATCTTCAATTTTGACTTTTTGATAATCAATAATCCACAATTATGATGATTGAAGATTAAGTAACACATTGTTTCCAGCTTTTGTATGTTATCATCATTGTAGCCCTTCTTTCTGAAGTTCAGTGTTACTTTCTAACAAGCATATCCTTGATTTCTTGATTGTGTGTGGATGAACTTGCTTCCTTGATGCACAAGATCATATTTTGCTTGATATAATTTTTACTTCATCTAAATTTATCCTCTTCCCACTAGAGAGGAAAAAATACATGTTTATTTATGCAAAGTGAAATCATTTCCACTTAATTCTGATAGTGCTTCTCAAAATCACCTGTTAAGCTTTGTCAAGAAACTCAAGATAGCTATTAGTCATTCTTCAAAGTATTTTCTTTAAATTAGCTTTTTTGTAATTTAAAATATTAAAGCTCATATTTTCTGACAGGCTCTGGAGTTTACACCTTGCACTATTAGGAACCTACACATAAAGCAAGCCATGGCTAATCTTGGGACTGTCATTAATGTTATGCTAAAATCACTTTACTAATCCTTGCATTTTGGAGAGCTCAAGCCCACTAATTTGTAAATCCAGCTTGCTAACCGCAACATCAATAGGCCAAAGTAAGTATTGGAAGTTGTCCTGATAAAGGCAAATAATTTAATATTCCTTTTTTATTTTTATGTGCTTGAGATGGAGAATGACACTAATGTTAGCCACTCTACCTTAGAAAGACCCTTTTGGAAAACTGCTAGAACCATGATTGATGTTTATGTGGCACATTGTCCATAGAGTGTTGGGATATAAAAGCCTAATTTTGCTTATCTGGTGCTATTAAATTTGCCCATGAAGAAAACTCTATATTTGGCATCGATGTCATTGACTCCCTAGTAGAAGATGCATGTGGCAGTTTCCTTGGTAAGGATGTGCATCCCCCATTTTCTACCTCTTCTTCTCCCATGGGATATGATGAGTTTGTTGTGTTAGAATACTTTGAGCTTGTAGATACATGTACATCACCCAAGCAACAGTCATTAGTTTCAAAGGCACTTTATGATTAGTCCATATTAGGAAAAAAGCCCTGTGAAGGGCAAAAGGTATTGCTACATGAGCTCGGGGCAAAACTGATGATTGGGAAGTCAAAGTCCAAGTAGAAAGGACTGTTCTTGGTCAACCAGGTGCAACGTAGTGGTGCAATTGAGTTAGAGTGGTTGGAGAAGGCACCCAACTAAGGGTGTGCATGGTTCAATTTATGTCAAGAATCAAACCATACTGCATTAAAATGGAAATTTGGTTCACAAAACCAAGCCGAACCTATGAAAAAGAATTCAAGCCGATTTTGAACTAGTTGCCAACACTTCCTAATCGGTTATGACTTGGTCTTGAACCATAATTCTTTTTTACTAGGAATGTGAGTTCCTCAAAGCAATGGGGCAGGTTGGGGTGGGTTTTTGCTCAACCTGACCCCGCCCTGTACTAGATAATATGAGTCTAAACCCGCCCTGCCCCTACCCGCGGGTTTTACAAGTTTAAACCCGTACTCGCCCTGCGGGTACCCGCCTCGCCCCGCTATTTAAAAAAAACTGTAAAATTATCTTAAAATATAAAAAATCAAACACAAAAGTATAAAATATAACCAATACTAATATTAATATTTAAATTCTAGAATAGTAATTATCAGTACAAAAAATAATAATAACAGAATATCCTTAATAGAAAAACAACTAAGTTCCAAACAAGTTTAGCAAATATCAAATTACAACAAAATCATAATGATAACAAAACCATAATGACTTTATGTCTAGACATCTAGCCTCATAGTTCTTCAAATCATCATTCTTCAATTTCTACATCCTCCTCTTCATCATTAACTGTCCGATAATCATTCATAGTAATAGGTTTTGTTCCTATAAATCAAACATGATAAATTCATCAATAAATCAATTTAGTGACATATGAAAAAAATTTAGCTAAAACAATATGAAAAAAATTTACCTTTGCCTCCATAAGTTACCCACAACCAATTTTGAGAACACATTAAAACTTCTATTGTGTCTTCATTTAGACTACCACGATTTGGATTAATCAAACGACTACTAGCACTAAAAGCAGATTCAAAAGCAACACTAGACACAGGGATAGCAAATATATCTCTAGCAATTTTTTGAAGAGTTGGATACTTGGCTCCGTTCACTTTCCACCAAACTAAAATCTCAAAATTAGGAGTTCTTGGAATAACATCTACCTCAATGTAAAAATCAAATTCAGTTTTCACAAGTGAGCCCTTTACTTTCTTCAACTTCCTAAGATACAACTCATAAGCAACATCATCATCTTGATCTTCTGAAAGACTATGGTTTTGTGAAGAAAATTCTTGCACATTTGAGCTTGAAGTATTTGCCTTTTGTTGGTACTCAATGATCAAGTCATAGCATAATTGTTGAATTCTTTGAACCTGCTTTGTACAATCTATTGAATCTGGATATAATTTTGAGAACTTGTACTCAAGAAAAGCAATTTTATACCTAGGGTCTAGGACAATAGCAACACCCATGATGCCATGAACTTCATCCCAATACTTCTCAAACTTTCTCTTCATATTACATGCCATATGACTAATCAATGGATCAAAAGAAGAAGCCCATTTTTCTAATGCTAACTTTATTTCACAAATTTTATGAAAGTAAATATTAGCAGTTGGATACTGTGTACCAGAAAACAATTGAGTGACATCATAAAACACTTTCAATTTACCACAGATGTCCTTAGCAAGTTCCCACTCCTCATTACTTGGCACACTTTTATATTGAGGCTCCTTTTGTCTTAAATGAGGGAAGACATCTTTGTACAATGAAGCTGTTTCTAACATTACATAAGTTGAGTTCCATCTAGTTGGGCAACCAACAACTAATTTTCTTGTGTATGGAACACCTGATTTACTACACCAAGCAATAAATGTTTCATGTCTTTTAGCAATTGCTCTCCAATATAACACACTAATTAACACACTATTACAAATCTTCTCTACACTTTCCTTGACAATATCTAAGCCATCTTTCACAATCAAATTCAATATGTGAGCAGCACAACACATATGCAATAATCTCCCCTTCAATACCAAGTAATCCTAATCCAAGCGTCCCAACAACTCTTCTATCATAGCATCATTGGTAAAACAATTATCTAATGTAATGGTTGATAATTTTCTATTTATGTTCTATTCCAACAAAACCTTCATTAATGTGTGAGTGAGCACATTACTTGTGTAAAGGGCATGAACATAAGAAAAACTAAAATTTTTTAAAAAATATACATTATGACATGATAAGAACCATTGATTTAATGTTAAGTGTAGGAAAGGAATAGAGAAAAACCTCAAAATGCGCATCTGCAAATTCCATGAGCTATCAATGTAGTGTGTCGTGACAACCATGTATCCTTTGCTTTGGTTGGAAGTCCACATGTCTGTTGTAATTGCCACCTTCCATTTTGGTCCAATGACAAAGTTGTTTTGAGTTTTCTTCCTCATAAAATTGAAGAATGTCTTTCTTGATTGTGTTGCGACTAGGCACCTTAAATGAAGGCTGTAAAGAGGCAAAATACTCTCTCAATGCAATATGTTCCACATCACTCAATGGATATTCATGGATTATAACCATCTTGGCAAGACACCTTCTTGAGTATGTTGGATCAAATGTGAAATTTTCTTCCCCTTTTTTTCCTTGTTTCACAAAACATTCAGCAATAGTTGATTGTTTTGATTTGGCTAACTTTATCCTCTTACAATGGTGAAGCACATGATTTTTCAATGCCTTGGTCCCATTCCTTTGAGTTGCACTAAACACCTTGCCACAATGAAGGCATTTTGCTGTCCATTCTCCATCTACTTTATTTCTTTCAAAATACTGCCAATAAACACTCTTTACATTAGATTTGTTATCGTCTTCAATTTCAAGTGTTTCGCTTTCATTTCTTAGGATAGATGTTGCTCCTGTTGTTGGATCAACATTTTCTCTTCTTGTAGGCATAGAAACATCCTCACATGCCATTGTTGCATTAGCCTCCATTTGAAAAAGCTGCAAATTCAAATAAAAAAATAGCAAGACCAGACAATTAGTTGAAGCAAGAACCAGAATTTGACGAAAATTTAAATCTAATGTCTAACACAATTAATAAAGCAAGAAGAATATTTGAAAACAAAATTAATAAAACCAAGAACCATAGCATCAACCATAAGTTGAGACAAGAACCAAAATATGACCAAAATTTAAATCCAATGTCTAACAAAATTCATTAAAGCAAGAAGAACCAAATGTGATTCCAGAATACTTGCATCTTGAACCAGAGAAAAAACTCAACAAAAGAAGCTAAACAGAACAGGAAATCAGGTCTTAAAGAAGCTAAATTGAACCAAAACTAAGACCCAAGCAAACGGCTTTATAGATGAAAAATTTAACCAAACTCATCTTTAACCAAACTCACGCTTGTAATCAGTCAAATGGAGATTAAAAAGAAAAGGATGGAGAGAAGAATGAATGGCCTAAAAATAGGATTAGACGACCATTCTTGTCATTGTTATTTTTTAATATTCTAATCTGCATTATTTTTCCATCATAGAATGAGTACCTGTTCCGTAACTCCTTGATCCCCATCGTTAAAATGTTGTGTCCCATGCCTCCTGCCCAGTGCTCCAAAAGCGAAGACAACAATAATATTGAAAAAAAATACAAAAAAATTATTAAAAAACCACCACATATCTAAAACTAAAAAAGGAAATCAGGAACAATGGAATGAAGATCCATCATCAACTCATCAATTTATCAATCAACAAAAAATTATTTAAAAAAAATAGGAAACCAAGAACTGTGAAACTTACCTTTTAGTTTCACTTTCAGCTGCAAGCTTCTCACAACAGCAGCGGCGGCGAAGGCAGGACGCGATGGCTGGAGGTGATGGCAGCAAGCGCAATGGCAGGATGCGATGGCAGGATAGCGCGATGGTAGAAAGCGTGATAGCAGGTGGCGTGACAGCAGGCGCAAGTGCAGTGGCAGGCATGGGCGCGGCGCGGTGGTCCTCTTCCTCTGGCGAGATCTGGCTGTGGCAGCTGGGTTTGGTTCTTGGCAGCAGTGGTGCTCCTCACACAATCAGTAAAATGTGAGATTAGGTTTTGAACTGTTGTGTTTTGGTAAGAGTGAGGAGTGTGTGAAACGGCTGTATTTAGTATAGGTAAAATATTAAGTTTTTTAGTGTTAAAAAATGAGGTTCAGAGGCTGCCAAGTGCACTGGAGAGTGGAGAAATTGTGAAAAAAATGAGGTTCACATGTTGAAAGGTCTATAGTTTGGTATGAGGTAATTTTGTTTAGAAAAAAAAATATACATATATATAACATGTGTAATAATAATATTTTTTTAAATATATATATGGGGTGCGGGGTGGGTTGGGGTGGGTTCACCCCAAACCCGCACCCACCCCGATCCGCAGACAAAACCCAACTCGCATCAACCCAACCCGAGCGGGGCGGGTAGTGCGGGTAACCCGCGGGTCGGGTAGAAATTGCCACCCATAAAATACATGTACTGAAGTTCCAATTGGTATTGGCTTTAAAACTTCTAAATGAAGAAATGAGTCAAAAACAAGAAAATAAAAGGGGATGTAAACTAAGTGATGTGGAAAATTATGAGATTGGAGGTCATTAATACTTAAAAAAGAATAACATGGTTATAGTTTTAGCTGTGCACCAAGCTTATTTGACAGTTGGTTCCTAAAAATAAATTTATTTTAAAAAACAGTTTAGTTTTTAAATTCCCTTTCATAAAACTAATTATTTTAGGCTTGGTTTGGTTATAGTTTTGTTTGTACGATTTATTTGAATAACCCGAGACCCAACAGTAGACCCAGTAGGAGGAAATGTAAGAATGTGGGCCAAACATTGACAACCTTCATATCAATGGGAAGGAGATTTGCAACTAAACTATTGCGGATATTACAAGGGTCGCATATATGACATGGAGCATTACTATATTGATAGTATGTCGCCCTCTTCGGCTATAGGGTCAATTGTCGAGGATGATACCTTGCATGTCCTAATGAAGCAACAAGCACAAGTGATGCAGGAGCTCCAAGTATGCCAGGTGGATCGAGGCACTTAGGAGTAGGAGAGGGCCACCTTGTAGGAGGACATGAGAGAGATCTGGGAGTTGAAGATCTAAATGAAGAAGGAGAAAAAGAAGACTAAGTTCGAGAAGGAGAAATTGAAGAAGATGGAGAGGAGGATGAGGGCCAATTTCTTCCGATACTTCCAACACTTAGTCCCTAGATCCTCTAGTGCCTAGTAGCCTGACCAACCAAAGCTCCTATCTATTGTATAGGCGACCTCATTTGATGATGACTCCAATGACCACAATGAGTATAACTAACTAGTTATTTTTGGAGTTTTATTTTTTCTCCCCCTTACGTTGGCATTTGGATGTGGTCTTTTGGAGGTGATGAAAATCTTTTTTTAATCCAAAAGGAATAACATTTCGCACATTTAGATAATGTAAACACCCGATTTTGTCCAAAAAAAAAGGGAGTGTTTAACCCATTTTTACTTCATTTTTGTTTGATTTTTTTTTTTAAAAAAAGAATTTAAGCCTGTGTCATTTTTTTGTTAAGTCCATTTCATGTTATCTTAAAAAAAAAAAATCTGGACACTAACCCATTCTAATTTTTGGTTACATTCACCGTTAATTATTAAAGCATAAAACAAAAAAAAAGAGGAGAAAAGACAAAAAAAAAAAATGAGGAGGAGCACTAGTTGCCCTCTTCTTAAAAAAAAAAATTAAATAAAATTTTCGCTTTTGACCACCGTGGTTACTGTTGTTTTTTTTTAAAAGAGAGAGTGGAACATCTATTCAGCACTGCTTTTCTTGTTGTTCTCTGAAGCAAATTCACCAAATTCAGAAACAACGGCACCGAATGTAGAAGTTAGATTGAGCAGCAAAACAAAACAACGATGCAAACTGTAAATGTGCAAAAGAAGTCAGGAATGAGGAACGCAATGTCTGACAAAGTTGCAGTGTGTGTGTGAAGAGTCAGAAATGATCAGCAATTAAATCCCAGGAAATCAGCATCAAATCCTGACCATATCTAGAAATTCAAGGCTCAACTGCCTATAAATTGATAGACAGGGATTCTGGAAAGGGGGGAGCGGATTTCAATCTTGAATCTAAAGGAGAGAGTTGTTTTTTCTTGAGTGATTCAAAGACTTGTAGAAGATGACAGAAAATACACATTGATTATCATCAGTACATCCTCTTGATCGTGATTTTTCATCTAAACAAAAAAAGAGTGATATAATTTTAGAGACTCTTGAGAGAAGTGAGAACGAAAAATCAAGTGGCTGAAAGGTTTAGCAAATCAAAACAAAAGGAGAACTTTTTTGCTGGTACATTTTTTCTTGCTCTTATTATCTAATTTTCACTCTTCATTCATTGTTATATCACACACACAAAATAAATTACATTACAACATCCAACATAACCACACATCAAGCCATTAACCAAACAAAACAAAAAAAAAAGAACCAAGAAAAATGAACATTCAAAAGTATAGAGAGAGGCTGCGGCCTCGCTATGGCTTCCATCTAGCCGACGACCTAGCCACCGCTGCACACTCCCTTCTCTGCGGTTACTGCAGTGAGCTCACAGTCCGCTGTTGCAAGGCCACCGCGCATTCCCAATTAACTTCATCCTTGGCTGCTGCATTTCTCTTTTTTTCTCTTTCTCTTTTTCTGAGTGTGTGTGTATAGTTTCAGCCCCAGATGGAAATGAAATGCCTAGATTCCCCTCTCCCTGTGTATATGCGAAGAACCCTCTCTCTCTCTCTCACTCCATCATTATTTTTTTTCTTGTGTGGTGCAGAACCCATTCCCTTTTGTTTCTAAATGCTTTTGTTTTCATTTTTTTTATTATTTTCCTGTCTGAGCGTGGTCCATTGTGGACAACAGCTGTTATATAAAGAAATAATGATAAACGAAGTTTTGGGTTGTTTGAAATCTCCAACTTGCATATGTTTGGGTTCGGTACTCGCATATGTTAGCACGATGTGTTTGGTTCATTTGGGTTTTATTTATTCATTGTTTTATTTTGGGACGTTGGAAACTTAGTTTTGCCGCATAGTTTTTGTTTTATATTTTAAATTATTTTGTTAATTACTTTTGACGTTAGCTTTGCCATTGCATTTCAGATGCTGTTCTAAAGCTTATGTCTTTCCTTTTTTTAAAAAAAAATTTAATTGTCTATCGAAGTTTAAATGAAGTTTCATGTTAAAAGTTTTGTAATAATAATAATAAAGAATACAAAAAAGCAGTAGTTAAGACTCAGATTTTTAGTTACATTCATGTCACTTGTTTGTATTTTGCTAACTATGTGGTGATTATCTATTTATGAATTAGTTATGTAAATCCATGATGAAATTAGTGTAAAAAATAAATTAATATGTTCTATGTTTCTTTATTGTAAATAAATACGTTTTTTTAAATAAAATAAAAATAAAAATAAAATAATTTCCATTGTAATGATCAACAAAGGTGATTGAATAGCAAATGTTATCTTCACCATGGTTGAATCTTAGGGGTTTATTGAGTAGCCAAGTGCTAACTTAAATCTTATGTAAGAGCAGATTTTGTTTTAAAAAATTGTTTCCTTGAATGTTTTCTCAAATTAATTAAAATCGACCAACACACAAATATTTTCTACAGAATTACGTGACTTTGAGTTCCTCATTATACCAGAGGATACGTAGGAGCAGGCTATCCTTGTCAAGCCAAAATTAATTTTTCTTAATTTATTTGTTAATTTGTAAATATTTTGTGTAAATCATTTTTTAGCTTGTGTTAAAATTGTAAATATATTTTTCAAAAACTAATTTCTCTTAATATATTTGATATATTTTCTAAAATTAAATCTTCTTAAATTATTTGTTTAAATTGTAAATATAATTATGTAAATTAATTTATTTAATTTATATGTTTCAATTGTAAAATATATTTGTCTAAATTAATTCTTCTTAATCTATGTGTTTAAATTGTAAATATTTTGCTAAAGTTATTTTTCTTAATTTGTGTTTTTTTTATTTTAATTTTTGTTTTCTTTGATTGAAATTCTAAAAGGGGTTATGAATTAATTTGCACAACTCACTAAGGTACTATTTAAATACGGGTGTACTAGGGGTGCTGTAGGATTAAGTTCTTACCCTTCCCTAGACATAACCGACTCCCGAACTCATATCTGGTTTTCAAAGACAATCTTTAAGATGATAAGATTGGTTTTTCCAAGGTTTTCCAATTAAAATAAATCTGGTGGCGACTCCTAATTTTCAATAAATTATTTCTCGCCGTCCCGTTACGATCTCAGTTGCGACAGATGGCGACTCCACTGGGGAACTCAGTAAGAGAGTCAGGCCTATTAAAGTTAGTTGTGCAAATTAAATATAGCCTTTTTTATTTTTCTAGCTTTATTTTGTATAGTTTTTTTAATATTTTATTCTGTATATATTTGTCTGTATTTTGCTTGAACAGTGCTTCGTTTATTTTTCTTTTACAAGAGTTTAATGTCTTATATTTAGTTATAATGTTTACTTTATTTGCTAAAACCTTAGGGTAGATGATTGTTATTATTCTGTATATATATGTGTTGTTTGTATTTGTTTTGCAGGAATATATATAGTGTTGGGAATAAAAGGTTTGTATGCTCCTTGCACACGCTTCACAATCACTTGTTTCACACACAGTGTTCTTGGACTCTATACCCGAGCCCGTGCAAGCTAAGGATTAAGGGGTTTCTTGACATTGCCATGAGGGGCCTCATGCGCACTTGGTAGTTGTTGGGACACCACTCAGGTTGTTACTGGCTTTATGGATCAATTATATTGAGAGGGTTCATCCCTACTTATGGTTGGTTCAAAGGTCGGATCCTTATCCTATGGATAAGGGCAATCTGGGAACCATGGTCATTAGAAGTCTAGACTCACCATAATCGTGTGCACGCATAGTTGAACATAGCAGCCTCCCAAATAGGGTTTTTGGCCTTAGAACTTCCCATCTATTAAGCTTTACCCTGTTAGGACAAAGGGGGCATGTTTCTTTCATCCTTTGCTTTGTACTCCTTCATGTTTTACTTTTAATTACTCTCATATCAAACATTATCACATTGTATTTAGATTAATTAGCTCATCATCCCATAAATCATGACACGCATTCTCAGATGTTTAGGCATTTTGTTCATTATCATATGCATTCATTTCATCATATTTTCGTTTCTCATAACGCAGCTTTCTTTTTGCATGAAAAATAATATTTTTAGTTCGTTCGCTCATATAGATTCTGCTTCGTCAAATTTTTAGGAAAGCATCTTGTAAAAAAAAAAAAAGATTCAATAAAAACATGCATTTTTCTTTCCATTTTTAAGTGTACTCAATTATCTCATTTTTGTACATAGGTTTTGTTTGTTAATAAAGCAAAAATCATCATTAGTTCAAAGCAAATGGAAGTAACACAAATGAACACTAGCAATGCACACAATTGGAAGAAGAACATCAAGGTTACAGTGACAAGCAGTGAGTTGGGGAAAGTGAAAGAGATCATTCAGTTGATGCCTCGTGAAGTTCGATCTTCTTTTAAGGATACTTATGGGCGCCTATTGGATTTACTGTCCATTCCAGTGGAAGCACCGGCATTGAACGCTCTCTCACAATTCTGGAACCCTTCTTTTTGTTGTTTCGAATTGCCTGATTTTGATGCAACACCAACTATAGAAGAGTACATAGTCATGATGAGGCTACCGATTCAAGAAAAAGCTGGTGTGTATCTGTATCAAGGGCATTATGTTAACAAAGAAAACATTGCCAGAATCATTGGAGTTGATCCCAATCAATTGAAAATAGAGATAAGAGGATCTACTCAAGGAATCAGAAAGAGTTTTCTGGAAGCCCATCTGCAGACTTTGGCCCAACAAAGAAATTGGGTTTTCTTCAATTGAACACTGGCATTGACTATCTATGGATTGGTTTTGTTTCCATTCACACTATATATTGTTGACCAAGCTGCTATGGATGTGTTTTCCAAGTTCCAAACTCATAACATGAATCCTATCCCGGCTATGTTAGCAGATACATTCCTCTCCTTAGGAGTTTGCATACAGAAAAGTGGTGGAAGATTGCGCTGTTGTCTACCAATGTTGTATGTTTGGTTTATGACTCATGCATATGCTGATAATCGCATGGGCCTATTCCTTGATCCATTAGGAGACTTCCATCATATACAGATAAATTGTCAAGAACCACAAATATGGAAAAAGGAGTTCTCACAGATCCAATCAAATGCTTTCAAATGGGTCTGTCCTTGGTACCATGGAGAAAATGTTATTTATAGTTGTGGTGACTTTCACAATGTTCCTTTGATGGGACCAAGGGGGTGCATTTCCTACATACCCTCATTGGTGCTCAGACAACTTCATTGGACTCAAACAAAGCCACAAGAAGAACAGCTTAAAGGGTCCAACTTTCTATATCAAAAAGATAAAAACACCAAGGAACAAGAGAAGAAGATCAGGATAGCATGGGATAATGTCAAAGTCCTAGGGAAAAAGGAACTCGGCCAACAATGCTTAACTTCTTCTCAAGAATACAAAGATTGGAGAAAAGCAAGAGTTGGGAAAGAAAGTGTCCCAAAGGATATTTCAAGCAACTCAGTTTCTATGCAAGCTCAAGAGTCATCTCAGCTGATTTCCCAGATAGAAACAATGAAGGGACAAATGCGATTCTTGGAAGAAGAAAAGGAGGCAACTGACCTAAAAGCTGCTATTATTCAAAATCAATGTGATAAAATGACTAAGGAAATCAAATCCTTAAAAGATGAGTGTACTGAAGCGACAAAACTTGTAAAGTCCAAGAAAAGCAAAGAGAAAATTTCAACCGCTCATTTAGCGAAAATCCAAGAACTAGAAGAAGGATTCCACAGGCTTGTAAAAGAAAAAAATCAGTTGGAAAAAGAGATTACTAAGAAAAGTCGTATGGTCAGAAGAGTAGAATTTGAAGTTAGCCAATGAGATAAAGACATCTGGGGCTTAAGAATGGAGTTCAAGAAAGAGAAAGATGTGAGAGAAAAGCTGGAGGAACAAGTGAAACACCTGTCAACCATGCTAACACTGACAGAGCATGATGCTACTCAAGGATGGAAATCGGCAAATCAATATCATGATTTATTTGTGGATGCAACTGAATTTGGAAGATCATGGAGAGAAAAAGCTTCAAAATGGGAAGAACAATATGCAAGATTGATTGGTGAATTGAGTTATTACATTCCAAATTTCATTTACCGCTTCAAAAAGGCAAACGAACAAATTGAAAGGATGTCGCCATTCAGTTTACCTCAAGAAGTGACAGATTTCATGGATTATGTGAAAGCATTGCCAAAGGTCTCAAGAGAAAAAAAATGAAGCTTTTGATGTAGTTATCATTCACGAATGAGAATAAGGCTTTTGATGTAATGCATTTTGAAATGATTTGTACTTGAAACTGAGTTTGATAACAAATGAAGGCTTCAGTGTTCGTGTTTTCAATTTCAATTTGTCAAGTATGATCGTACACTTGATACTTTCTTTAGAGGATCAAATATTCCTTCAGAAAGTGCTCAATCACATTGTTGCCTTGAGATCATTCATCCCTGTGCAATTATGAGGAAAAGAGTTGCATTTGCTAGTGTTCATTAGATAGTACCCATAGAGGAGTAAATTCTCCCTTGAGTTTGCTATTAACCGTACCTCGACTTATAGGGTGATATACTCATAAGAACGGATACGGGGTACTTACATTTGTGTAGAGAACTTTTGATGACCGTTGTTCATTTTTATCATGTTGTTAACAGTTTTGATTGTTGCTAATCTTATTTTGTATGTGTGTGACAGTGTGTGTGTGTGTGTGTGTGTAACTCGTAATCATTGGGTGCCCAAGGAAAACTGAAATCGACCAAACTCGTGTGTATAATACTAGAGCTCGGACCAAGATGGCAGGTGGTAATGGTGATTCGGGGAGGACCATCCCACCTGTAATCATTTATGAATCTGGAAGGAACTTGAGCATAGAGGTTGATGAAGTGAAAGGGCAATTGAATGCGATGACGGATACTCAGGCAAGGATGGAAGAAATGATACGTGCCATGAAGGAAGCACTTGACTTATTGAAAGTTAATCCAAATCGAAGCACATCATTGTGTATGCCAATAACTGTACCACCAAGTACTGCAATGATAACCATATCTGTGGTATCGGATGTAGATCTTAATGTCACACAATGAATGAAAGACATAGGAGGAACATCAGGCATTTTCCATGAACAATCAGCACCAACAATGCCGATTACTATCCCCATCGGAGAGGGTTATCATGCAATAGAAAATGTACATGCTGAAGGACACAGGCATGCTACCCATACTTGGGAGCAACCTCGCGTTGTTTTCCAAAGACAATTTTCTTCTACTGGGAATAATCATGCAGATTCAGAGAAGGATAAGCTAAGAAAAGAGTGGATGGAGAAGATTCAGGAGCAAATCAAGGCTATCCAGAAACCTAGCACTTATGGCTATATGGAGATCGAGCAGCTTTGCCCTCCTATCGATGCAGTGGTTCCGAAGGACTTCAAAATCCCAGACTTCTCAAAGTATGATGGAACTGGCAATCCACTCTTTCATTTAAAGAGTTACTGCACCAAAATGTCAATCTAGTCCAAAGACGAAAAGTTCCTCATCAGCTTTTTCCATGAAAGTTTAACTGGACCTACTTTGGAATGATACATCCAATTAGACCATTTGAAGATTGCCAGTTGGAGGGAGTTAGTTGATCAATTTATAAATCAATGCAAGTTTAACATGGAAATAGCACCAACTAGAGAACAATTGAGCACTATGCAGAAGAAGAAGGATGAGTCATTCAAGCAATACGCTCAAAGGTGGAGAGCTTTAGCGGCTCAAGTTTAACCACCACTCATTCTGACTGAAATGTGTTCATATTTCTTAGGAACTTTAGGGTCTCCTTACATTGGGGCAATGGCAGGAGCAGCTTACAAAGATTTTTCTGATTTGATAACAGCCGGAGAAAGGATTGAGAATCTAGCTAAAGCTGGTAAGCTTCCAATGAATAATGAAGACACCAGAAAAGGATTCCCACCCAGGAAAAAGGAAACAGATGTAAACTATGTGCAAGGTCAGCAACCTTTCACCCCAAAATATGCATCCGCTCATCCAAGACCCTAAATGTCATTCGTCTCTCTTTACCCACATCACCAAGCCACAAACACCACCCTATACCCTTAGTCGCAAGAAAATAACATCCACATACGACCATATCCACCAATTCATCCAACATATCCAACCACACAAAGCTACCCAAATGTCACACCATCACATCCAAATACTCAAAATCAAAACCGCACCCAATTTCCAAATCTACCACCTTTTCCAAAGTTGACCATTTCAAATGCTGACCTTTATCAATGGTTGTTTGATGCTCATTTGATTTCACCATATCTTGTGCACCCATTACAACCACCATTTCCGACCTGGTACAATCCAAATCTGATTTGCAAATACCACATGGATGTTGCGGGGCATTCGATTGAGGATTGTGAAGGCTTTAATACAGCTGTAAGAAGACTAATAGCTTATGGAAGATTAGATCTTCAAGAAGATCCGAAGCCAGATATTGTTAAAAATCCAATCCCAAATCATGAAGGAGGAAGTCATGTGAATGCTGTGGAAATGGAAGAATTGGGGATCAAGAAGGTTTTGAGTCTCCGTACACCGATGGAGAAAGTGTTTAATGCTTTGAAGGAGGCTAATTATAACATCACTGCACCTGCTTCTTTGATGAAAGAAGAGGAGAAATATGATATGGAATCAAGATGTGCATACCATTGTGGAAGTCTTGGACATGATATTGAGAATTGTTGGGATTTCAAAGTTCGTGTACAAGAACTACTCACTTTAGGTGTGATACAAGCAAAAAAGAAGCAGAATTCCATTGAAGAGGTGGATGTGATCGAACCCTTTGTGCTCCGAGTTCCTTCACTTAAACCAGCTCCAAAAACAGGAAAAGTGGTGATTACTGTGAAGAAACCAACACCTTTCAGTTATGAGGACACACATGCTATACCTTGGAATTATGGGACTGAGGTTGAATTAAAAGGAGAAGTAGGAGAAACCTTCAAGGCCCAATCAAGTAAAGAGGAAGCTGGTATCATGGAAATAAAAAGGATCACAAGAAGTGGAAGGATTTATGGGCCCGGAGAGCTGACAAAAGGAAAATTTGTTGACGATAGAAATGTTAAAAAAGGTTCAGATGTAGGAAGAAAAGAAGAAGAAGATGATGAGGAATTCTTAAAGATCATGAAGCAAAGTGAGTACGATATTCTAGAGCAATTAAAGAAGACTCCTGCTAGAATATCTCTTTTGTCACTAATCTTATCATCTGAACCTCATCAAAAGGCAGTGTTAAAAGTCCTAAAAGAGGCTTACGTCAAACCTGATACTTCATTAGAGAACATGGTGAATATGGTGAATCCAGTAAAACGTGTCAACATGATCATGTTCTCAGATGAAGAAATTGTGTCACAAGCCAACCTACAAGCATTGTATATAACCCTCAAATGTAAAGGTTATATAGTGCCCAAAGTTCTCATTGATGGAGGATCAGGATTAAACGTCTTACCAGCATCGACTCTAAGCTACTTGTCGATAAGTAAGGATGATATATTGCCACAGATCATGGTAGTAAAAGCTTTTGACGGAGCTAAGAAGAGTATCCTTGGGGAAATGGAGTTGTTACTAAAGATTGGCCCAAGCAAATTCAGAGTGTTGTTCCAAGTAATGGAAATTGAGTCAGATTATAATATGCTGCTCGGAAGGCCATGGATAAATAGTGTTGGTGTTGTCCCTTCAACCTTGCATCAAATGGTTAAGTACATTGAAAATGGTTCAGTCATTACGATCCATGGAGAAAAAGATATCATAGTGTCTAAACCAGTTACATTGCCATATGTTGAAGATGTGGAGCTGGTGGAGAGCAGTTTATGGCATAATCTGGAGGCAATAGGGTTGAAACAAGAACGGAACAAGCTCCTTGTGGAAAATCAAGTGGTGGCACAAATCATGACTAAGAATGGATATCTGAAGGGTAGAGGGTTGGGACCAAGGTTACAAGTCACCCGCACACCTATATTGGTCTCAGAGAAGCGTAATCGATTTGGTTTAGGATATGAGATCCGACTGGATAACAAGATGAATGCCTTGATACTGGAGCAGAAGAAACAAACCGGAGAAATGCAACAGATCCCCCACCTGAATGAGACATTTCTTGGTCCAACTGAAGTGATCACAGCCGGAGAAGTTTGCTCCCCTTACTACTGGCTCACTATCAACACCTTGGATGTCGAGACAATTGAAGAAAAAAACAAGGTTCATGTTGCCACCAAAGATGAGATGCTGATGAACTAGACAATCGAACCAGTACTTGATGTTATTGCTAAAAAGTAATTAGTCGGGTTATATCATTCAAGAATTGCTTATGCTTTTGTTTATGCTACTTAGAGACATCATTTAAATAAACTTGCATGATCTTTCAATAATCTTTCTTTATATGTTTCATTTACCTCGTTTCTATTTTTTTTTTTCTTTCTCCTTTCTTCTATTTCTTTCCTTTATCGCTCTTAGCTCGTTAATTTGTGGTTCTTCCATGTTTTATGATCCACCATTTATTTTAGCATTCCAACCCACCACAATTACTTTCCAGGAATTTGAATGTCATAGAAATTTTACCTCATGAAAGGGAATTTGGAAGCTTATCAATTGATTCTCTTGCTGCACTTGACTGTGATAACCATGAGTCCGAGGATGATGAAGAAGATGTCGAACACTTTTCAAACTTACTGGAATACTCAGAAAGAGGATTTGGCCTAGACAATGAGGTGATCGAGGTAATTAACATGGGCACTGAAGAAGAAAAGAAGGAGCTGAAAATAGTGGAAAATCCTGAACGCTCAGAAATGATTACGTTGTTTAAGGAATTCCTTGATGTGTTTGCATGGTCCTATTATGATATGCCAGGATTGGACCTGGAGATTGTTTCACACAAAATTCCTATGTATCCAGAAGCTGAGCCAAAAAAGCAAAAGTTGAGAAGAATGTGACCTGATATGTCATTAAAAATAAAAGAAGAAGTGACTAAGTAGTTGGAGGCCGGGTTTTTGGAGGTATCAAGACATACTGATTGGGTGGATAACATTGTGCCTATGCTTAAAAAGGATGGAAAAGTTAGGATGTGTGTAGATTATCAAGATTTGAATAAAGCTAGCCTGAAAGACGATTTTCCTCTCCCTCACATTGATGTCCTTGTTGATAATACAGCCAAAAATCATCGATTTTCGTTTATGGACGGATACTCTGGTTATAATCAGATTCTCATGGATACTAATGACAGAGGGAAAACTACTTTCATAACTCCATGGGGAACATTTTGCTATACAGTCATGCCCTTTGGATTGAAAAATGCAGGCGCCACGTACCAGCTTGCTATGGTTACACTATTCCATGAAATGATGCTTAAAGAGATTGAAGTGTATGTGGATGATATGGTTGCCAAATCTAAAGAGGGAGAAAGTCACATAGCAGTCCTGCGAAAGTTATTCAAAAGGCTTAGGAAATATAAGTTGCGGCTGAACCCGAATAAATGTATCTTTGGAGCTTCTACAGGGAAACTGTTGGGTTTTGTTGTCAGCAGAGAAGGAATAAAGGTGGACCCAGATAAAGTGAAAGCAATACAAGATATGCCAGCTCCCCAAACTGAACGGGAAGTTAGAAGTTTTCTGGGAAGGCTCAACTACATTGCTAGATTCATCGCTAATTTGACCGGTACTTGCGAGCCAATATTCAAGCTGCTGCGAAAACATCAACCTAAAGAGTGGAATGAGGAGTGCCAAGAGGCTTTTAACAAAATAAAGACTTATCTGATGAAACCTCCAATTTTGGCCCCACCTACACCAGGGCATCCTTTAATATTGTACCTCACAGTGTTACCCACATCAATTGGGGCAATGTTAGGACAGTATGATGATTCTGGAAAGAAAGAGCAAGCAATTTATTATCTGAGTAAAAAGTTCAATGATTGTGAATCTCGCTATTTGGCAATTGAAAAGACTAGTTGTGCATTGGTATGGGCTTCCAAGAGGTTGAGGCAATACATGTTGTACTATACCATTTGGTTGATTTCTCGAATGGATCCATTGAAATACATATTTGATAGTCCTCATATGTCATTGAGAGTGTCAAAATGGCAAGTAATACTGTCTGAGTTTGATATCAAGTATGTGACTCAAAAGTCTGTTAAGGGAAGTACAATTGCTGATAATCTAGCTAAAAATCCTCTGCAAGGTGATCAACCAGCCACATCAGAGTTCCCTGATGGTGAAGTGCTAGCAGTAGAAAGCGAACAGAAAGAAGCAGAGAATGTGTGGTAGATGTACTTTGATGGGGCTGCCAATATGAATGGGTGTGGAATAGGAGCTGTAGTGGTGTCACCAGCCGGGAAACAATATCCGGTTTCCATCAAGTTAGATTTTGAATACACCAACAACATCGCAGAATATGAAGCCTATGCGAATGGTTTGCAAGATGCAATTGACTTAGGGATCAAAGAATTAAGGGTGTTTGGAGACTCTGCGCTCATAATCTACCAAGTTAATGGAGAATGGCGTACGAAGGATCAGAAATTGGTGCCTTATCAGAAATACTTGTCTCGATTGATCGAACAATTTTATGATGTGTCGCTCTCTCACTTAACTTGAGACCATAACCAATTCGCAGATGCATCGGTAACTTTGCTGCAATGACCAAATTGGAAGTCCACACCAATGTCCAACCCATCTATGTAGAGGTGCAAAGTGAGCCGATATACCGTGACAATGTGGAGGTTGAGCCAGATGGCTAACCATGGTATTATGACATCAAGTAGTATATTTAGAAAGAAGAATACCCTATCGGAGCAAGTGATGTACAGAGAAAAACTATTCGTCGCTTAGCTTGGCCTTTTTCCTGAATGGTGAAGTCCTCTACAAAAGGAATTATGATGGTACTTTTTTGAGATGTATAGATGCTCATGAGGCCCGTATAATCATGACAGAAATCCATGAAGGAATCTGTGGAACCCATGCTAACGGGCACATGATGACACGTAAAATCTTAAGGTGCGGATATTACTGGTCCACCATGGAGAATAATTGTATTAATTATGTTTGAAAGTGCCACAAATGTCAAATTTATGCAGACCGAGTTAATGCTCCTCCAGTTCCATTGCATAGCATGGTATCTCCCTGGCCTTTCTCGATGTGGGGCATGGATGTCATCGGCCCAATCAATCCCAAAGCATCAAACGGTCATCGCTTCATCTTGGTGGTAATAGACTATTTCACAAAGTGGGTGGAAGCCACTTCATGTGCTAACATCACATAGAAAGTGTTTCTCAGATTCATCAAAAGAGACATTATCTGTAGATATGGGATTCCAGAAAGAATTATCACAGATAACGCTCCTAATCTCAATGGTGCTGAAGTTAAGAAGTTCTTTGAGACTTTCAAAATCAAGCATCATAATTCAGCTCCTTATAGGCCTCAGATGAATGGTGCGGTCGAGGCTGCAAATAAGAACATCAAGAAAATCATCGCCAAAATGGTAGTGAATTATAAAGACTGGCATGACATGCTGCCATATGCTTTACATGCATATCGTACCAACATACGGTCAAGTACAGGCACAACTCCCTTCTCATTAGTATATGGAATGGAAGCTGTATCTCCTATAGAAGTGGAAATCCCATCATTAAGGGTTTTAATGGAGGCTGAGTTAGAGGAATCTGAATGGGTAAAGGCTCGATATGAATAGCTAAACATGATAGAAGAGAAAAGGCTGGCAGCTATTTGTCATGGCCAGTTGTACCAAAGCAGAATGGTTAAGGCTTTTAACAAAAGAGTCCGCCCTAGAGATTTTCATCCAGGGGATTTGGTTCTGAAGAAAATTCTCCCTAGTCAAGAGGACGCACGGGGCAAGTGGGCTCCAAGTTATGAAGGTCCTTATATTGTCAAGCAAGCATTCTCGGGTAGAGCGTTGATTTTGCAAAACATGGATGGACAAGAATTGCCAAAACCAATTAACATTGATGCAGTCAAAAGGTTTTATGCTTGAAAAGATACTGAAAAGCTCGTTAGGTTGAAAACTCGAAAGAGCGACCTAAGCAAAAGTTAGGGTAAAAAGAAAAAAATAAAAGAGCTCGTTAGGTTGAAAACTTGAAAGAGCGGCCTAAGCAAAAGTTAGAGCAAAAAGATAAGCATCATCTTAAGCAACCTACACTGGGGCAATTTTTGGTTTTAGACTTGAACCAAGCAAACCAAGGCTAAAACTGGGGCAAAAGGTTGGAAAACATCGGAAATCATGGTTATAGTGTTCAACTTGTTGCAAGAGATTGATTGATTGAGTCACAAAGACCTTAAACTGGGGCGAAATTTCATGTCATTCACAATTCTGTCTTTCATTTCTGTATTGTAGCCCCCTTTCAAACTTATTGTCATTTGATACACCAAGCAACAAAACCACCCATTCAGTTAATTTTTATTTTGTCGTTGAATGCATGTTATTTATGATGTTTTGAGTAAGCATAAATTTAAGTTCAAATTGTACAATCTAACAATGTTTATAGCAATACATCAATGACTAGCATCACACCAAGGGAATTCAGAAGCTTCGGCCAAGCTTGTCAGAAAAGTAATCGTCAAACAAAAAGAAAAAAGAAGAAAAGTTAGGGAACAAAGGGATCAAGGGTTACGGAAACGGAAGAAAGGTTTTGTATGTTCTAGAAGGTCTAGAGCATGAATTATGAGTTTGATCAATTAAAGTTTTCCTTGAGGGCTGCTCAATCCAGGTTTAATTTGCTTTTGTTTTAGTGTCATTTGTGTTTTGTTGCCATTGCCAATTTACTTTCCTATCGGCCTCAGATTGCCAATTTTACTTTCATGTCGGCCTTAGATTGCCAAATTTACTTTCCAGTCGGCCTCAGAATGCCAATTTTACTTTCAGTTGGCCTCAGGTTGCCAATTTACACCTCGGCCTCAGATTGCCAAATTTACTTTCATGTCGGCCTCAAATTGCCAAATTTACTTCCCTGTCAGCCTCAAATTGCCAATTTACTTTCTTGTCGATCTCAAATTGCCAATTTTACTTTCCTCTCGGCTTCAGATTGCCAATTTTACTTTCATGTCGGCCTCAGATTGCCAAATTTTACTTTCTAATTGGCCTCAGATTGCCAATTTTACTTTCATGTTGGCCTCAGATTGCCAATTTTACTTTCCAGTCAGTCTTAGAATGCTAATTTTACTCTCATGTCGGCCTCAAATTGCCAATTTTACTTTCAGTTGGCCTCAGGTTGCCAATTTACACCTCGGCCTCAGATTGCCAAATTTACTTTCTAGTCGGCCTCAGATTGCCAATTTTACTTTCATGTCGGCCTCAGATTGCCAATTTTACTTTCATGTTAGCCTCAGATTGCTAATTTTACTTTCCTGTCGACCTCAGATTGCCAATTTACTTTTCAGTCGGCCTCAGATTGCCAATTTACTTTCCTGTAGGCCTCAGATTGCCAATTTGCTTTCCTGTCGATCTCAAATTGTCAATTTGCTTTCATGTCACCCTCATATTGCCATTTTACTTTTCCCATCATTTTCATTTTGTTTTTACATGTACAGTTTGTCTCGAAGTTTGTTTTCGGATTCGTCTTTACATTTCTTGTAATTTGTGAATTTTTGTCAAATTGGTCAGCCATTGTTCTTTGACTGATTCATGCATATTTGATTTCTGAACTGCATCATTGCATGTGACTTTTCTTAAAAGTTTAGGTCATTTTGCTATTCATATTTAGATTTCATTGAATTGCATGCATTGCCGAACAAAATCGTTGTTCATATCTTTACTCATTCCTTATGAAGACAATACTTAAAATTCAAATTTTTGTATTTTTTTTTATAAGAAATGAGTAAAGAGAGGTAACTATAAACACCCGATTTTGTCCAAAAAAAAGGGAGTGTTTAACCCATTTTTACTTCAATTTTGTTTGATCTTTTGTTTTTTTTTTTTAAAAAAAGAATTTAAGCCTATGTCATTTTTTTGTTAAGCCCGTTTCATGTTATCTTCAAAAAAAAAAAAAAAAATCTGGATACTAACCCATTCTAATTTTTGGTTACATTCATTGTAAATTATTAATGCATAAAACAAAAAAAAAAGAGGAAAAAAGACAAAAAAAAAAATGAAGAGGAGCACAAGTTGCCCTCTTCTAAAAAAAAAATAATAATAAAATTTTCTCTTTTAACCACCGTGGTTACTGTTATTTTTTTTTTAAAAGAGAGAGTGGAACGTCTATTCAGCATTGCTTTTCCTGTTGTTCTCTAAAGCACATTCACCAAATTCAGAAACAACGGCACCGAATGTAGAAGTCAGATTGAGCAGCAAAACAAAACAACAATGCAAACTGTAAATGTGCAAAAGAAGTCAGGAATGAGGAACGCAATATCTGACAAAGTTGCAGTGTGTGTGTGGAGAGTCAGAAACGATCAGCAATTAAATCCCAGGAAATCAGCATCAAATCCCGACCATATCTAGAAATTCAAGGCTCAACTGCCTATAAATTGATAGAGAAAGGGGGGAGCGGATTTCAATCTTGAATCTAAAGGAGAGAGTTGTTTTTTCTTGAGTGATTCAAAGACTTGTAGAAGATGATAGAAAATACACATTGATTATCATCAGTACATCCTCTTGATCGTGATTTTTCATCTAAACAAAAAAAGAGTGATTTAATTTTAGAGACTCTTGAGAGAAGTGAGAACGAAAAATCAAGTGGCTGAAAGGTTTAGCAAATCAAAACAAAAGGAGAACATTTTTGCTGGTACATTTTTCTTGCTCTTATTATCTGATTTTCACTCTTCATTCATTGTTATATCATACACACAGAATAAATTACATTACAGCATCCAACATAACCACACATCAAGCCATTTACCAAACAAAACAAAAAAAAAAAAAGAACCAAGAAAAATGAACATTCAAAAGTATAGAGAGAGGCTGCGGCCTCGCTATGGCTTCCATCTAGCCGACGACCCAGCCACCGCTGCACACTCCCTTCTCTGCGGTTCTTTGCAGGTGAGCTCACAAATCCATTGTTGCAAGGCCACCGCGCATTCCCAATTAACTTCATCCTTGGCTGCTGCATTTCTCTTTTTCTCTCTTTCTCTTTTTTTGAGTGTGTGTGTATAGTTTCAGCCCCAGATGGAAATGAAATGCCTAGATTCCCCTCTCCCTGTGTATATGCGAAGAACCCTCTCTCTCTCGCTCCATCATTATTTTTTTCTTGTTTGGTGCAGAACCCATTCCCTTTTGTTTCTAAATGCTTTTGTTTTCATTTTTTTTATTATTTTCCTGTCTGAGCATGGTCCATTGTGGACAGCAGCTGTTATATAAAGAAATAATGATAAAGGAAGTTTTGGGTTGTTTGAAATCTCCAACTTGCATATGTTTGGGTTGGGTGCTCGCATATGTTAGCATGATGTGTTTGGTTCATTTGGGTTTTATTTATTCATTGTTTTATTTTGGGACGTTGGAAACTTAGTTAGTTTTTTGCCGCATAATTTTTGTTTTATATTTTAAATTATTTTGTTAATTATTTTTGACGTTAGCTTTGCCATTGCATTTCAGATGCTGTTCTGAAGCTTATGTCTTTCCTTTTTTTAAAAAAAAAATTTAATTGTCTATCGAAGTTTAAATGAAGTTTCATGTTAAAATTTTTTTAATAATAATAATAAAGAATACAAAAAAGCAGTAGTTAAGACTCAGATTTTTAGTTACATTCACGTCACTTGTTTGTATTTTGCTAACTATGTGGTGATTATCCATTTATGAATTAGTTACGTAAATTCATGATGAAATTAGTGTAAAAAATAAATTAATATGTTCTATGTTTCTTTATTGTAAATAAATACGTTTTTTAAATAAAATAAAAATAAAAATAAAATAATTTCCATTGTAATGATCAACAAAGGTGATTGAATAGCAAATGTTATCTTCATCACCATGGTTGAATCATAGGGGTTTATTGAGTAGCCAAGTGCTAACTTAAATATTATAAAAGAGTGGATTTTGTTTTAAAAAATTGTTTCCTTGAATGTTTTCTCAAATTAATTAAAATCGACCAACACACAAATATTTTCTACAGAATTACATGACTTTGAGTTACTCATTGTACCAGAGGATACGTAGTAGCAGCTATCCTTGTCAAGCCAAAATTAATTTTTCTTAATTTATTTGTTAATTTGTAAATATTTTGTGTAAATCATTTTTTAGCTTGTGTTAAAATTGTAAATATATTTTTCAAAAACTAATTTCTCTTAATATATTTGATATATTTGCCAAAATTAAATCTTCTTAAATTATTTGTTTAAATTGTAAATATAATTATGTAAATTAATTTCTTTAATTTATATGTTTCAATTGTAAAATATATTTGTCTAAATTAATTCTTCTTAATCTATGTGTTTAAATTGTAAATATTTTGCTAAAGTAATTTTTCTTAATTTATGTTTTTTTTTTAATTTTAATTTTTGTTTTCTTTGATTGAAATTCTAAAAGGGGTTATTAATTAATTTGCACAACTCACTAAGGTACCGTTTAAATACGGGTGTACTAACGGTGCTGTAGGATTAAGTTCTTACCCTTCCCTAGACATAACCGACTCCTGAACTCATATATGGTTTTCAAAGACTATCTTTAAGATGATAAGATTGGTTTTTCCAAGGTTTTCCAATTAAAATAAATATAGTGGCGACTCCCAATTTTCAATAAATTCTTTCTCGCCGTCCCGTTGCGATCCCGGTTGTGACAAATAATTTAAAAAAAAAAGAATCTAAAAAATAAACAGAACAGCTTATGAAAAAAAAAAATCAGTTTTTTGCTTTTTCAATTATATTTAAAATTTAAGTTTCATAATCATCATTATCTTTTCAAAATCTGAAACAAATACAACCTTAGTATATTTTTGGATCTTTTTATGTATTATTACTTATATTTTTATGTTTTGGATTAAATTTACCGTGTTCATTATACAATTCTTTTTATTTATTATTCCTTTCTTATTTTAAATTATTTTAATATAAATAAATAAATAAATAATATATATTAATGTAAAATTAATTATATATATATATATGAAAACAAGTGAATCAAAGCAAAAAATAAATAAATAAAATTAAAATTTCTTATTGTCGACAACCATGCCTCATCAATGAATATAGAAAAAAAACATTTATTTTTTCTAGCTGTCGATGATCCAGTCGATAATATGACAAAAAAAAAAAATTACATTTGATCTAAAACCTGTCAGTAATAGTACTACCATGATGGCTCATTAATCAACACCTATTTTACAATATTATGACCGCTATTAATTAATTTTGTCATCCGTAGTTGAGTCAAAAGTCTCTGACGGAGTAATTAGCCTATCTGTATGAATCTCACAATGTGCAAAAAACCGACATCCAATTGCCATCGGAGACAAATTGGTAAAATACATTCTGACGAATAAAAATGATATAAATCCATTGATAATGCCACTGGTAACCCGTGTGTTTCCTATTGTAATTGAAATCAATCTAATTTATTAAAATAAAAGGGGAATTATTGTGTTGATGAGAACAAATTTGGAACAATTGATACGCAAATATGATGTGAAAATATGATATTTACGCAAGTGATTATAGCATCCCACTAAGGGTGGATTTGTTAAAGCTTTTCAGAGAGCTACTCTGAGTTATGAAAAAAAGCATATGTCAACTTTTTTTTATTTGGTAAACCAAAAAGCAGATATGCTTTCGCTGCTAACTTTTGAAAGTTAGGGTAGCTTTTGAGAGCACTTTATGGGGTGTTTTTTAAAGCTAGTTTTTACTTTCTAAACCGCAAACGATAAATATAACTTTACTTTAATTAATAACAATAAATCCAGAAATTAGACATTTTAATGTCTATGCCCATTACTGCCATTTTGGATATTTTGATCATATTTACCAAATGCTACTACCCTAACTTATGCTTATTGAGAGTGACTTTTGCATTATTTTATCAAATGGTACCATTTGACTTTTTAAGAGTTGTTTTTTTTTAGAGTCCAAGAAACTCAGCAACTTTTTTAGAGCTACAATAATAATAAACCAAACATAAACCATTCACAGGTGCATGGTGGTATATAGGTCTTGTCATATACTTTCGATATATATATATATATATATATGTGTGTGTGTGTGTGTGTGTGTAAAATTTATTTTATGGTCTTCAATTATGGTTATCTCATAAAATTTAAATGGTAGAGACCAAGTAAAATGCCTATCCGTCATTAACATATCAATTAATGTGATACATCAACAAAAATATGATAATATAATAATGGAAATAGGGCCAGAGACTAATATGACTTATATTTTATAATTTTAGGAACTATTAGTTTGTAAATTTTAGAAATAAAAATAATTCACATATATAATACTGGGGAGCAATGTAAACATTTATTTATTTCTTATTTACTAAAACTACGGTTCATTCTTCACACTTGTTAACACAATTCAAAAGAGACTTTCTTGCAAATTATAAATAATTCCCCTTATTTATATGTCGTACTACATAAATAAATACAAATTTTTAAATAAATGAAATGCTTTTAAAATTGTGGAGTCTCGTTCAAAAAGGTAGTGCGCGTAATTAGATTTCCGTTTGCAACTCTATAATTATATATGATTTGAACAAAAACTACAAAAGATCAATAACTTTTCCCCAAAAGTACTTTAGGTTTTCTTAAATAAGAAATGCTACGAACTAAGGAAATATAGTGTGTATGACTCTCCCAAAACTTAGTTTAGAGTTTCTTAAATAAGAAATATTTTTTCCTCCAACCAAACACGTCATTTAAAAAAAAATTCTTACAAAATTGTTTTGTGCATGCTAGTTGCAAGGATTAGATAGGTTGCATTTCTATTTTATAATTTGTCCCGCGTCCACCACAGTGACTTTCATGCTTAGGCAAACCTAACGGGTTGTTTTAGTTTTGTATGTGAAAAATATTATTTATATTTATAAGATATGATATATCGTACCAATTCACATATCATTTATTATTAAATGGAATGTAGATCCTATTTGAATGAACTCCACACTCCATCAAATAGTAAAATGTGAATCGACATGATATTCCATATATTGTGAATACAAATAACATTACTTATGCATTTATTTTATTTTATTTGGTACCGTTTTGGACCTTTTCTATATGAATAGGAAAAAGATAAACAGAATTGTTTACAAAAGTTTTACAGTATGATTTGTCATAATTTGATTGGTAGTTGTCATTTAAAATTTTCACCCATTTGAATCATTATCTATACCCTTTGTAAAAATGTTATTTCAACGTAAAAAAATAAGCGTTTTAATATATTATTATTAGATGTGATGGTGATCTTAATTTTATTTATTTATCCATCATATCTAACGATGATGGAGTGAGAATTCTAATTAAATATTCACTTATGCATTTTAAAATAACTAGTTCTCTTTGTGAGCCGTCACTGTTATTTCTTTTTTGGGACTGCAAAGCTTGGCACCATATAAAAGCTCTGTCAATAACATTATTAGAGCAACTTTTGTACACATACGTACACTTTCAACAATTCATATTCAGATACATTTTTCATTAACTTTATTCTCATTTTAGATACACTCACTTAGCGGGGATAAACAACCATATACTATATTATGCACCCACTCGAAATTATTTCACGGTCGGAGACACAACTGTTATGTTCACTAGAGCCACATCCAAATTCGATTAAAAAATAAAAAAAGAGAGAGAAAATTAAAAAGGAGCGCACTTTTTGGAAGACTCAACATCAAATCAACAGATACGGATAGCCTCCGAGTTGGAAGTGATCGACAGCAAACTTCTACTTCTCCTTCCTGCCAATTTTTTGAGTCTCCTGCAGCATGACTGCATTACTCGACGTAGCCCCTTCAATGACGACGTTCAGGCGTCCAGTGCGGTGCAGCGAGGCTAAAATGAACGGAGACCACCCTAGAGTCCAGGAGTTCCATTATTGGCGTGAAGCTCACGCACCTCGGCACCTTGTACTCGTTGATCGCGCACCCCTCACCCTCCATATAGCATAGTCCATAAGCTCCTCAAATGTTCCACTCTTCACCACACGGATCTCCAGCGGCCCAATCGAATGGTCCGCGACTCTTCCCTGTCTATAAACAGAGTTAAGCGACTCCTCCATGGTCAAGCAGCACCTGTTCAACACTTCCTCCGTCGGCGCGTTGCACGAGTCCTTCATCAAAAGCTCCCAGTAGATCACGTAGTGCCCCGGGATGGATTTCGTGTCCGCGAAGCTCGTGTATTCCACCACGCTAGCGTTGAACTCCTTCAAGTGCACGGACGCGTTCTCAACGGCTTTCTGTAGCTCGGCCTCGTCGGTCTTGTCCGAATCAATGCTCAGCAAGACGTTCTTTCTCCTCACGAAGCGGAACTGCGGAGCCGAGTTGTGGAACCACGTGACTTGGAGGATGACCCCCACGCGGTAACGGCACAGACCGGCGTAAGTTGTTATAACTAACTCATAGTACTTACCAACTTCAACGTTGGCCAGGTCCACCAAACGTGGAGGCGAGTCACGTGAGAGAGTTGAAGGAGAGGAATGGTCGTGGGGTAAGAACTCGAAGTAGCCCATATTTGGCATGATGGTGTAAGATACCTCGGAGGGTTTGCAAATGGGCTTGAGGTTAAGGCCAAAGTAACACTCGGAAGACGCGTACAGTGGAGGGTCGGTGATTTTGGGATTCAGGGTTCCGGTGGAGATGTCATGGGCTAATTGGTCCCAATTGAGCTGGAGGAAACGGATGGCTCGGAGGAGGCCGGAGGCGAAAATGGCGCCGACCCTGATCACCTCGTGGCGCATGATGAGGCCGCATAGCATCTGAGTGTACATGCTTTGGAAGGAGTCAGGGCAGAGGATTGCTTCGTTTGGGCTTGTATACACATTGTATGGGTCAAAGGGTCTGTTCTTGAATTTGTCGCTCTTGTAATAGCTAGTGAGCACTGGGAGTGCCACTAACCCACCTGGGGTCTTTGTCTCTTCTTTGATGAAGAGGAAATGGAGAGCCTTCCCCTTGTCCAAATCAGGCACGGATCTGTGCAAGCATATGCAGATTATCAGTTGACAAGGATGAGGAGAACAAAAAATATAGCATGTTTATGTATTTCAGCTTTCAAGTTTAGAGCTTAAATCTTTGTTTAGATGGTGTAAAACTGTAAACTAAATTTTAATTCATTTCAATATGTTTTGATAAAATCATATTGTCACTATTCAGGTCAACATTATATAATTTTGAGTCAGACTGTCAGAGTGAAAGAAAGTTGTTTTTTACTTTCAACAAAACTATGATTTACGAATTATAAACTAATCACATCTTCACTAAATGAAACATTTTATTTGGATAAGTAAGTGCAACCGAGAAAAGAAATGTGCAGGCTCATCACTGGCATTAGAAGGCTGTAAAGTAATTCACGACGATCAAGCTCTTCACGAATGGTTGGCATCAGTTTTCTTTCCCCAGCAGATGTTCCAGAACTGCAGTTTCACAAGAGATAATTCACCATTTACTCAAGCAGAAATTTTGAAAAAACATGAAGAATTTATAACAAAATTTATAATAAAATAACAAATATTAATTACCACATCTCATAATTATATACTATACGAAGAAATAAGTGTTTGTAACTGCGTATTTGTATTACCTAGTGAGAAACTCCGTGACTGGATGAGCGCATAAGATTGGAGAGCGATCACCATCAGCAATGCGTTGGATATCTGGCTGCAAATCCTCATAAGTAACGACCGGAACCTTGGACTTGAATGTGTCACGGTCTGTGGCACCATTCAGCTGAAAACGTTTCAGGTACTCAGTCTGACCATTTTGTCCGAGAATCTCTGCCAGGACCCTCTGTTGGACAGTGTCAGCATTTCGGGTCATATCTTCAATGAACTGCAGAGCCCTTGCGGTCTTCTCATCACATGCATGATAAGCGGATGATGAAAACTCAGAATTAATGGCCATCACGAAAGCTAATTAAAGGGACGGAAGAGGGATTGTTGTGTAAGTTTGGCTAGCTATAGAGGTAGCTGAAAATAATTTAAATGGGAGACTGCAAGGAAATTGATGGAAAAGAGTTTGTGAAATAGGAGTATTTATAGTGCTGGGTGCAGGTCATGGCTACGCAAATCAGATGAAGGTATGCAATGTCCGTGAGACAAGGATATATGTTGTAGCTTGTTGAGGAGACATGTGGGACACGAAACAAGTAAGGTTGGGGCATGTGTGGCCGACATGTGGGGCCAGATCGTAGCCATGTCAGCAATAAGTTGTCTAAGCCTTTTTGTCAGCTGAACCACGCGGCGATTTTTGTTGGTCTCCGAAAGTGATGGCTACCGGCTTGAAGCTGAACTTGTCAACGCTGGAGAAATACTCAGCGAGATTATTACACTAACCAACAGAGGGACGAGTTCATCTTCAAGCCGAGTATTTTAGTGTTGGTCCGAGGACTTTTTTAGTCCGCTCCACCTACCTTGCAGGCTAAACGAGCCTAGTCCGTGGATTTACGGACCAGTCCACCTAACCAGTATAAAAAAAATGTTTTAGTCCAATTGTTTAGGCCAGTCCATGGACCAACACTAAAACGTCCAAGCCCAACCCAAGGGACGTTTACTCGTTTAGTGGCCCAAAAGTGGAAGACACTAGGGTTTTAAGTCTTCACTCTTCACTCTTCAGTCTCTTCAAGACTGGTACAGCCGTAGTGTAGCACCATCAACTCACCCACTTTGCTCTCTCTCAACTCGCGGGGCGGACCTCTGCCTTCGGATCTTGACCGCCGGCTTGCTGCCTCTCTCAAGTCCCAACTCGTGGCCTCGCTGTCTTTGTCAACTTGTGGCGTGGCCTCATCACCCCTCAGATCTCCGCTGTCGCGGCCTCGCCCCTCATATCACCTCCGCCGGGTTGTTGCCTCTCTCAAGTCTCAACTGGTGGCCTCGCCCCTCAGATCTCCGCCGCCGAAGCCACAAACAGAAAATTCATTTTTTAAAGTTGATTAACACTTCACATGTACTAGAGTTCTACTTCTCCCCTCTTTCTAAGTGGCAGCTATTGAATAATGATGCCCTTTGTTGCAATATTTTTGTTATATTTGTTGGTGTTGATCATCAGAGTGAAATTATCCTAATTTATTGTTAAATCTGTCTGTGAGTTTTTGTTGATTCTGGAAAACAATAAAAATATTTTAAATTTGTGCTTCACATTATAGAGGTTTTTGTCCATGTAATTTCCTGATTTTCCTTTTTACATTTTTGAGTTAGGTTGGTCAGCGGGCTAGTTCGCGGACTTGCGAGCATAGGTAGGGCGGACGCGGATTAGGCAAAAGGCTAGTCCATTTATTTTGCGGACCGGACCGGTCTATATACCCAGCTCTAACTATAACTCATTCTTGCTCTTCTACGAAGTCAGAAGTTGTGTTGGAATTCGAAATAAGGACTTGGAATCATATCATAAGGGCATGATAGTTGAATATATATGAGGCATGCGTTTTCAAGATTACTCGGTGAAGACTTCAGAGGTGAATCTTAGCATTATCTAATTATAGCAAAATAATAAGAATGATAGTCCATGTTTATTTTCAAATGATATGATAGTTTCATATTATGGAAAGAGGATCAGCATTATTACATACACAGAAAAATACTCTAAAAAATTTTCACATAAATTCTACAACTAAATAAATTATCACAAAATTTTTCACTCATTCAAAACGTATTGTGAATATGCGATAAATTTTCTAGATCAATGATCTATTGAATGGTATTAGATCAATTGAGAAGGGGGGATTTGAATAAAGTGATATTTTAAAAAAAAAATTCATGCATACTTAGCAAACTGTAAGAATGTTCAGTAAAAAATCTACCAAATATTCAGGAGATTTCGTGTAGCAGTTTTATAGGATTTTTTTTTACCAAAGATTGAGGTATAATATTGGATGTGTAGATTTATGTTTAAAGTTCAGCTTCAGCAAGTTGAAAGTATATGCATGTCAATTAAGAGGATTGAAACTTGTTAGGAGTAATTATTGGCACCAAATTTCACTAAGTGTCGGATTGTCGAATTGACGTTTAACTTTGGCAGCCTAAAAGTTAGTCAAAAGCCTGTTGTGGGAAGAATTGACAAAACATCTAGTTTGTCAGACAATATGATGACATATAGAAGAGTCCAGCTGTGATAAAGCTTGGATATCTAAATTTGACAACTCTGCATTGTCAAAATGTTTCTATTCGACATTGTTAAAGTTCTTCTATTTGGCTTTTGACAAGTCAAAGTTAAAGTTTGTCATTCTTCTATTCAACTTTTGACAAGATGAAGTCGAAGTTTGTTATTTGGGACTTAATGTTTCAAAGCTAATTGGAGGGTAAGAATGACAAATCTTCACTGTAGAGGTTCGACAAGTCGAAGTGGGGGTTTGTTACTAGAAGACTTAGAGAAATTTTGAAGATGTTGAAGATACTGTCAGATAATTGCTTCACATGTGTTCATCAAATGGTGGTTATCGACGGTTACCAGTGGTTATTGATAGAAGGGTGACAAGAACGTGGCAAAATAGTGGCAGAGGACAAATAACAAAGAAAATAACTGTCAAAGCCACGTGGACAACATCCAAGGGCAATCAGAAGACAAGTGTAAAAATTCTAGAGTCCTAGGTTGTCTATAAATACTAGTTCTATACACATTGTAAGGGATTGGAATTTTCACTCACACACTCACTCTAAAAACGTCTCCAATGACTACATAGAGTCCAGAGTTGACTGAGTAATGTTCTCAACCCTCTCTTTTGTTTTTCTAGGATTAGATTTCCTTTTAAGTTCTTTGCATTTCTTTACATTTCCTGTACTTTATTTCCAGTTTGTCAATCAATTTGCATTCTACATTTCTTCTTCTCCCTTAATCTGTCAAAACATCTCATTTACACTGTCACAACACAAATCACGTTACAATCATCTCACATTCCATCTTTATTCATAAAACTTCATTTGACACTGGATTCTTCTTTTGGTGAAGAACCCAAGAGGAGTAGCTTTTCGCTCCCCGAATTGAGATCTTGAAAAGCAAAGGCTGTCATCTAAACTCTTGAAGTTTGTCGATATACGCCTTGTTTAGAGCAATTTGGCCTCCTGCACAAGGAAATTGTCAATTACTTGTTGTTGACAATATAAGTGCCAAAATCTGCAATAAACAAATTGGCACACCTAGTGGGACACACTGTTTAAAAAGAAATAAAATCATGTCAAACAAAGTATATGCACTTGCGTAGTGGCACTATAGTGTCAAATATGTCAAGAGCATCGTCTTCATCAGAAGACGGACGAAATGAGGGAGAAAATAATCCCCCTAATACTTTAGACCCTGTCTTGATTCCAGTTAGTCAGACAAATGAAAATATGTCCCAGATGAATGTGGCTACTACCACTACAATGTGGCCTCCATATGGCCTTCCTCCAGGATATGTACCCCCAGGGTATATACCTTCCACATTGCCAAACATGGGGAATCCACCAAACACGGGGAATCCATCAAATGGTGGTAATAGTAGTGTATTTAATAATGTGTACTCACATAATCCTCTGTTTCAAAGTCAAACTATGCCAATCATGTCTAGTTTGCCACAATTTGATACACATTTGCCACAGTTTGATTTTGTCAGCCCTCCATTGGTGGGCCCTTTTATGGTTGGAATGGGGAATATGTCTTTGACAAACCCAACTACTACAAGACAACAAAAAATAGGCCCAATTTTCCCTGATATACCTAGAGCAGGTGTGACAGGGACTCCTACAAACACGGTCGACTCAATGGCTGTGTTTAGACAACAAATTGACGAGAGTCATCACGATCTTGTCAATATGTTAACCCAACAAATGGCGATAGTATTGATGCCTTTGATTGAGACAAATAGTACAAGATTCGAGTAATTGACTCGACAAATGGGACGAATGGCCCAAGCCATCACTTTGGATGACAATCCAAATGATCCCTATGATCAAATCAATAATCAACCTCCAAATGAAAATGATCACGTTGACCCAATTGCCAATCTAGTCCGTCGAGGACAAGATGCTGACAATGAAGTTCAAAGAGGTTAGACAACAAAATATAGGGGGGCATCATCAGCATCAACATCATAATGCGTATCAAATTCAAAATATTCAACAAAATCAAAACATCACATGTGCTGTCGAAACTGTTCTGAACAGATTCGGCTTTAATGTTGGCTTTGCCAATCAACCTCTGTTAATGTCTGCATTCCCAAATTACATTCAACAGGTCAAAGTGCCTAGAGGTTGGAAGATTCCCAAATCCTTGACAAAATTCTCTGGTGAGAATGGGGAGTCAACTGTCGAGCACATTGCTCGATATACCATTGAGATAGGGGAAATGACATCAAGCGAACACTTAAAAATGTGTGTTTTTACCCTCATCTTTGACAAGAAATGCTTTCACATGGTTTTCAAATTTGAGACCCAACTCTATTTTGACATGGACTCAACTAGAAAGCAATTTTCACAGTCAATTCTTTCGAGGTGATACCAAAGTAAGCTTAACTGATTTATTCTCTATTTGACGTTTCACGGAGAAACTGTCGATGATTATTTAGTCAGATTCAGGAGTGCTAGAAATAGATGTTTTACTCCTATACTAGAGTCTAAGATTGTCAAAATGGCTATCAACGGTTTAGATTTTGATATTAGGAAGAAACTCATCAATCTTCAATTCATAGACCTAGGCCAATTGGCAGAGAAAGTTCATCAAATTGAACAATTAAAAAGAGAAAATGAAAGAATGAGAAAGAAAACACTTCGTCGCAAAAAGGTAGCTCATGTCGAGGTCGACCAATTTGACGATGAGGTCGAGGTTGATGGTGACAAAGTTAACGTGGCTGAATTGAAATCAGGGCCTACTTATGTTTGTCAGTCTTTGAGACCTGCTAGAAATAAAGAGAAGATGCCATCATCAAAAATTTATTCTTTCGACATTACTAATGTAACCCCCCGATTTTTTGTTAGAGTGAAAATAACCAAAATGCCCTTGAGGTCATTTTCGTCCCGGAATTCAAGGAAAGCCGATCTGACAGTCCTCGAAGGGCAAACTCAATGTTAGATGGGGATTAGATGATTCGTGTACCTTTCCGGGATCGAAAATCTCGTTTTTCGAGTTTTCGGGTCAAAATGACCAAAATACCCGTATGGTGTTTGACCCGTTTGCAAGTGCCAGATGAACCCGAAACTTCTTCAGATGGTTTTAAAAGGAATTTTTATGTAGTCTGTGACTTTAGTTTTAGTCCCGGAGGTCCCGGGTAAAATTAGTACAAAATTATGATTTTGCCCCTAGCTTTGTGTTTTTGAGCTTAATCGCGTGATTAAGCAAACCTAAACAATATTAGGCTCTAATAAAAAATTAATTAATTTTCATAATTAATATAGAGTCAAAATAATTTATTAAAATTGATTAAAACCTAAGAATGCTTAATTTCAACTTAAAATCTTATTTTAAATTCAAGATTCCTAGTCATGAAATCTTGAATAGTATTTTCTCTCTTCAATTCCTTAAATCGTGGAATTGTGTTTTCAATTGTTTATTCACAAATGAATTTTAAATTCTCTAATGATGTATGAGCACTCCTAACCTTGTCATAGAATTCCTAAACCTCATTCTTAGTTACCTAAACTTATGCTTAATGATTCCTAACCTTGCACCTAAACTAATCTGCACTTAAACCTATCATTAACACACAATTACATGAACAACTCTTCCTCCCCCTTGCTGCATCAGTTCTGGATGAAGCCATACCCTCCCATTTTCCATCACATGTGTGAATTTCTACACTCAAAGAACCATGCTTCCACCTCACCTCAAACCATACTTTGAGTTATAAACTCCATGCTTTCATCCATGCTTCATATGACCACTTCTAGAAGACTTTTTCTCTCATTTTTATGGCTCAAAAGCTGCCAGCCCTCCTTGCTTTTTAGAAGGATTATTTTATTTCAAATTTGAAGGAAAATCACCTCAAAACACCATGCTTCAAGCCATACCTTGCACCATGCCTTTCATACCTTCAACAATGCCTTGAATGACAATGTGTAAAAGATACTTCTTCTCTCCAAGGCCACATGAACTCACAGCCAGCACCTCCTCCTCTCATTCCTTGATGCTTCAAATTTCTATAAATACATGTGTTAGAAGAACTTGGTTCCATTTTACACATTTGCTAAGTCTTGGTCTTGAAAGCTTGTCTAGTTTCTTTTCTTTTCTCTCAAAAGAACTCTTGAGTTCTTTGCATCTTATCTTCTTCATCTTCATCATCTCCTTCAAAGAACTACACCTTGTAACCTCAAACCACCACCTCATAACCTTAGATTATCCTCTAACCTCTCAAACACTCAACCCCAAACACAACCTCACCCAAAACACGTTTTCACTTCTTTTCCCTTCACAAGACCGAATCATCATCATCATCCTAGGAGGTGTTGCTCATCTTATTTTTGTCTTCAAGTTCAAGCTTTCATCTTCACCACTTGGTAGGAGTTGTTTTCTAAACTTTGTTCTACTTGAAAATGTATTCTTCTCTAGCTTTCTCTTGGTTTCTTTTTGAAACTTCCCTTGGTTTTCTTTTTCTTTGTTTTCGGCCATGAGGCCTTGTTGTGACCATGATAGCTTGATGATGAGTGTTCTTAGATGATGACCTCGTGTTCATCTCAAAGGAACCTCTAAAGCTTGAGTTTTGTTCTTAATCTAGCAAAGTGTTGGTTTTTCTTTTCCTTTCCTTTTCTTGAATGATTTTGGCCTCAAGGAGCTTTCCTTTAAAAACTTTGTTAAACTTTCAAAGTGTTCTTATATTTATTTCATCTCTAGAAATAATGTCACTTTGGTTCTTACTTCCTCAAAGTTTTGTTTTCTCTTAAAAGTTTGCTTCTTTGAGCTTGATGATGATGTTCAAGAACCATATAGTTCCTTTGAGAACTTGGTTCAAGAACTCTAAAGCTCTCTTTATTGATGAGATAAGTGTTAGGTTATGATGGATTTTAAAGTCTTGTAAGAGCTCTAGTTAAGACTAAAATAAACCTTGCATTCATATTTATGTTTATGCTTTGCACATCATGTTTATTTTCCTTGCTATCACTAAATATCAAGAATAATAAATGAACTTGCATCATCATATTTATATTTCAAGCTTTGCATTATCATGTTTATATTTTCAAGTCCTCACCTAAATATCAAAGATAATAACAAGTTGCATCTCATGTTTATTTTATGCTCTCACTTTATTTTCTAATAAAAGCTAAAATATGTGCATGAGCATGTTTAAGTTTATGTCATCACCTAAGAGAACCTAGAGCTCAAAGACTTGCCCATTATTATCTCAAACAAAGGTTTGAAAAATATATGTTCTTTAATCCTTGATTTTTTCGGCCTTAAGAGGTCTTATTTGCTACAAGTACTAAAATCTATGTTTCATAATTTTTCTAAGCTTATATGAGTTCAAGAGATGATTAGAACAAAGTTTTATGATTTTAAAACCTCTTGAGATTAATTTAAATTAGCCACTGCCTTCAAAAGTATTTTGATGATTTTAGTTGATAAAAATGTTTACTAATTAGTTTTAAAAGTTTTAGAAAGGTTCCAAGAGAAACTAGCATTTTATGTGTTCTAGAAATCAAGTTTTATGCCTTGTTTGTTGGAGATGCTTTCGGTTCTGCCTTGCTATGAATGCTCACTATTTTGTGTTGTTTCAATGATGATAATATGAGTATGTTCATGTATAATTGATGCTAAACTTCATATGTGAAAGATAAGACAAGTTAGTAACTAGAAAAGAATTAATTTGAGACTTTTAGTTCCCTTAGAAAAGTATTTTTCTGGATTCTGTCCAGCAAGGTTTAGAATTGATAATCATGGTTTATAATTAGTTTAAATGTGTAGGAACTACTCATAATTGGTTTAGGACTTGATCTTGATGCCTTAGGAGCAAACCGAACTTAGAAATGATTAATGTTGTGACTCCTAGGTACTCGTAGAGTATAAATTATAGATTCTGCACTCTTGAGATTTAGAAATATTTATGATCATAGAATTGAGTGAGGAATACTTAGATATGAGCCTATAGGTACTCGAGAGCTTAAGTTTTGATCTGATACAACTTAGATTTGAGTTAAGGGACCTCAAAGGTCAAAGCATAAGACATTAAGAAATCTTATGTGCTACGATGTTTATCCATGTAAGAATGTTCTGTTTGAAGTACATGTTATGATGTTGTGATGCATGAGCTTTATCTATGTGAGTATGGTGTTGTGATGCATAAGCTTTATCTATGCAAGTATGATGTTGTGATGCATGAGCTTTATCTATGAAAGTACGATATTGTGATGAATGAGCTATGATGAAGTGAATCTTTGAAATGTTATGTCTATTATGTTATTGAGAGATTGAATGAGAGAGGATATGTACCCCTTGTAACACCCTAAATCTTAACCTAAGACTACTAGTATGTACTTAGATTAATCTTTAGAATATTACCTCTTGGTCTCATCTTTTACTTAGAAAATACTTAGCGAAAATATGGGTAAAATTTTTCTTTTTAGAATTAAAATCAAAGTGAGAGCCACGCACGAATCTTTAAAAGAAAGCATAACGAAACATATAAGCAAAGCGTAAAGAAACACATCATATCATGGAAACATCATCTGAAACATAGATATATATATATATATAATGTGCCTACCCAAAAGGGCAGGACTATTCGATACATCGGGAAACGGAATACAACTGAAGAACAAATACAAGGAAAACAAATACAGGGAAATCATAAAAACAACACCCATACCCATGTGCACCTAGAGTAGACAACCTCATATACAAAAGAAGGTTTGTCCTCAACCATGTGACGTGTGTGCACTAGCTACTACCCGTCCCATGCGCCTACTCCTGCTGGTCCGAGTACTGAGGGGTGGAATCAATCCACTGGCGGATCTCGGCGGGAGTGGTCGTACGGATCATCGGAGCGTGTCCACCGCGGCGAGGGCGCATGGATGGCCGACGAGCCAACCTCGGCTGAACCACTGTCTCCTCACTCCCAGCTCTCATTAGTGGAGGAGCGGGATTGGAGCTCCAACTGTACATAAGTGATGGCGGGTCCTTGGATGGGTCCGTCTCCGAGTACTGGGTGCAAGGCACGTACTTCGGGTAGTCGCGCATCGCCGACGCCTCGGCTGCATGCGGAGAATCTGCTCATCACGTGGTCTAGCTCGCTCAAAAATCCCGTTATGGCGGTAAGGAGCAGTCGGGGTAAAACGGTAACTCGGGACTGGGTGTGCGAAGGGTCGTCCCATAAACATGAACACTCTAACTGTGCAGCGACCCTCAAAATGGTATGACCCGAGTGCCGGGTCATGGTGCAGCTCCCATACCGGGGTGTCGATGAAGAGTACGAATGTCGCCATCTGAAGATATGACGGAAGAAAAGAGAGAGGGAATGAGAATCTTTCTAAAAGAATTCTCAGTAGGGTTATCCCTACCTAGGTGACATCGTCACATCCTCAGGAACCTTGGGTTTTATTTCTAAAAAGGTGTGCATGCATATAAACTTCTTTTAAGCTAGTTTTCTAAAGTATTATTTATCCAAGGTCCGTCATATTTTACAATGCGTCTTATAACTAAGCATGAAATATACTAATGATATGAATGCATCATAAAGGTAAACCAAACAATAGAATAACTAAGAAACATTATAACATTGGCATAAGGTGATAGGTATAGCACATGTGACATTTTAAACTTTAACTTTCATCTCATGGGGCCACCCTAAAATATCTCTAGGTTATGAGCTCATACCTTAACTAGTCGTCACTAGTTCTTACTTATCCTATGATAAGCGTAACATATACATAATCCTGACTTAATAGTGCGGGCTAGGGGGCAATTAAGGATCACCTCTCTTAGGGTCATTTCCTTGTTGAAACGCTCTACTAGCAACTAGTGCATCGTAGTATTGTCTGCTTTGGCAAGCTCTATGTCAATACCCTCACAGATTTGTTTTCTTGGGGGTGCTCGGCTAAACCGGTGTCACCCAAGAAGGCATCTCAGTGTTGTGTCACATTTAAGTTCTCATAAAGTGTTAATTCATAGATACATCATTATTCATCACATAAATCTTTTTCATAGCATATACATCATCACATGAAACTTCTTCATAGTGTATACATAAAACTATAGCATATACATTATCACATAATCACACCTTCGACAATCATTCATACAAACTCACAAGCCTATTATGTTATAAACCCATAGTATGTTATGCTTTGGTTCTTTTGAGTCTTAAACTTGTAAACTAATTGTTCTAGTATTATTTTTAACCTCTCACACACTTATAGGTTCACAACTAATAAGTTTTACTAATTTTTATGCTCAAGGACTTATCCAAACAGCACTATGCAGATTTGGATAGCTTTATGTTTGTGTGATTACGAGGTTCTAGAAATTACGGTTTAGACCCTTAAAGTCCTTAACTCACATTCTAAGTTATCGATCATCAAAACCTAGTCTCTTGGAAACCTATGAGGTGATAACTAAGTATTTCTCACCTCACACTATAGTCAAGAACATCTTTAAACCTCAAGGATGCAGAATTTGAAATCCCAACTTTACGGGTACCTAGAAGTCACAACAATGACCCTTTCAAAGTTCGGTTTGCTCCTAAGTCTTCAAGATTAAGTCCTAAACCAATTATGAGTCATTCCTACACATTTAAACTAATTTAAAACCATGATTATTAAATATAATCCTTGCTGGACAGAATCCAGAAAATTACATAATTAAAGGATCTAGAATTCTTAAATTAATTCTTTTCTAGTTCCTAACTTATCCTATCTTTCACATGTGAGTCTTAACATTATTTTTACTCAAACATAGGCACATTATCATCATTAAAACAGCACATACAGTGGCAGTAAAGAGCAAGGAAGAACCGAAAATATACTTCTCCATAAAAGGCATAAAACATAATTTCTAAAGCTCATAAAATACTAGTTTCTCTTGGAACCATTTTAGAACTTTCAAAACTTGTTTATAAACACTTTTATCCTTTTAAAATCAGAAGAATACTTAAGAGGGCAGTGGCTAAATTATTTTTATCTCAAGAGATCCTAAATTCGTAAAACTTAGTTCTACATATTCCTTATACTCACATAAGCTTAGATAAATTATAAAACATAGTTTTTAATACTTAGAAACACCAAAGCCCCTTAGGGCCGAAATGGGAACCACAAGAAATAAATATCTTTAGACCTTTGTTGAGACAACAATGGGCAAGTCTTTAAGCTCTAGGTTCATTTAGGTGATGACATAAAAATAAACATGCTCATGCACTCATTTTAGGTTCCATTAGAAAGTAAAGTGATAGCACAAAGTAAATATGAATGCAACTCATTTATTATCTTGGTATTAAGCGAGAACTTGAGATATAAACATGATAATGCATAGCTTGAAATATAAACATGATAATGCAAGGTTCACTTATTATCTTGAAACTTAGTGATAGCAAGGAAGTAAACATGATATGCAAAGCATAAAGTAAACGTGATGCAAGGTTCATTTTATGGTTAACTAGAGCTCATTCAAGACTTTAACAAGATAACAACCCAATATAATATCTCAAAGATCACAACCCAAAAACCGAAAGTCATACAAAAGAGAAAGAAAGTGAAACTACGTCAAGTTCTTTATTAAATACCCAAAACCCCTATCTAGAGAAAAAAAAATCTCTAGAACATGCCGGCCAACTTTAAGGTTGACAAGGGTAGGCTTGGGCTTTTAGAAATTCTTAGATTAATTTTCTTAAGTTGGAAAACCATGTGAGCTAGATAACATATAGATGAAGTTATAAGAAAAGGAAAACTCAAGCTTTAGAGGTTTCTTTGAGATGAACACAATGTCATCATCTAGAAACTCTCATCATCAAGCTATCATGCTCATAACAAGGCCTAGAGGCCGAAATGAAAAGAAAAGGAAAAACAAAGGAAAGTTCAAAAAGAATCCAAGAGGAAACTAGAGAAAAACACTTTCTTGAGCAAAACAAAGTTTGAAAACAAATCCCTACCTTGTAATGAAGGTAAAAGCTTGGACTTGAAGATGAAATGAGATGAGCAACCCCTCCTAGGATGGTGGTGATGATTTGGCCAAAGAGGAAGGAAAAGAAAGGAAATGTGTTTTGGGTGAAGTTGTGTTTGAGGTGTGGTTTTTGAGAGGTTTGATGATGGTTCAAGGCTTTGGGGTGATGTTTGATAGTTGAGAGATGATGATGAGATGAAGAGATGAAGATGAAAAGAAAGGAAGAACACTTTTGAAACTTTGAGAGAAAAGAAAAACTTAGCAAGACAACTCTAAAACTCTAAACTTAGCAAATGCTTCAAGGTGCAACAAGGCTATCACAAGCATCCTATTTATAGAAAAACAAAGCCATGGAGCTCACCAAAGGGAGGAGTGGCCGTGTGGTATTGGAGGGAAAAGGGAGAGGAAAATATCTCTTACACAAGGTCATTCAAGCATGGTTTGAAGTATGGAAGCTATGCTACAAAGTATGGTTTGATGTGAGTTAATTTCCTATCAAATTTTTATGAAATTAGGCTTCTAGAAACAATGCATGGCTGGAACTTTTCCAGCCACAATTAAATGGAGAAAATGAGCTATTTTAATTGGTTATTTACTTGGAAAATCAAGCTTGATTGAAAGTTATGACAAGGTATAGTGTATGTGACTTGAGGTATAGCCTTGGAGTGTTGAAAAATTGAACATGTGATGCATAATGGGGAGGGTGAGGCTTCGGCCAGGGCTGGACAGCAGAGTGGGGGTGAGTTTTGACCATTTAATTGGGTGTTAATGGTAGGTTTAGATGTGTATTAGCTTAGGTACAAGGTTAGGAATGATTAAGCTTAAGTTTAGGTAACTAAGAATGTGATTTAGGGAGTTTATGACAAGTTTAGGAGTGCTCATACATCATTAGAGAATTTTAAACTCATTTATGAATAAACAATGTGTAACACAATTCCATGATTTAAGGAATTGGAAAGAGAAAACACTATTCAAGATTCTATGACTAGGTGTCTTGAAATTAAAATATGATTTTAGGTTGTAATTAAGCACTTTTTGGTTCTAATCAACTTTAATAAATTATTTTAACTCAAGATTAATTAAGGAAATTAATTAACCTTCGATTGGAGCCTAATATTGCTTAGGTTTGCTTAATCACACGATTAAGCGTAAAAACACGAAACTAGGGGCAAAATCGTAATTTTGCACTAATTTTGCCCGAGACTTCTAAAATTAAAACTGAGGTCATAGAATACATAAAAATGCCTTTTAAAACCATCTGGAGAAGTTTCGGGTTCATCCGGCATTTGCAAACGGGTAAAACATCGCAGGGGCGTTTTGGTCATTTGGACCCGAAAACTCGAAAAATGAGATTTTCGATCCCGGGAAGGTACACAGGTCATCTAATCCCCTTTCAACATTGTGTTTGCCCTTCGAGTACTACCAGACCGATTTTCCTCGAATTCCGGGTGAAAATGACCTCATGGGCATTTTGGTCATTTTCATTCTAACAGAAAAATCGGGGCGTTACACCCCTTCTTTTGCCCTTTAAGAAATCTAGTGAAAACTAATTAGGTTTGAGCTCATTTAGGAAATTATGGGTGTGTTTGGTTGGATTTGGGTGTATTTGGTTGGACTTGGTAATGAGAATAATTTGGTGATGCATATAATTTTTGATGATGTGTATAAATATAGTTGAGCTCATTCCTAGGCGATAGGGTGTGTTTGGTTGGATTCGGTGATGCATATAAATATCACCGGGCACGGTGTTTACAGTTGGTTTTGGTGATGCGAAAAGAAGGTGGTCTTTGAGAGGAAGAGCTTAAGAGTTTGGGGATGTGAGAAACGAGATGCGATGTCTCTTTTCAAGTCACGTAGTCATGAATAAAGAAAGAGTTTTATATGCCTTTCATCCCACTTGTATGCTTCATGATGTTATGTTTTGTTGACTTATATGCTTAAGTATTGCCATGCATTCATGCTCTATTATGTTGCATTCATGACATTAAGATGCATGCTAAAAGGAATGGACCTTGAATAATTAGTTTCATAAACCCTAATAATGAATCTAGTATGCATGTACACCTTTTATAAATAAAACCAAGGTTCCTGGGGATGTGAACGATGTAACCCTAAATAGGAGGTTCCTACTGAGATTCTTTAGTAAGAATTCTCACTCCTTTTTCTTCTTTCTTTGTCTTCCGTCACATCTTCAGAGTTCGATGGCGACATTCGTGGTCTTCATTGACACACCCGTTTGGGAGGTACACTACAACCCGGATCACCGCTCTTATCATTTTAAGGGTTGATGTGTTGTTCGTGTTTTTGTGTACATGGGATGACCTTTTGCTTACCTGGTTTCCAGTTACCAGTTCATTCCTACCGATCCTTATGGCAGCGATGATATGATCTTTGAGCGCACTCGCCCTCGCGATGAGCAGTTGCGTCAAGCTCGTTCGTCTGACTCAGCTGTCTGCGACGACCCGGAGTATGCGCCCCGTTCGAGGAGGTTAAGGGCGGATCCGTCTGAAGATCCACCGATGCATGCCTATCTGGAGAGCTCTGCTCCCTTTTCCCCATTTAGGCGAGATGGGAGCAAGGATATCGTGATGTAGCTGCGCTTGGCGAGGAGAGCCAAGATGTGCTCGCACCAAGGAGCTCACATTCAGCCAGCACGTGTTCACGTTCCACTCCACTGGCCCATTCAGGAGGAGATCGAGCAGTTCCCCGGTTACCTCCTTCCATCACCTGAGGGTCCTCGCCATCCCTAGACCTCATTGGAGAGCTGTTCGAGTACTCGAGTCATCATGAGGATCTCCCCTTCGACAGTATCTTTTGGGAGGAGGTTTGCGATTAGTACTCATAGAAGGAGGGTAAAGTAGTTGGTTCTCATTGTTGTTATTTCATGTACTTTACTGCTTTCCTATTATCTTGCATGTACTCCAAGCTCTGCCCGATTCTATAAGGGCGTGACTATATAAGTACCCTTAACTATTATATTAATGAAGTGTTCTCTTTGTAATGTTAATAATTGATTCTATTGTTATATGCTTTGATTACTGTGTTCATTATCCTTGATATTTGTGCTTTAAGTTTCTGTCTCACGATTAGATAAGAATGCGACTCTCACTTTGGTTTTACATTAAAAAAAAAAAAAATTTACCCATAATTTCCGCTAAGTATTTATTAAAAAGATAAGACTAAGAGGTGATAACCTAATGAGTTCTAGAGAGTTGGGTTAAAAATTAGGGTGTTACAACTAAGGCTGACTAAATTATTTGACATACTTTTGAAAGATAAACAAATAATTCTTCCTGAAGGAAAGAAAATCCCTTCAATTTCAGAATTGAAAGGACAAAAATTTTGTAAATTTCATCAATCGACTGGACATGCTACTAATAGTTGTGTTTGTTCAGGGATTTGATCAAGAAAGCAATTGACGAAGGACGCTTGATATTCGAAGGGAAAGAAAAGACCATGAAAGTGGATACTGACCCTTTTCAAGTCAATTCAAGCTTTGTCGAGCCAGCTTTTCTCGACATCAATGTTGCTGGATTAAGAATGTCAAACCTCGAAGCCGAAAAGAAGTTTTGACGTGACTATGAGCTCGATTTTTTTGAAGACGTCGAACAAATAATCTACCTAAAGGTGGGGGAAGATCTTTTGACATTCCTAATTAAACAAAAGAATAGCAGTCAAGATGTTTCTCTTTGTCCAAGGTGCAGTGCTATATTTGACCCTATTGCAGCTGCGACATATGAGAAGCAAAAGATTGAAAAAATGATTATTGAGAAGGAAAAAAAGAATCTAGAACTGAAGAGAAAAGTAGCAGGTAAGTCAAAATTTGACTTTGGTCCTTTTGACCCTAAGTTTTTAAAACTTGGAACAGGACAAGTTAATTAAAAGATGAAGAATGCCGTGATGATGGATGGAAAGCCTAACAACATGTCAAGTTGAACCCGCGTTCCTCTAGCCAGGGTTGTTCAAAACCAATGGGTCAAGAACGTCCACCTTGAAGATGAGGTTTCATCTTCAAGAAAGAAAAGGAGACCAAGAAGAAGGTATAATCAAGGGTGAATGATAGGTTCTAATCCTTATGTTTGGAGGAGGGTTGACAAAAGGAAAAGTGACAGTCGAACTGCTTCCCAAGTGAGAAAACCGAAGTCCCTTAAGGGTAAAGGTTTCGTTCTTTTAAAAGATATGGTACTAGACAAAAGGTCCAGATCATAAAATTTTTTGAATCAGTTATCCAAGGTTACTGAAAAGCCTTCGACACAAGAAGTGCCAACTGCACATTCTGAAACTGGTCAGAATGACAAGATGGTCTCTGAGTATCATCCCTTATCAAAGGTTGATCAAGATGGTAAAGTGGTGCCGGAATACCACCCACTCACTGAAGAAGACTTGTAGATAAATAATTTTGAAACTTGTTTTGATGATGACTTACATACCATTTTTAACACACATTTGGTTGGAGTTGTTTCTATTTTACTTGCAGAGTATGTTGTCAAGGGGGCATATGCCAAAATGGAAGATGACTGTGAAGATATCATCGTCGAAGATGAACGTGTCTTTGTCTGTGAAGATTTCTGTGGTGATGGAGTTTTTGAGAAACCTGACCAAATGACTAAAGCTCACTTAAGACTTTTGCTCATTAAGGCGATAATCGAAGGAAAGATGATCAATTGAGTGCTGATTGATGGAGGAGCAGCTATTAGTTTGATGCCAAAATGTATGTTGGTCAAATTCGGCAAAAGTACTAAAGATCTGGTGAAAACTAATGTAGCTATGACCGATTATAATGGGAAGTCCTCAGCTGCCAAAGGCATTGTGATGTTAGATGTTAAGGTGGGAAGTGTTAGTTGAAAGACAATGTTTGTCGTTGTCCCATCAAGAGCAAGTTACAATGTTTTTCTCGGTCACGATTGGATTCATGGGTTAGGAGCTGTTCCAACGACCCTGCACTAGAAGCTCATACTTTGGAATCCAGAAAGAGGAATCAAAGAGATTGGAGCTGATAACAGTTTTTGCTACGTCGAGCAATTGCATATGAATTTGAAGATCTACAACAAGAAGATCAAGCCTTTGGAGGTCGAAGCAGAGTTCGACCTAGAAAAAATCGACAAGTGCATTCTTGGAAATGAAGGCTTGAAATTGATACCCAGGACCGAGGTCGAAGCGGTCCTAGATTTGGATTAATTTATGGATTTGTCGAGTCAGATGGCTCATTTGTCGGCCTATATGGTCGAAAAATTTACATGCACTTTTGATAGTGCATTATTAGATTGTATTTATGACCTTGAACCTCTAGGATTTGAGAATGCTTTTGTTTTATCTGACAATCTGAGGAGTAGAAATAGGAATTGTGAAGTGTAGGATCCTTTTGAAGAAATCAACCTAGGCAAAGAGGCCAAAGCAAGACCAACATACATAAGCCAATTGCTACCACAGGATTTCAAAGAAGAATTGGTCGAACTGCTCAAGGAATTCAAGGACTGTTTTGCATGGGAGTATGATGAAATGCTTGGACTTAGTCATCGACTAGTCAAGCATAGATTGCCTCTGAAACCTAACAGCTAACCTGTCAAGCAAGCACCTCGACGATTTGCACCTGAGGTAATGACCAAAATTAAAGAAGAAATTGAGAGGCTGCTCAAAGCCAAATTCATTCGTACAACCAGGTATGTCGATTGGGTTTCTAATATTGTTCATGTGATGAAAAAGAATGGCAAACTAAATAAGGGTATGTATAGATTTTAGATATCTAAATAATGCAACCCCAAAAGATGAGTATCATATGCCCATAGCAGACATGCTAATTGATGCTGCAGCAGGTAATGAGATACTTAGCTTTATGGATGGTTATTCTGGCTACAATAAGATTTTCATTGCTGAAAATGATGTGTCGAAAATAGCATTTAGATGCCCTGGTGCTTTGGGCACTTATGAATGGGTAGTCATACCTTTTGGGCTTAAGAATGCTAGAGTGACATATGAAAGAGCCATGAATACCATTTTTCATGAATTCATTGGCAATTTTATGGAAGTTTATATAGATGATGTGGTTGTCAAGTCTGACAAACGAAAGACACATCTTGAACACTTAAGGAAAGTCTTCGACAGGATGAGAAGGAATGGTTTGAAAATGAACCCCTTGAAATGTGCTTTTGGTGTGACTGCAGGAAATTTTTTAGACTTTTTGGTCCAGAAAAAAGGAATTGTCATTGAACAAAATAAAGCTAAGGCAATATTAGAAGCTTCACCCCTAAGAAACAAGAAACAATTACAATCTTTTCTGGGGAAGGTGAATTTTATGCAACGCTTTATTGCTAACTTGTCTGGCAAAACAAGGATTTCCGCACCTTTGGTTAAGCTCAAAAAAGAAGAGGATTTCATTTGGACTAAAGACCATCAGGAGGCGTTCGACATCATCAAACAATGCTTGACAAACACTCCTATGATGACGTCGCCAAAAGATGGTAGACCTGTTAAACTCTACATTGCCGCCTTTCAAGCAACCATTAGAAGTATGCTGGCACAAGATGATGATAGTGGCAATAAACAAGTTATACACTATCTTAGTAGAGTTTTGATAAATATCGAATCTAGGTATAGTCCTCTAGAAAAATTATGTTTGTCTTTGTATTTCGCTTGCACTAAACTCAAACGCTACCTGATTTCCAGAGAGATTCATGTAATTTCCAAAGTCGACGTAATAAAGTATATGTTTTCATATCCAATTTTGCATGGTTGAATTGGTAACTGGATGCTCCCTTTGACCGAATTCACAATTAAATACGTACCAACCAAGGCTGTCAAAGGACAAATATTAGTTGATTTTTTGGTCAATCATCCTTGTGATGAAGTAGACAAATCAGTTGTGAATTACGTCGGTATAACCCCTTGGAAATTATACGTTGATGGTTCAAAACATTGTTGAGGTTCAGGGGTTAGTGTAATGTTGGTTTCTCCATATCATATTCCCACCAAGTTCATGTTTGAGCTGAAGTTCCTATGTTTGAATAATGAGGTGGAATATGAAGCTTTAAATATTGGTCTCGACATGTTGTTAGCCAAAGGAGTAAAAAATGTCGAAGTTATTGGTGACTGACAGTTAGTCATTAAACAATTGTCAAGAGAATTCAGATGCATTAATCGAAGTCTATTCAAGTATTTTGCGATAGCCGCAAGATTGTTATATGAATTTGACACTGTTATACTTTAACATGTGTCTCGAGACTTGAATTCTGAAGCGAATGAACTTGCCCAGATAGCTTCTAGATACAAAATAAGGCCGTCAACCATGGAGCCATTTATCATAATTAAGCAAATTCTAGTCCCTTTTGACGAACGAGAAGTGTTTGTCATTGATTCTTTAGATGATGGTGACTGGAGAAAGCCAATTGTCAATTACCTAAAGAATCCAAATCAAAGTGTTGATTGAAAATTAAAATATCAATCCTTGAATTATGTTATTCTTGGTGGCACTTTGTTTAAGAAAGGTGTCGAAGGAGATTTATTGTCTTGTCTAGGGGAATCTGAAGCTTATATTGCCTTGGCAGAAGTCCATGAAGGTATTTGTGGTGCTCATCAAGCAGGACAAAAGATGAGATGGTCCCTCCGATGACAAAGGTTATTTTGGCCAACAATGGCCAAAGATTGCATGCAATATGCCAAATCTTGTCGAGTTTGTCAAAAACATGGCAATATGCAGCACGTGCCAACATCGAAGCTACATGCCACTGTCAAACCATGGCCATTGAGAGGATGGGCATTAGATCTTATTGGTCAAATTTACCCTCCTTCATCAAAAGGGCATAAATTCATTCTGGTAGCTGTCCACTATTTTACTAAATGGGTCAAGGCAATTGCATTAAAAGATGTAACCCAAAATGAAATAATTGATTTTATTGAAGAAAGAATCATTTATCGTTTTGGAATTCCTGAAACTTTGACCATAGACCAAGGAACTATGTTCACAGGTCGAAGAGTGCTTGAATATGCCAATACGAGGTCAATTAAAATGGTCACTTCGACTCCTTATTATGCACAAGCTAATGGCCAAGTTGAAGCTGTAAACAAAAGTATTATTGCTTTGATTAAAAAGCACATTGGTCAACAACCTCGAAATTGGCATAATACACTTAAGCAAATTTTATGGGCATATTGTAATTCACCCAAAGGTTCGACAGGGACGAGTCCTTATAAACTTGTCTATGGACATGATGCAGTTCTTCCTGTCGAAATCAATTTGCAATCCGTAAGGGTGTCGAAACAAAATGAATTACCTATTGACGATTATTGGTGTTCTATATTTGACGAGTTAAATCACTTGGAACAAGAACGAATCGTTGCGTTAGAAAGTATGATGCGACAAAAAGAAACTATGGCCAAGTTTTATAATCGTCATGTAAAAGTCAAAAGTTTTGACATTGGAAACTTGGTCTGGAAAGCTATATTTCCATTTGAAAAGCAATCAAGAGTATTTGACAAATGGTCTCCAAGTTGGGAAAGACCTTTTCGAGTTGACAAAACATTTTTTGGTAATGCTTATAGCTTAGTATGTTGACACTGGACAAAGAATAACATCGATCAATGGCAAATATTTAAAAGCATACAAACTAGTATTGTATGAAGTCAAAATAAACAGTTGACAATATGCATATGTTAATCATAAAAGATAAAAGCAACCTATATGTTTGACCAAGCAAGTATTTGTCAAATAAAAAAGGGGGAGCAAAATTGACCAGGCAAGTATATTGTGAAAGGAGAAATAAGCTAAGCATTAGACAGATTGTTAACAGTAAATAAAAAAAAAAAGCTCGATCAAAAGAGTAATTGTCAAGTCATTAACAAAAAGCAAAGCTCGACGCAGCGAGCAGATAAAGATGAAATTAAATCAAGGAAGAAGGCTACGAAGTTTCAATTTTAAGTCTTGTTGGATTTGCAAAACCATCTCCTTGCTTGATTTAGCCTTCTCCAAGTCTAGCTTGGCCTTTGCGAGTCCTTCGGTTGGAGCACTCTTTTCTTTGGATAACTTCTCAAGTCTCTTGTTGAACTTATTCACATCTTGCTTTCCTTCATTCAGAATCTTGGTAAGATTGTTTTTCTTGTAAGTCAAGTCTTGGATCTGATTCTGAAGGTTTTGAATTTCTTCGACCAAAACACCTTCTCAAACTTCTCCCTGATGAAGGCTGTCAATAATCATGGCCTTCTGGTTGTTGATTTTCTCAATATTTTTGTGGGTTGAATTGACAATTTCCAACCCCTTCTGCCGTTGTTCAGTGGCACTCTATATCATGTCACAAATTTCAAAAGATTGAGTAATGAAATTTCAAAGGGAACTCACCAAATACTGATGTTGATTAGGCAGAGTAGCTTGAGATAAAGAAGAGATGGCTTCAATCAGTTTTTGTTTAAGATCGCCATCGTTGAATAAAGAATCGAAGAAATGATTGAGAAGGCTCATGATATTTGAAAGTTGTTTGACGGGCAGATTAATAGTCGAAGGAATAGTTGAAGTTGGAGTAGGATTCTTCAACATCTCAGTTGTGGAGGTAGCAGCATTTTTGACACTCCTGGCTTCAGAGGCAGAATGAGTGCTTTTGACAATAACAGCATCAGAAAGAGCTTGGTTCAAGCTGTTGAGGAAGGTTATATCAAATTCCTCATCATCATCATTATCTTTATTTTGGATCTGAGAAGGAAGAATGATGGTAATAGGCATGACAGCTTCAGCGGCAGTTGTTTCCACAGAAGGCTTGATAGAAACAGGTGTCGATACTGGAACTGGACAGTGATGCTCGATAGCAGGGTTTGTCATGTCATCAATTGTATAATCTTCAATTGATAAACCCCATTTGTTGAAAGTAGTATCATTTAGAGCCTGATCAAGATTAGTGACTACACATTGCTCAGTGTAACGCCCTGATTTTTTGTTAGAGTGAAAATGATCAAAATGCCCCTGAGGTCATTTTTGGCCTGGAATTTGAGGAAAGCCGGTCCGGTAGTACTCGAAGGGCAAACTCAATGTTGGAAGGGGATTAGATGACTTGTGTATCTTTTCGGGATCGAAAATCTCGTTTTTCGAGTTTTCGGATCAAAATGACCAAAACGCCCCTGCGGTGTTTTACCCGTTTGCAAGTGTCGGATGAACCCGAAACTTCTCCAGATGATTTTAAAAGGCATTTTTATGTAGACTGTAACTTTAGTTTTGGTCCCGGAGGTCCCGAGCAAAATTAGTGCAAAATTACGATTTTGCCCCTAGTTTCGTGTTTTTACGCTTAATCGCGTGATTAAGCAAACCTAAGCAATATTAGGCTTTAATCGAAGGTTAATTAATTTTCTTAATTAATCTTGAGTCAAAATAATTTATTAAATTTGATTAAAACTTAAAAGTGCTTAATTACAACTTAAAATCCTATTTTAAATTCAAGACTCTAAGTCATGGAATCTTGAATAGTATTTTCTCTTTCCAATTCCTTAAATCATGGAATTGTATTACACATTGTTTATTCACAAATGAGTTTTTAATTCTCTAATGATGTATAAGCACTCCTAATCTTGTCATAAAATCCTTAAACCTCATTCTTAGTCACCTAAACTTAAGCTTAATTATTCCTAATCTTGTACCTAAACTAATACACACTTAAACCTACCATTAACACACAATTACATGAAACAAATCCTTCTCCCCCATGCTGCCCAGTTTGGCCGAAGCCTCCCCCCTCCATATGCATCACATGTTCAATTTTTCAACACTCCAAAGCCATACCTCAAGTCATAGACACCATGCCTTGTCATACTTTCAATCAAGCTTAATTTTCCAAATGAATAACTAATTAAAATAACCCATTTTTCTCCATTTATTTGTGGCTGAAAAAGTTCTAGCCATGCATTGTTTCTAGAAGCCTAATTTCATTCAAAATTGATAGGAAATTCACTCAAATCAAGCCATACTTTGTATCATACACTCCATACTTCAAACCATGCTTGAATGACCTTGTGTAAGAGATATTTTCTCTTCCTTTCCCTCCCAAACTACACGGCCAGCACCTCCCCCCTTTGAGCTCTCATTTGTTTTTATTTTCTATAAATACCTTGCTTACTTGAGCTTGCAAACACTTTAGTTCATTTGCTAAGTTTCAAGTTTTCTAAGCTTTCTTGAGTTTCTTTCTTTTTCTCCAAAATTTCAAGAGAGTTCTTCTTTTATTTTCATCTTCATCCTCTTCATCCCCTCATCATATAATCATCTCATAACCTTGAAACACCACCCCACCACCTTAGATCATCATACAAACACCTAAACTTCCATTCTCAAACACAAGCTCACCAAGAACACATTTCCTTTCTTTTTCTCTCCACAAGGCCGAAACTATCTAGCCCCAAGGAGGAGCTCATCATCTTGTTTTCCTTTTCAAAAGTTCAAGCTTTTTGTCTCCACTCTAGGTAAGAGTGTTTTTCTAAACTTGTTTTTCTTGTAAAGGAGTTTTTCTCTAGCTTTCTCTTGGATTTCTTTTGAAACTTTTCTTTGGTTCTTTTCTTCCTTCTCATTTCGGCCATGAGGCCATGTTTATGAGCATGATAGCTTGATGATGAGAGTTTCTAGATGATGACCTTGTGTTTATCTCAAAGAAACCTCTAAAGCTTGAGTTTTTCCTTTCCTTTAACTTTATCTATATGATACTTAGCTCCATGGTTTTTCAACTTAAGAAAATTAATCTAAGGATTTCTAAAAGTCCAAGTCTACCCTTGTCAACCTTAAAGTTGGCCGGCACGTTCTAGAGATTTTTCTCTAGATAGGGGTTTTGGGTACTTAATAAAGAACTTGACTTAGTTTCATCCTCCTTTCCTTTTTCTATGAGGTTTCAGTTTTATTTCCTTTTCTTTGAGGTTTTGTTTTGTTTAGAAAGTTTATTTATTTTGAGCTTGATGATGATGTTCAAGAACCTCATAGTTCCTTTGAGAACTTGGTTCAAGAACTCTAAAGCTTTCTTTGTGATGAGATATGTGTTGGGTTGTATCTCTAAAGTCTTGTAAGAGCTCTAGATGAGACTAAAATAAATATTGCATCCATGTTTACTTTTATGCTTTGCACATCATATTTACTTTCCTTGCTATCACTAAGGATCAAGATAATGAATGAACTTGCATTATCATATTTATATTTCAAGCTATGCATTATCATGTTTATATTTCAAGTTCTCACTTAATATCAAGATAATAATGAGTTGCATCTCATATTTATTTTATGCTATCACTTTACTTTATAATGGAACCTAAAATAAGTGCATGAGCATGTTTACTTTTATGTCATCACTTAAATGAACCTAGAGCTCAAAGACTTTCCCATTGTTGTCTCAAACAAAGGTTTAAAAATATTTACTTCCCTTAGCTTATGTTTCGGCCATTAAGGTTTTGTTGCTTTCCAAGTATTGAAAACTATGTTTCATAATTTTTCTAAGCTTTTATGAGTTTAAGGAATGCATAGAACTAAGTTTTACGAATTTAGGACCTCTTGAGACAAAGTTGATTTAGTCACTGCCCTCATAAATATTTTTAAGATTTTAGATGATAAAAATGTTTAGAAATGAGTTTTGAAAGTTTCAAAAGGGTTCCAAGAGAAACTAGTATTTTATGTACTTTAGAAATTGTGTTTGCTGCCTTTAAATGGAGATGTTTGTTTCGGTTCTACCTTGCCTTGTATGACCACTATATGAGCTGTTTTAATGATGATAATATGCTTATGTTGAGTATAATTAATGATAAAACTCATATGTGAAAGATAAGAGAAGTTAGAAACTAGAAAAGAATTAATTTGAGAGTTTTAGATCCCTTAATGTTTGAATTTTTTGGATTCTGTCCAGCAAGGTTTAGTAATGCAAATCATGGTTTTAAATTAGTTTAAATGTGTAGGAATGACTCATAAATGGTTTTGGACTTGATCTTGATGCCTTAGGAACAAACTGGACTTAGAAAGGGTCATTGTTGTGACTCCTAGGTACCCGTAAAGTTAGGATTATGAATTTTGCATCCTTGAGGTTTAGAGATGTTCTTGACCATAGTGTGAGGTGAGAAATACTTAGTTATAACCTTATAAGTTCCTGAGAGATTAGGTTTGATGATTTATAACTTAGAAAGTGAGTTAAGGATCTTAAGGGTCCATGCATAAGACACTAAGAAGTTGTTAATGCTATAATGTGTTATATGATGCAATGATATGATGAGATGTACTTAATGCATGAGAAAATGATTGATGGAAATGTTAAAGTTTATCATAGCATGAGATTTCATGAGAACATATTGTGTGAATTAGCTTGTGGCAGTTTGAAGGAAATTCGGTTTAACAGCTGTTATGCTGCCGAATTTCCGTCAAACCTTAAACGGTTGAAAGAAATGTTTATGAGTACCATATGAGTTGAAAACCCTGGGTGACATCGGTTCAGCTGAGCACCCCTAGGAGATTTTTATGTGACAAAGCACTGAGACGCGCTTTCCTGGGTGACACCGGTTCGGCCGAGCACCCCTAGGGGAAACAAATCCGTGAGGGTATGAGTAGATACAGCCTACCAAAGCAGACAAATTGATGTGGCTTAATGCTCGCAAAACGTTTCAAAGAGGGTATATCCTAAGAGAGGTGATCCCTGCCCCCTACCCGTACTTGCGAGTCGGGATTATTATTATTTATGTTTCGCTTATTTAGATAGTAAGCAAGAGCTAGTGACGACTAGCTGAGGTATGAGCTCATAACCTAGTTATTTTTAGGGTGGCTTATTATGCTAAAGTACCATGATTGATGTCACGAAGTTGAGGAATGATTCACTTGAAAGTTATATGCCCTTATGCCACATGGTTTATGTTTATGTGCTTTGATATGTTGTTTTATATGCTCGAGTATTGACATGCATCCATGATATGATATGTTGCATTCATAATGTCAAGATGCATGCTAAAAGGAATGGACATTGGATAATTAGTTTTGGAAAATCCTAAATTGAATCACATATGCATGATCACTGTTTTATAAATAAACCCAAGGTTCATGAGGATGTGAACGATGTAACCCTAGGGTAGGAGACTCCTATTGAGATTCTTTAGTAAGAATTCTCACTCCTCTCTCTCTCTTCTTTCTCTCGTCACATCTTCAGAGAGCGATGGCGACGTTCGTGGTCTTCGTTGACACACCTACTTGGGAGGTCCACTATGACCCGGACTACGGGTCATATCATTTTGAGGGGTAGTGTACCGTGCGAGTTTTCATGTTCATTGGATGCCCTTTTGCACATCCTGTATAGAGCTACCGTTTCTCCCCGATATCACCTTATGACGACGCGATGGTCTTTGAGCGTTCCCGGACACGAGACGAGAGGATTCTGCGGACGTATACTAGTGGTTCGATACCTCGAGACTGCCAGGACTACGTGCCTCGATCCCCGAGTTCGGAGGACGACCTATCCGAGGACCTGCCGATGCACATGTATAGCGAGAGTTCTGCTCCTACACCTCAGTTCGCACGCGATGTGAGCAAGGAGACTGTTACATAGCCGAGGCTAGCTAGGCAAGCCGAGAGGCGCCCCTACCGAGGAGCTCACGCTCAGTCTTCACGTGTTCCCACTCCCTCTTTGCTCAAGGCCCATGGATCGGTTACACTCCACCGTTTCCCGGATTTCAGTAGTTGACATCGTAGGGGAGGCTTAGTGCACACACCACGTGTAGAATGGATAAACCTTCTTTTGTTTTTGAGGTTATCCACCATAGATGCACTCGGGTAGTTATGGTTTATTTCTGCTGCTTTACAAGCTCTGCCCGTCTCCATGAGGGTATGACTACTTATGTACTCTAATTAAGTTATTAATGGAATGTTTCCTTTGTTATCATGAGTGCTGTTCTTTGGTTATGTGCTTTACTTTATGATTTCTAATGACTGATACGCGTGCTTTATATTTTTGTCGATCGACTAGTTAAGTTCGTGGCTCTCACTTTGATTTATGTTTTCAAAAAAAAAAATTTACCCGTAATTTCTTATAAGTATTTTATTAAAATGATGAGACTAAGGAGTAATAGCCTAATTTTTAACCTAATGTATTCTAGAGAGTTGGGTTAAAAATTAGGGTGTTACACTCAGAGTGAGCGTGCTAAAAAAAAAAAATCAATCTACACATTTGACAATGCAATATAATTGACAATGATAGTAGATGAAACATACCTTCTGAATAGGGGAACTGGAAAAATCTCCCTCTTCATCATCACCAATTTCAACCAGATTTTGAGGTTGGCCTTTGACCGAAGAGGATTCACTTCGTCGAAGAGCAGTAGGCTAAAATATTAGAAATACAAGGTTAGATGCATTGACAAAATACATATGCATAAATATTTACAACTCACCTTGTCGGATAGTGTACGAGAGGGAGTTGAGGACTTGGAAGGAAGAATCGATCGGATGACCTTCGAAGCCTTAGAAGTCTTTGGCATTTTGTCCTTTTTAGCTGATGTCCCAATTTTGACTGATGAGTTTTTTGTTTTTGGCTTAGGCTTGGAAGTGGTCGCTTTCCTTTTTCGACCTTGAAGTTTTGCCTCCTCTTCTATATATATATATATATATATATAAAGGGAGAGGCAAGGAAGGGTTAGTCACATATCTTGATGAGAAGCCATAATAACTAACAGAATGATTACCTTGTTCGACTTCTTCTTTTTGTTCCTATGGCAAAGCATTAGAAGAGTAAGTCAGAATGCACTTTTTGATTGCATCTAGGTCGACATGGAGGGCGCCATAATAGTCACGCCACCAATTGACAAATGATACACTTGGAAGGAAACTAGGATCAATGGCTATTGGGGAGTAAACATCTCTTCTTGACTCATTATCCGATAGCCAATGGTCTACTTCTTTGAGAGATGAGGCTTCAGAATGGCATAGTTGTTCATTGGGGTCGAGTGTAAATGGCACTGGAATGGTTTAAGAAAATCCGAATTGTCGTACCACAAAGTTAGGGGCATGGAGGACAACACCTAAAGTGTTTGAGCCTAGCAAACCTGAAGGTATGACTTGGGAACATAAAAAGTTGGACCAAATAGCATCACTGCGGTCCTATCCAGCCTCTGTGCCTCAAATAAGACCATAAATGAACCAAGGAGGACCAAGGTGTCGTTTGGGAAAAGGTGACAAATTTAGCTGGTCAAAGTTGGAGAAGGAGGCTTCATGGAAACATTTGAAAAAATGCCAGAATTCTTCAAAAGGTTTGGAATTTTTGGGTTTGTCACGAAATAAAAAACAAAGTCGAGGTCCTTCGCAACCTTGATGAATAATGGCAGAGGGTGAATAACTCAACTGAGGTTTGAAGATAGCATTTAACCATAGTTGAAGTAGCCACAAGGGGCCTCCTGGGTTAAGAGATTCATTGTTGCCAATTTGGGTAACAAAATAGTAAAGTTCATCATAGAGATGTGCTAAAAGAAGTTTGGCAAGACAAAGTCTATTGCCTTGGTGCAATAACATTGCCAGAGGAAGGTACATGGCTTGCATCTTAACACTCTTAGAATAGAATACAATCGAATTGAGCCAATAATAAAGAAATGCAACATGTTCACTATCACTCATTGGGCCAATTCGACTATTATTTTCAACAAAGGCGGTATAAGACATGTCGGACAAATTCAAAGAATTCTTTGAAGGATCTCGAGGTTCCATATTTGGAAGAATATCAATCCATGTTGGTCAAAGACCTGTGATGGCTGCTATCTCAAACAATGTTGGGCCTATCATGCCATAAGGAGGTTTAAAAGAATTTGTGGTTGAGTTCCAGAAATAAATGGCAGATCCTAACATGCTGTTGTTAAACTTGAAAGGGTATTTAGCTATTTGGAGAAGGTAAAAAATGCCTATATGTTTCCAGGAAGTAGCTTTTGTAGCTTCTATTCTTTTAAACCATTCAAGGAATGGTTTAGAATTTTTGGGCTGATTTCTAAACAATCTAGAATTGGAATTGAAATACCTACAGTACAGTTGAGGGCGGCTAGCTAAAATCTCTTGGGGTTTAGAAGATAGGTATAGATGCCTCTTTTGTTAGCTTGCCTCTGGGTTAATATAAGGCCGATATAAGCATGAGTATTTGGACCTATGGAGAAGGGGAGGAGTACCTGGGAAATGAGTTTGGATGAATTCTTCGGATCTGGACCCATGGAGAAGCCTTCATTCTGATCGATGATAGGTGTTTGAACTACAACCACCAACTGAGGATTGTCACCGGAGCATGAACTAGCAGGAACATTTTCCTGGGGAGAATCAGGAGGAGATTTGGAAGCCATGAACACGAAATGAAGGGAAAGATCAAGAAAAAGCGGAAGAGAAAAGAAGCGTTTTCTAGAATCTGTAAAAGGAGATAATGAACAGTTGCGGTTATGAGAGTATAAGTGTGAAAATGAATAGTGAAAGGATATTTATAATCCTTTCAATGGATATAGGGAGGAGCTTTGAGGCCTTAAGATTTGGCTCCATAAAGAAAGGTGATCAGATTAGCGTGGTAATTTTGGGAAATGTACCACATTAATTTCCACTGACGGGTTATCATTTCACCTCTAAATGTGTGTTTCAAGTTCAAGAAATTACAACTCCGCAATTTCTCATTGACAAAGATGTTCTTCGAAGTAGGAGTTGTGGGGAGCATTATGTTGGCACTAAATTTCACTAAGTATCGGATTCGAATTGACATTTAACTTTGACAGCCTGAAAGTTAGTCAAAAGCCTACTGTGGAAAGAATTGACAAAGCATCTAGTTTATCAGACAATATGATGACATATAGAAGAGTCTAGCTATGGTAAAGCTTGGATATCTAAATTCAACAACTCTGCATTGTCAAAATTCTTCTATTTGACATTGTTAAAGTTCTTCTATTCGGCTTTTGACAAGTCGAAGTTAAAGTTTGTCGTTCTTCTATTCGACTTTTGACAAGTCGAAGTCAAAGTTTGTCATTTAGGACTTAATGTTTCAAAGCTAATTGGAGGGTAAGAATGACCAATCTTCATTGTAGAGGTTCGACAAGTCGAAGTGGGGGTTTGTCACTAAAAGACTTAGAGAAATTTTGAAGATATTGAAGATACTTTCAGATAATTGCTTAACATGTGTTTGTCAAATGGCGGTTATCAACGGTTACTGGCAGTTATTGACAGAAGCGTGACAAGAACGTGGCAAAGTAGTGGCAGAGGACAAATGACAAAGGAAAAAAATTGTCAAAGCCACATGGACAATATCCAAGGGTAGCTAGAAGACAAGTGTCAAAATCCTAGAATTATAGGCTGTCTATAAATAATAGTCTATACACATTGTAAGGGGTTGGAATTTTCACTCACACGCTCACTCTAAAAACGTCTCCAATGACTACAAAGAGTCCAGAGTTCACTGAGTATTATTGTCAACCCTCTCTTTTGTTTTTCTAGGATTAGATTTCCTTTTAAGTTCTTTGCATTTCTTTACATTTCCTGTACTTTATTTCAAGTTTGTCAATCAATTTGCATTCTACATTTCTTCTTCTCCGTAAATATGTCAAAACATCTCATTTACACTGTCACAACACAAATCATGTTACAATCATCTCACATTCCATCTTCATTCATAAAACATCATTTGACACTCGATTCTTCTTTTGGTGAAGAACCCAAGAGGAGTAGCTTTTCGCTCCCCGAATTGAGATCTTGAAAAGCAAAGGTCGTCATCTAAGCTCTTGAAGTTTGTCGATATATGCTTGGTTTAGAGAAATTTGGCCTCCTGTACAAGAAAATTGTCAATTATTTGTTGTTGACAATATAAAATGCCAAAATTTGTAATGAATAGTAACTAAAAATAATGAGAGAGTTTAAGACTGTGCACCAAGAGATTTTATACTAGTTCAACTTCAATAAGAAGTCTACTTCAGTCCTCACCAAGGATGGTGAGAGTTCCACTAATTTTTAAGTTCAAATATAGATTCCCAACCAAAATATAAAGTCGGATGGTGACTTGATTTTAGTCCAAATAACTCTCTCACAAACACTAACTCAAGAGTCCAAACAAGGACCAAGACAAATCGAGATGATAAGCTTTTCCCTTTTTCACAAAATATTCTCTCAAGGATGATCACTCAAGGAAGACTCAAATATATGGCTTTTTCTCACCAAGTCTTTGGTCGTAGATTACAGCCTTTTTCAGAGATATGTATAGACCCATATACTTAGTACTTAAAATACAAAGAATAATAATAAAAAAGGGTCTAAAGAAAAATAATGTTGGTGCAACAGAAGGAAGTTGGAAGGAAGAGAATGACAGCTTTTTCATTTTAGAATCATAGTCAAGAAGGGTTCACTTTTTATATGCAAAAGTCTCAGCATGATGTTTCCATAAATTGAGCAAGATTATGACCATTTCTCATGACTTGATGATGTATCTTTGCTGCTGTTTTTCTTGTTGTGTTCTGACACATGATAGAGATGGGCTTTTGTCCTTTAACCATTATCCTTTCTTGTGCCTTTTATTTTATCTTGACAAACACTCTTCCTCTTTTACTTGAGATATGGACCTTTCTTACTCATAGGTTTTGCAATCCTTCAAAAGGTACACCTTTACTTGTGTAGCCTTATTTTTTGTCCTTTGGCAATGCTATGCATGTAACCTTAGCTTTCATCATATAATCCATACTTTGAACCAGACACAGAATATCTCCTCTTCGATCAGGAGACATTTGTTATTAGTATGTATATCTAAAACACTAACAAGTTTATTAAAATTGTTAATATCATTACGTTGTCATCATTCAAGAGTTCTCTCAAGCCAACAATCTTCCCTTGATGACAAACATATATAAAGGAAATGATGATGAATAATTAGAGAAAATACTCTCCCTTAATATTGACTCCCTCTTTATATAAGCTCCCCTTGAAATTTTAAGTATTTTTCACATGTTATTCTTATATTTCCATTTTCTGGAAATCAAGATTAGCTTTAGGAATATTTTCTATGGATTTAGATTTCAGTTTATTCCATTTGGAGAGACTGAAGAACATGACTTAGAAATTTGAAAATTTTCCCATACTTGTTCTCCTTCTTTCATAATGAAGAATGATTAAGCACAGGTACACACACGCGCAAGCATGCATCAGAGAAAGGGAGGAGCATGTACCAAGCAAATGAGACCTTAACAAGTCCAAGCAAGTCAATCAATTACATAAAGAACATAAGGACTTGTGATAATCCCAACACATGTTCAATTAGAGAAGCAATTACATTTCAAATAGTGATTAGAGATTTTTTAAAATAAATTTGCAAAGATAAGGTGATCATCTTTTATGAAGCAAATGGCTTGAAAGAGCAAATTTGAGAAGCACGAGTATAGAGCAACTTTAAGATTCATAAACACAGAGCAGGATATACAAATACAATATGTTTTAACTAGTTTTTAAAATGATTCACATAGATGCAACAAGCTAAACAAGAGAGTATTATATAAGTTTAAGTGATTATACTAGGTTATGCGCATGCTGAATCTTCTTCAAGCCACTTATTATCATTACCTTTCACTACTAGAAATCGGCGGGATACCAACAGAGAATCCGACGGGTTATTGCCCTTTTGGAAATTAATGAGTTGATTATTAATTTGCATGACAGACCATCGATAAATCCATCAGTAAATAATGATGCCACTATGCGCCACATAGGGCACATAGTTTTCCATGGGTGTACCGACAGTTATTTTATTTTATTTTTATTAAAATTTACCAATGGACATATCGACGGGTGATTTATTTATTTTATTTTTTATTTTTTGTCATTAAATTATCGACGGATGTTTTATTTTATTTTTATTAAAGTTTATCAATGGTTTTATCAATGATTATTTTATTTAATTTATTTTTAATTTTTTGTCATTAAATTATCGATGGATATACCAATGGGTAGTTTATTTTACTTTAGTTTTATATTGAAAATTAGCAAAGGTTTACCAACGGGTTTTTGAAATTTTCATACATTGGCACGTAACTCTTGGTATTCCTACATATCCATTGGTGATAAGTGAGGTTTGAAATGCACAATTTCATTAAATTGGTTACCGATGGGTTTTCCCGTCAGTAACCCCTCAATAACAAGCGTATTTTTAAAACAAAATGCCTTCTTCTTCCCTAATTTGTTAGGTTCTCTCTCTCTCTCTCTCTTTCTATACCCTCCACCATCCCTATGAATTTTTCCATTGTGTGCTGCCACTGGAGCTCCGTTCAAGAAACGGAGACTACCATTGCAATCTAGGAGTTTTGGTAAACATTTTAATCGATTTAGTTTTTTTATTTGGTTTAGTTTTTTCATTCATTTATGAGTGCCCATTGTGTTGTATTTTATTGCATTGGAGAGTAATTATTGTTGTTATTTTGTTAATGTAGGAGTTTTGTTTAAGGTGGTAGCAACTTATTGACATTTAGATTGGTTTTTCATTCTACTTCCTTATTTTATTTTATGTTTTCTATGTATAAAAGTGTGTTAAGTTAAATTTCTCATATTGGATTTTCAGGATTGGATTTGATTGGACACAAAAAGCTGTCACATTCTGTGTTTTTTCACTGTTATAGAGGTTAGTAATTAAATCCTTGTCATTTATATGGTTTAATATATACGTAGGATAGAGATTTATGTTTTCTAGGATAGAGTTATAGGAAATGGGAATTGCATGAGTATGAGGAAGCTAAGGGTGTAGAGGTCCTTCCTCGACTTGTTTGTATTATTTGCTGTGGGATTCTTTATGTTTGCAGATATTATAGTATGCATGTTGTGGAGTTATAAGGGGATGCAATAGAATAGTTTTTGAAAATTATGTGAATTATATTTAATTATTAAGTTGTAACTGTTTTACTATATCTATTCTATTATTGATCTTTATAATAATATCTATTATTGTTGAATTGACTGAAATTTCTAATAATAAAAGCTCTTAATTTAAGGGGAGATATTGTTGAAATTTTGTTAACATTTTTGCTATGGATAAAAGATTAAAAGTAACTATATTAAAAAAAACTTGTGTTTGAAAGTAATAATAAAAATAAAACTCAAAGACTAATTGAATGTGTTTTAAAGACCAATTAAAAGAAATATCCGATGACGAAATCTCCTAATTTAAAAAAAGATATTGTAGAAATTTTCTTAAAATTCAGTTTAGGGATAAAAGATTAAACAGTAATTGTATTATGAAAAAGTAAAGACCAACTGAATGTGCTTGAAAGTAATAATATGAATGTGCTTGAAATTAATAATAAAAATAAAACTTAAAGACTAATTGAATGTGTTTTAGAGACCAATTAAAGGAAATATCTGATGACAGAAGCTCTTAATTTAAGGAAGATGTTGTCAAAATTTTGTCAGAATTTTTGCTAAGGAAATAAGATTAAAAGTAACTATATTTTAAAAAAATAAAAAAACCAATTGAATGTTTTGAGAGTAATAATTTGACGTTAAAAAATTTTATGTCTATGGTTGTAGTAAAATATATGGTTGGAAGAAATTTAAAAAGTATTCTTGTTTAAGACATGAATATTTGTTATAAAAAAAAATAAAGGAGGCTCCTATTTTAAAGTCGGAGTGTATAATCAAAGTGCTTCAGAAATAGATTATCCAATATATAATGAAGACACTACTCAAGATTGTGAAGTTGGCAATGATGACAGTGAAATACCCACAACACCTAAGAATCATGTACGTTTCTTGAAAGTTGCGGTGCATCTTAGAGAAATGTACATTATTCTCAAGTGATGTAGGCTTTTCAGTGTCATCATTGCCAACTTCACAATCTTTGATAGTGCTTTCATTACATCTTGAATAATCTATTCCTGAAGCACTCTGATTATACAATTTGACTTTAAAATAGGAGCCTCCTTTATATTTAAAAAATAACAATTCATAACTTTAACAAGAATGCTCAATAACTTTCTTTGTCTATGGTTGCATTGAAATATAAGAAGACGGAAGCTACCATTTGTCATTACCTTACCCATTATATATATACAGAGTAAGTTGGCAAGAAATACAATATTGTCGGGTTTCCCAAGACAGGAGTGCTAACAAGAATAGACACAATGATAGTTTACAATTTTTTGTTTGTCAAAATAAATTTCATGTATTTGGACACAATTTATGAATGAATGAATCTAAAAAATAAAAAAGATATTTATTTTAAAATGGATGATGTAAGATGATCCTGATTTTGATAAATAGCTTGAGTAGATACTTAAATATTATTAAACAAACACAGCTATAAATCATTAATATGTATATGGAAAATGTTTAACAATTTATGGCTGGATATCTACTTACCAAAAATATATATGAACATTTTAAATTAAAATAATTTAGTCCATTTTTTTAAAGTTTACTATAATCCAATTATATAAAGAGATTAATTAAAATATGAGAAATTAAAAGAAAGAATAACAGAAGAATGAGAGAAAGAGGAAATTAAGGGCAAAATAATTCGTGAAAATAGAGGATAAAATTTAAATTAATTAATATAAATTAATTATATATGACTCTCATAATATCATTGTGTCAATAAATATTTATGCATTTACGGAAAACCAAATAATCAATTTGAATGACATGTCAGTAATTTCTCTTCTTACAAAATTTGATTTTAGAATTATGTATATGAATATGTATGAAATGATATGTATAGATACCATTAGCTCTAATTTGATTATCATCATCTAATTTATCGGATGAACACTTTTGTCCCCTATTTGTCAACTTTCACAATTGTTTTCGTTGGCATTTTCCGTGAATTATGTGATTGAAAAATGGCTAGGGATATATCAAGCTAAAAATGATTTTCGATAAAAGAAAAAAAATTAAGTCAAAATAATGGTGCCATATCTCATTTTCACTCTCATCCCTTACAATTATGCGGAGGCACCTTAAAATAGAACCGAGATCATACTTCCTTTAATTCCAAAATGCAGTACAAGACATATAGTTCGTTGTCTTACGCTTATCGCAAAAAATACCAACCACCACATATAATTATTAATATCAAAGTCCCCTCGTGCCAATTTCAAGCTATGTATTCACTATTAGCCCCTTGTACTTAATAATATGCCCAACTTGAAGGAATGACTCCATGATAGGTACCTCGATCTTTAACGAGTGCACAAATAAGGTATGGATTTGATAATTCATTTACTTCATGATCATTACACAGCAAATAGGGTTTATCTAGTTAGTACCCTAAGATTTCCACTAAAGGTAAATATAAAATGCTAGTGGTGGACTCTACATCTTGAAACTTGAAAACACACACATTCTCAATGAAAATTTACTATTTTCAAATGCACTGGTTAGCAAAACTTTTATATTTATACTACACAACTATCAATATAATTTTTTTTTTCAATTTTTGCCATGAAATCTTCTCTACCAAATATTTAAGTTGATAGGTATAGATGCATAAATAATTTTGTATTAAACACATCTCCTCACACGAATGATTTTTTTTTTTAAGTTTAGAGTGTTAGTCTTTTTTTTAGGGGGATAGCAAGGATCAAATTTCTAATAATTTGATTATGAAGGCTTTGATACCAAGTCATGAATATCTTTATCACAAAAGTTTAAGTTAATTGGCATAAACACATAAATATTTTTACATCTAACAAATATATATACACTGTTAATGTTAGATTTTATGTTGTAAATAAATCATAAGTTCCCAAATCAACAAACTAGGTTACATTGTTAAATAATGTATTATCAAAATATAGTTTTTCAACAATAGAATAAATATAATTAAATGATAGTATAAAAATTATGGTATTAATAAATTAAAACATTTGATTTTAACTATCTTAATAAGAAAATAATACATTATTTTAAAATTCTTCTATAAAAATGGTATAATAATAATAAATAAATAAACTAGTGAATTTCTGAAACTACTCATTCATGTAAATCTCTTTGAGAAGGCTGTTAGAAGTAGAGTTTCTGATAAAAGATTTGAGAAGTATGAATTATATTATAGGTTGAAATTTCGTTGTCACTTATGTGAAAAAAAAAAATCTCTTTTTTTTTTTTTTAAAAAAAAAAGACATGATTGCCATATTATGGTTCACTGCCCTTAAGAGCTTCAAAGATACTATGGATATCACCATTGACAAGAGTTGACGATTGCCTCCATTCTGAAGTCCCACTATTGTATCCATTAATTAGTAGTGATATACAATACTTAGATAATTATTTTATGATTAGTAGCAGATCAATGGTGATAAGGTTAACAGTGACATCACATGATGCAACAGATATGTTGTAATTTGTAAAAAGAATTCAACAGTTACCTACCCTTTGGATATAAAATTGTCACCACTGCCCTGGACATACATAGAGAACAAAACAGAACTTCAAATATTAACCAAATCATCTTACGAATGCAGTAATTAGTAATTCACATTTATTGACTTATTATGCCTTGTCCGCATGATAACTTCTGCCTTACTTTTCTACCGTGATTATGCGCCTTTTGTACGGGGTTCATTTCGAAATTATCAATAATTACGTGCAAATTATTTGTAAAAGCCAAACAAAGTTTCACCATACATGATGTTCTTTAACTCTTCCTCTTTGCCTCAAATTCTATATCTTGGTTTCTTACTATTTGAAATCAGTTGGAGTATTTTACATTTCTTGGAGATACGAAACTGTCATATATAGTCAGCAATTAGTTTTGGTATATTTGTAGTCGATACCACAATAATTAATTTTTTTTCGTGGAGTATCCATAATAGACAATATATAGTTACTAATCATTTTAAAATGGAAACTTTTTCTAAGAGGATAAATCTCAAGTCACAATATATTTTCATACACACTGTCAGAAATTAAACACCTAACTATATGCTTAAAGAGATCAATAAATATTAAATACAGTAAAATAAACATGTTAATTATACTTTTAAATAAAGAATTAAATTTGATTTAAACCTTGAAAAAGGAAATTATTTAAAAAAATCCAATTATTTACGACATTATCGAATAATGGGGTAAGTATAACAATAGTTGTAAAGATATATTGATCAAAGATTAGGGTGGAAATACATCATGCTGCTTGTTAGGGTAAACAACACTGACGAAGGGCGAAGTGGCGAACATCACTCAAGTTACTTACACTACACGACTATAATTTTTTTAACTTTGAAAACAACTATAAATACATATATATCATATTACTTTATGTTTATCTTCTTTAGCTTCTTTTTAAAATAGTAAGTGGTTTAAATATCTTTGTTTAAACGACCAATGTGAATAGTGAGCAATATTTCACCATAAGGTTATGTTTGGTAAGGGAATAAAACTAGAGCATAAATTTTCATAGATAAACTATATATATAAAATTATATATAGATTTTAACCATAAAAAATTTATTCTCATTTTTTCTTCCCAATCAAACATATTCTAAGAACGTTGTTTACCTCACCATTAGGTAATCAAATGACAACTACTTCACGTGATTTTTAATTAGCTTTTCAAATTTTGGTTTTAAGATAGTAGGCCTAGCTTTGTACCTAGGAGGTCTATTTGAGTGTCTAAGTCTGGATTTAGCCCACTTAACACAAGCTTTTCTAGCTAGTTTAAAATATTCTAAATTGTAGACTTAATTTGTAGGAGAACTACAACTTCAATCTTTGAAAGATTGTATCGTTCACAAAATAATCCTCAAAAGACACCCGATTTGATCATGGCCCTTTAAAAATTTATCTAGTTTGACAAATTTACCTAAATGTTAACTGATATTCATATTTGTTAACAAAAATAATTATTTTTTCAAGGATTATTTTATAATAAATATGATCTTTTAGAGGTTAAAGTGACAGTTTTATGGATGTAGTGTAAATATATGATTTTTTTAATACTAAAGTGGTGGTCTTACCATACTAACCTAATATAAAACGTGATAAATAATTATTTTCTGTTATGTTAAGGGCAATTTTGTTGGCAAGATAATCATTTGAGATCAAATCTCCTTGGGTTTAATCTTAAAAAAGATCTATAGCTAGTAAGCCATCAATTTTAATTTGGCACTAGTCAAGTGATTGCAATACAGACTTGATCTATGATGTTGGCTTGTTTTAACCCCAAATTAGAGATGGAAAACAAGGTGTTAGGTTTTGCATATTTAATTTGTTGTTGTGAACACCCAATTTTGTCCGGTCCTTTAAATAAAATTCCAAATTTTGTATATTTACTTGATAGTCTCATTATTCGAGAAAAATTAAAAAATAAAAAAGAGTCCTTTTTATTATTTTATTTCTTTTTAAATAAAAAAAAAACCAAAAATTGAGTCTAGCCCAGTTTTCTTTCAAGCATCTCATTTGTGTTTGGTTCAAAGAATCCAATCAGTTTTAGCCCATTTGTTTGTTTATATTCTTAGTCCATTACCAGTTAAAAAAAAATAAAATAAAAAAATAAAAAATAAAAAAATCTCTCAAAATCTCGTGACAGAACCAAGCCAAAGAAAACAGAATATGCCAATGCAATGATGTTGTTCTTCCTCGTTCCGTGCAAAAGAGAAATGATCATACACTTACAGCTAAGGAATGAGCTGGGAATCACATAGCCAACCTGTGAAAGCAAAGAGGGTAATAATTTAGTCAATAACGGAAGTGCTATATAGATCAATTAGTAGCAGAATAAAAAAAAAAAAAAAAGAAACCGAAAAATAAAGGGGTTCACAACTCCATCACCACCATCACTCAAGTTCACTATCCGATCACCATCAGCAAAGCCATTCTCCTCCAATACACCCACACCCATCAGCAACAATACCAAAAAGGGGGGGGGGGGGGAAAAAGAAAAAAAAAAATTTTTGGTGCAAGAATAGACATTGACCATCATCATCAGTACTTGTGTCCGTGGAGGGAAGCTTTGGACAAAAATTTTCATATTTTTCTAAAGCAAGCAGAGAGAGTTCTTTGATTGGATTATTTAATAGCATTAGAAGGAAGTATCAGAAGTAGAGATTAAGAGGAAGCCGACACAGGTAAGATACTCAGCAGACTTTGGAATAAATGCTTCACTATCATAAATTTATCTATCATGTATGTCTCAAAATTGTTGATAATCCTCATCTCTATGAATAAGTGAATAATTCTTAACATTTTCAATCCTAACTGCATTCCCTCACACAAAACAAGTACAATATCCACAACCAAGAACCAACACAATCATTCAAGTACCGTCATCAATAATCCATAATACTCACTAAACCATGAGCAAATGAAAAAGAATGAGGATTGAAAGCAAAACCAGAAATAACAAATGAAAGAAAAGAGGGGAGATCGCGGCTACTACCGCCGCTAGATCGTCCACTACTGTCCACTGTGGCCTCATTCTTCGTGGCACACCGCTACGCCATTGCATGCTAAACCACCGATCTCTATCACTCACTGCCTCCATCTCTTTGTGCATGTGTGTGTGTGTGTGTGTGAGCTTGCAATTATGGTGAGTAATGAAACCCATACCACTGTTGTTCCAGACTCCTCTAGTGCCCCTCTCACATACACTTTACTTTCTCTCTCTATGCTTGAAAAATCCTAACCCACACTGCTCCAAAGACTAAATGAAAAAGTGAAACCACAAGCTCAACTTCCAGCATTAGGCGTAGAATGTCCTTTTCTTTATTGTTTTTATTTATTTATTTATTTATTTTTTGTTGTTTATTAATTTGTTTCGTTTTTCACGTTGTAGTGTCAGGACTATGTTACTTTATCCTTTTCTATTATTATTTCTTTTTTTGTTTTAGTTGTCATTGTAAGGCCTATTTAGCTTATGTTTTTTTTCTTCATTTAGGTTTGGTCTCAGATATAAAAATGAATGTTGAGGGTGTTTGGGCTTTTCCTTTTTCGATTAGTATGTATTATGTGTGTGTGACTTACTTGTTTTTGTTTGGTTTTAGTAATCTTTTTTGTGTGAAATGTTTTTGTTGGGCTCGTGCAATTTTTTTTTAATTCGTCTTTGGTTAGTTGTTTATTTATTTGTTTACTTTTTGAACATATGTATATCTTCTGAAAAATATTTGATTACGTGTGTTTTTAAAAAATAAAAATAAAAATTAAATTGATCCATAATCTTCCTTTCTGATAATAGAATTAATTTAGCCGCGACGGCTTATTGATTCTGAATATCTTAGCTGTGACAGCTTGGTATTTTAAAATTACATTTAAAAAAAAATCAATCAACGTATAAATTTCTACAAAACTACGTGACTTTGAGTTCCCCATTGCATCAAGGGATACGTAGGAGCAGGCATTCCCTGTCAAGCCAAAATTAAATTTTCATAATTTATTGTTTTACTTTTAAATATATTTTTTTTTCACTTTATTCTTTAAAATTTAAATTAATCAATTATTAGTTAAATATTTTATTTTCAAATAAAGAAGTTAATGTAGCCGAGACGGCTTGTTAACTGAATGTTTTGGACATCTAAGTCGTGACAGCTTGATATTTCAAATTTTCAAGCTAAAATTAAATTTTATGATATTATTTTATTCTGTTTTGCATGTAAATATTTTTGTTCATTATTATTATCATTATTGTAAATATTTATTTATTTATTTATTTATTTTTATTATTATTATCATCTCCTCTTTCTTTATTATCTTAGTTTAAGTTAATCATTGAAATGTATATATTTTATTTCAAATAAAGATGTTAATTTAGCCGTGACGGTTTGTTAACTCAATATTACGGATACTTGAGCCGTGACAGTTTGGTATTTCGAAATTTTCTTATTCTAAGAATGATTTTCTTTTATAATTTTCTTAAGATAAAAGTGTAAATAAATATTTTGAAAGGTTATTAATAATTTGCACAATTCAATTAAGGTAACCATAGTAATACAGATGTATCAGGGGTGCTGCGAAAATGAACTTTTTGCCCTTCTCTGTACATAATCGACTCCCGAATTCAAATCTGGTTTCAAAGATCAATTTTTTTTTATTAAATGGGTTTTCCATATTTTTTCCCAATAAAAAAAAAACTTGGTGGCGACTCCAATTTTAAACAATCTCATTTTTCGCCGTCCCGTTGCGATCCCGGTTGCGACAGTTGTTATTGGCTTAAGAACTCTTGAATGTTAACAAACATAATGATATTACCAATTTTAATGAGCTTGTTAGTTTTTCAGATATAGATATCATACTAATAGAAAATGTCTCCTAATCGAAGAGAATATATTTAGTGTCTGGTTCAAAGTATGGATTATATGATGAAACCTAAGGTGACACGTACTGCTGCCAAAGGACAAAAACTAATGCTGCACAAGTAAAGATGTACTTTCTGAAGTATTGCAGAACCTATGAGTAAGCAAGGTCCACATCTCAAGTAAAAAAGGAAGAGGAGTTGGATGAGCTGAAACTGAAATTTGCTATGCTATAGAATGAGAGGAATTCGTTGATTTCTTTTGTGGCCTTACTTGAGAAGGACAAGAAGAGGCTTGGTGATGAGGTTTCTAAGGTCAAAGCTAATGCTGTGAAGATCCTTTCCAACTAGGAGAAAAGCACCAATGAGATCTTTGAGAATACACTGGCGCAAGTTAAGGTTGTATGTCCGGATGCAGATTTTTCAAAGGTCGGCATCTTCTGCATGGTTGAAGATGGTAAAATTATTAACATGCCAAACAATGAAACTGGTCCTGCATGATCATTCTATAAAAAAAATTTCTTTTGTTTTCGGCTTTACAAGGTCGTAACTTTTGTAAAGGCTATATGCCATTAACCGGCTTTTTATGTTTTTTGCACTATGTGATGCTCTGTATATTTTGAATATTGAATCAGTAGTTTGGCATGCTTATCTCTAGGAAGATCTCGTGTTACAAGGTTATATCCTTAGGTTACTGTGCCTGATTTCAAGAAATGTGAATGAGCTTAAATAATTTGTGAAATTCCAATGTCAAATATTTGTACCTGGCTTACTTACCTAGGATTAATTTTCCTTTGGCTTAAAGGTGTTGACGAGTTTGCATTGCTTATGAGTTTGCACAATTGTACCCGGTTTTATTGCCTTAGCCTAGGATTTACTTTCCATGGGTTTTACAAATTGTGTGAGCTTAAATCACCTACAATGGTTAAGATCTCAGATATCAGGTAATTTGTACCCAGTTTACATGTTTAACTTCAACAAGCTTAAGTTGTCTGGACGGTTATGACCTCAGCTTTTAAACAATTGATGCTTGGTAAAAAGAAACTGAAAGGACAAGTGAATAAATCTCTTTATTAATATTGAGAACTGGGTGGCTTTTTGTCCATCTCGAATGTTGAACTAGCCTCATTAAAACCTCCTTAGAAAAACCCTATGGGAAAAACCCAAGGTAGGAAAAAGAGTACCAGCTTGCCACACAATTTATACAATGGGTGCTAGCTTACACGTAAAATCTCCTGAAGTTGGTGCCATTCCACAACCTCGGAATCTCTTTTACTTCCATGTTTACAAGCTTGTAATCTCCTTTGCCTAGCACTTCAGTAATGTGATAGAGACCTTCCCAGTTGGCTCCAAGCCTCCCTTGTCCAGGTATTGGTGGTTCGATATTGGCACGTCGGAGAATGAAGTCACCTTGGTTGAAATGCCTCAGGATCACACCCTAATTATACCTTCTTGCAATTCTTCTTTTCAGTTCTACTTCTTAGAGGTGGGCTTCTTACATGATTCCTTCAACTAAATAAACCTTTTCTATTCTCTGAGACTTGTTCCTTCTTCTAAGTAGGATAGTGACCTGGGCTTGAATCTCTGATTCCTATTGGTATAACTGATAAACACTCTTTTTGTAAATATTTTTCCTCTTGCACTTGATGCTTTGGCATTATTTCTTAGTTTAATTCCCATAAGTTTGTTAGTTTTTGAACCTAATCCTCCCTACACTTGATTTTGCTCTGTGACTTATATTCAGTAGCCTTTGCATGATTTATGTTTCTGTCTCTCACAATTCCTCTTTTTCTTATAGAGTGAATCATGGGCATCTGAAGGGTCACCATTGAGAGTGCAATGTGGAGTGGAGCTTGAAGCATGCATGGAATAAAGAGAGAGAGAGAGAGAGAGAGAGAGAGAGAGAGAGAGAAACAGAAAGAGCTGGATGGAAGTTTTCACTTGGATAGCATCATTGCAGCAAAAATCAGTCACTGCAACAAGCTTGGAAAGCAGAGCATCTTTAGGAATGAGCACAACTTCGTTGTGACAAACATCAGTCACTTCAGCGACCTTGAGAAGTGGTGCCAGTGGTGTTATTTTAGTCCATTCACTACAACGAATGTAACTCGCTGTAGCGAATTTTGCAGGACCAAACTTGAAGGTTTAATTTTACAATTTTCACCCACTTAGGCCCCTTTTTTGCAAATTTTATGATGATGTAAAGCTCTGTAGCACAAAGTCTGAGGCATTCTTTGCCAAATGAGGAAATAGAACGAGGTTTAGGGAATTCTCTTATTTTCTTCCTCTCTTCCTTGATGAATACATTGATACCAATAGCTTGGGTTATTTCTTATGCAGATTTCCATTTTTGATTTCTTTATTTTTCTTCTTTCTCTATTTATAACTATCTCCAAGGAGGAGTAGTGCTCTTGCTAGCTCAAAGGATTCAACAACTAGGGTTGTGTTTTGAAACATTGTTGATTTTAATGCTAATCCTTGGTGTTATTCTCTTTCTCTGTGTTTTCCTCAATTTTCATGTTTATGATTCATATGCATGTCAAGTTAGGTGCTATTAAGTGTATGTAAGCATGATTTGTAAGCAAACATGTTTAAGCTTGTTGATTGGATGCATGCTAATTGATTGATTAGTAAGCATTTAGTTAACCAAGAGAATAGAGATAATTCTTGATTCAGAATTGGGCTATGGCAATTAGTATTTTATTTGGTTCATACATTTATATGTTGTGATTGCAATCGTTTAAGTATAGATACTTAACATTATCCTCTAGTTAATTGATTTTAAGGAGAATTGCTAGCTAATTGTGTGATTGCATGATTAGTATATAGTTCCTCACTAGGTGTTTGATAACTTATTATGTTGATGATTGACATTCCCTAGCTTGAGAATCCTCTAGGCTAGCTCTCTTTCATTACTATTAATGTCAATGACTTGTTATTTCAATTTTTAATGCAACAAATCCCCTTTTTTTACTGCAATTAATTAGTTCAATTTCCTTGTGAGACAACCCGGGTTACATACCACTATCTAGGTGCATTGTCCAAAAATTCCTTTTTAAACTGGTCTTGGCAACGGCAAGTTACCAAGTTTTGGTGCCATTGCCCGGGAATCGCTGCACTAATTAGTTATGTCTATAATTTGCATTTGTGAATATTTGTTTTCTTGTTCCTTTTATTTCCTACATTATAAGAAAAATCCAAAAATATTAGTTAGTTTTATCTTTCTCATGGTTTTCTTTATGTTGGTTCCAATGCATAGCTCAATCTCAGGCTGATTCTTAATTAGCCCATTTTGATCCTGAGATTCAAAGGACTCTTAGGCAATTGAGAAAGATTAGGAGATAGTTATTCATTCCTAGGAACCATCTGAAGTTTTCTCTTTTAATTCTAATTTTGATTTAGAAATTGTTTATACTTTTCCTGAACTTTTTGATTCCGTTGTTAGTGTTTCAAGGAGCTCAAACTTCATGGCTGACTAAGGGAGAACTCTTAAGGAGCATATAGCTCCTGGCATGTTCCAGCAATCCTTGGGGATCATCTATCTTGACTTGGAAGTGGACTTTGAGCTGAAATATGGGCTCATACATCTACTTCCAAAATTTCATGGTCATGCGAGTGAAGATCCACATAAGCATCTCAAGGAATTCCATGTTGTTTGCTTAAACATGATGTAACACCCTAACTTTTAATCTAATATGCTCGAGTCGCATTCCAGTTAATTATTAGTTGTTATGCCTTTATTTAAGAAATTAACTTATCCTTCTTTAAAATACGAGTAATAAAAATATGACTAAATTTTTTTGTTTGAACTTTAAAACCAAATGTGAGCCATGTGCGTGTATAGATATCGGTTAATACTTGCATAATAATAGCAATCATATAAACATCATCAAGATATATATAAAAGCCACAGCATAACATTTCACATACCAAATTATCATATCATATCTATAACATAATAGCGACGTCCTATATACATAAAGGACATCCAAAGATATTAAATCCACCAATAAGGTTGCGCATACACTAAACCAAAACTAAACATGGTTATCGCCAAACTAGCCTAACATGTCCATTGAGGGACTAGGCTACGCAAAAGTATAAGGGGATGACAGGGAAAATTATCTCCATGCTTCCGCCACGACCCTCTAATCTGGCTCATAGCATATCTCCCACGTCCATTCCTTATGGAAAATCACGAGCAACACCATTATCCTCGTTTGGAGACGACACGGAAGAAAAGAGAGGGATAAGAAACTTATTCAAGATTCTCAATAGGGCTTCCCGACTCTAACACAAGTGTCATCGTCATCGTCCCCAGCCACTTCGATTTTCATTATGAAAAAGATGTACATGCATAAGCTTCAGTTTTAAACTTCTCAAATATATTTATCCGAAGTGGGTATCTTTTAGCATGGGTCTTAATGTTATAAATGCAACAGATATCTTATGTATGCATGACAATACCTCAAGAGCATGAGTAACATATAAGTCTAAGACATAACATAATGCCAGACATATAAGCAGGGCTAGAGGACTTAAGTCACTTAGCACATATCACATGATTAGATGCACCAATGAGAGAATGAGATAATATATGCATATGCACCTCTGCTTTACTTTCTCATAACTGAATTCTTAAGTTCTTTTCATAATGTCCACCCTCTCTCATGAACACCATAATCCAACCATCTCACCGTCCTTGGCAATTTAAACATAACCACCAAAACTCCACCTCACCGATCACCTAGGATAAGCTCAACCTAACTAGCCGTCGCTAGATTTAATATGGGGTAATAGAGGGGGAAACACATCACTTCCTTTCTTAACTTATCATGAGCATGCAACTTCCTTAGATCACCTTTCATAACCATTAGTTCCTAGAGTCCAAAGGGTCCTTATTAGATCACCTCTTATAACCATTAATTTCTGGAGTTTAGCGGATCATTTCCATGTGTCGTATGTCACATTTAATCTTAGCATATAAGTTAGAGATGCACATGAGCATACAACTAGGTGAATTGACATGATTTAATATTTTAGGCTCAAAATTTCACAATTTTTCTAAGTTCAGAAATTTGGCAGAAATCCGGCAGCATAACGGCTGAAAACGAAATTTCCTAAATTTGTTACATGCTATAAAATTCATCAATATGCATCTCAAATATCTCAATCATAATTGCAATTCATCATATAATGATTCATATAGGCATTGTCATCATTAACATTTCATTGAAAAGTAAACATGCTCCTATCCAGTATGCCAGAATGAAGGACCAGGCTCAGCTAGTGCACATGCTATGCTTATCAGAATTCAAGCATACACACACACACACACACTCACTCACACACACACATACACATACACATAAAGGCGGTGAAATAAGATCATCATAGGACATTCATCATGAAGAATCATTCTCAAGTCATTGGCGGTTACATTATAGGCCCTTATGAGTTAAAACTACCACTCGACTTAACGTAATTGTCGTAATTATTCTTTTAGGCATCTAAAAGACCAAACACAACATTTACCACTAAATTTTAACCTCTTTAATACTTTCAAACATAATATTTACTGAAATAATGTCATTAAAATAGTGGCCATAAATTTCAATTTATGGAGGTCTTAAAAACCACGTTTTCGGCTCTTTCTAGTTTCTAGTCTTTCTCAAAAATACTTAAAATGGTTTTTACATCAACTACTAGTAATTTATATACATTTAACTCATTCCAAACATTATTTTACAAAATTTGAAATATCAATGCAGTAGCAAAAATATCATTTACTAAAAGCATTAGAAGATTGTATCTTTGATCCATTCTAGTTACTATTTTTCCCTAGAATGCTGAAAATAATTTTTGCAACAAATAATAACAGTTTTTACACATAGAAACTCCTCCAAACAGCACCTTACATAAATGAGGGGATCTAAACAGTGGAGGAAAATTTGGTTCCAGAATCATTTGAAAATCACATTTTTTTATACTTTCTAGGTACTAGTTTTCTTTGTTACTTGATTCAAGACATAGGAAACACTTGAAACTATTTTAGCTCTTTGGATGCTCACAAATCAACACCAAACAGGGGCAGAACTCAAGTTTCAATAATAAATCTCTTTGCTCATAAAAATACTCTTTTATGACTCTTTGAGCTTTCAAGACTAGCAAAACTTCCAAGGCATTGCTTACAAAAGTTCTAAAACACAAGATTTGAGTAATAAAATCAAATAAAACTCATCTCAACCCCACTTTTCATGTCATGGCCGAATGCATATCTATAGGTGTAGTCATGATTTAAAATTTTTATTTAAGATCCAAGGACAAGTTTTGAGCTTTAGAGATTTAGGTAATGGCTAGAGAATAAACATGCTATGCAATCTCATTTTTAATCTTTAACATTATAAGGTGATGACTTGAAAATATAAATATGGAATGCAAAACTTGAAATTTAAACATGAGAATGCAAGTCCATTTCTTTAGTTTTCAAGATTTAAGGTGATGACTTGAAAATAAACACAATATGCAAGGCATTGAAACATAAACATGAGATGCAAGAGCTTGGAACATAAACATGAATGTAAGTCCATTTTATATCTTGTTCACCTAAAGCTCAAAACTTTACAAGATTAAATTATTGTTCCTAATAGATCTCAAACATAGTGAGCTTTAGAGTCCTTTTAACAATATGGTTCCAAAAACCTTGTTTCTTGGACTCACCATCAAGCTCAAAGAAAGAACCAGAAAGAAAAGAAACCAACCAACAACATCTCTTTTCTCATGCTTTCTTAAAATCGAAATAAAATAAAATAAAGCTAAATCTTGGGCTTTAGAGGTCAAGCTCATGGTGGTATCAAAACCTCTATCAAGATCACTCATCATCAAGCCATCCAACAAAATCGAAATATGTCATAAAGACAAAGGAAAACCCAAAACTAAAAAGATCAAGGAAAAATAAAGATCAAATCGAAAAGAAAGGAAGGAAAAATAACCAAAATTTTAGGCTTTAGAGATCATAAACATGGGGGTAACAAGACCATCACCAAGATCCATCATCATCAAGCCATGGTTCCAATACTTTATTTACAACCAAGAACCAAAAACATAGAGGAAAAAAAAAACAAAAACCGAAAATATATATCAAGAGGAGGAAATCCAAACCAAAACATAAAGAAAGGAAAAACCAAAAGAACTTGTCCAACCAACCAACAAAGAATCTGAAAATAAAGCAAAGGAACTCAAACAAAACACCACCATACATCATCAAACCCAATAAAATGGAGAGAACACCATAGAAGAAAACTTTATTCTCTTGAGCAACACCAAAACCGAAAAATATAGCAAGAAAAAGAAATGGAAACTTCAAACAAAACCCTACCAAAGATATTGTCTTGATAGAAAGAAAAAAACTTAGTCTTTGTGAGTTAGAATGAGAAGACAAAAATCTTCTCTTGAGGGGGATATGGGTTCGGCTAAGAAGAGAGAAAATGAAGGAATGATTTTTCTTGTGGGGTTAAGCTTAGAGGTGGAAATGTTGTCTATTTAGGAGGTGGTTTGAGGTTATAAGGTGGTGGTGAGTGGTGGTTCTTATGAGGAAGAAGAAGAGCTTTCAAGGCCTTCGAGAAAAAGAGAAAAAGCTTAAAATAGCTTTAGAACTAAAGTTGCAAGAATAAGCAAAATGGCACTATGGTTTTCTTGACTGTGTATTTATAGAAAAAATTACAATATGAGAGGATGAAAGGGGGAAAAATATCTCTTCTAAATGCATCATTACATGGAATGGTGTAGGAATGGCTAGGTATAGGCTTGGGTATGGTGTTCTTTGAGTGTGTAAGTAGTTAAATCAAAATGTGATGGATGAGATGGAGGGGGTTAAACCTCATTCAATAAGATTTTCAATCATATCATAGGTTCCCTGATTTAAGGGATTGGAAAGAGAAAGTGCTATTTCATGATTTGGTACCTTCTATTTCTTTGCGGCCTCTGAATTTTCAAGTAACTTTAGTTTTTATTAGGTTAGTGGTTTTTTTTTAGCTTTAAACATGTTGATCAATTGTTCTGGAGTTTCTAGGTAATTTCAGGCTCGTTCTCGAATTCACATCGCTCCAACAAGTCTACCCAACTCCAGCTCTGCTACAGCAAACCAAGATCGCTGCAACAAGAAGATGTTATGAAAAAAAATTGGCCATTTTTTAATAACAAAAAAAATTTGGGGCCATTTTTTAAAAAAATTATGTAACAATAATACTAATAATAATAATATTAAATAAATAAAATTTTTGGGGGGGAGGGGGGACGTTGGCAAACCACACCATTTCACTAACCTAAACTTGCTGCAACGAGTCTGGGTTGGCGCTTACCCTACCCTTTTCGTTTCTTTTGAAACCCGTAATCCCACCTTTCCCTCATTCACTTCATCTCTTCTAATTATACCTTCTTTTCTGCATTTTTTCCCCATCACTAGACCCACCATCATTACTACCCTTATTTACTCATACACATGCACCTATTTCTTCCATCCCCTGCCTCATAATCATCACATGCATTTGCAAACACACTAAGTAATCTCTTCCCGTCTCCTTCTTTCCATTTTTTGGGTTTTTTTTGTTATATTCAGTTTTTGTCTTTTTCTTTTCTTTTCCTTGTTTCTTTTCAGTTGGTTTTTGTTAATTTAGGTTAGTCAATTTTATTTCTACGATTGATGGTTTATTTATGTTGTAATTCTCGATTGGTTCTACACATGTGTTGTTTTTAGGTTTTACTTATTTTATGTTTTATTAGCATTTAGGAATAAATTTAGCGTGGATATTGTAGCAGCTTCAAGTCTACCTTTTATGCTGTCATGGCTTGCTGCAGCAACTTTTACTCGGTACATTGACCTCATTCTCAGTGCTACTTACTGTAGTGAAACTTTGTCACTGTAGCAAACCTGCTGCTATTATAGTCACTGCAGTGAGTTAAACTAGCTCCAATGACTCTGTTTTACCCAATCTGCAACTGTTTCTCTATTTTTCTTACCCTTCTATAGTTATTACCTCTGGACACTTGTTTCGTCTACCTTTTTGCTTATTTTGGGCTGATTTCTCATATTTACGTTTCTCCTTTGCAGGTACATGGCCCCAAAGTGTCAACGCCCCGCCCAAAGCTCGTCCGATGAGGGAGCTATATTCCTACCCCTACTGATGCCTTTCAAATTGAGAATATAGCTACGGAGAGAGCTTTTTAGAGGGCCATGCATAGGAGGCCCTGGCTGTTTGAAAACTATATTCTATATGATGATCTGTAGGAGAACAAGCTATGGGGGTGTTGGATGATATTGAGGCCATAGGTTGAGGTTTTCTCTTGGATGCAGCCATGCCACCAGCTAACATCTCATAGGTTCACGAATTCTATGCAAACCTATGGGATAGATCAGCAGATACTATCTATTTATAAGGGAGGCAGGTTCCCCTCACTGTCGTGAGCATTTGCACTATCCTGGCCCTGCCTGATGAACCTAAAGAGGGAGAGCCAGATGACTATCAGCTACTTCTGGATGATATCTAGAATATGGATCTAGGGGAGATCAAGGACTGGCTGACTTGCTCGGGGAGTGAGTGGGTGTACAACCAGCAAAATAGACCTCATTTACTCCTTGACACTCATCTTACATTAGAGGTCTGGGACTGGATGCATATCTTCTTCTCCCACATCATTCCATGCTTTCATGTTTCCGATTTTAGCCTTGACAACACTCTCATCCTATATTGCTTGGTGGAAGGCAAAAGATTTGATCTTCCTTCCAGGATACTAGATCATATGTGTGAGGCCTTGCCATATCCTGTTCTCATTACCAAGATGGCTACTGCTTGCGGGGTCCAGCAGCTCCCTGATGACCTCCTCCAAACCAGATTTCCTTCTGTCACAGTTGCTGGCCTCATGCCAAAGGATGTTGTGGTCAAGAAAAAGGCTAGAAGAGGTCCATTAGTAGATAACCCTATGGAGAACTGCACACTGGCATATAGGAGATGAAGGTCCAGATACGGGAGAGAGCTCGAGGGCTCAAGCAGAGCCTCCGGTAGCACATCACAAAGACTGTTGCTACCTCTAAGTGCAAGATCATGTGGAAAATAGCCATGCTAGAGGACCAGATGGCAGGCAAATTCTAAGAGGATCAGAGGACTCAAATGCTGCTGAGGAAGGCTCAGACTCAGAGGATCCAAATGCAGTAGAGTCAAGGAGACCTCAGACAATTAAGCCGAGTTCCTTCCTACCCCCTCTACATTGTTATGCTTGAGACTCTTTTGTGGCAATGTGCACAGTGCTTTGTATAAGTGTAGGGGGTGATTTACTTTTGCAGGACCTTTCTTTTCCCTCTTCTCTTATCTTTTATGGTTCATTATATTTTTGTCTCTTATTTACATTTACTGCTTTTGAACTCTTTCTGGATACATTTACAGTACCTTTTACGTTTATACTTTGTTTGCGTGTTTAATTCTGAATTTTTACATTTTGAGTTCCTTTTTTAGTCTTTGGTAGGTTGTGTAGATAGTTAAAATAAAATTAAAAAAAAATAACAACAATTTTGAAAATGAGGAATTTGGTTTGTTAATGAATCATTTTTGTAAACATCCTTTAAGTCAAGGAAGCACTCGTTAGTATGTCAGGCACTCAATTTTCATTTTGAGCAATAAGCATGAGATTAATCTTGATTGTGATTGATTGGTTGGAACTAGCTAGTGAGTTTTTGAGCCTAATTGGTGATTGCCTTAATTGATCACTCTTATCTCTTTTTCTGGTATATACACTCACATTTCTTATCATTCTAGAACTTGTCTGATTCTTTTTCAAAGCGATTTCAATGCATTTCATGGCATGTGTGTGATTGAGGCATTTACTTTGTTTTTCTTTAACCACTTGGCCTAAAAAGCCTACCTTCTTGCATAAACCTTCGCATAACCCTTTTTGAGCCTTTAACACCCTTTCTTTTCCTTAACTAATCCATCATAACTGCAAGTGAAAAATAATGAAAAATACCTAACTTGAGCCTAGGGAGCATTGATGAAATTGTTGTGCTAGAACTTAAGGGTGGGGGAAACCTTATTAAACCAATTGTGTTTTTGAAAAAGGGCTCCTTGTGAATAAATGGTGAATTGGTAGAAGTTTGTGATTAGTTTAATCCTCTTGAAATAATAATAATAAATAAATGATAAATTAAAAAAATAATATTTGTAGGAAACCAAAAAAAGGTCACCAATTCACTACTTGTTTCGAATAAGAATTGTAATTCTTGGTTTAAAAGTGGACCATAATAAGGAATCATTGTGGAATCATCATTGGTTTAATTTTGGTTTCTCATTCACACATCCTTTATGTAGGCACACACCTTTGTTTTCCTTGGACTTAAGTTATCCAAAATCTTATCATCCCCTGACCTTAGCCCCGCTAAAAACCCTAATATGACCTCTTAATGCATGTTTATGATTGTGTTCGAAGGGTGGTGATTGAGATGAAGGGCAAGCTTATGGAAGGTATTGCATTGTGAAGTGTTTGAGTGTTACATTCCTATACACACTTGAGCAAACTAAGTGAAACACATTCATGTGATGATCCAATCCAATCATTCATTCTCTAATCTGATCCATGTTTGTTTGTGGCTCTTGTTGGATGATTGAGTTGCCAATTTTGATTTTTGGTGCTTCCAATTGTGACGACTTGAATCTCATTATCTACCAAACCCCAGCTCTTTGTTTATATTCCTTGTTTTCGTGTTTTTCAATAGAGTCCTTTCTCTGGTGCTCTTTGCATCAGGACATGCAATTGCCTAAATGTGGGGGAGTTGATAAAACACTCCTTTTGTAAATATTTTCCCTTTTACACTTAATTCCCATAAGTTTGTTAGCTTTTGAACCTAATCCTCCCTATGCTCAATTTTGCTCTATGACTTATATTCAATAGCTTTTGCACAATTTTTGTTTTTGTCTCTCACAATTGCTCTTTTTCTTATAGAGTGAATCATGGGCATCTGAAGACCATTGAGAGTGCAATATGGAGTGGAGCTTGGAGCATACATGGAATAAAGAGAGAAAGAGAGAGGGTTGGATGGAATTTTCACTTGGATAGCTTCACTACAGTGAACATCAGTCATTGCAATGAGCCTGAGAAGTGGCGCCAGTGGCATTATTTTAGTCCATTCGCTACAATGAATTTAACTCGCTACAGCGAATTTTGCGGGACCAAACCTAAAAGTTTAATTTTATAATTTTCACCTACTTAGGGGCCTTTTTAGCAAATTTTATGATGATATAAGGCTCTATGGCACGAAGTTTGAGGCATTCTTTGCCAAATGAGGAAAAAGAATGAGGTTTAGGGAGTTCTCTTCTCCTCTTTCTCTCTTCCTTCAAGAATACATTGATACACATAGCTTGGGTTATTTCTTATGCAGATTTCCATTTTTGATTTCTTTAATTTTCTTCGTTCTCTGTTTATAACTCCCTCCATGGAGGAGTAGTGCTCTTGCTAGCTCAAGGGATTTAAGAGCTAAGGTTGTGTTTTGAAATATTGTTGATTTTAATGCAAATCCTTGGTGTTGTTCTCTTTCTCTTTGTGTTTTCCTTTCTTTTCATGTTATGATTCATATGCATGTCAAGTTAGGTGTTGTTAAGTGTATGTGAGCATGATTTGTAAGCATACATATTTTAGCTTGTTGATTGGATGCATGCTTATTGATTGATTGCTAAGCATTTAGTTAAGTAAGAGAATAAAGATAATTCTTGATTGAGAATTGGACTATGGCAATTGGTATTTTATTTGGTTCATACATTTATGTGTTGTTTTTGCAATCCTTTAAGTGTAGGTGCTTAACATTATCCTCTAGTTGATTGACTTTAAGGAGAATTGCTAGCTAATTGTGTGATTGCATGACTAGTACATAGTTCCTCGCTAGGTATTTGATAAATTGTTATGTTGATGATTGACATTCCCTAGCTTAAGAATCTCCTAGGCTAGCTCTTTTTCATTATTGTTAATTTCAATAACTTGTTATTTTGATTTTTAATGTAACAGACCCCCCCTTTTTACTCCAATTAATTTGTTCAGTTTCCTTGTGAGACAACCCAAGTTGCATACCATTATCTACGTGCATTGTGCAATTTGGTTGGGGAATCCAAATTCCTTTTTTAACTTGGTGTTGACAATGGCAAGTTACCAATAACTACATCAGTCCCATAAACCAACCGAAGCGACATTTCTTGGGCTGAGGAGTGGGGTGTTGTCCTATGGGACCAAAGAACGCTCTCGAGCTCATCCGCCTATGCACCCTTTGCTTTGTCGAGTCTAGAATGCCCTTGTTGATGACCTCAGCTTGCCCGTTGGCCTGGGAATGCTCAACCAAGGTGAAATACTGGGTTATCTTTTGGTCTTCTAGAAATTATCTAAATTTTTTATCCGTGAACTAAGTCCCGTTGTTCATAATTATCAACCTCGAAATTCCAAACCTTGTGATGATGTTCTTCCAAACAAATTTCTTGCATTAGGCCACTATGGTGGAAAGGGGCTCCGCCTCGATCCGTTTCATGAAGTAATCAACCGCTATTACTAAGTACTTAACTTGTCTCGGAGCGAGAGAAAACGGTCTGAAAAGATCCATTCCCTATTTCTCAAAGGGCCATAAGGCCGTGATTGCTGTCATTTCTTCAATAGGGGCTACACGAAAATAGGAGTGCTCCTAGCATTTTGAGCGAGTTTTGACGAGCTCAATTTCTTCATGAGTTAAGGAAGGCCAATAATATCCTACATGGAGAACCTTCAATGCCAAAGCCTACCCTCCAAGGTGATTTCCAGCTATCCCCTCATGGATGTCCCGAAGGACATACTTTGCTTATTCTCTGTTTAGGCACTTCAATAGAGGTTGGGATAGTCCTTTCTTGTATACCTGGCCATTTACAATGGTATAGTAAAGAGCCTGATAGGCCACTTTCTGAGCTTCTTTTGGGTCCCTTGCCTGAGTTCTGAGTTTAAGGTACTTCAGGATCCCTGCTGCTCAACTCGGAGCCTTCTCTATTATTCCAACTTTTCTTCCTTCCACGATGCTTGGCTATCTCAGTGTTTCTAGTATAAGATTCTTGTTGTTACTTTCGAGCTTGGAACTTGATAATTTTGATAAGACATTGACTTTGACATTCTTCTCACGAGGTATGTGTTTTACTCCAACTTCATCAAAGTCAAAAAACAGGTTTCTAACAACCTCAAGGTAGCAGATCCCGCACTATATATGAACCTCTGTTTTAGGACGTTACAATTTGCTAGTCGCTGCACACTATGAGCTCCTTAATGCTCATATCCTTTGCCAAGTCCATCCGCACTATGATCACCTCGTATTCGGCTTGGTTATTAGAGTTGGTGAATTCAAAGTTAACTGACATCTCAACCTGGACCTCACCATTCCTTTCCAACATTACCTTAACCCCGCTACCTTGAAGATTTAAGGAATCATCCACGTACAAGATCCAAACCTCCAAGTTACCCTTCTTCTCATTTGTGAATTCCTGCATGAAGTCTGCTAATGTCTGAGCTTTGATGGTTGTTCTGGGCTCAAAGCAGATGTTAAATTTAGAAAGCTCGATAAACCAAGCTATCATCTATCTTGCAAGGTCTGGCTTTTGAAGGACTTGCCAGACTGGCTGGTTGGTTCTTACAAGATAGTATGGGATTGGAAATACTGCCGCAATCTTCTAGATGTGAGGACCAGGCAGAAAGCGACTTTCTTCAACTTTTGATATCTTATCTGACATCTTTGAAGGGTTTTGCCTGTGAAATATATCAGCTTCTGATTTCTGGCTTCTTCTTTGATCAATGCTGCTCCTACTTTGGCCTCGCCTACAGATAGATAGAGTACCAATACTTCTCTGACTTCAGGTTTTGATAATGTCGAAGGGCTCACTAGGTATTGCTTGAAACACTGGAAGGCCTATTCGCATTGTTCTATCTGTTTGAAACTCTTTCCCTTCTTCAATAGGTCGAACAAAGGCAATGACTTCCATGTTGCTTGTGACAGGAATCTTAATAGGGAGGCCAGCCTTCCTGTGAGCCTTTGTACCTCTCTCACGCAAGCGAGACTCTTCATTTCTATAATAGCTCGGCATTTTTTCGGGTTTGCTTCTATCCCCCTATGTGTGACATGAAATCCAGGAATTTACCCGTATCAACTGTGAAGGTGCACTTTGAAGGATTTAATCTCATCTGGTGAGCCTGGATGCTATGGAATATTTGTTTGAGGTCAACTATAACCGTTTTGGTGTCCGCAGTTTTAACTAGCATATCATCAATGCACACCTCCATCTTTTCTCTGAGGTGTTCCCCAAATACCCTATTCATTACTCTTTGGTAAGTGGATCCTCGTTCTTCAATCTAAAAGGCATGATCTTGTAGCAATATTTAGCCATCAACATTATGCACGCTGTCTTTTCCTCATCTTCTGGGTTCGTGGGCATTTGATTATACCTCTAGTAAGTATCCATGAAGCTAAGAATCCTCTAAGCTATCTATGCTTGGTAATGGGTATGAGTCCTTTGGGCATGCTTTGTCAGGTCGATATAGTCCATGCACATATGAAGCTTTTTGTTGGCTTTTGGGACTAGTATGACATTGGACAGCCAAGTAGGATAAAAAAACTTCTTTGATAAAATCGGCTTTGAGGAGTTCAAAGGTCTACTCCATTATTGCTTTGGTCTTCTCTTCTGATATCCTCATTCTTTTTCGTGCTATTGGCTTGGAATCGAGGTATTCAGAAAGGTGGGACTCATTATTTCCTAGCTTATTCCTGGCATGTCCGTTGCTAACCATATGAAGAAATCCGCATTATCTATGAGAAATTTGATCAATGCGTCTTTCTTGGAGGGCAGTAAGTTTTTGTTTATCTTTGTTTTCCTGATTGGTTATTCTCTAACCTAGATTCCCTCGAGTTCACCTCCTGGCTCTGGTTTGCCATGTGTTTTTTGGCTGCGCATATCCAGATCTATCATCATTATGTCCTGGGCATCTTGTTCTTCTCTTCCGTTCTTCCTGGATCTGACTTGTCACCTGGCATTATAGCATTGCCTTGCCATCGTTCGATTGCCCATGACTATGATCACTTTTTCCTCTTCAGAGGGGAATTTCATTACCAAATGAGAAGTTGATACCATGACTTCGAGCTTATTGATTGTAGAGCATCTACGCCGAAGGACAATTCATGACTAGAAAATCGACGGGCATCGTTCTTGCCTTATTCTTGGTCCGATGGTGATGCGAAGTGTAACAAATCCTTCCGGCTTGGTTGTGGCACCAGAGAACTCGATCAATTCATCAAGATAAGCATGAAAGTTAGAGTCTTTTAACCCTAGCTTTTCAAATGTTGGTTTAAATAATAAATCCACTAAACCACCTTGATCTACTAAAATCCTCTTGACTTCCGCATTCAGCATCACTCTGGAGATCACTATTGGGTCGTCATGGCCTAGAATGATCCCTGGGTTGTCCTTCTCAGAGAACACTAGATCAAGAGATGGTTTTTCCTAGGTTTGCCTATCTTCCGAGCTAGAATCTACCCTCAAGATCTCTTTCAATGCCCTTTTACGAGTTGACTTTGAGCATCCACCTATGACAAAGCCTCCAACTATGGTGTATATTGTCTTTGTCATGGCATCAGCTTCATTGTTGTCTTGAGTCTCCCCGACATCCTATCTCCGAGTTCTGCTTTGGTTCTCATTTCCCTCACTTGGGGACTGTCTTATCCTCTTAGGACTTCTTTGCATAGCTATGTACTTAGCTAACTCTCTTGCCTTGACAAATTCTTCCACAGCATTTTAGAGATCTATGTAATCTTCCATTTTATGCCCATAGCTTCTGTGGAAGTCATAGTATTCTGACTTGTTAGTGTTGGCCCCCTTTCTGATACGTCTTGGTTTCTTAAGACATTTTGTGTGCTATTTCTTCGTATATATCTCGCTCAAGGACATATTCACTGGGGGTGTAATCAACTAATCATCCCCTGGTCTGAGCTTATTTTCTTGGAGGCCTTTCCTCTCTTCTGGGGTTGCTTATTCTTTTCTGGCTGCATTCTCCTTTCGATTTTGTGAACACCACCTATTCCATGTTAATATACTTTTCTGCCCTTCCGTGCAGCTTTTCTGTATTGGTAGGTTCTGTCTTGGATTGGGACTAGGCGAATGCTTCCAACTTGAGACCTTGAATGAAGGGCACAAGGGTTGTTTGTGGTTCAAGGGTAGCTATCTCCAATGTGGCTTTAGTTGAATATGTCCACATAAGCTCAGGGACTCTTCTCTGTTCCTTGCTTGAAGCCCATGAGACTGGTTACCGACTTAGGGCTGCTGCGACTAGCTAATAACTGAACCAGGAACTTTCGGCCAAGTTGAAGAACTTATGAATCAAGCATGGTGGGAAGTGGTTGAACCACTCCAGTGCCACTTCTCCAACATAACTGGGAAGGTTCTGCATCTAATTGGGGCTGACGTTCCATCCAAGTACATCTAGGAATGAAAGATATCCAGATGATTCTAAGGATCTATGGTCCCATCATAGAGTTTGATATCACTATGAGGCTTAAATCCGAGAGGAAGAGCGTACCTTATGATATTCTCAGAAAAGGGAGAGGCCAAATCCTCTTCTTGTCTCCTGTTTTCCATCCTTGCATGTGTGTCTCTCCAGTTTCCTACATCGTTATCATAGGCATGGGAGCTTCCTTCATTGCTCTGACTTCATTTGTTTGCACTAGCATTGTAGTCTAACTTATAGGATCTTTCCATCCCCACATTGTGTTGGTAGCACCTCTCCAGGGGCGATGGTGTGTTGTGCCTCAAGCCTCCTTGCCCTTACTTCCTTACGTTAGAGGCATGCTTCTGCTTCCCGAGATCTCTGTTGTTCCCAAGCCAAATGATCATCGTCCTTTCTTCTTCTTTGGAGCTCATTTTCTAAGGCTTCCATGCGGATTGCTTGATCGCGCATCATGTGGAAAAGGTCAGTCATTACGGGATCAGGGAGCGAAGCTTCTACTCGTGATGCCCTTGGAGGTTTTGCGCCTGAAACTTTGGCTGGGGCTCTGACCAAAGCAATGGTAATGTTTATTACTCAGCGACATGCATCTCTGGTCTCTACACAATGGAGTGTACTCGTTGTTGCACCTTCAAGCAGCGTCCATTAGCCTGGAATGCAAATTCAAAGGATGTTATCCATCCATCCTGGGGGGCTGCGTTTTGAGCGATGCCATCTAGGGGAACAGGTCTACCCGTGATCTTGGTTTTGGCCATAGTTCTCCTGGTGTAAACACGAAAGAAAAGAAGAACCGCAATCATGTCCTCAGCAACGGCGCCAATGTCACAAAGTAGTAGGTAAGAGGTTACCTGGGATGCGAGACTTCACGATATCACTATCTTCTTTGATCGGTAGAGCTTTGCGCACGTTAGGGTGGGGGGTGGAGTTCCTGCAAGTACTCCACCAAGGGTATTAGTGCTGGCGTTATGTGTAGAGAGTCTAGGATTGGATATATACTTGTTCTTTTCTTTGAATACCCTTTAAGTAGGAGGTCATGATGTCCTTTACCATGTTCCCCATATTTCGGGACGTTGTTAGTGGGTATGGACGTGGCATGTGATTATGGGATCATGGAATACGTGAGTTCATGCGTATTGAGGTAGGATCTCGACCCCTGTGCCAGTCGAGATCAGATGGCGTTAAACGTGCTCAATGTACTTGCCCTCCGGCATATGGCTTTAGGCTCTTGGCTTTCACTACGGCTGTCATGCCTTTGGACCATTCTTCTAGGTTTCCTCTTTCGGCTCATCTATGATGGTATTGGGCCAACTATTGGGCTTGTAGCAATGGTTCGTAACAATATCCAAACTAGTTCTTAAAAATTTTATTAGGGATAAATTAGTCTTTTAGTTTTTAATAATACCAAAATAGTCTATAAAATTTCATCAAAGGGATTAAATTGCTCATTTCGGACAGTTCCATATAATGTATAAAGGAACCAATTTGTCTCTTGTATGAAATTTAAGGAATCAATTTGATATTTTAAAATTTAAAGAGATTAATTTGTCCCCAATACATTTTCAAAATACCAATTTAGGTATTTTGTCTTCAATTTTTTTAAGGAGCTTAATTTGATGAGCTAGTTAAATTAATGCGTGTCACGGTGTTAATGCACGCAAAGCCATGGACACTCAGAGGATAGACCAACAAACGAGTATCTCCATTTTCCACATAATCTAATCAATCTATGAGGTTTCTAGTTGGGCCGCCCTTATATTACATGTGGGTCACCATCATCACGGTTCCTTAGTTTGTGTGCTACTTTAATTTCCTTGTGCCCTTTGAAAGGACCCATAGAAAAAGTGTGGCCATTGGAGCGGTATGCACTTTTTAGTTTTTCCCCCCATTTCTAAATTATAATTTAAGAGACAAATGTTGGACTTCCCTAAAAATTCTTATGTCCATATGCAGTATTTATTCTCTTTTATTGCCAATAAATTCAAAAGGAATTTTTTTTTGAAAAAAATGAAAAATTACTGTCAGAATAATTAACAGAAAAAATTTATTTATTTCTAAAAATATAAATCATGTACAATTTATTCCTATAATTCAAAAACATGTAAATTGACCTTTAAAGTTTAAACCTTTTTTTAATGTGCATATTAGTCATTTTATTAAACTTTTTTATTGTTATTAATGAAAAATGAATACAATATTTCTGTGAACTTTTTAATTAATGAGAAACTCGAATTCTACAGTAGAAAATGACATGTAATTTGATACTTTAAACTTTCTTAAATATGTGTTATTTTCATTAACAATGAATGAAAAAATTGCCAGAATAGTTTATTTGCACGATTATGAAAATGTTAGGGGGTAGATTTGCATGATTCCAAAATTCTGGCAATAACATGCACATAACCACTAAAGTGCTACTTTCATTTACAGAAGCCGATGCTTGTGCTGATATGCTTGTCAAGCAGAGTAAGTCGGGTCTACATTCGGGTTTGCATTTATTTTATTTCTTTCCAAGCTGCATTCTCTTGCTTTCCATTCTGATTTCTCAGGTTCTCTCCACTCTAGAGTAGTGGCTGCTTTATTTGTTTATTTCTTGGGCGTTTGCCTCGTTGTTAATACAAAGAAAACTAAGACATGTTTTGCGCTATATTTTATGACATTAGTTTGTCATGACTTAACGCATTTACCCCAACTCTTGAGATTAATAATATTGGAAGAATTTTGATCCACAGTGTATGCTACTAAGGAAATCCTAGGGTATGTTTGATTTCAGTTTTAAGTTTTTATTTTTAGTTTTTCAATTTTCTAGATTTTGTAAAAGAAATACTGAAAACTGTGAAAACTATAAAATCCAGCTTTTGGTTCTCATTTCTAGTTTTTCAGTCTTTCCATCACAAAATCCTGAAAACTAAAACTAAACAAATAATATCTCATACTTGCGCGCATCTGAGCAAACAGGATAACTCAAGTCATCATGATATATCTCCAACAAACAAGTTTTAATCAGTTTTAATTTTATATAATCAATTTATAAATTTTCCTTGCATAAAAATAAAAAATTGCTTCAATTACTCTAAAAGTTCTTATAATTTTATTAAATTTTCAATTAGACCCTTATAATTTTAAAATTTATAATCAAGACCCAATAGTTTAACATTTTATGATTAAGTCCCCATACTACACAAAAATTTTCAATAAGTCCTTGTGGAATAAAAATTTTGCTATCAAGTATCTATGGTTTTGTATAGTATATAGGCACTTAATTAAATATATATATTTTTTGCTCTATAGAGACCTGTTGAAAACTTTTATATAATATAGGAACTTGATTATAAATTTTTAAATTATAGGAATTTAATTGAAAATTTTTATACAAGATAGACATGAGGATGTAATTAAAAATTGAATAAAACTATAGGGACTTCTAAAGTAATTAAATATAAAAGTTTCTATCACTTAAAAATGCCACATAAAGTATAAAGAATAAGAAAATGATAAAAATAAGTAGAGAAAATTGTACCATCCTCTCATAATATTTAATGCGATTACACTCGCCATAATTCTATTTTAAAAAATTATCATTAACTTTCTCTAAGGTTCACTAAAATTATATCGACCTCCTTTGCAAATACTGATTCATTAATGTAAATGACAAAAAGATAACATATAATATACACATGATTATTAATGATAAAATTATAATATTTTAATAATATTTAATATATTAATTAAATAAAATACTTTTATTACATGAAAATGAAACTCATAATTATGTCTTAAATAAAACAAAGGTAGTTTAATCAATATACATATATATATCAAATATTTTCAAAATATCATAATTTTATTACTAATAATCATGTACATATCACATTATCTTTTTTATCACTTAATTTAATGAATTAATATATAAAAAGAAGATTAGTGTAATTTTGTAAAATAAATTGGTAATGAGTATAATTATACTAAATTTTGAGAAAAGTTAGCGTAATGTACTCATGTAAGAATGTAAAACCAATTACTCTTGAACCTGAACCAAACCCACCCCCCATCTTTCTCTTCTTCTCTGTTCCTCTCTTTCTCTTCCTTCTTCTCCTTTCCCCTCTGCCTCGCCCTTTTCTCTTTTTTCCCCCTTCTCTGCTGTAAAGTTCAGAAGACACAACTCAAAAAGCCTTATTTTTAAAATAATGGATGTCAAACCACCAAAATCAACTTTGCGAAATTAGCTGCGCCTCAAATTTTTCGTTTGTCTTAAATTCATTAAGTCATTACGTTCATTAATTTAACTGATATAAATAATGTTGACTAATCTGAACAAATAAAAAAAAAATCAATATTAAAATGATAAACCCCCAAAAAAATGACAATATTTTAAAAGAGATGCCACAATTTAGAAATACTATATACATAAAACACCTAAGAAGTAATAACAGCTATACATATAAAATACCACATAACTATTGTGAACAACGACAACATAACTGAATTTATATTGATCTTCAACCTGCAAAGTAGGTAGTGTGACTTACCTTTATTGTTATATATTTTTATATTAACAAATACCAAGCCACAACATTATCCTTGCTGGTAATTCCCATTTAACAATCAATTTAACCATAGCATCGAATTGGATCATTGCATCCTTTAGAAGCAGATTGTTTGTAACCAAATCGGCCCCCTTTCTCCAGGTACTGTTGATGGTATTCTTCTGCCCTGTAGAATTTCTTGGCAGGAAGAATCTCAGTAACAATATTCCTGTCCAATTTCTTCTGCAACTGTTCTAAAGTCTCTCGGGCTGTCTTCTCTTGCTCAGGCGTGTAATAGTATATTCCAGACCTGTATTGTGTTCCTACATCGTTACCCTGTCACACAGAAAGATCAGACTGTTACTTGGCACCTAAGGCACATGGTGTTCGAGCCGTGCACAGCTGCAATGGCTCTCACAGATCACCAGTTGTCATCATTTATTCAAAGTTCATAAATGAATGGATTTGACTGACATACAGAAGAATCAAAAAAGGGTTGTACTGAAAGAAGAGACTTGAACAAAGCAATTGTTTTGAATAGGAGAGATCATGGAAAAGGAAAATGTTATGAAGAAAATAGATCAGTCTGTAAAAGACCATAACTTGGGTTTGGGCCCCAATCACAATGTTAATAATGAGGCCCAAACTAGGATTAAGTATAAGCCTGCTTATGATAAGGCTTACACTAGAAAGGGGCGGTTGGGTAAATCTACATAATTATGAGGTTAAGTAGATATTATATAAGGAATAGTAGTAGGCTGATTAGGGAGCAGCCAGTTGGTTAAGGAGAACCATTAGGAGTTTTGGTGGCCTCTCGAAGTGCTACCACAACTCATTGTTGGGAGCCCTAATCCCAATTTGGGAGTTATTTCTTTATTATTCTTTTCCTACTCAGCAATATAACACTGACTTCCCTCTATCTCTTGATTATGACTAGAGCCATTACAGAGTCCATATCAACTGGTTATTCATGCTCATGAATCATTCTGGAGGTCCACAGCCTAAAATTTGTGAACCGCCAAACAAATAAACATTTAAAAGCTTATCTCTGTCTGTACGGTAGAATCATAGTTGGAAGCATAGCTATAACATGTAAGACGTAGTTTGGCTATTAGTAATGTAGTGGGGTGGTGCATTCTTGTGCAAACTTCAGTCGACAATACATTTAAATAAGTAAAAAGCTAGTATCAATTAAAAGAAACACTTCAATCAAACATGATAAGTTTTATAGCACATATAAAAAGAGACTATAGATACCTGCCGATTCAGCATTGTAGGATCATGTCTACCCCAGAACACATCAAGCAGCTTCTCATAGCTACATTCTTTTGGATCATATTGGACCCTGACTACTTCCGAGTGATTTGTGGTACCCGAACACACATCCTCATAGCTTGCATTATGCAAATACCCTTGACTGTAACCAACCTCTGTCTTGGTCACCCCAGGCACTCTCTGGAAGGCCAACTCGACACCCCAAAAACAACCAGCACCAAACTGAGCAAACTGTTGACCCAGTGCTGGTGTGTCATCATCTGGTCCCTGAGCAATGGATGAATCCATATTTTCCATTCCCCTTGTGCTACCAAATACAAGCCTGTTCAGCAAGTTCATGGAGGGCTTTTTGATAACAAAATGTTGACAACTTTGGGATAAGAAGCAAGAACACTTGATGGAAAATCTAGAAAGTGAAGGAAGGAACTTCGTTTTTGCAAGACAAGGGACAGAAGATGAAAGTAACACCAGAAGGCAACTGGACGTGGCAGTGTGGCAGAAGCTGCTGCAGTTTGAGGTAAAATGAGTTCCTTTTCCTAAAAGAAATAATCATTTTAAAAATATATATTTTCATATAAATGAACAGATAAACACAAGTTTCATTTGAACCAAACTGAGATGACAAGAAAGCTGAGTGACAACCATAAACAAAGAACTGAAAGCTATAAAAATAAAATAAGGATGCAAATTTGATCTACAGACAGTGAAACAATTAACACCATTGTGCAATCTATCTAAAAACTGTAATAGAAGCACACACAGATCACAGAAACACAAATAATATGAAGACTGTATTGTATTAACTGAGAAAGATAGAAAGATAGAAGAGAAGCAACATAAAAGAGAGAGAGGCCTTGAGCACTATAGCAGCTCACCCTCCCAGCCAATTCTAACAGAATTCCTTACCCCATATTCTGACCCCAAGGAGAATTATAGTCCTTTCCCACTACAGACCCATGTGTCTCTCACCTCACACCCTTCTCCTAAAACCGTTAGGCCTCAGATTCATTGAAGGGCCCACATGATCCGCCCCCAATACTAGAGTCAGCCAACATTCTAATTCCTAAACTACCACTGTACATCTTTCTTTTGTAAACTTTTATTGGTTCAGCAAATTTGTCTCTAACAATACCCCTTTCTTGAACTACCACCTTGTCCTCGAGGTGGAATTCTGGGAAGTTTAACATGATGTCAGCAGCTAATTCCCAGTTGCTTTCAAAATCTGGGAGGTTCTTCCAACGAATCAGCACCTCTTCTTCTCCTTGTTCATTCATTTGGGTGGCTAGCACAGCTTCTGGTTGCACCTAAAGCTCCCACCCTTTAGTGAGTCCTCTAGGCAAAGGTTGGCACTTAGCTTCGGGTGCCAAGCAATTCTTGAGCAAAGATACATGAAAGACCGGATGAACCAGAGAATCAAGGGGCAGCAATAGTTTATAAGCCACCTTTCCCACTCGATCTATTACCTCAAAGGGCCCATAGTACTTGGGACTGAGCTTTTGGTTGACACGGTTGGCAAGGGACTTCATCCTGTATGATTGGATCTTTAGAAACACCTTTTCTCCTATTTCAAATTCAACTTCTCGTCTCTTCTAATCTGCCTGGATTTTCATTCTTGCTTGGGCCTTGTTTAAGTACCATTTCAACTCCTCAATCATGGAGTTCCTCTCAGCTAGGAGTTGGTTCACATCTTCTACTGCTGAAGGCAGCAATTCTCCCTTAATAAGAGTAGGGGGTTCACTTCCATAGAGAATTTTAAATGGGGAGGAATGAGTAGCAGAGTGATATGTAGTATTGAACCATAATTCAGCCCAAGATAGCCATTTACTCCACTATTTTGGTTTGGCCCCCACAAAACATCTGAGGTAGGTCTCTAAACACCTGTTCACCACATTTGTTTGCTGGTGGTATGCTGAACTAAACTTCAGTTTTGTCCCTGATTGCTTAAATAGTTCCGACCATAAATTAATCATGAAAATCCTATCTCTATCAGTGACAATAGATGAAGGAAATCCATGCAACCTAACTACTTCCTTGATAAAGATTTCAGCCACTGTTTTTGCAATATATGGATGGTTAAACCCTAAGAAATGGACATACTTAGAAAGTTTGTCTACTACCACTAAGATTGTATCCATCCCTTGGGATTTTGGCAACCCTCACAAAGGTAAGCCTACTGCAAACCTCACAATGCTAAATGTATCACTGAATTGTTTGCCTCATACCTTCCCATCAAACCAGCCCAGAAATCCTTTTATAAGTTCTAAAAAAACCTTAATGTCCGCCTAGAATGGAATCATGAAACTCTTGCGGGAGTACCTGAATTCTAGGAGAATTTTTTGGAATAACAATTCTTCCTTTGTAATACAGTCTCCCCTTCCTCAATTCATACCCCATTGGTTCTTTTGTTCCTATAATCAGCCCTTGGATGATCTTCCTTAAACACTCATCTGCCTGCACATCATCTTCTAATCCTTCCCATTCCTGAAAAGTGACAGAGGATATAGCTTTAAAACTGAGACGCTGAGAAAGATCATCTGCAGCTCCATTTTCTTTCCCCTCTTCGTACCTTATTTCAAAATCAAAACCCAGCAGCTTAGTTATCCATTTCTGTTGACCTTCCCCCATCAGCTGTTGGTCCACCAAGTGCTTTAGACTCTTTTGGTCAGAATGGACAATGAATTTCCTGCCTAATAGATAATGTCTCCATTTTTTAATAGCCATTACAATAGCCATGAGTTCCCTTTCATAAACGGACTTTTGTTGAGCACTATCTGACAACTTCTGACTCATGTATGCAATTGGTTTTCCTTCTTGCATTAATACTGCCCCAATTCCCTTCCCAGAAGCGTCCTCTTCTACAACAAAAGTTTTTTCAAAATTTAGAACAGCTAAAACAAGTAATGTAGTCATCACCTTCTTTAATTTTTCAAAGGCCAATTGAGCTTCCACCCCCCACTAAAAATTATCCTTCCCGAGTAATTGTGTTAGTGGCCAAGTGATTCTCCCATAATTCTCCACAAATCGGCGATAATAGCCCGTGATGCCCAAGAACCCTCGTAAACCCTTTAAATCCGAGGAGCTGGCCATGTTATTATTGCTTCAATCTTCTTAGGATCAGCCTTTACCCTTTCACCAGAGATTAAGTGCCTCAAGTACTCAATTTCCCTTCTGCCAAGAGAACACTTTTTTTGGTTGATGACAAGGTTATTCTTCCGCAGCAATTCCATCACCACCTGTAAATGCTCCCAATGTTCTTCCTCTGATTTGCTATAGATGAGTATATCATCAAAGAACACCAATACAAACCGTCTCAACTCTCAAGAATGGTTTCAGAAACGTGTTCATGAGGACTTGAAAAGTTGAAGGAGCATTTGAGAGCCCAAATGGCATCACTAAAAACTCAGTGTCATTCATGTGTTCTAAAAGCAGTCTTCTCCATGTCTGACTCCCTCATGCGTATCTGATGATACCCAGATTTCAGGTCCATTTTTGAAAAAATTTGGGCTCCCCCCAGCTCATCTAGAAGTTCATCTATGACCGAAATTAGGAACTTGTCCGGAATGGTGACTTTGTTCAAGGCCCTATAATCCACGCAAAAGCACCATCCCCATCTTTCTTCTTCACTAAAATGATTGGACTTGAGTAAGGATTGGTACTGGGCCTAATAATGCCCGATGACAACATTTCTCCAACTATTTTTTCAATTTCATTTTTCTGAGAGTAGGGTACCTGTATGGTCGTATGTGGGGTATGATAGCTCCTTCTTGCAGTGTGATGGAATGAACCTTGGGTCTCGGGGGAGGTAACCCTTCAGGGAGCTTGTAGATATTCTCATATTGTTATAACAATTGCTGAAGTTTATTCGGTACTTTTGGGTTGGTGGCGGTCCCTTGTCCCTTGCTCTCATTCTCAACCCACGTGGTAATCATGTAACCTTCCCCATCCACTCTCAAGGCCCACAATGTTGCACGCCATGATACTTGAGCAGTGCTCAAAGCGGGTTCTCCTTGAATGTTTTTCTATTCCTCTCCTAACTTCCATTGTATGTACTACTTCTGGAGGTCTGCTCTAATGTCCCCAAATCTAGCTATCCACTAGTAGCCCAAAACTACATATGCACTTCCTAACCCAAGAGCAAAAAATGATTGAGATATGTGGTTACCTTGAATCTCCACCTCTAGATTCTCACATAGCCCGGATCCTCTCTGAATCTCCCCTGTGCCTACTTTCACCGTGAATGACACGTCCTTCTGTAGTAATTGGAGGCGCTCAACAAGTGGGGCCGAGATGAAGTTGGCGTCTGCCCCAGTATCAATTAAAACAATTACCTCGGTCCCCTTCACCTTTCCTTGTATCTTGAATGATTTGTTTATAGTCGTGAATCCGCGAAGGTTGTTCAACGTTAGATGTAGGGATTTCAAGGCTAAATAGGCCTTTTCCCCCTCTTGCTGGGCTTCATCTTCATCGTTTGATTCTTGAGCCTCTGGATCTTCCAACAAGACTAATTGATAGTGTTTCAGCTTGCACACATGTTCCTGACCCATCTCTTACTACATTTAAAGCATAAGCCCTTTCTACTCCTATCTTGGAGCTCTTCTTGTGAAAGATGCCTCCCTGCTCCGCCACATGTCCCCTCGAAACTCGCATGCTCCCACTTGTCCTAACATTTCATCCTTAACCACTTCTGGAAGGTTAGGGAATGAGTTTATGACCGATTGGGCCTTCAGTTGGCCCCCATGCTTCAGGAGGCCCAACACCTCCACCCCTCCATTCTTTATTACGTTCCTCCAATAACAGGGCCCTTTCTTTAATTTCTTCCAAAGAGCCCAAGTCTAAACTCTTCAGCTTAGCTCTTAAGTTACCTTTCAACCCATTTAATAGAATACCTCTTGGTCTCGCACTAGCCCCGGATGGAAACAACAGGAGATGCCATCCCGTAAAGACCTCCATGAACGAAATTGAGTTTGCTCCTCCCAAATTTGGTACCAGGACAAAGCTTTCCCTTCTAATGCCAGGAGCACCACCTCGAACTTCTCATTCCCTTCAATCCCATTCACCCTGAAGTACCGCTCAATCTTCACCAGCCAACCCTCGACGTCGTCGCCGCAGAACAATGGAAGCTCCATTTTTCGATCACGCTTGCGGTGTAGAGGAGGAGGACTGGCTGAAAAATGGTGAGGCGGTCGATTGTGCCATGGTTGGCATTCCCAGTGGCAATGACCATCAAAAGAGTGAGGGGAGCTCCGATCGTCTTGGTCATGCGACCTCGAGTCTTGATGCTCTTTGCGAGGGGAGGAGGGAGAGTGGTGCCCCCCATGATCCCCTCTGGATCCCCCATTCCAGTAGTCATCGAGCCAACTCGGAACGACAACCGTCGTGGCGGTGGTGATCGACCACACGAATGATGACGGTGGTCGTCCTTCCTCTCCATCATATGCATCATTTGATCAATCCTTCTCCTCAGTTCAGCCACCTGTTCCTCCATGTAGCAGCTTTAGCAAAATGAATACGCCCCACACTTAGAGATGATACTATGATAGGATTGATACCAATTAATCGAAGCACACGTAGATCATAGAAACACAAATAATATGAAGACTGTATTGCATTAACTAAGAAAGATAGAAAGATAGAAGAGAAGCAACATAAAAGAGAGAGAGGCCTTGAGCACTATAGCAGCTCATGCTCCCAGCCAATTCTAATAGAATTCCTTACCCCACATTCTGACTCCAAGGAGAATTATAGTCCTTTCCCACTACAAATCCAAATGTCTCTCACCTTACGCCCTTCTCCTAAAACCGTTAGGCCTCAGATTCATTGAAGGGCCCACATGATCCGCCCCCAATACTAGAGTCAGCTAGCATTCAAATTCCTAAACGACCCCTGTACTTCTTTCTTTTGTAAACTTTTATTAGTTCAGCAAATTTGTCTCTAACAAACTGTTGCCAACTTTAATTAGAGAGTAAAATAAAATGCTTAATTACTATGATGCTGATAGCAGAAAAAAGGTTCACACCAACTGTAAATCAAGTTTAAATTCAGCAAACTTAATTCTTTAACAAAAGAACGGGGATGGTGTATACAGGTCTAACATGAATGATTAATCACTTGTTAACAAAGGATTGCAAGGTAGCATTAACTAGCATCTCAGAGCAGTGATTTAAAACCAAATCTGGTCAGCTAGAAATAGAAGCTGTAAATTGTAAAACCTCTCTACTTCCTATCTTTTTTCCTTATTCCAGTAGGGGTGGCCAATATGAGAAGATTATGAAGGATTTTCTTTAGTTAGGTGCTTTGGATACAAATTGGGACCACTTGGTGAGTGGGAGGTGTGTTGACGACTTGTTGTCCTAACAAGGAAGGGGGTTTGGGTCTCAGCAATTTAGTCTCTCGGACAACTAATTGGCTTTGACGTTTTCCTTTAGAACCTTATTCTTTATGGCCTTGGGTTATCCGTATTGAGTATGGCTTGAACAAGAAGATGGGTGGGAAGCTAATACTGCTGGCCAAGCTTCTCATTCCAGCCCCTGGAAATTTATTTCCCAAGGTTATGCTTCCTTCAAGTCTTTGCTTTCCTTGAAGGTTGGTAATGGTTCTCCATTTCACTTTTGGGAGGATTATTGGGTTGGAGACTCCTCTTTTATTCCTGCTTTCCCTTGCCTTTATCACGTATCTTCATGACACAATTCTTCTATCCAGAACTTTTACAGTGTACAGGATTCCGCCTATTTTTGGGACTTTCACTGTTTTTGAAATCTAAATGATAAAGAACCCTCCGAATCAGTTGGTCTTTTGGATCTCCTGGATTCTGTTTTGTCCTCTGGAGGACCAGAAATAATATATCGTGGTCCTTTGATTCCTCTGGAGTTTTTATTTGCCAACCTTATTTTCAATTCTTAACTCATTTTCTAAATTCAACCTCTTTCATCTTTGATAAACCCATTTGAAAGTCCAAAGCTCCCTCTCAGGTGAAATCCTTTGTTTGGATAACTGTGCTTCACAAAACTAATACCAATAATATGTTGTAAGCTCAAAAGCCTCATCAGGCTTTTTAGAGGACTATCCCTCCCATATATGTTGAGAGATTAGAAAGCTATGCTTCATCGATAGGTTTTCTCTAGCTAGTTTTGGTTCTTGTGTAAAGGATTTCTTGTCCTCCAATTTTCTTGTAATTTTCTATCTTCTTCTCAATATAATTAATACACACACACACACACCCCACACACCCCCACCCACCCACAACACACACACACACACACACACACACACACACACATCTAGAGCTTGACAGTGCAAGATATGTTATAAGCTTTCTGTTCCTTTACTTTGCCCGTCTCACCAATTAGGCATCAAGTAAATAATATGGGTTTTTCAAACCAGAATAAGGCTGTGTTACGGAGTTTCATAATGATGAAAGGGAATGGCTAATAATAGAAGAGAAGGGAGAGGCATAGAGTAGAGTGAAGCAAAAAATGCCACTCCCTTGTTTGGATGTTCAACAAGTTTAATGAGGGATTGGAAGGGAAATGAACACAAAATGAGGAGTTTGAGTGGCAAGGGAGGGACAAGTTGTCCCTCCTTGGCCATCCTAGTCCCTTCTCTAAAACCTCTCCCAAACACACTTTTAATTAGTGAGCCTCTCCCTTCCTTGCCACTCCCAAACATAGCCTAAGGAAACCAAAAAAAAAACCTAGTCTCAAAAGTTTTTAGCAGGTCTCATGTATTGAAAATGTAAAAACTCATCTTCCTACTGCAAAACTTTCCCTTTTTTTAAATTTCTTGACTAAGGCCACTACTTAGATAAATCCAAAAAGTATATATCCCTAGTGGGTCAGAAATTGTGCTAACAAAATTTTCTCATCCCATGCAGACAACTATCCCAGCATATAATGTCCAGATACAAACTGAATGGAAATTGCAGTAGAATCGTTAGAAAAAGGGGAACAGAAAAACTACTAGAATATTAACAGGACCAAGAATTGATAACAGGTACTAGAGGCCGAAAATAAATGAAGAAAATACCTGGACGAAAGAAATAAAAGGGAATCAAACTTCAATCCACACCTGCTGCACAAACACAAATACTCGTATTCAATTAAAATACTTCCTACAAAATATTCCAATCAATCTCCGTACATCACAGTCACACAGATAATAAATTAACATAATTTTAATGTATAAAAGAAAATTTGAGCAGAAATGAAGAAAACCAAGAATCCTTCTTCGTCTGTTTGAGATTGAAGGAAAAGAAGAAAGCAGGACAATTGTTTTAACGCGAAAAGATAAGACGGGGAACTGGACAAAAGAGACAGAATGGAATAAATGGAAAAAGACTTACCGAAAGGAAGAGAGAAATGGGAAAGTTTCGACGATGACGATGAGGACGTACGAAGATAAAGAAGAGTGTGGAGGGTTTGGTTAGTGACAGCAAAGAAAATAAAGAGATGACGAAGCTTCTTCCTTAAATTTTAAGATTCTTTGTCCGTCTCTGACTATCTCGCTTCTTCTGTTATATCGGGTAGCTTTCAGCAACTGTTTCCGGGATAGAAATGCGGAAATATCATAGACATAATCTTATTTAATGATAGAGACAAATGGTGGGATGGAAATTCTCTGTTCACGGAACGAAAATATAAAAAAAATAAAAAAATTGTACATCCAAAAGGTGGAGAGAGTGAAAACATGATATGGAGCCATAAATGTTAATATATTTTTTTTCAATAGCATCCATATACATATTTATTATTTCTCAATGTGTTCTCACAAAAGGTTGTGGTATTGGGGCGGTCCAATGGCCAACAGATGGTGATGGCTGAGCGATAGTCCAGTAGAGATACATATGTCTCTTATCATGTATTTGTTGTATTGTCTCCGTATTTTTAAATAAAATACAGAGACAATTATCATATCTTGTATTGCATAATCAAATACGATATATAGACAGTATTTTTTATATCTCTGTCTTCACTGTCCATCGATCTACACGTTTGATCGATGTTGGCACCGAGTTAGAAAGACTAAAAAGCCCGAAATATTCTTCTTCCAAAACAAAGAGGATTAAAGGGAAAAGACTGCCAATTCAAATTGTTGTAATTCTGAATAAGGCTTTGTTTGGCAAAGGAAAGAAATAGAGAGGAAATAAATAAATTGGAAAGAAATGGAGAGGAAAGAAGTTGAGTGGATTTTTATTTTTCACAGAATGTCTGGATGAAAGAAAATGAAAAAGAAAGAAATAAAAGAAAGATTAATTTGTTTTGTTTGTTTGGATGAAAAAGTGAAAGGAAATAAAGAAATAATAACATCAAACGATATTTTTGGTCTTATATTATGAGAAAAAAGGTTATTCTAGAATTATGTAAAAAATTAGTGGAAACTTAGAATTAGATACAATTTTTGTCATAAATTTGTCTATCAAAGGAGAAAATGTTGGGTAGGTCTCATACCCATTTTGGCACTGTACAATCTTTCCACTCTCAATTTCCTTTACATCAAATAAGGGAAGACCACTTTTCCCCACCCCCATCCATTCACCCCCAAACCCACTTTTCTTCATTTCTCAATTCTTCTTCTCCATTTCCTTTCAAACAAACACAGTGGAAATAAAATCACGCTCTATATTTGACATGTATTGTATGAATTTTTTTTCTTCTTTTACTAAATACCCAAAATGGTCCTCAAAAATATATTAGAGATAAATTGCTTCCTCAGATTTTAAAAGTCCCATATTAGTCTTTCACATTTCAAAAAAGGGACAAATTTGTCCCATTATATAAGTCGATACAATTAAAAAAAACTGTACAAACATGCATGGAGAGACTAATTTATCCTTATTTTTAAAATGTGAGGACCAATATGGAATTTTTCTAATCTGAGGGGCTAATTTATCCCCTGTTATATTTCTGAGAAATCATTTTGATATTTAGTCTTTTAAAATAAAAGAAGAAATTTCATTAACAAGTAGAGAAAAATAATACAAAGTGAAAAGAAAAGAGATCCTTGAAGCAAAAGGAAAATAAAATAAAACATCACAAGATCAAAGCTTTTCTATCTCTTATCATATCAGAATGGAAACTTCACTAACAAGGTCATGTGCCTTGCAACCACAAAACCTGCTTATATTGAATGTCTACCATGAAAAATGCAAGAGTTATGCTCTAATCAAATACACCAAACAACTGTAAAGATCAAAGCTATCAGACTCGACTTGGTGCTCAACTCAGTTGAGGCACCAGGTCACTGAGTCATTGGTTCAACTAGTGGATCACTAGTTGAACCGGTTGAACCCAATTTATTAAAATATATATAAATTATAAAAAATATACCAAAATATAGATAAGTAGCATAAATTCTTAAATATTGTCCACAATGCAAACAAAGTTTCACACCATAAAGCCATAAACTCGTACATAAACATAACAACGCAAACAAAGTTTTACACCATAAAGTCCTAAACTCATAAGTCACAACAAATTAACAATACATAATGTGATAACAATATGATCATTGCCAAGACAAGGTGGTGTCATATTCATAGTCTCTTTCTTCATCAGCTACTAAATTTGAAGCTTGGCTAACAATGCCTTCATTTTGGTCCGCATTTTCATTGGATATGTCATGTATACCCTCATCTTCATTATCATCATCTTCCAAGTTCAATTGAGCTACAATCATGTCATTTTAATCAACATCAAACTATAAAATAATAATCCATCATGATCATGACATAATGACAACCAAAAAGTTTAATGTAATTAAAAAATATTCCAATATCATCTGGAGTTGATTAGATGGAAACATCTGCAAAATCATTATGTAAAGACTCCAACTTATGAACGTTTAACAGTGGTGGTGACTTTTTCAATATCAAATCAAAGTGGTCCTCAAATGCCTCAAAATAAATTGGATCACAACCACCTTGAATCTTCATTTCATTCCTACATTTACCAATTTATTCACATAAAGATAGAAGAAATACTTTGGAGAACTAAGACATTCATATAAACTGATAGTTATATGAAAAAATACCTTCGTTGTAGCCTCAAGTTATAATGAACATAAACAAGGTCATTAAGCTTTTGATGTTCTAGACTATTTCTCTTCTTTGAATGAATGTGTTCCAACACAATCCAATTTCGCTCACAACCAAAGCACTATAGGTTTGGCTTAAAACATGGATAGTCAATTTTTGCAAATTTGGTTCACCACATCCATAAGATTCCCACCATTGATCTAGATTAATACATGTAATGAAATATTGAAAGAATGGAAGATAATAAGGCTTACAAAATAAAGAATAAAAGATAAATAACAATTGCTAAATTTACCTAGCATCACTGTGTTTCATTAATGTATAGTGGATTGCCTTCCAAAATAGTGTTCAACATTTTTATAGATCATCATCTCACTTGTTAGCTGATATTGCAAGTTAGGATCTCCATAAAAATACTTCTCAATGACATTAAGAAGGTCAAATGTTGCGCTTCTATGTTTTTCAAATTCTTCAAAATTGAACCAACAAGCTAGATTTAACCAATAACCACCAACATGAAGATTATTTTACAAAGTTGTGTATCCCACCAGTTATCTAAGATTGTCAAGTAAGGCTCCACTGTCTTCTTTCTTCTCTGAAATCTCATAATCTTCTATTATCTTACTTTATATATAGCTTGATAAAGAAAACTCATGGCGGGTTTATCTTCACTATCAACAATCCGCAACACACGAACAAGTGGCGTAGTGAGTTTAACAATATATCAGCACACTTATTCCAAAAGCTAGAGTCTAAGACTTGATCCATAAATCTTTTTGTCTTGCTATATTTGGAATAAGCTGAGCCCATTCTCTAGAAGTTTCCATAGCTCTAAGGGCATCCTTTTTAATCAATTTATGGCTCGACCATAATTGCTTCAAGAAAAAGAAAAATGTTATTTGTACTTATGGGGTAAGGGATATCGTACTGACTCACATCATATTCATCATTAAATGGCGTATAGACCTTACTTGAATGGGGTCCACATATCATCTAATGGTGGATAGGGTGTGAGTTGACATAGTATCCCACACCCTATGAGTATAAATAACATAACTCCAAGAAAAAATAGGATGATTCCTACATCTTGTATTGTAAGTATTATAATATAGGTTGTTTTGGGGTCTAGCTAGGAAGGTTATTCAAAAGCATAACTTGGCCAAGAGATGAGTAGTTTTCATTACAACAACAATTATTGCAGTGATTATCCCCATAGAAATTGCAAGCAATAAGTGCTTGACCTATTGCAACTGGTTGTACCTCGACCTTCTCCAACTTTTATATAGATTAGCCATCCTTTTGTAATATTGCATTGGAGTAGTGTTATTTAAAATTTTAAGCATCCAATAAATGTGTTCAATAGGACATCTAATTTTTCATTATTGGATGTAATGAACGAATGGATAGGATAAATAGGGACCACAATTACATTTGAAGAGGACAAAATGGGTGTCTTAATAGACAACCACTTTTTGGATGTTCAAATAATATTATTGTATTGCATTATTGGCTCTAAGATGGCATTGAGGTGTCAAGCAGGAATTTTCTCAACTGGAGTCTAATAATCATTAAAAGTCACTATTTAAATCTACTCCAATTCTTATTTAGGAGTCTTGGTGTTGATGGTACTATGGTAACACCAGCAAATGCCTCAATCATATGTTTGGTTATGCTGCTAATCTCACAATAGTCCATGCTTTAGGCATGGCTTTGATAGGTCTTTTATTTTCTCCCAAGCTTGAGACGAAGATTCTTCTTCACACTATGACAAAGAATTGTTATCACTCCTCGGCTTAATGTATTTGGCTTTGATCCTTTACATATAATAAGACCAGCTCGAGACAGATTGCATCATTGTTGACTCAATGAGTTTGATAGGGTCACATATCTACAAGAAATATTGGAGATTAGCATGCTTGGAAGGAACTTTGTATTGGAAACCACCAAATTGCCCTTGTTAGGTATGATAAAGTAGTAGTGTCCATTTCAGTTCAAAATTGTTTTCCTAAACACAAGGCCAAACTATGTCCAAAGCATGCTCTCTCGAAGATAGCCTTATGTTTTCTCACTTTGTCTTCCTTTGAGGAGTAACTTGACACTCAGTCATGATTATTGCTAAATGGATGGTTCCTTTGTTGCCTCAATGTTTTCTCAATTTATGGTTCGAAAAATATTATTTGTGTAGGTAGAAAAGCGCACAAGAATGGGGGGCTGAATCGTGCTTTTCTTTTCTAAACCTTTTAGTAACTAAAACTTAAAACAAAGACTATCAAGTGTCAAGCTTGTAGAGTAGCGGAAACAAGGTTAAAAGATTCAGAAAGTGACCTTCTAAATTTTATCATTAGTAGCAGATAAACTAAAAGAGTAAACTTTAGCACTTAAGGATTTTGTGGAACTGAATCAATGAAAGTAAAAAGATAAATGATAACAAAATATTGTATAGAAATTTTATACTGGTTCAGCCAACACCTGTCTATATCCAGTTCTCAGCAACCACTGAGTACTATTAACCTTTCTCAACTCGAGAAAGGAAAAATGGATATTCTTTACAATAGCCTTCCCAAGCTCTAACATGTGACTAGTAGACAACTCTTACTATCAGAAACCAAGTAGTTCTTCCCTAGGCTCTCCAAGCTGAATTGAGTAGTTCTTCACCAGAAGGTGAACCGTGAGTAGCAAAGAAAACACTTGAACTGTCACATTGCAAGTAGTTTTGCAGTAGCCTCTTCAAGCTATCTCACACCAATTACTATTGGATCAAGGATACAAAGGTTTAGTGTTGGGGTTGCCACTCAAACTAACCTGCACTCAAGTTTCTTTACAAATATACAATGAATAAGCCTGAGATAACTTGAATGACTTCTTTCTAATGATTCTTCCTAAGAAGAACATATTAATAATCTAAGAACTTAGAAAGAAGATTTTTATAGACAAAGGAACTGATTACAAGAAGTAATAAAATTCACAGAATATATGAGGGAAGGATTTTGCAATGTTTTTCCTCTTTTAATCTCATCAATCTATATTTCTTGAAAGCTCAACATCTTTATTTATATATAGTCTCCCTTTGTAACCATTGCCCTCGATCAATTGTCCAAGTGACACGTGTTGATCATCTGTCTGTGTCTTCGAAATGTAATCTAGAGGAGTAGCTCGTTTGGTGTCAGAGCTTTTTATAAAAACTGTTGAAAGGTTAAGGTTTCTAATGTCCTTCAAAAACTACTTTTCTACTTTCTAAACATAGTTTTTGAACTCTTCCTTCTAGAAACTGGAGTGGTGGACCACAAGGGCTGAAGAGATGATGTGTCGGTTTGAAACTAAGTTTGACTTTAAATTTGAATTTCAAAAATTCAAAATTTCCTTCCTTTTTTAGTGAAGTGAACTTTCTGATGTGTGCTATCAATTCCTTGATAAAGATTTGGTCTTCTAGTCTTCAATCCGAATTTTATGATGATGAGAGTATTGTGATCATGATGATTGAAGAATGTGTAACACGTTTTCAGATTTTGCATGAGTTCTTCATTCTAGGCGTACTTTCTAATGTCCCATATTACTTTCTGAAGACTAGTGCCTTGGTTTCTTATTCTTGACTTGATTTTCTTCAGTCTATAAGACATGTATATGTTCTTTTCATGATATAATATTCACTTCTATTTGGTTCAATCTCTTAATACGAGATAAATCATGTTTACACATGTAAAGTGAAATTATTCTTGCTCAAGTTCATGTTATGCAATTCAGAAACACCTATTATGCTTTGTTAAGAAACACAAGGTAGACATTAGCCGTTCTTCAAAGTATTTTTTTTAAATTGATTTTGTTGTCATTCAAACATATGGTTCTAATGCTTTCTGAAGGGTTCTGGACCTTACAATCTCCCTCTTTTTTATGATAACAAACCAATTTGAAGAAAATCTTTTGAAAAGATGTTGAAAGAAAAATAACAGAGTGTATCGTGATAAACACTTATTCTTTCAAAACATCACAGCCTTTAAATTTCTGAATGTCCTTTTCTTAAGGCATAATACGGATGTGTTCAAAATATTTTAAAGCCTTAAGTAACTTGAATCAAAACTATTTGGGTTATTATGAAATTTCTGAATTAATTCAGAGTGCTTTCTGATATGTATCATAGTGATACTGAAGATGTCAATGTTTAAGTCCTTTTATACCAACAGCCTGACTTTTTGTTATAAAAAGACTTCTAAAATTTAATGTGCTTGAATAAAAAACAGGTAATACTTGTGATATTTCTTCTTGATTTAAATTCTTATTCAGCACATCCTTTTTCCTAAGCCTATTTTAAGAGAAATGCTCCAAGATGTATATACGATAAACCAATTAGAGCATGCATTATTAAGATATAAAAACATACTGATGCTTATGTAGTTTTTTATGTTCAAAGAAACCTTTTATATTTTATCATATTACTATAAGAGGTTTCTGATGCTCAATTAGGAACTAGTCTTGATTGAATTAGAGCAATAAGCACAATATGCTCCAGCATTCATAGATTAAGATAGATGTATTGAGATATTTGATTAATTTGATAAAAGAGCACTTATACATCAATATAATATACCTAGTCTGTATATATCTATTAGATCCATAAATATGTCAGTGCAAGAGTAAAAAGATTTTAATCCAAAAAAAAAATTGTATCAGAACAATAAAGATATATCAAGAAAAATATAAATCCTAAAACAAGTTTGTGAAAAGCGGATGCTAAAAAGGTAAAAAAAGAGTGAAGTATCACTTTCATTCTTGAAATTGCATGCATGAGTCACTTTTGTACCTGAAATTTGGAAATTAACTCTTTATGTCACAACTTTAGTCCCTAAAATTGTATTTCGTAGGTCACATTAGTCCCTGGTCAAACAATCGTCAGTCAACTGTCAGTCAACCATTACATTTTACTGATGTGCATGACACGTTAAGTGACACATAGCATGCCACGTGTCAATGACGTGATGATGATGTGTCATGTTTATCTCACATGGTATATTGACGTGGCACATATAAAAATAGGTTTAGATTAGCTCTTGAAATTTTCTAAAATGTGTCAAAAAAGTCCTTGAAATTTTAAATGTGTCAAAATAGTCCCTTAAATTTTTTAAAACGTGTCAAAAAAATCCCGAATTCCAAATTTCTCCTCTTTTGATTTATAAAATTTAAATCCTCGATAATTCTTAAACCTACTTATTTTTCTTTCATTTTTCACACCCTGCTTAAATAATCCAAAGTTTTAAATATTCTAAACATAATTAGGAGTTTGATTAGTCCAAATTTGAGACTTTCCATGTGTAGCTAACATGATTAATTTATTAGCTATTACATTACGTTTATTGGACCAAAATGTGTTTTAAAATATTAAAAATAGGATTAAAGGGAAACATTATATTATCAAGCCTGGATGAAGTTTATCAATGGCTTCTTTGGAATATTTTAGTTACAGTTTGGAAAGGAATTTGGTATCAGAAGAGTCTAGCATGATAATGAAAAGAGATTATACTCTCATGTCAAATGTAATTGCAAATCATCTCAAATATGAAAGCTTTAATCAAGCTCAGGTAGAGAATTATGTCTCTTATTCCACCTCAATGATAGTGGGTCATAGGAAATGACCACCTACTGGCAATGTTGATGCGAATAAAGCAAACACAATAACACCAATTTATAATATTTCAAAGAAACCTTTAACAAACATGGACCTTCCCAAATTGCAACTAAAATATTCCAATGAGTCCCTTGCTAAACTCCATCCACGCTTGATAATATAATGTTTCCCTTGAATCCTATTTTTAATATTTTAAAACCCATTTTATTCCAAGAAACGTAATGTAATAGCTAATAAATTAATTATGTTAGCTACACATAGAGGGTCTCAAATTTGGACTAATCAAACTCCTATTTATATTTAGGATATTTAAAAATTTGGATTATTTAAACAGGGTGTGAAAATGAGAGAAAAATAAGTAGGTTTAAGAATTATCAAGAATTTAGATTTTATGAACCAAAAGAGGAGAAATTTGGAATTCGAGACTTTTTTGACACGTTGTAGAAAATTTCATGGACTATTTTGATACATTTAAAATTCCAAGGACTTTTTCGACACGTTTTAGAAATTTCATGGACTAATCTGAATCTATTTTGATATGTGCCACGTTAGCATGCCACGTGAGATAAACATGACATGTCAGCATCACGTCATTGACACGTGACATACCATATCACTTAATGTGCAACATCAGCAAAATGTAACGGTTGACTGACAGTTGTTTGACCAAGGACTAATGTGACCTACGACATGCAATTTTAGGTACTAAAGAGTTAATTTCCAAATTATAGGGACGAAAATGACTTATGCGTACAATTTTAGGGAGGAAAGTGATACTTTTCTCATAAAAAATTTGTGAAATGTGGATGCTAAAAAAAAAGCCTTCTTCTGAGCATCTCCCCTTGTCTTTCTCAGCACAAGATATTCTTCTTTTTTTCTTTTCCCCCTTTCTTCATTAGCAAAAAGGAAGTATGCTGGAAGTCAGGAACAACACCATTAGGCTTGGCACCTTATTTCTCAAAGAATCTCTAGTAGAAGTGTGACTGAGCTTCTAGCTCGTTGAGTCAAATATTGATAAGGCGATGTTCTTATAGTAAATTTTGAATTTTAGGGAAGCTTAGTTGCAATGCCAATGATGGTTGATTGGATGAAGTGACATTTATGTGAGCAGGAGTTGGTCCTGAGAAAATTTGAGCTAGAAGAGGAGTAGGTTCATTGGCTGGTCTGCTCCTTGATAATGTTTTGGACTTTGATGTTTGTTCTAAGTTTGTGGAATAGTGAGAAGGACTTATCTTAGGTTGAAGAACCACTTCATGTTTCTCATCATCCTCAGAATTATCTTCAAGTACAATTATCTTTCTCTTCCCTTTTTTTCCTTCAGCTTTTTCTACCACTTCTTCAAGGGTTGCATTTCTTTTTGATGATGTTACTTTCTGAGCTTTGACATTCACTTTCTAATCCTTGATTCTTCTTTATGATTTTGTGAGCTGATTTCTTTGATTTGGCTTCATCTTGGAGTTATGAAAGGAGAGTACATAGTGAAGCTTATGTATATGAATGCTTTATTCAGATTAAAAAGACTTTAAATTTAAGAGATTTTTCAAAACACAAAAGCAATCTTTAGCTAATGGTTTAGTGAATATATCTGACACTTGGTCTTTAATATTCACAAAAATTAACTCAACATCTCCTCTTTGAACATGATCCCGAATAAAATGATGCTTTATATCAATGTGCTTGGATCTAAAGTGCTAGATAAGATTCTTAGCAAGATTAACAGCACTAGTATTATCACAGTAGATAGGAATTTTGGAATACCTCACATGATAATCTTCTAGCTGGTTCTTTATCCACAGCATCTGGGTACAACAGTTAGCAGTTTGCAACTGCTACATATTCTACTTCTCCACTAAAGAGGGCAATGGTATTTTGCTTTTTACACAACCAATTGATCAAGCTATTTTCAAAGAAACAACAACATCCACTTGTGCTCTTTTTCTTTACTCTATCTACTGCAAAATCAACATCATATTAACCAACCATTTGACAAGTTGTACCTTTCTCATACCATAAGCCGAGATTAGTAGTACCAGATAAATATCTAAGAATTCTTTTAACATCATTTAAGTGTGATTACTTTGGGTTAGATTGAAATCTAGTACAAATCCCTACACTTAATTGAATTTCCAGTCTATTGGCTATAAGATACAACAGTGACCCAATCATACTGTGATAATTACTTTCTAAGACCTTTTTACCATTCTCATTTGCATCAATGATTTGAGACGGATACATGGAGGTACTTATTGGTTTGGCTTGATCCATATTAAACTTTTTCAAAAGTTTTATATACTTTTCTTAATGGATCAGGGTTCAATCTTTTTGTTGTTTTATTTGCAAACTAAGGAAAAATTTGAGTTCACCCATCATACTCATTTAAAACTCACTCTGCATTAATTTTGAAAACTTTTCACAGAGAGAATGCTCAGAGACGCCAAATATAATGTCATCATGAACTATTAGAAAGTGATCATTTTATTCAAGAATAAATAAAGTAGTATTTACATTACCCCTCTTGAACCCATTCTTCAGCAACAAACTGCTTAGTCTTTCATACCAAGCTCGAGGAGCTTGTTTCAGACCATAGAGAGCCTTTGTTAGCTTGAAGACATGGTTGGGAAGGTGTCTACTCTCAAAACCCGAAGGCTGCTTCACATATACTTCCTTAGAGAGGAAACTATTAAGAAAGGTAGACTTAACATCCATTTGGTAAAGAGTGAATCCCTTGAAGATAACAAAACCAAGTAGCATTCTTATGGCTTTTAACCTCGCTACTGGTGCAAAGGTTTCATCATAATCAATTCCATCTTGTTGATAATAACTTTGTGCAACCAATCTTGCTTTATTCCCGATAACCTTGCCAGCTTCATCCAATTTATTTCTAAACACCCATTTTGTCCCGATGATGGTCTTCTCTTTAGGTTTTTCTACAAGAGTCCAGACTTTTCTTTTCTTGAATCGGTCTAATTCTTCTTGCATAGCTTCCACCCAACTTTGATCACTCAAAGCTTCTTCAATGTATTCAGGTTCAATGGTGGAGATGAAAGCACAGTTTGATGTATTTCTTAAGGATGATCTAGTTTTCACTTCCTTAGAAATATCTCCAAGAACTCTATTATGAGAAACCACCTTTAGATCAGAAACTCCTTTGTAGTTTCTGTACCTATGAGATCCTTCAGCTTCTCCTTCATCTTCAGGTTGCTTCTTTTCATATTTAGAGTTACTACTTTTGGATGGCTTTGGTATTTTGAGTAGGTTTTCTAAAGAGTTGATGTTCTAAAGCCTACTTTCTGAAGGTAGGGCTTTCATCTGCTTGCTTTCTGAATCTTCCTTGAGACTCATTTTCTCAAAAATTTCTTCTAGTTCATCAAGGTCATTATCAAAATCTTTCTTAAGCTCCTGGAACTTGATATGAATTGTCTCTTTAATGCATAGTATTCTTTTATTGTATACTCTATAATCTTTAGAAACAAAAGAATATCATAGGAAAACGCCATCATCAGATTTAGGATCAAACTTTGCAAGTTTGTTCCTCGCGATAAGGATAAACATGATGAACCAAAGATATGAGAGTATGAAATGTTGGATTTTCTACCTTTCCATAGCTCATAGGGAGTCTTTTTGAGGATTGGTCTTAGAAAGATTTTGTTCTGTATATAACAAGAGGTGTTCACAGCCTTTGCTCTAAAGCCTTTTGATAAACCATTTCCTAAAAGCATTGTTCTGGCCATCTCTTGCAAGCTTCTGTTTTCCTTTTAGCAACCCCATTCTGTTGGGGAGTTCTAAGTGTATAAAACTCATGAAAGATGCCATGTTTTTTATAAAACTCTTCAAAAATATGATTTTCAAATTCTCCTCCATGATCAAATCTGATGGAGACAATTTGAGAATTCTTTTCAATACAAATATGTTTTGCAAAAAGTTTGAATCTTTCAACCACTTCATCCTTAGAAGCCAGGAAAATAACCGATGTAAATCTAGAGAATTCATCCATAATGACGAGGCAGTATCTCTTCCCAGCATGGCCAACAGTCTTGGTTGGACTAAAGAGATCTATATGTAAGAGCTCTAGTGGTTTAGTGGTTGACACTACATGCTTATTATGGAAAGAAGCTTTAGTTTGCTTACCTTTCTCATAGAAATCACAAGTTGAATTCTTGTCGAATCTAATATTTGGTAGGCCTTTAATTAGATCTTTCTAAGATAGCTCAAATAAGAGCTTCATATGAGCATGCCCAAGCTTCTCATGCCATAACCACTTTTTATCAGTGAAGGATGGAAGACATTTTACATCTTGATATCTAAGGTCATCCAAGAATAACACATACGTGTTATCATGCCTCCTATTAGATAATACTACTTGTCCTGAGATAGGACTTACTATCTTACATGCATGCACATTAAAAATAACATTGAAACCTTGATCACAAAACTGGCTTATACTTAACAAGTTGTGAGCTAGACTTTTAACTAACAACACATAAGAAATTTTGTGAGAATCATTCTTTCCAGTGTTTGCAATACCTATGACCTTAGCCTTACCTCCATCAGCAAACTTTACTGATCCAGAGTTTTTTGCTCGCAGATTTTTGAACCATCTTTGGGATCTGGGCATGTGTCTAGAGTAGCCACTATCCATGTGCCACTTGTTGTTATGTTCCACATGTGTTCTCAGGCACACCTGTAATAAACACAATTTTTAATTTAGGTACCTCGGCTTTCTTAGGTCTTCTTGGGTTAGTCTTGTCAGAGAAAGGTTTTCCAATCCGTTTGATTGACTTTTTTCTCATGAAGCACTTGTCAAGTGGATGTCCCCTCTTATAGCAAAAAGTGCAAAAGACTGTCTTTTACACTTTTTGGCTGTGTTGCTTGTAATACCCTAGTTTAAATAAAAAGGTTAGAAAATTTTTCGAGCCAAGAAGGGTGTCAGTTGCCCTTACACATTCTGGGTCTTGAATTTCACTAAGTCTGGGCCCTACACGTGCTTGGAGGGCTATATGTTAGAGCCATATTCTCGTGACCAAAAGTCCCGGTAATTGTTCTCTAGAGAAAAATAAGTTAAAGAATGATTTTTAATGAATTTTATGAAACCTTTAAATATTCGAATTTTAGCCTACAAGTTTACAAATCGTAGGAATTCCTAGATTTGAACTAAAACACAAAATTTGGAATTTGATTTGTTGGGATTTTAATTTTTTTTATATTTTATTTGAACCTAAATAGGGAGTATTTCCTTATTTACATTTATGTTTTAAAGTTAATAACATTAACTTAAAATTAAAAAATGTAAATAAGTGAGTATTGAGATAACTGAGTCTAATACATATCATAGTCCAAAGTTAAGGGGAAAAACCATTATGGTGAGTGCTGTAGCACTCCTGGAACAGTAAGGTGGTGTCAGTTACCAAAATTATGTACTCTGATAAGCGTTGCAGTGCTCAAAATTTCAATAAAAACCCCCATTTCGGGGTTCAAACTATCAAAACACAACCCTCCACCTAAAAACTCGAGAACCTTTGCCTCCCAACCTATTTTTACCTCCAAATCTCCATTTTCTTCCAATTTTAAACTCAATCTTTCACTTATAATACTTTAAGATATGTTGCTCTAGTGATATTGCTTCTATTCTTTCCATTTCTCTTTGTCTTTAGGGGTTGGCATGAAGATTTCCAAACCTCTCAAGGAGGTGGAGTCTTTTCAATATGTTAGGGTTAGATTTGAGTAATACAGAGGTTTTAGCAGTTAATCTAGAATTCTATTGCTTCAATGATAGGTACGGGTGTTGTTCCTACTTTTTAGAACTCTGTTGGTGTTATTCTTGTGTCTGCTACCACTCCAGGTGAGTGGGTTCACATCTCTAACTTCTATGTTAATTATTATATCTATTTTCACATAAAACATGAGATTATATATGATTATAGAGTTTATTTTGTGAACTACTGGGAGTTCTATGAAATATTATGTTGCGAACTATATTGGTTTTAATAAGAGAATATGTTTTCTTGGAAACCATGGGACATCTACTATTGAGGATAAGTTTTTGCATAGTTGTACGGTAAATTTAATCATTTAGAGCTACTTTTATAATCATGTGATTCTGAAAATGCATATTATTCTATAAAAAGATATTTTGAACCCTAGGATTGAAGACTTTGGAAATGATTAATAAAAGAGTGAAATTTCTAGTTGAGCTGGCAGTAACTATAGAGGAACAGACTGTGAGTTAATGGCAGTTAATCCGTTAGCCTTGGTACCAAGTAGCCCAGGGCCAGAGATAGCAGAGAATTTACTGTCACACTGGGGACGTCGATACATAACGCCCTGATGTTGCTAGAGATTTATATTCAAAGTTTTGTTACGTCACAAATGTTGTGTATAACCTGAGTAAAGATTTCTATTTTTCTATTAGAGTACTATTAGGTCCATTTATAGAAAACTAAGATTTGATATTTGATTATAATTGTGAAATGATTCGATACTTTATTACTGTTACTATTATTCTGGTGTTGTGTATCTTTTGGTGTCCCTCGAAGGGGGCTCCAGGTAAGGACTCACTCACTGAATTTTGGTTACTAAACTCACCCCTCTGTTTTTTTTTTTCATATTTTACAGATACTGTAGCTGCTAAGGGTACTTCTACACCATCTCCCTTCCAGTAGCATTAGATTTCAGTTGTTAAGCCTATTGGGTGAGGTGTCTAGTATTCTGCTCAAGATGTGCTCCAGTGTAATGCAGGCAGGATCTCAGACGGTAGGGTACGATTACATTTTTCATAGTCTTGTATATTAGGATATTATTTGGACTCCATAATCTATGCTTTCCATAGACTCTTTATACGTAAAGGACTTCATGCATATTTTGTGATATTATGATATTAGCCTTTGAAAGTTACTAAGACATTTGGTTTTATAAATATGGTTTCAAGAGCAGGTGGTTTATATGTAGAAAAAGACATATGTTATGGATGTTTCATAATTCAAATGTGCATATAGAGACGTTACATGTACGAGGCTTACGTGGAAATGAGATTTCTCATATGCCAATCATGTGCCCAAGTCAGGTCGTGACATTGCCTTTCCTTTCTCATCTTTCCCTTCTTCATATCCCAACCCAGTTTTTTGAAAATATGTCCTCTGACCACCAAGCATAAGCTTAAGGGTTTTTTGAGCCATTTACCATATTTTCTAGGTCAGACTTTAGAAGCTTTGATGTTTTTTCCAATTCAGAAATACATTTTCTGATTTTTCTCATTCTTTTTGGAGATTTCGATTTCTAAGGCATTGAGCTTGGTATTTGAAACTTCATTTTCTTTTCTTAATTCTTCTTTCTCAATCATTAGTTTCTCAGCTTCTGAATTTTCCATTTGAAGTTCTAAAACAACTTAGATGTTCCTTTTTAAGTTGAGATGATGAGAAGAAAGTGTTTGAGAGTTTTCAAGCAATTTTTCATATAAGGCCATTAATTCATCATATGAGAGATCAGAGTCGGAGTTATTTACCTTGGGTTCATTTTCTGAAGCATAGTCAGCCATAAAGCATAGGTTAGCTACATCTTTTTTCTCATCTTAGCTTTCTGATCCTTCCTTTTCTTCATCAGAGTCACTCTACGTTGTCAACATTCCTTTATTTTTGGTAGAGAACTTCTTCTATAGACCCTTAAGTTTGCGACATTCTAGTTTGAAGTGTCCATTTTCACCACAGTTAAAGCAAGTGATGCTCCCTAGATTCACTTTGCCTTTTTTGTCCTTTTTTAAGTTGATGTCTCTTTTTTTTTAGTTTGCCTTTCTAGGCTCTTGACATCTTTCTCACTAACATGGAGATCGCATCTTCATCATCATCTTTAGAGTCATCACCAAATTCATCCTTATCATCAGAGGTTTCAGCAACTTTCATTGCTTTTCCTTTACTTGGCTTTTGATGAGATGACTTTAGAGCCATGGACTTGCTCTTCCTTTTGGGTTTACCATGCACTTCTACGAGCACTACCTCATGGGTTTTAAGTGACCCAATGAATGTGTCCAATACGAGGGTTTGAAGGTTTTTGGCTTAAGTGATAGCTGTTATTTTAGGCAACTACTTAGTAGGAAGGCTTCTTAAGATTTTTCTAACTAGCTCAGAGTTAGAATATCTTTTGCCAAGACCCTTCAATTGGTTTATGATATACATAAACCTCGTGGTCGTATAATCAATACTTTCTTGATCTGTCGTTTTAAACATTTCATATTGATGGACGAACATACTAATCTTTGTCTCCTTAACTTGATCAGTTCCTTTATGTAGCATGAATAATCTGTCCTATATTTCCTTTGTTGTACCACAAACAATGATTTTATCATATTTAGCTTTACTTAGTGCACATATGAGCAGATACTTAGCTTTGACATTCAGTTGAATTCTGGCCCTTTGTTGCTCTGTCCATCTGCTTCTAAGAGCTTCTCTTGATATGGATGGTTCACCATCTATTCCATGAACCTCTTCAGTTGGAACATAGTCACCTTCTTGGATTATTTCCTATGAGTCAAGGCTTGTGTATTTTATGAACAACTCCATGCAATCTCTCTAGTAGGCATAGTCCTCACCATCAAAGAATGGTGGTCTATTGATGGAGTGTCCTTTTGCTATATGAATATTTTGTGCCATTTGTCCTTCAAATCTTTTGTAAGCTCCAGAACCCTTTAGAAAGCATTAGAATTATACGTTTTGAATGACAACAAAACTAATTTAATGAAAATACTTTGAAGAAATAATGTCTACCTTGAGTTTCTTGACAAAGCATAATAGGTATTCCCAAATGCACAACATGAACTTAAATAAGAATAATTTCACTTTACATGTGCAAACATGACTTATCTCGTGTTAAGAGATTGAGTTTAATAGAATTGAATATTATATAATGTAAAGTATGTATAAATGCATTACAGACTGAAGCAAATCAAGTCTATAACAAGAAACTAAGGCAATGGTCTTCAGAAAGTATCACGGGATATTCGAAAGTACGCTGAGAATGAAGATATCATGCAAAATCTAAGTATAATGTGTTGCACATACTCCAATCTTCATGATCATAATTCTTTCATCATCATAAAGTTTATACTGAAGATTAGAAGCCCAAAGAATCATCAAGGAACTTACAGCGCAAGTCATAAAGCTTACTTCATTGTGGAGCATTGAGCACTATAAGAAAAAGATGGAAATTTGAATTTCAAATTTTAAATCTTGAGTCAAGCCTAGTTTTAAACTAGTATGTCATATCTTCTGCCTATTTGTTCAACTATCCTAGCTTCTAGAAGGAGGAGTTCAGAAACCATAATCAGAAAATGAAAAAATAGTTTATGAAGGAACATCAGAAACCTTAACTATACAACGGCTTCTACAACCAATGTGACAGACTATCAACCTACTCTTTTAGATTGACTTTCCAAGACACAAATGGATGATCAACATTTGTCACTTTAAGAATTGATCAAATGCAACGGTCGTAAAGGAAGACCTCTATAAATGGAGATGTTGTGCTCAAAAGTTGATGAGAGGATTAAAGACATAAGAGTGGAAGCTCTGTGAAAATCTCTCCAAACTTCCTACAAGGTCCATCATATCATGTAAATCAATTTCTTTGAAGTTTAAAAATCTTCTTTATATGTTTCTTACCAATTTATGCACTCTTCCTTGGAAAAGATGTTAGAAAGAAGTCACTCAAGTTATCCCATGTCTATTCATTATATATTTGTAAGGAAACTTGAGTGTATGTTAGTTTGAGTGACAACCCAAACACAAAACCTTTGTATCCTTGATCCAGTGGTGATCAGTGAGACATAGCTTGGAGAGGCTAAGGTAAAACTAATTGCAACGTGATGGTAGAGGCATTCTACTTATCACAGTTCAACTTGGAAAGACTGGAAAAAACTACTTGCAACGTGATGATAGAGGCATTTTACTTATCACGGTTTAACTTGGAGAGGCTGGGAATAACTACTTACAATGTGTTGGTAGAGGTGTTCTACTTAGTTCACCTTAGAGAGGTTAGGAAGAACTACTTACAACGTGGTTGTAAGGGTTGTCTACTAGTCACGGTTTAGTTTGGAGAGGCTGGGAAGAACTACTCTATTCAGCTTAAAGAGGCTAGGAAGAACTACTCAAGTTGTGATAGTAGGGATTGTCTACTTTTCACTGGTTAAAGCTTCGGAAAGCTACTATAAAGATTATCAAGTTTTTCTTTCTCAAGTTGAGAAAGATGTTTAGTAGAACCTCAACGTGTGTTGAGTACTAGATGTAGACAGGTTGGCCGAACCAGTATAAAAATATTTATGTCATATTTTTTTCTCCTTAATCTCTTTTTCGTTCTGTGTTACATTGTATAATGTAATATTTGCTGAAATATCATTTTAGCTGTTCTGTTACTAACTTAATACTTTAGAGATCTACTTTCTGAAACAACTAATCGTATTTCCATTGCACTTAAAGCTTAATGCTTGATAGTATTTTGTTAAATGTTTCAGTTATGGAAAAGTAGCAAAGCACAATTCAACCCCCCTTCTTATGTACTTTTATACCCACACCTTTGTCTTCTGTAATCGTTAGAATGCTCAACCCCTTAAAGGTCAAGCTCTCATGCCACCTTGTAGATAGAAAGCCCACGAGAATGGGGGTTAAGTCGTGGTTTTCTTTTCTAAACCTTTTAGCAACTAAAGCTTAAAACAAAGACTATCAAGCTTCAAGATTGTACTGTAGCGGAAACAAGGTTAAAAGATTCAGAAAGTGACTTTCTGAATTTTATCGTTAGTGACAGATAAACTAAAAGAGTAAACTTTAGCAGTTATGGATTTTGTGGAACTGAATCAATGAAAGTTAAAAGATAAAGGATAAGAAAATACTACACAGGAATTTTATACTAGTTCGGCCAACATCTGCCTATATTCAGTTTCTAGCAACCACTGAGTTCCACTATTCTTTCTCAACCCTAGAAAGAAAAATTGGATAGTCTTTACAATAGCCTTCTCAAGCTCTAACCTATAACCGTTAGACAACCCCTATTATCACAAACCAAGTAGTTCTTCACTAGCCTCTCGGAGTGGTTTCATCTGATCTGGCAGGAGCAAGAATTAAGGATATTGACATGAAATGGAGAAGAATTTTGCCATGGCACAGAAAGAAATTGGGTGTTTGTAGATATGACTTAGAATATTAGGAATTGCCATGTTATTTGTTATTATGTTAGTTCTAATGAAGTGAAAATGGTGTGCTCATCCTTTTGCAATATGGAAGGTCCTGTTGTAATGTGAAAATGCCAAGTTTTAATGAGAAAAAGGGACATTTTGTTGCAATATATTCAATTAATGAATTTTGCTGTATATATTGTATGCTATATGCAAAATGTAAAATGGTAGACCAAATTTTAAGCAATGAATTTTGACTAATCTGTACCTGAGTTGAAGCTGAAATTTGAAAAAGTTGTGATTGATTGGAACTTGTAAATATAACACATAACATAATGATCTAAATTGAACACAATAACATTTGGACTTGTAAATGTGACAATATGGACCTGTAATTATTCAATGATTATAACTTATAGAAAAGTGACAACTTGGAGACATGTAATAATAATTCATTCACTGGCAATAAACAAGGAGACATGGGAAGGATTCTTCAAATTGCATTCATAATGGGCATAAATTCACTTGTCCAAATGGTAGCATATAGATTGTTCACCATTTACAAAAAGCTAGCTACACTTATCCAAATGGCAACATATAAATCGTTCACCATTTACAAAAAAAGTAGCTACACTTGTCCAAATCCAAGTTTCAATTCTTTAGCCCAAACCAAAAGCTACAGCTAGACCAAATTTCAAACAAAAATTTCACCAAAAATACATTTACAGACCAAGCATTCACATTACATTTATATCCAAAAAGAACATAAAAAAGTAGTACAACCTCAATCTTTATTTGCAAGCTTAAACCCTGGGGTAGGAATAAACCTGAAAAGACTTTTTACCATGCCCGACCTTGCTGCTGCCATTGTCTTTGCATAAATTCCATCATATTGGACTTGGACTTGTGAAGGGTGAACAAGAGGTTGGGATTGGGCTCTATTTTGTTGGACTTGACTTTCAATTAGGACTTCAATTGTTGATGGAGCATGTGGCCTAAATTAAGTGAAAAGAGCAAGTGGTCTCAATGGATTGGATACAACTGGTGGCCTGAGTGGAGTATTTCCTATAGATGGCCTTGCAGTTGCTAGTGGTGGCCTAAATGTCGGTGGAGCAAAAGGAGATTACAGGTTAATTCTCAGCACTACCTTATTGAAGCTAAAATCATTTATAGCAATAAGAATTACAGGTCAAATAGGTCCCTCCAAATAAAAAAATTGTCAACTTTAGTCCCTAATGAATATGAATTTAAGCCAAATTAGTCTCTGAGTTAGAATCATACCTCTGATTGGTTATCACCTTGAGGGTGGGATTGAGTCAAGTTCATATCTTCTTAGTCAAAATTATTCACTCTTTTTCTCTTTGGTTTTTTAAACCCTTATGCCTTTGCATGTCTTGGCATAGTGGCCAGGTAGTCCACACTTTTGGAAAATGACTTCAACTGATCTCCTAGCCTTGTTGTTGCTGCTAGGGATATCTTTATTTGCATATTTCTTTCTTTGCATCTTAGGACAACTAATTGGTCTTTTGATGATGGGAGGGATAGGACAGGGGTACTCAATTCTGGCCCAATATTCTTCACTATCAACAGGCTGAATGTAATGAGCATATATGGCATTAATTGCATCCATGGTCAACAATTGATGGACATAATCTTCAGCTCTCTCATTTTTCCATGCAATTGGAGTAATTGCATGTTGGCATGGAATTCCTGTCACAAAGAATAAAGTCATCCAACAAGTGAAGCAAGTAATAGATTAAATTGAAATTTTATAATTGAAACAAGTAACAATACTTGTGAGTTGCCACACATTGCAGGTACAAGTCTGGTAGTTTAAGTTTACAGTAAGCTTTCTTGAATGATGATGAGCCTCAAATTTGCTTGATCATCATCTCTAATCCATGTTGGGTTCCACTTGTTGTTGTCAACCTTGGCCTTCTCATGTTTTTTTTTTATTGAACATGATCTATCTTGCCACTATAAGTCCCAAGGACTTTCTTGTGTCCAACCATTTTTCTCACTACGTACCATCTCAATTCTTCACACATTGTGAGAATTGGCTTGGACCTATAGTGGATAATTTTTTAATTCCAAACCTCACACATGTTGCTGGTGAGGCTATCCACTTTACAGTGGTGACTAAAGTAAGCCTTCACCCATGTGGTGGGGTCAAGCTTGTCAACATAAGCCCATGCATTTTGGTTTGTCCTTTTGAGTCTTTCCATGCAAGCTTTGAACTCAGGGAAAGTGGTGCATTTAGCATACTCCCATATTATCCTTCTTATTTCTTTGTCTTTCCATTGTTTGATGAATTTTTTCCAAATATGCATCACACAGTTTTTGTCATGTGCATTTGACATGACTTCCTTAAGGGCAGGTAGTAGACCCTGCAAAACACACCAAAAATAGAAAGTTAAGTCAGCAAACTACACCTAACATGAAACAAGCTATAAAATCGTTTTGTCAAATAAGTTTACCTTTTGCTAATCTGAAATAAAATTCTAGCCAAACATATTATGATCACCCAAATCCTCTTGCAGAAGTGTCAAAAACCACTTCTAGTTATCCTTTATTTCACTGTTAATAACAGCATATGCGACCACATAGAAGTGGTTGTTAGCATCTTGTCCCACTACCAAAAAAAGCTATCCACCATAATATCCTTTTAGAAAACAACCATCAAGTCCTATTAATGGCCTACAACCAGCTTTGAAGCCATTTTTCCATGCTTCCATAGATATGTACAATCTTTGGAAGAGTTGTGGTCTTTCTAGATGTGGAATTACATATATTTTTGTAGTACTTCCTGGATTGCTTCTCAATACTTCTCCTAAATAATCCCACAATTTTCCATATTGTTCTTTCTTACTTCCTTCAACCATGTCCCTAGCTCTTTTCAGTGAACTATATATTTTGTTGTTATTCAAATAAACCATGTAATCCTCTTTTATGTGGTCAAGAGCTTCCCTATGCTTCAAAATTGGCTGGGTCCTAAGTGTTTTTTCCAACTTCTTGCTCATCCAAGTCATGTCAGCTTATTTAATCTTGAACACCTTACAACAAGTATGATGGGCCTCTATGTTTTCACTTGAAGCTCTTGTATTTACTATTCCAACAGCACAATATGTCCTATAAACATCCCTCACTCTTAATTTTGCATCTTGCCTTAGCCCTAACCTTATCATTTTTAACCCATGTTATATCCTTGCCTGCAGCATATGAAAAATCCCCGACGGCATCCTTGAATTGCTAGAGGGTTTCAAATTCCATCTTTTTTTCTAGGTGAATATGGCCAAATTCAACTTTCTCATTGAATTGTGGGAGTGTACCCTTTGAACTATCCTCATCATCAGATGACTCAAGGGTGTGCAAGTCCTTAGAATTGTACTCATATACTTTCTCTTCATCCAAACTCACATCCTCAACCTCATGTTCATTTGCAGTGTTGTTGGCATTCTTTTAGGTAAGCTTTTTCTTTGGGATAGTTTTTTTCTTTGGAGTGGGCTTTTTCTTTGGGGTAGGATTTTACTTTGGGATAGTTTTTGTCTTTCACATGGGCTTTTTCTTTAGGTTAGGATTTTTCTTTGGGATGATTTTTTTCTTCGGTGTAGGCATTTTCTTTGCCTTTTTTCTCTCAACTGGGTCGGTGGTAACCTTTTTAGTCTCAACCTTCTTCCTGCCACTCTTCTTAACTATCTTATCTTCCTTGGACTTAGTTTCATCTTCCATACTAGGAAGGGGAGGCTTATAAGGAAGATCCTCAATACTTTCATAACCATCAAAATCAGAACTTGAATTAAGAATCTCCTCAACTCAGATAATTTTAGGAATTTAAATAGCATGCTCAAAATAAATATGGACAGCAATTGACTCTTTATTATTTAGCCTAGCATCACACATCTCATTCAGCTTTTTATCCCCATATATAGGCTTAAATATAGACTCACTGTTAGGCCAATTCATATCCAACCAAAAAATTGTCTTATAACTATGATACCCTAGGCTTTTGTAAAGGGTTACAAAGTCAAGCAGGTTAACTAGATCCACATCCATCCGAGGGAAACTATGTTCATTACCATTTACATATTCAAGAGTCTCCATTTGATCACTTCCAAACTGACCTCCATGGTGAAAAACAGGTACCATGTACTCAGTCATCTAAATAGTACAAAACTAGATAAAAGACATAAACAAACAATAGGTGTAACAGCCTATGTTACTTTATGGATTGACAACTATCCCCACAAACCAATAGTAGTCTTTTCATATGCTTTGTCTTGATTCACATGCTTTTTGGGAAAACTTCCTAAGAGGTCACCCATCCCAAAATTGCTCCAGGTTAAGCACGCTTAACCGTGGAGTTCTTTAGTGATGGGCTATCGAAAAGAAGATGCATCTTGTTGTTATAAGTTGTACAAATAAATTCATATAAGCCATCCTCAACTATACAGTCTCATACCTATACAATCTTGGGATCTTTCTCATTCGGGTATATAATCGGTTCATTGATGTAACCTCCACTTAGAGGGCATTCCGAGGAGCCGCTCCTTATTCGTGCCTTCTTTGCATCGACGATCACTTCCCGCCCTAGTCGCCAGGTGTTACATGCCCACTAGCTTATGCTTGGTTCATCCCTGAACCACACCGTACTGGGAGAGGCATGGCTTTGATGCCAATTGTAGCAGCCTATGCTGTTTTATAGATTGATGACTATCCTTACAAACCAATAGGGGTGTTTTCAGTATGTGTTGTCCCCACTTACACGCTTTCTGGGAAAACTTCCTAGAAGGTCACCTATCCCAAAATTTCTCCAGGTCAAGCATGATTAATCATGGAGTTCTTTAGTGATGGGCTACTAAAAAGAAGATGCATCTTGTTGGTATAGGTTGTACAAATCAATTCATATAAGCCATTCTCAATTGTATAGCCCAATAGCTATACAGTCTTAGGATCTTTCTCATTCGGGTGTATAGTTGGTTCATTTATGTACCACTCCATTTAGAGGGCATTTCGAGAAGTTGCTCCTTGTTCATTCCTTCTTTGCACCGATGATCACTCCCCACCCTCGTCACTAGGCATTACAATAGGGACCACAAGCAGACAGACATGTTAAATCCATCACACAACACACAATATTTTTATACAAAAGCAACAACACAATATTTTACAAAAAAGCAACATAATATTCACGTAACACAAGGACTACCAGCCAATAATTATCAGTTTCATCATTTTCACTTGGGACCACAAAATATTTTAGGATGGAAAGAAACTTACCTTTTATGCTTTTCGCTATGCTTCGTGTGACTTGCAACACATTGTAACTGTTCCTTTGTTTTTCTTCCACAAACATCATTTGTTCCACCTTATATGAAAATGAGATATGTGTTTGATGCTTTGGAGGGAGATTGAGATGATGTGGACAAGGATTTGGATGGAACAAGAAAAATGATGGAAAGAGGCTTAGGGCAGTGCTAAGACAATGATGGAAGTGAATTTGGGTAAAAGGGGTTAGGGGTCTCACACTATAAAATGGGGTTGGGGTTGGGATTTTCCCTTGTGTTATTATTTGGGATTGAAACGGCATCGTTTTGGTTAGAGCCAAAATGGTGTTGTTTTGTTCAATAAAGGGAATAACTATGCCACATCAGCACACTACCGGCCACGTAGACATGCTCCGTTAGTGGATGTTAATAACGGGATTAACTTGGTAGACGTTTGAATTTGTGAAGAACCAATTTAGGAGTTTCTTTTTTGTAGGGACCAATTTGGTTAACGCACAATTTTACAAGGACTAATTTAGTAGTTTTGTCATAAAATTAAAATATTTAAAATTAAATGACAGAAAATTAAAATACCAAACTAGTACCCATATTGGCTACTCAAAATATTGATTGAATTAAATCCATGACAATGGTGCAAAAAACATGATGGGGGGGGGGGGCTCAAGAGTTACCTTTTTGTAACAATCATTTAATTTAATTTTCCAAAGTTCTTACAGGCAAGTGCACAGAGTCAATCAAAATAAGAGAAATTGTGGAATAAATACCTCAATTCATCGCTCAGATTTGTATCGGGGGGCAAGTTTGTCCCTCAGGTTTTGAAAATCCCAAATTAGTCCCTCAGGTTTCAAAAAAGGGGACAAATTGGTCCTCCATACAGTTCCATACAGTTTAAAAGAGGATAAATTGGTCACTTCATACACTATACGAAAACTGTACAGAGGACTAATTTGTCCCCATTTTTGAAACTTGAGGGACAAATTTGGGATTTTCAAAACCTGAGGGACTAACTTGTCCCCCAATACAAACCTGAAAGATGAGTTTGGGTATTTAGTCAAAATTATATGTATAAAATATTTTTTTTAGAGCACACTTACAATCTAGGCAAACAATAATAATAATAATAATAATAACATGGTAGGTCCAAGGAAATAAAAAGTTGAAATGGTACCACCACCTTGTTTGTTTTTTTTTCTCTATATTATAAGTATGTTGTACTAAAATATTATATACATATAATTTTTTCATCAATTAATAGAGTAGGGAGTATAGTAACGTCTTCATGAAAATTGAATAAAATAGTTGCACAATCACCAATGAATGCTATTTAGGCTAATGAAAATGATAGTAAAAGAAAGTTTAAATCACACAAATCCCCTCTAAGGTTTGACAAAATTACACTTTATCTCATTCTTATTAAAAAGAATTGCATTCCATCTCATTAAATTTAAAATATTAATAAATACTATTATTTTATATAATTTTATTTTTTATATAATATATGATAAAACATAAAGAACTATTAAAATATTTAAAATAAATAAAGTGTTACATTTTTTCAGTTTTATATGTGATTAAACTAATATATGCTTATTAGAATTAAATTAAATAATAAATTAATTTCATGCAAAATATTATTTTAAATAATGAAAATAATAAATATGTAAAATAGCTATAAATACAAATAATAAGTCTTTAAATAATAATAATTTTTAAATTTATAAATAAATAAGTGACAAATGTTTTTACTTCATTATGATTTTATTTTATTCTTGCAAAATATTTATTTATGATTAGAATTATTTGTTAGATTGAGAAGATAATTGTATATCATATAAGTAACATGAAGTTTGATAGGCCTAATATAATTAAGCTAATACTAAATGTTAGGTATTGTATCAACTTATTCGTCATAAACCCTGTTCATTTGGCATCACTGATAGGATAAGCCTTGATTGTATAGGACATGATAAATTTTTAATATTATACAGTGTTTAGTGTAACACTATATAAGATATTATATTTTATATTTTTTAATATCATAATTTATTTACAAATAATTCTAATACTATAAGCAAATATTAAATAAAAATAAATAATAATAAATAGGAATTTTCATTAATTACTTCAATATAATTTTCAAAATATTATATTTATGTAAATAATATAAATAAAAATACTATTTCATATATTTTAATATTTACTATTTTTAATCACATTTATTCAAACTTAAATTATTAATCCTTACTTTTATATATTACATATTATTTATTATTTATGAATTATATTTATTTTTATTTTTATTATATTTAAATAAATTGCTATAATATATTATTTTTATTTCTATAATGTTATTTTATTGTTATTTATTAAAGAATTATTTTATTTTAAAAAAATATTAAAAAATAAAAGTGACCTTATATGTAAAAAGCTAATCATGCCTAATCTATTCTCCCCTTACTATCGAGTTATCCATCATTTTAACGTATAAAGGGTTATGATGTATAACGTTATACTATATATTGTCTACACTAAACAATTGATAAGCACAACGTATATTATTAGTCTATATTATCATGTCTAATATATCATACCAAACACACCTATGCCAAAATGTTGTAGAACTTAATCTCAACGGGGAATATCATATTAGAAAGTTACTTTTATTTTTTTATATTTTCTTAAAATATAAAACTATGCCGAAATAATTCATAAATGTATGTAAAAAATACCCTTTTCATCATCCTTATCTAATTGTTGGAAGATCTTGATCGGACATTATGTAGCTTCTCAATGGTCCTGTGATCTTTTGCATAAGGCCCATTTGGCATGCTTGATAGGATAAAAGATGATATAGAATAAGATCTGAGAGTGTAATGTCTAATAAACTTTTAATACTATACAGTGTTTGGTGTAACATTGCATAAAATATTCGATTTTATGTATAGTAATATCATACTATTTATTTGCAAATAATTCTAATATCTTAATTAAGTATTAAATTAAATCAAATAATAGTAAAATATGAATTTTTATTATAATAATTTTCAAATATTATATTTATGTAAGTATTTACTAATTAAAATTTATATTATATTAAATGTTATTATTTATTTCAATGTTTTATAATTATTTATTATTTCAATAATACATATAAAAAAATACTATTTTATATATTTTAATATTTTAATCATAATTATTTAAATTTAAGTTACTAATCCTTACTTTTATATATTGCATATTATTTATTTAAAATATTTATTTGTTATTAAATATTTTTATTTTATTTTATTTATAATTTATCAATTATATTTATTTTTATTTTATTATATATAACTAAACTGATATTATACATTATTTGCTTTTATTTTCTTATAAAACAATTTGATTAAAAATTATTTTTACTTTGATAATTTTATTTTATTATTATTTATTTAAGAATTATTTTATTTTAATAAAATATTTAAAAGGATTATCTTATATGATAAACGATAATAAGGCCTAATACGGTCTTCCTATGTTATATTGAGTTATACAATATTTTGACATATAAGGGGGCTATAACATATAAGGTTATACAATATTTATCTGCATCAAGTAATAGATAAGGTATAACATATAGTTGAATTTTTTTAAAAAAACTAAAACCTATAGTTGAATTGAAAGGTTATATGTGTAACACCCTAAAAATTATTTAAAAATTAATTTGAGCTTTTCTAGTTATAATTTCAAAAATCCAATATACATAGAAATGATGAGAATGATCCAATGGATCTGTAAAAAAAAAAAAACCATAAATAGTAACCTAGTGGGCCCCATGGGCCTGTCGGGACTGCCGAAACCTTAGAATTAGGGCCCGGAGATGCCCAAAAGTGAGAAATTATAGGATCAAGGTTAGAAATGGGTAGGAATAAATATTTTATATCTAGAATTAATTTTCGGGAAATAGTTGATTACCCGGTACACTGTTTTACCAGTTTGATAAAATTTCGGTGTGCGATTTTTAACATCAAAAGAAAGTCAAACCTTTAGGATAAAGTTATCCTCTATAGCCAAATGTAAGGCTAAGATTTAATCTTGATTTACAAGATTAAATCCTAGCCATTTATCTTACTTTCTTGTAGGAAAAGTTTGGTTTTATATTAAATAAAAATTAAACATAACTCATAATGAATATAAGCCACAAAAATTTGTCATTCTCATATTCTATTCTCAAACAAAAATAGAAACCCTTTCAACCTCCATTGTTTCTTCTCAAAACACATCAAAACTTGATTAAAAACTCCAAAATTCTAGCCTAGGCTTGATAAAACACTAAACTTCCTTCACTAAACTTGTTCTACACATCAATACTTACAAATCTAACCAATTGAAATCTCAATTCTGATCAATCCTCACCTTGATACCTCACTTCCTCACTGTTTTAGGAAGGTTTAGGTGCTGTTTGAGAGGTCTTGAAGTAAGCAAAATCATTCTTGGAACATCCTTAGAGCATAGAGCCTAAAAGCTTTCAAAATAGGGTTTTTGAATCTCTTTTCCTTTCAAATTTGTTTTTCTGTTCTTACCATTGAATTAATCCGAAATTTCTGATTTTATTGGTTGATATTATGTTGATATTGATGTATTAATTTTGATGGAGTGTTTGGTGTTGTGGAAAAGTCCTTTTTATCAAAAGAGTTTTTGAATTGGTTTGCTGGATTTTCGGTTTTCTCACTGGTAGTGAGTGTTCATGAATTTTTTGGTTTAATTATAGTCATTTTTATAGCTATAAAAATTATATGTTCAAGTTAACTTTACTGCTTGAGAAAAATCATAAACCGAGAGTCTAACTATGCTGCCTGGATTGTAGGAACTGAAGCTCTAATTTTGTATAATTTTGTTACTATAGAAAATGATTGAATTATCATTTGAAAATTTTACGGCGAGTTAATAACATCTTGAAGTGTAACTATGATTTTTATTTTGAGTTGTTTCCATCATTTGCTAAATTTAAAAATTGTGAGAACCCTATTCTGAGATGTGAAAAAGTGGCCTCTGATCACTAGACTTGTATAATTTATTTAGCATGGTTAGAGAACTCTTTTTGTTTTGATATTTTTACAGGGCCTTGTGGACACATTGAGGTGTCTTGGAGAATTTTTATAGCCCTTGAAATGGATGTTTGATATGCATAATAAATCGTACTCCTTAGGAATGAATTATGCCAATGTGTTGTATTTGTGCTGGAATGAACTCAAGTATTGATTTGGTGATTTAATGACTCTTAATTTAAGTATGATGAGTATGAATGCATGCTATTGACTTTAAAGATTGGTTTAAGGCATCATTGGAATCATATTGTGAATCAATGCCTATATATGTTGTATTGCATGCATTTGAAAAAGAAAAGTGAATGATACATTGAATTAAGTTCTATAGCAATAAGAAGATATAAATGAGATCCTTTCGATTTATCGAGGGCAAATAAAGTGATAACAGATCCTTTTGACTAATCGAGGGCAACTAAAGTGATAAATGATCCTTTAAATTTTGTCAAGGACAAATAGAGTGGCATAAGATTCTTTCGACTTATCGAGGGCATATAAAGAGTGATAAGATCCTTTTGACTTGTCAAGGACAAATAAATATAGATGAGATCCTTTTGACTTGTCAAGGGCAAATAAAGAGACATGAGGTTCTCTTCGACTTATTAGGGACAATTACAAATAAGTCCGTTACACTTAGCATACGCATAATCATGTTATATGTAAATGGTTGATTAGAATTACTTACTATGTGCTTGAGCTTTATAATATATGTGCACTAAGTGATTGATTATTAAAAGTTATCCACTTTGGAAGTATGATTTGAACTTTAAAATTGAACCATTGATATATGTTGCATGCTCACTTTTTCCTAATAAAACAAAGCGGCTGGGGCGATAACGATGACATTATAATTGTGTAATTGGGGAGTTGCCGTACTGAGAATTGTATAAATTCTCACCCCTATATTTGTGTATTCCCGTGTCATCTCCAGGTTGATCCAAAGAACTATGGGCTGTTACACCAAAAGAAGTCGGATTGGCAGTAGTCGGGTGTCTGAGATTGTATCATATGTACTTAGGTGTATGTATAAGTGTGTAAATTTAACAGAGAACATATGTGTATTAAAGTTCACAGAAGAGCTTCCTTATGTAATCGACTTTATATTAAATAAATGTTTTGCATCTTGCTATATATTTTGATCGAACTACGCTAGTTATTACATGAACCTATCGAATTTGCTTTAGTTATTTAAGAAAGGTCCGTTAATTAATAAGTAACAACTCTTGAGTATGATTTCATAACTTAAGGATGGTGTTGTACTTGGGAGGGTGTTACAATATGTTATAGATCATCTATATAAAAGTTGACATTAATATGAAATTGTTTGATAACTTTTTTGTATACATATAAATCGACGTAATAAATATCTTGTAAATATATGTAATAATAATGGTTTAATCATAACCTTAAAGGTGTCTAATTTTTTTGAAATTTGTCATAGACAATCAACATGACATTTGGTTATAATTCAATGGATGGATTGACAAAAACTATATTTTATTCAAAGTTATTGACGGGCAAGTATGTCAAGTCTTATACTGGTGTTAACGAATCCCTAATCTATTTGTGTGTGAGTGTGTTGTAACACCTTAATATTTAACCTAGCACACCTAGGACATATTGAGATTAATTATTAGTTATTACTCTTTTGTTCCATTCTTTAACTTCACTTTATCAAAATACTTAGCGGAAAATATGGGTAATTTTTTTTTGAAATAGAAAACAAAACGTGAGCCATGCATACTAACATAAACCGAACATTAAGTGCCATCAAAGCAAACAGGGAAATATAGATCACGCATGCACATGTTTAAAACACAATATTTGTGAACATGAAACACAATCGTATTACATATCACAACTTAGCATGGTTCATAATACACTAGAAATATAATAAGTAGAGTCACACCCTTACATAGTGGGTTGAGCTTTCAATACATAATCAACAGAAAGAAATACATGAAAATAGAAAATACATGAAATATAAAAACTCCATATGCCAACTACAGCTCCCTCTCACTAGTCCTACGAGTCCTAAAAACTGAAGTCACCCTTAACAAAAGATGCAGCATAAAAAGGAGATCCTCGTGATAACTCGGGCACTCAAATGGGTCCTCCATTGAGATCTACTGGTGATGCTGATCCTCCGGCGAAAAGGGCATATACCCAATAAATTAGGCAAGCTCCTTGGGTGTATGCAGGCAGAATGGGGGATCAAAATGGCCTCTGCAGCACGGATGCATCTCTGGTCGTCAGGCTAGCCTAGGCTGGGTCACCGTGTCCTCGCTGCCTTGACGTATGTCCATGGGTACCATAGATGCAGAACCCTCCGAATAGATATGTGTGGGGGAGTCCTTAGATGGGTCGGTCTCTAATCGCCTCGTACGGGGAACGTACTTGGGGTAATCGCGAACTGTCGAAGCAGTGTGGTGAACACATCGAGCCTGCTCATCGCGAGGTTGAGTGGGCTCAAAGATCAAATCCTCACCATAGGGTGAAGTGGGAGTGAACATAAAGCTGGAAACTAGGTAAGCGAATGGGCACCCCATGTATGCAAAAATGCATACAGCACATCGACCTTCAAAATGGTATGAGTGGTGGTCCGGGTTGTAGTGCACTTCCCACACCGGGGTATCAACGAACATCATGAACGAAGCCATCGTCCTCTGAAGACGTAACAGAAAGAAAGAAAGATAGAGGGAGTGAGAATCTTAATAAAGAATCTCAGTAAGGAAATCATCCTATTCTAGTGTCATCGTCTATGTCTCAAAGAACCTTGGGTTTATTATTTAAAAGGTGAGCATGCATAAGGTTCATTATTAGGTTTTAAACATAATTATCTAAGGTCCATTCATTTTAGGATCAATCTTGATGTCATGAATGTAGCATATCATAGTATGAATGTATGGCAGAAAACTTATGCAATCACCACTTGAACAAATCATTAAAAAAAAATGCTCATGTCTGTGGCATCAAGAGGGTTAAAACTTTCATATGAATGTATTCTCTTTCCTTTGCTTAAGTGGCATTACTTGCATCATTTGTTTATCTCATGGGGCCACCCTAATACCTTTTCTCTTTTGAGAATCTTTAGGTTATGAGCTCATACCTAACTAGTCATCACTAGTTTTAGCTTATCCGAAGACAAGTATAAATATCTCGACTCCCAGAGTATGGTTTAGGGGGCTTAAGGATCGCCTATAATAACCTCTTATTCGGGGAGTCTATAGGGTCATCTCCTCTTCGAAATAAATCTACTGGCATCCAGTGCACAGTAATATTGTCTGCTTTAATAGGCTCGATGTCCATACCCCCCACGGTTTTGCTTCCTCCCCATTGTAGTGGGAGAAATGCGTCTCGACATGCTATGTAAGAAGGCAACATAAACACATGACCTCAACTATCATCATGACATTTCACTTAATGCTTCATGCTCATCAATTTCATGTAAATCATGCGCCTCACTCCATTATCATCATAGCATGTGACAATTAATACAATGCTAATGTCTCAAGTTCATATATCCATATGCACACATCATTAATACTTTCGCAAAGCAGTAAGCATGCTCCTACCCAATATGCCGGAGTAAGGGGTTGGACTCAGCTAATGCATATGCCATGCTCATAGCAACTCATAAACAAACATACATTCATTTGAAATACTAACTCTCATTACCTCCCCTATCTTATAGTATCTTATGCTTTTGATCCTTACAGGTCTTAAACTTACGATCTAATTAACCTAGCATCCAAATTAGGTCTTTTATGCATCTAAGGGATCACAACTAGTAATTCTCACTAATTTTTTTGCTGATGCTTAAAACTAAACAACATTAGGCGGCTTGGGCAGAATTTCTACATTTCGATTACGGGTGTCTAGAAGTCACGTCTTTGACCATTTCTAAGTTTCGGCTATTCCTAAGATACTAAAATTAGTTGTTGCAACCTTAAGGTATTAATTCTACATTCCTAAATACTTCTAAAACAGTTTTATCTCTAATTTAATCATCCTAAAATAGTAGCCATGATCTTGACTTCTAAGGGTTCTAAAACTCACATTCTTGGTCGTTTCTAGTGACTATTTTTTTCCAAATATTTATAAAATAATCTTTGCTTCACTCAAACATAAGTTTTACACATTCTAACACATAAAAAAAGCATCATGCAGTAGTCAACATGGCAAGGTAGTAACCGAAATATTTGATTCAAAGTAACACATAAAATCACATCCTTAATGCATATAAGTTACTAGTTTATCTTGGAATCATTTTAGAACTTCTAAAACTCTTTGAAAACCATTTTCATTAAAATCATAAAAATATGATGCTAAGGCAGTAGCTATGTTAAAGCTTTCTTAAGTGAGTTTTAAATCATAAAATCATACTCATAGTATTCTTTGAGCTTTCCTATGCCTAAGAAAATCATAAGACATAGTTTGTTGGCCTTTTTGACTAGATGAAACTTATACTAAGTCCATCATCATCACAAGGCTGCAATCATGCATTCATGGAATGCTTCCATTGTCCAAACTTTACTTGAGATAAAAGGGCAAGTCTTTGAGCTCTAGAATCTTTAGGTGATGGCAAAAACTTAAACATGATATGCACTTCATTTTATTCTTCATTATAAAAGTAAAGTGAGAGCTTTAAAGTAAATATGAGATGCAAGTCCATTCTTATCTTTAAAGTTTAGGTGATGACTTGAAATATAAACATGAAATGCAAAGCTTGAAATTTAGACATGAGAATCCAAGTTCATTTCTTTATTCTTGAGAGTATAGTAATGACATTGGAAAGTAAACATGCTATACAAAGCATAAACTTAAACATGGATGCAAGTTCATTTTATTCTTTACTAGAGCTCATTCAAGACTTTAAAGGAACATGTACCTCAACCCCAAACTTATCTTAGCAAGACAAAGTGAGCTTTAGAGTTCTTTGTACCAAGGTTTCAAGGAGACCTTATAGTGTGAACATCATCATCAAGTTTAAGGAAATGGATCAAGAGAACAAATCAAATAACAAAATTTCTTGAGAACCGAAATCGAACAAGGAAAAAGGAAAAAGGAAAACTGAAATCAACACAAAGGAAAAGGAAAGGAAAACCAAAAATCAAAAGAAAGGAAAGAGGAAAGGAAAAATCGAAATGTTTTAAGGATCAAGACCAAGTTTCAAGCTTTAGAGGTTTCTCAAATAATAACCACAAGATCATTATCTTGAATCCTCATCATCAAGCTAAAATTTTCTTTTCATAACAAAGCTTCATGGCTGAAATGAAAAGAGAAGAAAATAGTTAAAACCAAGAGAAGCTAAAACTTGTTCATAACCAACACCAAAAGATAAAGATAAAAGCTTTTAAAACAAAATCCCTGCGAAGTGGTGTTTCTTTGTTAAGAAGAAAAAGAGCTTGTTCTTTGCAAAGAAATGAGAAGAAAAATTCTTCTCCAAGGTATGATGAAGATTTGGCCAAGGGTGAGGAAAAAGGAAAGAAATGTTTTTGTGTGAGCTTTATATATAAGGGTGAAAGCTTAGGTGTTGGGATGACGATCTATGGTGGCTGTGTAGTGGTTTGTGGTTGCAAGAGGGTGGTTCTTTGCGGGAGATGAAAAAGATGAGAGAAAAGAGAGCTCTTGAGTTCTTTGAGGAAAAGAAAGAAAGCTTAGATGAACTTCTTAAGATAATAACCAGGAAATGAGCAAATGGAACCAAGTTCTCTTTAGATGTGTATTTATAGAAAATTGAAACATGAAGAGGTGAAATGGAGGGGGAGTGGCCGTAGGGTATGCAGCCATGCGGGAGGAAAATATCTCCTCCAAATGGTCATTCAAAGGTAAGGCTAGGTATGGTTCAAAGCATGGTTCAAGGCATGGTTCAAGGCATGGTTCTTTGAGTGTGAAATAAATCAACATGTGATGAATGTGGGGAGGACTGGCTTTGGTTCTATGTAGCCAAGGGGGAGGAAAATGTTTCATTTAATTGTGGTTTAGAGGTGTGTTTAGGTGTATCTTTGATTAGGCTTTTGATTAAGAGTTTGTAAGTAAATGTTTAGGTAAGGTAATGGATAATTAGGGATGTTAAGACATGATTAAGGAATGGTCTTGCTTCATTAGTGAAATCAAAACTCATTTTATAATAAAATCATTCACAAATATAATTCCTTAATTTAAGGAATTGGAAAGAGAAAACATTGTTCAAGATTCCTTAACTTTAAGAAAGAGATTAAGATGTATCTAAGCAATCTTAGCTTCTAATAAACCTTAATAAATTATTTTGACTCTAGATTAATTATCAAAATTAATTAATCTTCGATTAGAGCCTAATTTTGCTTATAATTCCTTAATTACGTCATTAGGCCCAGAATACACTATTTCAGGGGTAAAATGATAATTTTGCACAAACATTGCCCATGGCCACCCGGACTTAAACAATCATCATTAATCATATAAAATTAGTATTTCAAACTCCCGGGAAAGGTTCCGGGCTCAAACGACACTGATAGCCGTGTAAAATGCTACAGGGGTATTTTGGTCATTTTGAGTCAAAAGTTCAAAAAATGAGATTTTCATCTATGTTATCAATCACAATACTTTTAATCCCCTTCAAACATTGAGTTGACCCTTCGAGGATCACCGGGTCGGCCATCCTCGAATTCTGGGTAAAAATGATCTCAGGGGCATTTCGGTAAGTTTTGCTCAAATAGAAAAATCGGGACGTTACATGTGTATCATTTTAACAAAGACATTATGTGTATCGACCGAACTAAGTTGTTAGCGGTACATAAGAGGTCCTTTATGCAAACTTACTAATGCGTTTGTCCTAGCGTGGCATGCAAAAATAAATATTATATTTAATGCAATTAAATACTTCACAAAATAAAAAAATACTTATCTTGTTTAATTGAAATACTTGGTTCATAATTTTTTTTATACATTATATCATTCTCATAAATTGAAATTTACTAAAATGAAATAACAATATAAGAAAAAGAAAAATAATTAACATGATTGATATAGCTTGTGTGTGCTCTAAACTAATTTGAGGACCTTCGCTATATACATACTGGGGCATTTTAAACAACTAGAAAAACATAATGACCATCTAGCCTCACTACAAGTGAAGCTCACCACTGGTGAATACTAAATGACTACTGTGAAAGAAGAATTAACTCAACATACATCAATAGTCTTACTAGAAAAGGGAAGAAAATAAGGGTGAGTTATCCAACCTCAGTGAGCAAATAATTTCTCATAGCTCAATTGCACAATAAGGAAATATACATAATAATAATACCAACATACATGCAATTCTAATTCATGTCTTAGTTAGGAACATCCCTGCAGGGCCCATGATCTTTGTTTCTCTAAATAACTTGTGTGAACAACCCTGCAAGACCCACATTCTCAGAATATCATGAATCATCAAAAGTGACTTTATGACTACTTGGTATATTGCCTCGATGGTAGCTTGTTATACTAAGGTTAATGACTTATAAGACTGTAAGCTCCAGAATCCTTCAGAAAGCACTAGAGCTGTACGTTTTGAATGACAACAAAACCAATTAAAAGAAAATATTTTTAAGAACGACTAATGTTTACCTTGAGTTTCTTGACTAAGCATAACAAGTATTTCTGAATGCATAACATGGACTTGAGAGAGAATAATTTCACTTTACATGCGTAAACATGTTTTATCTCGTGTTAAGAGATTGAGCTTAATAGAAGTGAACATTATATCATGTAAAGTATGTATGCATGCCTTATGGATTGAAGCAAATGAAATAAAAAACAAAAAACCAAGGCACAGGTCTTCAGAAAGTAGCATCGGACATCAGAAAGTACACTGAGAATGAAGATATCAAACAAAATCTGAGTACAACATCTTACACAATCTTCAATGATCATGATCACAATTCATCATTATAAAGATCATATTGAAGATCAGAAGACCAAATTAGCATCAAGAAATTGACAGCGCACGTCAAAAAGCTCACTTCATTATGGAGCATTGAATGGTACAGGAAAAGGAAGGAAATTTGAATTTCAAATTTCAAATCTCGGGTCAAACCCAGTTTCAAAACTGGTATGTCATCTCTTCTGCCTATTTGGTTAACAATCCTAGATTCTAGAAGGAGTAGTTCAGAAACCATGATCAGAAAGTGACAAGTAGTTTCTGAAGGAGCATCAGAAACCTCAACTATACAATGGCTTTTGCAACCGATGTGACTGATTGTTAACCTACTCTTCTAGACTAACTTTTCAAAACACAAATGGATAATCTACATATGTCAATTGGAGAAAGGCAATAGTCATAAACGAATATCGTTATAAATGGAGATGATATGCTCAAAAGCTAATGAGAGAATTGAATACATAAGAATGGAAACTCTATGAAAATCTCTCCACACTTTTTGTAAAGTTCATCACATCATGTAATCAGTTTTCTTGAAGTGTAAAAATCTTGTTTCTATGTTTCTCAACGATTTGTATACTCTTCCCTCAAAAAGATGTTAGAAAGGAGTTGCTCAAGTTATCCCAGGTTTGTTTATTGTATGTTTGTAACGAAACTTAAGTGTAGATTAGTTTGAGTGGCAACCCAAACACAAAACCTTTGTATCCTTGATCTAGTAGTGATCAATAAGACATAGCTTAAAGAGGCTAAGGTAAAACTACTTGCAACGTGATGATAGAGGTGCTCTACTTATCACGGCTCAGCTTGGAGAGATTGGGAAAAACTATTTGCAATGTGATGGTAGAGGCGTTCTACTTATCATGGTTCAACTTGGAGAAGCTAGGAAGAACTACTTGCAACACGGCTGTAGGGTTTGTCTACTAGTCACAGTTTAGCTTGGAGAGGCTGGGAAGAACTACTTGGTTCAGCTTAGAGAAGTTGGGAAGAACTATTCAGATTGTGACAGTAAAGGTTGTCTACTATTCACTGGTTAGAGCTTGGGAAGGTTACTGTAAAGACTATCCATTTTTCTTTCTTAGGTTGAGAAAAATGCATAATGGAACCACAATGTGTATTGAGTACTGGATGTAGGCAGGTTTGGCCAAACCAGTATAAAAATATTTTTGTCATAATCTTCTTCTTAATCTCTTTTACTTTCATTGCTATGTTTTATTATTCCATATATGCTGAAAATTCTCTTTATCCATTTGGTTATTAATGTCGTACTTCAAAGATCTATTTTCTAAAATAACAAATCGTATTTCCACTACACTTCAAGCTTAATGTTTGATAGTATATTGTTAAATGTTTCAGACATGAAAAAGTAGCAAAACAAGATTTAACCCCTTTTCTCGTACACTTTTATAACTACAAGTGGTATCAGAGTAAGGCCTCTACGAGGTTGAGCAATCCAACGATTGCAGAGGACAAGATCGATAGGACAAAATGGCACAGAACACTCACACAACAGAATATTGCTTTATTAACTGACCATGCTTCTCTGAGGAGGCTCCAGGATCTGATAAGACACTCTCAACAACATGAGGAATCTTAAAGGAGCAGGTTGACAAAGAAAAGCAAAGCCAGAGTTCAATTAAATCTCAAAGTCAAAGTATCTACTCATGAGTGCATCAAGCAAAGCTTAACATGAAAAAACTAATGCTGGTGACACTGTGTAGAGAATATGCGACAAATTGCATATGCTAAAAAAAAAGGTCGTGGTTCCTGAAATGCATGAAAAATCCATGAAAAGGAGGAAGTGTTTGACCCAAGAATTCATCATATCAGAAGTAGTAAAAAGCTAAAGCAATGAAGGTTGCTAATACCTTTGATGAAGAGGAAGAAATCTGATGTAAGATCTGAGATTGAAAGTGGAGATTAGATCTCCTTACTTGTGTAGAAAATGTCAAAAGCCTGATGAGGCTAAGCCAAGAAAGGCAGAGACATCAATATCAAAGGAGACAAAAAAGGCAAAGAAAATCTTGAAGGAACTACCTGCTAACTGTGGGGAGAAAAGACATCTGGAACTAACTTGTCCCAAGCTCAAAGTACCACAAAAATATAAAATTCAAGAAGAAGAAAAAAATGGTCACTTGGAGCGAACCTAAAGATGAAAGGAATAGGTCAGTAAGTCATGATAAGGTTGAATATGCTGAAAATTTTTATTTCGTGACATGAGTGCGGTTAACAGAAATATACAAAGTAAGAATATCCAAATCCATTCCTTCATACTTCTTATTTCTTACATGGCATGATGAGCTACTATATAATGTGCATGTTTTCCTTCTTCTAAATATCTGAAGTTGAATAGCCTAAGTTTGATAAAGAAAATCATAAGGAAAATACAAATTCTGTTTTCAAACTCTAGGCCTTAGAACCTAAAGTCTCAGAACTGAATTAGGAAGATCTCAGAAAGTTATATTTCAATTTAAGAAATATTCATGGCTTATGAAATCTAAACTAAAACAAATGGCAAAAAGTCCTAAAATCTTAAACTTATGCGTAAAGGTTAGAGGCCATTTTTTAAAAAACAAGTTTGAGAAATGAAGAGGAAATAGGAGAGAAAAAAAAATGCAGCCTCATCTAAGAATTATCATCATAGTTTCTTTCACTCTCTACCACTAGAAGGGACACCTGTTTGACAAATGATTCTTGACGAAGAAATCTATTAGAAAGAATGGGAAACCTCTCCCTTAACAGCTAACCAAGGTGGACTCAAGAAAGTTGAGTACCAGAATCAACATTCCTTTATTGCAGGTATGTCTGAACATTCCCACTAATCAAGGTATTAATAAACTTAAAGACCGTGTCTATCCCAGTTACCTTTCCAAGCTCAGAGGAAAAATCAAGAGCAGGATGCTTAAGATCTTCCAATGGCTTAAATTCATTGATGAAAAGTATTCAAGAAAAACTTTGCTAGTTATCGCTTAGGACTGGAAGAAAGTCTTGAGAAAATAAGTCTCAAGGAAGCTTCTAATAGCAAACAGTTGGAAGCCAGACCTTCAGAAAGTAGACTCTAGAACTCAGATATTTTGGAAAGCATGCTCAGAACTCCAAAGCAATAAAAAAACATCTCTAAACACAAAGAAGAGCAATCTGAAGTTGGAAAAGAAGCTGAAGATTTTCAAGGCACAAAAACTACAAAAGTATTTATGATTTAGAGATAGTTTCAAAATATAGAGTTCTTGGAAACATTTCAAAGGGAGTAAAAACCATATCACCCCTAAGAAATATGTCAAATTGTGCTTTCATTTTCACCATTGAACTTGAATATATTGAAAAAGCTTTGAGTAATCAAAGTTAGGTGGATGCTTTGCTAAGAAAGTTGAACCAGATCAAATAAATGCAAAGTCGAATGCTTGACCAAAAATGGAGTCATCATGAGCACAAAACAATGTTAAGAAATAAGCCATACGGAACTAAGAGATCACAAGGTGCTGCCACTTTCTTGAAAGACTTAAGTTCCTGATTGTGTAAAGAAAAGAATACGTTTACCTTCTTTGATGCTTAAGGTGAAAATGGAGATTGTTGCAAACTGCCACACCTAGATGCTATGGATAAGGAACCAGCTTAGAAGATCATTAATTGAGGTATTTCGAAAATCTCTATCTTCCTTAATGATACTAGTGATATTATTCTTGTTTGAAAATTCCTTTTAGCTCTTTAGATCCAAGCCACTTATTGGAAAAGCTTGTTTAAAATTGCATTTGAAAAGGATCTTTTATGTCAAATGCTTATGAATATTGAAGATGAAAATGTCAGATATAGTCATAAAACCTTTTGCTGAAAACTGTTTTTGTTGTTGCATTATACTCAACAAATTTTAAAACCTGCATAAGCATTCATGCACAACATCTGTCGGTATTTTCCCCTTCATTACTTCAATCTAAAGACCACATAGAGACATCAGTTTGCAAGACCAAAGATTACGTTGAAGAACATTTTATTAAGCTAAGAAAAAAGGAGGAACATTTAGAAAGAAATATTGAGGATCAGAAAATGGGAAACTTCTGGTCTCATGAGATTCAGAGTGTAAAGATGACCCTTTAGTTGAAATATCGAAACACTCCAAGGGATTAGAAAGTGAAAAGTGGTGCTCAAATAGTAATCCTTTCAGAAAGTGATCCAAAGAGTCAGAAATCACTCTTTCTGAAGAAAGAAAATGGGGCAGGATAAGTCCTATGAGTCTTTTTGTTTTTCTTTCCCACTTTGTTTCACTTTTAGTTAACCATGCCCCATCACTTAAATAACCACTCACTCTTCACACGTCACACTTCTACCTTTATTGTCCTAAACACACTTCCTCATCTGCATCAATTTCTCATTCTTTTAAACCCTTATTCCGAAATCCAACCGACCTTCATCTCACACAAACCTTCACCACTCTTTCTTTATCAATCCTGTCAAGCTTCAACCTTTCTATTCCTAACAAATCTCATAAATGGCTGAAAAAAAGAAATTTGATGGAAAGAAATTTGATTTGCTGAAGAATCTTTTCATCAGCAATATTATGCTGATAGCTACGCTCATCGTCCTATAGCCCCTGGTAAGTGGCTCAGCAAAGGATTGATGACTTTTTTTATGATTCTGATGGAAATCAACTCCTTCCAAGGATGAAAAGGATTTCTCACCATCATCGATCATGTATTTACTGGAATGGTGATGGTTTTTTACTCTCAACTGATAGAGGTATCTTAATCAGTACTCACAATGTATATCAGAGGTGTAGATTTAGAATTGAGCACGAAGGACTTCTCCTACATCATTCATGCACTTAACGAGGGTCTCAGATTCATGTCTGACAGAAACTGGTTTACTACCATTAAGGTCTCGACTGAGGAAGTTTCAAAATGTCTCACGAACTCATAAGAGCACCAACCTAGTGAGATAACTGTTATAATGCTAAACTCTAGGGCAAGGCAGGTTTCACACTTATTCATTTCTCCCTTCTTCCAAGATTGGGAAATATAGACTTGCTAAAAGGAATGGATTGCATGTTACTTTTTTGCTTGTTAACAATGAGAAAAGTTAACTTGTCTAGACTCATTTTCGACTATATGCTCTATGCTACTATTGGCAAAGAAGGAGAAGAGACTACCTCTGCTCCCTACAGTATCCTGTTAACCAAGGTGTTTGAACACCTTAAGTATCCTCTGGAAAATGAATGATATAAATTTATGGTTGGAACTGACTACACCATATCCTCTTTTAGAGGTAAGAAGAAACCCATTGGTGCTCCTATAGAACACTTCAAAAGGATGAGAGAGGCCATCAAGGATGCTGAGTTATCAGAGGAAAGGGAGAAAAGTAGACTGGTGATCAACATGGATAGTAGCTCTGAAGAGTCTGCAAACCCCAAATAGCACTAAGTATGAAGACACACCTGGTCCATCATCCAAACCTGCAGACTTTGAGGCTGATCAAGGAAGCAGAGTTCTGTTGAGCAAAGAGGCACCTTCCTCATCCATTAGAAGGAAGTTATCAGATAACAATATTGAAAGTGTAGTTCTTGAGATTGACTTTACTCTTGCTTCTGATTTTCTTCTTATGATGCAAAGCCCTCCATGCCAGCTCCATCACCTATTCTTGACTCTAATCCGCCTCAAAAACTTATCAACCTTCAACTAGTCATCCTCAGTGTATACATCCTTTAATCTCTCCTCGAATATGATTGCAATTGGAAAATTAACAACTCATCTTTGATAGGCTAGATGAATTGGAAAGGTTGTGCAACTATGATACCTTACTGCACCAAATTTCTTTAGAAAAATTAAGAGATTCTTCAAGAGATAAAGCGTCAAGACTAAAGATGTGATTTCTGGTTCTTTACATACCTCATTTTTTATTATGCCAAAAAGGGGAGAAACAAATGAAGAAAATCTTGGGCTATGGACCTCGGGGGAGTCAAGCTATGGAATTCAAGGGAGCTTATGCTGATAGGGAGCTCAGAGATGAATTTTTTTTTAAGCATGCATCTTTTTGTTTTGTTTTAAATTGAATAATTAGCTTCCTACTGCATTAACAGTTTTCTCACTATTCATGAACAATTTCTATATATGCGTATGATTTTTCTCCTGATCAATTCGTTATATCTGCCAAATATCATGCTTTCGGCTTAATTTTTTTTTATGCTCTGGTACATTTATGTTTCTTTTAAGCTTTGACACATATCGATGCCCATGTATCATGCTTAGATATGCCATGCTTGTTGATGTATGCTTCTGATCTCTTAAGTGCTTGTTCTAAATTGCTTACTCGTTAACACATTAGAGTAGTTAGCTCACATCTGCATATGTGATTAGCACTGACAAGTATCTTTTGAAGCACAAAAATCTCTTTATTGTTGCTTTGATACTCATATCTATCTGATGTGCTTCGATATGTATGATATGCTTAAAATGCCTATCTTTATAAAACATATTCTCTTCGACACACGTATGAGATGTTTTAAAAGGCTCTGTTTAACTTGATGAAATGATAGTTGTGAATAGTTTCTGAGGACCTTCAGAAACCTTGTTTCTATATGCTTTAAAATCCTCAAAATCCTCTTGAGTGTGCTGTGCTTATATGACATACAATGTGTTTCAAAAATGTATTAGTGAGTGAGATTACATAAAATAGCATAAACATATGTTTGTTCTAAGAAAAACTTTTAAAGTATTTCATGGCTTGATGCTTATGTTAAAAGTTTCTTGGCTCATGACATTAAAGGCTTGTCTTTTTTCCATATGTGCTAATTCATGTGGGACTAATCCTTATTTGAGAATTAGAAACCTTGAACTGTAATAAGCTGATAAAATATAAAAGGTTTCTTTGAGTGTCAAAAACTACATTTGTATCATGTATGTTTTTCTTATTACATGCTCTGATTAGTTTATCATATACACATCTTTGAGCATATGTTTTAAAAAGGGCTTAGGAAAAGAATGAGCTGAATGAGAATTTTAATCAAGAAGAAATATCACAAGTATTACTTGTTTTTATTAAAGCATGTTAAATTTTAGAAAGCCTCTTTATAACAAAAAGTCAGGCTCTTGGTATTAAAGGACTTAGACGATAACATTTGCTTTAGTATCTCTATGATACATCTCAGAAAGCACTCTGATTTAATTCAGAAAGTTTCAACATAACCTAAATAGCTATGATTTGAGTTACTTAGGGCTTTAAAATATTTTGAACAAATCCATATCATGCCTTAAGAAAAAGACTTCCTGAAATTTAAAGTCAGTAATGTTTTGAAAGAATTTGTACTTATCAAAATATATTCTGTTATATTTCTTTCAATATCTCTTCAAAAGATTTTCTTTAAATTAGTTTGTCATCATCAAAAAGGGGGAGATTGTAAGCTCCATAACCCTTCAAAAAGCACTAGAGCTATATGTTTTGAATGACAACAAAACCAATTTAAAGAAAATATTTTGAAGAACGACTAATGTCTACCTTGAGTTTCTTGACTAAACATATCAGGTGTTTTCGAATGCATAACATAGACTTGAGCAAGAATAATTTCACTTTACATATACAAACACGTTTTATCTCGTGTTAAGAGATTGAGCTTAATAGAAGTGAACATTATATTGTGTAAAGTATGTATACATGCCTTACAGATTGAAGCCAATCAAATCAAAACAAGAAACCAAGGCACGAGTCTTCGGAAAGTAGTATGGGACATCAAAAAGTATGTTGAGAATGAAGATATCAAGCAAAATCTGAGTACAACGTGTTACATAGTCTTCAATCATCATGATTGCAATTCATTCATCATCAAAAAGATCAGATTAAAAATCAGAAGATTAAATTAGCATGAAGGAACTAACAACGCGCATTAGAAAGCTCACTTCATTGTGGAGCATTGAATGTATAGGAAAAGGAGGGAAATTTGAATTTCAAATTTCAAATCTCGAGTCAAACCCAATTTCAAAATTATAATGTCATCTCTTCTGCCTATTTGGTCAACCATCCTAGCTTCCAGAAGGAGGAGTTTAGAAACCATGATCATAAAATGAAAAATTAGTTTCTGAAGGGGCATCAGAAACCTCAATTATACAATGGCTTCTGCAATCGATGTGACAGATTGTCAACCTACTCTTCTAGACTAACTTTCCAAGACACAAATAGATGATCTATATGTGTCACTTGGAGAAATGGTCAAGGGCAATAGTCATAACGGAAGACCACTATAAATGGAGATGTGGGGCTCAAAAGTTGATGAGAGAATTGAATACATAAAAGTGAAAACTCTGTGAAAATCTCTCCACACTTCTAGTAAAGTTCATCACATCATGTAACCAATTTCCTTGAAAGTGTAAAAATCTTCTTTCTATGTTTCTCAACGATTTGTATACTCTTCCCTGGAAGAGATGTTAGAAAGAAGTAGCTCAAGTTATCCCAGGTCTGTTTATTATATATTTGTAAGGAAACTTGAGTGTAGGATAGTTTGAGAGGCAACCCAAATGGAAAGCCTTTATATCCTTGATCTAATAGTGATTCGTGAGACATAACTTGTAGAGGATATGGTAAAACTACTTGCAACGTGATGATAGAGGCATTTTAGTCATCACGGTTTAGCTTGGAGAGGCTGGGAAAAACTACTTGCAATGTGATGGTAGAGACGTTCTACTTATCATGGTTTAGCTTGGAGAGGCTAGGAAGAACTATTCTATTCAGCTTGGAGAGGTTGGGAAGAGCTACTCAGATTGTACAGTAAGGGTTGTCTACTATTCACTGGTTAGAGCTTGGGAAGGCTACCGTAAAGACGATCCAGTTTTCTTTCTCAAGTTGAGAAAGATGTATCATGGAACCTCAACATGTGTTGAGTACTAGATGTAGACAGATTTGGCCGACCAGTATAAAAATATTTTTGTGATAATATTGTTCTCCTTAATCTCTTTTACTTTCACTGCTTTGTTTTATTATTCCATATATGCTAAAAAATTTCTTTATCCATTTGGTCATTAACATCATACTTCAGAGATATACTTTCTTAAACAACTAATCGTATTTTCGCTGCACTTCAAGTTTAATGATTGATAGTATTTTGTTAAATATTTCAGATATGAAAAAGTAGCAAAACATGATTCAACCCTCCTTTCTCGTGCATTTTTATACCTACAAAGACTACCTGCATAGTTACTTGGTATACCACCTCCTTACTAGCTTAGCACACCTACATTAATGATTTTTTAGTCTGCCCCCATGGTCACTTAGTACACCACCTCCTTTGTAGCTTAGCGTACAAGGTTAATGATTTTTTTAGCATAAATCATAACACTACTTAGAGTAATATCAAACATAGATAATTTAACTGAATAAGGAATAAATTCAAACAACGTTGAAACTATTTGTCGTTACAAGATTTACGAGGGATACCGACAGGCTTACCAATAACCTTATTGATAGGTACGGGTCATTTGCTTTTGGTTTGTTAGTGGAACAGTACCGATGGGTAACAACACCCGTCAATAAGTGCTGATGGGCATAAGGACAAGACAACATAAAAGCCAGTCGATGCACGTGTATTAAAGGTATCACTGAGGTCATTAGGTAAATAATATTACCGATGGGTATTTTATTTGTACTAATGGTTTTTGAAAATAAAAAGTTATTTTGTTTATTTGTTATCTATTATTTTTACCGACGGGTTTTGGAAATAAAAAATATTTTATTTATTTATTATCGACGAATGTCCAATATATTTTTTTAAACAAATACATTTATTTTTTACAAGTATACATGTCGATAATCTTTTGTTTGGATTGATTGTATATGAAGAATTTATATTAACTATGTAATTGTTTGACATTTATTCATTTATTTTTGTTTATATAATAATTTAATTATCAATTCAAATGATATGAAATGAGGAAATGATGTTGGCACTGATCTTTTTTCCCTAGTTTGAGGTTGCTGATCTGATTGTTTGGCTGAAAGATGGTGCTCTTGGTGGTAATGATATTCTTTTCTTTTTTACTACTTTATGGTGGACTTGGCGGAGTCGTAACCAGGATATCTTCTAGGCTGACCCTTGGTCTGCCCTTGTGGTGGCCTGCTGGGGGTGCCTTCTAGCTTATGAGATTACTTATCCTCTAACCAATTCTGTTGATATTTCAGTGTGGTGACCACCTCCTCTAGGTGCAGTTAAGTTGAATGTTGATGGTCATGTGATATGGGATTAGGGGTTAGCGGGTTTTGGTTACATAATTCAAGACTCCCATGGAGGGTGGTTGGCTACTTGTTCAGGATCTGTGGATGATATGTGTGTTCTTTGGGTAAAGCTTGAAGCTGTGTGGCATGGTCTTTCCCTGGCTTGGATGCTTAGCTACAGAATTGTGCATGTTGATATGGATTGTTTAGAGGCTTTTTTGGCAGTATCCACTAATCAGATTTCTCTACATCACTTGGATCTTGGGTTGCTCTTGCGTATTCATGCTCTGATTTTATGTAACTGGTGTGTCCACTTTGGTTTGGTCCCTAGGACTGCTAATTGATCGCGGACCATGTGGCGAAGATTAGTGCTATCTCAGGTGTGGCTTATGTTAGGTGGCATAACCCTGGAATAGAGCTTCTCAGCACTATGCAGGCTGACTTAGCCATTTAGCTTTGTCTTTTGTGTTTGTACTTTACGTACCAAAAAAACAAAATGTAATTAAATAAACAAAGTAATGAAGTAATAGAGTAAATAAAAAAGTATCACAATAAAATAAATACAAAATGTGATAATATAAAAAATATTCAAAATGTAATAGAAATATGTAAAAATAGATTAGCTGAAGTTCTCCTCATTGGCATTAGCGTGGGTATTATCTGACCCATCAAAGCTGTCACCATCTTTATTACCTTCAACCTAAGTTTTTCAAACTAATTTATCAAAAGAACTTTGGTTTTGGTTCCTTTCAGACTTAATACTCAGCATTTGAACTGCTAAAAACAACTCGGAGTACACATAATGCTCCCATAAAGGTTGATTTGCAGCCTCTAGTAAGCTATAAAATCTAACAGCGCCCTTGTTGGACTCCTCAATTGAAGGTTGAGAATAATGCATTGCAAATTTAAGACCAGTTGCATTAAAGGTCATTGGCCATGTAGGTTGTTCTTCAATAACTATAAAGGGTTTAGGAACTGTAGATCTTTTTCTTCTCCTGCTTCAACCTTGAATCCCTTTGGCCCTTTCAATTTTTGTACTTCTTTTATTCTCTTTTTCTCTTGGAGAATACATTGCTCCTTGAGAATCCTCTCAACTTCCTCCTCATCCTTTTCTTCAAAAAAAATCTTTATCTTCTACAGTAACTCCAGCCTATTCAGCTTTAAACATATCTTTTAATATTAGAGCTACCTAAGCACTCCTTTTGGAAAATTCTTATATTTATGCTCAATATCTTGCCTATGGATTAGGAGTTTGTCATGCCTTCGTTTGGGGAGTTCACTTTCTGAGGTCTCTGCCTCAGTTTTTGAAGGTTCAATAGGCTTGGGAGTCTTAACTTTCTTTTGCTTCTTGTCCTGCCTCTTCTTGCTTTTCTATTTAGTTATGGGAGAGACTTCCTCAGACATAGTCCTCTCAGGTTCTTGCTCTACTTCCTCAGAGCTTGCTGAACTACTTTCAAGGAGGATTATTTTCCTTTTTGTCATGCCTTTTTTCTGCTTTTTCTTCTTCTATGCTTCAATAGCAACATTTTCAATTTTAACATCCTTGATTTAGGAGCTCTATTTCCTGAAACTGGTCTTAATAGCCATATATTTGGTTCTCCTCATGGTTTTGAAGGAGATAATTGTGTCTTCTATGCTTGTCAGAGGGTATCCAATGGGACCCTAGAGGTTCTTCACTTCTTCTTAATGATAACACTAAGCATGAAATCTGTGGTCATCTTTTGCAAATTGACTTTTTTCTTTGCCATCAAGCAAAATAGCAACATACAGTCCAGTATATCCTTAGCAACACCTTAGTATTGCCTAGTCTAAGTATAATGGTAAACTGGACAACAATGAATAATTTTCTCACCCTGGAGCTCAACATGGCATTGGTGATCTTGCTATGTTTGTATCTGGGGGAGTCAATGAGGCATTATGAGACTGCCTCAGTAGTTACCCTAATAGAGCGATACCAATCGGCTTGGGCAAGGTAGGTGACCCTAGCAACGGAAGCCCTAACCACTTTGACAAGTCTGATAGCTCCACTTCAATGTATGGGTCTCAGATAGTGGTCTTGAGAGTGGTGTTATTCTTTGCCTCTAGAAGGGAAGAGAAGGCAATGACCATCCCTAGGATCACCTTATCAGAGATGTCTAGAAGCCCTTCCCAGCCTTGAAAGGTGAAGACTTCTTTAACAATGGGAACTTGGTTCATCAAATAGTTTCTGAGTCTTTTTCCAGGGCAACCTTTTTCTGGGAGTAGTTAACGATGTAGTGGTCTTACATTAGGAGCTCATTATACCTAAGGAAAAGTGTAACGCCCCAATTTTTCTCTACTTAGCAAAAATGACCAAAATACCCTTAGGTCATTTTGTTTGAAAAACTGAGGCCGGTCAACCCCGGCCACCCTCAAAAGGTTATTTCTATATTAGGAATAGACTACAAAGGATTAGATGGCGATCCGTGCGAAAATCGCGATCCGTGAGTTTCCCATGTAAAAATGACCAAAATGCCCCTGAGATCATTTTTGCCTTGAATTCGAGGACGGCCGACTTGGAGCATCCTCGAGGGGTTGGTGTGATGTTTGAAGGGGATTAGATACCTTAGAAATAATAACTGAGATGAAAATCTCACTTTCTGAACTTTCGACACAAATGACGAAAATACCCCCATGGCGTTTTTACATGAGATTTAGTGCCGACTGAGCCAGAAAGTTTTCCCAGAAGTTTGAAATGATGTTTTTACTTAATGTGTGATATTTGGATGAGTCCGGATGGTCCTGGAGAAGTTTTGATGTGAAATGACCTTTTTACCTTTATATTAGTGCTTAATGAGCTTAATTAAATGGTTAAGGAAACATAAGCGATATTAGCCTCTAATTAAAGGTAATTTAATTTTAATAATTAATCTAGAGTCAAAATAATTAATTATGAAAAAATTAGGACCTACGATTGCTTAGAGAAACTCAAAATCTCTTTTCTTACATTAAGATTTTATGTCACAAATCATGAAATAGTATTTTCTCTCTCCAATCCCTTAAATTAAGGAACCTATGATGTGATTGAAAATCTTATTGAATGAAGTTTGACCCCACTAAGTGAACAATAGCACTCTTCAACCAATCCTTAGGAAGTCTTAATCACTTACTTTTTTTTTTTTTTTACCTAAACACTTGATTACAAACTCCTAATCAATGGCCTAATCAAAGACACTCCTAAACACACGTCTAATCCACATTAAGAAGAGAAAATTTCCCCCTTGAATCTCCTTGGGAACCGGCGCCACTCCTCCTCCATCTCATCCATCACATTTTGAAGTGCTTACTTACACACTTAAAGGACACTATACCCAAGCCCATACCTAGCCATTCATACACCATTCCATGTAATGATGCATTTAGAAAATATTTTTCTCCCCATTTCTCTTGATGAATGCCACGGCCTCCCCTCCCCCTTCATTCTGTCATATAGCAATTTTTCTATAAATACACACCCAAGGAAACCATAATGCCATTTGCTCAATTCTTGCAACTTCAGTTCTACAACTATTTCAAGTTTTCTCTCTTTTCTCTAAGGCCTTGAGAGCTCTTCTTCTTCCTCATAAGAACCACCACTCAACACCACCTTATAACCACAAACCACCTCATAAAGACACAACTTTTCCACCCCCAAGCTCAACCCCACAAGAAAACCATTCCTTTCCTTTCTTTCCCCCTTGGCCGAAACCCCTTAAGCCACCAAGAGAAGATTTTGTCTTCTCATTTTAGCTCCAAGAACCAAGCTTTCTTCCTTCCATCAAAGACTACATCCTTGGTAGGATTTTGTTTTGAGTTCCTTTGTTTTTCTTTGCTTTATTTTTCGAATTCTTTGTTGGTTGGTTAGACAAGTTCTTTTGGTTTTTCCTTTCTTTATGTTTTGATGTGGATCTCCTCCTCTTGATGAATATTTTCGGTTTATGGATCTTTTTCCTCTATGTTTTCGATTCTTAGTTGTAAATAAAGTGTTGGAATCATGGCTTGATAATGAGAGCTCTTGGTGGTGGTCTTGACATCACCATGTTTGAGGCCTCTAAAGTCAAAGGCTTGGTTTTCTTAGTTTTATTTCATTTTCGGCTTCATCTATTTTCCTCTTAGATTTTGATTTTTGTTATTGATATGAGTTTAGATCATAGCTTGATGGTGAGTATTTTTTATGGTGGTTTGACATCACCAACCTTAAGATCTCTAAAGCCTAAGATCTTGGTCTTCTTGGTTCATTGCTTTTTCAGTTTTCATCTCTCATTTCCTTTTCATTTTTTATTTCAAAGAGAAACGTAGAGAAGAGATGTTGTTGGTTGTTTTCTTCTCTTTGTTCTTTGTTTTGAGATTAATGGTGAGTCCAAGAGATAAGGTTCTTGGAACCATAGTGTGGATGGACTCTAAAGCTCACTAATGTTTAAGATCTACTAGGAGTAAGAAACTAATCTTGTAAGGTTTTTGAGCTTTAAGTGAACAAGATGTAAAATAAGCTTGCATTCATATTTACCTTTATGCTATCACCTAAATCTAAAGATAAGAATGAGTTTGCATAGCATATTTATATTTTGAGCCATCACCCTAAAGGTTGAAGATAAAAATGAAGTGCATAACATGTTTAATTTTAATGTCTTCACCTTAATCTCAGAGATAAAAATAAGTTGCATAGTATGTTTACTTTTGTGCTATCACTTTAATCTTGAAGATAAAAATGGGTTTGCATAGCATATTTACTTTTGAGCTATAACATTTAAATCTTGAAGATAAAAATATGATGCATAGCATGTTCATTTCCAAGTTGTCACCTAAAAGATCTTAAAGCTCACAAACTTGTCCTTGGATCTAGAATGAAATTTTAAATCATGGCTACACTCAATGCATGTGCATTTCGGCCATGATAAAACATTAAGGTTTGAGATGAGTTTTATTTGGTTTTATGACTTAACCTCTGTCCTAGAATTTTCTTAAAAGTTGTCTTAGAAATCTTGTTACAAAGAAAAGTAAAAACATGATTTTATGTGTCTTTAGGACACAAACTTTTGGCTACTGCCTTGATGTTCCCTTTTCTGCGTGCTGCTATTTGGATGGATTAGAGAGTGTAAAAATCGATATTAAATGTGGTAAAAATTATTTTTGGCATCCTAGGATAAACTAGTAATAAGAACGGGTCAAAGAAACAATTTTTGGGTACTTTTAGGAAATGGATTTTTTTTGCTACTACCTTGGTGAATTTATTTTGATGAGGATTCTGTTTGAAACTGATTTTATGTATAAAAATTCCCATTAATGGTGGCAAGAATTAATTTTGGCTTTTTAGGAAAAACCGGAAATCAAAAAGGGTCAAAAACGCAATTTCTAGAACGCCAAAATAGATTAATTTTAAAACACTGCCCTACTGTCCAGCACTATTTGAAAATGTTTTTGAGGTTAAAAGTTAGTGAAAACCTTTGGGGTAAGTCCCTTGGGTGCTTAAGGAATTAATTTTAATAATTAGGTCAAGCCGAGTCGTAAGTTTTAACCCGAGCAGGACTTTGTTGAGATTACGATAAATTGGGTATGCTTTTGTATAAAGTGCTTGATGATGATCTTTATTGCCCTACTTGTGTATGTATATCTTATGTTGATAAGCACAGCATATGCACTAGCTAAGCTCGGTCCATAATTCCGGCATACTAGGTAGGAGCATGTTTAGCTTTCAGTAGAAATAATGATGATATATGTTGATGGATACATAAAAATAAGTGGTGATTATGTGAATTGAATGACATGCTATGATTATGTTTGAGTTATTGAGATGCATGATATATGTGATTACAGGGCCTAAAGCAAATTTGGGGAAAATCCAGTTTCTAGCCGTTATGCTGCCAGATTTTTGCCAAATTTGCAAAATCTAGATAAATGATGATTCTTTTTTTAATCATGAATTACCACATCATATGTTATGAATGATGAATATATTTATGGATTATGATTGCATCTCTAAATAACATGCTAAGTTTTAAAGGTGACGTAAGATAGATGAAGATGATCTTCTAGACTCCCCGAATTAAAGGTTATGAGAGGTGATCTAATAAGGAAGTGATCCTTTGGACTCCCCGAATTAAAGGTTATGAAAGGTGATCCTTGCCCCCTATCCCGTACTTTAAAAGTCTGGTGTTGAACTTATCATAGGGTAAGCAGAAACTAGTGACGACTAGTTAGATATGAGCTCATAACCTAGAACTCTCACAAGAGAGAATAATAGGGTGGCCCCAAAGAGAGAAAAGAATAAGTTAAGTCACCTCAAGTATAAATGAAAGTCATTCATGCAGTGTTGACTATGTTTACTACTTACGTCTCTATTTATTATGTTGCACCTTGTATTGCCATGCATTGCATAATGAGGCATGATACATTCATAACATCAAGAATCATGTTAAAAGACACGAACCTTGGATAAGTATGTTTGAAACTTAATAAATAAACCTTATGCATGCTCACTATTTTCATAATGAAAGCCAAGGTTCCTGAGGACATAGATGATGACACTAGAATAAGAGGATTTCCCTACTGAGATTCTTTATCAAGTTTCTCACTCCCTCTATCCTTTTTTCTATCCTATCTTCAGAGGCAGATGGTGACGTTTATGGCCTTCATTAACACACCCACTTAGGAGGTGCACTACGACGCTGCTCATCGCTCTTATCACTTTGAGGGTCATTGTGTTTGTTCGCGTTTTTGTCTACATGGGAGTTCATTTGAACACCATGTTTCCAATTTTCGTTTCTCCCCCACTTCCCCTTTTGGAGATGACTTGGTGTTCGAGTGTGCTCGGCCGCGTGATGAGCAGATCCTTCATGCTCGTCCTGCTACTTCTGCTGTTCTGACTACCCAGACTATGTTCCCTACTCGATGCACTCAGAGACTGACCCATCGGAGGACTCTGCCACCCATGTCTATTTAGAGGGTTTTTCACTTACAATGCTTATGGAGATGGGAGGTGGTAGCAAGGACACATTGACTTAGCCTGTGTTAGGGCGTAGGCCAACCATGCGACCACGCCATGGAGCTCGTGTCCAGCCGCTTCTTTGCTTGGCCACTTCATCCGAGCTACGCTAGTGGATTGGTTACGTTCCTCCCTCTTGGGGTAGGCAACAGTAGAGGGTAGCATTTGTGGAGTCCATAGTGCATGTGCTCACATATTTCTTAGGATGACTTTCTTTTGCTTTTAGAGGTTATATTCTTTAGGTGCACTCGAGTAGGCCATATTTCTTAATGTATGCATTTTTTGTTTCTCTGTTTATCTCCCATATGACTGTATCAACTCAACCTTCATTGGTGAGTACTATGTTATTATTATGTATTTACTATGGTGTGTACTCGGAACGTCTATGTTGTTGTGAAACCTATGATGATGTTGTTTATGTTTATTTTATGCTTTGACCTCCTTGCATGTGCGCCATATGACGTCGTCCATTGAAAGTTGCACGGCTCCTGCTTTTCAATTTATGTTTTCAAAAAAAAAAAACTACCTTTATTTTGCTAAGTATTTTAGAAAATTAATGTTGTGTATGTAGCGCCTCGATTTTTTTGTTTGAACGTAAATGATCGAAATGTCCCTGAGGTCATTTTTACCCTGAATTTGAGGTTGGCTGACTCGGCGATCCTCGAAGGGTCAACTCAATGTTTGAAGGGGATTAAAAGTGTTGTGATTGATATTTGAGATGACAATCTCATTTTCTAAACTTTCGGCTCAAAATGACCAAAATATCCCTATAGCGTTTTACGCGGGTATAAGTGCCGTTTGAACCCGGAATCTTTCCCGGGAGTTCGGAATGCTAATTATATGTGACTAACGATGATCGTTTAAGTTTGGGTGGTCCCGGGTAGTGTTTGTGCAAAATTACCATTTTGTCCCCGAAATAGTGTTTTACGGGTTTAATGACGTAATTAAGGAAACCTAGGCAATATTAGGCTCTAACAGAAGATTAATTAATTTCAGTGATTAATCTAGAGTCAAAATAATTTATTAAGGTTAATTACAACCTAAGATTGCTTAGATACACCTTAATCTCTTTCTTAAAGTCAAGATTACATGTCATGGAATCTTAAATAGTATTTTCTTTTTCCAATTCCTTAAATTAAGGAACTATGTTTGTGATTGATTATCTTGTAAAATGAGTTTTGATTTCACTAATGAAACAAGAACACTCCCTAATCATGTCTTGACACCCCTAATCACCCTTTACCTTATCTAAACACTTACTTACAAACTCCTAATCAAAAGCCTAATCAAAGATACACCTAAACACACATCTAAACCATAATTAGATTAAATAATTCATTTCCCTTGGCTGCATAGAAACGGCCACTCCCCCTCCAAATTCATCACATGTTGATTCACTCAAACACTTAAAGAACCATGCTTGAACCATGCTTTGAACCATACCTGAGCCCATGCCTAAACCCATACTTAGCCATGCCTCCAACCTTACCTTTGAATGACAACTGGAGGAGATATTTTCCCCCCATGGATGCATGAAGGCCACTGCCTCCCCCCCCCCCCCAAATGCACCTCTATATTTCATTTTTCAACACATGATATATATACTAAAATGCAAAGAAAGCACACACTTTACCACTAGCTTTTTTGTTGAAGTCTTGTGACCAAAAAAGCTCTCATACTTTCCTCTCATCTTGAGTTCTCTTCCTCCTCCACTCTCAAGAGAAAACCACCACCACACAACCACCATAGATCCTCACTCAAACACATAAGCTTTCATCCTTATACACAAAGCTAACAAAAAAACATTTCGTTTCTCTTTTTCTCCTCTTGGCCGAATCCTCATAACATATTGGAGAAGAGTTTCCTTCTCATTTCCTTGCAAGAACAAGCTATTTTCTTCACAACCAAGAGACATTACTTGGTAGGGGATTGTTTGAAGTTTTCCTTTCTTTCGTTGTTCTTGTTTTTGGTTTTAATGTTGCTTGAAGAAACAAGTTTTCCCCTTTATGGTTCTTTTACGTTGGTCTTATGGATGGATGGTTGAGCTTGTAACTTTTCTTTTGCTATTCTTGACTTTGGTTATGGTTGGATGAACAAGCGTTCATGGCTTGATGATGAGTGTCTTGATGGTGGCTGTGACACCATCATGTTCAAGACCTCTAAAGCTTAAATACTTTGGACCTTGGTTCTCTAACATTCTTTGGTCCTTATGTTTTCCTTGGATTTTACTTTTAGGGTTTTGATCTTCCTTTTTCCTTTATATCTTTGATTTGGAGTTGAAAAATAAAAAGTGAAATGATAAGCTTGATGATGAAGACATTAGATGATGGTTTTGATACCATCCAGTTTATGGACTCTAAAGCTTAAAGATTGGTTCTTTGGCTCATTTTATTTCAGTTTTAAAAGGTACATGAGATTTAAGATCATGTGCGTTTTGGCCATGACAAAGTATTGAGGTTGAAAATGGGTTTTACGTGATTCTATGGTTTAAATCTTGTGTCTTAGAACTATTGTGAGTTATGTCATTCAAAGTCTTGCAAGTTTTGAAAACTCAGAAGTTTTTTTTTTTTATGAAAAGAAAGTGTATTATTGAAACTAGGAGTTTAATCTCCATTTGATGTTGATATTTGAGTATGATTTCAAATAAAACAGGAAAAAGTGTTTTGATATGATTCTAGGACAAAGAAATGACTTGGAATGTGTCAAAACTTGTTCTGTTTAAATTTTGGAGCTTCTGGTAATCGATTACCATATCATGTAATCGATTACTAGGATGTTCTTTGAGCCCAGAATGGATATTTTGACTCTGGTAATCGATTACACTAACTATGTAATTAATTACCAACAACTTATTTACAACTATTTTGATAGTCTGAACTGTGTAATCGATTACCAGCTCATGTAATCGATTACTAGAACCTGGAAGGTAAAAATAAGTTTGTTTCTATGAGAAATAACATGAGTTAATGACTAAGTATGATTAGATCTTAAACATATGATTGATGACCCCTAGTGTATTGATTATATGACCTGTTAAGCATAGCATTTGCATTAGTTGAATCCGGTCCCTTACTCCGGCATACTGGGTAGGAGCATGCTTACTGCTTTACAAAAGCATTAATGATGTGTGCATATGGATATATGAACTTGAGATATGAGCATTATATTAATTGTGGCATGCTATGATGATAATGGATTGAGGCGCATGATTTACATGAAATTGATGAGCATGAAGCATTAAGTGAAATGTCATGATGATATTTGAGGTCATGTGTTTATGTTGCATTCTTTCATAGCATGCCGAGACACATTTCTCCCACTATGGTGGGGAGGAAGCAAAACCGTGGGTGGTATGGACATCAAGCCTATCAAAGTAGACAATATTACTGTGCACTAGATGCCAGTGGATGCATTTCGAAAAGGATATGACCTTATAGACTCCCCGAATTAAAGGTTATGATAGGCGATCCTTAAGCCCCCTAACCCGCACTCCTAGAGTAGGGATATTTATACTTATCTTCGGATAAGCTGAGACTAGTGACAACTAGTTAGGTATGAGCTCATAACTTCGAGATTCTCAAAAGAGAAAAGTTACTAGGGTGGCCCTATGAGAGAAACAAATGATGCAAGTAATGTCACTTAAGCAAAGGAAAGAGAATGCATTCATATGAAAGTTTTAAACCTCTTGATGCCACATACATGAGCATGTTTCTTTATGATTTGTTCAAGTGATGATTGCATAAGTTTTCTGCTATACATTCATACTATGATATGCTGCATTCATGATATCAAGATTCATCCTAAACTGAATGGACCTTGGATAACTATGTTTAAAACCTAATAATGAACCTTATGCATGCTCATCCCTTTAATAATATACCCAAGGTTCCTGGAGACGTAGACGATGACACTAGAAAAGGAGGATTTACCTTACTGAGATTCTTTATTGAAATTCTCACTACCTCTATCTTTCTTTCTTTCCATTACGTCTTTAGAGAACGATGGCTTCGTTCATGATCTTCATTGATACCTCGGTATGGGAGGTGCACTATGACCCGGACCATTGCTCGTATCACTTTGAGGGTCACTGTGCAGTATGCATTTTTGCATACATGGGACGCCCCTTTGCCTACCTGGTTTCCAGCTTCAGGTTCACCCTCACTTCCCCCTATGGTGACGATCTAATCTTTAAGCGTACTCGACCCTATGATAAGCAGACTCGACTTGCTCGTCCCACTGCTTCGGCAATTCATGATTACCCCGAGTATGTTCCCCGTACGACGCATTCAGTGATCGGCCCATCTGAGGACTCCCCTACACACATCTACTTGGAGGGTTTTGCACCTATGGCACCCATGGACGTAGGTAGAGGCAGCGAGGACACGGTGACCCAGCCTAGGCTAACCTGATGACCGAAGATGTGTTTGCGTTGCGGAGGCCATGTTTGTCTCCTATTCCATCTGCATACACCTGCGAAGCTTGCCCAATTCATTAGGTATATACCCCCTTTGCTGGAGGACCAGGATCGCTAGTAGACTTCGTCGGAGGATCTGATAGAATGCTCGAGTTATCACGTGAGGATGCCCTTTTTATGCTGCATCTTTTGTTAGGCGTGACTTTAGTTAGGAGCACTCATAGGACTAGTGGAGGGAAGCTGTAGTTGACAGCTGGTGTTTGATGTTTCATGTATTTTCTGCTTTCATGTATTTCTTTCTGTTGTTTATTTATTGAAAGTTCAGCCCACTATGTATGGGTGTGACTCTGCCTATTATATTTCCCAGTGTATTATGAACTATGCTATGTTGTTATATTTAATGTATTTGTGTTTCATGCTCATGAATATTGTGTTTTAAACATGTGCACGTATGATCTATATTCCCTATTTACTTTGTTAGCATTTAAGGTTTGGTTTCTGTTAGTACGCGCGGCTCACATTTTGTTTTCTATTTCAAAAAAAAAAAATTCCCATATTTTCCACTAAGTATTTTGATAAAGTAAAGTTAAAGATTGAAACAAAAGAGTAATAACTAATAATTAACCTTAATACGTTCCTAGGTGTGTTAGGTTAAATATTAGGGTGTTACAGTGTAACTGGAACAAAAGAGTAATAACTAGCATTTAACTCAAATGCGTCCTAGGCGTGTTAGGTTAAAAACTAGGGTGTTACAAAAGGTTCCCTTTTGGGAATGGTGTGGTTAAGTTGCTCCTTTCAACTATAATTTGTTTGGTTTCGAGAAGATTGAGAGAAAAGGGTTAAGGATTTGAGGGATCAGTGAAGGTTACAGATAGAGAAGTTATAGAGAGGATGAAACGATTTTGTTTGAGGTAAAAGTGTGCAAGGTTGATGATGGAGGCCTTTTATGTGGCATGTGAGAAGTAGGAAGTTATTAATGTGATGGGACATAAAGTTTGAATGTCAGGCAACGTGCGAGCGAGAAACTTAAAAAGAGTGGGAATTATCTCACCTTTTTCATGATATCTAGAATAAGTAATTTCTGAGTAGAAAAATCACTTTCTAAATGCTCATCCACTTTCTAAGCCAACCATGAACAGAATATGAGTCTTCCTACCTTTACAACTTCCTTATATTTAAGAGATCTTCTATCTACACAGCATGTGTGACTTTCTGACCTATTTTCTAAACTTCTGTCCTTCTTTTTGACCTTGCACACTAACTTTCTGATCTTGCAAACTGATTTTTGATCTTGCATTGATGTCTTCATTTGGGCCTCAGTTTAGTGTGTTACTCGGGGAGACTCCAAAGATGTTTATGTATGAATGCTATGCAGATTTAAAAGACTTGTACGATTCAAAAGATTTTTCAAACAACAGAAACGATCTTCAACTAATGATTTTGTGAAAATATGAGATCCTTGAGCTTCAGTATTCACAAACTTTAACTCAACATCTCCTTTTTGAACGTGATCTCTAATAAAATTATGTTTAACATCAATGTGCTTGGATCTAGAGTGCTGAATAAGATTCCTTACAAGATTGATAACACTAGTACTATCATGAAAGATAGGGATTTTGGAATATCTCAGGTGATAATTTTCTAGTTGGTTCCTTATCCACAGCATCTAGGTGCAATAATTTACAGTATCTACATATTCAGCTTCAATTGTAGAAAGTGCAATGGTGTTTTGCTTCTTGCAAGACCAAGTGATGAAGCTTTTTTAGTCCGCTCTATCTCTAGCAAAACTAGCATCACAGAATCTTATAATCTCACAAGATGTACCTTTCTCATACCATAAACCAAGATTAGTAGTACCAAAAAGATATCTCAAGATTCTTTTGATATTATTTAAGTATGATTGCTTTGGGTTAGATTGAAATCTAGCACAAATGCCCACACTTAATTGAATGTCTAGTTTACTTATCGTGAGATACATAAGTGAACCAATCATTCCTCTATAATTACTTTTTGATACCTTTTCTCGCTTCTTATCTGCATCAATGACTTGAGATAGATGCATAGGGGTGCTCATAGGTTTGACTTGATCCATATTAAACCTTTCCAAAAGCTTTTTTGTATACTTTTCTTGATGGATCAATGTTCTTTCTTTTTGTTATTTTATTTGAAGTGCAAGGAAAAAATTGAGCTCACCCATCATGCTCATCTAAATTCACTTTGCATCAATTTTGAAAACTTTTCACAAAGAGAATGATTAGTAGCACCAAATATACTGTTATCTACATATATTTGGACTATCAGAAAGTGATTATTTTATTCAATAGTAAACAAGGTTGTATCAACCTTACCTATTTTGAATCCATTCTTTAGTAAAAAGGTATAGCCTTTTATACCAAGCTTGGGGTGCTTGTTTTAGACCAAAAAGTGCCTTTGTTAACCTAAAGACATGGTTAGAAAGGTTTTTATTTTCATTCTCAAAACCTAGAGGCTGCTTTACATAAACTTCCTCATAAAGGAATCTATTTAAGAATGCAAACTTAACATCCATTTGGTAGAGTGAATCCCTTGAAGGCTGGAAAACCAAGTAGCATTCTTATGGCTTCAAGCCTTGTTACTGGTGCAAAGGTTCCATCATAATCAATTCTTTCTTAGCTTGTTGATTATAACCTTGTGTAACCAATCTTTTTTTGCTTCTGATCACCTTTCTAGCTTCATCCAACTTGTTTCTGAATACACATTTGGTTCCAATGATGGTTTTTCCTTTGGGCTTCTACACGATTGTCCAGGCTTTTTTTTTCTCAAACTGATCTAGCTTTTCTTGCATAATATCCTCCTAACTTTGATCATCCAAAGCATCTTCAACGCACTCAGGCTCAATGATGAAAATGAAAGCACAATTAGACAAATTTTTAAGGGAGGATCAAGTTCTCACACCCTTGAAAATGTCCCATAGAACTTTGTTACAAGAAACTGCTCTTAGATCACTCTTCTAGAGTTTTTGCAACCTTGATGTTCTTTAGTTTCTTTTTCATCTTCAAATTGTTCTTCCTCAAGCTCAAAAATGTCACTTTCTAATGGCTTTGGAGTTCTGAGTAAGCTTTCTGAGTTGACTGTGTTCTGGAGCTTCCTTTATGAAGTTTGTGCTTTCTTTTGCTTGCTTTCTAAGGATTCTTTAAGATTCAGGTTTTCAATATTCTCTTCTATTTCCTCTAAATCATCAGCAAGTCCTTTTTAAATTCATCGAATTTGATGTGGATAGTCTCTTCAATGCATAGTGTTCTCTTGTTGTACACCCTTTAAGCTTTTGAGACTGAAGAGTATCCTAAGAATATTTCATTATCAGATTTAGGATTAAACTTTTGAGTTTGTCCTTGGTGTTAAGAATAAAGCAAGATGAGCCAAAAATATGGAAGTATGATATCTTGTGTTTTCTACTTTTCTATAGCTCATAGGGAGTTTTCTTGAGGATTGACCTTAGAAAGATTATGTTTTGAATATGGCATAAGGTGCTTATAACCTCTGCCCAAAAACCTTTTGATAAACACTTTCTAAAAGCATGGTTCTAGCCATCTCTTGCAAGCTTCTGTTCTTTCTCTCAGCAAGCCCATTTTGTTAGGGAGTTAAAGGTACAAAAAGCTCATAAGAGATACTATGTTTTTCACAAAACTCTTCAAAAACATGATTTTCAAATTCTCCTCCATGATCAGACTTATAGAGGTAATTTGAGAATCTTTGAATTATAAATACATTTTACAAACACTTTAAACCTTCCAACCATCTCATCCTTAGAAGCTAGGAAGATGACCCATGTAAATCTAGAGAAATCATCCACAGTGATAAGGCAATATCTTTTTTCAGCAAGACAAGCTATCTTGGTTAATCCAAAAAGATCCAAGTGTAAAAGCTCAAGTGGCTTAGTAGTTGAAACCATATTTTTGTTGTGGAAAGAAACTTTGGTTTACTTTCCTTTCTCACAGAAATCACAAGTTGTATCTTTGTCAAATCTGATTTTTTCTAGGCTTTAAATTAGCTCTTTCTAATATAGCTAAAAAGTATGCTTCATATGAGCATATCCAAGCTTTTTATGTCACATCCACGTATCATCCATAATAAATGCAAGATATTTTGCATCATGATCTAGAAGCTCATTCAAGAACAATACGTAAGTGTTTTCAAGTCTTTTACTAGATAAAATGACTTATCTAGAAGTGGGATTTACAATTTTACATGTATTTGCATTGAATAAAACATTAAAACCTTGGTCACAAAATTGACTGATACTCAATAGATTGTGAGCCAGACCTTTAACAAATAAAACATCATAAATTTGGTGAGAATTGCCTTTACCAACATTTCCTATACATGTGACCCTAGTCTTCCTTCTATCATTGAATTTTGCTGATTCATAGTTTTTGGGCTTTAGGTTTCTAAACCACTTTCTAGATCTAGATATATGTCTAGGGTAGCCACTGTCCATGTACCACTTGTAATCTTTGTCAACGTGCACTCTCAGATACACCTGCAACAAAAATAGTTGTTACTTTAGTTATCTAGACTTTCTTAGGTTCTCTTAGGTTAGTTTTTCTTGTGGGAGGTTTTTGAACCTATTTTACAAATTTTCTTCTCATAAAATATTTATCTAGTAGGTGTCTCTTCTTGTGACAAAAATTACAGGATATTTTTGTTCTTTTCCTTTTTAGATGAGATTGCTTTACCTTTCTCATCCATCTCACTCTCGTATCCCAATGATGTTCTTTGAAAATATGGCCTTTGTCCTCCAAGCATTAACCCAAGGCTCTTTGAGTCTTTTACCATTTTTTCAAGGTCAGATTTGAGAATTCTTAAAGTCATCTCAAGTTCAAAAATTGCTTTCTAAGCTTTTTTTATCTTTATTGATGACTTCAATTTCTAAGGCTTTGAGTTTAATATTTAAAAAATTATTTTCTCCTTTAGCTTCTTCTTTCTCAACCCTTAAATTATCAACATCTATTTTGGCCTCTTCAAGTTATAGAACCACTTTCTAATGATTCTTTTTGAGGTTGAGATAGTGAGAGGATAGGGTTTAAGAGTTTTCAAGTAATTCATCATATAATGCAAGTAATTCATCATAAGAAAGGTCAAGTTCAAAAGATATCTTTACCTCAGGATATCTTTCTGAAGTTTAGCTAGCCATGAAACATAAGTTTGCTACATTTTCTAGCTCATCCTGGCTTTCTAAACATTTTTTTTCCTTCATTGAATCTCTTCAGTAGCTAGCAATCCCTTCTTCTTTGAAGGGAACTTTTTCACTGGACCATTGAGCTTGGGACAATCAGTCTTGAAGTGTCCCTTCTATCCACAGTTATAATAGGTTATGCTATCTAGCTTTCCCTTAGTTTATGTCTTTTCATTTCTTTGTTCTGTTCTTCCAAGCTTTATACATTTTCCTCACAAGCATGGAGATCTAATCTCCATTTTCTTCTTCAGATTCATCTTTTGATTCTTCTTTTTTATATAAGGCTTTAGCAACTTTCATTGATTTACCTTTGGGTTGCTTCTTGTGTGAAGACTTTAGGGCCAAGGACTTGCTCTTCTTTATGGATTTTCCATGAACTTTAGAGAGCACCACCTCATAGGTTTTGAGAAACCCAATGAGGACATCTAGGCTAAGAGTTTTCAAATACTTAGCCTAAATAATAGCAGTGACCTTGGGAAGCAATTTAATAGGATGTCTTCTCAAGATCTTCCTTACCATCTCAGTGTTTGGGTACTTTTTACCCTAACTTTTGAGTTAGTTTACAATGTACATGAACCTTGTGGTCATGTCATCAACACTTTCTTGGTCAGTCATTTTAAACATTCCGTATTGATGGTCCAACATATTGATCTTTGTCTCCTTGACTTGATTAGTACCTTCATGCAACATATGAAGTTTGTCCCAGATTTCTTTATCTATGTCACAAGCAATAATTTTATCATATTTAACTTTGCTTAGTGCACATGTAAGTAGATATTTGGCCTTTGAGTTCAATTGAACTCTTGCCTTATGTTGCTTTGTTCACCTACTTTTGGGAACTTGTCGGAGGTAGAAGGTGCATTTTCAGTTCCAAGAACTTCTTCCATTAGAACATAGTCTCCTTCTTCATGATTTCCCATAAGTCAAGACTTGTATATTTTATAAACAGCTCCATTCTGTCTTTCTAGTACACATAATCTCCACTATCAAAGAATGGTGGTCTGTTTATGAAGTGCCCTTCTGAAATATGGATATTTTGTGCCATTTGTCCGTAGGATCTTTAACCTCCACAGTCATTAGATTGCTCAACCCCTTAGAGGCTTGAGCTTTGATGCCAAATGTAGGTTGAAAAGTGCACAAGAAAGGGGATTGAATCATGCTTTGATTTTTCTTTCCTTGTTAGATTCTTAAAAACTTAAACAAATACTATCAAGTGTGAACTTGAAGTGTGACAAAAATAACATCAGTATATGTCAGAAAGTGACTTTTTGAACTAAAACTTATATGAAAAACAAGTTAAATTTTTCAGAAGAACAAATAAAGTAAGAACAATACAAAATATAAAGGAGATTCAGGGAAAGAGAGGATACTGTACAAGAGTTTTTATACTAATTTAGCTAACCTACCTACATTCAGTTCTTAACAATTATTGAGTTCACTAATCAACCATTTCTCAACCCTAAACCTTAAGCACTACTAGATCGGGGTACAAAGAATATGATTAGGTTAGATCACTTAACTACCAAACACTCAAGTTTCCTTAAAATAAAATAGTATATGAGCTGAAAACTCGAGTGACTTCTTTCTAACAATTCTTCCTTAGAAAAAGATGTTATCTAATAAGAACTTAAAAAGAATATTTTTATAGAAGAAAGAAACTGATTACAAGCTATAATAACTTTACAGAAGATAAAAGAGAGTCTCGTGTTCTTGAGCATGTTTCAAATTATTCAACCAAAAGTCCTAAGTTGTAAGTATATGACCTCCTTTTATACTTTATCTTTCATTTGTGACTGTTGTCCTTGATCTGTTTTCCTAGTGATACATGTTGATCATCTTTTTATGTCTTAGAAACGTAGTCTAGAATAGTAGCTTGGCATGTTAGAGTTACTTTTACAATAACAAAAGCCGTTGTCTAATAGAGATTTCTGAGTGCATCTTCATAAACCACTTTTTGCTTTCTGGATGAGATTTCTAAACTTTTTCTTCTAGAAGCTTGGGCAGTTGATGAAGTTGAAAATAGATGTCACTATCAGTCCCTGACTGAGTTTGACTTTAATTTGAAATCTGAATTTTCCCTCTTATTTCTATAAAGTGCACTACTTATAGTAAATGTGCTTTCTCAAGTGCTATTTCAATTTCTAGATTTTCCTTTTGATGTTCTTGGCTTCAATCAGTGCCTGTAGTAAAGACAACATCACAATCATGATGATTGAAGGTGGTGACCACTCTTTGCTTTAGAGTTGGATTGAAATCTTTACTTGAATGATACTTTCTGAATATCTAAGTCTTAGTTTTCGGTTCTTGAGAATTTCCTTTCATGTGCTCACCATACCAACATCCATTTTGAGGATTATTTTTCACTTCGTTTAAGTTCTAAAACTCTTTGAATGAGATTTAACATGTTTACACATGATTGCATGAAAATAAAACTTGTTCATGAAGTTGTATGTTAATGAAAATGATCTTGTTTGTATACTTAAGAAACTCAAGTAAACTATTAGTCTTTCTTCAAAATATTTTTATGAAATTGGTTTTGTTATCACTCAAAACACTAAGAGCTGATGCTTTCTAAAGGGTTCTAGAGCTAACAGTAGCCAATATATACACAAAAATTACAAGAAAAAAGTATATTGATTTTATTATGACACAACTAAAACTAATAAATTCTAGCCCATCTGTTTGCATCTTCATTCATGCGAATTGGGCTCCATTTTTGTTTATCACCATGTGATTCCCTTCTTATTGGGCTAAACTCTTCATCAATTTGAAGGAGAGTAATCCGCTTTGGTAAGGCCTCACGTCCAGCCAAGTTCTCCTTTGTTTTTACTTCTTTTCTTCTTTACTTTGGCTCTACTCGTTGGTCCTCCCATGTCTTGCAAAGGGGCTTTAAATTTGTTGGTCCTTATTGGATTCCCATCACTACATACATATTAAAACATAAAGATAAAAAGCTCCTAACACATAACCCAATCCAATCTTGAAAATAGGAAATGAAAAAACAATAACTTTTACATGGTTATAAAAATTGAAAAACAAAAATATACAATAAAAATAGAGGAAAAAAAATCAAACCAAAAGCCTCCACAACAAACACCATTAGTGCTCCGTCTAATAGAACTCATACATTAACAAAATAACAACAACAATCATTCCCCGAATACATTAAAAACCAACACTTTGGAATACAAAAAATAATGGAAAAACTAAGCCAAATAAAAAAAATAAACTAATTTAAATGCTTAGAAACATACCTAGATTGTAATGGTGGGCTTGGTTTCACGAAAGGAGGCTCCGGCAGCGGCCAACTAGTAGTGGCAGTGGTGGTTACGGTGGAGAGAGTGAGATGGGAGAGAGAGATGTGTTGTAAAGTGAGGGAGAAAGGTTTTATTTTGGGTTATTTATGCAGCTTAAAAATCCATTGGTAACCATTAAATTAAATTATGTGTTTCAAGTTTCACTAATTATCGATGGATTTACCGAGAGGTGTAAGGAATCCTGAGAAATGCAAGCCAACATCCAAAAAATTCAAAAAGCCATCAGTAATTACAAATTAAAAAATTTAATTTGATTTAATAAAAATCAATTAGTAATATAATCTGATTAAAAAAATAAAATTTAATTTGATATAAATTCATTATTATATCCATTGTAACGACCCGAACTTTTAACATTATTGTAATACAATAATTAATTGTGAACAATCTATAGGGATTTTGAAAAATCCAACAAAACATATATTATTAGATTAACATAAGGATTCTGTTAAAAAAATAAAAATAAAAAAAAATTTTATTATTAAAAATTTAATATAATAATATTTTAATTGGGGATACAGAATGAGACGTTATAATTAGTATAGGGATATAGAAAAAATAATGATAAGCTTGAATAAATATTTTTAGCCCATTAAAAATTATTTAAGTAGCAATCGGTACACTGAAGTGGTAATAACCGGTATACCGAAACACCACAATTGGTCCAAATAATGGATATTATTAGATATCAAATAATTTTTAGTTAGAATAATTAAATAAACATAGACATTTCCAATATAGATACAAAGCATATTGATCCAAAAATAAAAATACCCAATACTTTCTCTCCAAGTTTGCTTTTCTATATAAAGGAAAAATGAGAAAAGATGACATTTCTTCACGGTTCTACCCAGACTTCACCTTCTTCCTCCCTCCTTTCACCATGTTCATTTCTTTCTTCTTCAAACTCCATTAAAACACTAAAGTCTTGAAGGATACTCCTAGATTAACCCATAAACTACTTCAAGAACACTTCCTCTACATCAAGCTCAACTCAAAACCTTGTTCTTCATCATCAAACCTGTCCAAACAGCAGCATTTAGGGTGGCTAGAAAATAGGTTTAAAGCCTTGGATTAGAGAAGAAAAACTAGATAAAAGTGTAGCAAAAGCTTGGAAGAAAGGTAGGAAATTCTTCTAGTCTTTACTTTATGATGTTTGGTTATTGTGCTAAGATAAGTGTTTGAACTTTGTTGAGTTTATATTGCTGAAATGTATATGTGCTTTACTGTTGTTGGCTGAAAGACGATCTTACTATTGGAACTAGAATAACTTGTATTACTTAGGCTTGAATTCTGCCAATGTGCTATGTTTGTGCCGAAGAGGTTTAGGGCGAGTTTCAAGGTCCGAGATTGAAACATAGGCGATGGATTAGTTAGGGGCGAGATCCGAGGTTTGAGACCAAAACCTCGGTGATGGATTAGGTAGGGATGAGATCCGAGATCCGAGACTAACACCCAAGTTATGGAATGGTTTTAGGGACCGAGACCAAATATTTGAGATCTTAGACTAGAAATCCGAGGTTTGAGACCAAGTAATCCAAGGTCCTAGACTAGAAATCCAAGGTCCGAGACCAAAAAATCCGAGGTCCCCTTACAACAATTATTATAAAAGAATTAAAGAGAATTTTAGTAGAGAAGTTTTATAAGAATTCAAGAGATTTTGAACAAAATGTTTCATAAGAAGTTAAGAGATTTTAAAAAGAATATCTCATTAAACTTTGCGAGACTTCAGAAGATTTTTAAGAGATGTTGAATAGAATATCTCATAAGAGTTTAAGAAGATTTCAAGGAAATCTCAAATAAAAGTGTAAGAAAATCAAACTTTAAGAAGAGAAGGAATGTAAAAAAATAAGCCTCACACAAAGAAAGGGAATTCAAGAAAATAAGTTTTATGTAATAATCAATTGCTTAGTGGTAAGCTCATGGATTCATGGGTAGTAGTACACATGCTATGCCCTTAGAACTATATCAGGGTATGAACACGACGACGTTACTTCATTTATGAGAAAAGGGATGTACTGAGGATAGCAAGGCTATCTAGATGAAATGTAGTAGATGTACTCCATCTAGTGAACTATATCATAATGTAATCACGACAGAGTTACATAGTTGACAGTATGATCCACAAAGAAGTATATCTGAAGAATCCTATGAGTTTTACCATTAAGCGTAAACTTTCTAATAAATCTCATAAAATCAAAGAGAAATTTCATACGAAGTTAAGAGATTTTAAACAAAATGTCTCATAAGAATTAAGAAGATTCTGAAGAGAATATCTCATGAGAAATTCAGGAGACTTAACAGAGAAAATCTCAAAAGAGTTTCAGGAGATTTTCAAGAGAAAAGTTTCATAGATATTCAAAAGTCTTACTAGAGAAAAATCTCAAAAGAGTTCCAAGAGATTTTCAAGAGAAGAGTCTCACAGCAATTCAGGAGGCTCAGAAATGAATATCTCATAAGATTTGAGGAATCTTCAAGGAAATCTCAAAGTAAAAGTAAACAAAACTATTAAAAAGAGATTCAAATTATTAATTATGAGATTACACATCTGTTGAGACCCTTATATAAACAGCTAAAAATATATTGCTTATGTTTTTGCATTAAGTTGAATATCATTGAGTAATAGACTAGTGTTTGTCCTACTGGGGATGTTTGATTCTCATTCTTGCTATTATCATTTTTTTTTACATAGATTGCGATGATGGAGATTCTTAACTTGTATTGGCATCACGGTCCAGATCCTTTTGATGAACCAAAGATAAAGGGTTTTTAGTTAGTATTTTTATTTCATTTTAGTGAATTTTGAGTAATACCTTACCTAGACTAGATGGTTCCTGCATGAACCAAGGTAAGGGTTTGATATAGTTATGGACACTACTGACTGGTCATCAATTAATAAAGTTATGTATCTTTGATATATTAATTATTTTCAAATTTAGCAATGCAAGAAAAAGAGTTTTATGTTTGACATAAAAGCAGGCTTATATTTAAATATTGTAAACAAACCTCTAAGAATACGCAAAGATAACAAGTAATAACTACTTACTATAGGGTTAAGGCTTAAGCATAGCTTTATGGTAAAAAGGGTGTCACACCAGTCAATAATGTGAATTTTAAAAAATAAAATTTATTAAAGTATAAACTTGTCAGTATACCCATCGAAAATTTAAGTTTTAAAAAATAAAAAATAAAAAAATTCCGTTAGCATACCATTAGTACACCATTCACACCACACATGCTTGATATATTGATAAGCATAGAATAAATACCCACCTTGTTGATAAGCTGGTTGGTATATCCCTCAGAAATTGTGTGCACCATATGGCATGTGATGGCGCCAAGCACTACCAATAGGTATATCGATGAGCTGTTGTCAATTTTTTTTTATTAAAGACTAGATAATAAAAAAAAATGTATCAACTGGTCGATGCACCCATTGGTAGTTATCGACAGGTTCATACTTGTTGGTAACATCCATCGGTATCCTGCGGATTTCTAGTAGTGTGTAAGGCTTTGTCTGTTTTTCACAATCTAACAAATAAATAGTAATTCACTTGCAAAACTGCAGTACATGTCTAAGGATTATTTGATTAACGTTGGGTATTAACATGCTTAATAAATAAATTACTTGCATAAATTGATAACATTTAAATAATCAATTATTTTGTAGCTGTTTTTGTCGTGTTAAACACTACAATATTGTTCCAAAAGAAATAAGAGTTTAAAAAGATGCAATAAATGGCCATTGTTTGAATACAAAGGAAGTTCATTGTATAGAGAATGAGGCATTTAGCATAATCAAATGATAAAGGTATTGCAGGATCAAAGAAGCAACTGCTTCAAAGTTCTCAACTGATTATAAAAAAAAAAACCTGAGTGAGAAAATGTGTGTGCCGAAACCCTCTCTTGCCATAATTTGGCCTCACCTTGCTTCTGTGAAGACAATGGAGACTTGCCTACTATACAGGAATACCTTGCTAATTTAGAGAGGATCAGAAATATCAGACAACTAGTGTGTTGAAAAACAGAGAAGGATATTGAAAAGCAAAAATAAAGAAGAAAAGCCTACCAAATCAAATCACTTTTTGCTCACCTTTCTCGCTATTGCTGGTCACCGGAAGAACAAGGTTAGGTGGCACATGGAAGGCACAATGGCATCAATGTGAATAACAAACCAGCACATGTTGGTGCAGTAGGCGACGACAGTGACTTTTCCTCTACCTCTTTCTCCCCTCATGCTCCTTAGATACATCTTTTCCTACCTCGAGACATTGTCCTTCTCAACAGCCCTAACCATCTTTGTCATTTTTCTAACCTCTGTTAGATCTTTGTCATCTCCACCCTCATCCTTAACAACGGTGTCGTCATCTTCTCCGCCTAACTGCATTTAGGGTTTGGATGATCTTTTCCTTTATGAGAAGGAATGTTGCATAACACCCATGTTTATCGAGAAAGAAATCATCTTTGGTGGTGGATACCCTTGGTTCATCCAAAAAGTTATTTATTTTTGTTTTGCATGGACATTTAGCCCTTATTATTAAAAGGGAAAAAAAGAAGAAGAAGTGAGCCGAAGTGTGGTAGGGGAGTGAAAGTGAATGTGAAAAAATGAGAGCGGGGTGAAAAATCGAAAGTGCATAAAACAATTAGTTTTTCTTCCCTTGAATATATTTTTAATTTTAGTCTCTTTAAAAATAATTTGGCTTCCAGTCATTTAAAAAAAAAAGGTTATGTTTTTGTCTTAACACTCTGTATTTAATTCCCTAAAATTACTTCAGAATATACATCTAAACCTTATGAATATTAAAAATTTGATTTACTTATAAATATCTTTCTACAAGATCTTTTTTTCACCCTTATAAATATCGCAACTTAACAGTACAAATTAATGGTAAGGACCAAAAACATAAGGGACTAAAACCTAACAAAAGAATTTAGAATGACTAAAACTAAAATGACCTATATTTATAAGGACCAAATACATATTGAATTTTTTTTTTGGGTGAGATGAAAAAAAAGCTTAAAACCTATCAATTAGCAAAACAAATAAAATAAAATAGTAACAAAGATAAAAAGTACTTAATGGTAAATATAGATGATTCTTAATTGTCATAATTACATTAAAAAATTAATTTTTTCTATAAAAACATTAGGGCGATTACAAACCACTATAACATACCCCCCCAACTACCATTTTTATCATTACTAATGTGGCGGTCAACAAAACTATCACTATGGCATATTTTGACGATTTTAAAGAACATACCTAATTTAACTGTGGCAATAAACATTTTTTTGTATTGCCTGCATTAGTAATTACTTTATAATTTAAATGTAAAAGTTGTAATAGTTGTTATCTAAATCTTATTATCAAAGTCTTAGTGCTAATTATGTAACCAACTCTTGGTATTAGGTTGTGCCCTATCATGGATCACTGCTATTTAAATTTAACCAATATTGAGACTATTCTTATTGTTTTGACCAAAACTCTCATAAAAACATAATAATTATGTAATAATCTAATTGTTAAACAACCTTAATAGTTAACTAATTTCCATCAACGGGCAAATTGTATAATCCTAAATAGTAATTAATTTTAACTCAGTAACTATGATAATTGTTTAACTAAGTTCTGATATTAGGTTTAACTCTATTTATAATTAAAATTTACATGGTATTGTAATTGTTTTTACTATTTTGGTTGCTATTTATATGGTAACAATTATAAGTAGTTGTAATCTGATCTATCTACTTTATATTTTATGGTAACTAACTTAGTCCTTTTGTGGTACATAAATAATAGTCTTGTTTTCTAAAACTCATATTAAATTGTTTTATGATATCTTGCCTATTATTCGTATTCTAATAATAATTTAATTATTTAACTATAAAATCATGATAATTGTCAACTTATTTTCTGATAAAAATTATTTATATCATGTCAAATAAAATCAAACATATTTCTAAAAAATAGTATAACATGAACTAACACTTTCTGACAATCATGTAGCAAACAATGGTCCCATGCGATTTTGGAAATAAGGATTTTCACGAAAACAATAAACTAAAGTTATTCTTGAATTTTCTAACATTTAAATAAAATAAACATATATTATAATAATTTCTAGAATGTTTTTAATGGCTAAACCATAGCTATGAGCAAGAGCAACTACCTATGCATCATTTGTTGATGTGAGCATTTATCTAATTTACGTCTATGTGATCTCAGGGAATAGAACAATGTTCCAACTGTCCAAAAACAAGATAAGGTAGGTTAGGCATGATTTGGATAAGGGTGAGGGTTAGGCATGATTTGGATAAGGGTACTTAAATGAGAAGAGAAAATTATACCACAATAGCTCAAAAATTGGCTAAACTCTTAATCCATACAAGGATAAGGATAAGAGCACTTGTCGAAAGAAATTGATTGAAGTAGATTGAGAGAAATCACAGTTTTCTCTCTAGGAAAAGAAGTACATGGGCAGCTAGAGTTCTTAGACATATGTTTGGGAGTGTTATAATGTGCAAAATAAATACTACAGGTGGAAAAATAGGTGTCTAACATGTGAAACTAAAAAGAATTGCACAAGGCCGAGTGTTTTATTGTAGATTTTGAGTGCATTAGCACCATCCCTCACTAGTCTGTGTGGACCATGTAGATTTAATCACTTGTATCTCTTAATACAGATGTAATTAATTTGCTCTTGAGGATAAAAATAACACTTGTAGAGAATTGAGTTAGCTTTCTATCGCCACAAAAATCATGTCAATTGAACATATGTTGTGCAAGATATTTGTAAACTACTAAACAAAGGTTAGGTTTCATAGTATAGGAATAAAGTCATATTTCAAACTTGTGTTTTGATTTTCACCTGGTCTACATGTGAACTAGAATGTAGTTTTGAAGGCAATATTAGCTTGTTCACTTTGGATCATTTATATTTGGGGTATTACATTAAGATTTTCCATCTTTTTCTCAATCAGGTACATGGCTTGGTGGAGGAAGCATGTGAGTGCCTAGCCAATTAGCCAGTTACTCCAAGCTTAGCTACATCCTATGATTGAGCCATGGTAGTGTGATTAGGTGGTCGCAGAGCAGGTAGCTATGGTTAAGGCTATGCCATGGTCATAGGCCTAGATGGTGGTGGTAGATAAGGAGGCAACCATGGATATTCTTGACTCACACACTAAAGGTTAGGTATTATAGGAAACCTTTGAGTCTATGTGTGATGAGGTTATGGCGGTGGTTAAGTCTTTTAAGATAGTATTCACAATGGAAGGGTAAAGGTTAGAGTGCTTATTGTAGTGGCTAGAGTGGAGTGTTTAGTGGTCGGAGAAGTGGAATGATCTCTATTGGAGTTTCAAGTGTAAGAGGTAAAGTCCCACATTGGTTGAGAATGAACTAAGTGAGAAATATACAATAGGTGGAGATACAACCAATGGGCTAAGTGAGAGAACTACACAAGCAGACCGGATGCCACATCTTAACCCTAAACCTTATGGGGTGTTTGGTTCGTGGAATGTTTCAACATTCCTAGGAATTTAGGGTTTGGAATATAGGATTCTTACGTTTGGTTTACGGATAGAAAAAATATTTGCTGGAATGTTTCATTCTTGGGAATGAAAACAATCCACTTTTTATTCCCACCTTACACCATGGGAATGTTGTATTCCTATGGAAAGGGAATCAGTCTGAAAATTTGAAAAGACAAAATTACCCTTCTCTAAACCCAATCAATCCACAATTTACCCCTCTACTCATTTGATCTCTTACTCCATTTCACATTACCCTAGCAGAGCCTCTTCCTCGGTGTCGCCATCTCCATCACACACCACAAACCAAGTTCCCTTTTTCTCTTTTTCTCATCCTCCATCTTTGGCTTCTTCCATACCTCTATGTTTTCCATTTTTGATTCACATGGTTTTATCAAAAGCCAAACCCTTGTTCGACTCTGCTCCGCCGCGAAAACTTTAGCACCTTCTTCACCGCGAAGGTGGTCAAGTTTGACTCCGACAGAAGCTTCAAGAAAGCCTTCACGGCTTTGAGCTCCGATTCCGCATCCATGGCGATGGATTGCTTCACTCTTTCTTTTCTATTTTAGGGTTTCAATTGTTCATTTTTTCTGTTTCTAGCAAAGCATGCAATGGAAAATTGAAATAATGGACTCAACTTCACCTTGCTTGCTAATTGCTATGCTGTGTTTTCTTTGCTAGTGTTGATTAGATTTGTTTTCAGGGATTGTATGAATTGGAATCGATTCTTTTTGTGTAACTAGCTAAGCTTATTGTCACCTTTGAACTAATTGGGTATATGTGCTAGCTTTGGAGTTTCACTTTGGAATCTGTAAGCTTGGCTTTCACTTTGACAAAACTAGGTGTATTGTGCTAGCTTTGGAGTTTCAAGTTTGAAACTCTGTTTGTTCCTTTGAAACTGTATGATTGGTGTATTTGAAATGAATATGTGTGATTTAGAATTGCTTTTGAATGTCGATGTCACTGCTTGATTGAAAGAGTCTTCTCGTTTGGTTGTGATGTGCTGTGAATCATGAATTGCTAGGTATTTTATAGCTTTTTTGACATTTGATGATTCCCAATTTGTTGAGACTTTGTGAAAATTTGAGAATTATTAATAAATTATTGCTCTGGGTCAAAAATTAATACAACTTGAAGATGAGATGGATGATGTAGTTTAACAAATGAATGGAATCATGTGATATTGTTTGATGTTCCTGATGCATGGAGAGTGGTAGGTAGTGTAGGCACCCATCAATTTGCACTGCATATTGAACAAAGTAGTAGCATGGAGGAACATAGATTGGTGGACCATGATGTGGATGGGGACTCAAATTCAATGGTATCAAAGCCGATAAATAGCATAACTGGTGTCCTAGGTAAAATGTGCTGCTTTTCTTTCTCATATGCTTTGATTTGTAATTAGTGCTTATATTTGCCTAGTGTATTTTGCTTCTATAAATACATATATAGAGTAGACAGAAAACATGTATGTTCCAGGACTAGACTGCTCATGTGATGCAAAATTAACTTTGACATAAATTATTTCGACTTTCACGCAGTTTTCTAAAAAATGCATAAGGAAAATCAATTCTATTAGTAGAACTAGTATAAGATATTTTTAGGTACGTAGAATTGTCTAATCATTAATCACTCTTCTTTATTTTGGATCTGATCTAGCAGCATCCCAAGATCATGTGGCAAATTCCCAAGCAGAGTCATCTCAAGCCTTAGCATTTGCTGATGAGACCCAAATATTCAAACTCCAACTCCCACATCATCAAGTGGTGGCCAACTTAGTGGACAACAAGAAATACACATAAAACTTGGCAGAAGCAGAAGCTGAATTTTAGGATGACTCTGAGGTATATATTAAGTTATCAAATGCTTCTAATCTTCTGCATTTGAATTTTAAAACTGTCAAAACACTTTTCTCGGCTTTTGCTTTTTATTTTATTTTATTTATTTGGTACATGAACTTGATTCTATTATTTTAATGCACGTGTCTATATTTAAAATTCTTCGATTATCTTATAGTACAAAGATCACAACATGAATATTTATAAAAACAAATGGTCTAACTCTCTAAAAATAGCTCATTCAACATTGAAAAGCTCATATTTAGCATACTCTTTATTTTGTATCATTACTATGTTAAGAAGGAAAGGGTTCAGACTGTCTCAATCAGAATGAATATGTAGCTTGACATTGTATTTTAACATCTATAGAAATTCTTTGTTGAAATCACAGATTTATTTATTTATTTTATTTTATTTGAACTAGAACAATATGAATAAGGCAGTTAGCTACCCTGCTTCATTACACACATGTACGACACTCCTTTCCTTAATCACTTGCAGCTAGGGAGTGAGGACCTACACAAACACTTGTCTTTCCTCATTTTATTTAAAGAAACATGTCCAAATAGAAATTTGGTTAGAATTCTAATATGATAAGTTTATTAGATAACATGTTTCCCATTTTTTTCTTTTCTTGATGAACTTGCTAGTTATAACCTGGCTTTATTCTCTGCTACTTTATTTTGAAACTTTGGGTGGTATGAGCTCTTCATCTACCCAACACAAGAATAAAAGGAAGAGAGATAACAAAGGCTTAAGCTCTAAAACAGTTGAGCTGATAACTGACTCAATCAAAGATATAAAATCTGCATTTGAACTGCATTCTACCCATATATCGGACTTGGTTACTTGCTTTAAGGTCGAGAAGGAAGGAGTTGATAAAAGAATGATGCTAATCTCTATGATAAGAGATGTTGATGGCTTGTTGGTTGATGAAAGAATGAAGGCTACCATTATTATTTCAAGGGACAACAGCTTGACCGACGTGTTATTTTCACTCATATCGAAAGATATATTGACATTTGTGAAGACAGTTCTTAACAATTATTCTTAGATTTTAATTTTCTTATTTTAGGACAATCGAGTGACAATATGTTTGAATTGTTAGCTCTTATGTTGGATTTGAATTAGTATTTAGATTTGATGTATTGTATTTATGGATTATTGTTAAGTTTGAACTTATGTTGTGGCATTTGCATCAGTTGGTTTGTGTTATATATCATATTTATAGACTTATTGAGTTTAATGTGATTGAAAATTAATTATTTAGTTTAAATTGATGGGGGTATTTTGGAAATTATACTTAAGTATAAATTTAGTGTGATTAGAAATCAATTGTTTAGTTTAAATTGATAGAGGTATTTTGGAAATTATACCTAATTATGAGTTTAATGTGATTAAAAATGAATTGTTTAGCTTAAATTGATAGGGTATTTTGGGAAAAATATACAATATTCCTAGGAATATTTATGTCAACCAAACATAGGAATAGTTCATTCATAGGCATATTATGTAAGATTCTTGGGAATTTGACTTATAAACCAAATATAGAAATAGTTTATTCCTGGGAATATTATTCCAAGGAATAGGATTCCTCATAATAGCATTCCTAAGAATGTAAAATTAATCCACAAACCACACGCCCCCTTACGGTAATGGGTCTATGGATCCTCCCTATTATATACTCCTCACTTAGCCCATTCGCGACTAATGTAGGGCTTCACTTCCTGCACTATAAACTCCTACATTTTCACCCTCAAGTGTGAGAACCAACATATGTGCTCCTTCTTAGTGGAAGCCCTTCCTCATCTTTGATACCACTTGTTGAATCGGGTGCTTACCATCAAGCCGAAAGCTATAGCTGTTAGTCAATACATAACCTCATTCTCTTAAAGTTTCTCAAAACCACATCTAACTTGAAGGGTTGCATCTATTACAAGCGCCATGGGCCAAGTTAGTGGAAGAGCCCAATAAGAGGGGATACAACTAATGGGCTAAGTAAAAGAACCATAAGTGGACCGGGTGCTACAACTTAGTCCAAAACCTTAAGCCAATAGGTCTACGGATCCTTCCATATTGTATACTTCTTACTCAGTTTATTCTCAACTAATGAAGGACTTCACCTCTTATACTTGAAATCCCAACAATCCCTACATCTAACTCTACCTTTACCTTTGCATGAAATATGTGAAACAAATATAAAATATGAATAACTTACAAAGATATCTTCAACGAACTCAATATACAAAGAATAAAGTAATTTATTACATGTACATCAACCAAATGCATAAAATATATAGTAACTTTATAAAGACATAATACATTTATCACCTCATTTAATAAAAAAAAGTTAAAGGCCATCTTTATCACTTTCGAATTTAGCATCATCATCCTCAAACATCCTTAACAGTATCATCTATCATTCTCATTAATTATGGGCAGGGAATATAAATTGTATCAATCACACATAAATTAGAACATAGACTAGTTGGCAGTGTCTATATTTACAACTACCCAAGAATGATTGAGTTATTCACTGGATAAACCTCATGAGATACTTCCTTAGCCTCAAAGTGAAATAGGTTTAGTTTTGATTATTACATTTCAATCAGACCTACACTTTCCAAGGTATGGTGGATGATAGATTTGTCTTCCAAGGTATGTTGGATGATATGCACCATATTTTTTTAGTATGATTTTCATAAGGACTGCTTGAGTCATAGCACTCAGATTTGAATAGAACTACACGTGAACACCATATTTTATTTGGGCATTTTTTGTATATAAGTAAAGAAAAAACAAAAAAAATTAAAAATTAACAAAAAAACTCTTTTTCTTCTAAAATTTTATTTTGGTTTTTAGTTAGCATCAAATCTTTTTTTGAAAAATTAGTTCAATTAATTTTTGTATCAATGTCAGTCAAATCTCAATCGAATCCTTTTTCAATCAAATCTCTACTAAATCTTTTTTCAAATTTCAATTGTCAAATCTCAATCAAATTAGTTCTCCAATCAGTTGCATGAAAATTTTATAAATAAATAGCCAAACACAATAATAAGAAGTAGCACAAACTCAACACAATTTCTCAATAGAGACGGCGTTAACCCTCACACCGTCAAACCTTAATCCATCAACAATCCTATCATCACCACATAGCCATCCTTCATCATCATCATCATCATGTAGCTGCACGCCCCTCCCTTTTCAAGCGAAACAAGCATTGCTTCCATTACCACATCCCTCATCCACAATCACTGTAAACCCAAACCTCTTCATCATGTCACAACCACACATAACCATAACCACCACTGATATCTATCACAAACCAATAGTCCATAATGACATCTACCTCGACCTCGTCCTCACCATATCCACCATCCTTTCATCTTCATTATCGCAGGTCGCCATGAACATTGCCTTGCCTCCGCTGCTTTGCCTTGCCTGAGTTGTGCATCTAGTCTCACAGTCATGATTCGACCACGCACCTTGACGTCAGCATTGACATTGATATTGGCATCGTGTACGAAGCCGTACCAAGCCCAAACGTGAAAGCAATGCCTGCATTCATCCTTGTTGTCTAATGGTTTTCATTATAGTGTTGGAAGCGTTGACGGTGGTGTTCTTCTTCTGCCATGGTCACCTCGTAAACAACTCCTCATTTCTCTTTCAGGGTTGTAATGTTTTGGGTTTTTATTGTGCATATGTTTTATATAATCTATTTGAGTTTTGTTTGGGTTTCTTGCATTTGGGGTGTTTGGTTCTATTTTGTTTCTAATTAACCTTTCTTTTGGTTTTTCTTTTATTCATTTTTCTTTGTTAACGTGTCATTTAGTTTTGATAGCAATGAGTTTTTCTTTTTCTTTCTTCTGGTTTTTCTTTATATTACTTTTTTTCTAATGTTCCTTTGTAAAGAAATGAATTATAAACTTTAATCCATGCAACAACTTGTGATGTTGATATATGATTTGTCACCCTCAAGTTTCATATGAATATAAGGGTTTGTTGTATAGTTGATGCTATCATAAACTCTGTGCAAAAGTGGATTTTTATTTCTTTTTTTTAATAAAATTAATCCAACACACACTTATTTTCTACAAAAATGATGTGACTTTGAGTTTCTCATTGCACCTGAGGATACATGTGTAGCCAACAACAATTAAGTCAAAATTAATTTTTCTTTAAATTTTATTCCTTTTTATTTTATTTTCTTTAATTTATTTTTGTACACAATTGTCACTTTTAAAGGGGAAAATAAATATTATCAAAGTTATAAATTAATTTGTATAATGAGCTCTAAGATAATTGCATTTATACGGATGTATGACGGGTACAGTGAAATTAAGTTTTCACCCTTCCCTAATCATAATTAGCTCTCGAACTCAAATCTTTTCAAAAGACTAGTTTTACAAATAAAAAATTTTTCCAATTTTAACCAGAATTAAAATTGATGATGACTCCATTGTTAAATTTCTTTCTTTTAGGAATAAATTTTTCAGTTGTCATTTTGTTATGTGCCTTACAAGCACGTTGTAACAATACACTTTTTCTCAATCACGTTAGCTGCTAGATCCAGAACCCTTCAGAAAGCATCAGTGATTAATGTTTTATTGATAACAAAACCAATTTTGTGAAACTATTTTGAAGAATGACTAATCTTTTTCTTGATTTTCTTGTAGCACCAAATAAGACATTTCACCTTAGCATACATGTTCCTAAAACGAGATTATTTTCACAATGACATTCGCAAACATGATTAATCTTATTCAAAGAGATTTAGAACTCAAAGAAAGTGAAAAATAAATCATGAAATGAATTGTTCTATGCTTAACACATGAAAGGAAATTCCTAAGAACAAGAAACCAAGATTCAGATCTTCAGAAAGTATCACTCGACTTCAAAATGTGTAATTCAAGTTAAGTTTACAATCCAACTTTGAAGCAAAGTGTGGTTACCATCTTCAATCATCATAATCGTGATATATTAATTACAATAATCTATTATTAAAGAATAGCAGATCAAAAGAGAAGTCTAGAAGCTGAAAATGTACTTCAAAAAGCCCGTTTACGGTCAATGGTGCACTTTACAGAAATGGGATAGAAAATTTAAAATTTAAATTTTCAAGTCAAACTCAATTAGGGACTAATGATGATATCTCTTTTCAACCTGGCCAACTGTCCTAGCATCTAAAAGAAAAAGTTCAAAAACCTCGTTCAGAAAGTAAAAGCAGTTTTTGAAGGTGGACTCAGAAACCTTTATTAGACAACGACTTCTGGAACTGCAAAAAAAAACTCTGGCACATAGAGCTACTCTCCTAGACTTAATTTTCAATATATGAAGATCAAGTATGAAAGGAGATGGTGTACTTATAACTCAAGACTTTTGATCATCACCGTTGTGCTTAAACACTAAAAAAAATTTCCCATCTTCTGTAAAATTATTACAGCTTGTAATTAGTTTCTTTCATTTGTAAAAATCTTCTTTCTAAGTTCTCATTAGATAACATCCTCTTCATAGGAAGAATAGTTAGAAAGAAGTCATTCAAGTTTTCAGCTCTGATACTGTTTTATTTTGAGAAAACTACAGTGCTTGATAGTTTGAGTGAACTAACCCAAACAAATCCTTTGTAACCCTAATCTAGTAGTGATCGTTATGAGATAGTCTGAAGAGGCTAGTTTAAGACTAATTGAAAGTGACAGTAGAGTGAGCTACTGGTCATGCTAAGTTAGCTTGAAGAGACTAGTCAAAGACTACTTGTAAGTGACAGTAAAGTGTGCTTCTAGTCACGTGGAGATAACTTGAGAAGGCTATAGAAACACTATTTGACTTTCTTAGGGTTTAGAAAGGGTTGTATAGTAGCACTCAATAGTTGTTGAGAACTGGATGCAGGCAAGTTGGCTGAACCAGTATAAAAACTCTTATGTAGTATATTCTATTCCATGAATCTCCTTTATATTCTATTTTTGACCTTATAATATTTTCTCTTTGGAAAAAATTATTTAAGGTTGTTTTTCTAATCTTAGTTTTAGTTCAAAAGGTCACTTTCTGACATATACTGATGTTATTTTCGCTGCACTTCAAGTTCATACTTGATAGAACTTGTTTAAGTTTTTCATTAACTAAAAAGGAAAGAAAGGTCAAAGCAGAGTTCAACCCCCTTTCTCATGCACCTTTCAACCTACAAGTGGCCTCAGAGCTCTAGCCTCAAGGGGTTGAGCAATTTGATGACTACATAGAACAAAGATCTTAGGGATAAATGGCAGAAAATATTCATATTGCAGAAGGACACTCCATAAATAGACTGTCATTCTTTTATGGTGGAGACTACATTTACTGGAGAGATTAAATAGAGCTATTCATAAAACACACAAGACTTGACTAATGGGAAATCATTCATGGAGGAGATTATGTTCCAATGGAAGAGATTCCTGGAACTAAATATGCACCTTCCACCTCTAGAGAAGTCCCTAGAAGTAGGTGGACAGAGGAACATAAGGCAATAGTTCATTTGAACTCAAAGACCAAATACCTACTTACATGTGCACCAAGCAAAGCTGAATATGATCAAATCATTGCTTTTGACATAGCCAAAGAAATCTGGGACATACTTCATATGTTGCATTAAGGAACTAATCAAGTCAAGGAGACAAATATTAGAATATCGGTCCATTAAAATGAAGTGTTTAAAATGACGGAGCAAGAGAGTATTGATGACATGACCAACAGGTTCATACACATTGCAAACCAACTCAAATGATTGGGTAAGAGGTACTCAAACTTTGAGATGGTTAGGAAGATCTTTAGAAGTCTTCTTGCTAAATGGCTCCCTATGGTTACTGCCATTACTAAGGTTAAAGACCTTCAGGCCCTTCGTCTGGATGCTCTTATTAGGTCGCTAAAAACCCATGAGGTTGTGCTCTTAGAAGCCAATGGCGAATCCATAAAGAAGAGCAAGTCCATGACCCTAACAAAGAACACAAAAGACATCAACTTCAGAAAGGACAGGAAAGGCCAGGAAAAACTGGACAACGTAACTTGCTACAACTGTAGAGAGAAAGGGCACTTCAAGATTGACTGTCCCAAGCTCAAGGGTCCACGAAAAATGTTTCCCTCAAAGAAAAAAGGAATGCTAGCCACCTGGAGTGATTCAGAAGAAGTGAAAGAAAATTCAAAAAGTGAGGATGAGCTTAAAGATGTAGTAAACTTATGCTTCATGGTTGACTACTCTTTAGAAGAACTTAAGGTAAAGACATCCTTTGAATCTGATCTCTCTTATGATGAATTACTTGCTTTATATCATGAATTGATTGAAAATTCTCAAATCTTTTCCTCTCACATCTTAACCTAAAAAGAACCATCAGAAAGTGGTTCTAGAACTAGAAAAGGCCAAATAAGATGTTAGGAATCTAAGGCTTGAGAAGGAATAAATAAAAGGAGTAAAAAAGTTTTTAAATGTTAAACTCAGACTTGGAAGTTGATGTCATTGAAAGCTCAAAAGGCTCAAAAAGTGATTTCTAAAACTTGATAGGACTCCAAAACTTCTCAAATCTAATCTGGAAAAGATGGTCAATGACTCCAAGAAACTTGAGCTGATGCTTGGTGGTCGTAGGCCATATTTTCAAAAAATTGGGTTAGGACATGAGAATGAGATGGATGAGAAAGGAACAACAATCTCATCAAAGAAACTAAAGAACAAAGTTTCTTGTACTTTTTACCATAAGAAGGGACACCCACCTGACAAATATTTTATGAGAAAGAAATCTGTAAAACAGGTTTGGAAACCTCCCCCAAGGAAAACTAACCCAAGAGGACCCAACGAAGTTTGGGTGCCTAAGTTAAAAACTATTTCTATTGTAGGTGTGTCTGAGAATGCACATTAACAAAGACAACAAGTGGTACATGGATAGTGGCTACTCCAGACACATGTCTGGGTCTAGAAAGTGGTTCAAGAACTCTGGATTAGTAAAATTTGATGATGGAGGCAAATCCAAGGTTACAGGTTTAGGAAATATTGGTAAGGAAGATTCTCACAAAATTTGATGCTTTACTTGTTGATAGTCTGGCTCACAATCTGTTGAGCATCAACTAATTTTGTGACTATGGTTTTAATGTTTTATTTAATGCACATGCCTGTAAAATTGTCAATCCCACCTTGAGACAAGTCATTTTATTTGGGAAGAGACTTGATAACACTTATGTGTTATTCCTGGATGACCTTCTATATCAAGATGTAAAATGTCTTATATCCTTCATGGATGATAAGTGATTATGGCATAAGAAGCTTAGATATGCTCATATGAAGCTTATTTTTGAGCTATCTCAGAAAAAGCTTGTTAAAGGCCTACCAAAATTAGATATGACAAGGATTATACTTGTGATTTATGTTATAAAAATAAGCAAACCAAAGCATTTTTCCACAACAAATATGTGGCTTCAACCACAAAGCCACTTAAGTTTTTACACATGGATCTCTTTAGACTAACCAAGACTACAAGCCTTGCTAGGAAAAGATATTACGTTGTCATACTAGATGATTTCTCCACATCAATTTACATGGGTTATCTTTTTAGCTTCTAAGGATAAGGTGGTTGAAAGATTCAAAGTTTTTGTAAAATGTATTTATATTGAAAAAGATTCTCAAATTACCTCTATAAGATCATATCACGGAGAAGAATTTGGAAATCGTGTTTTTGAAGAGTTTTGTGAAAAGCATGGCATTTCACGTGAGCTTTTTGTACCTAGAACTCCCCAAGAAAAAAGGGTTACCAAAAGTAAGAATAGAAGCTTGCAAGATATGGCTAGAACTATACTTTTAGAAAGTGGTTTATCCAAAGGTTTTTGGGTTAAGGCAATGAATACCTCATGCTATATTCAAAATAGAATCTTTCTAAGGTCAATCCTCAAGAAAACTCTTTATGAGTAATGGAAAAGTAGAAAACCCAACATATCATACTTTTATATATTTGGCTCATCCTACTTTATTCTTAAAACCAAGGACAAACTCACAAAGTTTGATCCTAAATCTAATGATGGAATTTTCTTAGGATACTCTTCAGTCTCAAAAGCTTACAGGGTATACAACAAGAGAACACTATGTGTTAAGGAAACCATCCACATAAAATTCAAAAAGCTTAAGAAGGACTTTACTTATGAACTAGATCAATTTGAATAGAATCTTCAAAAGCTAAATCTCAAAGAATCCTCAGAAAGCAACCAAAAGAAAGCATAACAATCAGAAAGTAAGCTCCAGAATGAAGTCAGTTCAGAAAGCTTACTCAAAACACTAAAGCCCTCAGAAAGTGATATTTCTGAGCATGAAGATAAGCAATCTGAAGATGAAAAGGAAACTGAAGAACATGAAGGCTACACAAACTATAGGGGTATTTCTAATTTAAGAACAGTTTCTCATGATAAAGTTCTAGGAGACATTTCTAAGGTTATAAGAACTAGATCTACCCTCAGCAATGAGTCCAATTGTGCTTTCACTTCAACCATCGAGCATGATTGTATTGAAGATGCTTTGAATGATCAAAGTTGGGTGAAAACCATGCAAGAAGAGCTAGATCAGTTCGATAAAAGCAAAGTCTGTACACTCGTAGAGAAGCCCAAAGGAAATACCATCATTGGAAATAAATTGTGTTCAGAAATAAGCTAGATGAAGCATGAAAAGTGATCAGAAACAAAGCAAGATTGGTTAGAGAAGGTTACAATCAATAAAAGGGAATTGATTATCATAAAACCTTTATGCCAATAGCAAGGCTTGAAGCCGTAAGAATACTACTTACTTTTACTACCTTCAAGGGATTCCCTCTTTACCAATTGGATGTTAAGTCTAGATTCCGAAATGGATTCCTCTCTGAGGAAGTTTACATAAAGCAGACTCTAGGTTTTGAGAGTAAAAACTTTCCCAAACATTTCTTTAAGTTAACAAAGCCACTTTATGGTCTGAAACAAGCTTCCCGAGCTTAGTATGAAAGGCTAAGTACTTTTTTACTAAAGAATGGGTTCAAGAGAGGTAAAGTTGATACAACCTTATTTACTCTTGAGCAAAATAATCACTTTCGGATAGTTCAGTATATGTTGATGACATTATATTGGCACCACTGATCGTTCTCTTTGGAAAAAATTTCAAAAATGATCCAAAGTGAATTTAGGATGAGTATGATGGTGAACTCAAGTTTTTCCTTGGATTTCAAATGAAACAATAAAAAAGAAAGAACATTGATCCATCAAGAAAAGTATATGAAAGAGTTTATGAAGCCAAACCCATGAGCACTCTAATTTATCCATCTCATGTCATTGATGTAGATGAGAATGGCAAAAAGGTATCAAAAAGTAATTAGAGAGGAATGATTGGTTCACTTTTGTATGCTGCAGCAAGTAGACATTTATTTGGTACTACTAATCTTGATTTATGGTATGAGAAAGGTACATCTTGTGAGGTTATAGGTTACTGTGGTGTTGATTTTGCTGGGGACAAAGTAGAAAGAAAAAACACCAGTGGATATTGTTGTTTCTTTAGAAAGAGTCTCATCACTTGGTCATGCAAGATGTAAAACACCATTGCTCGCTCTATAGCTGAAGCTGAATATGTAACTACTACAAACTGTTGCACCTAATGTTGTGGATAAGGAATCAACTAGAAAATCATCACCTGAGGTACTCCAAAATCCCGATCCTTTGTGATAATACAAATGCTATTAATCCTGCAAAGAATCATATCCAGCACTCAAGATCCAAGCACATTGATGTCAAATATCACTTCATTAGAGATCATGCTCAAAAAGGGGATAATACCGAAGACCAAGTGTTTGATGTATTCACAAAATCATTAGCTGAAGATAATTTGTGTTGCTTGAAAATGATTTTAAACCTTAAAAGCTTTTAAATCTGCATAACATTCATGCATAAATATCTTTGGAGACTCCCTATCATGGCTCTGAACTGTGGCTGAAATGAAGACATCTATGCAAGGATAGAAAATTAGATTGCAGGACCAGAAAGTCAATATCCAAAGTCAGAAAGAGGGTTACAAGTTCAGAAAATAGGTCAGAAAGTCATACACAATCAAAATGTGGAAGATCATTTATATATGAGGAAGCAACATAGTTGTGAAGGTTCATAAAGTGTTTATACTGGCTTAGAAGTAGATTAAGGTTCAAAAAGTGGTTCCATGATTCAAAAATCACTTAATCTGGAAGACTGAAAAAGCAAAATAATTCTCACCCTTTTTAAGTTTCTCTTTTCCATGTCGCCTCACCTTCAGACTTTATGTCTCATCATATTTATAACCTTCCACTTCTCACACGGCATATATAACCCCCTCATCTTCAACCTCAAAAACTTTCATCTCTACCAAAATTGTTTCTCCTTCTCCCGCAAGCCCTAATTCTCTACAACCTTCATGGTTTCCAAAAACCTCAACCTTTCTTTCAATCCTTTCAAACCATGGCTAAAGGAAAACATCTAGATCACTTCATCGTAAAAAGGGGATCCTTTCACATGTATGTCGATCTTAGGTTGTAGGATCATTACGTGAATAACTTCTCTCTCACGAAAGTGGCCTTAGGAAATGCATGAAGAAAAGAACTTTGTGATAAGGTATCCATCTTCAAATAGGTCTTGTCCTTTCAAGGGTGGGAAGAATTCCTGGAGATCGATGACAAAATCTTTCCAGGAATGGTAATAGCCTTTTACTCACAACTGAAGGGCACCCCAAACTCATATTTGAAAACCTTGATCAAAGATTGTGATATAGAAATTGGCCCTACAAGACTCTCCAATGCTGTCAAGGCACCATATGAAGGTTTCACCTACACTCCTTCACCTAACTAGGCTCGCTCCTTAGGGATAAATGAAGGAGATGTATCTAGGTGGTTGGCTGACTCCATTATTCATGAACTAAGTGAAATTACTACCTCTATGTTAAGTGCAAAAGCTAGAAAAGTTTTCACTATGGTACAATTCTCAATCCTAGCTAGATTGGGAACCACTGATGTGCTTGTAAGCATGGATTGTATGCTCTTATATTGCTTCATATCCAAAAAGAAGGTGAATATGCCAAGGCTCATCATGGACTATATGTTAAGTGCAATCACCAAGGACAAAAGGAGAACAACTAAAGTACCTTATGGAATTTTATTGACTAGAATATTCCAATATATGAACTATCCTCTTACTAAGGAGTGGTTAGAATATATGGAAAGTACTGAATACACACCTACCTTGTTTAGAAACATAAGAAGAAAGCCTGCAACCTTAAGGACTAGTGCAACAAGGAAAAGTACCATAATAAGGAGTGAATAAGATGAAAAATCCTCTAAGAAGGCTGAGACTGATAAGAAAATGGTGAAAGCAAAAAAAAAAATCCTTATTAAAAGTGAGTCTGAGAACTCAAAGGAAGAAGAATCTGTTGAAGCTCCTTTGAACATAGAAAGAAGAACCAAGCGAAGGAAAGAGAGCATAAAAAAATAAGAGCTTCGTATGTCAACTAAAGCTTCAAATACTTTAGAAAATTCAGAAAGTTCTTATGAATTTGATGATACAGTAAGAAGATGGCCATCCAAAATTATCAGCAGAAGGGAGATTGTACACAGACTCAGGAATCCGCCAAAAGATGTTTCAAGAACTACAGCCCTCTTAATGAAAATGGCAAGGTATCAAGATGTTGATGTTAGCTCCCAAACTCTTCAGAAGTGCTAAAAAATTTGTTTTAACTGATGACATAACAAATTTTAAGAAAATATTTTGAAGAATACCTAATGTTTTCCCTTGAGTTTCTTGAGATAGCAAACAGGTCTATCCAAATTGTATAACACATTTTGAATCGAAGATATATTCACTTGACATGTGCAAACATGTTGTATCTCATGAAAAGAGATAAGATCTTAATAGAAGTGAAATTTATATTGCACAAAGTATGTTTACATGATCAACGGATCAAATCATAAACAAGAAACCAAGGCAAAGATCTTTAGAAAGTAGAATGACACTTCAAAAAGTACACATGGAATGAAAATATCAAGCTAACTCTGAAGCAAGGATGTTCTACAACATTCAATCATCATCGTAGCAACTATTTTAATCATATACTTGCTCTTATTGAATACAAGAATATCATTCGTTTATCAAGGAACTGATATCGCACTTTAGAAAGTGCAATTAATAGTAAAGCACTACACTTCACTGGAAAAGGACGGAAAAGTTGAAACTTAAATTTGAAGTCAAAACCAATTACAGACTGGCACATCATCTCTTCTGCCAACATGGTTAACTACTCCAGCTTCTAGAAGGAAGAGTTCAAAAACCATGTTCAAAAACTAAAAAGTAGTTTCTAAAGGGTCATAAGAAACTTCAACTTTACAATGGTTTCTACAAAATCCTCTGACACCAGATGAGCTACTCCTCTAGATTACTTTTCCAAGACACAAATAGATTATCAACACATGTCACTTGGACAACAGATCAAGGGCAACAGTCACAAAGGGAGACCATCTATAAATAGAGATGTTGAACTTTCAAAGACAAGATCTAGACTATGATATAAATGCTAATACACTGCAAAATCTTCTCCTCATCTTTTTCTGTGAAGATCATTACTTCTTGTAAACAGTTTCCTTGCTTGTAAAAATCTTCTTTCTACATTCTTGAATAATTTATACGTTCTTCTAAGGAAGAATCATTAGAAAGAAATCATTCAAGTTATCTCAAGTTATTCACTATATATTTTAAGGAAACTTGAGTGTAGATTAGTTTGAGCTGCAAACCCAAACACAAATCTTGTAACCTTGATCCATTAGTGATTGACATAAGATAGCTTGGAGAGGCTATGGTAAAACTACTTGCAATACGACAGTAAGGTGTTCTTGCTAATAATGGTTTAGCTTAGAGAGGCTAGTATGATACTACTCGGGTTAGCTTAAAGAGGCTAATAGAATACTACTTAGGTTAGCTTGGAGAGGCTGGTGAATAAGTACTTGGTTTGTGATAGTAAGGGTTGTATACTGGTCATAGGTTATAGTTTGAGAAGGCTACTGTAAAGACTATCCGGTTTTTTCTTTCTCGGGTTGAGAAAAGTTTAGTGAAACTCAACAATTGTTGACTACTAGATGTAGGTAGGTTGGCCGAACCAGTATAAAAATATTTGGGCAGTATCTTTTTCTCCCTTATCCTTTTTGCTTTTGCTGTTCAATTTATATAACTTAATATCTGTTTAAAGTTTATCCTTTTAGCTTGTTTGTTACTGACACTATATTTCATAAAGTTAATTTCTAAAACATCTAATGTTGTTTCCACTGCACTTCAAGCTCAATGATTGATAGTATTTTGTTCAAAGTTTCAGTTCCTACAAAGTAAAGAAAAATGAAACACGATTCACCCCCCTCCTCATGTGCTTTTCTACTTACAAGTGGTATCAAAGCTTGGCCTCTAAGGGGTTAAGCATTTTAACAACTATAGAGGACAAAGATCTGAGGGACAAATGGCACAGAATATTCATATAGTATAAGGACACCCCATCAACATGTAGGTAGGAAAGCACACGAGAAGGGGGGTTGAATCGTGTTTTACTTTTCTTTACCTTTTAGCAACTGAAACTTAAAACAAAGACTATCAAGCGTTGAGCTTGAAATACAGCAGAAACAAGGTTAGAAGATTTAGAAAGTAACTTTCTGAATTATAGGGTTAGCAACAGATAAGCGAAAAAGGTAAACTTTAACATCTATGAATTTAGTTCAGTTGAACAACGAAAGTAAAAAGATAAAAAAGAAGAAGATACTGCACAGTAATTTTATACTAGCTTGGCTAACACCTGCCTACATCTAGTTCTCAGGAACAACTGAGTTCCACTAACCTTTCTCAACCTGAATAAGAAAACACTAGATAGCCTTTACAGTTTCCTTCTCAAGCTATAACCAATGACCAATAGACAACCCCTATTGTCACCAAGCAAGTAGTTATTCACCAGCCTCTTCAAGCTAAACCGTGAGTAGTCTTATCCTCGCCTCTCCAAGCTAATACGGAGTAGTCTTGACTAGCATCTCCAAACTAAAATGTGACCAGCAAGAACACCTTCACTATCACGTTGCAAGTAGTTTTGCAGTAGCCTCTTCAAGCTATTTCACACCAATCACTACTGAATCAAGGATACAAAAGTTAAATGTTTGGGTTACCACTCAAACTAACTTGCACTCAAGTTTACTTACAAATATACAGTGAATAAACCTAGGATAACTTGAATGACTTCTTTCTAATGATTCTTCCTTGGAAGAACGTAGAAAGAAGAATTTTACAAATAAGGGAACTGATTACAATAAGTAACAAACTTCATAGAAAAGATTAGGGAAATATTTTGCAGCAATTAGCACTTGTGAGAATGTCAAAATCTTATCTTTGAAGGCTCAGCATCTCTATTTATAGATGGTCTCCCTTTGTGACTATTGCCCTTGATAAGTTGCCTAAGTGACACATGTTAATCATTTATTTGTGTCTTGGAAACATAGTTTAGAGAAGTAGCTCATTTTGTAACACCCTAAAAATTATATAAAAATTAATTTGAGCTTTTCTAATCATAATTTCAAAAATCTGACAGACATAAAAATAATGAGGACGATCCAATGGATCTGTAGAAAAAATGTGAATAGTACCCTTGCGGGCCCCGCAGGCCCGCGGGACAACCGAAACCCTATAATTAGAGCCCGGAGATACCAAAAAGTGAGAAATTATAGGATTAAGATTAGAATGGGTAGGAATAAAGATTTTTTACCTAAAATTAATTTTCGATCAATAGTTGATTACCCGGGTATACTATTTTACCTGTTCGGCTAAATTATGGTGTGTAGTTTTTACACCATATAAAGTTACCAGTGCAAGCTTGTCACCTAGGGTGACTAGTGTGTGGCTTGAAATATGGCACACCATTGCACCTTTATGGCTAACCAATAAGAGTATTACAAAATTACCATATTTATCTTTAAGAAAAACCATTTTGTACTTGAAATCATTATTCAATTTGCCCTAAACTCACAAGATCAATATCTTATCACCACCACTCCATCATTTTCCTCCAAGACTCCAAAAATACAGCCTCCATGTTTGTTTCTTCCAAACCTCCATTGACAACCTTCAAAGCTTGCAAAACCCTAGCTCAAAGTCACTAAAACACAAAGTTTCCTTCACAAAACTTGTTCTAAACATCAACACCTACAAATCTAACCGATTAGAATTTTAATCCATCACTATTTTTCCACTTTGAGCCATCATATATCACTGTTTAATGGAAGATTTGGAGGCTTTTTGGAAGGTTAAAGTGAGGAAAAACCATTCTTGGAAGTGCTTTTGGAGTTAGAAGCCTCAAGCATCACAAGTAGGGCTTTATTCATCCACTTTTCTTTCAAATTTTTCTCTGAGATTTTCTGAATGATTGAGTCTGAAATTTTTAGATTTATTTGATGTTTATATATGAATATTGATGTGATACTTTTGGTAGAGTGTCTGGATGATGTTATGAAATCCATTTTGTGAAAACAAGTGTTGAATCATGTGCTGTAATTCTTGGATTTGTATTGACAGGTTGTAATTCAGGAATTTTCTGAAGCCTTTCTAGATGGATTCTTACTCTAAACTTTTTATATGATGAATCTAACATATGTAAGAGTTTCCAAAAATTTTATTGGCTCATATTAAGCACTTTTTCTATTTTTAAAAATTGGAAACCCGAGCAAGTTAGGGTTTCTGCCTATGCAGTCCAATTTTTAGCACTAAAATTGTCTAATTTGATTACCCTATCAAATAATAGAATTTTGAGTTGAAATTTTTACAGGAGGTTGAAGACATCTTGAAGTTAAACCCTGAATTTTTGTATGAAGTTTTGAGCTCATTTGATAGGGTATAAAATTTGATACTTCTGGCTGTTGGCTGAAACTGAGCAATTCTGACCTCCGAATTTGAGAAATTTTATAAATATAGTTAAAGACCTTATTATACATTGAAATTTTTACAGGAACTCATTGATACATTGAATTGTCTTTGAAAATTATTTTGGCTCTGTTCTAAGGATGTTTACTAATTTAACCATAATTTTCTTTAGAGTTGAAATTCTAGCAGCATACTAGATTGGCTGAAAAGATGATGAAATGCATATGATTTGGTTTCATTTATATTATGTGACCCTATTGATGATGTTAGGTACATATAAGAGTATCAATGCATGCTATATTATTTAAAGGTTCATTTATGAGGAATGAATGATTATTTCATTATGAATAAACATTTACATGTGACTTGGGCATGCATTGAGAAACTGAAAGAGGATGATTGAAATTTTATTGTGAATAGATGCTTATATGAGGTTGATGGTGACTTATATGTTAACTAGGTAAAAAACTCCCTTTTAGAATGTAAAGGGCACACGAAAGTCCCCTTTAATATGTAAAAGGCACACGAAAGTCCCCTTTAGAACGTAAAGGGCACGGGAAAGTCCCTTTTAGAACGTAAAGAGCACGAGAAAGTCCCATTTAGTATGTCCAGGGCACGGAAGGATAGAGATGAAGTTTTTGAGAATCTCTTTGATGTATTAGGAGTACGTAAACTTGTAAATACATTACTATAAGGTTAAGTAGTATGACATGTGTATATCAGGTGATTGAATAATAAAAGAGACCCACTTCGGAAGTATGATTTAGAACTTTAAAAATGAACCATTGATCTATGTTGTATGCTCACAGTTTCTTAATAAACCGAAGTCGCTGGGACAATGACGATAACATTAATTTCAGTGTATGTTTTGGGGAATGCCTTATTGAGAACTGTGTAATTCTCACCCCTATGTGTTTTTGCGTTCCCGTGTCGTCTCCAGGTTGAACCAGAGAACTATGGGATGCTACACCAAAAGAGGTCGGATTGACAGTAGTCGGGTGTTTGAGATTGTATCAAATGTACTTAGATGTATGTATAGATGTGTAAACTTAATAGAGAACATATGTGTATTAGAGCTCATAGAAGAGCTTCCCTATGTAATCGACTTTATATTAAATAAATATTTTGTATCTTGCTATATATGTTGATCGAATTACGCTAGTTAGTACATGAATCCATCGACTATAGTTATTTAAGAGAGGTCCGCTAATTAAAAAGAAACAACTCTCGAGTACGATGTCATGACTTAAGGATAATGTTGTACTTGGGAGGGTGTTACACATTTGGTGTCAGAGCTTTTTGCATAAGCCATTGAAAGGTTGAGGTTTCTGATGTGCCTTCAGAAACTACCTTTTTTACTTTCTGAACATGGTTTCTGAACTCGTCCTTCTAGAAACTGCAGTAGTTGACCAAAAAGGCAGAACATATGACATGCTAGTTTGAAACTGGGTTTCACTTAAAATTTGAAATTCAAAAATTCAAATTTCCCTTATTTTCAGTGAAGTGCAGCATTTTATATTGATGTGCACTTTTTGAAGTGTGATATCAATCCCTTGATGAAAGATTGATTTTCTAGTATTCAATCAAATCATGTATGTGATTAATATATTTGTGATGATGATGATTGAAGGTTGTAGACCACCCTTGCTTCATATTTGGGTTGACATCTTCATTTCATGTATACTTTCTGAAGTCTTGTTCTACTTTCTGAAGATCTATGCCTTGGTTTCCTGTGTACAAATGATCTCTTCAATCTAACAGGCACGCATACATTTATTTCATGTTATAATATTCAGTACCATTTAGTCTTTATCTCTTTTCATGAGATATAATCATGCTTGCACATGTAGAGTGAAATTATTTACATTTTAAAGAGCGTGTAATGCATTCGAAATATGCTGTTTGCCATGTCAAGAAACTCAAGTGAACCATTAGTCATTCTTCAAAATAAAATTTTTTAAAATTTTTATGCCATCCCTCAAAACATATTTCTTTAAGGCTTCTGAAGGGTTCTGGAGGTAACATAACAAACTGCCATTCTTTGATAGCAAAGGCTATACCTACTGGAGAGACTGCATGGAGTTGTTCATAAAATACTCAAATCTTGACTTATGGGAAATAATTCAAGGAGGTGACTAAGTTCCAACTGAAGAGGTTACCAGAACCAGTGATGCACCTTCAACATCAAGAGAAGTCCCCAGGAGTAGATGGATCAAGAAGGTTAAAACCTAAGAACTCTGGATAATTCAAGTTCAATGATGAAGCATGCTCAAGAAGGACTTCGCTGGTGGTCTTGAAGAACTAAGTGAAGACATTAAGAAAATGTAATTCAAAGGCTCTTCTGAAATCAAGGAAACAAAGCTTCATCCATTAGAAAGCCAGCTCAAAACTTCAAAACTGTCAGAAAGTAATACTTCTGAACACAAAGAAGAACGTCTAAAGATAGAGGAAAAGTTGAAGATATCAAAGCCACAGAAACTACAAGAGAGTTTCTGGTTTAAAGGCAAATTTTGCGAAAGAAAGTTCTCGGAGACATTTCAAGGGTATGAGAACAGGATCATCCCTCAAAATCTTGTCAAAATCATTAAGCTAGATTCCTTTAAAGAAGCTTTGTTTGATCAAAGTTGAGTGGATGTTACGCAAGAAAGTCTTGATCATTTGGAGAAAAAGAAAGTATGAACCCTCATTGGAATGCTCAAAGGAAACACCATAATTGGAATGAAATGGATGATCAGGAACAAGCTTGATAAAGCAGTCAAAGTCATCAGAAATAAAGCAAGACCAGTTGCACAAGATTATAATCAACAAGAGGGAATTTATTATGATGAAACCTTTGCACCAGTAGTCAGGCTGAAAGCATAAAAATGCTATTTGCTTTTTGTTTTACCGTCTTCAAGGGATTCACTCTTTACCAAATGGATGTTTAGTTTGCATTTTTGAATGGATTCCTCTCTAAGGAAGTATATGTTAAGTAACCTCCTGGTTTTGAGGATGAAGACCTTCCCAAACATGTCTTCAAGCTAGCAGAGACTCTCTATGGTCTAAAATAAGTTCCTTGAGCTTGGTATGAGAAACTGAACACTTTCTTGCTGAAGAATAGGTTCAAGAAAGATAAAGCTAATACTACTCATTTTACTCTTGAACAAAATAATCACTTTCTAGTAGTTCAAATATATGTTGATGACATTATATTTGGCATCTCTAATCATTCTCCCTGTGAAAAGTTTTCTAGATTAATACAGAACGAATTTGAGATGAGCATGATGAGTGAACTCAAGTTTTTCCTTGGTTTGCAAATAGGAAAACAAAAAGATAGAACCTTGATCCATCAAGAAAAGTATACAAAAGATATCTTGAAGAGATTTAATATGAATCAAGCCAAACCGATGACTAACCCCATGCATCCATCTCAAATCTTTGATGCTAATGAGAATAAACAAAAAGTGTCAGAGAGTAATTATCGTGGAATGATTGGTTCACTACTGCATTTTATAGCCAATAGATCAGACAGTCAATTAAGTATGGGAATTTGTGCTTGATTCCGATCTAGTCCAACGTAATCACACTTAAATGCTGATCAAGAGTAGTTTTAGATATTTATCAGCTACTATCGGCTTGTGGTATGAGAAAGGTGCATCTTGTGAGATTATAGGTTACTGTGATGCTAATTTCGTTGGAGACAGAGTAGAGAGAAAGAGCACCATTTGTTGCTACTATTTCTTTTGAAAAAGCTAATACAATTGCACTTTCTAATGTCGAAGCTTAATATGTAGCTATTGCAAACTGATGCACCCAGATGTTGTGCATAAGGAACCAACTAGAAAATTATCATTAGAGTTATTTCGAAATCCCTATCCTCTATGATAATACTAGTGCTATTAATTTTGCTAAGAATCCTTTCTAACACTCCAGATCCAAGTATGTCAATGTTAAACATTTTTTTCTTGATCTTCTAAGGAGATGTTGAGTTATTAGGTATAAATACTAAAGGCCAAGTGTCAGATATACTCACAAAACCATTAGCTGAAGACTGCTTCTGTGTTTTGAAAAGCTTTTGAACTTCAAAATTTTAAATCTGCATAAGCATTCAAGCATGAGCATCTCTGGGTATCCTTTTTATTGCTCTAAACTGAAGCCCAAGAAAAGTCATCAGTTTACAAGTTCAAAAGATATCAGCTTGCAAGGTTAGCTAATCGGTTGGAAGATCAAAAAGTCAATTTGTAAGATCAGAAAAAAGATAAGTGATCAAAATGAAAAGAAAAAAGATCAGAAAATGGCGTACAGACAATCTTATGAGGTTTAGAATATAAAGATGAGTCTATGGCAAAAACATGGTGAGACTCCAACAAGTTAGAAAGCGAAAAGCGTAACTCAAAAAGTAACATCTTCAAAAAGTCACCCGAAGAGCTAGAAACTACTCTCTCTGAAGAAGGTGAAAAAGGTGGGATAATTCCCACTCTTTTTTAGTTTCTCTCTCCCACGTCGATTCATCTTTAGTCAGTCAAATCTCATTACTTAAATAACCTCCCCCTCCTCACATGTAACACTTTCGCTTTCATTTTCTACCGCACGCCTCCTCAATTGTTTCATATTCTCTTCTTCTCAAACCCTCATTCTGCAACCCAAATCACTCCCTATCTCACACAAACTTTCTCCATTACTTACCTCTTAACCTTTTTAAGACTCAATCTTTCTTCTTCTACCTCACATACACAACTCTATGATGGCCAATCTGTTGATAAGAGAGCTTCTTTTCACATATATGATGATCCATAAATGCAGGATCACTATAAAAAGCACTTTGCATCAAGAAAGATGGCACCTAGGAAGTCTTTGAGAAAAGATCTTCATGAAGAAATATCCATTCTTAATTAGGTCTTTTCATTTCAAAAACAGGAAGAGTATTTGGAGATCAATGAACGAGTCTTCCCAAGGCTAGTTACTGCTTTCTATTCTAATCTAGAAGGAACTCCAGTTTCATCCATACAGACAATGATCAGAGATTGTGCTATCAAAATCTCTCCTACAGAACTATCCAAGATCATCAAGGCACCAAATGTTGGAATCATCTATAACTCCTCACCAAACTACGCCAAATCCCAAGGGATAAATGAAGGAGATATGTCAAGGTATCATACTGATTCCATTCTTCACAAACTAAATGAGATTACTAGTACCATGGTAAGCGCTAGGGCTAGGAAGGTATATACAGTGGTACAATTTTCTAGTCTACCTCGTATAGGAAGCACAGTTGCACTAGTTAGCATTGATTGCATGGTCCTGCATTGCTTGATGGCAAAAACTTAGACTCATTGTGGACGATATGATCAATGCAACCACGAAAGAAAAGTGGTGAACTGCCAATGTTCTGTATGGGATGTTGCTGACAAGGCTCCTCCAACATATGCATTTTCTACTTATCACGGAAAGGTATGAATACATGGAAACAACTGTATTCACACCCTTCTCTTTTAGAACTTCAAGGAAAAGGTTAAGCATCTCAACGTCTAAACCAACAAGGCAGAGTACCAAGACAAAGGGAGATCAAGCCAAAAAAGCCTCCAAGAAAGCCAAGTCTCAAAAGGAGATTGTTAAGGGAAAGAGGAAATTAGTCTTCTTGGAGAGTGAGAGTGAGAACTTGTAGGAAGAAGAGGTTTATCTGAACTGAGAAAAGAGAACAAAGATAAGATAGGAGAATAAACAACTTGAAGAACCTCCAATGCCACTATCTTCGTTAGAAACTATCAATCTTTCCTTTATCAAAGATATAGGGCCACTAAAATAATCAAAAAAGATGCCGAGTCAACCTGTTGGAACCATCAAAAAAGGGGGTATTAAGTCCAAGCTCAAAAATGTTCCTAAACATGAGAATAGGTTATCTATGCTTCTGAAAGAAGTCACACGACATTAACAGGCTGGTTACATGGTCATCTTCACTAACTTTGAAGCTAATGAAAAAGATGTAGAAGAAAAAGAACAACAAGCAGAAGCTTCCTCATAAGTAAGAAGGCTAGGTTAAGTGAGATGTTCAAGCCAGAGACCACTGTTGAGAAATCATCAATGGATCCTATCATTGAAGTGCCAGATGAGCCAGATAAGGAGGACCATGAACCATAATCTGCTATCATTCTAATGATGCCTCAATCACCTTCTTTCATTCATATAACTCCAGTGGAAGAGAAAGAGGATAAGACCTCAGAAGCTGATACTCCTCATGTTGAGGAAGCTACTGATTTTGCCTCGACTCAAATACTTGAAACTGCTACTACTCCTATCTTTGAGCCTGCTTCTGCTCGTGCTATCTCTAGTGTTGGCATGCCATCCTCCTCACCTCCTGCTGATGCACATGTTGAAATTGAGGCAGAATTGCCCAAGTCTGGGGATACTACACATCTTGACATTCCTTAGTCTTCTCCTAAATTTGCTGCCTCAACATCTGCATTTTCGCTAGTCCTACTCCCGAATTGTCCTACCATTGATTCCTACACACACCAAGCAAACACAATCAAGTTGATCATGCTCATCATATAAGCATAAGTGTGGCATAAATCAATAACAGAGAGCTCCAGGTAATCATGCATCATAACTACATTGCCTCATCAAGCGGATAGGACTTGAGCATGACATAACTCTTTACAAGGAATTTATGCTTAGAAGCATAGTCAATCCCATCCTCGGGCCCATTAGGATGAACTGCTCTGATACTAAAATGTAACACCCTAGTAACTCCAACTATGCCTAGGTCGTAATTGGAACTTAATAGTTTGTTACCGTTTAGCTTTTTAAAAAAAATATCTTTAAATTAGTTTACAATTTTACCATTTTATATATATATATATATATATAAATTTTGAAAAGTGAAAGCCTTAAATGATGAGAATCAAAATCATCAGATATGGAAAGATTCGAGGCGCGTAGCATTGGTAAAAAAGTCGTGAAACATAAGATATATGGTTGATGCTCATCTCAATCCATAGGTAAAAATAAAACCTTTCTAGCGTAAAAAGAAACTACCATAAAATGAATTTCCATAATGTCAATATTAAGGATGGGGAAGAAAATACTCCCAAGTTCATCCTTCTGCACACTCAAGGTCAAGTGACAAAAATATAATGTACTTTGTAAGGATATAAAGTCAACATAGAACAATGTCATATGAACCAGTATATAAACTTAGAATTAAAAAAAAATGTTATCATTAATAGCTAAAGGAGAACCAGACGTTCCGTTTTTATATTTGATATGGCACCCACCGACCTTGACCTTAGCCTTTTCCTCGAAATGGAGTATGTCAAAAACTGGGGTTCAAGGGGTCTTGGATGATGCGGTGGGTGGCAGGCATCTCCTCATACCATTTGTACATAATCCCTAGGGTGTTGGATGGCCTAGTAGGGCAGCTGGAGGCAATGGACTTCGTGGATGAATTGGAGCAATAGCCGGGGTCCTCATCCAGGTCCTTTTCTAACTGCTGATCGACTTGCAAGGGCTTGCGAGCAATGGCATCAACCAAGGCCAATACTACTAGTGCTGCTTTCTCGTCCTCAGCCTTATGAAGATGGGGGCCCATCCCCTCTTTGCCCAGTGATGTCATCTAGAGATGGTACGAAAGGAGGGGGTGAGAAATAACACTTTCTCAGTAGGTCATGCATAGTGTTATCGTACCCATCTCTAACCATCTTGGGTTTATTTAAGAAATAGGTGAATAGGTATATCGTTTCTTTTAGTTTTCAAAAGACATTTGTTAGCCGAGGCAGATCCAATTTTATATGTTTCTCCATACATAAAAGAAAATGATGGGTGCAATAAAGAAGTAACACTAAGCATGAATAAATGCATGAAACAGGTATTATAGCAGGCAAACTTTGCTTCTATGAATTAACTTATATGGTATGACTTTTTCTTCAACATAAACCTCAATTCTTACTTAATCACGAACTTAAAACCCACAGTGGGCCTGAAATCATTGGCATCAACCTCAGAGCTTCAGTGTATGGTATTGAGCTCAAACCGATAGCCGTCGCCGTCCTGGGGTGAGAGGTAAAACTTTCTCCTTCCGAATCGCGGAAGGGTAACTTAACCATTCATCTCTTCTTATTTAACGCAACGTGTGTCATGTGAATTCTTATGCATGGCATGGGACATGTATTATACAAAACATTAAAAGAACAAATGTATAGTCAATATGATTCAGTAGCTTTAGCAGCGCACTACCATATTTTCAACTACATTACTAAGCATCAATAGATATCGCAGCACGCGAACACACATCTAGCACCCAGAGGCATTTTAATATAGCATCTCGTGAAACATACACAAGGGGTATATCACACAACAAACAACATATTCAATATTTGTCCTAATAGTTAGCAAGTCTCATTATCAAGAACAAGTCTTCGTAACTAATTTTCGATAATTGTGTGAAGTGTCTTAAAGACCCGTATTATTGAGTCTTAAGACTCTCTATATTTATTTATTTATTTTTGTTCGTAACAATACTAAAGTTACTACTGATTGGGGTTATAACTTAACCCTTGTTTTATTCTTTATATATTGGCAAATTATACAAACACTTTTTATTTTCCCTATGGTGAAATTTCTAACTTTCAGATTCTGACAGATTTGGCAACTAATATAGAAAATTCTACTGTGACTCCCACCCTTGGATTTATGGTCTAATATTTTATTGGAATGATCCTAATTCATCAAGCTTTCTAACGAATCCAATTTGAGCCTAAACTAAAAACTAGATAATTTTATAAAAATTATGAATTAAAACTCTTTGGTTGCATGCCCAGCAGAGGCTTCAGCATCTTACGAAATTAACTGGGGAAAACCTAAGAATTATTTGTCTATGGAAATTGTTATGATGATATCTCTACGTTTTAGCTTTCTTTTAAAACTAGTTTCATTTGATTCCGAGTTGTATAACTCTAGTTTCAAATTTTTCTTTGCGCACTGCCCAGAATCCCAACAGCAGCGCCTGACGTGAATTCAACAATTTTTCCTAAATTTTGTGGAAGGCCTATAGCAATGAAATTGTAGGTCTATGTCTTAGCTTTCTCAAGAATTTTGAATGGGATCAAATCGATGTCTAGGGACTGAGAAACAAAATTTTAATGAAAACTGGTCAGATTCCCTTACTAGTCCAGGATTAGTGACTTACGTGAGTTTTGAGGTTTTTGTTTGAATGAAGTGTTTTATGTATCTATTTGTTTATGTATTTTGTTTTCACACTTTTAAACATATACAAGCATGAAATACTAACCATTCTCTACAGTGCTAATCATAGCAAAAACATATCAAACCCCCTATCTTTGAAAGTCTGTTTGAAAGGAATGAGAAGGGCAAGAAATGCATTCTTCGAACCGTAGAAATGCTTGTTCAAGAATTCCCTAGTTGTGAGATTCCTTTGGATGTCAGTGCTCTTCCGTTTCCTTGCCCCTTTTTTTTTTTTTTAAAGAGTGCAGTGTAAACTGTATAGGGTTGTGGCTGATTGGTATATTTTAGAGTGGGAATCAAGAGCTTAATGACTCAATAATGAGCCACATAGAATGAGCTAATTATTATGTGCTGATTTGCCTCAAGATTAGAGCAATATGTCACACTTATTAGAGCAATATATCATGCTGATTTTGAGCAACATATCATGCTGATTTGCTTAAAAAAATTAAGGGAATACATCATGTTGATTGGCTTCGGGATTAAAGCAATACACTTAATGTATTTTCATTACCAAAAAGAATGCATATCTAGCATTTACTGTTCCTTACACTAGCCATATACTTCTGATGGATTTGATTATTTTAAATACATATATGTATGCCTTACATGATTCTGTTTGCTTCTTTTCTTTTCTTTTCTTTTCTTTTCTTTCTTTTTCTTTATTTTATTTTCTTTTTATTTTCTATCATTGTTACAATTATTGCTATTGCTATTATTATTATTATTTAACTCAAGCTTTGTCTTTTGCATAGAATTAGAAAATCAACCATTGTTTAAGTTAATAATTAATTAGTCCAATCACTCATAATAATGAACTAATTAGGCCAATAAAAATTGGGATGTTACAATGAGTAACTTCAAAAATCTTATAGAAAACAAAAATAGCTTTGATTCCAGTCACTTAAGGCTACAAAAAAAAAATGTTTCTACTATATTCATTTATCATGCATTAAGAAAATAACTTCCTAAAAAGTACATATGATGATGTTTTGAAAGAATAGCTATTATCACAATATATTCCATTTTATTTCTTTCAATATCTCTTCAAAAGATTTTCTTAAAATTAGTTTGTCATCATAAAAAAGGGGGAGATTATAAGCTCCAAAACTCTTCAGAAAGTGTTACGGCAATATGTTTTGAATAAAAACAGAACCAATTTAAAGAAAATATTTTGAAGAACAACTAATCTATCTTGAGTTTCTTGAAATAGCAAACAGATTATATCGTTAGCATAATATGACTCCTGTAGCGAAGATAATTTCACTTTACATGTGCAAGCATAATTAATCTTATTTTAAGATATGGAAACTAAATGGAAGTGATAATTATATCATGAAATGAGCACAAAAATGCCTAACAAGTTGAAGAAAATCAACAAATACCAAAAACCAAGGCTCGGGTCTTTAAAAAGAGGCACTGGACTTCAGAAAGTAGACTAAAATTGAAGATATTTATTCATCTCTGAAGCCAATGTGTTTTGCATCCTTTAATCATCATGGTCATAATTAGTTTTTCATCAACAAGCTATGATTGAAGACCACAAGACCAAAATCATATCAAAGAACTAATACCGCACTTCAAAAATTGCACTTCACAGTAAAACACTACACTTCACTAAAAAAGGAGGAAAATTTTGAAATTCAAATTTGAAGTCAAAACCAGTTATAGACAAGCACGCCATCTCTTTTGCCAACTTGCTCAACCGCTCCAGCTTCTAGAAAGAAGTATTCAGAAACCACATTCAAAAAGTAAAAATTAGTTTCTGTAGGTAGTCTCAAAAACCACTATTTCACAACGACTTCTGTAAAAGCTCTGGCACCAGATGAGCTACTCTTCTAGGTTATATTTCCAAGACACAAACAGATTATCAACACATGTCACTTGGACAACAGCTCAAGGGTAACAGTCACAAAGGAAAGCCATCTATAAATAGAGATGCTGAGCTTTCAAAAGCAAGATCTTGACAAATGCATAAGTACTTATACACAACAAAATTTTCTCCTCATCTTTTCTGTGAAGTTCATTACATCTTATAATCAATTTCTATGTGTGTAAAAGTCTTCTTTCTACGTTCTCAATAGATTATACATTCTCCAAGAAAGAATCTTAGAAAGAAGTCATTCAAGTTTTTCCTAGGTCTGTTGTTGTATATCTTAAGGAAACTTGAGTGTAGATTAGTTTGAGTGGTAACCCAAACAAAAAACTTTTGTATCCTCGATCCTGTAGTGATCGGTGTAAGATAGCTTGGAGAGGCTAAGGTAAAACTACTTGCAATGCGATAGCATGGTGTTCTTATTAGTCTCGGATTAGCTTTGAGAGGTTAGTACAATACTACTCGGGTTAGCTTAGAGAAGCTGGTGAATAACTACTTAGTTTATGATAGTAGAAGTTTGCAACTAGTCACAAATGATAGTTTGGGAAGTCTATTGTAAAGACTATCTAATTCTTTCTCTAGTTTGAGAAAGGTATAGTAGAAGTCAACAGTTGTTGAGACCTAAATGTAGACAATTTGGCCGAACCAGTATACAAATCAATGTGCAGGATACCTCTTTTTCCTTTTACTCTTTTAGTTTAGCTGCTCTGTGTTTCCTTATATAAGTACTCCTTTAAATTTCCTCTTGCGTGTGATTATCATATTTTTTGAGGTTCAAAAATTAACTTTCAGAAGGATATAACATTGTTTTTGTTGCACTACAAGTTAAACACTTGATAGTACCTTGTTTAAGCTTTTAGGAAGTTGAATGAAAAAGAAAAATGAAACACAATTCAAACCCCCCTTTTTCATGTGCTTTTCGACATACAAAGAGTACTTACAGACTAATAAGGTATATTCATATGATGCGATCAAAATAACTAATTATAATTACTGAGAGCTAATAAATATAGTGAACTTTCCTAATTTATAATCATAGCATAAGTATCATAAATGTAGTGTAGTTATCAATACATAACCAACAATAAAATAAAGGGGTGATTACATTCCCCCTCTAGTTTTCAAAATGACATTTACCTTGCCTCATCTTTAACAGAGTTAACATAAACAAATGAAAAAAACCCATTTTAACATAAAAGATACCCATTTTACTAGCTCTTACCTCCACCTTCTCCCTTCTCTCCTAGTAAAATAAAGCTCAACCACAATCTCACTCCCTTAACCATATCTTAAATTGCATCATCAACTAAACAATCATAGTAACTTGTAACCCATAAGTAAATTAAATTTATCATCTAGCATTATCATTATCATATTAATCATAGTAAGAAAAATACACAAAAAAGGAAAAAAAAACTACACAGAAATAAAGTTCGCTGATTCTCATCCCGATTAGATACTGCAAATCATTGAATTATTTCAATCCAAAAACCATAAAAAAAAATCTATCACTCAATCAATGATCCTCTAAACATCAAACAACAACAAAATTGAATATTTTTCTCTTATTAGAGGGAGAGATGGCAGAGAGAAGGGTGCCAAGGAGGCTAGCTTATTAGAGCTTGAGCTCATTGAGCTATTACTCATGGTCCATGTTGATGATGAGAAAGACGACAAGCACAAAGGACATGGTGTCAGTGATCCAGGTCTTTCCCTAATAGTCCGAAGGAGCTTCTTGGCGATGAAGGCCATGTTGCCGGTGGCCTGCTGCGAGAGATCTCAGTGGTCAGGGAGGTATTGCTACTGCTGCTACCTGGCCAATAATTTGTAGTATATGATTGGAGAATTAGTGATCTTTGTTTCAGTGTAGGTCTGTGATGAGCTACAATGGAGATTTTTTTATTTGTCAAGGTGTGGTGGCAATTTAATGAGAATAGAGTGGTTTAAAAAGTCACACCACAACTAATAAAGATAATAAAAAGTTACTGTTAGGGGATATAAGGGTAATGATATTAAAAGAAAAAAAAAACTATGGGACGTAAATGTAATCTTAAAAACTAAATAGGAACAAGTGTAATATTGATTGACCTCATGGGAACTGCTTGGAATTTTCCCTAAAAGAAAACATAACACATAATGTTTGTCTACATATAAATACATGCTTATATTCCAAAAAACATCTCTGCGGACAAGAAGATCCCTCCTAACGTGTGTGGCTCCTAATGTCTCTAGTACAACAAAGGCTTTTGGAGGCTTTTCTCGAGAACAATATCCTCCTTTGGAGCCAATACGGAAAGCAAATATGAGAAATAAATATTTCTTAGTAGACTTCTATTTATGTACATAGGCATCATCATCGTCATCTCAATCAATTTGGGTTTATTATAAAAGGGTGAATCATATAATATAGTTTAACTATGTAATTTTTGAACAAGTGATTAGCCGAATTGGATTACTTTTAAGACATATAGTATTGTATTAATATCTTACATGAAATGCAAAGGAAAAATTTAAGTAACTTATGCTCATGCTATGTGGCATAAACTTTGATGACATGGTACTCATGTATGACTGGGACCCCCTATTTTTAATTTCTCATTTTTTTTATACCTCACTAGATGCCTTCATCATTACCTTAACCACCTTCTCTAGGGTAATGAGCTAATATTGTGGCTATCGCCACAAATAGTGAATACTAAGCATGTAAGCCCAACAGGTTGAGAGGGTAAGCATTGCACTTAAACATTTGCACTTTGTCACCAAATGCACAACACCACTATCTTGGTCACCCTACCCAACAGATTAAGATAGTAGGCAGTGAGTTAATGCAATATTCATTATTTAAAAGACTTGTGCATGTATGCTTTTCCATGTATGCAACATGTCATGAATTCATTAATTCATAGCATAATTTATCACATAGTAAATCATCATTCATAGCATACATAAGACAATAATTTCTAAATTTGATATAATATATATATATATATATATAATGCAAGTCATCTTGTTCCTTGTTACATTTAGAAAATCCAAGTGTATGATTGAAATTCGGCCATGTATGGACATTTAATGCAATTTAAGTGTCATATCCCAAAAATCATGACTAGCATATAAGGGCATTGTCCGTTGTGGAAATCTTCTGGAATTAATTTTATGCAATCATGCATAATAAATTATTAATTTCAAACTCATAATAAACCATAACTCAAATAAGCAAATTTCTCAAAACTTCATGAAAACTTTATTAGTAAAATGCTTGATTCTTCCTAATCATTTCAAAATCCATAACTCAAATAAACAGTCATAAGTCTTGTTCATGGAAAATTTCATTAAAAAATATCATAATAATAAACTAAAATAGCTATACATGCTAAATTATACCTAAGGACCCTTCCTGCACACTACTAGAGCAACTCTAAATCTAACATAAGTTGTAACATTTCTTACTTCACTATAAAGCGAAACTCACCAAGAGTATTGTCAGCAATAACTGAGGAGGAACCGAGGTATTGTCTCTGCTAACAGCTAGATCTAAAAAGAGAAGAGGAGGGAAGAGTTATCGAACTCAGTGAGTGGAATCATCACTCACAACCGAAATGGGATAACAAGATAAATACATACATAATAAATGCAAAATAGACATGCAAAATATTTCTGTATTATTAATAATATACATGCATATCTTAACTTGTCTCTTTTAAATAAAATATTTGTAAAGGACATTAATTCAAAAAAAACTTCAAATTTTCACAAACATTTCTTTGGGTTTCTCTTAATTTATCCGATTTGTCCATATTTATGGGAACTCCCTACAGGGACCATATTCTCTAGTTTCTTTGTATTTATGGGAAGTCCCCGCAATGCCCATATTCTCTGGTTTCTTTGAATAAGTCATGGGAACATCCTTTCAAGGCCCATTATCTATGTGTCTTTGTATAATTTGTGGGAACAACTTGGTAAGGGCCACATTCTTTGATATCTCTAAATTCATAAACAAAAAAAAAAAAAAGAAGACTACACTCAAGGGACGCTTGGTATACCAAAGTTAACAATCTAATATACCATTAACTCACAACTCTATTTCTCACTAATTTCTATCTTATAAAAAATTTCTATTTTGAACATACAACTCACACAACTCTAAATTTTCTCTTATAACTATTCAATAAATTAATTGTAATTTTGTAAAATTTCATAAAATCACTCAATATTGGTGAGACTTGCTCATGCATATATAAATATACTTTCTAAAATTAACGTCATCATTTTGTCCATAACAATAAATGAAATAAATCTCAATTTCAATTCCATAATTTATTAGTAGTCTTGTTTTGACAAAAATACAAATTTTTATGTCAATCATTCATAAAAACATGATCCAAAATTTATATATTCACATGTTCCAAAATTTGTATATTCATGAGGAGGCATAAATTGGCCTACATACAATAAACATGGTCTCATGTGATTTTCAAAAATCATAGTTTTCATGATAATAAATTAAACTGACATCTATCTTGAGGTATCTCATGCTCATAATATATATCATGTGCATAATTTACTATGATTTATGACGTAGCTATAATGACCAAAATATGATTATGAGCAACCAATCCACTCATTGTACATTGTCGGGAGGACATTGTCAATGCCTATAAGATCCTAGGGAACTGGAATGGTGTTCCCAACAAAGATATCTCAAACCCTTGTGTGTTGAGAACTAGAGCTCCCTAATCCTTAACAATAACCTTCTCACTAACAGGAGGAAGGAGAACAAATGGAGAGAGAACGTGATATATCTTGTGTCTACAGAGAGGGGGAGAGGGGGAGGCGACTTGAGTCGTATTGACGTATACCTATATATAATGGTACATGTTAAATACAGATAATATCTAATATTTTCAAGTAAATATTATTTATTTCATTAGCACATAGAAAATCTTTGCCAAATCATAACGCTCATGATTTTGGTTAAATGTTAATCATTTTAAAAACTCTTCACTAACATTTAATAATCAACAACTATCAATTTATTAATATATAAATCATCATGGAACTAATATAGAAACACATGCAAATAAATATATTTAATTTTAGCCTATTATCTTTGTGATTTTCTAACATATTTAGTTAATTATATTTAATTATGTTATTGAAAGATTTTGACTTTTTTTAAACTACTCAAAAGTAATAAGATTTAATCAATTACTTGTACAAAATACTTTATATATATAATAATCATAATTTATATTTACACCATAAATATACATAATAAGTATCTAAATAAATCCTAACATAATCTTAGAATATTAAAATTCATTTATAAAGAGCATATGTGATAAAAAGGAAATGTAGTACGCTTTGTCTTGTCCAATTCCAATAATATACACATTATCGACACAAATATTATAATCAATTATAATTATAAATAATGGTGAATCTAACAAATTTTGATGCGATTCTATTTTCTTAATTTAAAACCTAATAATATTAAATTAAAAACAAGCATTAAAATAAAAAAATATTAAATATTAAATTGAAATAAAAACTTAATATCATCATAGAAGAAAAAATTCACATACAAATTATCATAAATTTGTAATTTATTTTCTTTTTTATTGGTATTAACTTAAGTTAATTTTACATTTTTTTAAAAATTCTTCATGATTTCTTAATTTTATATAAATTTGAAATAGATATTTATATTTTTATCATATACTTTTTATCTCTTTAATTTATAACTATAATATAATATCTTTCTTTTTCCCCTATTTCTAAGGCCTTTTAATCTCTTTTAGACTTTCTATCCAACCCTTTCCTACCTAACTTCACCTTTCTAAGGGTACCAATTAAGTCTCGAGTTATTAGATTAGGTGTCATGATCCATGTATATAAATATTCCTTTGATTATGAAGCTTGAAAGCTTGAACAAGAGCATGTTATAAAAAGCCAGTACTATGTCTTTTGTGAATTAGATCATCCAATTGATAGTAAATGATCCCTCACAAAATGTGTCCCTTGTGGACAAGTTGTGGGCACCTAATTAGGTCCCTTATCTTTAGTCTAGAAAAAGGTGATTGCGCTTCATAGGCAACTTGGTATACCAAAATTTTAAAAAACAATATCACTACCATTAACTAACAACTCTGTATCTCTCAAATCCCTATATAACATCAGACATATATTTTCATACTAAAAAGAACCTTATCACTTATAGTTCCATAGCCATTATGACAAATAATAGTTCAACAGTTCATATTTGACAACTTTAATAAATCATACATCAACTCCCTTTTCAATAAAACCATGTTCTAAGGAATGAAAACTAATTTAAATAGCATACAAATGTCAATAATGGTCCTATGCATTTCAAAAAGATATCCACTTTCATGAAAGGCTACAAAATCATGATTTTTATAACTTGGCATAAATTATTAAACATAAGGACAATATTCATAAAAAGTGTGCACAATGCATCGAAATTATTTGTAATGACCAAAATAAAATCATGAGTTTAAACCCACTTAGCTTGAGTGGCCGGCCAGTCAAGTGTGAGGTATCACCCCCAACTTGACTCTGGGAGCTAAGAATGATACCAACAACTGTCATAGAACTAAGTACATCATCAAACAACTATTAAACATACTATGTACAGACAGTTTTAGGGGAAGGAAACATCACAAAAAAAAATCATGCATGATGGATACCCAGTTCAACAACCAAGAGAAACATGCAAAACATGGTGGAGGGTGAAGAAAATCCTTACCCAAAAGGATTGGGGGGAGATAGGAGCTTAGATTTTGAGTGAGATGGGTGGGAGGAAAGCTTGGAGGTGTTAAGGTTTGTGTTTGTGAGGTGTTTTAAAATGAAACTACATTGTTTTTGGTGAGTTTCTATCATCGTTGGCTCGTTATGGTGAGCATGGCATAACCATACACAACATGGGGTATAGACACACTTGCTATAGCGAGTCTAACAAAACAAGCCACACAAATTGAGTTGCAGAGACACACCTACTGTAGCGAGCCCTTTTAAGGAAAAATGCAAATTTTCTGCATTAAGAGGGCTCAATTGTGATGAGGCAAGTTTTGAGATATTTCAAGATTGTATTAGACTTAACTAGGGATATGTGGACCCTAAGACATCACAAAAGGGACAAAACAATGATTAAGTGCACTCATATTACCAAAGAACAATTAAGTTGATCATTTTTCCATTGGTTATGAGATAACTAAAACATGTATCACTAACTCATATTATTGATGGATTTTCTATCGATAATGTGAAGATTGAAAGACGATTGCACCAATTCCGAAATTCAAATATCAGTGAAAAATTCTTGAATAATTATAATTTCATAAAAATAAAAAAGAATAAATAATAATTAACTCATTGAGGGAATTTGTATCAATACAAATATTTATAAATCCATATCAATATCAATATCAATATATAGAGATATATATATATATAACACAGTTTATCTAGATAAGGAAATCCAATGTGGCAATTCCTCCTTCATTCCTCCTTAATATGATTTGATTAAAAGGAAGTTAATTATTTAATTAAATGATTTAAATAATAACAAATATCTTTAATGCATGATTTCAATATACATTTCAAATAATACATTATTTGAAAATTTATTAGATCAATCATTTATTACATTTATTTCAGATATTATGTTTATTTGAACATTTAATGCATGATCTAAACATATAAACACACTTGATTTTAGTTTCCATTCTCATAATGTTAATTATTACATTTCAATAAAAAAAAATTTTGTTCTCATAAATGATTAAAAAATGTAACAAATATTATTATTAGATCAATCATAAATCAATTAAAAAATAGAATATCATATCAATTAATGCATGAATCAATTAAATCATAAATATATGATTAAAAAGTATAATGAATATTTCAACAATCAGAAATCAATTGAACCGTAATTGTATTTGCAAAATTATGTATGTTGATTTGTAGATCATGAACTATTTTGTGTCATTATTTTTTTTTGTTCAATCCACTCTTCTTAGCCTAACTTTTTTCATGATTTGTTTATCTAAATGCAATTACAATGGAGTTTTCGTGACTCTTGGAATGTTGGAAGAGATTAAGACATAATACAATTGATAGTATCATTCATCTAAGAGGTGTTTTAGTGGATTGCAAAAGGAGGATCATAAACTGTACTACAAAAAGTGTGAAATTAATTGCTCTACATTTGCACCAAGGTAATGAATTAAAATATGACCTCCATTATTTTGAATTTTACTAATCAAGTATGCTCTTTTTTATCTAAGTGAAGTGATATGATCAATTCATCTTTAGGTATAGCATTCATATAAGAGTGGTAGATAAAACAAAATCAGCCTCCTTTTTGTTGTTCGATTGTGAAGGTTCAAAGTTCTTGAACATATAAATGCTTTTCATTGGAGGTTTTCTTCAATTGCCAAAGTATACTATATTGTCTAACAATAAAATGATTTTTTTTGCTATGATACGTTTACCATTGATGAACAATAGATTGCCAAATGTTCAAGGCAAAATTTTCTCAAATGTTAGAACTCCATCTTTGAAAAGAAGCATATCATAAGGAAAATAGGTTGTCAAGCTTGAGGATACTCTAAGATATTAATTGTCATTCAACAAACAAGATTAAGAGAATCTTCAAAGAAGAATAATTGATGATCCAAGCTTAGTAAAATCTTTTTTTTTTTTTTTGTGTTTTGTCTAATATTATCAGTTTTGATTGGTGTATATTGGTAAACGTTTATTTCATTTTACATTTGTGTATATGCTGAAAATTTTATCCATTAGATAAATTTTAGACTTTGGATGTACTTGGCGGTTGCTTAAGTATTATTTTATACTTTATTATGTTAATTTTTTTTTTTGCAATTAAAATGTTTCACTTATGTATTAATTTCATTAATATTTTGTTCTGTTTTTCTTTAACATTTTTTTTTATATTTACTCCTAATATAGATTCTATATTTATAACCCAAAAATTTAATTTATATTATTTATGGTATCATGTTTAAATAAGTTTTTATATCATTTGAAAAGATTAATTTTTATTTGTAAATATTTGATTTAATATACATAAATCTGAAAAATATTTTTAAATGACATTTTGACGGCCAATTAAGGCGGATAAATAAACAGATAATTCAGAAGCAATAATTTCCAAAAAAAAATCATTAATTAAATTTAAAAAGTATTTCAAATGTTAAGAGATACAAATCACAATGACTTCTCAAGAATTATGAAATCAAATATAACTAAAAAGTATAATAAGAGATACAAACATAATATGTTTATCAAAATTTTCATAATTGAAATTTTTTTTTACTCATATCGAATCTCTAATACAATGTTTTAATGATATCAATTTCATGAATTTCCAATTTTTGTGAACCAAAATTGGACAATTGATATCAATTGCTCTATCATTCTTATTTGACATTAAATTTTTTTATCTTATTTAATATTAATTTTTTATATTACCATTACTTAATATATCGTATTTAATATGATATCCATAATTTCAATTTTTATCCCAAAATTCAGATTCTCACTATTGTTATATTCCAATTTCCATTTTTTTCTATTTGAAAATTGAATATCATATTGCTTCAATTGTTTTTTTATTGAGATCAATTAAATAATATATTTAAATCGATTCAACAATGACTGTAATATAAATGATTAAATCCAAAAAAAAAAATTAATTATGATATATTTAAATTAACTTATTTATGAACCTAAATGAATAAATGAATTAATCACAACTGTATTTTAATGGATATAAGATTATATTATTTGAAATTATTAATATGGATTACTATAAATATTTAATTTAACTTATTTAAATAATAAAAATGAATTTTTAAAATTTATTTTGAAAACATAATTGCAGAGCTATTTTCATATTTTTTAAAAATCATTTTATGTATTGTTCTTGATTTTAAATTAAATCTCTCAAACAATTTCAAATAGATATGAAATAAAATAAATTATCTAATTAATAATAAACAATGAGTATTCTACCATTGACAATATATAGACTTCCAATGAAATAAAATATTAAAAAATTAAATGAATAATACATGAATATTGCAACTTATATCAATTTGTTATTCCATTTTAATTATTTGAGTCTTTAAGTCATATCAAATTAAACTAATATCAATTCTAATTTTATATTTGAGAGATTTAATGTGATATTATTCTTGTACTGCAATCATTTTTTCTATTTGAAATTTAACCATTTGATATCGATTCAAAAGTTTCATATTTTAAATCAAGTAGTTGTTTTAAATCGATTTGATATTAAATTTACTTTAATATTTATCAATATAATAAAATTATTAATATTGATTTATATAAGTATTTAATTTAATTCATTATAATATAAAACATTTTTAATATATATATATTGAAAGAATAACATTTAAAAACATATTTATACACTAAGAAGATACATGACAAACCCAACAAAAATCTTTAAAAAGAACTAATAAAGTTTATTTTGATAATTGGACCAATTTGTATTTCTTTTATAATTATATTCATTTGTAAAATGAACCATATTAAAGTCTTATTTAGCAAAATAATGCTCACATGACAAATAAAATTGCAAAATGATTTTCTTATAGATATTAAAATCCTAAATAGCTAGGTGATGATGTCAAATATACAATATATGGGTGATAATAAATAATCTTACATGGGTGATGCAAATATATAAATTGCATAAACAACAATTAGCGTACTGAATGTAATGATTTATTTTAATGAAAAATCTTATTTACCTTTTCATTAATATAAATACAATAAATTTAATTGCTCAAAAAACCAATAGCATAAAAAATTTATAAGAATTTTACAACTTATACTTATTGTTATAATTTCATATCATAATTGTATTTAAGTAAATTGAGCAACAAAATAGCTAATGGTACATCTTATAATATTACAATTATCTTTTATTAGGATTATTAATATATTTTTTAATATTTTGATACCTTACAAGTAGTGCACTAGTAAATATATTAGTTATTTATTTTTCAAAATCATATGTATAATAAATCATATAAAATTAATATATTATAATGTAATTCAACTTTTAATATATATATATTCTATCAACTTTTTAGAATCTATAAGTATAAAATTCTGGGCAATGCACGGGTAAAACACTGGTAATATTTTAATTTCCATAGATTAACGATGGAAAAATCCTTTGATAATTTTATTACATAAAATAATTTTTTAGAAAAATTTGACTAACAAAAATTCTGTCAGTAACTTATCAGAATTATATTATATTTGTTAAATTCTAAAATTGACAACGGAATATCTACCAAAAATACTTAAATATCATTCCTTAATTATTGCTTCATGTTTTCATAGATAATTCTTGCGCATTGATTGATGCCAACGGTTATCGATGAAAAATGTATAGTATCGATAATTTGCCATTGGTTTCTTTATTTTTCTTCATGTATCCATCAAAAGTTTTGATAAAAATTTTATCGATAAGTCCTGTATTTCTGACAGTGACATAAATTAAAGCTCCACTAACTAGCAAATTATATTGGTAGACTAACAGTTAATGAGGTGTAGCTCACATGAGCCTACTCTTAATCTAAGTGACTAACAGTTAATGAGGTGCAGCTCACATGACACTATTCTATTCTCATTTGTCCATTTTCTTTTATATATATATATATATATATATATATATATTTATTTATTGGTAGGCTAACAAAATATAGTGGTGGCAGACAAATTCCTAAACTTAGACAATTATAATTAAAAAGTAAAAAAGTTTTAAATTGTTTTGTTCATTTAATCTTTCTTTAAATATTTAACTAAGTAATTAACTACGAATCTGAATCCTGATATTTAGCAAGAACAGATTTTTCGAAGCTGATAACATATCAAACTACATTTCTCCTTATTAATTTCTGTTCAATAAGTGAGAACATCGAAAGTCAAGTAGAATACAGCAATTCAATTTGAGACACATTGAGTATAAGGATGAAAAACTAGAGATTGTTTTATTCTTATATATATATATATATATATATATATAGGTAAGGTTCAAATTTGGCTAATAATTTCATTTTTGAGGGCTGAAGCCATACATTCTGGAGTAGTATTAGCATGACATGTATTTTCCAATATAAATTTATCTCTTCATTGAATTGTTCAACTATATATTTATTGACTAAGATTTCATTGCATAACAACTACGTGCAGCAAATCAATCTACAAACCAATTTGAAATTCAACGGCATGCAATGGCAGTCCAATACGTCACCATCAAAGCTGAACTTTACTATCTTTTTTCATTGTCCAGCCTTTTTATAACTCCTCAATTTCCTCAGACATTTCTTACAGAAAATTAGGCTTAAAATATACCGCCATTCGTTATTTTTTATTATTCAAATTCGGTTAAACTACGCTAAATCCTAAACAAGAAAGTAGAATGGTTCAATTTCAAACCCCACCATTTTACGATATACATCATACAAGACCTTGGTTGAAGTGGTGTAATATTCATTTGGGGGCAATCTTGGGAGGCAATAATTTAAATCTGCCAACGGCGATTATTCAATTATTACAAAGTCTTCATATGACATGTATTTAACCTAGAAGGCTACGACTGAGTCAACAAATACCACATCAAGCCCGGAGAACCTATTTCCTCATCAATTATATTTAAGACTGCAGGTAAACTGCTCAGTCATGACTTAGAAGTGCATGGAAATAATAAAATAGCGGTCAACATTAAACAAATTTAAAAGTGCAAATATGATAGATGAATAAGAGAACCATTTGCATATGAGCGCCCCACATTTGCATGCTGAATGGCTGCGCGTACCCTATTTACACTTGGGCAATAAAGGGATCGCGCATATTATTAATGGTCAACCAATTGAGGGTGATGTGAATTAATGAATAATGAATTCGTTGGCCTATTTAAGAATTTTCCGGTGTGACTGTGGGATAGGTTTGGGAGGGTAGCGTATTGTTGCGAAGTGGCAGCTGGAATTAAACTAGTCCAAAAAGAGCGATTTGAGAATAAGGAAGCTGGGTCAAGAAGCCAACTTAGACCTAACCCACCATGTTTTACCTGTACTAGACTATATTGTGTAAGAAACTTAAGAACCAATATATATATATATATATATGAATAGCATATAAATTAAAGGTGATAAATTACATACTTGTTTATTATTAGTAGTTTAACGGTCTCTTCTGAGACTATTATATATGCTCCAAACGAATTGGACTCGATCTCCATGAAGAGATAGATCTGCCACATCACGAGTCACCACTAGCTAATTGAAGTCTCAAACTTACACGAAGTTGCCCGGCAAATTAACCCAAGAAAGTATGATAGGCCTAAACATAAATGAATCACTCTAGCATATATATTTTAAATTTAAAATAGACCACTAATTAACCCATTTATATAAAACTTATTAAACATCATTAGCGGTGATCTATAATAAAAAGAACTCTTACACATTGCACTACAGACGCTCATCAATTAGCACCGAATTAATTATTAAACAAACTATTTTGACCGTTTTTATCAGTAAATTAAAACAAGGGCAACTTCAGTTGGTGCAACATGGAAAGTTGCTAGTCTTCAACTTGACTTCCATGTCAAAAACAAATGCTTGAACCGAACATGCCAGTCCTTTTACAACAAATTAAAGAGGGGGAAAGGACAGCAAGGTTTAGTTTGGTCTTGGGTATGTACTTGAATTTCTTATACTCCTTCAATTTGGAGTGTGAGAGCCTTTATTTTACTATTTTATTTTTTTATTTTTTTGTTCATCAGCTGTTCTCCACATTAATATGGCGATATTTATCCCATCCAACATAATCACGATTCATTCAAGTAATGCCCAAATTAATAATTACTCAGAAAAAAAATAAAAATAGATGTAAAAATACTAACCTTGCCATAATATTCACTAGCCATTCACCTTGTGAGCCTCAAAGAACTCTACAATAGCAAACCATAAACCCTAAACCTATATATATCCTCATCATAAGATAGCAAGTTTTATTAGCTTTGAAATTAAATAACAATATAATATGCAGTCCTTATATAATTAAGGCGAGGTTGAGATTGTGAGTTAAAAATAGCATAGTGTGAATGGTCAAAGTATATATTCTTTTTTTTTTTTTTTACTTTGAAAATTACATATTGATGACTAAGCTTTGAACCTATAACATCATGGATACTACTCAAGGCCCTCACCACTAGACTAATTCTAGGGGCTTGTCAAAGTACATATTCTAGATGTTATTGCAACTTAGAAACCATCTTAATAAACAATTGTTTTTGTTAGAATTTAAACTTTAATCACCTCTCTCAATTTACACTCAGTGCTTACTGGTTTACTTTTATCATTGATTTGATAGAGTAATATATTGCTGTTTAACTAAAATCATTGACGAGCTCAAAGCTTACAAGATAAGTCAATGATGTTTGGTTCATCATGACAATTACTAGTATGTTTGGTTTTGTATTTGTAGAATTAATTCTAAGTAAAATTGTATTATGTTAGAATTGATTTAAAGTAAATTGATTTATATTTGATAATTACTCTATAATTGATTATGATAAAAAGTAAGAAAATTTCACTTATCCCATAATCAATTCTAGAAGCAAGAATTGATTTTGATGTTTACCAACCAAACAAAATCAAAAAATTTTAGAATCAATTATTGGGGGGCAAAATCAATTCTAAGTCCCCAAACTGAAAACCAAACATGCTATACATCACTTGAGATCGAATTCAGGTCACGTACGTACCGGTAAATAATTTAACTATAAATTATATCTGTGATTAGTCGTTAATCGTGTATTTTGAACGAGGATAGAGATGCCTCGTGCCTTAAATTTGTTGTTATACGCGGAAACTGAAATTTATTAGTACTGATCATGAGAGGTTATATGTTTTGAAATAAAATTTTGATAAAAATTCTAAACATTACTGTATTCAAGTGACTTTCTTTATTCCTTTTTTGGTGTAATATTCAAGTGACTTTCTTATATGCATGTATTCTGACGTGAACTTCAATATAGCTTGAAGATATATATTTAAAATTCAAATTACTCTTCCGTTATCACCTCATATTCGTAAACATTGTTTTCAGAGTTTTTTCCCGTAGCACTTCTAACCACCAAAATAAAGTGACAATAAATAAATAAGAGAACTTAAAAGCAACAATAATTAAGTTATCTTAATAATTATATTTATTATTTGTTTTATATTTTATTTTTGCAAACATACGGCAAGCGCAAACCGCAGGTCAGGTTGCATTTTCTTTAATTCATATATTGAACATTTCGTTTTTTAATTTATATTAGAAATTAAACATTAGTACGTAAACCCAAATGCAATTGGGTCCCCCTTGCTCTTTTTAAAGAAAAGCCCCGTTAAGAACATGGCTGGAGGATATACAAGTTTCGTATATATGATGATTGGGATTACAAAAATATTATTTCAACACCCCAAAATAGATGTTTAAGTGAGACATCCACTTTATTATCATTTAATATAATCCATCTATCACATTCAATAATAATGGAGTAGGTGTTTTACTTAGATATCCACTTTAAAGTGTTAAAATAACATTGCTATTAGGATTATTATGATGTAGGAGAAATGTCTCTATAACGTAAGCCATTATATTCTTGATTTGTGAAATAGCAATAGCCAAAAAGCACCTTCACTAAAAGATCCCATTCTTGATTTCTGTTCACACCTATCTACTACCATGTCCTTTGATTCCTAACTTAGCCCTTTTCACACCAATAGCCCTCTTCCATCCATACGACACCTGCGCGCCAGAAGATAAATCATAAATTATATACACGCATTTTAAAGGGCTTGTGGCTTGAAGTTATCTTCAGCTGCTACGTCAGAATAATAATAATAATAATAATAATAATAATAAGACCAATGTTTTAAACTGTGCTTGCAGTTGCGGTGGTCATTTGCTGGGGTTGAGGATAATGCGGCTATTAAGTTGTCCATTGCAGATGGTGCGACGACATGTTGTGAAATCGATTTATGTGAATATATATCACAATATAGTTGTGGTGCAATATGATTGCGGCAGGGACCACAATCATATTGCAACCGCATTAGATGATGCAGCCTGTAATTTAAAATAGTGAATATGATATATGAATATTAGAAAGAGTAAAATTACACTTTGATCCCGGAAAATATTTATATTTTAATACTTTAGATCTCAAAATATCAATTACCTATACTTTAGTCCCTGAATATTTGCATTATAACACCTTAATCATGTGTTACCATTTTTCACTAGATTGAAGTGACATAACTCTAAATCTTTATAGGAATCAAGCATATGTTGTAATTGATCTTTTGAGGACTCCAATATTATAATGTCGAATATTTAGTAAGCTTAAAGGCCTGTTTGGCTGTCTAATAAGATAAGTTCAGATAGTAAAAGATCTGATAGGATAAGACCTGATAGTATAACGCTTGATAAACTTTTAACACTATACAATGTGTAATACAACATTGTAGAAGATACCATATTTTTATATTATAAAATATTATCAATTATGTACAAATAATCTTGACTATACATAAAAATTAAATCAAAATAAAATAATATTTTTTATCAACAATTTAAATATAATTTTGAAATATATAGTACTATCATTTATTTATAAATAGCTCTACCTATAAATAAATATTGAATGAACATTAAATGACAACTTTGATTTATTTATTTATTATGCATTTTAGTATTTTACAACTAATATTTCAATAAATTACAAAAATATAAAAATAATTTTTCTTTCATATAATTTGATGTTTTCTATTATTTTTATCATAATTATTTAAATTTAATAATAAATATTAAATTAAAATATTTTTATTATTACTCCTTAGGTTTTATATATCACATGTTATTTATTATCTATTTGTAGTTTTTACTCATAATTTGTAATTTATTTTTATATTAAATATTATTTATTATTTGTTTAAATATTTGTTAATTATTAATATTTTATTCTTTTTATATAATATTAATTATTCAATTTAATTATTATTTATTTAAAATATTTATTATGTTATTTATCATTTATTTAATAATTATTTTATTTATTATATTATTCATTATTAATTAAATAAGAAAAATAAACATTATGCATTAAAAGTTAATTAGGTCTTATCTTACATTCTTAGACTTGATAGAGCTATTCATCATTTTAATATATAAGAGAGGTTTGATGGATAAGTTTATACAATATACTGGTCACACCAAACAACATATAAAGTCATTTACGTATTGTATTACATTATCTTATCATCCCTTATATGGTGTGCCATATGAGCCATAAGTGTATATAATTAATCTTTTAAGAATTAAAGTGTTAAAACATATGTTTTACGCTATTTGAAATTATATAAATAACATTACTTAATAATTTTTTTCTAATTAATCAACCAAAGAGTGCTTAGGTTATTATATATTACTAGTTGTTTAACTCGTGTGATACATAGAGTGATAATGGAAAAAATATTATTGACAATTGTCAAAAATAATTAATAATTTATTTAAAAATATCTTATAGAAATTTGATTATATATATAAATTTATTTTGAAAACAAGCAAATAGATAAATAATTAAATAAATAAACATAAAATAAATATGTCATTCTATTTTTTATCTTATTTTGAATGTCATATTTATAAAGTTGAAAAAATCTCAAAAGATAACTTTTAAGTAACAACAAAGTAAATATTTTATGAAACTTTACACGTTTCGAAAATTGAAATTATTGAATAATGAATGAGAATAAATAAACAGTTTTACTATATTATGAGTCATTTATAGCAAAGACAATAAGTATCCATGAGAGATGAGACATGCCCTTGCCCTCTTCCCTATTTAGAATTTTGCCTCTCGTCCCATTATTGTATCGCTATCACGGGTCCTCATTTCTCATTTCCTATCGGGATTTAAATCCCATGGGTATTCACGAGATTTAAAATATAAATATCCATAATAATAAATACTACTAATGCAATATAATCCAAATTAAAAATGAAAATATATACATAATATGCAAATCCAATAAAGATAATTAATAAAACTGAAGTGGATATTTAAATAATCTATATAAATGATAAATTGGTGGATCCATAAGGTGGGGGACCTCGTTGCCCATCCGGCCCCTACCCTTATTCTTATTAAGACTAAACTTAATTATCCCTATTCCTATTCTCATTGCTAGTAATATCGCAGGTACCCGCTTCAGCAGGTTTTTTTGTCATCCTTAGCCATTTACATTTTTTTTATTAAATTAAAATATTTAATTTATGTAACATATAAGTATTTTTTCTAGTTAATAAAAAATAATGAATAAATTTAATTTATATGATTTCAATTACACCTCATTTCCTTACACATCATTTTATTAAATTAAAATATTAATTTTAAAATACATTTTACTATAAATAAAAAATCATAAATAATCCTAATTTATGTCATATCAATTATTGGAGTAGTACATCAATTATACAATTATTTTTAATAATTAGGCAATGCAATTATTTATTTTTTAAAAAAATTTACTAAATAATTAGTGTCGTTATCAAAGAAGTGTAATCATGGAACATCAATTTTTCAAAAAAAAAAAATGAAAAAATTGTGGAATTGATAAGTTAGATTATTTAAGTTGTGAAAATTATATATGATATAGTGTGATGGTTAGATAGATAGATTTTATTTTTTTTAATGATTTTCAAAAGCTCCAGAGACAATACAAATAAAAATTAAAAAACATACATTAAATAAAAAGGTTGAGAAAATAGTGGAATATAAATTTCTCTATGAATTACACATGGCAAAAATTTCATTGAAATGAGTCTAAATTGTTAGTAGTATAGAGCCACAATTATCTACCTTGACTTCCACATTTTGTCACACCTCATGTTCATCCATGCTCTATGTGATGTCATCACCATCGTCGTGACTTCCTTCTCCTCTAATTGCCTGTAGTGTAGCGAACATCATTGCAGTCCAAGAAAACCTAATCGAAAAATTACTCTAAACAACAAAAAATTCATAGAAAAAAAATTTGAAAACAAAGTCAAACTATCGCACTCGTTGAGATAAAAATTGTATGGAAAAAAAAGTTGAAAATAGAATAAAATCATCATGTTGAAATTTGATTCAGAAATTACTCGCGAACCATTGTGGTTCTCCTTTCAAAATGAAATAAGATTGTGTTAAAAAATTTATCCAAATAAGGTTCTAGACAATGATTTTGGGTCTTTTAACATCACAGATAGGTTGTAGTTTTATTTATTATCAACTTAAAAAACATACTATAATAGCTTTTTAGTAAATAATAGTTGCAAATGGTCAATAACATTATAGTTAATTACAGTAGTTCTTTTTATGTGGTAATGTAATTGTAACATCTTTATTATTATTAATACTATAATAATTATACATATAAAATTTTAATAATATAATAACACGTTCAATTATAATCATGATTATATTATTTGTTATTATTTTCATGGTAAATAATTTTGATTGAAATATTTTGTAAAGTAATTTTATTGTGTTAATAAAGAGAGATATAAAGATATGATTGGAAAAAATTTATAATTAGAAGGTAAATTAAATTAAAAAAATTAATTTAAATATTAAGATTATAAAAATGATAGGGTAAAATTTTCTCTGACATACATAAAAAACTTTCTATGTAATAAGTTGTATTATAGATAGATTATAAATTATAGATTCTAATCATTATCCCACAATAAAAAGACAGCAATGAATTATATAGGGCAAATCATAATGAACAAGATTTTCACGTGAAAAATTAATAATGAATGAAATTTCTTTTCAATTCATTTTCAACTTTATGTACAAGTATAAATCAAAAGGGAAAAAATGTAATACTATGTAACCAGAATAAAATAATCAAAATTTTGTATAGAATATATATTGATGGATGGATTAAATATACGTGTAGAACCCACTTATTCATTAAAAAATTATTACTTATGTCACGTTACTGTGGAACTTACTTTTTGGGGAAAAAATTTTCTGAATATTTATAATTTTTCAAAATTAAAATTACGTATATATATTTCGTTGGTACAAGTCTGTAGTTATATATTTTTTATTCCGAAATTAAGCTCTATTTTTGGATTGGGATAATCTAATTAAAGCATATCTTTTATAATGACATAGACAATAATCTTAGTTAATTTTCGGAGTCCAGTATCCAAATTCAATATTAATCCAAATTAAATATGATACTATAGTCATGATGTGGAGTCATCCAGAGATGTTTCGTCCTACAAAACTCATACTATAGATGCAAAGTCTCTGGATCTCAGGTATAATCTCAGTTTTAATAATATTGTTTTTTACTAGAATTGATGGCTTACTCTGACCTGAAATGAGAATTCTTCCTTTATTTCAAACATTTTGTGTACCAAAAGAAATGAAAAGATGTTCAGCTTGTATATATAAGAAAAAAGG